>CM077345.1:78761731-80079731 GCA_039655645.1 Ammopiptanthus mongolicus
TAATTGACGTACGATCATGTGGGCCTAATATCTCATATTATCCCACCTCAGCATGGTCATGCATTTTTATGTCGCATACCATCAAGAGGCCTATAGACATTACTCCTGTTATATAAGAGGGACGAATCCTATCTACATCACTCACATTTCTCAACATGTTTATTGCAGGCCTAATAACTATCTCTATATGTGAATCGCTTATGACACTTACATAACTATTATGCAGCGTTCTCATAACGGGTCAATCCAGTATAAATATTCCACTAATATTTATACTTATGGGAAGACTTAATATCTTATATTTATGACCCGTGAAATGTGGTCATTAGTACACTCACATGATAGTCTCAATGTATTATTATTGTCCTTATTAATAATAATACTTGACTATGGATAATTCAAGAGTAGTGTCCTATTATTTAATGATATCTCATGATCAAGTCATATTTGACGTTCCATTAAATGAACTACCTATTATTAGGACTTTATTATGTTATATATATGATCATAACAATAACATAATAAATAAATGTCTTATACATATATCAAATATATGATCAAAGTCATGATACAAAGTATTATTTATTCAAAATAGATTGGTCACTAGAGCTTACACCAATAATGTCCCACTAGCACTAGAGCCAATCAAGCATTAATATAACACCTATTGATCTAGTGTGAGTGTCATGCTACCAATGAGCAAGGGACTCCAATAGAGGATTGTTCAATGTTGTGATTCTGTACATCTTCACATCCCCTTTATCAATCATATATTGAATGTGATGGAAGCACCTAAGTGTATGTTCGAATCATTGGTGATATCAAGTTTCCTTAACACTCTATCATCGTTGCAACAAAATCAATGGAGTTCGCAAAGTTAGGAATTACTATTAGTTCATAAGTGAACTTCCTGATCCAAACGGCCTCCAAATCTATATTTAAGGCAGCTATATACTCGGCCCCTATAATAAAATCGACAAGTGTCTCAAGCTTGAAACCTTTTCAAGCTCACAGTGCCACCATTAAGGCAAAACACAAATCCAGACTGCGATCTTTAGTCTTCTTTATCGGTTTGGAAGCTAGAATTAGTGTAACCCATTACAATGAGATCTTCCTCACCATTACATATCAAGAATGAATCCTTATTTCTTCTCAAGCACTTAAGGATATTCTTGACTTTGATCCAATGACCTTCACTGGTATTGGATTGGTACCTTCCCATCATGCTCAAAGCATACGAGACATCTGTTCGAGTACATATCATGGAATACATAACAGATTCAATCGCCGAAGCATATGGAATCTTATTCGTGTGTTCCCTCTACATCTAAAGCAACAGGGACTGTCCCTTGGACATGTATATGTCATGTGACATAGGCAAGACACCCTTTTGGAATCATACACATTTAAAGCGCCCAAGCATTTTGTCAATTTATGTACCCTTGACTAAGGCCTAACCATTTCAGCGATCTATCTCCATGGATCCTGATTCCTAATACATAGCACGTTTCGCCTTAATCCTTTATTGAGAAATAATTCCTTAACCATGTTTTCACATTTTGCAGTGTAGGGAATATCATTTCCATAAGTAGTATGTCGTCCTCATACAATACAAGAAAAAATAATTACGCTCCCACTAACCTTCTTGTACCCCCAAGGTTCATCCTCATTCTTGATGAATCTGAACTGTCTTACAGTATCATCAAAACGAAGAATCCAATTTCTGGAAGCTTTCTTTAATCCATAAAAGGAACTATGCAATTTGCATACCTTTTTTAGCATTCGTTGGATCGACAAAACTCTCAGGTTGTGTCATGTACACATCCTCGAAAAAGAATATAGTTTTGACATTCATTTGCTTGATCTCATAGTCATACTATGAAGATATAGCAAGTGGGATCTGAATCAATGCAACTGGACAAAAGGTTTCATCATAGTCATAATATGAATTTGCTAGAAACCTTTCGCAATCAGTCGCACTTTGATGGTAATCAACTTCCCATCGATGTTAGTCTTCTGGTTGAAGACCCACTTGCACCTTATGGGTTTTACCTTTTCAGGTGACTCAACCAAGGTCCATACCCGGTTGGTGTACATGGATTCTACTTCAGATCCCATGGTTCCTAGCCACTTCTCAAAATCTAGGCCAATGACGGCCTCTTGGTAAGTCATAGGCTCATCATGATCCATGAGCGGTTCATCACCTTCTTGAGTTAGGAGTATTCCATATCTCTCAGGTTGATGACGTGTCCTGTTTGACCTACACGAGTATTGTGTAACTTGAACTGGTGGTTGGACCATAACATCTTGTGGAACCGATTCTTGTTCCATTGCAGGCGGGTCAGTACTCTGTGGTGCTTGGATTTATCCAAGTTCCACATTCCTCCCACTGTCTCCCTTAGAGATGTGTTCCAGTCCTAGCGACAAACATTTTATCCTCGGAGGTGTTTTAGAAATAGTGTCCGTTTGTTTCCTTAGGACACCCCACAAAGATACATTTGTCACACTTGGGTTTAAGCTAATGTGAAACCAAATGCTTCAATAAACTTGACACCCCAAATTTTATTGTAAGACATACTTGGTCGCGTACCAATCCATATTTTATATGTTGTCTTTCAGCCGTCTTAGATAGAACACGGTTCGGAGTGAAAGTTGTTATATGTAAAGCATATCCCCTGAAAGAGTCAGAGAAATCTGATTGACTCATCATAGATCGTATCATGTCCAACAAGGTGCGATTTCTCCTCTTGGACACACCATTCCATTATGGTGTTCCATGAGGAGTGAGTTGAGATATAATCTCACACTCCTTCGGATAGTCATCAAATAGCAGGCTTAAGTACTTACCACCAAGATCTGATCGTATGACCTTAATACTTTTGTAAAATTAGTTCTCCACTTCGTTCTTGAATTTTGTGAACCTTTCAAAGATTTTTGACTTATGTCATACACAAATCCATCTTTACTGAAGTCATCAGTAAATGAAACGAAGTACGAAAACTTGCCTTTTAGCAAACTTGTTTAGAAGCCTTCATACATCACAATGTATCATGCCAAAAGATTACCAGCCCCTTCACCTTACTGGTGAACAGAGTTAAGTCATCTTTCCAAACAAGTAAGATTCACAGACCTCAAATAGTTCATAATTGGATGAGACCAGGAGTCCATATTAGTGGAGCTTGAAAATGTGTTTCTTACTTATATGGTCCAAAAGATATTGCTAGAGACATAGAGGGTCCAAATCACTTGGTTTGACCCTATTCGCATTTATGTTAGAGATGCGCATATCGAAGATCAAGGACACAAAGTCCATATCTCATATGAATACTAGCATAGAAGACATCAGTTGAATAAATGGAACAACAATTGTCCGTTTATTGCAACTTAAAATTCTTTCTTGTCTATACAAGATATAGAAATGATGTTACTATTATCAACTGGAATAAAATAACAATTATTTACTTCCATTAATGCCTATAAGGCAAATTCAAACTCTTATAGTTAATGAAGCAACTTTTTCTTCATTTCCACTCATAGGGTATACCTTTACCTTTTAATCAACATCCTAACTCCTATGATCTTTCACATTAATGTGACATCCATATGCGGTATCTAATACCCACAATGTTGAAGTAGATATGTTGATTTTTATAACAAATATGCCTGAAAAGGAAGTTATACTTTCTTTCTTGTCTTTATACTCTTTCTGGTACCTCATGCTTCGCTAACTCTTGTTAGAGTATCATGAGGTGCATGATCATACCACACGTCTCTATGATTGCAAGCATGAGGTATCACACACCAATGACATCAACTTGATGCTTCTATTAAGCATCCCTTTCGACCCTTATGGCAGTAGCAACAAATTGCTTGAGAATTAATTGCTCGAAAACATAGAGTTCTTTTCTCGTACTCGAGGACAATCCTCAAAATTTGTATCAATCCAGAAAATTAATTCTAGATAACTCGTCCTTCTTAAGGATGTATCGCAACGATAAAATACTAGTTATGTTTGTAGCCATGGTTATTTAATACAGAAATATACAGAATATAAGCATCATGATTAAAATATATTTAATAGGTCTTTTATTAAATAAGCTCGCACTATTTTACGCAAATCAATGACCCTCATCATTGACTCATAAAATCCCGTTGAAAGATTTTCTAGTGGGACCAAGATCCATATTTCACCTCGTTCTGAGTCAGTTGTGACTGATCGCCCATAACTCAACTATTTAGGTTGGAAATTCCTTTCCAATTACATCCAATGTAATTCTTGGATTAGCTGGGTGAATAACTCCTTATTCTAATCCATCATATGGATGAATGCCCAACCCCACGCCTCTAAGTCATTTCAATCCTATTGAATACGCTTAGTTAAGTTCAACCCAATGGTTGACAGTAGGTTATTTCACCTTTCGTGTCTCACCAAGAATAAATTAATGTTCTCAGTTGTGATATGACCCACACCAAATGATTTTGACCTTGATGAGTGTCATGCATCAAGAGGCATTTAATTACTTAGTTTAATTGAGGGGATTTTTAATTAAATGATTTCACCGACTTGTTTATCATATACATATCTCTCATAGTATACATGACATACAAACTTACATACATTTAAAATATATTAAGCAAACAATGACATACATGCTATTATACAATTTAAATTAAAATTTAAATCATACACCTCATTCATTCATGCATCACATACATAAACATACAAGACATATAAAAGGTATTATGATTATGGCCTCCTAATGTGCAATAATTAAAACTAATTACTATAATCTTTGACCCTCGAGCAAACTTTCAAAGATTCTCCCACTGACGCCATGATCTGGTGTTGCCTTCATGTCATCCCGAACAATTTACAAAATTTAAAATAAAACAAATAAATTAAAGTCATGACACGCAGACTGTATTTACCAAATACAAATAACACCACAATCTAAGGTCATAACCATACACCTCGCAATTAATAAACTATTTATTAAAATAAAAAAATCATACACGTGATCTCCAATTGATTTCAAAATAAATTAATTAATTTGAAATCAAATCATATACATGATCTCCAATTGATTTCAAAAATAAATAAATAAATTTGAAATCAAATCGTTGTCAAAATATGTTTGTATCATTTTCATACAGTGACCAACTTTAAACTTCAAGTTGGATAATTGTGCATAGTGATATTTACAACAAATTTTTAAACATCAACTTTTAAAAGAACGTGAAATGCACAGTGAAAGTTTAAAACAATTTTAAACTTCAATTTGAAAAAGGTGAATTGAATAGTGACCAAGTTTAAAACAATTTTAAAAGTCGCTGGGATAATATACATTCTATTGAATCACATTCATGAGCAATAAACATGTTATCAAACAAGACAAATATCCAAGGATACATGGCAAACTACAACCAATGCTCTGATACCACTCTTGGGGAATCAAGAGGGATAATTTTTAAAAATAATTTTCAAAAAACCTCTTGAGCAGAAAAACCCTTTTACAAAAGGATCACACATTGCATATGAATCACAAGGATATTGTGTTTACCTCTTGAAGCGTAGCTTTATCGTGAACATTGTGAGCGCGCCAATGACACCAGTTAGCCAAACTGCTACTGTGTGATGGTCATAAATTTCTCTCCAGATCTCGTATCGAAAAAATGAACGGTGATGATGAATAACCAGATGTCTCAAATCTGATCTCCAAATTTCAGCCCGATCCAACAGTTAACGAATCTTTGATCGCGAGATTACGATAACTGTTTGGCCACAACCACCATAAGGAAAGGATTCTCTATCACCAGTATTGAAAAGTAGTAATACCTCTACTCAGTTCACGTAAGCAAACCAACGTCAAAGATAGCGTAGTGCTAGCTATCAGGATTGGGAAAGGCGCGACACACAAAGAGAAAAGGAGGCGCAACTGTTTGGGGTGTACAGCGGTCGTTATGAGTGTTCTCTGTTGTGTCATGCTTAAGTGACGTGCACAGCTTACTAATAACTGTCACCCACTTAACCTAACACTGTTGGACTACTATACGCTACGGGACCAATATTTAATTATTAATTAAATCATATTTAATTAATCAATTAAATTAATTCTCTGAACATTTTCGCTATGCGTGTGACTTATAGGTTCTCAATTAATTGGCAATACTATTAATTATTATTAATCATATTAATAACTAATTAATATTATAAACAATGAGCGGCATCTAGCAATACATCATTGCTACCCAGTTAATTAGAATATTGGTCATACAAAATCATATTGTAACCATATATAATGTGAAGTCGACATCCTTTTGTCTCAATGTCTTAATTGAACACAAGGCATAAATGTGTCATCCTTGTTAAGTTCAATTATTTATTTTTTTATGTAGTAATTAACGTGCGATCATGTGGGCCCAATATCTCATATTGTCCCACCTTAGCATGGTCATGCATTTCTATGCCGCATACCATCAAGAGGCTTATAGACATTCCTCCTGCTATGTAGGAGGGGCGAATTCTATTAACATCACTCACATTTCTCAACATGTTTTATTGCAGACCCAATAACTATCTTTATAGTTGTCTTGTTACAGACAATATTTAATAGTATCAAAGCCTACAACTACATATATTAGGAATCGTAGTGACTTCAAGTCGAAGGACTACTTCATTATGATTACCATGAGAATCGCTTATGACACTAAAGCAACTATTATGCAGTGTTCTCATAGCGGGTTACTCCAGTATAAATATTCCACTAATATTTATACCTATGTGAAGACTTAATATCTTATATTTATGATCGATGAGATGTGATCATCAGTACACTCACATAATAGTCTCACTGTATTATTATTGTCCTTATTAACAATAATACTTGACTATGGATAATTCAAGAATAATGTCCTATTATTTAATGATATCTCACGATCAAGTCATTGTTGACGTTCTATTAAATGAACTACATATTATAAGGACCTTATTATGTTATATATATGATCATAACAATAACATAATAAATAAATGCCTTATACATATATCCAATATATGATCAAAATCATGATACAAATGATTATCTATTCAAAGTCGATTGGCCATTAGGGCTTACACCAATATATCTTTACTTAAAACAGCACCAATTCTAGTGTTGGAAGCGTCGTAGCTGACTTCGAACACTTGGTCAAAGTTCGGAAAGGCTAGCACAGGTGCTTCAGTCAAATGTTTCTTCAGCTCTTTAAAAAAAATTTGTGCTTGCTCTGTCCATTGGAACTTGTCTCCCTTTACACAATCTGTGAGTGGAGCAGCAAGAAAGCTAAAATTCTTGATGAACCTTTTGTAAAATGAGGCTAATCCTTGGAAACTTCTTACATCATGGATTGACTTTGGAGTAGGCCAACTGTTGATAGCTTGGACCTTGCTGGGTCCACTCGAATGCCTTCAACAGTGATGATTTAACCAAGAAAAGTAACTTCTCACATCAAGAAAACTAAACACTGAGGACAGGGGAACCTGCTCTAATGTCAAAATGGCTCAGAAGCCTAGAGAGAAACTCTCAAATTTACTTCAATTCAAATTTATCCAATACATTGAGAGAGTGGCCCTATTTATACTAATCCTAGAGGCCTTCATACAATGGAAATACAATGGGAATACAATTTGCAATTGTCAAAATTAATGGCTAGATAATTAATGGCTAGGTTAAGTAACTAATGGCTAGGTAATTTAAAGTCAATATTAGTGGCTTGATGCAATAGAGAGGTTCATGCATGGCTATGGTTTTTGTTTGGGTCACTTGTCCAAACGATTGCATTTTATTTCGGGATGAATATGCATTGTTACAGATGTATCCTAAATGTAATATCTCGAGATATAAGAAGAAGGAATCAAGTCCAAAGAAGGTGCTATGGTATTTTCCCATAACTTTCAAATTTATGCGCATATACCATGGTGCAAAAGATGCATAGCACTTGATATGGCATGATGATGAATGGATTAAAGATGACAAGTTTGACACCCACAGTTTCTCCTCAATGGATAAAAATTGACCATGATAACCTGATTTCGGGCAAGAAACAAGAAACCTATGCCTCACATTGTCTACTGACGGATTAACCCGCATGGTGTTCAAAGTAGCTCTCATAGTACATGACCGATTATTTTGGTGATTTATAACCTACTGCCATGAAGTGCAAGTATATGATGTTGTCTATGTTAACTTTTGGGCCTAAACGACCAGGAAATGATATAGGCATATACTTAGCTCCTTTAATTGAAGACTTGAATAAAATGTAGGAAACAAGTGTAGAGGTGTATGACGGGTATTAGGAAGAAAATCTCAATTTAAGGGCTATGTTGTTTGGAACAATTATTGATTTTCCGACGTACGGTAATCTATCAGGATACAGTACCAAAAATTAGTGTGATGCCGTATATGTGAAAGGAGTACCGATTGGATGCGATTAGAACATTGTAAAAAGGTATCGTAATTTTTGCCTCCAAGACATCATTACCGGTGTTAGGGAAAGGCATTCAATGGGAACTCAGAAGAATGTAGAGCTCCTTCGTTGTTGCCAGGTGAACAACTATTTGAAAAGGTTGGTGATTTGAGTATTAAATTCGGGAAATCATTTGCTAGAAAACTTGTCACAAGAGGGTGGAAGAAAAGCTTGATTTCCTTTGAGTTGCCATATTGAAAATAATTATATGCAAGACATTTCCTTGATGTAATGCATGTTGAAAAAAATGTCTGTGATAATGTCATCGGTATGTTACTCAATGTGCCAGGAAAGACTAAAGATGACATCAATGCAAGGATGAATTTGGTTAAAATGGGAATAAGAACATAGTCTGAAAGTACAACAAACAAACACTAGAAGGGGAGTTGAATAGTGGTTACTTAAAAACTTTTCGCAAACATTGACAGATAATCGGACGCATGACTCGTCTGAATATATTTTTGATCAAGCACGTTGACTTTAAAACATAAAGATGAAAGAGACTTATTCAATCCCATGTTAGTCAAAGAAATAAGAGGAAAGATAAATAATTCTTTAAGGACAATATAAATATTGTAATTATAAGAGATAATTAAGATAGATAAGAGAATATTAGACACAATTGATTTATCGTGGTTCACTCATAAAAACCACGAGCTTTGTCCAATCCCTAGCATTCACTGAGTTTTCTTTCATTATCAAAACAGATAATTATAGTGAGTATTCTTTGCACACCTAGCCTATACAGGCTCAAGTAATATTTGCACACTTAGCCTCTTCAAACTCAAGTATTGTTCATAACCAACCTTTTCAAGCCGTTGAGTATTATTTAGACATATAGCCTCTCCAGGCTCAACTAGTATTATTTTTAACCGACCTCTGCAGGCCGTTGAGTATTCTTTTCACCTAGCCTCTCCAGGTTCAACAAGTATTGTTTTTAACCGACCACTTCAGGTCATTGAGTATTCTTTTCACCAAGCCTTTCCAAGCTCAACAAGTATTGTTTTTAACCAACCTCTTCAGGCCGTTGAGTATTCTTTTCACCTAGCCTCTCCAGGCTCACTAAATTTTGATGAAGGTTACCTAGAAATATTCTCACAACACTCACAAAGTGTATTTACAATAAAGTACAGAGAAAATGTTCTTCCTACACTCATAAGAATATATAATGAAGTTCATAAGAACTAAATAAAATCTCTCATAACACTTATTTGAGTGGATATAGAATGACTAAGATGAGAAGAAATTCCTATTATGATGAAGATTACAGTATCTTCATTTCTCAATCTTCTACAATGGTAGTGATACACATTAACTTGTGCATTTTCAGTTCTTCAGGTTTCTCATCTACCATGCCTCTTCAATTTCTCATTTTCTCTCTTTTAGCTTGATACACACATATTTGTGCATCATCTTCTCTACATTCTTAAAGCTCTTTTTCTTCCTCTTCAGGTTCCCTATTTTTATTCTTCCCAACAAAAGATCCGTTGAGATGCACCATCAAATGTAGGGAAACGTTGGTCTTACTTTAAACAAAGAAGAGAGATGTTCAGCTCATGGTAGAGACCTTTTATTTCTGATAGATGAGGCTTTTTGCCTTTTTGGTGTAAGTCACAGGTGCCTCAGAAAAGGTCTTTTTGCTGACTTCTTAAATGAGCTATCTTCATTTCGGAAAAACAACTTTCATCATATATTTGACAATGAGCTTTTGATATGTTTTCCTTTGGATAAGATATTTTTTAACCTTAGACCTTTTTCTAGAAACTCTTCAAGGATGTGTCTGATGATTAGTTGTGCTTATAATACT
The DNA here is from genome assembly GCA_039655645.1 of Ammopiptanthus mongolicus. Classification (NCBI taxonomy): domain Eukaryota; kingdom Viridiplantae; phylum Streptophyta; class Magnoliopsida; order Fabales; family Fabaceae; genus Ammopiptanthus; species Ammopiptanthus mongolicus. The sequence goes on from CM077345.1 coordinate 78,772,041, forward strand.
TTTAGGATAGGCAAGGTTAGACATTGTAGCTTATTGCGATAGACGCTTGATATTGGATAAGACAAAATGTTTTACGCAAAGATTTGTTTTGGCAGCCTTCTTCATGAGATGATTCTTGAAGTCAATTGATAGCTTAAGTAGATCAGACGAGTAAAAAGGAATGATTCTTTTCAGATATATGTAGTCGTCTGAGGCTCCTTGAGAGATGAAACTTTATCTCCGAAAAGAGCATGATCTAAGCCGCGTCGTGCTACCTATTAGTACGCTCGTGTGGGAAATTATGCAAACTTTGAAGCTGATTGGCACGGCTGTGCCAATCGAGAGCACGCTCGTGCTCTCTGTCAGACGCGTTAAGAAATAGAATTTTAAAAGAGGGAAACTTGGGTAACCCTATTTAAAATAATCCTAATTCTCTTAATGCGGCTACAAACCCTAATAACACTCTAAAAACTCTCTTTTGCTATCTTGGTGGAATCAAGGTCCTGGGGAGGGTGAAGCTGATCAAGGAGGAGCCTAAGGGGGAAGAGGAGTAGGAGATCTTGGAGGGTTTTCGTGGCATATTCGTGGGTGACGCTTGGAGATTCTTGGAGGTCTTCAAGAGGTGAGTAAAAATACTTTTTCTCACCCTTTCATGGTACAAAGATTTTGGGGTTTTGGGTCTTAAAACCATTAATGTATTTTGGTAGATCGATTTGGGAAAATTGGATTTTTCTATGTTAGGGTTCAAGAATGCTAAATTGATTTGGGGGTTTTACAATAAATTATGAATTAATGTTATATGTGAGTCAGAATGCCAAAATGTTGTTTTGGAATGAGATATATCATTGTTATTGATGCATGGAGCATTAGAGCATTTTGGTAGTCATCTGGGATGACATGTTGCATTATGTATGAGTTTGTCATCACCTTCCGTTAAGGGTTGACGGTATACATTCTATTCCGGGAATAGGATGAGAGATATCACATCTGGGATGAGATATCAGACTTTTAAAAGTATCCACATTTGGGATGGGATATTAGATACTTCCATTTGGGATAGGGAAGGCAATGGGACGTCATTGCATGGATATGAGCTCATAGACCTTAGTAGATATGGGATTCACATCAGTTTCGGGAATCAAGGAGTCAAGTCAAGTGATTTCGGGAATCACCGAGTCATGTTCATGGAGTTGCATTGCATAGAGCATTAATGGTTGACATGATTAAATACTTGAGGTGCTAAGATATTTATTTTAATATATATGATATAGATTAATTTATGTATGCTTGATAAAAGAAATTATTATGTGTATTTTCTGCGGGTACCATGAATGATTTTTTCAGGTTGCCGTGCCGGCTGAGAATAACACTATTTGAGAACCTTTTATTAAATGTTTTATTCACTGGGATTATAAATCTCATTAAAAGTTTTGTTTTCAGAGCACGAAGACGTCACCATTGAGACTGAAGAGCCTTGAAGACTTAGTGCATTTGATTTAGTTATTTATTATATTTGGTTAGTATTATGTTCAATAAGGAGCTGCTTGTGGCTAGAACCATATTATTTTATTTTTATCCTTGGGATATTTTTAGTACACCCCCGGATTTTGAGACAATTCATTTTTTTCTATAACGATTTATTACTATTATTTTCTTTTAATAATTATTGAGGTATTTCCAGACTCTTATATTTATGGAAATTTTATTTCGCCATAATTGATTGGTGAATTTAGTTGGATTACTAATGTAACGAAGGGTGTTACATACTTAACTCTTTGTTCCCTACCCATACAACCTTCCAAAACATCACATCCCTCCCCTCACTCTTTTACACCCAGCTTCTAGCTAGCCAACCCATACTAAACTCCCCCACGTCCTTACTTACTTTCCTTACGTCCTTCCACCAAGAGGACCCCCTCTTAAAAGTATCACCTTCTCCCTTTAACATACCAATCGAATCTCCCTCCAGTATCTAGATTGTAATACCTTACACCATAAAGCCTCTAGTTCACTAATGATTCTCCATTTCCACTTCCCAATTAAAGCTACATCGAATCCCTCCATGTTTTTTATCCTTAAACCACCAGCCTCCTTCGGCTTACAAACCTATCTCAATTGTCCTCCTCCTCTCCTCCAAGCCTTCCCACAAAAAGTTCATTTGGATTCTAGTAATAAAGTTTACAACAGATTTAGGAGGTTTGTAAAAGAACTAAAATAGATAGGTAAGGATGACAACACCGAATTGATGAGAGTGATGCGTCCACCAAAGGAGAGATGTTTTCATTTCCATCGTGTAACCTCCCAAGCATCAAATCAATAATACGATTCCACTTGGAAATTCTTCTCGAATTTGACCCATTGGAAGACCAAGGTATTTAAAAGGTAAGGAGTCAATCTTACAGTTCAAGAGATTAGAAACTTCTATAATGGATTCCAGGTTCACATTCAACCTAATCACACTACTTTTATGGTAATTCACCTTGAGACCAAAAATTAGCTTAAAAGATCTGAAGATACTTTTAAGTACCCGAACATCCCCTAAAGATGCCTCCCCAACCAGCAAGGTACCTTATGCGTTCCCACCTTATAACCCTTGAAGAGGTTTTTTTGAACTGCTCTTCTCATGAGAACGCTAAGTCCCTTGCCAACCATGAGAAATAGGAATAGTGCTATAGGGTCCCCTTGCCTTAGACCTTTGCTTACTTGAAACTCTTCTGTCGGGCTTCCATTAATCAAAACCGAGATTGAAGCATATTTAAGGCAACATCTAATCCAACCTCTCCATTTTGTGCAAAGCCCATCTATGCATCGTATAGTCTAAGAAATCCCAACATATTGAACCATACACGTTTTCAAAATCTACCTTGAGAATAGTGCAAGCATCACCCTTCTTCTCCACATAATTAAACACCTCGTTTGCAATCATCACTCCATCCAAGATATGCCTTGATCCAATCAAAGCATATTGATTTTCAGAAATGATTGATCCCATGATTATCCTAAGTCTTTCTGCTAGGAGTTTAGCCAAGATTTTATAAATGCATTTGATTAGAGATATAGGCTTGTATTCCTCCAACCCTTGGGGTTGTCTTTCTGGAATGAGCACAATGAAAGAGGGGTTACTTACTCTTGGTAGTTTTGCATTCACACAGAAGCCATCAAACATTCTACAAAAATCACCCTTCAAAGTCTTCCAAAACAGCTTAAAATTAAAACCATCCGGTCCAGATTCTTATTATAGTCACAATCCCAAATGGGATTTCGAAACATCTTCCTCCTCAAATTTTGATATGAGCATGGCATTTTGCTCATCCCCAATTTGATTCAAGCTGATTCAATCTAACACCGACCTATTCCATTGCCGCTCTTTAAACTTGTCTTTAGAAAATTGTTTAACACCCAATTTGACCTCCTGTGGTTCTTCCTCCCACAACCCATTAAGCTTCACCCCAAGGATCTCATTCTGCATTCTTCTTTTGTTGATATAAGCATGAAAGCACTTCGAATTTGGATCACCTTAGGCTCCTGAACTTTGAACTTTGAGAACAAAAGCCCCCAGCCATTGACATCCAATTCAGTCCATTTATTTTCAACAAATTTAACAAAATTCTACTCTAACAGTCAGCAGTTCAAAGTATGAAAAGGTTTAGGGCCCCAATCTCATAAAGTTTCCTTAAGCAGGATAGGACAATGATCCGATACACCTCTCTTCAAAGCTACTTACTGAATTTTGCCATTGTTGCATCCATTCCTAAGGTAATAGGAATCGATCCAATCTACTCTTTGCTGAGCCATTCAAATTATATCATGTATATCTCCTCCCAATCAATGGTAGATCATGAAGCTCCAAGTCTTCAATAAACCTATTAAATTCCATAGATTCCCTTCCACCTTCTGTTTTTGCAATACCCACTACAAAAAGAGGTGCTTATTGACTACCAAATTCGGCCTCTAAACCATTTAGCGATCGAATATTCATATTTAGCGATCGAATTTTCATATTTAGCAACCGATTAAGTGTGTTCACTAAATTTAGTCGCTACAATACCTTTTTTTTTTTTTTTTTGTAGTGACCTATTCTCTCATTTGAGCTTCTTGCCGTGTTAAAATCACCTGTGAAGCACCAACAACCCGGGCCAAACGCCTCCTAATGCATCTAGCCTTATCCCAAAATGTCATTTCCCCCGCGATATCACAAGGTGAGTATATATTTACAATAATTCACATTGATCTGGAGCTGCCCAAATAGCATTGCACTCCCAGAAAGTCTGTTCCTGAGAAGGAATTTAATTACTAACGTAAATGCACATTTGTTTTTCCCAGATAATCAGTAACCTCGTGACCTTCCGACAGATGGCTTTACCACCCATTCGCAGTCTTCATCGACCAAGATAATTTGACAAATACTCTTATATATTTCCTCCATTTTTGTTTTGTACGCAGAGCAAATCCAGCTTTTTTGAATTCACTATCTTCTTTAGAGCTTGTTTCTTTAATCTCCCACCGAGACATCTTATATTAAAAGTGTTAGCTAACAACCAAGTTTTGAAGTAAGGAAAATTTGTTTTGCTTTGTTTTTCGGTCTTTTTAGTGCAGCTTTGCACCTCTTGTATCACTTTCAAGTTCATTTCGGCTCTTACAAAAGAATCTCTCCATTATCGGGTCTTCCATTTCCATTTCCGTTCTCAACCTTGTCACATTTGTAATCCAAACTTTGGTTTGTAAATTAGTGTATTATTTTATGAGATAAATGTTTAGATTAATAGTTATTCTTCTCGACAAAAATATAAAAATAACGTGAAAAATAAACAGTTACAGAAATATTGTGGAGATTTATTGATCAAAATCTGTCTTTTAATTATGTTTAACTTTTGGGAAGTTGTTTGGGAAAATGACTTCCAACCTCGACTCCTCCTCCTGTTTGTCGTATAAAAGAAGTCGGTTTCTTGCACATCGACTTTCTTGCAACTCCGTTTAGAAATACAAATAGAAAATATGTGGGAAGTTAATTCTCCACTAACCTACTTCCGAAAGGCCAAATTAAAAAAAAAAAAAAAGTGTATTTTGATCGATAAATCTTCAAATTAAAGTAGCATTTTGGTAATTGTTTGTATTGTAGCATTATTTTTTATATTTTTGCACTTTTCTTCTCTCTCCTCTTTCTCTCTCTCTAATAAATTATTTTTTTATTAACAATCCCAATAATTAAAGTAACATTTTGGTAATCGATAAACCTCTCTCTCTAAAAAAACAATCCCAATAAATTATTATTATTTTTTGCTCATTTAGTGTTTAACTTGAAATTAAACATATATGGTTCATTAACCTTTGATGTTATATAGAGAAACATTTTCAAAATTTAACTTTTAATATCAATATATTTAAATTTAAATGCACAAAAAACTGCAAAGTTCCGGAAAAAATATAGATAAAAAAATGAGAAAGACATATGAAAAATATACAAAATAAAAGCACCAAAATATTTTGTAACTTACCTATGTTAAATTCTGAAATCTTCTTCATAAATTACATTGAAAATGGAGTTAGAAATCTGAGTTTCATTTCACATATGAGTATCTTCAAACCACAACGCAATGTAACCTTGATATTCCACCACACAATTGTCCATGTGAAAAAACTAACTGTGGAAGATAGATGTCTACATGTTTTAGACACAATAGACATGAAACCATTTTATTTTTTTGTTCATCAAGAAGCAAATACATAAATCAAGATAAAAATAAAAAACACAATGACACCAACTAAAAATAACTCCATCAATTATCAAAAATAACAAAATGATGCACTTAATTTGGTTCAAGGAGGGGAGGGAAAGGGAGAGATTTTAATGGAGGGATGGAGAGAATTTTAATTATATATCTTGCTCGGCTAAGAAGAGGGGAGGGGAGAGATTTTAATGGAGGGGACGGAAAATAACACCATTCATGTTTGGTTCACAAGGAGAGTGGAGTGGAAGGATTTTAAAACAAATTTACTTTTTTACGCTTATAATTTTGAATTTCAAAATACATAAGTAATGATATTTTAGTCAATGCATTCAAAATATTTTAAATCTCCTCCCCTCCAAATCCCTCAATATTAGAGAGAAGCCAAAATTGAGTGAGGTAGGATTTTGTTTCCCTACATTCTCCTCCCTCCTCTAAAAAATTTAACCAAACAAGAAAAGTTTATAAAAATCCCTCATTCCCTCCATTTCCCTTCAACCAAACATTATGTTGATGTTTGTGCTCCACATAAATTACATAATGGGCTCAAAATTATTACAAAAAAGGAAAAACATTTAGTCCTATAATTCATCTAATTAACCATCTTAACATAAATGATGCTTGAAGCATTTATGATAATGCCGAGACGAATAACATTTCCTTATTTCAATCCCTCTGCTTTGGCAAAATTAAGCCTTAAATCTTAGTAACTTTTTTTAACAAAATATATAGCAAATATTGGTGTTTTAGACACCATAGACATGAAACCATTTTATATTCCTGATCATCAAGAAGCACATACATAAATCAAGATAAAAATTAAAACACAATCACACCAACTAAAAATATCTCCATCAATAATCTAAAATAAAAAAATGATGCACTTAATGTTTGTGCTCCACATAATTACATAATGGGTCCAAAATTATTAAAAATAGGAAAAACATTCAGTCCTATGAGTCCTCTAATTAATCATCTTAACATAAAGGATGCTTGAAGCATTTTTGGCAATGTCGAGACAAATAATGTGACACCCACTACCTCGTTTCATGATAATTAAAATAAAAGATCATACAAGTCTTTAAATTAAAAATGTGTTAAAATAAAAACTTGTTTAAAGAGTAGCAAATATCACATTATCCAAGATAAATAACCGTGTAAACCAAATAAGTTTTAAACATTTAAAATACATTAACTGCGGAAATAAATTAAACCTAAAACCCGATGTCACATATCAGAGCTGGTATATAATATACTGATAATACGTCGGATAAAAACTAAAAACCAACTAGCAAACTAGCACCCTAACTACGAGCAAGCGATCACCTCGGGATCACTCCTCAGCAGCTGGCTCACCCCCCTCTGCATAAACAAGGTACATGCATAGAACAACAAAAGTAGGGAGTGAGAAGTCATATATATATATATATATATATATATATATATATATATATATATATATATATATATATATATATATATAAACGGTAATGGAGCAGTTAATAAGATGAGCGTACAACACACAATCGTACAAACATAATATATATCATATTAAAGAATGTGTGCAATGCTATGCAACGTCACCACTCCATGCACACGTTGATCCATTAACTCTAACTCTGGAAAGACGCCTAGGAGTACATATCTGTTTAACCAACAAGGACGCATCACCATACCAGATACTCGCCACAGATATTCTCACTAATCCTGAAAACGTACAGTGGCTCGTCAGGGTAGTCAGGTTGTCAATAGGACGCTCCGGCCACGGGTTGCAAGTCCATGCCATATGGAACCTCCTTACCCGACTCTACCCTCAAGGCTGGGATAACACCCTTCGTGGCCTCCACCGTTACGATTCATCGTTTGCTTTCCACCCATCAAACATCTTTTATGCAATGATGCATGCAATGTCGAACAAACATACAATCACATGTCCAACCATCCTTCGTCGTAATCATTCACAATGATTAGTAACCTTGACCGTCAACGATGATCACAATCAACATCTGATAATAACCCATCGTTACCGTCTTTATCAACACCATTAATAGTAACACATCGTTAGTACTAGCCTCATTATCTTTATTAAGTATTATCTGAGTTAACTAAGCCTCTATCTCTATTTTACTTACCATTAAATTCTCATTAATGTTCCCATCTTAATTTCATTACTATCCCCAAAGTATATTGTTTAGATTATCACATTCTTAACTTACTTCCTTTATTTAAATATGCAAGATCATGTGATTTCACTCATATCCAATAATCAATTATTTCCCATTATGTTCACTACTACTAACCTAGTAGTCGATTATTGCTAACCTGATAATAGATTATTACCATATAGTAATCGAATATCACCCCTATTACAGCAGCTGTCGTACCTAGTTTTAAGTGTATTTCTAACCTTAAATGTTTTTAACACTCATAGATCAACACCTATATGTTTAAACTGAAAATCCTTGGCTATCATCCCCACCTCTCATACTAACTCCATTTATCTTGAATTTTCATGGACCTATAACTTAGTCTATGACTTAAGATTAATGTAACGTCTACTTTCAAGGCTTAAACAACGTAGCTATCCATCATAGTTCATCATCATCAACATGAAACATGCAATCAGCACATATAATCATGCCATAACAGTGGTAAATGATATTTAATAATCATCATAATCAAGAATATCACATATAGTCATTTAACAACATTCCTAGACATACATGAATACATAGATAATATTTCAAAAATCATACATCATACATCAACATATTATTAGGGTCATGGGTTAAACCTTCATCTTACGCTACCCCTACACCTATATTCATATTGACCTTCTCCCCCATACCTGGCATGACAAAAATGAAATCCGAGGAAGAAGAGAGTGCACCATTTGTTCTTGGCTCCATCTCAGGGCTCAAACGCTTGGTCACAATACAATATAACAAAAGGAATAGATTCAATTCCTAATCCAATAGAAATTAAAGGAAAAAGGACGAACTCTAGGGTTGGTTATCTTACCTTGATCACAACTGTAAGACTCAAACTAGAACAAGGAGATAAATAGTTGCCTTGTCCTTGGTTCAATATACTTGCTGTATGATGGTATCAAATAGGACCCAAAAACGTTCATAATCAGTCCCCAAATCGAGAAAACTCAAGAAGAATTGGAGAAGAGACAAGGGTACACGAATTTACCTCAATCTTAACCTATTAAGGTTAATAAGAACAAGGAAGAACGGTTGCTCAACTCTCGGTATCAGCTGTGGTGATTTTCCAACGAAAAAGGGTAAAACGGTTTACGTTTTTGATGAATCTCAAAGGGATTAAGAGAGAATCCCAAGAGATTAAGAAAAGAGGTTTGCAGAGGTTTAGAGGCTACTAATTAGGGTTTATTTTCGTGCTTGAAGGGTTATAAAAAGGTTTAAGATGAAACGGGCCGAAATAAGGATTTAAAAACCGTTTCTGCAGAAAAATGCAGTCATAAATCGATTATGGCTGTTCTGACTCGACAATTAATTTTCTCGAATACCCATAATCGATTATCATAATCAATTACGGTCATTCTGACTTGTTTCGCTAATATCCATAATTGATTACCATAATCGATTATGGGTGTTCTGACTTTTTTACTATTTCTCATAGTCGATTATATAATCGATTATGGTCTGGTTTGACAGCATATGTCTCCTTTTCAAGGCTAAGTTACCCAAAACAAATGCTTAAACATCCAACATTAAACTAAGAACATAAATCAACATATAATCATATATTAACATACGTATAAACGAAAATTGGGGTGTTATAATAACACTTCCTTCTTTCAATACCTATGATTTTGTAAAATTAAGCCATCCAACCGTCAGATAATACTCATTAGATGTCCACACCGCCACTACAAGAAAACCCGTTAATACCGACGCCTTTTTACCGATGGCCGTAATGGCGTCGGTAATTTAGGAATTTCCGATGGTCTAAGCCGTCGGAAAATGCGAAACTAGTTTACCGACGGTTACAGCTGTCGGTAACTTTAACGAGGACAATACCGTCGGTAATTTTGGCGTAATTAGGGGCCAAATATTCCCGCTCGATTTCCAACGGTTTAAGCCATCGGTAATGGTAAGGGTTCTTCAAACTTACCGATGGCCTAAATCGTCAGTAAGTGTCTTTTCGCTTTCCCGAGTTAACGATCACATTTCATGGTTTCCGACGGCCTAGGTCGTTGGTAAGGGTTCTTCAAACTTACCGACGGTTTAAGCCGTCGATATGTTAACGGTCATATTTAAAGTTTTCGACAAGGGTATTTTAACGTTAAGGCCGTCGATAACCGTCGGAAATGTTTTCTAACCTGAGACTCGCGCCTTCTCCTTCTCATTTCTCTCCTTCTCCTGCGGCCAAGCTCCCCCTCCCCCTCCACGTCTGGTATCCTTTCCGCCATCCCAGCCACCGCCACCATCTCCCTCTCCACTCCTTTCATCTCCTCTCCTCTGTATCAGCCACCACCGAGACTGCCACCATCCGCATCGCCAGCAACCAACTCACCGCACCACCAGCAACCACCTCGTCGCACCACCTCTTCGAGGCCCACCACCGCCAACCGCACCACTGTAAGTCCCTCAATCCCTCTGAACTCTCAGTCTCTTCACCGCCGCCATCGCAAGACTGTCGCCACCACCAACCACCGCCAGTCCGCCTTCTCCATTCAACCACGAGGGCCCTCCCTCTTTGCTACCTTCCTGTCAGACTTTTTCCCTCCGCGTCCGGTCAGTCATTTCAGAATCCCCCATTGGATTGTATTGTTTTTTTTTTTTTTTACATTACTGTATTGTTGTTGAACATGTATTATGTTACTGAAATTGTAGTTGCCGAACATATATTATGTTGTCGAAATTGTAGTTGTCAAACTGTGTATTACTGGTGAAATTGTATGTTCTTCGGTGTAGAGTTTAGGTTGTTTTTTTATTTGTTCTAATTCCCTAATTTTATTTTAAATTATATTCATGATGTTTTAATTTGCATGTTTGTAGTGATAGTGTAATAAACTTTTTTTCACTCGTGAATTTTTTAGTATAAGTTACATGTTTAATTATAAGCCTCATAAGACTTAAAAAATAAAAGATGTCACCCTATAATATTTTTTTTCCGCTTAAGTTAGAAACATCGACCCAAGGGCCTAGCCAAGTAAAATCAAATAAATAAATAAAAAATAAATAAATAAATATAATAAATAATACAATAATATAAATAAAATAAATTAAGATAAACCGATTGCTCTTAACACTTATAACCAGGGTTAAGCCACATAAAACTAATGCATAAATAGTAAAATAAAATACTAATGCATAGAATATCAAAATCTCTTAACACTTGTATTTGTGTTAAGCATCATAAGAATTATAATTAAATAATAAATTATAAAATAATTAGCTTAAGTTAGAAACCTCGGCATGAAAAAAATGCTTGGACGGTAGTGGCTGAGTCATGACAAATTACAGATGGTTCGGCAGCAGGTAGTGCGATGTGGCAAAACTAATTAATGAATAAAATTTAAATAAGTAAATAAGGTAGAAATAATAAATAATATTTGAATAATTGAATAAAGAGGTTAAATATTTGAAATTAAATTACAACAATAATTAAATAACAAAATAGGTTAATAAAATAAATAAGTCCGCAACAAGGAATACAATACCAATTTTTCTTAGCACTTAAAATAGGTGTTAAGACTCATAAGACTTAGAATAGTTACTTGTTGGTTTGTTTGCAACTTTGATCTGTCCCTATGCACTTTACCCTAGGAACTTGACTTTCAAGTACAAAAGGCAAAATTACCTCATAGAGGTTAAAGTTTTATTTTCTAGACGATTTAATAATACTGGAGCAAAACCTTAGCTTCCCGTTTGAGGTTCAATATTATTGAGCGGGCGTGTAATCGCATAGAGGTGCTGCTTATTATATTGAACCTTGAATTGTCCAAGGAGGACAGTTTGGTAAAAACTTTTTCTTCACTTGTACAATAGTAATATTGCTTATTTCTAATGCTTTATATTTGACGAAATATCGGTCCAATACATTTCTTTTTGTTCTCTGGGTGCAAACTTGACCGCAGTATTGTAGTCAACTATTGTACTTAGAGACCAATGGGAAATGCTGCCGAAATTTTGCCAAATAAAGGCATGTGAATTAGGTAATAACTATTAATACTAGGATCGGGTGTTGAAAAAGTTTCTTATCGAATGAGATAGAGCCATACCAAATAAAGAAAGTGAATGTGGATATATCTAAGTTGGCATGTTGTCCAAATTTAATGGTTTTGCATTCTTTTAACATGCAGAAGATGGATTTTTATCCTTCGAATCGTAGTTGGATGTATGATAGGGTATATCCGGAAAGAAGGGGTCTGAAATGATCCTTTGTATATGGGGTTGACGAATTTGTTGCTCAGGCGAAGTGACAACAACGTTTCATCGACGATGGGGGAATTAGATGTCTGTGTCTTAAATGTCAATGTCGATGGATTAAGAGCGATGATGAGGTGAAAACAAACTTGTATTAAAGTTAGTTTTAAGAACAATTACTGGATTTGGACTGATCATGGTGAAGAAGTGCCAAATGTTGATTTAGGGGTTGATGAGAATTGCACAGGTGGCTCAAGCAGTTGCGCAGATATGAGATATGGGGAAAATTTTGCGTCAATGCAGAACATGGTGGGTGATGCTCTCGGAGTGAATGAGGCGCATGATTACGATAACACCAAAGAACTGTCGAATGAGGAAGCACAAAGATTTTTTAATCTTTTGATTGAGATAAATAGACGGTTGTATCAAGGTGCCTCAAACTCTAAATTATCAATGTGCGTTAGACTGTTAGGTTGCAAGTCCAATTGGAATGTTGCCGATGAGTGTTTGGATTATTTTTCCAAAATGCTTTTGGACGTGATGCCTGTGAAAGACGGTTTACCCAAAAATTATTATGATGCGAAGAGGTTAGTATCCAAGTTGGGACTCCAGGCTAAGAGGATTGACTGTTGTGTGAATAGGTGCATGCTTTTTTATGATAATGAATTCGCCAAAAATGATGGTGCGCTGCTTGAATGTAGATTTTGTCAAGCGTTGAGGTATTGTCCTCGCAAGACTAGGACAAGTAAGAACAAACCAGTTCCTGTTAAGGCAATGTTCTATCTGCCGATAATTCCAAGGCTACAGAAAATGTTTGCATCAATGCAAACTGTAGGAAAAATGACTTGGCACTATGAGAACAGAAGAAGTTCAGGCGTGTTACGCCATCCTTCTAATGGTGAAGCATGGAAGCACTTTGATAGGGTACATCCAAATTTTGCTGTGGATCCCCGTAATATAAGACTTGGTTTATGCTCCGATGGTTTTACCCCTTATATTCAAGCGTCGGCTATGCCATATTCTTGTTGGACAGTAATTGTTATCCCATATAATCTTCCTCCTGAAATGTGTATGTCGAAACCTTATATGTTTTTGACTTGTCTCATACTGGGTCCATCGAATCCGAAAGTTGGTATTGATGTTTATTTATAGCCATTGATCGATGATCTGAAGAAGTTGTGGACCGGCGTGGAAACGTATGATATTGCAAGGAAGCGAAATTTTACAATGAAGGCAGCTTTGATGTGGACCATTAATGACTTCCCTGCTTATGATATGTTGTTTGGTTGGGGTACTCATGGCCAATTTGCATTTCCGCATTGCATGGAGTATACAAATGCTTTTACTTTAAAACACGGAAGGAAAAGTTCCTGGTTTGATTGGTATCGTAGGTTCTTACCAAGAGGTCATCCATTTAGACGAAACAAGAACGCCTTCAAAAGGGAGAAGTTGAAAGAGATGAGCCGCCACCTAGGTTTACACCAGAACAGATTTGCACGAGAGTAATGGAACTGCCCAAAGTTACTGACAATGGTTGTGTGTTAAGATTACCAGGATACGGGAAGGTGCTAATTGGACAAAAAGAAGTATTTTTTGGGATCTCCCGTATTGGAAAGATAATTTGTTGAGACACAATCTCTATGTCATGCACATAGAGAAGAATTTTTTTGACAACATATTCAACACAACCATGAATGTGAGTGGCAAGACCAAAGATAATGAGAAGGCAAGAATGAACTTAGATTTGTACTGTAAGCGACCAGACTTGAAGCTAAAGCAGCATGCTAATGGGAAAATGTTAAAGCACAAAGCCAATTATGGTTTATCTGCTGAGGAAGCAAAGTTAGTTTGTGAATGGATAACAGAACCAAGGATGCCAGATGGTTATTCTTCGAATTTGGCAAGATGTGCCGATGTCAGCAAGGTGTGACACCCACAATCCGGTGTCACCTTTTTGTAAGCCAAAAACACCAATTAAACGATAAATAAAACTTACTGGTTTTACTTTCGGAAAATGGTTAATTTAACATATCTTATTAGGTCCTGAAAAATCGTGATAAAAATTTTTTCTTGTTTAATACCCCTCAAACCACAACTCAGAATAATAAACAGAGTACTCATATATAAGTATATATATATATATATATATATATACACATCACCAACTAAAACTATGGACAACATGTCCTTTTCCAAAAGAACTATAAAAGATAAACTGCTAAAAAGCTAAAAACTAGGCAGTGACAGTCTGGAACCATATCTCTAAAACTCATGGCCATCAGTAGCCGTTAACAGATTACCCAAAAACCGTTGCCTCAAAAGAAAAGTCTACACCCTAAGCTGGTCAGACTAGTGGAAGCCGTTGGACAGTCCCCTAAAGGAGGGTCCAACGGATCCATCAGAAAAGTGGTCGGGGGAAACTACATCCCCATTGACCATCCCTGCATCTCCAGCTCCCTCAGCCGGAGCATCCCCGTGTTCCAGATGATGATACTCAGGAGTCACAATGAACTCCTCCTCCTTGGGATCCTCCTCGGGATCCTTCTCCTCTTCCTCCTCCCCCTCTGGTCCCATAGGTACCAAGACAAACGGAGGTGGAGGGGATAAAGGAGGTTGCTGCGGTAGAGGCTGGGCTGCTGGGATGTGGTGCTGCAACTCCCCGTGATCCACTAAGTACTGCAGCATCATCCAAACTGGAGGCAATAGGATTTGAACAGTCTCGACCATATGTACCCTCTCCTGAGGTCCCACATCTCCCGGGATATATGACCGAGGCGGCAGGGTCTTCTCTATGCTCAAAGATGAAGGAGCGGGCTCCCGAGTGTGCCAACCCCTCGCTCCCCAGGCTCATCTGTATATATATATATATATATATATATATATATATATATATATATATATATATATATATATATATATATATATATATATATATATATATATATATATATATACCAGAAACAAAACAGTCCAGAAAATATGCAAGGGTGAGAAACCAATATATGAATCCAAAATCGACAACTATATGCCCAATCCAAACGACAGATTCATATAATATATCCCACCAGCTATGATCATGCTTCACAAGTACAGCATATATAATCATATACTAACAACATTAAATACACAAGGGCTTCGTACCCCACAATCAACGTTATTCTCTAAACGTATGCATGGCACTTCCATATATTTCAACTAATATTCAATCTAGATTTTCGGAAATCCCATTAACATCAGAATGAGCTGATCAGGCTCTAAAATCATTGGCCCGCAGGCCACGATGATTATCACCAAAAGGCTCAAATGTAAGTACTTAACCTCCCAGATATATAATCCGTGGGTGCGCATGTCAGTGGTACTTATGATGTATAAGTCATACAATATTGTCCACTCCGGGCACAATACGCACAGCCCACGGCACGTATGACATCATTGTCCATCAAGGCACAATGTTACATAATGACAAATAAGTCATCTTAGGTTCCCCTTGCCTATCAAGGTCCCCCATTTTCACGGCACAACTGCCCCACATAAAAATGCATGAGAAACTATTTAGTGTTCGATAATTGATCTTTGTCGTATCAATATTTTCCCGTTGTAGCATCAACGCTAACAACCATCGTAATGTCTTAGACTCTTTAAGCCTCAAAAACATTTTCTCAAAACAGGACATTTAGTCCAAAACAACTCAAATCCAAACATCCCTAACCGATGCACTAGTCTAGAATTTTGGATTCAAAATCATAAAACACATCCTCAAGCTTACAGGACCACAAAGATTGTCCATAAGCCGACAAGACCACAACTAACATGGATCCTTGATCCACGTATTTCTGCAAAACCCTAGAATCCCGACGTCTCGGTTTCTAATTTCTAAGCTTTAAAACTATTTTTCTTGAAAACTCGAAAACCAAAAACGCAAATCTCCGATACTTACACAAAGTCATCGGGATCGGTTTTCCATAAAACCAAACGTAGTCCAAAGACTATTTCTTTTCCTTTTGTCGTTTTTCATGAAAACACAAACCTTAAAACAAAGCTTGTAAAAACCCTTTTTCTTGGATAAAACCAATTAATTTGAAAATCACATTTCTTAAAACTCTTTTTCTCAAACGATTAACTTTATTAATTTAAAAACTAATAAAGGTTTGTAACGCCTTATTTAATTTAAAAACATCGTTTTTATTATTAAAAACACATTTTCACAACTTTGCTCTTTTAAGTTGATTTTCCTTAAAAGCAGTTGTTCATTATTATTTTATTTCAAAAGGGATAATTAATTGTTTTCTCTTAAATTGAATTGAGAAACAATAAAACATATTTATTTTTCTCAATTCCACACTTCTAGCTTTTAAGTTATACGATGTCGGATTCTAATCGATATTAGGTCCTCTAACGCCTTAAATCCCATAATAGGGCACACGATACATTCATACAATTACTTAACAATTATAGAATGTATCCAAATATGTCCACAATTATATCATGCATAGTCAAATCAACAGCAATAAATAAAACAATCACCCAATAATCAGATACAGAACATTTAATTACAATACAAACACCGATGCAACACATAGCTGTCGGAAATGGAATTCCTCAAGTTTGTCCTCTTACCTCTTGTAGTCCCAAGGTAACCTCTAGACACCCGATAAATCTAACAACTGGCTTAGCTAGCTGCCGATCACTACATACACACAATCCATAAAGGCATTAACTCAAAAAAACAAAGATTTCTCCTACTGGACCACCCCTAGGGTTTGGCCCTATTAAACTAAAAATATCTAGGGAGCTCCAAAAATTCTTATTTCTTGGATAACACCCTAACTAAGTGTGATAACCCTAGATATCAATTCAAAACATCAAAAACCAACCAAAACCCTACCCTACACATATAGGGGGGTTCGGCCTCTCCTTTGAAAATATAGTTAGAGATATTTCTTGGCTCTAATCTCTTGGATAATGCAAGTATGTCATGAACCTAGGTCATAGAAATTGGTTTGGTATTAAAATGATTTTTCTACAATTTTTCATTGAATTTTGAAGATTTGGGGGTAAAAACCCTAACATTTCTAATCATGGAAATTTGAGGAGAATAAAGAGAGATTGAGAGAGATAGAGAGAGCTAGCTACCTCCTATGATGATCTCCTTCAAAAATGAGTGAAGAAGCTTCCAGAAATCTCCAAGTTTCAAGCTCTAAAAATGGAGAAATGGTGAGGAGAAAAAGAGAGAAAGAAGAGAAAGGAAAAAGATGAAGTTGGGCTGCTGGGGGCTGCTCGAAATTTTTGGGGAAAATGAGTGAAGAATAGTCTATTTTAAAGAGTTAATTTAATACTTATGGAAATAGGTAAAAGGTAAAAAAAGTAATTAGTAAAAACTTAACCAAGGGCAATTTGGTCAATTCACATCTCGACATTTTGAAAATCCTCAGGACACTGATAGGAGTCCCCAAATAATTTAACATAGCCCTGGTATGAAAATAATTGGCTCAAGGTTCTCGAAAAACCCTAAGACAGCTCGAATCGTCTCCCCGATCGATTTATCGGCCCGAATATAAAATATTATTTATATTTTTGGACGTAAGGACACATTTTAGCAAAAGGGTAGAGGATTGAATTCTAAGACTAATGGTCCTGATCGTTAGTCAAAAAGAGGTCTTGATAGTAGAAAAACACTATCATCCAAAAAACATAGATCGGGCTTCGTTTGAGTTTTCGGCACAAACTTTAACCGTAGGCTCCTACGATTATATGAAACATGAATATGATTTTATTTTTCCCAAAATCATTTTCGAAAGCATAGATAAAAATATAAACTCATTAATTGAGTTTATCGTTCTTAGAAAGCACGAAAAATCGGGGTGTTACACAAGGGAATGATGCATGGGATGAAAATCCATGATTGTCATGTATTCATGGAAACTGTACTTCCTATTGCTTTTAGTTCATTGCCAGTCCATGTCTTGAATCCGCTTACTGAATTGAGTCAATTCTTTAAGGATTTGTGTTCTGCAACGTTAAGGGACAATGAATTGATCAGGATGGAGCAGAACATTCCAATCATTCTATGCAAGTTGGAGAGAAAATTTCCCTCCGGCTTCTTTAATTCCATCGAACATCTCCCAGTTCATCTCTCATATGAAGCAAGGCTTGGTGGACCTGTTCTATATTGGTGGATGTATCCATTTGAAAAGTATCTATAACTATCATATAATTTTAAATAGATTTGTTTCCATTTGAAATTAAATGTAATATATATAACTATGAATGTGTTATTTTATAGATTCATTGGTGATTCAAAACGAATGATGAAAAATAAGGCTAGGGTTGAAAGATCAATTTGTGTGTCTTACTTACATCGTGAGACAACTCATTTTTGTTTTCATTATTTCAACAACTTCATGTTGTCACTGAGAAATAGTAGGAATGAAATGGAAAATGAAAGTGAAAGACATCCATTAGCCTTGTCAATCTTTTGTCAGCCATGTCATCATTCCGGGATGGAGTTGACCCATTGGTTAACGGATGCAGTGAGGAAGTCAGCTCGTGTCCATGTGTCGATTAATTGCATCGAAGTGAAGCCATACCTTGAGTATGTATTGTATGTTATCTGAAAACATAAGTGAGCAAGAACAGTCTACTCGTATACATGCAGATTTTCCAGTGTGGTTTAAGCAACTAGTAAGTATATTCAAATTCTGTACGTAGGATTACATAACTTTTTTGCATCTAACATAAGGAATTTATCCATACGTAGGTTTCTCGTGAGGCACCAACTCCTCTCAACAGAAACTTAAGGAACTTATCCGACGATCCGTATTCATGTGTCAAAGAATGGCACACATTCTTCGTGAACGGGTACAAATTTCATACCCATTCATGGACGGAGGGTAAAAAACAATTAACAGCGGGATTTACGTGAAGGGCATCACAGAAGGGGTTGAAGATGACTTCTAAGGAATAATCCAACCTATATATGAATTAGCGTATACTACTTTAGACTATACTAAAAGAATAGTTCTATTGTAACTGGTTTGATCCATCCATTAGAGGCACAAAATTAAATCCCAAATATAATACGGTGGACATTCGCATGGGTAGCAGATGTCAGAACCTTGATCTGTTTATCCTAGCATAGAATGTGAGACAAGTGTATTATGTTCAGTACCCAGCAACCCGAAAGGACAAACGAGGTTGGTGTGTCGTCATCAAGACGAAACCAAGGGGTCACATTGAAGCTGATGATCAGTAGGAAGATGTGCC
Organism: Ammopiptanthus mongolicus; assembly: GCA_039655645.1. Lineage (NCBI taxonomy): Eukaryota > Viridiplantae > Streptophyta > Magnoliopsida > Fabales > Fabaceae > Ammopiptanthus > Ammopiptanthus mongolicus. The sequence goes on from CM077345.1 coordinate 78,791,407, forward strand.
TTATCAAGTGGATGAAATGTCTCGTGTAAATGAAGGCATTAAAGTTGAGCGTATTGTTGGTTTACGGGACTTGGAAGCTGCTGGTGAAGAAGTGGATACTGATAACTTGTTATCCGTTCGGGAGCATTTGGATGAAGAAGACGAAGTCATTGATTCAAGAGAAGAAAATGTTGAAATTAGATCTGAAGAAGATGGAGAATTTTTGTCAAATTCTGAATAAAACTTAAAATCATGTAAACTTTATAATTAGATCATGTAACTTGTCAAAACTATGAATGGAACTTAGATAATTATTGTTCTATCTTAGATGATTATTCGTAATTATTTTATTATCTTATTATTTTATTATTTCATCTTTACATTAAATTGCTCTATAGACACATGGCATCTGGATGACGTGATCCACCACCACCCATACCACCCATATGTGGTAAGGGTAAGGGTGTCAACACTGCTCCTGGTTTGCCTCGTCGTCGGACCAGGGCACCTCGCATTGTTACTCGTGACGTTGCAAACGGTTTCGTGTCTATCCCTTCGACATCTGTCCCCTTCGGTGTCTACACTCCCATCACGCCCGCCTGCACCTACATTGCGACCACATACACCTCGGGCAACACCGCCTCCACCGGCTGCACCTACTCCACCGGTTTTACCTACGCCATTCACAGCATCCGGGATCGATATGATTCCCACCCCGGGGTTTGTGACACATACACATCGGGGCGTTTCTAGTTCAGTTGGTGTGGGTGCATCGTCATATGGTCATCAGGCTACGGAGCAGGAGCAGGAGTATAGTCCAGGGTATACACCCTCACCTTCAGAGGCTGATTCAGAGGAGGAGGAGGAGGTTGAGGTCATGGCCGATGGTCGACCTATCATCCGGCCATCTGGTAAAGGGTAACAATTAATAAAATAAATTTATTCAATTTTAATTATATGTTTTTACTTGATATTGATTCACATGCTTTTATTGTTAAGGTTACTTCCTTCGAAGGTAGCTTCGAAGAACATCACAGCTGTTATTGAGTCGATGTTCCATTATCCTTGGTTCACCTGGGGACAGCTCGATGACAATAAGAGGCGGAGTTTCTTTGACGCTTATAAAGTAAGTTGTAATTTTCAATTTATGTTTTGGCTTATTATTTCATATAAATTATTAATATAATAAATTACTATTTATGTATTTCTAATGCAGACAAAAGTTGCTTGGAGAGCCGAGCATGAAGCATTGGTCGAGAGGAACTTTCATATGAAGGCCTCCCATTGCCTATCCGATATGCTCAGGGAAGCTCGCTTGAGGGGCGAGTGACCCTCATGAATGGGAGATGCAGTCTGGGATGCCCTATGCCGCCACTGGGCTACTGCTGATTTCCAGAAAAAATCAGCCCAAGCAAAGAAAAATAGGGCATTAGAGAAGGGTTGGAGCCTGCACACAGGAGATTCCATCTACCAGGCGGAGTACTTTGAGCGTCTAATACATTCATTCATATTTAATACATATGTTATTCGTATTGTTTTTTAATTATTGTTGACTTATAATTTATGTTTGTGTATGTACAGGTTAGGGACAGAAGGGGACCGATGCCGATTAACGAGCTCTACCGCCACACCCATACTAGGAAGGGTACTGGCGAGTATGTAGATGAGCGCTCTAGGCGCACTTAGGTAATACCTCATTTATTAATAGTTTTGAAATGTATGATTTTATTATATATAGTCTTCATTAATTTGTTTGATTATGCATAATAGGTGGAGTTCGAGGAGAGGATGTCTCAGGCAACAGCATCTTCCTCCACCCCACTTGAGCTTGAGGAGCAGTAGCGGCTTACACTGCGTGTTTGGGCTGAGGATGTTGGCGACAAGAAGAAAGGTCATCTTTACGGTGCAGGAGACCTTTCCGATAGCTATCAGAAAGGGTTTTCGAGCTTGGATATCAGCGCCATAGCATCCACCGGAGCCAGTTGTCACGCTGATCAGGAGAGTGCTAAGCTGAGGCGGAGACTGGCTAAGTCCGAGCGTCGTGCCGAGGAGCGTGAGCGGCTTGCCGAGGAGCATGAGCGTCGGATGGAGCAGATGCTACTAAGCATACAACAAATGCACCAACAGACCCCTCGACAGCAGCCCCCCCATCCAGATCAGCCGACCAGTCGCACCAGGGCCGACGATGATGAGGACTCTTTCGATGATCTTATCCAGTCTCCTCATCATTATGATAGAGATTATTAGATTTTCATATTAGTTTTTGTATTTATATTTCTATGTATTGTAAGAACATATGTTATTTATTATTTGGATATAATTTTAAATTTTTTAATGTTATTTTTAATTTTATTTGCGCTATTTATTTAATTAATATTTATAAATAATTAATAACAAAGAAAATATTTAATAAATATAAAATATAATTAAATAATAATTAATTAATCAATTAAAATTTAAATTAAAAAAATTTATATACACCGACGGTCAGGCCGTCGGTAATAACAATGAACACTTTATCGACGGCTAGACCGTCGGTAACCTAGCCGTCGATAATGTTTACCGACAAGCCTCTTTTCGATGGATAATAGGCTGTCAGAAATCAGTCGGAAATGTGCTGGTACCGACGGTTTTTGGTGATTACTGATGGCCGTCGATAATGAACTATTTTCTTGTAGTGCGCCCACATGAGGCGGCAAGAGCAACTCCTACCCTTTTCATATTTGCGGAGACATGAAGAACGCCTATTTGAGAATGTCGCGGAACATAATCAAATAGGTAAAAGCTGCAGAAACAAATCCATTTTCAAATAAATGTATGAAGTAAATAACTAACATAAGGAACATAAGGCAAAAATACCCAAATTAACATTATACCAAGGAAGAAGCCCCGACTTGTGTTGCAGACAACCTTTTCTCCATTGGATAATAAAAATGGTCATCATCGCCAACAACATGTGTTATCCTCGTCCTCATCATCAGGAAAGAAGGAGTAGAAACCGTACCAAGTTTAAATGTCTGGGGGGCATGGGATAATATACTTCACAAATCCATCTATATAGAACCTCAATTATCAATTTTGTGGCTTCTAAATAGTAGAGCTTTGGCCAGCCATAATTAGAATACATTGTTCCATTGTTCTTGTAAACACGAACTTCAATCTTATTGCTGAATCGGTCTCATAGAATCACACGACCTACAACTTCATCATATAAGTCCCTACAACTGAGGTATTCTACCACATTTTTGCATCGAAATAAATCATGATGATATTAATACATGCAAATAAAAAAATAGATTTATTGTAAGTACTTACAAAGCGTGGATCAAATTCACAATAAAACCACCAATGCTTCTTGGATTTTAATGACGCTTGACGACTTACACATTTCAAAAATGTAAGAAGAACAACTAAGCAAACACATAATCAATTAAATAAAGATGTTATTCTATTAATTATTATTGTTTTTGATAAAAATAATATACAAATACAAATACAAATAATATACAAACACATAAATGCATTAAAATAATGTTAATAAGGACACTAAAGACACAAACAATGGTTTATATAAAAAAAAAAAAAAGACACAAACAATGGAGTATTTCATGGAGTAAACATTAGAGTAAACAGAACCAATAGTTTTTTTGTCTCGACAGTACAGACACAAACAGGAAAAAATTGGGATCAATACCTAATACAATCATAGAGGCCAAAGTAATGATTGTTACTTGTATTCGACAATGTGCCACAATATCTTGTCTTCAATAATCTCAACGCGAAAACAAAAAATTCAGTATGGACCAAACAACCACATGAAATGCAGAAAAATTCAATGAATAAGAGTAGAAGAATACATCCCTTCGTGTGGTATGTGAAGCATTGTGATGGTTAATGATTGAATTGATTTGTGCAGGGTTACGAAGCGTTTGCCTCAAGTAAACGAGAATATTTTAAGAAGATATTAGGCGGGCTGAATTTTTGCTGCTGAACGTAAATTAGAAATGAATAAAAGGAATAAATACAATGAATGTAATTAACTATTTAGCATCGGAATTAAAAAGTTTAAAAAAAGGTAATAATGAATTAGGAAACGTAAAATAGGAACGAATAAAAGGAATACATAAAATGAATATAAGAAATAAATACAATGAATGTAATTTATTATTTTGCATCTAAATTAAATGAATTTAAAATAGGTAACAATTTATGTAGATGAATAAGTCTAAATTGCCATCTCTTTAGGCAGGAAATTCTCTCTCTCTCTCTCTCTCTCTCTCTCTCTCTCTCTCTCTCTATATATATATATATATATATATATATATATATATATATATATATATATACTTGTTGTATCACATTTCTACAACATAAGAGTGCGTTTAAAAAATCTTATAGAGAGCTTATGATAATAACTTATGGAATTAAACTTTTACAAATAGTTTATGATCTTTCCATAAACTCTTCTTAGTTTATTTCTATAAACTTGTGAGAGAAGTTTATGAAAATAAACTATTTTTAACTTATTTGAAAAGAAACTTATTGAATAAACGCTTAATTAAACTATTTACCTAAACGCACCTTATTTCGATGATTATGAATAGGTATAAATGCTCTGGCCCATACACATAAAAAACTGCAGTCAATTTTCTCTCTATTTTCTCACAGATGATACCTCTGTAGGGCACTACTAGAGCTTATATAGCAACTTTGATCATCTCAGTAATACTGCTACTAGAGGGTATATACTTCGCCACTGACAAAACCCTCATCATTAACTCAATTTTATTTTTCTAATTTTCTTCATAAATAATTTCAAGACAATATAATATTAACCCTTCAATTTTTCCCTTTGTAAATGTCCATTTTCTTCTAAATCCCAAACCAATCTCTGGAACAACTTGATGGAAAGCGTTCAATTTAGAAATTAATGAAAGCTGATGTCAGATGGCGTTTTATAGTGTGTTTTTGAGCCTCAGCAACCTTCATAATGTGCAAATATAAATTTTCATCTAGACAATGGAAACAAGGTTGCAAGCATGGAGAGCAAATCCACATAGAATTACAACAGTAAGTTGGAAACTGCTTTAAATTACATACAAACCTAACTAATTTTTATTTTATGACTTTCACTCGGATGCAAAAATGGCTTCCAAATCTTTGAACAATGAACCTGCCTTTGACTTGAAATCAGAAGATGAGCTGCCACTCCTTTTGGTTCCCAAGAACCCGCTCAATCTAGTAGTACCACTAGTAGAAGGATCATTTATAGTTCCACTTCTTTCCCTGCCAAAGCTAGCTTTTGCAAGTTCTCTCAGTTGTTTCAACCATGGTTTATCAGGTGTACCTGAGCTACTGCTGCCTGAGCTCCTGAATTTGTCAGCTCTCAAAGTAGTGTCTCGAGTTTCATCATTCCCATGGCCATTTTGTGGTAACTTTGTTTCCATGTTTTTGATGCATCTTTGAGGGATGAAATACAAAAGAAATCCAATACAAGCAATTTTCAAACCTGTCAAGAATGACTTCTCCTCAATGTCAAGCAGCCTTGTTTGTCTATATAAAGCATACCATTCATTAGTAATCTGTGCACAATACCCCACTAGGAACAACACAAGCATAAAAATCCCAAATTTTGTCTCAGTTCTCACTGAAAAATCATTCTTCAAGAGCACTAAACAAGTAGCAAACAAAGCAACTTGACAGGTGAGTGAGATAATCTCAACTAATTGAACCTTTTTCTTTATAAATGGCTTCTTTAGCACAGTGAAGAATAGCTGAAAAGAGGTTATAGACAGCATAATAATTACTGGAGTCTTAGAAGATTGAGTCTGCTCAAAGACACCAGCCAAAATTCCCAGTGAAACACGTCTTATGGTTTCAAGAAGCACATAGTATATTCTAAGAATCCCAAACAGCTTTTGGATAAAAGGGGCTTCTGCATCTTCTGTTTCATCATCAGAGGCAATAATGCGGTCACTTTGACTTGGAAGATCGACACCAGATATCTGTGAAAGCATGTACTTTGGAGGGCCTCTTAAATCTTCAAACAGTGGGCCAAAGATGGTTAGATAAACAGATTTAGGGTGTTCTTTCCATGTCCACTGGCCTCTTTTACCTGGCCCCAGAGTTACTTTCACAAGCTCTTGATACCAGTGAAATGTCTCACCTTCTTGGTGAACTTCCTTGTATTGAAGTAGTTTTCCAAATGTTATTCCAACCGAGAGGAACATGAACAAAGCTAGAAGCATAGTGGACACAAAAACCAGCAGTAGAATGCCAACTGCCATTGCTGAAGTAGCTCCCTCTAAGGCCATACATACAATTACAAATGAGAGAAAAATTAAACCAAATGATTATGTATGAGAGGCTTGAAACTTCTGAAAATGAAAGTAACCATGCAATAATGACTGAAAGCATATAAATAACTTCATTCCTAGTGTATTCTTTTTAATCTTTCTTTCTATTTTAATTTTTATAAAAGGGAGGAAAAAACCCATCTTCTCTAGTGAAGAAAAGTCTCAACAAACAAATAATATATCAAGAAGAATAAGAACATATATTTAGTATTCTTCAACTTAAACTATCAACTTAGAAGGATTAGATTAATTATGGGAACATCCTTGGGTTCAACCCATAAGGGGGAAGATATCTAGTATAGGCAACAAACAACAACAACAACCAAGTCTTTTCCCACTAGGCAGGATCGGCTACATGGATCGTAAATCATGTCTACAGATAAACCATTTAGTCCTGCCTTTGTTGTGCTTTGTTGCAAAGCTATACATAGCCGATCCCCAGTCTAGATCAAAAGGAGAGGGTTGTGTTAGGCAGTCGATAGCCAATGTAAAACTTGATCAAATCTAAATGACATGGATAATCAATGTGATAGTATAGCCATAAACTCTTCAGTTATCGGTTAAGGATTTTTCTTAAGGGGAAAAAGGGTAAGAAACAAAGGCATCTTCATCTTCAAGACCACAAACATATTTCTTTCGCCCACAGGTGAAAAAAACCCTGTAATTTTCCACATTTTCTTATTTGATTAGGAATAGATTTTAGGATAAATAGGGATTGTTGCTTTGTCTCTTATATCACATTATATTCTTGAATACTATTCTCCATTTATAGTCGATTTTCTCTTTTTCTTATCCCCTAATCGTAAACCTATTTCTTCAACAAAAGCATCTCCTCGGTGGGTATAAAGCTCTTTAGCAAATTGGTCCGACATGTAGACCTTAGGCAACAAACTGTTACCATATTCATATTCCATTAACTAGCGGAGGAGTCTTCTTTCCAATAATCTTGTCCTTGAAATGACATCTCCTGCTAAATGATGGCTTTCGCCAAGGACATGTTGATTAGGTGGCTTGCCAGATGACACTGAATTCCTAGGTTGAACGAGAGGAACCTCAGACTGGATCTTCTCAAGAGCTAATTCCAAACAACGACGACAACAACAATCAAGCCTTTTTCCACTAGGTGAGGTCTGCTATATGGATCAAACAACGCTATAATATTCTATCGTACATCATATCTATATACAAATCATTTACATCTAAATCTTTCTTAATGGTTATGTCTATAGGTTTTCTTGGTCTCTCTCTGCCTCTAATGATTGGGCTAACCTCCATCTGATCTACTCTCCTTACTGGGTCTTATATAGGTCTTTTTCACACAAGCCCGAACTACCTAAGGCGAGATTCTACCATCTTTTCTACAATAGGTACTTCCTCAACTTGCTATCTAATGCATTCATTTCCAAAGAAGAAGAAAATAATAATAAAAGCCGGTTAAACTTAAGAGTCACAATAATAGCAAGTTAAAGAAATGAATGTCCAAGAGAATTCTTCCTGGAAAAGCACCACTACCAGGCGTTTTAGATAAGGACAAAATGCTCATGACAATGTCCATTTGAAGAAAACGCTAGCACAATAGCCCATGGGGATAAGAGAACGCTAGCACAATGACCTTAACGGCATGCTTAATTTAAAGCATCAGAGGAAAATTATTAACCCAGATAGAATTAGAAGCAAGGACCACAGACCTATGCTTCATCAACCATGCCTTATTGTGGTTAACCACACTAATGGTTGTTGCAATTAGTATACATTTCATATGTCTAAGAACCTTACATATCTTTTTCTTTGGTTCAAATTATTTTTTTTCACAAAAAAAATGTTAAGGTAGCAATAATAACATTACGATTACCTCTAATAAGGACTGCAGAGGCCTTGCAAATACTAGGCAGTGCAAGAAATACAAGAAATATCTCAAATCTTGGGAATGTGAGTGCTCCATATATCCTATGCTTTTCAGAATTTCTCTTCCCAAATTTCAGGATGATAAGGAGTAAAGCATGCAGAAGAATCAAACAGCCACAGATCACAGCTAACCAAAACATGCTTCTATAAAAATCTGTCCATCTATAAGAAAAACTAATCAATCTAATAGTAGATTATAAGTAAGCAAATATTGCTGAAGCATTTGAACTTTGAAGACTAAGATAAATAAATAAATTATAATCTGAAAACAGAGGGTATGTCCTGATTTATCTCTTGGAATGCCTTTCTATTATTTATTTTTTAAAAAATCAAGTTTAAAAATATGCTCACTATGTATTTAATAAAATTTGAATATCTACCAAAAAAACAAATTGAATTACTGTAGAGCAAAATGATAGTGAATGTGATAGGGAACTTGGGAGAACCACACCACAGAAACTAGCGGTTGTTGTTAGAGAGCCCAAACCCATATAAATCCAATATCGGAATCTCATACTTTGCAGGAATTGCTTAAATTACAGGGTACTGTCTTAAAAATGTCTTTTTCCTACCATCCGGAAATAGATGGCAAAATAGAGGTGGTTAACCAATGCTTAGAAACTTATTTACAATGTTTTGCTTCGGAAGAGCGTAAATGTTGGTCTTATTGGTTGGTCTTATCTTACTCGGTTTATGGAAGGAGAGACGAAGGTAGAAGCAGTGGCTCGTGAGTTACAAGAAAGGGATGGGGCTCTTGTTCAACTTAAATATCATCTAACCAAAGCACAAGAACAGATCAAGTGTTATGAGGATAAGAGAGATCGGCAGTTCTCTGTTGGTGATTGGGTTTTTGTACGTGTTTAGGTACAAACAAGTCTCACATTGTTCAAACAAGGGAAGGTACTTGGATTTATAAGCACGAGAAATGTCTTCATTGGTATGAGACCTTTTGGGTAATGTCCAAAAGCAAATCCATGAGGTGTAAGCTCAAAGTGGACAATATCATACCATGGTGTGGAGACATGTGCGATATAAACGGGATTCCAGGTTCCCAACAAGTGGTATCAGAGCCGTTGGTATAATGGGGGATGAACCATGGTCCTTTGTTTGAGGGGAAGATTGTTGAGGTACAAACAAGTCCCACATTGTTCAAATAAGGGAAGGTACTTGGGTTTGGGTTTGGCTTTATAAGCACGGAAAATATCTTCATTGGTATGAGTCTTTTGGGTAATGTCCAAAAGCAAATCCATGAGGGTGTAAACCCAAAGTAGATAATATCATACCATGATGTGGAGACATGTGCCGTATAAACAGGATCCCAGGATCCTAATAGTAAGGTTAAGACCACACATGCAGCAATCTATGGCCACAAGAATTAATAAAAAATTGGCTCCATGTTATTATGGGCCATTTCAGATTATACAAATATATGGGGTGTTGTATTACAAGCTGCAGTTGCCCACCACTTCCAAGGTGCACCCGGTTTTTCATGTTTCTCAATTGAAGAAAGCCATTGGAACATCATTTGCAGAGCCGGACCTTCCAACAGCATTGGATTTTCATCCATCTGATGTAGTGCAACCAGCAACAATTCTAGACACCAGAGAAATTCGGGAAGGGAACAAGAAGCTGAGGCAAATTTTGATTCAGTGGAAGGGCTTATCAGCTAAGGATGCAACTTGGGAAGAGGAATCTCTCCTAAAGAACCAGTTTCCTTCTTCCAACCTTGAGGACAAGGCTGCTGATCAAGAGGGAGGTAATGATGGAATTTGGAAATCGTATGGAATCTCTACTAAAGAACCAGTTTCCTAGTGATGTATTTGTCATGTGGTAGATCTTTAGGAGCAGTTATTTTTTTTGATAAACCTTAAGGAGTAGTTATTAGGAGCAGTTATTATATTTTCAGTATATTATGTATTGTGTGATGGGAGGACAGTTATGGTGTGTATTTGGTAGTTTTGGGAGAGTTATTCTCTGCAGGAGTTCTTGTAACTCTGGGACAGCTTTGCTGTAGTTTTCTGTATAAGTTGTGTGTTCTTAATCTCAAATTCAAGTTGCGTTCTGTCAGAATGCACCACATTTTTTTTTCCTTTTGCACTTCTTTTGCTATTAATTTTGTAATCTCTGATTTCAATCTAATTAAAGATACTATAGGTTAATCTTTGGGACAATGCTATTTTCAAATTTTTCTTTCTTACACATCTCTATGACAGCTATTAAAGCATGTGCTGACCAGTAAAACAACTATACTAGGTTGACAACTTGCAGTTACCATTACAGTCTAGAAGTTATCGATACAGAATAACCGATCTTAGTAGAAAATGTAGAGGCATAAAAGAGGTGCTAAAATATTGGTGCTCTATAGCTTACTCTCTGGAATGTTGTGAATCCAAAATATATTCAGCTTCCGGTTTCATATTTTGGCTCTGCAGGTAAGCATTTTTAATAAGGATATTGGCTATTTTTCATCAATATAAAGGTCAATGGATTTATAGAGAAGTTAACTTGTTCTAACCTCAAAATATTGCTGGTACTCTGAAGAAGTAAGTGGTGATCCATATACTGAAGCAGCAAAATTCAAATTCTTCTCTAACTGCTTAATTGGGGTTGTTGCTGAAGCTTTGGTGGCGGCATTAGAGCTCCCAAAAGGACTAGAGTCTAGCATGAACAGGTCCATATGTCCAGTTTCCCATGGCACACAAAAATAGGGTATGGTCCATTGCAAATGCCTGGCGAATTCAAAAAATTCAACCGGCAACTTAACTACTAACCATCTAGACAGTGCAAAGACCTGAATATAGGACATAATTCTCTGCATGATTAACAAAATTTGACCTTGTCAATGTGGTATTCTCTTCATAGTCACTACAAAGCATAAGGTATTTTAGGTAATTTGTATAGATATTTATGTAGTTGAAACAGAAATAAATTTTCAAGATATTAACTAGGTTTAATTATTCAGTTGGTCCCTAAACTATTTGGGAATTTTCAAGTAGGTCCCTAAACTAAAAAAGTTTTTAATTGGATCCTTGAACATATATAAAGTTTTCAATTGGATCCTTGGGATAGCAAATCCGTTACTGAACCATGAAATTGAACAAAATATCTGAGTCCCTTCAAGCTGAACACCCATATCAGGAATTTGTGCATAATTATTGGAAAATATGTTAACCAAGATTCTAGAAAATTAAATTCTGATATCAAATACATTTTTTCTGTAGGTAAAAGAAACAATGGTCCCTAGCCTTGAATGTAAAAACACTCCACTATGATCTATTTTCTGTGAGACGGGGAAGGGAGTGAACACAGACAATGAGTCAAGTGGGCAACTAGGCATTGAAATAGAACATATCTATATCTCTCCCATACTTTATTAAACATGATGTCAAGACTTTCTTATAAGGTACCTTCAATTTGTTTAGTCATAAAAAATTAAACAGATAAGTCATTAATATAAAACTAATACTTATCAGCCAAAATATTCTATTTATTCATATATACTACTCTTTTTCTCCATTTTAAACAACAATTTGATACATAAGCATGCATAAATGAGCACTCAGATTCATGGGATGGTAACTGGTAAGTTAGGTAGCTCACAAAAAGACTCCTTGCTGGATCAACGATCAAGAAAGAAGACGATCTCATAAATGTACCGACAGATTGAAGGCTTGCAGTTGAGATAGTAAGCAGCCCCGCAACAAGCGAAGTCAGCACAAAAGAAGCAGTTGCAAATGCAGTAATCACAGAAGAAACCAGAGGTACAGAGTCTGCATGGTTCATAAAATCATAAATGTCATAAACAATAACTTGCATCCAATAAATGAAAAGGAAAAATAATAGAATAAAAATACAACAGAAGCCATGATCATCAGACAGACAAATTGTAATATCACGAGTAGAACATTGGAAGCTAGGTTTTTGTTTTGTAAAGGGTATAAGTGGTTAGGAGTTAGTTATGTTAGTTAGTGATTCAAGTGTAAAGTAGTTAGTTAGTTGTAGTTAGTTGTAACTACATCTATCACTAATCTACTATATATATCCTATCAAGTGTAATCTCAAGATCAATGCAATATCAGTTTATTCTCTTCTCAAATATTAATATGGTATCAAAGAGCTAGTCAATTCTAAATATTTTTTTTTCCATGAATGGCCAACGCCATGCCATCGTCTTCTTCAGTGGGTTCACCATCGATGGTACCCATCTCCATCAAACTTGATGATGAAAATTTCCTTACATGGAAAATGCAAGCTATGGGCACAATCAAAGGCCACAAATTAGGCAAATTCATCTTGAAGGATACATCAAGAGGCATGCGAAAGAAATTCGCCAACGCGGAGGATGAAGAACTTGCGAAGGTTTCTGCCGAATATGAAAAATGGGAGCAGCAGGACCAATTCATCTTTACATGGCCTCTAGCTTCCATGTCTGCCAATCTTCATATGCAGATGGTTGGCTGTGACCATGCCTTTCAAATATGGCAGAAACTCGAGGTGTATTTTACCTGTCAAACCATGCCAAGATCAGTCAGCTCAAGACTCATCTCAAGAGTATCAAGAAAACAGGTACTCTCAATGATTATCTTCTTTCAATCAAGAAAACGGTTGATACATTAGCACCAGTAGGATCTCCAATTGATACCTCCGAAAACATTCAAGTATTTCTTGATAGCCTCAAAGAAGAATACAATCCTTTAGTGGCCTCAATTTTGTCAAGAACCATCCCTATACTATCCCAAGAATTGAAGCACTGCTCATGGCTCTTGAGGAAAGAATGCAAAATCAGAAGAAGCTTGATCCTTTCTCTATGCAAAGTCTGCAATCCAATCTTGCTCAGTCCCAACAATTCAATTATGGCCGAGGCAATTCATCTCGAGGAGGCAGATACTTCAATGGAAGTTTTAGGGGGTCATCAAGAGGCAAAGGTCGCTTTTTCCCCAAAGGAAATGGTAGACAATCTTCCACCGACATACCACAATGTCAAGTCTGTGGCAAGTATGGTTATACTGCCTTGAACTGCTGGCAAGGGAAGGTCCACCAATAATGGAAAGGCCATTCCCCTCCCTATCCGTTTCTTGATCCCTCATTCCACGAATTCGTTTTTACTGATTCATTCCATGATATAACTCTCAATTTCCTCTCAAAGATTTAGGAAATTTGAATTACTTTCTGGGCATTCAAGCAACAAAGACTTCTAATGGTAGCCTCTGTTTAACACAAACTAAATATATCCACGATCTTCTCCAAAAGGAAAATATGGCCGATGCCAAACCAATGAAAACCCCTATGGTAACTGGCTTAAAACTCTCTGCTATTGGAGGCACCGATGCTGACAACCCGAGTCTTTACAGGTCCATTGTAGGAGGCCTACAATATGTCATAGTTACCCGTCCTGATTTAGCATATGCTGTCAACAAGGTATGCCAATTCATGCATGCACCCAAAGACACTCGCTGGTAAACAGTAAAAGGAATTCACAGATATTTGAGTGGTACCTCGAGTCAAGGCCTTACACTCACTCCTTCTCCCAACTTGCATCTTACTGCATTTTGTGATGCTGATTGGGGATTCGATCCTAATGACAGAAAGTCAACAAGAGGATATTGTGTGTATCTTGGCTCAAACTTGGTATCCTAGAAGTCACAAAAACAGCATGTTGTCTCCAGATCCAGTACTGAGGCTGAGTATCGCAGCCTTGCTGCAGTGTCTGCTGAACTCACTTGGCTCCAATCCCTCCTTCAAGAACTACACATTCCAACTATTGCAACACCAATTGTTTACTGTGATAACCTCAGTTAGGTTCTCCTTGCATCCAATCCTAAGAACAAAACACTTTGAGCTGGATCTCTATTTTGTCCAGGAGAAGATTCAACAAAAGGAGTTATATGTTTCTCACATCCCCTCTCATGAACAAACAGCGGATATCCTCACCAAACCAGTCACTCATTCCATTTTTACTAAGTGTAAAACCAAACTCAGATTTTATGAGGATTCACCCATGAGTTTGCAGGGGGGTATAAAGGGTATAAGTGGTTAGGAGTTAGTTATGTTAGTTAGTGATTCAAGTATAAAGTAGTTAGTTAGTTGTAATTGCATCTATCACTAATCTGCTATATATATCCTATCAAGTGTAATCTCAAGATCAATGCAATATCAGTTTATTCTCTTCTTGTTAAGTCTTGTGGATATTCAATTAGTTAATAGTTAGGTATGCTTAGTTAATTGTTAGCCAAGTGATAACCGATTGTACCTTGTGACAGTTAAGTTAGTTGGGGTTGGGTTTGTTAAAATAGATTGGGAACTAACTTGTAAGGAACATAAGCTATGTAAGTCTTGGTTTAGTGTAGAAGTAAGCACTGAAAATTTACCTGTATCTGAGTGTTCAATTGTATAGAATCTATGAGAGAATTGTGTGAGTGGTTGAGCCATTCCTCAATCGGTTTTCATTGTAATCTTTTCTGTGATTCTGGTGATCAATAAGAACGGCTAGCTCAGCAAGGACGAAGGAGATCAATTGCTCCGAACCTCGATAATTCCTTGGTCTCATTTATTCAAGTCAATTCACAATATTGAATCTATGTTATCGGGTTCAGCTGGTTTCTTGGCAGTGAAGGCATTCAATTTCTTGGAGTGCTTCACAATAATTGGTACCATCAGTTGGGTTCAAGAAGAAGTATAATGGTAGGAGCCAAATTCGATGTTGAGAAGTTCACTGGAGACAATGACTTCGGTCTTTAGAGAATCAAGATGAAGGCATTATTGGTTCATCAAGGCCTTGAAGATGCGTTGCTGGGAATCACCAGCATGCCGTCTACATTGTCTGATAAAGAGAAGAAGGATATGATTAACAAAGCTCACAGCACAACCATTCTCTCCCTGGGTGATGATGTTCTTAGAGAGGTCTCGGGTATTGATACTACTGCAGGCTTGTGGTTGAAGCTGGAAAGTCTATACATAACTAAGTCTTTAACCAACAAGCTATACTTGAAGAAGAAGCTGCATCAATTGAAAATGGAGGAAGGGTCATCGATTAAAGAGCATGTTTCTAGTTTCACCAAGATGATTCTTGATCTGAAAAGTATTGATGCTTGATCGATGAGGAGGATCAAGCCATCATTTTGTTGTGTTCTCTTCCACCATTATATGAGAACCTTGTAGATTCTATGATGTTTGGGAGGGAGAGCCTTTCCATTGAAGAGGTCAAGGTCACATTGAACAACAGTGAGATGAAGAAGAAGATTGATGACATCAATGGTGAAGGAAGTGCTGATGCAGAAGGGATGTTTGCCAGAGGAAGGACTGAGAAAAAGGAAGGAAAGGGAAAGAACAGCGGCAAGTCCAAGTCAAAATCAAAGAAGGCATGTTTTCATTGTCACAAAGAAGGCCACTTCAGGAAAGATTGTCCTGAAAGAAAGAAAAAGAACAAAAGTAAGGGCAAAGAAGACAGTAATTGCCAACAGGTTGCCATCCTCTGTAATTGATGACAAAGTTCCTGAGGAATTGTGGACAGGAAGGCCTCCCAGTTTTGACCATCTCAGAATTTTTGGTTGCACTGTTTATACGCATGTGAATGATGGCAAGCTTGAGCCAAGATCAAAGAGAGGTGTGTTCCTAGGATATCCCGAAGGTGTAAAGGGATACAAGGTATGGTTAACAGGGTGTAATGGTGGCAAGACTGTGGTCAGCAGAGATGTAATTTTCAAGGAAAATGACATGCTTGAAGTTACTGAGAAGAATTCAACTGAGCTGCAAACTGAACTAAGTCCACGTAAGAGAGTTCAAGTGGAAGTGGAGCAACCTTCACCAAGGAGAAGTTCACCAAGTAGGGACAATTGTTGCAATGAATCTGAGACAACAACTACACAAACTGAACCATCAAATTCAGAATGGAACTTGGCCAGAGACAGAGAAAGAAGGGAAACAAGAGCACCAAAAAGATATGGCTATGCTGATATCATATTCTATGCTTTGAGTGTGGAAGTTGAGGATCAAAACTCAGATCCTAGGTCCTATTCAGAAGCTGTCTCTGGGTCAGATAAGGAGCATTGGAAGGCTGCTATGAAAGAGGAATATGATTTCTTAATGAAGAATGACACATGGGATCTTGTAGAGAAACCAGCCAAGCAAAGAACAATCGGATGTAAATCGATTTTCAAAAGAAAACCAGAAATTCCATGAGTAGAAAAGGGCAGGTTCAAAGCAAGGCTTGTAGCCAAGGGGTTCTCTCAAAGAGAGGGAGTAGATTTCAATGAAATCTTCTCTCCAGTTGTGAAGCATACAAGCATAAGGGTCATTCTTGCTTTGGTGGCTGTTCAGAACCTTGAATTGGAACAAATGGATGTAAAAGCTGCTTTTTTACATGGTTACTTGGATGAAAAGATATATATGAATCAGCCTGAAGGACACATTGAAGTTGGCAAGGAAAATATGGTGTGCCTATTGAAAAGGTCCTTGTATGGATTGAAACAGTCTCCTAGACAATGGTATAGGAGATTTGATTCATTTATGATTTCAAAGGGATACAAGAATAGCTCATATGACAGTTGTGTGTATCTTAGAAAGGAGTCTTCAAGAGCATTCATCTATCTCTTGCTCTATGTCGATGATATGCTGATAGCAAGTTCAGATTGCAATGCCATCAATCAATTGAAGAAGCATCTAAGTTCAGAGTTTGAAATGAAAGATTTAAGGGCTGCAAGAAAAATTCTAGGCATGGAAATCATCAGGGATAGATCCAAGGGAGTCTTGTGTGTGAGACAATCCAGCTACATTAAGAAGGTTATAAGAAGATTCAACATGCTGGATGCTAAGTCTATCACAACTCCAATTGCAGGGCATTTCAAGCTTTCTGTTTCTTAGTGTCCTAAAACTGAGGAAGAAAGAAAATACATGAGTGGCATCCCCTATTCTAATGCCACTGGAAGCCTAATGTATGCCATGGTCTGCACTAGACCAGACATGGCATATGCAGCAAGTATGGTGAGCAGATTTATGTCCAACCCGGGTAAAGAACATTGGCATGCAGTCAAGTGGCTGTTTAGATATCTAAAGGGCAGCAAGTCAGTTGGATTGATCTATGATAGTTCAAAGGCAGAGCACAATGAAGTGGTAGGATATGTGGATGCAGATTTTGCTGGTGATGTGGACAAAAGAAGATCATTGACAGGGTATTTGTTCACATTGCATGGCTGTGTCATTAGTTGGAAGGCCAATTTGCAACCAATTGTTGCCTTGTCAACTACTGAATCAGAATATATAGGTCTCACTGAAGCTATCAAAGAGGATATATGGTTGAAGGGTTTTTCAATGAACTCGAAGGAAGGGCTCACAGTGTGACTGTCTTGTGTGATAGCCAAAGTGCTATATGTCTCTCAAAGAATCAAGTGTTCCATGAGAGGACTAAGCACATTGACATCAAGCTTCATTAGATTCAGGACATTATAGCTGAAGGCATCATCAAGGTGGAGAAAGTGTCAAGTGAAGATAATGCAGCAGACATGTTAACTAAGGTAGTTCCAGGATTGAAGTTTGCTCAATGCCTGGAGCTGCTGAATGTGGGAAACTGTTCTATCTAAGGTCTCTTTTTGAGATCTGAAGCATTGCTAACTATGTTACAAGGATTGAAGATACAAGGTGGAGATTGTTAAGTCTTGTGGATATTCAATTAGTTAATATAAGTGATTGAGCCATTCCTTAGAAGTAAGCACTGAAAATTTACTTGTATTTGAGTGTTCAATTGTATAGAATCTGTGAGAGAATTGTGTGAGTGATTGAGCCATTCCTCAATCGGTTTCATTGTAATCTTTTCTATGATTCTTGTGATCAATAAGAACGGCTAGCTCAACGAGGACGGACGTAGGAGATCAATTGCTCCGAACCTCGACAATTCCTTGGTCTCATTTGTTCAATTCAATTCACAATATTGACTCAGTGCTATCGGGTTCAACTGGTTTCTTGGCAGTGAAGGCATCGAATTTCTTGGAGTGTTTCACAACACTTATCAAATATCAATATGTTTACAATGTAATAATAACAACATAATCACACAAAAGAACCTTACAGTGCCTCACTTGTAGAACATTGGAAGCAAGATTTTTGTTTCCAGCAACATCGCTAGTTACATTCTCAGGAACACTGACAAATACTAGATCATCATCTGCTTGTAGCTCAATAATGTATGTGCTCCATCTAATTTCATGAAAACTAGACAGAAATAAAAAGATACAAGAGAAAGGATCAGTTATCAACTTGAATTTGCTATTTCACAATTCAATGTTAGTGAACTACCTGTTGTTGTCCATTTTTAAATGGTGCATATAGAGACAGAGATTTATGCATGCAGACATAATTGCATCACTTGTATGGGTACACACTGTACAATATCACAGAAAATGCACTTCTACAAAATACTTGCCTTTTTAATAGACCCCCCGAAATTGATATGCAGGACGTATTGAAGCGAAAAACAGGCTTCACAAATTTAATTAATATATGGATGTTGTTTTCTCTTGTCCTCCTGCTATATGTACTCAACATCACACCAGGCCTCTGAGAATCTGAATTCCATACATAGCTACGTCAGCCGAGAGTATTGGAATCTCAAAATTTTCAGGTAAACATGTACCAAAGTAGCATATCTAATTAGAGGAGTGCTTATTGTAAGAGGTGAGACAAATGAATCTTACATGAATGATGAAGATTAGAATATTAATACATGTAACTTTTTTAAGTGGTCACATGACCTTTAAATAACTTTTAATCTTAACCATTCATTTATAATTGTATTGTCAAGATTTACTCCTCTCACACTATTGTAATAAATACTCCTCTAACTATATATGCCCCCTATGGAAAGTATTGGTTAAGGAATATTACCATAGAGGAAAGTAACTGGTGCAACTGGAGAAACTGGAGTCCCTTGTCTGCTTATTATGGACTCCGAATTGAAGTCAACTGAGATGATAGCAGTAGAGGAGATATTAGCAATCTGAAATAAAAATAGGCCAAATAAAATGCGTAAGGAGAAAAGATACACTTGGAATAAGCATAACATACAAAGAATTATAGTATAGCATATCATGTCATATCCAAGAATCAACTAACCAAGAATCCAAATCTCCGATTTCCATGACTTTCAGCACTAGTTGGAAGAAGTGAACCCTGACTAATGTTGAGAGAATTCATAATTTCTGTAGATGAATTAAGAACTGGGACTGAGAAGTACAAATACACCTTTAGCTTGTTATAGTCATTAGTTGCCTGTACTGCTCTAGTTTCACTGTTAAGTTGAAGTAGCTTTTCTGATATATGAGTCCTGAAGTTGACATAAACCCTTCTTCTATCTGAGATCAGCCCACCAAAGAAGGAAATCAAGTTCTTGAACATCAAAACTGATATGGAAATTAGTTGTTTCAGTAAAGTAACTTCATATTGTTTAGCTGCAATAAAAATCTGCTGAGCTCTAACTGTACAGTCTTAAGGTGCCTAATGCAGTAATCCACTATAACATTATGTTAAACTCTATTGGATATTTGGATTAAAGCACCTGTATTAAAGGCAGGGCGACACCCTCAAGGCCACAAACACCACATGCACATGGACATTATCCATAGAGTAATCATGGAAATGATTTATCAAGGACTGCTAAAAATATCTACCAAAATGACATAATAAAAGATAAATACTAACCAAAATGTATATAAACACTTGAATTTGGCATTCTTGTAAAGCTGTTACCAGCATTGTCAGTACAGAAATTCTTATCCATTACAAGGATTGCCCGGCCGTGTTGAACTGGAGAGGACAAATTAACAAGAAGAGAATACACGAGGTTTGGCTGCAAAATTCTAAAGGAAGATGGTATAACCTCGCCAGCACCGTAGACAAGAAGCTGTAAAGTAATATAACAGCAATATGTTAAAAACTGATTCAGTATTATATTAACACAATCTGCTTCTTCCAGAACCCATTCCACCTTATTCTATACTTTTTTATTGTTTCTGGCTAAATATTATGGGTTTTGCATACTCAATTATCAAAATAGAAGAAAGCTTAGAAGAAACTCATTGATTAAACAGGTGTGCAAAACCCCATACTTTTTTGGCCAGTTTAAACTGCTATATAAATATGTTTATCTAATTGGCAAAACATGACGCTTATGGTCTAGGGTGATTTAAACACATCCCTAGTTGGCATAATCTAAGTTTACCATGCCATTGACACATAATAAAAAAATGAAGTCTAAATTTGAGAAATTTAAGCAATTGTAGATGACCACCTACTTACATTGCAGGCATTCACAGACTTGCATCCAAAACCTCCTCCACCTATACAGGTTTCGCTGAAAGATATATTTACTGAAACATTTAAAGAACTTGTGAAAGATGTTGAGGCTGTAACATATGCTGTTGGGGGAATTGTATCTGAAAACAAAAATTACTGTTTTTATCATGATATTCAATGAATATATCTATGAATCTCATTTCCCTCAGACAGAAAAGTTTAAACAATATTTCTGGTTTCCTTCATTTCCTTGAGTTTGTAAACTTGTTTTTCTATGCGACGAAAATGCAAGCAAAAGCTAGTAATGCATTGAGGTGCATTCATCATTCAACTCAAAATGGGAAAACTAATTTGGCCTGTCACATTGTGGCATAAGCTGCTAAAACTTATGATAGGAACTGATATTAATTGTAGAAAACAGTAGGAAAACAAAGGAGCCAAGCTCCAATTACAACGGTAGGAAACAAAAATGTCGAGATAGAAGTAATGGTATAAGAAAAAGAAGAAACCAGAGAAGCTAAGGGGGCGTTTGGTAAACGGTTTAATTAAGCGCTTATTCAATAAGTTTTTTTTCAAATGAGCTAAAAACAACTTATTTTTATAAGATTATTGAAATAAGCTAAAAAAAACTTATAGGAAGATCATAAACTATTTTCATAAGTTATTTCCATAAGTTTATTTTCATAAGTTATTTTTATAAGTCCAATTTATGTTACATTCTTTATAGAAAAGACTGTAGTCTTAACCTTTTTCTTTCAAGTTTCAAAAGACACGTGACATGATTCATCAACGACTCATAAACAATTAAAAGAGCCCAAAACCCATAAGTGTTAATTTATTAATAAAAGCATAAGGAATAAAGGTTGGTCTGTTAACCAATAGTCCAGTTATAGCTAGCACAGCCAAGTCCTTGAAGTTCATTGTTGCAGACTTCAAAAGTATGATTTCCATCCCTCAAGCTTGAGTATGTAATTTTTCTATTTGTACAAACTGATGCGATCCCATCATCCAACTGCATACATGGTATGTTTAGAATAATTAGAATAGCTTTTAAAACTAAAAACAAAAGAATTAAAACCATGAACAGACATGTTAGTTCCAGTGCTATAGGCAAAATAACAGAGTAGTCCATTAGAACATGATAAACCGTTAGGCAAATCCCTATCTTAAAAAAACCAGTACCATTCAATAACAGCACATGCTTATGCTGCGTTATTCCTCTAAATTTCTCTCTCCAAATAAATACCTTAAAAAATATAAAATAACAGTGTTCATCCTTATCTCACCGGGACGTTTGGAAAAATTTATAAATGACTTATTTGAAATTATAGGAATAACTTATGAAAATAAATTTATGTAAATAGCTTTTGAAAATAGTTTATGATATTCTTATAAGTTCTTTTTAACAGTGAAACATATGAAAATAAAGATTTTTTTTAAGTTTATTTAAAAAAAATTATTAAAGAAACGCAAATTAAAATAAATTGTTATACCAATCCCGTTCTAAATAAGTCTCCCAAGGATGAAGGTGGCCACATTTTATCAATATGTTTGTTTTAAATTTCTTTGAACACAAACCAGCATTCAAAGTTCCATTAAGCCAAAGCTACTCTCTTGAGCTTTGGAAAGAAGTGTCTTGGAACGGTAAATTACTCCGTTTGCGTCAAAAAAAATCTTAACCAAACAGATCTGTTAAGGACTTATTTGATAACAAAATCTTTAAAGAACTAATGTGGTGACACGTATTACAATAGAAGAGACTGAAAATGAATTTCATTAATTGAATCATCTAGTACATGAGGTGTTATATATATATATATATATATATATATATATATATATATATATATACACACTAGGAGATGTATAACTGTACATCAATAACAATATAACAGATTAGCTAACAATCATAACTGAAAACACGTCAATCTTTGGAGGAGCAACTTATATAGGAGTTTTACTCATGATAATCTCTTAACGAATTCTAATGTTGCTTAGTTTTTTTTCTCTTTTTAGCTTGGTAAGTTTCGATTTTCATGTCTTTGCATAAAATTAAAAACATGTGCTCTGGTCCTTCGAAATTAGTGAATAAAACAAATACATACAAAAAAAACAAACAAAAAAACTTAGATAGCAAATTGTCAAATTCATGTATTACCATCTTTGAACATAAACAATTAATTCAGTTAAGACTTAAAGAGGCCATAAGAAAGTTACTAATTAACTTGCCAAGTAAGCACAGCTAGAGACACACAAACCTTGCAACTGAGGCTGCAGTTTGAGCAAGGGCCGTCATTACCAGAATCAAGAACTTCAAAAGCAAAAGTTGCTGTGTTCAAGTGAGAGAATGAATGGGGGGCCTTCAAGAATTTCACATAGACATCTGAACCACCACATTTAGTAATTGAACATAGTAGTGAGATAACACAACATAGTACACACAAACGTAAGACTCTTAGCAGACCCATCTTAGAACACAGAAGGAGTGAAATGCCACTTATGAGTTATGAGTGAAGGAGTGACATTTTTCCTGTAGAGAAAGCGTTTGAAAAGAGTGAAGGAGGCTTTTGCATGTAACACTTATCTGTGCTGTGGTGAGTAGAGAGAGAGAGAGATTTGGAGAAGTGACTGAGTTAAGAGAGTGCCTTCAACGATGGGTTGAAGTGTGTTCACTGTTTAGTGGCAATTGATGATTGCATTAAGGATAGGAGAACATGAATTTGAGTGTAGGAAAATGCTGTATATATATATATATATATATAAGTGTAGGAAAATGCTGTATATATATATATATATATATATATATATATATATTTCATAGCATTTGACGTAGTAATTGATGTAAGAGAAGCACGTGTAAAAGTCGAGTAGAAAATCGTCACGGGTAGTTTTGCCATTGATCGAGAAACGACAGGAAAAAAAAAAAGTGTTGTGAACGAGTATCTTCTGATTATTATTTAAGGAATTAATAAAAAAAAAATTTTTATTAAAAAATTAAGTATAACTCTTTTCAACGTACTAAATATATCATTTACTCATATAAAATTATTTTTCTTGATTTCTTAATCAATATTTTTAGGACACTCCGTTCTATTTTCTAATAAAAGCGAAGTCTAGAAATGACGTATGTAAGCAGAGTCCAGTCCTCAAGAATATTATATTTGATATTATTACATACATTTAACTCTTACGTTTTTTTATCATATACAAATTTGTACATATTAAAAAAATTAATATATAGAAAACTTTTAAGGAAAATCACACTTTCAACTTTTCGATATATTGAATACAACATTTTTCAAGAAAGGATTATTATTATTGATTCTTTAACATATACAAGTGTTGCACATGATAAAAAAATCCTTAACTTTTATATCTATCAATTATTTTTTATCTTCTTTATTTATATATATAAATACTCCAACACTTTTTTCATTAAAAAAGATTCTAACTTTTGTTTATTTGGGTGCAAATATTCCTACTTTATTTATACAAATATTTGAATAATAACAAACTTATAAGAAGAAAATCAAGATTTATTTTTGTTACGGACAGAACAATAAAATCCGATCAGGTCGAGAGAAATTCTTTTAGATATCAATCTGATTACAAGAGAGTCATAGATGGCTTATTGAATCTAATCTAGATATAAGAGTAACCCTTGACATTATAAGCGAAGGAGAGAGTCGCCCTTTCTTCATGTCTTACCTCCTTCTTATAGTCTTCTAGGAAGCATGAGGTGTGTGACTAATTCATTGGGATTAAACCTTACTGGACTACTTTGAACAAACTATGTTTTTAAAAGGGACCCTAGTAAATATGGTGGGAACAATTTCTAAAGTAATTTATTGGATTAGTAGTTGTTAATCTTACACCAATCTTACAAGGCGAGTTACTAGTGGACAGTATATGTATGATTTCAGATTAGCACCAAATAATGGCAAGAAAAATTTTGAGGTAGTTACTAATCACATAATTAATAGTTGAAAGGGTACAAAAAAAAGTCCCTTATAGATTTTAGACAATAATTATTCACTTTTCTCTTTTTTTTTTCCTCTCTCCCTTACTCCCCTCCCCCCCCCCCCCCCCCCCCCCCCCCAGTAGTTGATATAGCATTTTCAAGGTATTTGTGCTCAAAATATTTGTGCAAAAACAACTTCTTATAATTTTTCTTTTGATAGGCAACGCTTCTTATAATTAATATGTATAACGTTGTGTAAATTATGTTAAAAGTAGATCTATCGCTAAAATATTTCTTTACACATATCAATGAGTTTCTATAGTAAATTGTACTAAGTTCAACAAACAAAAATTAGTCAAATGGCAATTGAAAGAAAGCAGAGCACCATAAATGCAAATAAAACCAAACCTTTGTATGAACTTCAATAATACAAGAAACAAGTATCAGTCCAATTCCGTCATAGGTCCCACGATATGTGATACGAGAAGCGAAGACAAAAGATGAGTGGAGACGCAGAGAATTTTCATTCTCTCTCAGAGTCACGTAGTGACAATATGATTTGAGTGTGATAAAATGTCTGCGAAGCTCAACCTTAAGAACGTTATCTCCCATCCCATGCTCTACTGTATAACATTCTAAATCTTATCATAGAATTTTATACATCCATCCCGTATATATAAAACACAATCATTCACATTCGGACACGTACTCGGTGGTCTCAAATATTGAGAGTTTGATAACAGGATTGCGACTACCTAATTTTGTTTGGATGTTATTTTCTTCTAATTAATTAACTTTTTTTATCAAAACAAAAATTGATAAACATGAAAATAAAAAATAGCAAACACTACACCAAAAAAGACATATAATAACACTCATTTAATAACGTTTGAAAGCTGAAATGCTATTTACAAATGCGAATAAATGTTTGATAGTGATTCATTAAGTAAACGCTATTAAAGGTTAACCCTTTAATAACGCTTTCTCAAGGAAGTGTACATAAGATAGCTCTTTCTCAAGAAAGCGTTATCTTTCTTTGTTTTTTAATTCTAAGCGTGCATTCATTAGTCATGTACTTCACTCTCTTCTCTCTTTCCTATCTTCACAACTTACAGAGGCACACTCTCCTTCACCAAGCACGCACTCTCCTTAACTAAACTACAAGGGTAGAAAACACAAATAACTTCACTCTCCTTCGAGGTATACTTCTCCTCCTTCCCTCTATTATTTCATACCTTCCTTAAAAATTGAAGACAAAGTCGGGACAAAGCTCTCTAAAGAAGTCGATCAACGTCTCCTTCATAAAAGTTGAAGACGAAGTCGGGACAAGGCTCCCTAAAGAAGTCAAGCAATGTCTCCCAACTCATTCTTAAAAATTGAATAACACTAGGATAGGCCAAAGCTCCCTCAAAGAAATCGAGCAAAGTCTACTTCTTAAAAATTGAAGAACATTAGGTCGACCCAAAGCTCCCTCAAAGAAGTCGAGCAAAGTCTCTTTCTTAAAAAATTGAAGAAAACTAGGTCGAGTCAAAGCTCGTTCAAAGAAATTAAAGACGTGGTCGAAGCTCAAAATCCCTCCAAAAAAGAGGGCGAGCTCAAGCTCCCTCAGAACAGTTAAAGATGAGGTTGAGCTCAGGCTCCCACACCCGAGAAGTCTGGTTCTGAAAGCTCTTTCGCTATAAATAGCTCGAAAGCTTGGGGGCTCTTGAGCATAACCGAGCTCAAGCTCCCCTCCAAAAAGTGAGGATAGCAAGAGTTACCAAACTCAAGCCCTTTTCCAAAAGATCAAGTCGGGATAAAGACCCTTCTCAGAAGACGGAGTCCATCTAGTCGGGATAAGACACCTTTTTTCAAAAAACGAAGTTGAGGCTGAGTTAGTGACACCATTCTACCCCACATGTTATATACGCATTAAATATAAAAATAATAATAATAATAATAATAATAATAATAATAATAATAATAATAATAATAATAATAATAATAATTTAAAAATAAAATATAAAACATGCAACCTTTTATTAAAAAGATTCATGGGTAGAAAAGGTACTACATGAAGTAATTCTCAAACGCGGAAAATATTAATTCAATACTTAAAACGGAAAGAAATATCAACATAAATATAACCCAACCCCGATGTCACAATTTAGAGCTGGTACAACCGTTCCGGAAATATGTTCGGAATACAATTGTAAATCTAAATAGAAATAAACAACTAAGCTGAAGGCCCTAACTATGAGTGGTGGCTCCTCAGAGTCACTACTTTTCGGGCTGCTCGTCATCTTCTGCATAAACTATACATGCCAAACAAGAAAAACAAAGAAAGGGGAGTAAGGAAACATGTATACACAATAGCATGGAGATAGAAATAAGATGATCATACATCATGGCATAACAACAATCATACGCATACACTTACACATATAAAAATTATCTCAACATAATCAATCATTCAATATGCTATATGATGCAATGTAACACTACCCCACTACTCCATCAATGCATGTGGATCCAACTAACTTAGGAAGAACAACTTTGGAGTTACATATCCACATTGACCACTAAAGGCACCAATGCCGGCAGTTCACCAAACCATGGGTGAACCCCTTGGATAGCTAACGCATCAAATCATGGATGACTCATCACGGGGGGCCACGGTTCACCAAACCTTGGGTGAACCAACCGTGGATGGCCAGATCGCCGTACTCTAGGACGACCTCCCCTATGTTGAACTTCCCCTAACTAACATCTCCAATGTGATACATGAACACAATCAACAAACAATGGCAACCGCCACCTCCACTTGGGTCATTAAAGACACCCAAGAATATCATCCTCATCATTGGGCCACTAAAGGCACCCAATTATATCAACGCAACATTGGACCACTAAAGGCATCCAATCATATCAACATTGAACCACTAAAGGCATCCAATTTCATCTCGTGCGATAACCCCGAGGCACCGACTTAACCAACTCATCGTCTTAATTATTATATAGTTAAGTTATCTATCGTCATCATTTGTTTGGTGTATTATTCTATCATCACTGAGAACATTGGGGTTAAAACCTCATTATGCTTTAATCTTTAGATTCTGACCAGAGGGGTGGCACGGGCGTGCTCCCTCCTACGTGTAGCACGAGTGTGCTACATATATGGCACAGGCGTGCTCCCTATTATGCATGGCCGTGCGCATCTGCACGGGCATGCTCCTATGCTGCACGGCCGTGCTCAAAGCGCGGCCATTCCCAGAATTCAATTGGGAGCACGACTCGTGCTCCCTGTTCAGCATGGTCGTGCTGATCGCGCGACAGTGCTGTTCTGGACAGCGAAGAACAGGTTAACAATTTAACCAAAAAGGCCTAACTCTCTCAAAATTCATCCCTAGGTTCATGACTAAACCATTAACATAAAAACTCACCCTTTATTAATTCATGTCTTATGAATATTTTTGAGGAACAGCAGTCCCTTTGTTATTTAATCAATTAAAATCCTAATTAACCAATTTTAGGGATATAGCAGCAGGTTCATCATCAAACAACAATTCAACTACAATCATGATATAAACATACCACCAAATATCAACACAACAACAATGCATATAATATTGGCATATTGGCATATAGCAACAGACATATATAACAGCAGGCATATTAAACAACAACATACAATTAACCTCGAGGTCATAGGAACCCCTCATCTTACACTACCCCCCACTACCTAGTGGTTAGAGTATCATTCTCCCCATTCCTGGTTTGAAGGTTGCAGCAACGGTAGCCCCAATAAACAACTGGTCACGTCCTCCCCAGCGGCTCAGTCCGTATCCAAGCCTTTGTCAACTAAAACATTAACCAAATTAGTTTCGAATCCAAAAACATGAAAAGAAACTAAGAAAAGAGGAGAACGTTACCTACACAACTGGCGCAGGCATACCAAAGGCTTACCAAAAGTCTCCAAAACCCCAAGAACGCAGCAAGATTGATGGAGATAGGAAACGGGGTAGTTCTGGCCGCACTGGGGTAGTAGCAGCCGCCAAATGAGGGTTAAAATAGCTAACCCTCGGTTTCTGTGCGCTTATATAATCTGCGCACATGGCATGACCGTGCTCTATTTCGGCACAGGCGTGCCGAACTTAGCATCAGCGAGAAGCGGTCCACACAATCGGCACGGGCGTGCTGAATAACGGCACGGGCGTGCCGAACTTAGCGTCAGCGAGATGCGGTTCGCACAACGGCATAACCGTGCTGTCTAATGGCACGGCTGTGCTTGTGACTCAGCTGGTCACAAGACATGCAAAAACGGCACGGGCGTGCTGGAAATCAGCACGGGCGTGCCAATGTTCCAGAAAAGGACTTTTAAGCCAAAAATCTCAATTAGCCCTTAACCAACAATTACAATTTAATCAATAAACTTAAATAAAAATATTTAACGAAAGGCAGGAATGCAGGGTGTTACAATTCCACCCCCTTATAAAAATTTCGTCCTCGAAATTTCTACATACCTTGATTGAAAAGGTGTGGGTATGCCTCCATCATCTTTCTCTCTAGCTCCCAAGTAGCACTTTTCTCAGTAGCCCCGCTCCAAATAACTTTAACCAATGGAATCTCCTTGCCTCTTAGCTGCTTCACCCTCTTATCCTCGACTCGAAGGGGTAGTATCTCAAAAGTCAAGTTCTCCTTCAACTGTATCTCATCGGGTACTATCACGTGAGTAGTGTCATGGACATACTTTCTGAGTTGGGACACATGAAAGACACTGTGAAGGTTGGACAAGAACGGTGGTAAGGCTATGTGGTAGGCGACTTCGTCGACTCTCCTTAAGATTTGGTAAGGACCAATGAATTTAGGAGTAAGTGTCTTTGCTTTCATCACTCTACCAACCCTAGTTGTCGGGGTAACTTTCAAGAACACATGATCACCTTCCTAGAATTCAAGTCCCTTCCTCCTTTTGTCATGGTAGCTCTTTTACCTACTTTGTGCCACTCTCATCTTTTCCTGAATCATCCTTATCTTATTTGTTGTCTCTTGCACTATCTCTGGTCCTAACACCACATTATCACTAGGTTCATTCCAACATAAGGGTGTGCTACATCTCCTCCCATACAGAGCCTCATAAGGTGCCATCCCAATACTGGAATGGAAGCTATTGTTGTAAGTGAACTCTATCAGGGGCAAAAACTTGTCCTAACTGCCAGACTGCTCTAACACACAAGCCCTCAACAAATCCTCTCAGGACTGAATGGTCCTTTCAGACTGCCCATCCGTCTGTGGGTGAGACGCTGAACTTAGCCTAAGCTTTGTCCCTAAAGCATTCTGCAAACTATCCCAGAACCTAGAGGTAAACCTCGGGTCTCTATCTGATACTTTGCTATAGGGCACACCATGAAGCCTAACTATCTCTTTGATGTATAGCCTAGCCAACTTCTCTAAAGGATGCTTCATATTCATCGGAATGAAATGGGCAGACTTAGTCAATCTATCTACAACAACCGATATAGCCTCAAAACCAGCTGGACTCTTAGGGAGTCCAGACACAAAATCCATAGAGATGCTATCCTACTTCCATTCTGGGATGCTCAAAGGGTGAAACTTACCTAAAGGCTTTTGGTGTTCTATCTTGGCTTTCTGACACACTAAGCACGCATACACAAACTCAGCCACTTCCTTTTTCATCATAGGCCACCAAAACATACGCTTAAGATCCTGGTACATCTTGGTGGCACCTGGGTGCACACTCGACCCACTCCTATGTCCTTCCTCAAGGATCAACTTCCTAAGCTCAGGAACATCTGGTACACATATTCTATCTTCAAACTTCAAGATCTCATCGCTCCCATCTCTAAAGTTAAGGTTTCTACCCTGAGCAAGCAATTCCCACTGGTCTAACAGAAACTTATCTGACATCTGACCCTCTCTAATCCTATCCATCAAACTGTTGGTAACCTTCATGGTTCCAAGCCTAATACTCTTAGGAGTAACCTCACAAGCCAAACTAAGGACTCTAAACCCCTCAATCAGATCCATCTCCCTAACCATCAAAGCGGAGACATGCAAGACTTTTCTACTAAGGGCATCTGCCGCTACATTGGCCTTCCCTGGGTGGTAGGTCAACTCAAAATCATAATCCTTAAGGAATTCCATCCACCTATACGCTGCCTCATATTTAATTCCTTCTGGTTAAAAAGGTATTTCAAACTCTTATGATTACTAAAGACCTTAAACCTCGCTCCATAAAAGTAATGCCTCCAAATCAAACCACAGCTCCTAACTCTAGATCATGGGTAGGGTAGTTCTTCTCATGAGTTTTCAACTGCCTAGAGGCGTAAGCCACTACCTTACCATCCCGCATCAACACACCACCTACATCTTGCTTAGAAGCATCATAGTAAACTACGAAAGGTTTACTAGGGTCTGGCAAAACTAACACCGGTGTTGATGTCAACCTATCCTTAAGAGTTTGGAAACTCTCCTCACACTTAGAGTCCCACACAAACAACTGTCCCTTCTTGGTGAGATGGGTCAAGGGTAAAGCTATTTTAGGGAAACCTTCTATAAACCGCCTATAATACTCGGCTAACCCCAAGAAACTCCTAATCTTGGTCACTGACTTTGGCGCTTCCCACCGGAGCACCAACTCAACTTTAGCTGGGTCAACTGCTTTGCCACCCCTAGAGATGACATGTCCTAAAAAGCTCACCTCTTCTAACTAGAACTCACACTTAGACAACTTAGCATACAACTGCTTCTCCTTAAGGGTTTGTAAAACAATCCTCAAGTGCTCCTCACGTTCCTCCTTGGTCTTGGAGTACACTAAGATGTCATGAACACCACCACAAACTTATCCAAGAAAGGGTGAAAGGTCTTGTTCATGTAGTCCATGAACACAGCAGGACCATTGGTCACACCAAAGGGCATAACTAAGTACTCATAGTGATCATATCGCGTCCTAAACGTTGTCTTCGGGATGTCCTCAGACTTAACCTGAATCTGATGGTACCCTAACCTCAAATCTATCTTAGAAAAGACGTAAGCGCCTATCAACTGGTCCATGAGATCATCAATCCTAGGGAGAGGATACCGATTCTTAATGGTCACCTTGTTGAGTTGCTGATAGTCGACACACAACCTCATACTGCCATCCTTCTTCTTCACCAACAACACAGGCGCTCCCCAAGGAGACACACTAGGCCTAATAAACTACTTCTTCATCAAGTCCTTTATCTGTTCTTTCAACTTGGCTAGCTCTAGAGGAGACATTCTATAAGGGGCTATGGAGATTGGCCTGGTGCCAGGCACTAAATCTATGGAGAACTCAACATCTCTCTCTGGGGGTAAGTTATAAACATCCCCCGAAAACACTTCAGGAAAATCCCGCACAACAGGCACATTTCCAACATCAGGAGGACTCTCTAATTTCAGGGAAGCTAACATCATGTATACTGGGGCTTCATCTTTCATCGAAGCTTTCACTTGGTTGGCAGAAAGAAAGGTTGGATCCTTAAACTCTGTAGGAGTGCCAAAGACTAAGGTCTTATCAAAACAGTTCAAAAGGACGTGGTTGGAAGATAACCAGTCCATGCCAAGAATAACATCAAGATCTTTCAAAGGTAGACATACAAGATCAACAATGAAAGTTCTACCACTAATAACAATATGACAGTTCTTGCATGCATAAGAAGTGAGAACATGTTTGTTTGTACGTGTAGAAACAATCAGATGATACTCAAGAAAGGTAATAGGTAATTTCAAACTCTTGACCTTATCATGCGATATAAACGAGTGTGTGGCACCCGAATCATATAATATAGTTAAAAGAGTTCCATCAATTAAACACGTACCTTGGGTCAAGTCATCAGACTCGGAGGCCTCAGCTCCACTAAGGGTAAAGACTCTCCCTGTGGTCTTCAGTCGGTTGGCCTAGGACTTCTGACTCTTGTTAGCACTAGGAGGCTCTGACTTGGCTCCTTCAGAATTCCGACTGATATGACCTGGATTGCCACATCTGAAGCAGATAACCTGTGGTTCCTTGCACTAGGTGGTGAAGTGGTCAGATTTGCCGCACCTGGTGCACATCATGGGTTTAAAGGCATAAGAATTCCCGCCACCGAACCTATCCTGAAAAAACTGTGGCTTCCCGCCACTCCGCTTGAAGTCTCGACCGGTAGGAGGATGATGCTGCTTGCCTTTATCTTTCTGTTCAGTCTTCTTGCTGCTCTGGCTATCTGAACTCCTGTAACTCGCCCCTCTAGATTTGTAAGCATCCTCATAGATTCTGCATTTGTTAACCAAAGTTGGGAAAACTCTGATCTCTTGGTAACTGATTGCCTGTTTGACCTCTAGTCGGAGTCCATCTTCAAATTTCACACACTTGGAGCGCTCATCCGCTATATACTGATATGGGGTGTAGTACCTTGCCAACTCCTCAAATTTTGCTGCATACTCTCCCACATACATATTACCCAGCTTTAGCCCCAGAAATTCCATCTCCTTCTTATCACGGATATCGGCAGGAAAGTACTTCTCTAAAAACCTTTGCCTGAATACGGCCCAAGTGACCGCAGTACCCTCAGCCTATATCCTCGGGTGGCAGTTCTCCCACCAATGCTCAGCCTCCTCGGTGAGCATGAAGGTAGCGAAAATAAGTCGCTGCTGGTCATTACAATCCATGGCCATAAAGATCTTTTCAGTCTCTCTCAGCCACAGCAAAGCTCCCTCAGGGTCATAAGCTCCTCTGAAAGATGGCGGATTGTTCCGCTGGAACTTGTCAAGACCCTGGAACTCTGCTGGTCCACCCTGATTATTATTGGCTTGCCCTATTATATCAGCAAGGTGTGCCAACGCATCCGCAATAGCCTGATCATTCCTGCCTCTACCTGCCATGAGTTCCTGTACACGTTCAAGATAACTCTTAGTTACAGAAATTTATGTGGGTAAAAGCTACAAGCTCTTAACTTAAAACATCATTGCCTATACAAGTATAGACAATACAAACAAGATAACACAAACAAGAGCACACAACAGACGCATACCACGACCTGATAGGACAAACCGGCTCTGATACCACTAAATGTGACACCCTTCTACCTCGCATGTTATATACGCATTAAATATAAATAATAATAATAATAATTTAAAAATAAAATATAAAACATGCAACCTTTTATTAAAAAGATTCATGGATAGAAAAGGTAACACATGAACTAGTTCTCAAACGCGAAAAATATTAATTCAATACTTAAACTGAAAGAAACATCAACATAAATAAAACTCAACCCTGATGTCACAATTCAGAGCTGGTACAACCGTTCCGGAAATATGTTCGGAATACAACTGTAAATCTAAAAAGAAATAAACAACTAAGCTGAAGGCCCTAACTATGAGTGTTGGCTCCTCAGAGTCACTCCTCTCCGGGCTGCTCGTCATCTTCTGCATAAACCATACATGCCAAACAAGAAAAACAAAGAAAGGGGAGTAAGGAAACATGTAAACACAACGGCATGGAGATAGAAATAAGATGATCATACATCATGGCATAACAACAATCATACGCATACACTTACACATATAAACATTATCTCAACATAATCAATCATTCAATATGCTATATGATGCAATGTAACACTACTCCACTACTCCATCAATGCATGTGGATCCAACTAACTTAGGAAGAACAACTTTGGAGTTACATATCCACATTGGCCACTAAAGGCACCAACGTTGGCAGTTCACCAAACCATCAGTGAACCCCTTGGATAGCCAACGCATCAAACCATGGATGCCTCATCATGGGGGGCCACGGTTCACTAAACCTTGGGTGAACCAACCGTGGATGGCCAGATCGCCGTACTCTAGGACGACTTCCCCTATGTTGAACTTCCCCCAACTAACATCTCCAATGTGATGCATGAACACAATCAACAAACAATGGCAACCGCTACCTCCACTTGGGTCACTAAAGGCACCCAATAATATCATCCTCATCATTGGGCCACTAAAGGCACCCCAATTATATCAACGCAACATTGGACCACTAAAGGCATCCAATTTCATCATCGTGCGCAAACCCTGAGGCACCGACTTAACCAACTCATCATCTTAATTATTATATAATTAAGTTATCTATCTTCATCATTTGTTTGGTGTATTATTCTATCATCATTGAGAACATTGGGGTTAAAGCCCCATTAAGCTTTAATCTTCATATTCTGACCAGAGGGGTGGCACGGGCGTGCTGCACGATAGCACGGGCGTGCTCCCTCCTATGTGTAGCACGAGCGTGTTACATATATGGCACGGGCGTGCTGCACGATAGCACGGGCGTTCTCCCTATTACGCACAGTCGTGCACATGTGCATGGGCGTGCTCCTATGATGCACGGCCGTGCTCAAAGCGCGGCCATTTCCAGAATTCAACTGGGAGCACGGGCGTGCTACCTATTCAGTATGGTTGTCCTGATCGCGCGACAGTGCTGTTCTGGGCAGGGAAGAACAGGTTAACAATTTAACCAAAAAGGCCTAACTCTCTCAAAATTCATCCCTAGGTTCATGACTAAACCATTAACATAAAAACTCACCCTTTATTAATGCATGTCATGTGAATATTTTTGGGGAACAGTAGTCCCTTTATTATTTAACCAATTAAAATCCTAATTAACCAATTTTAGGGATATAGCAATAGGTTCATCATCAAACAACAATTCAACAACAATCATGATATAAACATACCACCAAATATGAACACAAAAACAATTCATATAATATTGGCATATAGCAACAGACACATATAACAGTAGGCATATTAAACAACAACATACAATTAACCTCGGGGTCATGGGAACCCCTCATTTTACACTACCCCCACTGCCTAGTGGTTAGACTATCCTTCTCCCCATACCTGGTTTGAATGTTGCAGTAACGGTAGCCCCAAACAGCAACTGGTCACGTCCGCCCTAGCGGCTCAGTCCGTATCCAAGCCTTGGTCAACTAAAACATTAACTAAATCAGTTTCTAATCCAAAAACATAAAAAGAAATTAAGAAAAAAGGAGAACATTACCTACACAACTGGCACAGGCGTACCAAAGGCTTACCAAAAGTCTCCAAAACTCCAAGAATGCACCAAGAATGATGGAGATAGGAAACGGGGTAGTTCTGGCCGCATTAGGGTAATAACAGTCGCCAAATGAGGGTTAAAATCCCTAACCCTCGGTTTCTGTAAGATTATATAATCTGCGCACATGGCACGACCGTGCTCTACTTCAACACGGGCGTGCCGAACTTAGCGTCAGCGAGACGCAGTCCGCACAATCGGCACGGGCGTGCTGAATAACGGCACGGGCGTGCTGAACTTAGCGTCAGGGAGACGAAGTTCGCACAACGGCACGACCGTGCTATCTAATGGCACGGCCGTGCTTGTGACTCTCCTGGTCACAAGACACGTGAAAACGGCATGGGCATGCTGGAAATCAATACGGGCATGCCAATGTTCCAGAAAGGGACTTTTAAGCCAAAAATTCCACTTAGCCCTTAACCAACAATTTCAATTTAATCAAAAAACTTAAATAAAAATATTTAACGAAAGGCAGGGTGTTACAGAGTTAGAGTCCACCTTGCTAGCCTTTCTTGAAGACATCAAGTTGGGAGCAAACTTGGCCATTATTGTTGAGAAGAAGCAAGCGTGATGAAGACAAGAGATTCAAAAGCAAAAGTAAAGGGAAGGCTGAGGCTAGGCTTTAAAGATCAACGATTATGAAGACACAATAGATCCAACGGTACTAGGAGCAACAAAATGAACAGACAAGAGGATGAAGGAAGTACGAAAAATACGTCCTGAGACAGCCCCTCCTTAGAGGTCCCATTGGTAAACCGAACTCGTAACTCTTAACGTCACAGCGTAGCGTGATTATATAAAAATGCGAAAATATTAAAACATCCAACACACTGATACCATAATAGCATACACAAATATAAAAGTAAGAGTACTAGCTCTCTCAGTGAAGTCTACAACCGACATCACAACCAACTATTAATTTCAGAGTACGCAACTTAAACAAACTGAAAGCATGGTAACAAAATAAAATACATACGACTTCCTCTCCTGGCCCCAAAAATATATTTCACTCAAACCCATGTACTGGCCATAACAAAACTAAGGCTGTCTACCCAGACAAGACGTTAACGCATACAGTAGTCGGACCCGTATACACTACTCTTCGCTGAGAGTAGTCAATCTCCCAGAGACGATCATCCTCTGCACAGAGCAGCTCAAAGTCCCCCAGCATTGGGATCCGAGGCTCTCCCGCCAACATCAAGTTCAACAGGTATGTCATCAATCTCCTCTGGCAATTCCTCAACAGGATCTTCTCGCGCGATCGAGAATAAGTAAAATACGACATAGAGAAAATATAGGCGATAAGAAACAACAACTCATCATAAATGGGAAACAGCTATAAAATAAGATGTATAGATAGCAACATACAACAGCACAACAATGCAAAGCTATCATCTCCCAAGTCCTGCTCTCTTAGCTATTGTCTCTCACACTCATGCAACTAACCACTTTATGGACACGATCACGATGCGACATCCCTAACAGATCAAGATGTCTCGTTCATCTCTGTGCCACACCCCGTAATGCATGGTTCGGCCAACAGCCCGCCGGCTCCACTCGTCTCATGGGTACGACATATTCCCCCGCCAGCAGGCTAGGTCGAAATATTCGCCCGTCAACAACGCAACTAACTGTAACGACATATCCCACCACCCGTAGGCCAGGTCGGGACATTCATCGTTCATAACTAATGGGTACGATGCAACATGAACCACACCGACTCATCTCGGGATCAACGACTTAGTGTCTCAACCACAACTCATACACAACTACGACCAACTTTCTCCGGCTTAACCGGGTATCAACTCTACATCTCAACATCAACCTATCAACAAAAACTCTAGGTTGAGCACTATAACATAAATATCCTCAAAATCGTCATCCCATGTTCATCTCCCAACTTATCAGAAATTACTGCCTATCACTATTCATTCAACAGTAATCACAACATCATATCATAAAGCAACCATAAACATGTTCAATAATAATATCAACTCGTAGGCATAAATTCAAGTATGCATATCGACTTATCAACTCATAGGTAAATATTCAAGTAATCGTAAACATATTGCTAGGCACAACATACATAACACATATATCATACTAAGCATACTATCACACAGCATACAACCTCGACATAGTATATAATCAACCTATCGGCCACTAGACCACTAGCAGGGTTTA
This sequence comes from Ammopiptanthus mongolicus, assembly GCA_039655645.1. Lineage (NCBI taxonomy): Eukaryota > Viridiplantae > Streptophyta > Magnoliopsida > Fabales > Fabaceae > Ammopiptanthus > Ammopiptanthus mongolicus. The sequence continues at coordinate 78,829,181 of CM077345.1, forward strand.
GATTGCCCTACGCATATCAATATAAATTATTTTAAATCTTTCCTTCCCGATGATATTTTGGTTCTTTCCCCCACCTGAACAATGTTCCCGTGCAACTCCGACTGTGGCTCCGCAACTGTCAATCATGCGCACTTTCGAATGTTGGAACACTGTCGGATCCTTCACAACAAACCACAACCAGAAACCAATAAAAATCCAATCAAAAACCCTGTAGTCCATATGACTAGGGTTCTACCCCCATTTACTAAAATAGGCTAGGGATGTTGAAATTCTACCAACCCTTGGATCAATGATCCTTAAGCATGATTAAGACATAATCTACGATTAATTGTCAAAGATTTGAACCAAAACCCCTTCAACCAACAAGTTAGGGTTTCTGCCATCATGGGTAAAAATAGGCTAGAGTTTGATTTGATTTTCTAATCACTTGGATTACATGATCATAGAATGAAAGAGGTGAAACCAAGAATCATTTCACAAAATTGAACCAAAAACCCATTTCCCCCAAAACTCTCAGGTTCGGCCACTTCTATATAAATTGTCTAGACATGTTATTTGGTTTCATGCTCTTAGATAGTGATAGAAAAGGATGGAACTAGATCATAGAAATTGGTTTCACATTAAAAGGATTTTTCTACAATTTTCTAGAGATTTATGAACTTTGAATCTAGAAATGGAAACTCATGGAACCATGGATTGAAAACAAGAAAAGAATGAAGAACAAGGTGCTCATGGATCAAGGGAAGTAATCTTACCTCCTTGAGTGATGAAAGTGAGCAAGATCAACACCTTTCTTCCCCAAAAGGGTTAAGATTTTCAACTTGAAAGTGAAAGGAAACTTGAAAGAAAGATGGAGTTTGAAGAAAATGAAGTGAATGGCTTCATGAAGGTGGCTTAGGGGTGTGAGAATGGGAGGGACTTGGATGTCCAAAAATTGTTCACTTAGGGGTAGAATAGTCATTTCATCTAGGGATAAAAATGGAATTAGAATAAAAGATCAAGGGCATAAACGTCATTTTGTCATAAATATCTAGATATTTTTTAAAAAGCAATGATGACAGTAGTGAGTCACATGGCACGAATTGTAATTTCATCAATTCCTAGGGGTAAAACGATCTTTTCTCGCCCTAAATATCTAAGATATTTGTAGAATTGCAATGATGACGTTGGTGAGTCATGGTGGTGACTCACCCTCTGACTCACCCTGCTCTGGTGACTTATGTCCCTCATCTGGTGTCCGGTTTTGTCCCCACGCGTCCGCTCTCGATTCCGTCGATTTCCTGATTTAGATTTTTCGTCCGAGAAAGTCGTAAGAACTTGTTTTTTTTTTGAAATTTTTCAAAATCGCTGATATTGTTCGAAACGAGATAAAAAACCTAACCGTTTCGTTCACAAGTCAAAATTAGGTCTTCTGAGCAGTCAAATCATACCGTCAATGAAAAACCAGACCGGGCTCCGTTTGAATTTTCGACCCAAAAGTTAACCGTAACTCCCTATGATAACATAGAGCGTGAATGGTCTTAGTTTATTTAATTTAATTTTCTAAACCTCAGATAAAAATATAAACTCATTTATATAGTTTATCGATCTTAGAAAGCATGAAAATTGGGGTGTTACATGTCCCACTCAACGGCATGTATGGAGCCAGACACGTAGATGAAAAGTGCATAAGCATAGCCGCAACGACAGTTGCACAAAAATTTAGGTACCATAATCCACCACCTCTGACAAACGATCATATCTTTTAAGTGAGACTCGAATACCCAGACACCATATCAACTCGGGAAGAACAACTTGACAAGATAATCAAAACTGAAATCGAGCATGCCCGAGAAGACCCGAGGGAGCACAGGGAGGAAGACCGCCAAGTAAAGAGGAACACAAGCCTCTTCGCTAAGCTCGGCTCCTAACCAACCATCTCGACCCCGACCTCTTGAGCAAACAAACTCAGCCAGACATCTTGGTTAGACAACTCGGCCATTCACCAATCAAATGGAACCTTCTAGAAGAGGAATAAATCCCGAGGGGAATGAGGCGCTCCATCTCAAAATCCCGAGTAAGAACGACCTTTCATTTCAGGATAAAGCTCGACCAAAAGATGAAAACAATAGAGGATGATCGATTCAACAACCCAGGCAACACAGGGGGAAAAAGAGAGACCAGATCAGGGCATGTATAAGTCTCTTTGCCAACCTTGACTCAAGACTTGGGGACTCCATGTAACACCCCGTTTTTCTTAATAAACTTTAAAAGCTTTCTAATATTAATTAAATAGTAATTGTGTGTTTGTATTTTATTAAAGAGTCTAGAGACTGAAATAAATTAATCCGAGACCATAGTCACGCTCTACGCTATCGTAGGAAGCTACGGTTAAATTTTGGTCGAAAACTCAGATGGAGCCCGGTCTGCGTTTTACACTGACAGTATTATTTTACTGCTCAGACGACCTAATTTTGACTCGTGAACGAAACAACTAGGTTTTAAATAAAATTGCGAACAATATCGGCGATTTTGAAATTTTTTGAAAATAAATAAGTTTTCACCACTTTCTTGGGCGAAATATTAAATCGCATAAGTAACGGAGCTAAAAACGGATGAACATGAAGTCATATCAACTAGGAAGGCATGCCTGTGACTCACTATTGTCATCATTGCTTTTCTGAAAATATCTACTGAAAATATCTAGATATTTATGACAAACGAAAATATCTGAACGCGAAAAGACCAAAATGCCCCTGGTCTTTTTCCTAATGGACGTTTACATCCCTAAAATATCTAAAAAGTGATCTCACCCTCACTTTCTCTCCCTTCATTTTCGAGCTCCCCCTTCTCTCTTTCTCCTTCACTTTCTTCTTCTTCCTTTCTTTCTTCTGCTCCATTTTTCTTCCATAACTTCACCTCCATTTTTCTCAAGCTTCCACAAGGTTTTTTAAGAAAGTTTGTTAAGCAAATTTGATCATCTCATCCTCCTCTATCACCTAAGAGGTATAGATTTCATCCTTGAGCTCTAAATATTCATTTTTCTTCATCGAAAGTTCATACAAGTTTATGCTTTAAACTTCAAAAATCCATAGAAAATTGAAGAAAAATCCTTTTAATATCAAAAAAATTTCTATGAGCTAGATTCTTTACCCTCTTTCATAATCCAAGATCTTGTAAGCAAAAGATCTCTCTAGCTCATATGGGTATAAAAGGGCCGAATCCTATCTGTGGGAAAAGTGTGAGTTTTTGATTCCATTTTTGAGTAAAAAGACTTACTCTAGTGTTGTGTATACTTAAGGATCATTGATCCAAGAGTTAAGTATTTTTAGACATTTTTAGCCTATTTTAAAAATTGGGGCCGAACCTAGCTTGTGGGTGCGCTATGAGTTTTGGTTCAAGTTTTTGAGTAAAAAGACTTACGCCAGTGTTGTGTGTACTTGAGGGTCGTCGATCCAAAAGTTGGCGGAATTTCAACACCTCTAGCCTATTTAATTAAATAGGGGCAGCACCTTGGTCATTTGGACTAGGGGGTTTGTGATTTAACTGTATTAATTTCGGGTTGAGTTTTGTTGTATAGAGTCGGACTGGACTCGCACATTCGGCCATGCACCCGACTGACAGTTGCTGAGTCGTAGCCAGAGCTGCACTTGAAAATCACTAAGGTGGGGAGAAAGAACTTTATCGTCGGGAAGGCAAGCTTAGTATAGAGTATATATATGTGGGTAGGGAACCTTTAAACCCTGCTAGAGGTTGAGCCCAGGATAAAGTGTCCCGACCCTAGGCGTAGGTACTTTTGGGCTATCACCACTAAGTTGATAATATGGATGATGTGATTGATTGAGGTTGATTGTGTTGAGTTATTTAATTGATTATCTGTTTACTTATTTTGTTGAACAGCCTGTGTGATGAACTGTTGTCTGACATTGTGATGATAACTGTACTGGAAAGATTTTCTGTTGCGATGTTTATTGTGATTTGGCGAGTTGAGTGTTGATGAGAGTATGGTGAGTGATGATGTTGTTCGGGTTGATACCGTTGTGGTCCCGACCATGGAGCTGTGGCTGGTAGACGCAAGGCGTCGTGATACTGATGTTGATGCTGATGTTGATGTTGATGTGGATGCGATGCATCGTGGTCATGGTCGAGTGCATAGGTGTGAGGTCCCGGTATCAACCTGCGATGGATGTTTGTTGCATAGCATATAATTTCATACCACAACATTTTGTCCCAAAGGGGGATGGCCAATTGGGTACGTGATGTTTTTAATCCCGAGGCGGGATGTCCAATGGGGGACGTGATGTGGTGTAATCCCGACGGGGATGTCTAACCGGGGATATGACGTATCGGCCGACATGCATATAGGGAAGTCAGCATATACATAGGGACTAGTATCCCTCCTATAAGTTTATCTGAGAGAATGGCTTTTGAGATGATTGTGGCATATGACTTGAGAGATGGGTGATGTTGTGTTGTGTGATGCATGTATATATATATTCTGTACTGATGCCCTTCTCCCATATTTGATGATATATGTTTATTATCTCCCGCATTTTTCTATATGTGTTACTTTTATTTTATGGGAAGACCCCGAGGAGGAACCAGTTGCTGAGGAGCTGGACGACATTCCTTACAAGCCTGACGCCGGAGAAGGTGCCACGGACCCTAGCCTCTAGAGGTTGGATAGTGATCGTGGTTAGCCGGAGAACTGTTTCTCGGCCTACTTTTCAAACTTTTATTTTGGTTTGTACTAATATACTTTGTATGTACTACTTTAATATTGTAGCCCTACTGATGGGGCAATGATGTATGTGATATATTTCTTATATTTTAAAGTTGTGTACTCCAAGGCGTTGTGTGCCTTAAATTGTTTTGCTTCCGCTCTCAATTTTCCGCTAAGCTTCTTATTAATAAGGCGCGCTAACGATTATAATATGATTAAGGTTAGTTAATATCTTAGGATCTCCAGTGAGACGGCGGGTCGTCTCATTTATTGGTATCAGAGCAGTTCGATTCTAATATCGAACTGTGAGGTTTAGGAAGTATACTAGCATTGACAGATGTATCCACATTGGGTACTAACTGTGTGAGCAAAAGTGTGGTGCGTCTGTTGCACAAGTTATCGGGTGTGATAAAAGCACATGATATATATATCGATTGATTTATATTGAATGTTGCTTCATTCTTGTTGAGAATGACCCAAAATCAGTAAACCTGCCATGAGATCATTGTGGGGAATTTCGCTAAGCGAATTGGGTCTTGCTAAGTGATACAAAGAAATTTCAATCACTATCTCAATTTCTCTAAGCGAATTGGATCTCGCTAAGCGATATAAGGGAATTTCAAGTTATGCATCACTGTCTCAATTTCGCTAAGCGAATTGGATCTCGCTAAGCGATATAGGGGAATTTCAAGTTATGCATCACTGTCTCAATTTCACTAAGCGAATTGGATCTCACTAAGCGATGCAGAGAAATTTCAAGTTATGCATCACGGTCTCAATTTCGCTAAGCGAACTGGATCTCGCTAAACGATACAGGGGAATTTCAAGTTATGCATTACTGTCTCAATTTCGCTAAGCGAAATGGATCTCGCTAAGCGATGCAGATGAATTTCAAGTTATGCATCACTGTCTCAATTTCACTAAGCGAACGGAATCTCGCTAAGCGAAATTCACGTTTCAGGAAAAAGCCAAAAACAGAGTAAGTGGTTCAAGCATTTATAAATAAAGGGTTGCCAGGAGAGCACCTTGTTTTTGCCTTTTCCTTGTTTTCTTAATTTTCCTAGCTAGTAAACTAGTTATGTCTTATGGATTGAACCTAACGCTTCCTTTACCAGGAAGGAATGGCCAGAGGACGCGGCAGAGGAAGGGGAGCACTAGTTGGAACCAGGAGCCCCGACAAAAGTGGGGATACCTCAGGAATTGGGGGTAGCGGAGATCAGAACAAAGCGATGAGGGCCATGAGGGATTTGGCCGCTGCAATGCCGCAACAAACACAACAAAATGTGCAGTTCATGCAGCGACAGGAAGAGAGGAATGCTAGACAACAGCAGAATCCAGTTGGAGTAGGGGAAGTGCTAAACACTAGACTGAATGCTTTCATGAAAGGGAATCCTCCCCAATTCCATGGGGAGTACAATCTGGAAGCTACTGAGCTATGATTGCAAGAAATCGAGAAGGTCTTTGTTGCTATCCAATGCAGAGAGGATAGGGAAGTTACTTATGCTGCCTTCATGCTAGTCGGCGCAACTAAAGCTTGGTGGAAAAACAAACAGAGACTACTAGAGGCTGAAGGAAGATTGCTGACCTGGGAGGTATTCCGTGAGAGCTTCTTGGAAAAATATTTCCTAAGGAGTGTCCGCCAAGAAAAAGAGAAAGAATTCCTGAATCTGAAGCAAGACCAAAGGTCGGTGGGAAAATATGCCATGAGGTTCGAGGCGTTGTTGAAATTCTCCCAGTTTTACCAAGTGTGCCCGGATGAAGACTGGGTGTGCAGGAGGTTCGAGGACGGACTAAGGCCCGAACTGAAGAGGGCTATGCTGCCATTGAGCGTCCGATCATTCCCCGAGCTAGTGGAAAAATGCACCGTACTTGAAGGACACGATCAAGAGAGAGTTACACAAACTCCAGCAACAAGCGGTAGACCAGCCAGGAGCTTTTGTTAGAAAGGCCGAGGAGGAAAGTTCCAACCGAAGGCAAAACCTTATAGTCGCCCGAATCAACAACCAGCAAGTTATGGAAAGGGGAATGCCAGTCAAGGAAAACCAGGGTTTTCCAAGTGCTTTCGATGCCGCGAGCCGCATCAAGTGAAAGATTGTGCTCAAGCACCGAACGTCACTTGTTTCCGTTGTGGCACATGGGGCCACTATGCCAACGAGTGTCGAACGGGGGATGCTGGTAGGGGTCAAGTTCAACAGCAAGTCGAAAGGACTCAGAATACTGGGACTGTACAACGAGTGGTGGTTCAACAGAACAGGCCACAGACGACGGGAAGAGTGTTCGTCGTGAGTGGATCTGAAGCCTCTCAATGTCCCGATCTGATACAAGATAAGTGCCTAGTTGCGGGGGAACTCTTATCTGTTTTATTTGATTCGAGGGCTACACATTCCTTTATTTCTTTGGCGTGTATGGATCATTTGAATTTGCATGTTCAACCTTACCATATGATTTGACTGTTTCTACACCTACGGGTGATTCCCTGACAACTCTATTTGTCAGTTTAAAATGCCAGGTTCTGTTAGAGAAACGATCTTTTCTTATTGACCTAGTCTGTCTGCCGATGCAGCAGATTGATATTATCTTAGGCATGGACTGGCTTTCGGCCAACCATGTAGTACTAGACTGTTCAAATAAAACCCTCTGCTTTTCCAAGCAATCTGGATCATTGCCTGCCAGTGATGTTGTGCCGGGAGGTGTACAATCAGGAGAGTGCATGGTGCTGTTTTCTTTGGAAGCCGAGGAGACTCCAAGTCTGGATGCTTTGTCGGTGGTGCTTGAGTTTCCAGATATTTTCCCGGATAATGTGCCAGGATTACCACCGAAGAGCGAGATAGAGTTCGCAATTGATCTTGCACCTGGAGCCGGACCGATTTCGATAGCACCCTATCGAATGTCCCTAACAGAGTTGGCAGAGCTGAATAAGCAACTGGATGACATGCTGCAGAAGCAGTTTATCAGACTGAGTGTTTCACCATGGGGAGCACCTGTGCTGTTCGTCAAGAAGCAGGACGGCAGTTCAAGGTTATGTTGGACTACCGACAACTCAACAAGGTGACGATCAAGAATAAATACTCGTTGCCAAGGATTGACGATCTTATGGACCAATTGATGGGAGCAACGGTATTCTCTAAGATTGATCTGAGATCCGGTTGTCATCAGATAAGGGTGAAGGAAGATGATATACCGACGACGGCTTTCAGGAGTCGGTACGGATACTACGAGTATCTAGTTATGCCTTTTGGTGTGACTAATGCTCTTACAGTGTTCATGGATTACATGAACAGAATCTTCCAAGCGTACCTCGATAAGTTTGTCATTGTTTTTATCGTTGACATCCTTATCTACTCCTTAGACAAAGAAGAACATCAAGAGCATTTGAGGGTTGTACTTCAAGTTCTTAAGGACAGACAACTCTATGCCAAGTTTTCGAAGTGCGAGTTCTGGCTGGAGGAGGTACAATTCCTTGGACACGTGATCGACAAGGATGGTATAGCACTAGATCCTGCAAAAGTATAAGTTGTGGTTAAGTGGGAAATCCCTAAGACGGTAACCGAGATCAGAAGCTTTCTCGGGCTAGCAGGATACTACAGGAGGTTTATCGAGGGATTCTTGAAGATTGCGTTACCTCTGATGCAGTTAACGAGGAAAGGGAAAGCGTATGAATGGACAGAAGAGTGTGAGGCTAGTTTCCGAGAGCTGAAAAGGAGACTAACTACATCTCCAATACTAGTCTTGCCAGATCCATCAACGGCGTTCGATGTGTACTGTGATGCATCGTATCAAGGTTTGGGTTGCGCGCTCATGCAAGAGAGAAAAGTGGTAGCCTATGCTTCCAGATAGCTGAAAGTGCATGAACGGAATTACCCAACCCATGATCTAAAGTTGGCTGCAATAGTGTTTGCATTGAAGATATGGAGGCACTATCTCTATGGTGCTAAATTCAGTGTGTTTAGCAACCATAAAAGTTTGAAGTATCTGTTCGAGCAAAATGAGTTGAACATGCGGTAGAGGAGATGGATGGAATTCATAAAGGATTATGAATTTGATCTACAGTACCACCCAGGAAAGGTCAACATAGTGGCAGATGCATTGAGTCGAAAATCTTTGTCTATGTTTGCTATGATGGTGAAAGAACTGGAACTGCTGGAGCAATTCAGGAATCTGAATCTAGACGTAGAGTTATCCAGAGATAAGATAAGTTTAGGAATGATCACTATCACTAGCGACTTTCTGAACTTGATCTAGAAGAAGCAAGGAGAAGATCAGTACCTACAGGAAAAGAATCAGATGGTAGAAGAAGGAAAGACTTCAGAGTTCAAGAAAGGTACTGATGGAATCCTGAAGTTTGGGGACAGGATATGCGTGCCTAAGGATAGCGAAGTTAGGAACATGATCTTGGAAGAAGCACACAAGAGCAAGCTGAGTTTTCATCCCGGATCTACAAAGATGTACCAGGACCTAAAGGGAATGTTTTGGTGGCCTGGAATGAAGAAGGAATTAGCAGAATATGTCCAATCCTGTCTGGTGTGTCAAAAGGAAAAGATTGAACACCAAAAGCCAACAGGGTTATTGCAATCACTGGACGTCCTAGAATGGAAATGGGATAGCATTGCAATGGATTTTGTTTCCGGACTACCAAGGACGCAAAAGAGATGCGACGCAATTTGGGTAATCATTGACAAGCTCACGAAATGTGCTCATTTCTTGTCGATCAACCAAAGGTATTCTTTGGAAAGATTAACCTAGATTTATATCAAGGAAATAGTAAGATTGCATGGAGTACCTTCGAGTATAATTTCGGACAAGGATCCAAGATTTACTTCAGGGTTTTTGCAGAGTTTAAATAGTGCATTGGGAACGAAGCTTGGAATGAGTTCAGCTTATCATCCATAAACGGATGGTCAGTCTGAAAGGACGATTCAATCGTTGTGGGTCTTTTAAGAGCATGTGTTTTGGAAAACACAGGAATCTAGGACGAATTCCTTCCACTGATTGAGTTCATATACAACAATAGTTTCCACTCGAGTATTGGCATGGCGCCATACGAGGCGCTGTATGGACGAAAGTGCAGAATACCGATCTATTGGTACGAAACTGGGGAGAATCAATTGATAGGCCCAGAGATGGTGCAGCAAACGACGGAGCAAGTTAAGAAAATTCGGGAAAAGATGAAAGTCTCACGAGATCGACAAAAGAGCTACAGTTACAGGAGGAGGAGACCTTTGGAGTTTCAAGAAGGCGATCATGTCTTTATGAGAGTCACTCCAAGAACTGGAATCGAAAGGGCAATCAAATCCAGAAAGCTTATACCTAGATTCATTGGACCATTTCAAATTCTTCGCCGAATTGGTCTAGTTGCCTACCAAATTGCTTTACCTCCCAACCTAACCAATATTCATAATGTATTCCATGTATCCCAACTCAGAAAATACCATCCCCATCCATCACATGTGATAGAGCCCGAATCAATCCAGATAAGGGAAAACTGAGAATACGAAGCATTGCCTGCACGGATTGAAAACACAAGGGTGAAAGAACTCCGCGGGAAGCAGATTCCCTTAGTCAAGGTCATATGAGATGCTACAACAGGAGATGCCACCTGGGAACGTGAAGAGGATATGCAACAGCAATATCCATATTTATTCTAACGTACGTCGAATTTCGAGGACGAAATTCTTTTTAAGGGGGTAGTAATGTAACACCCCGTTTTTCTTAAAAAGCTTTAAAAGCTTTCTAATATTAATTAAACAGTAATTGTGTGTTTGTTTTTTGTTGAAGGGTCTAGAGAGTGAAATAAATTAATCCAAGACCACAGTCACGCTCTACACTATCGTAGGAAGCTATGGTTATATTTTGGTCAAAAACTCAGATGGAGCCTAGTATGCGTTTTACACTGACGGTATTATTTTACTGCTCAGACGACCTAATTATGACTCGTGAACGAAACAACTAGGTTTTAAATAAAATTGCGAACAATATCAACGATTTTGAAATTTTTTGAAAATAAATAAGTTTTCACGACTTTCTTGGGCTAGATATTAAATCGCTTAAGTAACGAAGCTAAAAACGGATGAACATAAAGTCGCCTAGGAAGGCATGCCTGTGACTCACTAATGTCATCATTGCTTTTCTGAAAATATCTAGATATTTATAACAAATGAAAATATCTGAATGCGAAAAGACCAAAATATCCCTGGTCTTTTTCATAAAGGACGTTTACGTCCCTAAAATATCTAAAATTGACCTCACCCTCACTTTCTCTCTCTTCATTTTCGAGCTCCCCCTTCTCTCTTTCTCCTTCATTTTCTTCTTCTTCTTCTTCTTTTCTTTCTTCTTTTCCATTTTTCTCCATTTTTCTTCCATAACTTCACCTCCATTTTTCTCAAGCTTCCACAAGGTTTTTCAAAAAAGTTGGTGAAGCAAATTTGATCATCTCGTCCTTCTCTATCACCTAATAGGTATAGATTTCATCCTTGAGCTCTAAATCTTCATTTTTCTTCATTGAAAGTTCATAGTTCAAGTTTATGCTTCAAACTTCAAAAATCCATAGAAAAATGTAGAAAAATCCTTTTAATATCAAACCAATCTCTATGAGCTAGATTCTTTACCCTCTTTCATAATCCAAGAGCTTGTAAGCAAAAGATCTCTCTAGCTCATATGGGTATAAAAGGGCCGAATCCTATGTGTGGGAAAACTGTGAGTTTTTGATTCCATTTTTGAGTAAAAAGACTTACTCTAGTGTTATGTATACTTAAGGATCATTGATCCAAGAGTTAGGAATTTTTAGACATCTTTAGCCTATTTTAAAAATTGGGGCTGAACCTAGCTTGTGGGTGAGCTTTGAGTTTTGCTTCAAGTTTTTGAGTAAAAAGACTTACGCCAGTGTTGTGTGTACTTGAGGGTCATCGATCCAAAAGTTGGCGGAATTTCAACACCTCTAACCTATTTAATTAAATAGGGGCAGCAACTTGGTCATTTGGACTAGGGGGTTTGTGATTTAACTGTATTAATTTCTGGTTGTATTTTGTTGTATAGAATCGGACAGGACTCGAACATTCGGCCATGCACCCGACTGACAGTTGCTGAGTCGTAGCCAGAGCTGCACGTGAAAATCACTAAGGTGGGGAGAAAGAACTTTATCGTCGGGAAGGCAAGCTTAGTATAGAGTAAATATATGTGTGTAGGGGAACCCTTAAACCCTACTAAAGGTTGAGCCCTGGATAAAGTGCCTGGACCCTAGGTGTAGGTACTTTTGGGCTATTACCACTAAGTTGATAATATGGATGATATGATTGATTGAGGTTGATTTTGTTGAATTATTTAATTGATTATCTGTTTACTTATTTTGTTGAACTGCCTGTGTGATGAACTGTTGTCTGACATTGTGATGATAACTATACTGGAAAGATTTTCTGTTACGATGTTTATTGTGATTTGGCGGGTTGAGTGTTGATGAGAGTATGGGGAGTGATGATGTTGCTCGGGTTGATACCGTTGTGGTCCCGACCATGGAGCTGTGGCTCATAGACGCAAGGCGTCGTGATGTTGATTATGATGTTGATGTGGATGCGGTGCATCATGGTCGTGGTCGAGTGCGTAGGTGTGAGGTCCCGGTATCAACCTGCGACAGATGTTTGTTGCATAACATATCATTTCATACCACAACATTTTGTCCCAAAGGGGGATGTCCAATTGGGGACATATTGTTTTTAATCCCGAGGCAAGATGTCCAATGGGGGCGTGATGTGATGTAATCCCGACGGGGCTGGCCAACTACGGCCGTGATGTATCGGCCGACATGCATATAGGGAAGTCAGCATATACATAGGGACTAGTATCCCTCCTATAAGTTTATCTGAGAGAATGACTTTTGAGATGATTGCGGCGTATGACTTGAGAGATGGGTGATGTTGTGTTGTGTTATGCATGTATATATATATATGCTGTACTGATGCCCCTCTCCCATATTTGAAGATATATGTTTCTTATCTCCCGCATTTTTCTGTATGCGTTACTTTTATTTTATGGGAAGACCCCGAGGAGGAACCAGTTGCTGAGGAGCTGGACGACATTCCTTACGAGCCTGACGCCGGAGGATGTGCCACGGACCCTAGCCTCGAGAGGTTGGGCAGTGATCGTGGTTAGCCGGAGAGCTGTCTCTCGGCCTACTTTTCATACTTTTATTTTGGTTTGTACTAATATACTCTGTATGTGCTACTTTAATACTGTAGCCCTACTGATGGGGCAATGATGTATGTGATATATGTCTTATATTTTAAAGCTGCGTACTCTTAGGCGTTGCGTGCCGTAAATTGTTTCGCTTCCGTGCTCAATTTTCCTCTTTGCTTCATATTAATAAGGCGCGCTAACGATTATAATACGATAAAGGTTAGTTAATATTTTAGATTCTTCAATGGGACGGCGGGTCGTCTCACTCCTCATGTTCCTACCATATTTAGAGATAGAGCCCATTAAAGGGAGGGCCCCTACAATACAGAATCACACATCCCATGCTTGCGGGATGGCTATAAGTAGGAGGTAAAGGCATCAAGATAGGGGGTGATAAACCTCAATTCTGTGCGTTATATGGGGGGTATTGCGTTGAATTTCAATGCATTTGATTATTATTATTATTATTATTATTATTATTATTATTATTATTATTATTATTATTATTATTATTATTGTATTTCACCATTTTCCCCGAGTTTTTACAGAATTGATGTTTAAAGGCAACTTGATGAACAATCAATAAAAGTTGGAGGTTTTTGAGCTGAAAAGAGGAATTTTATGAAGTCTGAAGCTCGAAGCACGACCGTGCACAATGAAGCATGCCCGTGCAAGCCTTTCAGTTCAACCTATCCAAAAGCGCCCTTACAAAAAGTCTCAAGTTGACCTCTGAAGCTGCAGCACACAGCCGTGCCAGGAAGAAGCACGCCCGTGCTAAAGTGAAGCAAGGCATTACTCAGTGAGGCAAGCTCGTTCTCAGAGAAGCACGACCATACATAAAAGGAAGCACGTTCGGGCTCAAGCCCGTGCACTAATGACGCTGCTTTACGAACTCTGTACGCCCGTACTGATTTGAGCACAACCATGCTGAAATGGAGCACACCCGTGCTGGTGGCGCTGACAGACCTAATTTTGGGGTTTTCTCTCCTATTTTCTTATAAATAGAGGCTCTCTGTATCACTATCTATCTATCTCTTGACATCTATTAGCTTTCATAGTTTTTAGCTTTCAGTAGTTTGTTTTGAATTCTAGAGTAGGATTTGCGCTTGGGGGCTAAATTGGAGGCTACTTCTCCTTCTCAATTCTTCGAGATGTGTTTTCCATTGTTGGATTTGGTTTTATCTATTATTATGGGTAGCTAATTTCATCACTAGAGTTGTGGTGAATCTTGTATTAATAGAAACCTTTTTTTGCTATGTCTTAGCTTTAATTCAAATTCTATTTGGTTTCAAGATTGCGATTTGAATAGTGTTATTCTATTATTTTTTATTCCATGTTAGGATTGATCACCCTTTGCATGCTAATAATCAATTAGTTGATCAGCGACCGTATTGGTAGGCCTATAAGATAAACGGGGTTTAAATTATTGCATCACCAAACTTGATTTATTCCTTTCAATCATTAAACCTCTTTGCTCTTTATGCTTTCTAATCATTTAATCTCTTTGCCTGATAACCATTGGGTTCATATGGGGAAAAGAATATTCATTGTCTGACAAACAAATAATAGTTTTAGTAGAGGGATTGATATTCGGAAAGCAACTGCGAAATTGAATAGAACTAGGATTTGGGGGATATCGAAAGTACAAGTGAAACCACGACTCTAGGCTCTTCACTCTTGATTTCAAAAACCTTTATTTCTCATTAATTCATCTTTTCACTATTGCTTACATCTTAATTTCTTATTCTTTTGATTAGTCTAAATAGCATAAAGATTTATCTATTCTGGTACTCACGTTAGTATTACTCATTAATCCTTTAGGTATGATATCTGAACTTCCGTCCTATATTATTTTTGCGACAGGGTGCACATGCCCTTAAGTGTGTTCATAACGCAACTTAGTCTAGGGTAGTCATATTTGTACTCTATGCAATATGTAACAGTCTCATCAGACTAATGTACTTCTTCCACCTAACCGCAAGTTATTATTCTAATCGGACAAAACACAACAATTGGGCTACACACACTCAAAATGACTGAAGATCCAGATCTTTTGAAACTCTCATTTTCTCTTCCAAAACTCTAATGATAAATATGTGCTGCTCCAGACATCTCCCCCCCCCCCCCCCCCCCCTCCCCCAAAATCCTTTACACAAGAGAATTTTGCTAATGACACATAGTTAGTAGCCACCAAGAAGATCTACATTTTGATAAATTACTTCATCGACATTCTTATACAAAAGTGCATATAATAACACTTGCACCTTCATTTCTTACAGGCCACTTCTTATGTTATTGGTGATAATCAAATAGATACTTCATCTTCTTCAAACATTACACCAGTGGAAAGGCCAAATGAACAAGATTCTAAAATTGTAGACATTGTTGATATGCTTAATCCTCAATTTTCAACCACAAAACTCAAAATTGTTGACATGCTTACTCCACAATTGTCTATTCTCTCATCGACTTTGTCAACCTTTTTGAATAGCTTTTATGAGTTATGTTCTAGAATCAGTAAGGTCTTTTATGTTTGAACTGCTTTTATTTATTTTTTAAAATCAGTAAGCTGTTTTATGTTATTAAGACTCTTGACATTCACATCTAATATGTAAATTGACATTAGTTACTTAATATTTTATAAACAGTAAGCTCTTAATTCCAGTAAAAAAAAAAAGCTCTTAATTAGTTATTATATAATAATAATTTGAATTTAAACAATTATAATATTATATTAATAACTGCCCGTCCCGTGCACGGGTATGGCAAAGACCAAATGCATTCACTTTTAAAAAATAAGTGACACAAAATTTACTCAAAATTTAACAGAGACCAAAAGTAACTATTGTTATATTCACATGATTTAATTGGCATATACAGTCGGTGTAAAGATTTTTTATACTGTCAATCAATCAGAAATCATGCTATAAGTGATTTTTAAGGTAATCAATCAGAACTTGTCACATAAGTTAAAATATTTGACTCTTATCCTAACTACCTTAAAAGTTACTCATTTCATAATTTCTGATTGGTTGACAGTGTAAAAAACTTTACACTGATAGTGACATTGATAGTGTATAACAATTAAACTCATATTCATATAGATTAAAGATATATTTAATCTTCAATAATTTATTTACTTAAATATGATTTTTACTAAAGCTTAAATCTAAATTTGGTATCTACCAAAGATTTTTAAAATAACAAGTCATGCTGTTTTTTTTTACACTATTCTATATTTAGAAATTTATATAAAAATATATTAAATCTGCGCAATAGTCTTGTTTTTTTTTTTTTTTTTTGTATTTATAAACAATGTTTATATAATATTTTGCTGATAAAAATGCGCTTGATATATTAAAAGAAAAACACACTCCATGTTCCCTCAAACAGGTAACGGGATGGCAATATGAAGGGCCTCTTCTGTGTGACCCAGTCCATTTATGCACTCGTGGGCCTAGATTAAAATAGTATTTTGAGCAGAAATTGATATCCACGTTGTTGTTTTTTGTTGACACCTGTAAAGAAGTAGCGAATTGAAACTAAAAGATCATTTGACCAAACAAAAAATTCAAAAAGATGATATCAAAACAAAAAGAAAACAAAAGATGATTATTATTCTTCACTGAACGGGACACCTTTTGAGGGAGTGAAAGAGCCTACATGATATCTACAGCATGAGACATAAACTTGTGGAGAATCTGTTTTATTCTTAAAAAGTAACTAATCTATGTTTTAATCACAATTCTGAACAATGATTCGGCAGTGTGATTAATCTAATAAAATACTTTTCTCTAACATCGTAAGTGTATAATATATTTATATATGCCATCTTGACAAAAGTCTTTGGCAGATGATATATTCTTGTGCTCTCATAAATTAATCGTTTGGACTTGCTGAGATCATACTCCAGAATTTAAAAACAAAAAAATCATGAGAAACACACTTGATCGAATAGTAACATGCACTGGCCTCTTTCAATGCTATATAAGAGTATCATCATTTTCCATCTGGCTCCACTTGATTTATATATTCGAAGTGATTATATACGATGCAAATATATGCATGAGTATGTTTTCGAAAAACCTGTATAGACCATGAAACAAGTTTTTGGTAAGTGTTACTATTAGAGTATATGATTAGTTAGTTTGTTAGGAAGTTAGTTACAAGTAGTTAGATCAATAAGCTCTCTATAAATAAGAGCATTTGTAATTCATTCAATATCTTTTATCAAATACAAAATGCTACCTTCTGAGTATGCTCTCTCTTTGGCATATGCCTATGATCTCTATCCCTCTCATCCTTGGATTTGTAACATGGTATTAGAGCCTATCCGAGATCCGTTGGGCCACCTGTAGATGTCCAGTCCTGCAAACTTCACGCTCCAGATATCCAGTCCTGGGCGTGAGGGGGGTGTTGGAGTCCCACATTGGATAGTGATATAGCCTGAATAGTGTTTATAAGTGGGGGGCAACCCTCATCCCATGAGCTAGCTTTTGGGGTTGAATTAGACACAAACCCAAATTCTAAGCATGTTAAGAATTCAGGCATCCGAATGGTCCCCTCAAAAACCGTTCGGATGCCTGAATTCTTAACATGGTATAAAAGCCATGTTCTGTCCAATGGTATGGATAGTGCCGCTAGCCCTCGCTTGTGGTGACGAGCCCAAGCTCGAGGGGGCGTGTTGCAAGTCCCATATCGGGTGGTTAACGAGCCTGACCATTGCTTATATAGCTGGGTAGACCACCCCCTCATAAGCCAGTTTTTGAGGGGACCATTCGGATGCCTGAATTCTTAATATGGTATCAGAGCGATACCGTGTGGCTTCCGCTAATGCTTCGGATAGTGATGAAGATGAAGATGCTTCGGACAGAGTTGAAGATCTCAGTGACGCAGAGGAGGAGGAACAGGCATCAGAGATTCCACCACCGCAACAACCATCAATTGAATTTGCAGCAATGGAGGAAGGATCCGCTGCCATGGATCCAGAAGTGGAGATTGAAGAAGGAACAACCGAATCACAGGAGGTCATTGTCGATGAAACCAAGATCGTCGTCTCTAAAACCGGCGAGAAATCGAAGGAGCTCGTCGCCGAAGAGAATGACGAAGGAGACTCCAAGATGCTTCTCATTCACTCTCAAGAACCTCATCAGGATCCTCCTTCACAGATGATTCAACAATTCGATTTTCAGATCTCTCTCCTCAACCGTCAGGGAACACTCCTTCATGCGATTCATGATGCTTTTCGCCGCCATGCTCTGCGGTCCCACAGTCATACCGCACCTCTTCCTCCGATCTTGTCTCATCCAACACTGCCACCACCCTGGTTCTCTATCGGCGAGCTGAGAAGAGGTCTTGATGCTCATGACGAGGCACTGAAAGGGGAGGTCGCGTCCATTGTGTTCGTCGTCGAGAGCTGCGTTCGGTTCTCCGCTCTCCCTAGCGTCAGTATCGCCATCTTCGATCCCGGGGGAACTCTCATTAGCGTCAGTATAGCTGGGCAGACCACCCCCTCATAAGCCGGTTTTTGAGGGGACCATTCGGATGCCTGAATTCTTAATATGGTATCAGAGCGATACCGTGCGGCTTCCGCTAATGCTTCGGATAGTGATGAACATGAAGATGCTTCGGACAGAGTTGAAGATCTCAGTGACGCAGAGGAGGAGGAACAGGCATCAGAGATTCCACCACCGCAACAACCATCAATTGAATTTGCATCAATGGAGGAAGGATCCGCTGCCATGGATCCAGAAGTGGAGATTGAAGAAGGAACAACCGAATCACAGGAGGTCATTGTCGATGAAACCAAGATCGTCGTCTCTAAAACCGGCGAGAAATCGAAGGAGCTCGTCGCCGAAGAGAATGACGAAGGAGACTCCAAGATGCTTCCCATTCACTCTCAAGAACCTCATCAGGATCCTCCTTCACAGATGATTCAACAATTCGGTTTTCAGATCTCTCTCCTCAACCGTCAGGGACAACTCCTTCATGCGATTCATGATGCTTTTCGCCGCCATGCTCTGCGGTCCCACAGTCATACCGCACCTCTTCCTCCGATCTTGTCTCATCCAACACTGCCACCACCCTGGTTCTCTATCGGCGAGCGGAGAACAGGTCTTGATGCTCATGACGAGGCATTGAAAGGGGAGGTCGTCCATTGTGTTCGTCGTTGAGAGCTGCGTTCGGTTCTCCGCTCTCCCTAGCGTCAGTATCGCCATCTTCGATCCCGGGGGAACTCTCATTAGCGTCAGTATAGCTGGGCAAACCACCCCCTCATAAGCCGGTTTTTGAGGGGACCATTCGGATGCCTGAATTCTTAATATGGTATCAGAGCGATACCGTGCGGCTTCCGCTAATGCTTCGGATAGTGATGAAGATGAAGATGCTTCGAACAGAGTTGAAGATCTCAGTGACGCAGAGGAGGAGGAACAGGCATCAGAGATTCCACCACCGCAACAACCATCAATTGAATTTGCATCAATGGAGGAAGGATCCGCTGCCATGGATCCAGAAGTGGAGATTGAAGAAGGAACAACCGAATCACAGGAGGTCATTGTCGATGAAACCAAGATCGTCGTCTCTAAAACCGGCGAGAAATCGAAGGAGCTCGTCGCCGAAGAGAATGACGAAGGAGACTCCAAGATGCTTCTCATTCACTCTCAAGAACCTCATCAGGATCCTCCTTCACAGATGATTCAACAATTCGGTTTTCAGATCTCTCTCCTCAACCGTCAGGGACAACTCCTTCATGCGATTCATGATGCTTTTCGCCGCCATGCTCTGCGGTCCCACAGTCATACCGCACTTCTTCCTCCGATCTTGTCTCATCCAACACTGCCACCACCCTGGTTCTCTATCGGCGAGCTGAGAAGAGGTCTTGATGCTCATGACGAGGCACTGAAAGGGGAGGTCGCGTCCATTGTGTTCGTCGTCGAGAGCTGCGTTCGGTTCTCCGCTCTCCCTAGCGTCAGTATCGCCATCTTCGATCCCGGGGGAACTCTCATTAGCGTCAGTATAGCTGGGCAGACCACCCCCTCATAAGCCGGTTTTTGAGGGGACCATTCGGATGCCTGAATTCTTAATATGGTATCAGAGCGATACCGTGCGGCTTCCGCTAATGCTTCGGATAGTGATGAAGATGAAGATGCTTCGGACAGAGTTGAAGATCTCAGTGACGCAGAGGAGGAGGAACAGGCATCAGAGATTCCACCACCGTAACAACCATCAATTGAATTTGCAGCAATGGAGGAAGGATCCGCTGCCATGGATCCAGAAGTGGAGATTGAAGAAGGAACAACCGAATCACAGGGGTCATTGTCGATGAAACCAAGATCGTCGTCTCTAAAACCGGCGAGAAATCGAAGGAGCTCGTCGCCGAAGAGAATGACGAAGGAGACTCCAAGATGCTTCCCATTCACTCTCAAGAACCTCATCAGGATCCTCCTTCACAGATGATTCAACAATTCGGTTTTCAGATCTCTCTCCTCAACCGTCAGGGACAACTCCTTCATGCGATTCATGATGCTTTTCGCCGCCATGCTCTGCGGTCCCACAGTCATACCGCACTTCTTCCTCCGATCTTGTCTCATCCAACACTGCCACCACCCTGGTTCTCTATCGGCGAGCTGAGAAGAGGTCTTGATGCTCATGACGAGGCACTGAAAGGGGAGGTCGCATCCATTGTGTTCGTCGTCGAGAGCTGCGTTCGATTCTCCGCTCTCCCTAGCGTCAGTATCGCCATCTTCGATCCCGGGGGAACTCTCATTAGCGTCAGTATAGCTGGGCAGACCACCCCCTCATAAGCCGGTTTTTGAGGGGACCATTCGGATGCCTGAATTCTTAATATGGTATCAGAGCGATACCGTGCGGCTTCCGCTAATGCTTCGGATAGTGATGAAGATGAAGATGCTTCGGACAGAGTTGAAGATCTCAGTGACGCAGAGGAGGAGGAACAGGCATCAGAGATTCCACCACCGTAACAACCATCAATTGAATTTGCAGCAATGGAGGAAGGATCCGCTGCCATGGATCCAGAAGTGGAGATTGAAGAAGGAACAACCGAATCACAGGGGGTCATTGTCGATGAAACCAAGATCGTCGTCTCTAAAACTGGCGAGAAATCGAAGGAGCTCGTCGCCGAAGAGAATGACGAAGGAGACTCCAAGATGCTTCCCATTCACTCTCAAGAACCTCATCAGGATCCTCCTTCACAGATGATTCAACAATTCGGTTTTCAGATCTCTCTCCTCAACCGTCAGGGACAACTCCTTCATGCGATTCATGATGCTTTTCGCCGCCATGCTCTGCGGTCCCACAGTCATACCGCACTTCTTCCTCCGATCTTGTCTCATCCAACACTGCCACCACCCTGGTTCTCTATCGGCGAGCTGAGAAGAGGTCTTGATGCTCATGACGAGGCACTGAAAGGGGAGGTCGCGTCCATTGTGTTCGTCGTCGAGAGCTGCGTTCGGTTCTCCGCTCTCCCTAGCGTCAGTATCGCCATCTTCGATCCCGGGGGAACTCTCATTAGCGTCAGTATAGCTGGGCAGACCACCCCCTCATAAGCCGGTTTTTGAGGGGACCATTCGGATGCCTGAATTCTTAATATGGTATCAGAGCGATACCGTGCGGCTTCCGCTAATGCTTCGGATAGTGATGAAGATGAAGATGCTTCGGACAGAGTTGAAGATCTCAGTGACGCAGAGGAGGAGGAACAGGCATCAGAGATTCCACCACCGCAACAACCATCAATTGAATTTGCAGCAATGGAGGAAGGATCCGCTGCCATGGATCCAGAAGTGGAGATTGAAGAAGGAACAACCGAATCACAGGAGGTCATTGTCGATGAAACCAAGATCGTCGTCTCTAAAACCGGCGAGAAATCGAAGGAGCTCGTCGCCGAAGAGAATGACGAAGGAGACTCCAAGATGCTTCCCATTCACTCTCAAGAACCTCATCAGGATCCTCCTTCACAGATGATTCAACAATTCGGTTTTCAGATCTCTCTCCTCAACCGTCAGGGACAACTCCTTCATGCGATTCATGATGCTTTTCGCCGCCATGCTCTGCGGTCCCACAGTCATACCGCACTTCTTCCTCCGATCTTGTCTCATCCAACACTGCCACCACCCTGGTTCTCTATCGGCGAGCTGAGAAGAGGTCTTGATGCTCATGACGAGGCACTGAAAGGGGAGGTCGCGTCCATTGTGTTCGTCGTTGAGAGCTGCGTTCGGTTCTCCGCTCTCCCTAGCGTCAGTATCGCCATCTTCGATCCCGGGGGAACTCTCATTAGCGTCAGTATAGCTGGGCAGACCACCCCCTCATAAGCCGGTTTTTGAGGGGACCATTCGGATGCCTGAATTCTTAATATGGTATCAGAGCGATACCGTGCGGCTTCCGCTAATGCTTCGGATAGTGATGACCATGAAGATGCTTCGGACAGAGTTGAAGATCTCAGTGACGCAGAGGAGGAGGAACAGGCATCAGAGATTCCACCACCGCAACAACCATCAATTGAATTTGCAGCAATGGAGGAAGGATCCGCTGCCATGGATCCAGAAGTGGAGATTGATGAAGGAACAACCGAATCACAGGAGGTCATTGTCGATGTAACCAAGATCGTCGTCTCTAAAACTGGCGAGAAATCGAAGGAGCTCGTCGCCGAAGAGAATGACGAAGGAGACTCCAAGATGCTTCTCATTCACTCTCAAGAACCTCATCAGGATCCTCCTTCACAGATGATTCAACAATTCGGTTTTCAGATCTCTCTCCTCAACCGTCAGGGACAACTCCTTCATGCGATTCATGATGCTTTTCGCCGCCATGCTCTGCGGTCCCACAGTCATACCGCACTTCTTCCTCCGATCTTGTCTCATCCAACTCTGCCACCACCCTGGTTCTCTATCGGCGAGTTGAGAAGAGGTCTTGATGCTCATGACGAGGCACTGAAAGGGGAGGTCGCGTCCATTGTGTTCGTCGTCGAGAGCTGCGTTCGGTTCTCCGCCCTCCCTAGCGTCAGTATCGCCATCTTCGATCCCGGGGGAACTATCATTAGCGTCAGTATAGCTGGGCAGACCACCCCCTCATAAGCCGGTTTTTGAGGGGACCATTCGGATGCCTGAATTCTTAATATGGTATCAGAGCGATACCGTGCGGCTTCCGCTAATGCTTCGGATAGTGATGAAGATGAAGATGCTTCGGACAGAGTTGAAGATCTCAGTGACGCAGAGGAGGAGGAACAGGCATCAGAGATTCCACCACCGCAACAACCATCAATTGAATTTGCAGCAATGGAGGAAGGATCCGCTGCCATGGATCCAGAAGTGGAGATTGAAGAAGGAACAACCGAATCACAGGAGGTCATTGTCGATGAAACCAAGATCGTCGTCTCTAAAACCGGCGAGAAATCGAAGGAGCTCGTCGCCGAAGAGAATGACGAAGGAGACTCCAAGATGCTTCTCATTCACTCTCAAGAACCTCATCAGGATCCTCCTTCACAGATGATTCAACAATTCGGTTTTCAGATCTCTCTCCTCAACCGTCAGGGACAACTCCTTCATGCGATTCATGATGCTTTTCGCCGCCATGCTCTGCGGTCCCACAGTCATACCGCACCTCTTCCTCCGATCTTGTCTCATCCAACACTGCCACCACCCTGGTTCTCTATCGGCGAGCGGAGAACAGGTCTTGATGCTCATGACGAGGCACTGAAAGGGGAGGTCGCGTCCATTGTGTTCGTCGTCGAGAGCTGCGTTCGATTCTCCGCTCTCCCTAGCGTCAGTATCGCCATCTTCGATCCCGGGGGAACTCTCATTAGCGTCAGTATAGCTGGGCAGACCACCCCCTCATAAGCCGGTTTTTGAGGGGACCATTCGGATGCCTGAATTCTTAATATGGTATCAGAGCGATACCGTGCGGCTTCCGCTAATGCTTCGGATAGTGATGAAGATGAAGATGCTTCGGACAGAGTTGAAGATCTCAGTGACGCAGAGGAGGAGGAACAGGCATCAGAGATTCCACCACCGCAACAACCATCAATTGAATTTGCAGCAATGGAGGAAGGATCCGCTGCCATGGATCCAGAAGTGGAGATTGAAGAAGGAACAACCGAATCACAGGAGGTCATTGTCGATGAAACCAAGATCGTCGTCTCTAAAACCGGCGAGAAATCGAAGGAGCTCGTCGCCGAAGAGAATGACGAAGGAGACTCCAAGATGCTTCCCATTCACTCTCAAGAACCTCATCAGGATCCTCCTTCACAGATGATTCAACAATTCGGTTTTCAGATCTCTCTCCTCAACCGTCAGGGAACACTCCTTCATGCGATTCATGATGCTTTTCGCCGCCATGCTCTGCGGTCCCACAGTCATACCGCACCTCTTCCTCCGATCTTGTCTCATCCGACACTGCCACCACCCTGGTTCTCTATCGGCGAGCGGAGAACAGGTCTTGATGCTCATGACGAGGCACTGAAAGGGGAGGTCGTCCATTGTGTTCGTCGTTGAGAGCTGCGTTCGGTTCTCCGCTCTCCCTAGCGTCAGTATCGCCATCTTCGATCCCGGGGGAACTCTCATTAGCGTCAGTATAGCTGGGCAAACCACCCCCTCATAAGCCGGTTTTTGAGGGGACCATTCGGATGCCTGAATTCTTAATATGGTATCAGAGCGATACCGTGCGGCTTCCGCTAATGCTTCGGATAGTGATGAAGATGAAGATGCTTCGGACAGAGTTGAAGATCTCAGTGACGCAGAGGAGGAGGAACAGGCATCAGAGATTCCACCACCGCAACAACCATCAATTGAATTTGCATCAATGGAGGAAGGATCCGCTGCCATGGATCCAGAAGTGGAGATTGAAGAAGGAACAACCGAATCACAGGAGGTCATTGTCGATGAAACCAAGATCGTCGTCTCTAAAACCGGCGAGAAATCGAAGGAGCTCGTCGCCGAAGAGAATGACGAAGGAGACTCCAAGATGCTTCTCATTCACTCTCAAGAACCTCATCAGGATCCTCCTTCACAGATGATTCAACAATTCGGTTTTCAGATCTCTCTCCTCAACCGTCAGGGACAACTCCTTCATGCGATTCATGATGCTTTTCGCCGCCATGCTCTGCGGTCCCACAGTCATACCGCACTTCTTCCTCCGATCTTGTCTCATCCAACACTGCCACCACCCTGGTTCTCTATCGGCGAGCTGAGAAGAGGTCTTGATGCTCATGACGAGGCACTGAAAGGGGAGGTCGCGTCCATTGTGTTCGTCGTCGAGAGCTGCGTTCGATTCTCCGCTCTCCCTAGCGTCAGTATCGCCATCTTCGATCCCGGGGGAACTCTCATTAGCGTCAGTATAGCTGGGCAGACCACCCCCTCATAAGCCGGTTTTTGAGGGGACCATTCGGATGCCTGAATTCTTAATATGGTATCAGAGCGATACCGTGCGGCTTCCGCTAATGCTTCGGATAGTGATGAAGATGAAGATGCTTCGGACAGAGTTGAAGATCTCAGTGACGCAGAGGAGGAGGAACAGGCATCAGAGATTCCACCACCGCAACAACCATCAATTGAATTTGCATCAATGGAGGAAGGATCCGCTGCCATGGATCCAGAAGTGGAGATTGAAGAAGGAACAACCGAATCACAGGAGGTCATTGTCGATGAAACCAAGATCGTCGTCTCTAAAACCGGCGAGAAATCGAAGGAGCTCGTCGCCGAAGAGAATGACGAAGGAGACTCCAAGATGCTTCTCATTCACTCTCAAGAACCTCATGAGGATCCTCCTTCACAGATGATTCAACAATTCGGTTTTCAGATCTCTCTCCTCAACCGTCAGGGACAACTCCTTCATGCGATTCATGATGCTTTTCGCCGCCATGCTCTGCGGTCCCACAGTCATACCGCACTTCTTCCTCCGATCTTGTCTCATCCAACACTGCCACCACCCTGGTTCTCTATCGGCGAGCTGAGAAGAGGTCTTGATGCTCATGACGAGGCACTGAAAGGGGAGGTCGCGTCCATTGTGTTCGTCGTTGAGAGCTGCGTTCGGTTCTCCGTTCTCCCTAGCGTCAGTATCGCCATCTTCGATCCCGGGGTAACTCTCATTAGCGTCAGTATAGCTGGGCAGACCACCCCCTCATAAGCCGGTTTTTGAGGGGACCATTCGGATGCCTGAATTCTTAATATGGTATCAGAGCGATACCGTGCGGCTTCCGCTAATGCTTCGGATAGTGATGAAGATGAAGATGCTTCGGACAGAGTTGAAGATCTCAGTGACGCAGAGGAGGAGGAACAGGCATCAGAGATTCCACCACCGTAACAACCATCAATTGAATTTGCAGCAATGGAGGAAGGATCCGCTGCCATGGATCCAGAAGTGGAGATTGAAGAAGGAACAACCGAATCACAGGAGGTCATTGTCGATGAAACCAAGATCGTCGTCTCTAAAACCGGCGAGAAATCGAAGGAGCTCGTCGCCGAAGAGAATGACGAAGGAGACTCCAAGATGCTTCTCATTCACTCTCAAGAACCTCATCAGGATCCTCCTTCACAGATGATTCAACAATTCGGTTTTCAGATCTCTCTCCTCAACCGTCAGGGACAACTCCTTCATGCGATTCATGATGCTTTTCGCCGCCATGCTCTGCGGTCCCACAGTCATACCGCACTTCTTCCTCCGATCTTGTCTCATCCAACACTGCCACCACCCTGGTTCTCTATCGGCGAGCTGAGAAGAGGTCTTGATGCTCATGACGAGGCACTGAAAGGGGAGGTCGCGTCCATTGTGTTCGTCGTTGAGAGCTGCGTTCGGTTCTCCGTTCTCCCTAGCGTCAGTATCGCCATCTTCGATCCCGGGGTAACTCTCATTAGCGTCAGTATAGCTGGGCAGACCACCCCCTCATAAGCCGGTTTTTGAGGGGACCATTCGGATGCCTGAATTCTTAATATGGTATCAGAGCGATACCGTGCGGCTTCCGCTAATGCTTCGGATAGTGATGAACATGAAGATGCTTCGGACAGAGTTGAAGATCTCAGTGACGCAGAGGAGGAGGAACATGCATCAGAGATTCCACCACCGCAACAACCATCAATTGAATTTGCAGCAATGGAGGAAGGATCCGCTGCCATGGATCCAGAAGTGGAGATTGATGAAGGAACAACCGAATCACAGGAGGTCATTGTCGATGAAACCAAGATCGTCGTCTCTAAAACCGGCGAGAAATCGAAGGAGCTCGTCGCCGAAGAGAATGACGAAGGAGACTCCAAGATGCTTCCCATTCACTCTCAAGAACCTCATCAGGATCCTCCTTCACAGATGATTCAACAATTCGGTTTTCAGATCTCTCTCCTCAACCGTCAGGGACAACTCCTTCATGCGATTCATGATGCTTTTCGCCGCCATGCTCTGCGGTCCCACAGTCATACCGCACTTCTTCCTCCGATCTTGTCTCATCCAACACTGCCACCACCCTGGTTCTCTATCGGCGAGCTGAGAAGAGGTCTTGATGCTCATGACGAGGCACTGAAAGGGGAGGTCGCGTCCATTGTGTTCGTCGTTGAGAGCTGCGTTCGGTTCTCCGCTCTCCCTAGCATCAGTATCGCCATCTTCGATCCCGGGGGAACTCTCATTAGCGTCAGTGTAGCTGGGCAGACCACCCCCTCATAAGCCGGTTTTTGAGGGGACCATTCGGATGCCTGAATTCTTAATATGGTATCAGAGCGATACCGTGCGGCTTCCGCTAATGCTTCGGATAGTGATGAAGATGAAGATGCTTCGGACAGCGTTGAAGATCTCAGTGACGCAGAGGAGGAGGAACAGGCATCAGAGATTCCACCACCGCAACAACCATCAATTGAATTTGCAGCAATGGAGGAAGGATCCGCTGCCATGGATCCAGAAGTGGAGATTGAAGAAGGAACAACCGAATCACAGGAGGTCATTGTCGATGAAACCAAGATCGTCGTCTCTAAAACCGGCGAGAAATCGAAGGAGCTCGTCGCCGAAGAGAATGACGAAGGAGACTCCAAGATGCTTCTCATTCACTCTCAAGAACCTCATCAGGATCCTCCTTCACAGATGATTCATCAATTCGGTTTTCAGATCTCTCTCCTCAACCGTCAGGGACAACTCCTTCATGCGATTCATGATGCTTTTCGCCGCCATGCTCTGCGGTCCCACAGTCATACCGCACTTCTTCCTCCGATCTTGTCTCATCCAACACTGCCACCACCCTGGTTCTCTATCGGCGAGCCGAGAAGAGGTCTTGTTGCTCATGACGAGGCACTGAAAGGGGAGATCGCGTCCATTGTGTTCGTCGTCGAGAGCTGCGTTCGGTTCTCCGCTCTCCCTAGCGTCAGTATCGCCATCTTCGATCCCGGGGGAACTCCCATTAGCGTCAGTATAGCTGGGCAGACCACCCCCTCATAAGCCGGTTTTTGAGGGGACCATTCGGATGCCTGAATTCTTAATATGGTATCAGAGCGATACCGTGCGGCTTCCGCTAATGCTTCGGATAGTGATGAAGATGAAGATGCTTCGGACAGAGTTGAAGATCTCAGTGACGCAGAGGAGGAGGAACAGGCATCAGAGATTCCACCACCGCAACAACCATCAATTGAATTTGCAGCAATGGAGGAAGGATCCGCTGCCATGGATCCAGAAGTGGAGATTGAAGAAGGAACAACCGAATCACAGGAGGTCATTGTCGATGAAACCAAGATCGTCGTCTCTAAAACCGGCGAGAAATCGAAGGAGCTCGTCGCCGAAGAGAATGACGAAGGAGACTCCAAGATGCTTCTCATTCACTCTCAAGAACCTCATCAGGATCCTCCTTCACTGATGATTCAACAATTCGGTTTTCAGATCTCTCTCCTCAACCGTCAGGGACAACTCCTTCATGCGATTCATGATGCTTTTCGCCGCCATGCTCTGCGGTCCCACGGTCATACCGCACTTCTTCCTCCGATCTTGTCTCATCCAACACTGCCACCACCCTGGTTCTCTATCGGCGAGCTGAGAAGAGGTCTTGATGCTCATGACGAGGCACTGAAAGGGGAGGTCGCGTCCATTGTGTTCGTCGTCGAGAGCTGCGTTCGGTTCTCCGCTCTCCCTAGCGTCAGTATCGCCATCTTCGATCCCGGGGGAACTCTCACCGCCGTCTACAACTCCACTGTGCGCTGTCACCAGAACAACACGTTCTTGCCGGCGACAGCGTCTTTGACCTTTGCTCCGTCATCGCGGCCTCCTCACCCCCCGTGGACCTCTTCTCCACTGCGGGTACCTTCTCCATCGTCCTCCTGTCTGCCTTGGGTGCCTTGGAACATTACGGCTGCTCTTGATTGTCCTAACATTCCCTGCCAATTACCTTAGCTGCGTGACACTCATCATTTTCGGATTGAAGGAGAAATTGGGAACCCTAACCCGTGGAATGTGGAACAACTGGCTTCATATTTTTGGGCTTGGGCCTCATTGCCTTTTTTTTTTGTACTGGATTGTTTTTTTTTTGGACTCAAATGATGCATTCCTTTTGGGCTTACATGTGCATCACTTGTGCGTTTTATTTCTCTTTCTTTTGACTTCAAGCTGCCTATGGTTACCATTGTCAACTTGCGGGATGGTAATAGAGTATATGATTAATTAGTTTGTTAGGAAGTTAGTTACAGGTAGTTAGATCAACAAGCTCTCTATAAATAAGAGCATTTGTAATTCATTTAATATCTTTTATCAAATACAAAATGCTACCTTCTGAGTATGCTCTCTCTTTGGCATATGCCTATGATCTCTATCCCTCTCATCCTTGGATTTGTAACAACCTATACACAAGTGTCATTCAAGTACTTCAAATTTTTTTTACATGTGTCATTATATTAATTGACAATAATTAAGATTTTATCTACTAAATCATTTGATTAATAACATAATTATAAATGGGAAAAATAAAATTACAAACAAGCACGAGTCTTGAATGTTTTTTAGGTTCACTAAATATAAATTGAATCCTATTATATGGCACAAATGATTTTTATACGAAATTAGATCATGTACCCGTGCGATGCACGGATGTATCATGTTTTTCTATTTTTTTTTGTTTGATTGTTTTTTTAAATGTAGGGAGTAACAGATTAAAAGATGAACGGATATATATTTGTGTTGTATTTAAATGGTTCGAGAGAGATATTAGTATGTTTGAATCATTAAAGTTAAATCGTTTGGGAAATTTACTTTTGTGAACAAACTCTTAAGACGACTTTATGGTTTGCAAATTGTCATTCTCTTATATGCTCATTAAGTTATCCCACTAATGTTGAATGATTGTTTTATCATTGTTGACATGTTTGATTCTTTATACAGAGAAAATTAACATAAAAAATGATAAGATATAACCTTAGTTTCCAATTTCTAATCATTGAACTATCCAATGGAGCAATTTGAATAGTTCCTTCTAATACTTGCATCTTCATTGGTGCTAAATCAGTAGTCGTTGTTGTAACACCCTAAGCTTAACAAGTATCAACCCCAATAGCAGTCTACAACAATAGGAGCTTCGACCAATGAAGCCAAACGCAAAAAAATCACAATTTATTTTGCATAGAAAAATAAAATATTAACATGTCATTATTCATAATCTCTATAGCCTCTTGTTCTTTTGAAGATAATTTAAGATATGAATCAAACCACAAAAAAAGAATGTCGCGTAGTATATTGTTCCTTTCCATTAGTGCGATGCACGGATGTATCATGTTTTTCTAAATTTTTTTGAATGTTTTTTTTTTAAAAAAAATGCAGGAAATAACACATTAAAAGATGAACGAATACATATTTGTGTTGTATTTGAATGGTTCGGGAGATGAGTTTATATGTTTGAGTCATTAAAGTTAAATCGTTGGGGAAATGTACTTTTGTGAACAACTATTAAAATGACGTTATGGTTTGCAAATTGTCATTCTTTTAGATGCTCATGAAGTTATCCTATTAATGTTGAATGATTGTTCTATCGTTGTTGATATGTTTGCTTCTTTATACAAAGAAAATTAACATAAAAAATTATAAGATATAACCTTAGTTTCCTATTGTAACGGCCCGGACTACTTTTAGGATTGCCGACTGTCCCCACAAACCAACATCGGTCTTTTCAGCGTGCTTTATCCTCACTCACACGTTTTTTAGGAAACTTCCTAGAATGTCACTCATCCCACATGTGCTCTAAGTCAAGCACCTTAACTATGAAGTTCATATGTTCCAGGCACCCGAAAGAAGATGCATCTTGTTGATATAGGTAGTACAAATCAATTCTTTTAAGTCTTCCTCAACTCCCATACCTGTACAGTCTCAGGATCCCTCTTATTCCGGTGTGAATTGGTTCATTCACGTGTCCCTCCGTCTAGAAGCCTGCCAGGAGCCGCTCCTTGTCCATGCCTCATGCACCAGCGATCACTCCCCACCCTCGTCGGGCCCTGGTGTTACACCTATTTTTAATCATTGAACTATCCATTCAATGCAAATAAAAGTACAAAACTTCAAAGGATATTCCAAAAAGGCGTAGTTTGAACAGTCCCTTAGAATACTTGCATCTCCATTGGTGCAAAATCAGCGGTCGTCCTTGTAACGCCCTAAGCTTCACTGGGATCAATCCCAATAGCAGTCTACAACAACAGCAGCTTTGACCAATGAAGCCAAACCCAAAAAAATCACAATTTTTTTGCTTGTAAAAAAAAAAATATTAACATATCATTATTCATAATCTCTACAGTCTTTGCTCTTTTGAAGATAATTTAAGACATGAATCAAACAAAACAAAAAAGAATGGCACCTAGTATATTGTTCTTTTCCATAGGATATTAAAACTGATTTTACCATCAATTTGCTAGGTTGTAATAAATTGTAAAATTTCTTTTGGGGTCATATCTAATTTTCAGTTATAAATCCTCTATCTATGGTTTGATCAAATTTCTCAGTGTCTAATCCGTTCTTTTGTCAATTTAGTCCACTGAGTGTGCAATGTTCTGTATCTAAAGGTTGATTTTGTTCGAATTGTAGAGAATTTATTATATGAACATTCATACTATTAATATTCTAATTGTACCCTGTGTAAATCAGAACACATAAATCAAATATTTTGAAAATACTTGGTTCAAGTGCATAATGGAAATTATTTTGCTATCTTATGAACATAAATACTTGGTTCAAGTGCAAAATGAAAATTCTTTTGTTGTGCTATCAATATCCTAGTTGAACATAAATCACTTGGTTTAATGAAAATATCTGTCTTATGCCGTCTCTTAGCTTTTCTCAAACTATTTGTATGAACATTTATATGCCATAATGAATATATGTGTAGATTATGAATGATTGTATGATATTCAAGC
Source organism: Ammopiptanthus mongolicus (assembly GCA_039655645.1). Lineage (NCBI taxonomy): Eukaryota > Viridiplantae > Streptophyta > Magnoliopsida > Fabales > Fabaceae > Ammopiptanthus > Ammopiptanthus mongolicus. The sequence continues at coordinate 78,861,407 of CM077345.1, forward strand.
AACCTTTTGTTCGAGAGTTTTTTACCCGCTCTCCCCCTTCTATTTTCCTTTTAAGACTTGAATTATGGTCGGTTATCTTTAATTTGTCAGTCAGAATATGATCGTATAGTATTGTAGTTAAATGTTTTTTTGGGTGTTCTCTGATATATTTACTAATCCATTTTATTTTGCAGCCAAGAGAAAGTGAAAAAGATGTTATACTAATTACTTTAGGAGAAGAATTTTCTGGATTTCTTTTTGTTTTTAAGCAAAATGATAATACTTGGTTCAAGTACAAAATGATTTTTACATCTCCCTCTCAAGTTCTAGTATCATACTTATTGGCAACAGAGAGGATCAATCAGAAGATGTGCACAAGGAAGTGGCTGAAGAGAGAAGTTAAGAGATTTATTTCTTTGTTTTTAATGATGGAATAATCAATGTAATAAGTAACTTGGTGACAAATATTTTCTCTTAGAAGAGTCAAAAGAGAAAATCTAAAGAAGTAAAAGAAATCATCCTTCAACAAATTGAAAGTATCCTTTAGCATATTTGTGATCTATTTGGATCAGTACAAATAAACACAAATATTAATTACTCCGCAGTTTTAATCATGTAATTATTTTTGACTTACAAAAGCTTATTGTCTTTCCAAATGTTACATAATTATACTTCTCACACATTATTGTAGATATAGTTAAAAAAGACTAATAATTAGATATTTTTATTATAATTAAAATATAAAATATAGAGAAATTAGACCTTTCCATATAATCAAATGTAAATTATTTGATAACGGTTACCATATATAGATACAATAAAATAAAAATTCCCTAAATCATAAACTCTACATAACAATATACCTATGCACAGTATATAATAAAGATCTACAATTGAATGAAAAAACATACTCAAGCGTTCCTTACTTTTATATATGTTAAGATACAATAAAAAAACAAAAAATATATATTTGAGAATATATTTAACAAAATGTAGAAAATTAATTATGAAGAATGGATATATATATATATATATATATATATATATAGATAAACATGTGAAATCCAATTTTAAAATATAATAAATAAAAAATTGAATCTATGTAACATCAATTGTTGTTTCGTGATATAAATTTTACAATGTATATTAATATGTTTATCAAAAGTTTTGGCAATTGTGATGTATCGGAAAAAATATTAAGTAATTTAAAAAGTTCTAATCATAAAAACAATATTTATTTTAAAAGTTTTTTTTTTTGCTATATTATTTTAAAAGTCTTTTGTTTTATTAACTAAATATTTTTTTCATGCGGTATACTTTTACCTTGTTATAATATATATGTTAATATTTTTTTGTGTAGATTAGGTTATTACGCTTTTATTTATATTTACTTTTATGCCTTCAAAATTAATGTGTTTTATGTAAATTTTCATTCCTATATGATGTAAGTATTTATCTCTAAATCTTAATACGTTTTCATATAAATATTTTATATCTTATAAATATTTTTCATATAAATTAAAATTAATAAAAAATCTAATGAAAGTTTTGAGAAACAAATATTAGATTTTACAATGAAACTGAGAAAATCATTCTGATTAATGTTGAGAAACTGGAATACAGCAATAGAAGTTAAAAAAATAAAGTACAATAAAATAAGATCGTAAGATGGAAATATGAACTTTGAAGAAGAAAATAATTTAGTTAATAATATTGTTTATTTATTTATCTGATTTGAAAAAGCACAATCAAATTGATCAGCTTGATTGTTTTTTCTTGAGTGTCAGTATTTTTTTATAAGAAAAATTTCATTAAAATAAATAAAAGAGAAAGCTAGAAAAAAGCAAAAGATGTGCCCGACATCAACAACAAAGAAACGATATGCTGTAAACAGCACAAAAAACAAAACATAAAATCTAAATGTCTCACTACTTACAATGCACCAACTTCAAAGCAACAAAACTAAAGCAGAAAAAGAAAAGTCAAAACACTACAATTAAGATATCACCCCAACCAAGTGAAACCAACAAAAGTTCAGTAAAGTGAAAAATTGTGGATGTACACCAGTTGATACATTTGGAACTCCGTACCAATGATATGCTCAAAAAAAAATTATGATATTTCTTGAGTGTGAGATACATTAAGCTCGTGGTATAATCCATTCTTGAGGCAAACTGCGCTTCGTACTCGTATGTTCCCTCGGTTACTCTTTTATATGTCCCACATCGAAGAATCACAATAATCGTTCAGCTTTACAGCTAGGGATATTGAACTTCACCACTTTGGCCGCAAAAGTTATTATGAGAGCAAGAAGAAGAATGGTCACAACAACAATAACAGACATTAGCATACATAGAGATGTAGAGATTATGTGATGAGTTTGAGGTAAGCTTGGTAGCCTTATACAGAGCTAGGGGACAACAGTGAAACGAAAACAAATCATATGTTGGTGCAAGAAAAGAAAATGGCATGCAAGTGGAGAGACTACAAAGTGAAACTACTCACAAGTAGTGGCTATTTCATAATGTCTATTTATTAAATCGTTTTGTTTTTGCATATTCTTGCATCTTTATATATCTGTGTTAAAATACAAAGAGAAATAACTCAACCTACTAACCCACCCCATCATGGAATAGCAAATAAAAAATATTATTAATAAGGAAGATGAAGCATTCAAGCCTTTTTTTATTTTTTGAATAAATAAAATGAAATTAAAATGAAACGAAAAATGATATAAAATAAAATATAAAAATGAAAAGTAAAATTTATGGTTAAAAAACAGAATTAAATTTAAAATATGAAAATAAAATTTAAATTGAAAATAAATTTAAAAATGAACGTCAGAAGGAAATGAAAATTTGTAATTTAAATTGAAATTAAAATTAAAAAAATAAATTTAAAAATAACTTAAAATTACATATTAAAAAATAAATAAGATCAACAAATTAGTGCTCACAATAATAAAGACTCATTAAGTAGTGACTTAAGGAGAGTCATTTTTTAGAGAATTAAAAAAAATATAATACATAAACATATATACTTAAATACCCTCTATTAAGCAAAAAAATATCAAATATATCCCAGCCATTATAAAGTGATTTTACAATTTTATCCCAACCACCACCTTACTTTTATATATAAAGATATTGATGAATTGATGTGGCAGCAATTTATTATATGAAACTCATAAATAATTTTTTTTTTAAACACTCATAAATATTATTTAAAAGAGGATAGAAAATAATTATTTTATGTGGCGGAAATCAAGCCATATCGTCATTTGTACGTAGTTTTTACAAAATTTATTTCCAACGAAAACCTATATAAATTGAGTTTAATTTTGATATAGTGTTAGTGTATAGTTTTTTACATTATTAATTAATCACAAAATTGCTGATTTTAAGATAATTATGATAAGAGTCAATCATTTTAATGATGTGGTAATTTTTTATTAATTGATAGTATAAAAAATATTTACATTGAAGATATATACTAATTAAATCCGTATAAATTTGAGAAAGAATAATTAAGCTCTAAATGCTATTATTTTTAAACAAAACTACTGGTTACATTTTTTTTTTTAAATATAGACGACCAAGTAATGATGACCTTTTAATATACTCTTTATTATTAAAAAAATAACATAACTAATTACAACAAATGAATTGCTTTTATATTTATGTATATAGAAAACGAAAATTGAACATGGTGTAGGGATGACAAAGGGTAATAGACCTGATGGATACCTGTAAAAATTAGTCATGATGGTAGGACAATTACCCGCTTAAAGGGAATGGATACGGATGCAGATAATTACCTACAAAATTAATCAGGGATGGGTGAGGGTATGGGTATTCTAATATCCCGCCAAACCTGCATATATATATATATATATATATATATATATATATATATATATATATATATATATATAGGGTATGAATCAAGTTACTCCAAGAGTAAATAAATCATTGACTTATTGAAGTGGATGAGTTGCTTCAGTCTAATGGTAGATCTCTTAGAGACTACTATACGATCGAGTTGAGATGGCAAGAATCCACAACACTTTAATGATGTCGTTGACCGTAGAACAGAAGAATGTATACCATGAAATTATGGATGCAATGTTGTCTGGATCAGGTGGATTTTTTTCCCAACATGGTTACTATTAGAGGATATTATCTGATTTGTATTTATTTGTGCACATGAATGTCGCTATTGTGATACAAGAAGTTATAGGAGAGATTGTAGGATCTGCATCAGTAGCTTTCATTAGTTGAGAAATTATAGGAACTGTAATTTATTAGATGGTCATTGTCCAGCCTTTATGCTCAACTATATAAGCGTGTAAAGCAATTAGGTTTTATATCAATGAATATACACAAATTCTATCATGGCACTACAGCAGAAAGATCCTGGGAAAACTGAATTGGAGATGAAAGCTCGTACCTCTGATGACGGCAAAAACTCATTGGTCCTCACGCCAAGCTCGCCATACTACCTAGGTTCCTCGTGTGACACCCCCTTCTAGGACATCACATGGTAACCCGTTGCGGAAATTAAAACTTCATTAAACCTTGATGGTTACTTTCGGAAAATAAGATTTTCTAAGTATTTAACTTATTTTGAAAATCCGTGATAAAATTTTTCTTCTAACTTAGCTTACCATACTTCAACGTAACTTAAACACGCATTTATATAAACATCAAACAGTGCATATATATTAAGGTATCATAAATTCATACATAAGGCATTTACACAAATGGCCATACACAACAAGACATGGCTTTCAGTAGCCAGAGCAACTAACGAAATTGTTATTCAAAATAACAGGACTTATCCTATAGCTGGTCCGCCTCTAAAGTAACAGTGACTCCTCGTACGTCACCCTTCTTCGTACACTCACGCTTCAGGGAATGGATCCTAGAATGTTTCCGTGGTATCTTGGAATCCATCTGATGGTGCAAGGGTGAGATACCAATATATGGATTCAAGCACGATAACTACATGCATCTTTCACCAACAGCACATAGGCATATATAATCATGATGCATAATATTCTACTAAATAAACAAGTAGTTTATCATAGAGTTTCATACCCGACAGTCATCATCATTTATAATCATTTATAAAAATGCATGCCATTTCAATGTTCAACGTCTATTTATTTACTTAATTTCCGGAGATCCCAACACCGTTATAAAAATGAGTTGATCAAGCTTGATTGCAAAAAAGGCACACCGTTGCTAAAACCATTGCACACTATCCTACACAAGGCAAAGGTGATCACCATTTATGGTTTTCCATTGTCCATCAAGGCACAATGATTTATATACACCGTTTAAATATCCTGACCATCAAGATATCCAGAATAACACTGTTGGCACGTCTGCCAATTTTAATGCATCGAAAAATGTTTCAAGTCTTGCCACTTTTCTTTGTGTTCGTTCTTTCGTTATCGTAGCTCAAAGGCTCCCGACTATTCGAAATTCAGGTCATTTTAAAAAATTTCACCTTTAACACAGGACAAATCGTCTGGTACAGAAATCCTTTTGCCTAACCTTAAGATTCCATATGTTCCCTATTTGAATTCCGATACTGCTCCTCGTCGCACTAATTCCCTTTCTCCTTGTAGGTACTGATCACTTTCTTGCTTCTCTCGTATTTGTTCCATTAACAGTAATCATACCTAAGCAAAGCTTTCCCGGCGACAGCTTGATTGTCAACCGCATATCTCGGAATTGTTCTATCAATTCTTGCTCTTTGACTATCATTGCAGATGCATGTATTGATTTTCTACTCAGGGCATCCGGTACCACGTTCACTTTTCCAGGGTGCTACTGCAATTGAAAATCGTAGTCCTTCAGAAATTCCAACCAGCGTCTTTGTCGCATGTTGAGCTCTTTCTAGTCAAACAGGTATTTCGAGCTTTTGTGGTCACTGAAGACATTGAATGTTGCTCCATACAAATAATGTCTCCAGATCTTCAACGCAAAGACTACTGCCGCTAACTCCAAGTCATGCATAGGGTAATTCCTCTCATGATTCTTCAGTTGCCTGTGTAACACTCCAATTTTCTTAATCTTTTTATTTAACTAGTATTTAAGTAATTGTATTTTATTAGAGGGTCTAGAAAATTAAATAAATTATTCCGAGGCCATAGTCACGCTCTACGCTATCGTAGGAAGCTATGGTTAAGTTTTGGGTCGAAAACTCAGACGGAGCCCGGTCTACGTTTTTCCTTGACAGTAGTGTTTTACTACTATCGAGACCTAATTTGGACCCGTGAACTAGACGTTTAGTCTTAGAATCACGTTTCCTATATTTTCGAAAAAGTTTGTCCTGACGTTTGAAAATGAAAATAATATATTATAATCGGACTGATAATCGTTCTAGGAGACGATTCGAGCTGTCTTAGGGTTTTTCGAGAACCTTGAGCCAATGATTTTCATACAAAGGCTATGATAAATCATTTGGGGACTCCTACAAGTGTAGTGAGGATTTTCAAAATATCGGGACGCGAAATGACCAAATTGCCCTTGGTCTTTTTACTAAATTACCTTTTTGCCCTTTTCTTTACTCTTAAGTTACCGTAAATGAAAATATCTAAATTTTCATGACTCACCTCACTCTCTCTCCATAATTTCGTGCAGCCCTCTCTCCCTCATCCCCTCCAACTTCTTCTTCTTCCTTCCTTTCTTCTTCCTCCTCTATTTTCTTCCATTTTTCTTCATCTCCATTTTTCTCAAGCTTCCTCAAGCTTTTTCAAGAAGGTTTGTGAAGCAAAGTTGCTCCTCTCATCCTCCTCTATCACCTAGAAGGTATAGATTTCATCCTTGAGCTTTCAATCTTTATTTTCTCCATTTATTTTCATGAATTTCAATTTCTAGATCTAAACTTCAAAAATCTCTAGAAAATTGTAGAAAAATCATTTTGAGACCAAACCAATTCCTATGAGCTAGTATCATCCCCTACTATCATAATACAAGAGCTTGTAATGAAATAAAATCTCTAGCCTATTTTTCTAGGGAAGGCCGAATGGGTTGTTTTAGGGGGAAATGGGGTTTGTGGTTCATTGTTCTTGATTCCACATGTTTCATCCCTTAATCATGTAATCCAAGTGATTAGGAGGCCAAATCAAACTCTCATCTATCTTTCATGGTGATGGCCGAAACCCTACTCTGTTGGTTTAAGGGGTTTTGATTCAAATCTTTGATAATTGATCATTGATTATGCATTAGGTACGCTTAAGGGTCATTGATCCAAGAGTTGGTAGAATTTCAATATCCCTAGCCTATCTAATTAATTAAGGGCAGTAGCTAATACTAGAGATTAGGTAGTTTATGGTTTCATTATTTTAATTTCTGGTTATGTTTTACTGTATAGAATCGGACAGGACTCGAACGCTCGATCGCGCACTCGATTGATTGCTGTGGAGCCACATTCGGAATCTCTTGGGAAAATCACTAAGGTGGGGGAAAGAACCACAATATCGTCGGGGAGGTAAGCTTTAAATAATATATATTGATATGCGTAGGGCGACCCAAACCCTACCAGAGGTCATTTTACCGTTAGGTTGATTTCACCGTATATTGAGGATGTATGCTCTGTGATTGGTAGTCAATGTGATATATGTGATATATGTTTATGCTTACTATATGCTCTTGATTGATTAAACATGATTTATCTGTAAGTTGATTTTAATGTTGTGTATATACTGTTGTGACTGCTGATGTATGAGTAGAACTAGGCAATGATTTTTGATATATATATATATATATATATATATATATATATATATATATATATATATATATATATATATATATATACGAGTGATATAGTTGATCTGTCGATGTCGTGATGTGAGTTGATACCCGGTTAAGCCGGATGAAAGTTGGTCGTAGTTGCATATAAGTCGTGGTTGAGGCATTAAGTGTTAATCCTGAGATGAGTCAGTGAGATTCATGTTGCATAGTTGTTATTCATCACTGTGTTGGCATAAGGGCAATTTCGATCTTACCTGCGGGGAGGTGGTCGTACCCGTTAGTCGAATTGTAGACGGATGGGCGCATATCTCGACCTAGCCTGCGGGTGGGGGATATGTCGTTACCGAAAGTTGAGTTGTTAACGAACGGGCGAATGCTCCGACCTAGCCTGCGGGCGGAGGAACATGTCGTTACCGTAAGTTGCGTTGTTGACGGGCGAATATTCCGACCTGGCCTGCGGGCTTTAGACCGAACCCTACTTTATGGGGGTGGCATAGTGATGATTGGGACACCTTGATCCGTTGGGGATGTCGCGTCGTGATCTCGTCCATATAGTCGGTAGTTGCATGAGTGTGAGGGACAGTAGTTAAGGGAAAAATTATTCGGAAGTCGTTTGGTTGTACCTGTCGTGTTTGTGAGTGTGCTATCTATATAGATTATTTATATCGTTGTTTTTCCCATGTATGACATATTATTATTTCTTATCCCCTGTATTTTTTCTATGTTGTATTTCTTTGTTCTCCACTGTACGAGAAGACCCTGATAAGGAGTTTCCAGAGGAGATTGACGGAATACTTGTTGAGCCTGATGCCGGCGGAAGAGCCTCGAATCTCAATACTGGGGGACCTTGAGCGCCAAGAGATGAAGTCGGAGTACATTTTTGTCTGATGTTATGTTTTTTCTTTTTATTTATTTCGTACTCTAAAGTATTTTATATTTAGTATCAGTGGTGTAGGCTCTACTGATGGAGCCAATACTATTATGTATTTATACTTTTATTGTGGTATTAGTATGTATTGTATATTTTAATATTTTTGCAAATTTTATACTACTACGCTGCGCTATAACTCTAATAATTATAAGTGGGGTCACCAATGGGACCTCCTAGGAAGGGGTTGTCTAAGCTACTACGTTCCGATTCTACATCAATACACAACCCAACCCTTGATGTGAAGCATAACAGTATACCTCAAAAGGTTCCTTGGGATCAGGCAATACCAACACGGGCGAAGTAGTAAGTCTCCTTTTTAATTGCTGAAAACTTTCCTCGCACATTTCAGTCCAGATAAATGCTTGATCCTTCCGAGTTAGTTGGGTAAGAGGTCCTACTATTTTGGAGAATCCCTCAACGAATCTCCTATAGTATCTGGCTAAACCCACGAAACTACGGATCTCAGTTACTATCTTAGGTCGCTCCCAAAGCAAAACAGCTTCAACTTTTGACAGATCCACTACAATCCCTTCATTTGAGATGACGTGTCCTAGAAACTGAACTTGGTCTAACCAAAATTCACACTTTTCGGGTTTCACGTATAACTGTTTCTCCTTTAGGATTTGAAGAACCACACTGAGATGTTCAGCATGTTTCTCTTCATCAGGAGAATAGATTAGAATGTCGTCTATAAAGACAACAACAAACTTATCTAGATAAGGACGAAAAATCCTATTCATGTAATCCATGAATATAGCAGGAGCATTCATCACTCCGAACGGCATCACAAGATACTCATAATGCCCGTAGCGTGTTCGAAACTCTGTTTTTGGGATATCCTCCGCCTTTACACGAATTTGATAATAACCCGATCGTAAGTCTATCTTCGAGAAAACGGCCGCTCCATGTAACTGGTCCATCAAATCATTGATCCTTGGAAGCGGATACTTGTTCTTGATCGTCACTTTGTTTAATTGCCGAAAATCCACACATAGACAAGAAGTTCAGTCCTTTTTCTTTTCCAGTAAAATTGGAGCTCCCCACAGCGATACACCTTGTCTAATAAATTCCTTTTCCATCAGTTCCACCGGTTGCTTTTTCAAGTCCTTTAGTTCTGATGGCGAGATACAATATGGTGCTATGGATATTGGTCCAGTGCCCAGTACCAGATTAATCGCGAACTCAATATCTCGAACAGGCGGTAGCCCCGGTACATCTTCAGGAAACACCTCCGGAAACTCATTGACGACAGGTATGGATCGTAGATCTAACTTACTCTCTACGTCCAAGGAAAACAATAACATGTATCATTGTGATCCCTCTTTAAAAGAAGCCCTTACTTGGTTAGCAGATAAAAATCCAGAAATCTCATCCTTAGGAAAGACTAAGATTTTATAAGCACAGTCTATGAGAATATAATTGGAAGATAACCAATCCATGCCTAAAATTACATCTAATTGTATTAAAGGCAAGCAGATCAGATCAACAAGAAATTGTCTATCCTAAATAACAATAGGACAGTTCAGGCATATAGAATTGACAGTAACAGGTTTAGCAGTTGGGGTTGAAACAGTTAGATCATAAGATAACGAAGAGACTGGTAATTTCAACAGTTTCACACAATCCATCGAAATAAAGGAATGGGTCGCACCCAAATCGAAAAGTACAGTCAAGAGATTACCCACTATGTCGCAACTACCTTGTACGAGATCATCAGAGTTCGAAGCTTCAACACCGCTCATAGTATAAACTCTTCCCATCGTCGTCGGTTTATTGGTCTTCGCGTGGTTGATAGCAGATCCACGTTTTGGCGCATTGCAATCCTTTGCTAAATGTCCTAGTTGATTACAGTTGAAACACTTAACTGTTCTCATTCATATGGTTTAGGTTCCCACATCTGTAACACTTGTTTACTTGGCCTTGGCTTTGGCTCTGTTGGCCTCCACTCCCTGATCCATCAGCATTTGGACGGAATGGTTGTTGACTTGGATTGTTCCCCTGAGGTCGAAAATACAGCTTCCTCTGTTGTTGCTTCCCCTTTTGACTTTGTGCTTGAAATTGGTTCTTGAACCGAGAGGGTCCTCCAGCATTCCCTCTATTATCTCTTCCTTTCCTCATCTGCTCCATCTTGCGGCACATCTCGACTACAACTTGAAAGTTTCTAATTTGCAGGGCAGCACAGATTCTTTGATCTCGAACCTTAACTCCGCTTCAAATCTCTCACATTTCCAACTTTCATTAGGTTGAGTCTGAAAGAAACGAAAGTACTTGGTGAGCGATTCAAACTTCGCTGCATACTCGCCGGCAGAAAGATCCCTTTGTAGAAGACAGAGAAATTCTCGTTCCTTCTCGACTCTAGCACTTTCAGGAAAGTATTTGCCCAAGAATGTGCTTCGGAACATATCACACTTAATCTTCTGATTGTCAGATTCTAACAGTTGCCTGGTGCCTTTCCACCAATACTCCGCATCTCCCATCAGCAGGAAAGCAGCATACTGAACCTTAACTCCTTCTGGACTTAAGATGACCTCAAAGATCTTTTCCAATTCCTGTATCCACAGGTCAGCTTTCTCAGGTTCAGCATCCCTGCGAAACTGTGGAGGATTTTGACGCCGAAATGCAGTCAGACCTCTCCCTTCTGCAGCTTGCTGGTTCGGAGCGACCATAGCAGCTGTCTATAGGGCAATAGCAGCCACAACATTCTCCATTGCTTGTACAGTATAATCCACAACACCCTCATAGTACTCATCAGCATGATCATGGTCATAGACAGGACCACCTCGACGACCCCTACCACGACCGTGTCTACGTCCACGTCCACGTCCACCTTCTGGTTCCATAACTGACCTGCAAGACAAACTCGGTTAAATGGAAACCAGAGACATGGAATGTGTGCTCACTAGTTAACACACATTACTTCTAAGAAGTAATTCAAACAAGTCTCAATCAGAGAACACATAATAGCAACACAATAGACCTATTTCCCAAAGATTCCCGAAAGACTCAACTAGTCTCTGACACCACTAAAGTGACACCCCCTTCTGGGACATCACATGGTAACCCGTTGCGGAAAATAAAACTTCATTAAACCTTGCTAGTTACTTTCGAAAAATAAGATTTTCTAAGTACTTAACTTATTTTGAAAATCCATGATAAAATTTTTCCTTCTAACTTAGCTTACCATACTTCAACGTAACTTAAACATGCATTCATATAAACATCAAATAGTGCATATATATTAGGGTATCATAAATTCATACATAAGGCCTTTACACAAATGGCCATACACAACAAGTTGTGGCTTTTAGTAGCCAGAGCAACTAACGAAATTGTTATTCAAAATAACAGGACTTATCCTATAGATGGTCCGCCTCTAAAGTAACAGTGACTTCTCGCAAATCATGGCTTTTAGTAGCCAGAGCAACTAACGAAATTGTTATTCAAAATAACAGGACTTATCCTATAGCTGGTCCGCCTCTAAAGTATCAGTGACTCGTCGTACGTCACCCTTCTCCGTACACTCACGCGTCAGGGAACAGATCCCTGAATGTTTTCGTGGCATCTTGGAACCCATCTGATGGTGCAAGGGTGAGATACCAATATATGGATTCAAGCACGATAACTACATGCAACACTCACCAACAGATGGGTTTCATACCCGACAGTCATCTTCATTTATAAAAATGCATGACACTTCAATGATCAACGTCTATTTATTTACTTAATCTCCGGAGATCCCAACATCGTTATAAAAATGAGCTGATCAAGCTTAGGGATGGCAATGGGTAGGGTCTGGGTAGGGTACTATAGTACCCGTCCCCATACCCGCATTTGAAAAAAATACTAGTACCCGCGTGGGTAGCAACTTAAGTACCCTTACCCGTACCCTCTGGGTACCTAAGTACCCATACCTACACCCATTACCCGCACTTTAACTAAGAAAAGGGAAAAAATAACACAAAGAACATCAGCGGCTGCTATTAGTGCTTAGGTCAGTAGGTGATTAAGTCTGAAAGGGAAAAATAGTTAACAAACCGTAGGTTACATTAATTTTATTTTTAAAGTTTGATATATAATTATAATTATATGTATTAATATAAATAAATAAATATATAAATATATATATTTATCTATGCGGGTGCGGGGTGGGGTGGGTACTAGAGTACCCGTACCCGCATCCATACCCTCTCTTGTTTGCGAGTAATTACCCAGCCCCGCACACGTACCCACAAAGCAGATATTTACCCTACCCATCATGGATATTTTACACGGGTACCCACCCCGCCCCGCACCCGCATAGATAGATAGATAGATATATATATATATATATATATATATATATATATATATATATATATATATATATATATATATATATTTATTTATTTATTTATTTATTTATTTATATTAATACATATAATTATAATTATATATCAAATTTTAAAAGTAAAATTAATGTAACCTATGGTTTGTTAACTATTTTTCCCTTTCAGACTTAATCACCTACTGACCTAAGCACTAACAGTAGCAGCTAATGTTCTTTGTGTTATTTTTTCCCTTTTCTTAGTTAAAGTGCGGGTAATGGGTGCGAGTATGGGTACTTAGGTACCCAGAGGGTACTGGTAAGGATACTTAAGTTGCTACCCACGCGGGTACGGGTCCGGGTGCGGGTATTTTTTTCAAACGCGGGTATGGGGACGGTACTATAGTACCCTACCCAGACCTTACCCATTGCCATCCCTAGTCCAAATTGTCATCCCTAATCAAGCTCGATTGCCAAAAAGGCACACCGTTGTTAAAACCATTGTACACTATCCTACACAAGACACAAGTGATCACCGTTTATGGTTTTTCATTGTCCATCAAGGCACAATGATTTATATACATCGTTTGAATATCCTGACCACTAAGATAACCAGAATAACACCGTTGGCATGTCTGCCGATTTTAATGCATGGAAAAACGCTTCAAGTCTTTCCACTTTTCTTTGTGTTCGTTCTTTCGTTGCTGTAGCTCCAAGGCTCCCCACTATTCGAAATTTACATCGTTTTAAAACTTTTCACCGTTAACACAGGACAAAACGTCCGAGTACTCAAATCCGGAACCCTAGACCGATGCACCAGCCCAAGGTCCGTGGTAATAGAAAACATCATTCACCTTTAATCACGTTTCCTCATAACAAGAGGAGGACACACAGTCCACAGGATACATAGTCCATAACACTGTTGCACCTCTTCTCGTGCTATTTTTACAGAACACTAGTATCCCGACGTCTTGTATACCAGGTTCATGTTTCAATGTTTTCACCATTTTTCGTTTTGTGAAACACAAATCCAAAACGAAATCTCCGCAACTCATGCAAGTTGTCGGATTTTACACCGTTGGGAAAAACTCGTTTACAGAAAAACTTTCTGTTTGAAAATGGTTTGAAAACCATTGAATTGCTGATAAAACTTATCTTTTGTTGAAAGTCCTTCCCTAAAAATTCGTTTTTGAAAGGAAACAGATGATATCAAAAACATCGTCCCAGAACAGTATTGTTGTTTTTCGAAAACGTTTTCCGTAAGTCTTTTCGGAATTAAAACGTCGTTTGAGCCTTAAAAACGTCCTAAGTTCAAAATCTTGATTTTTTTTCCTCTTATTTTAATTTATTCCACAAAAAGATTAATTTATTCTTGAAAATCTAACTTTTTCTACTAACTTTGGAATTTACTTTAGGATCCTCTTTTTCTTTAGAAAAACTAGCGTCATTGAAAATTCCCAACATTTCCCAAATAAATATTTGGCGTTTCGTGCAAAGTTTTTCAAGGCTTTTATCCCCGTTAATTAATTGAGCACTGACCATTGTCAGGCTTCCCAATCAACAATCAACATCACAATATGGTTATAGCAGATAATACAGTTAAAACACATATTAAATCATCATAACACATATCAGCAAGTAATTATCAACAGATAAAATAATTGCGGAAAGTAAATCAATCAACCACCACACAGCTTAATCACATATTTACAAGCTGATAGAGACACAGTTTGATGCAAAAATCTAGAGAATTCGCAGTGACAATGGAATCGAGTTCACCAACTCAAGTGTGTAGTCCTTTCTCATGGATAAAGGGATACTTCATGAAACTTCATGTGTAGCCACGCCACAGCAAAACGCACACGTAGAAAGGAAGCACAAACACATTTTGAATGTTGCAAGAGTTGTAAGGTTCCAAGCCAACCTATTCACTTCTGGGGTGAATGCATACTAGCCACAACCACATCATTAACAAAACACCTACTGTGGCAAACAAAGAAATCACACCATTTGAGATGCTTTTTAGGAGACCACCAACTTATGATCATCTCAAAGTCTTTGGTTGCTTGTGCTATGTTGGAACAAATTTGAAGTCAAGAGACAAATTTGGCCCAAGAGCGGAAAAATGCATCTTTATAGGCTATCTGCAAGGACAAAAAGGTTAGAGAGTCTACAATCCCAAAACTCGTGAATTTTACACTTCACGTGATGTGATATTCTATGAGCAAATATTGCCCTATGCTTAGTCTCAAGAAGATAGAATCAAGGAAGCACCCACTCACACTTTCCATGACAGCTCTAAACCGCAAGGAGAGGAGAGTCATGAAGAAGAAAAGAATGAGATTAATGATGAAAAACAAGGCAATCAAGAGGAAGAGCAGGAGGACACAACAAGAAATGTAGTACAAATTGAGGGGGAGATCCCGCAAGAAAATGAAGTTGATGAAAGGGAGGAAGCCCAACAACAAAGTGAAGTCACTGACATTCCACCACGTACTAGGCAATCACCTAGATACCTTGAGGACTACTATTGCCATGCAGCCAGTAAGAACCCCATAAGCAAGCACTCAAGTCAATCACACTCCTTAGGTAAGGTCTATCATATCACTAATTTTATCAATGATAACGGTTTCTCCCACAAGCATTAAGCTTATCTTGCAGCAATTACTAGCATTCAAGAACCGTAAAATTATCAAGAGGCAGCCCAGCATCCCGAGTGGTAGAAAGCTATGGAAGCACAACTCAAAGCCTTGGAAGACAATGGAACTTGGGATACAATGCTACCATTCGTGGAAAAGAAATGGAACTTGGGATATAATGCTACCATTCGTCGAAAAGAAAATAGTGGGATGCAGATGGGTCTACAAAGTAAAATACAAAGTCTCTAGAGAAGTTGAGAAATAAAAAGCGAAACTCGTAGCAAAAGGGTTCACTCAAGTAGAACGGGAAGATTTCAACGAGACCTTTGCCCCCATAGCTAAAATGACAACAGTTCGATGTCTTCTTTTAGTTGTTATAGCAAAAGGGTGGGAGCTTCACCAGATGGATGTAAGCAATGCCTTCCTACACGGGGACCTAGAAAAATTGGTTTACATGCAAGTTCCGGATGGATACAAAATTCCTAAAAGAGGAATGGTTTGTCGCTTGAGAAAGTCCCTATATGGATTAAAACAAGCTTCGCGGAATTGGTATTCAAAACTCTCTCAATCACTCATAGACTATGGCTTCCAAGAATCTCATGCGGATCATAGTTTGTTTACTTACTCTAAAAGAGATAAGTTCATGGCTGTGTTAGTGTATGTCGACAATCTGGTGATTGCAGGGAATAATAGCTTCACATGCAACAAATTCAAGCAATATCTAAAACAGTGCTTTCATATGAAGGATCTTGGATCCTTTAAATATTTCCTAGGTCTTGAGCTAGCACGAGGAGCAGCTGGGTTTTTCATTTGTCAACGTAAATACACTTTAGATATCTTAAGTGAGTGCAAGATACAGGGCCGTTATTCTCAAATCCTCCTCGCTACAGAAGGCTAATTGGATGCTTGATCTACTTGACCATTATTCGCCCAGAGATTACTTATTCGGTCCACATATTGAGCCATTTTATGCAGGCTTCCCATCAAGCGCATTGGGACGCAGCTATGCATGTGCTAAGGTACCTAAAGTCATCACCAGGACAAGGTATCGTCTTGCCTGAGGATAATGACCTTCAACTAGTGGGATACTGTGATTCGGATTGGTCATCATGCCCTCTAACTCGAAGATCCACACGGGTTATTTAATGAAATTGGGATTAGCTCCAATATCATGGAAGACAAAGAAGCAAACTATCGTGTCAAAGTCATCAAGTGAAGCAGAATATCGAGCTATAAATCAAGCTGTTAGTGAAATTATTTGGCTACGCAGCTTGTTATCCAGTTTGCAAATTCAATATGATTGTCCCACTGTGATAACCAAGCTGCAATCTTTCATGAAAGGACGAAACACATCGAAATAGATTGCCATTTCATTCGCATTCATCTGCAGAGAGGCGTAATCTCCACCTCCTATGTTAACACCAAAAAGCAACAAGCCAATATATTCAAAAAAGCGTTAGCATCAATGCAGTTTCAAGATCTTACTGTCAAGTTGGGTGTTCATAATCCCCACACTCCAACTTGAGGGGGAGTATTAGAGGATATTATTTGATTTGTATTTATTAGAGTGTATTATCTGATTTGTATTTATTTGTGCACATGAATGCCGCTACTGCCATATTAGAAGTTATGGGAGAGATTGTAGGATCTACATCATTAGCTTTCATTAGTTGAGATTTTATAGGAACTGTAATTTATTAGATGGTCACTGTCCAGCCTTTGTGCTCAACTATATAAGCGTGTACAACAATTAGGTTTTATATCTATGAATATACACAAATTCTATTAGTTACGGTGGCACTGGAAAAACATTTCTTTGGAAAATTTCTTCGTTCACAAGGAAAAATTGTCTTGAATGTGGCTTCCAGTGGCATTGCATCTCTACTCTTGCCTAGTGGTCGTACCGCTAATTCTACGTTCTCCATTCCATTGGTCATCAACGAATAGTCGACTTGCAATATTAACCAAGGTAGTGCTAGATCAAGACTTCTTCTTCATGCAGAACTTATCATATGCGATGAGGCACCGATGATGAATAAGTTTTTCTTTGAGGCTTTTGATAGGGCAATGTGGGATATAATGGCATCTAAAGACAAGGAAAACATTAACAAACCATGTGGAGGTAAGGTTGTTGTCTTGGGTGGTGATTTCAGACAGATATTGCCTGTCATTAGGAAAGGATCTAGGCAAGACATTGCTAGTGCTGCCATAAATGCATCTAGCATTTGGACAAGTTGTAATGTCCTTAGGCTCACCATTAACATGAGGCTACTTTCTTCATCAGACAATGCAAACCTAAAGGATATAAAACAGTTTACAGAATGGATCCTCCAAATAGGAAATGGTGATCAAAATGAAAATGAATTTGGCGTAAGTGACATCGACATTCCTGTCGACCTACTGATTGGCGAATGTGTTGATCCATTGGTATCTTTGGTTGAGTTTGCCTATCCTTGCCTATTACATTTTCAAGAGCAAGGAATACTGTCACCAACTCAAGAATCTATTAAGCAAGTCAATGATTATATCATCTCAATGATTCCCGGAAATCTCAGGGAATATCTTAGCTCTGACTCAGTTTGTCAATCTGACGAAGATAGTGAAGTGCAAGGTCAATGGTTCACCGCTGAGTTTCTAAATGAAATTAAATATTCTGGAATTCCAAATCATAAATTGAGTTGGAAGGTTGGAGTCCTTGTTATTCTTATGAGGAATATTGATCAGGCAGCCGGCTTATGCAACGGAACCAGGCTATTGGTCAACAAGCTTGGAAATAATGTTATAGGTGCAACTGTTTTGACCGAAATAATGCAAGGGACAAAATATTGGTTCCTAGAATGAATCTGATCCCAACAGACCCTGGATTACCCTTTTAATTCCAGAGGAGAGAATTTCCATTTGCTTTATGTTTTGCAATGACAATTAATAAAATCCAAGGACAGCCCCTTTCTCGTGTGGGTATCTTGTTGGGGTTTCAATAGGGATAATTTTTAAAAATAATTTATAAAAACCTCTTGAGCGGAAAGACCCCTTTACTAAAGGACCACGTATTGCACATGAATCACAAAGATATTGTGTTTACCTCTTGAAGCGTAGCCTTACCACGAACACTGTGAACACGTCAGCAGCACTGGTAAATCACGAACACTGCTACGGTGTGAATGGCAACTTGATCTACACAGTTACAGAGCAGCAGATCCGAGGAACACTGCTGCTATCACCACAAATGGAGATGTTCTTCTCTATCACCAGTATCGCAAAGTAACAATACATCTACTCAGTCCACACGAGCAAACCAACGTCAGAGATAGCGTAATGCTAGCTATCAGGATTGAAAGAGGCACGACACACACAGAGAGAAATGAGGCGCAACTGTCAATAGAGTACAGCGGCCGTTATGAGTGCCCTGTGTTATGTTTTGCTTAAGTGATGTGCACAGCTTACTAATAGCTGTCACTCACATAACCTAACCCACTTGGGTTACTGTACGCTATAGGCCCAATGTCTAATTATTAATTAAATCATATTTAATTAATCAATTAAATCAATCCCATTTAATTATTAATTAAATCATATTTAATTAAGGAATTAAACTAATTCTCTGAACATTTGCTCTATGCGTGTGACCCTATAGGTTCTTAATTAATTGGCAATAATATTAACTATCAATAATCATATTAATAATCAATTAATATTATAAACAATGAGCGGTATCTAGCAATACATCATTGCTATCCAATTAATCAGAATATTGGTGATACAATTAAAACCATACTGTAACCATATATTAATGTGAAATCAACATCCTTTCGTCACAATATCTTAATTGAACACAAGGCATAAATATGTCATCCTTGTTAAGTCCAATTATTTATTTCTTGATCTAGTAATTGACGTACGATCATGTGGGCCCAATATTTCATATTGTCCCACCTTAGCATGGCCATGCATTTCTACGTCCCATACCATCAAGGGGCCTATAGACATTATTCCTGTTATGTAGGAGGGACGAATCCTATCTACATCACTCACATTCCTCAACATGTTTAATTGCAGACCCAATAACTATCTTTATACTTGTCCTGTTACAAACAACGTTTAATAGTATTAAAGCCTACAACTACATATGTTAGGAATCGTAGTGACTTCTAGTCGAAGGATTACTTCACTATGGTCACCATGAGAATCGATTATGACACTTACATATCTATTATGCAGCGTTCTCATAGCGGATCACTCCAGTATAAATATTCCACCAATATTTATACCTATGTGAAGACTTGATATCTTATATCTATGACTCGTGAAATGTGGTCATCAGTACACTCACATAATAGTCTCAATATATTATTATTTTCCTTATTAATAATAATAATAATAATTGACTATGAATATTTAAGAATAATGTTCTATAATTCAAGGGCATCTCATGATCAACTCATATTTGACGTTCCATTAAATGAACTACCAATTCTAAGGACTTTATTATGCTATAAATATGATCATCAAATACAACATAATAAATAAATGCCTCATATATAAAATATAGAATAAAGTCATGATACAATATATATAAATCCAAAATATATATTGGCCACTAGGGCTTACACCAACAATCTCCCACTAGCACTGGTGCTAATTAGGCATAAATCGAATACCCATCGACCTAGTATGAGCATCATGCTTCTGTTGAGCAACAGGCTTGGTAAGCGGGCCGGCAACATTGTCTAGTGTATCAACTATGCATATCTTCACATCTCCTCTATCAATAATATCACGAATCCTGACTGCGATCTAGAATCATCCTTATCAGTTTGGAAGCTAGCATCAGTGTAACCTTTTACAATGAGCTCTTCCTGACCTCCATAGACCAAGAATGTATCCTTAGTTCTTCTCAAGTACTTGAGGATATTCTTGACTGCTTTCCAGTGACTCTCACCAGGATTAGATTAGTACCTGCTCGTCATGCTCAAGGCATATGACACATCTGGTCTAGTACATATCATTGCATACATGATAGATCCAATTTCCGAGGCATATGGACCCTTATTCATGCGTCCCCTCTCATTAGATGCAGTAGGGCACTGTCCTTTGGACAAGTGTATGCCATGTGACATAGGCAAGAGACCCTTCTTGGAATCATGCATATTGAAGCGCCTAAGCACTTTGTTAATATATGTATCTTGACTAAGGCCTAACAATTTCAGCGATCTTTCCCTATATATCCTGATTCCCAATACATAAGAAGCTTCGCCTAAGTCTTTCATCGAGAAACAATTCCCCAACCATGTCTTTACATTTTGTAGTGTAGCAATGTCATTTCCGATGAGCAGTATGTCATCCACAAACAATATGAGAAAAGCAATCATGCTCCCACTAACCTTCTTGTACACACAAGGTTCATCCTCATTCTTGATGGATCCGAACTGTCTCACAGCTTCATCAAAATGAAGATTCTAACTTCTAGAAGCTTGCTTGAGTCCATAGATGGACCTCTGCAATTTGCACACCTTTCTCGCATCCTTTGAATCGACAAAACCCTTAGGCTGTGTCATGTACACATCCTCGAGGAGATTCCTGTTAAGCAATGCAGTTTTGACGTCCATCTGCCAGATTTCATAATCATGGTATGTGGCAATAGCAAGTAGGATCCGACCAGATTTAATCATTGCAACTAGAGAGAAAGTTTCATCATAGTCTATACCATGAATTTGCTTGAAACCTTTCGCAACCAGTCGCGCTTTGAAGGTATTTACCTTTTCATCCATGTCAATCTTCTTTTTAAAGACCCACTTGCACCCTATGGGTTTTACCCTTTTGGGTGGCTCCACCAAGGTCCAAACTTGGTTAGTGTACATGGATTCCATTTCGGATCCCATGGCCTCTAGCCACTACTCATATTCAGGGCCAAATATGGCCTCTTGGTAGGTAACAGGCTCATGTTGAGCCATGCGCAGTACATCACCTTCTTGAGTTAGGACAAGTCCAAATCTCTCAGTCTATGTACGTGATCTGTTTGACCTACGCGGTTCTTGTGTTACTTGAACCGATTCTTGAACCCCCAACATCTTGTGGATTCAGTTCTTGTTCCGTTGCAGACGAGTCAGTACTCTGTGGTGCTTGGATTTCTCCAAGTTCTACTGTTCTCCCACTGTCTACTTTAGAGATGTATTCCTTTTCAAGGAACACTCCAGTTTTGGCGACAAACACTTTGTCATCAGAGGGGTTATAGTAATAGTATCCTTTCGTTTCTTTGGGATACCCCACAAAAGTACATTTATCTGATTTAGGTTTCAGTTTATTTATGATTAAACGTTTGACGTAGACATGACAACCCCAAATCTTCATAAAAGACAAACTAGGCTTTCGCCTCTTCCACATCTCATGTGATGTTTGTTCTATCGCCTTTGTTGGAACACGGTTAATTGTGAAAACCGCTGCAAGCAATGCGTAAACCTAGAAATAGTCTGAAAGATCTGAATGACTCATCATCGATCGTACCATGTCCAACAATGTGCGATTCCTCCTTTCAGACACGCCATTCCATTGTGGTGTTCCGGGAGGAGTGAGTTAGGATACTATCCCACACTCTTTCATATATTCATCAAATTCCTGGCTAAGGTATTCACCACCACGATCTGATCGTATGGCTTTAATACTCTTGCCCAGTTGGTTTTCTACTTCATTCTTGAACTCTTTCAACTTTTCAAAGGTTTCAGATTTGTGTTTCATTAGATACACATATCCATATCTACTGAAGTCATCAGTAAATGTGACAAAGTAGGAAAAACCACCCCTAGCAAGTTTGTTCAGTGGCCCACATACATCGCTATGTATCAAGCCCAAAATATCACCGGCCCTTTCACTATTACTAATAAATGGGGCCTTAGTCATCTTTCCCAATAAAGAAGATTCGCACGTATCAAATGATTCATAATCAAAAGATTCCAATAATCCATCTTTATGGAGTTTGGAGATGCGTTTCTCATTAATATGGCCTAAACGACAATGTCAAAGATATGAAGGATTCAAACCATTGGGTTTGATCCTTTTCGCATTTATGTTATATATGGGCATATCGAGATCAAGAATATGAAATCCATTACTCAATGGTGCATTAGCAAACAAAACATTATCCAAATAAAGAGAACAACATTTGTCCTTAACATTTAAATGAAAACCCTTCTTGTTCAAACAAGAAACAGAAATAATGGTTTTGCTAATAACGGGAACATAATAACAATTATCAAATTCCAAAACAAGCCCAGTAGGTAAAGTTAAAACATAAATCCCTATGTCTAATGCAACAACTTTTGCTTCATTTCCGACGCATAGGTCCACTTCACCTTTAGTCAATTTCTTCCTACTTCTTAGTCCCTGCACATTATTATAAATGTGAGCACCACATCCAGTATCAAATACCCAAGATGCTGAAGTAGATAAATTAACATCAATAAAATAAATACCTAAAGCGGAAGTCTCACTTCCCTTCTTTATCTCTTCCAGGTATTTCTTGCAGTTCATCTTCCAACGGCCAAATTGGCCACAATAGTGGCAATTGCCTTCCTTAGCTACCCCGCCCATGGGCTTCAAGTCAGAAGTGCTAGGCGGAAACATTTTCTTGCCTTTGCCCTTCTTCTTGCTCTAGGGCTTCTTTTTAGCCTGCTTTCCAGAATCAACCATCATTATGGCTTTACCTTTTCCCTTATTAATGTTCTGCTTAACAGTTCTCAACATGCCTAGCAATTCTGGCAGAGTTTTGTCAATGTCATTCATGTTGTAATTCATGATAAATTGACTGTAGCTTTCTGGCAACAATTGCAGAACTACATCTGTAGCCAACTCTTGGCTCAGTGGAAAATCCAATCTTTCAAGGCGATCAATATATCCAATCAAAAAGAGTACATGAGGTCCAACTGGGCTTCCTTCTACCAGCTTACAATTAAACAAGGCTCTGGAAACTTCAAAGCGCTCATGCCTCGCCTGCTCTTGGTAGAGCATTTTGAGACGTTCAATCATATCGAACGCCTCCATGTTCTCATGTTGCTTCTGAAGCTCAGAGCTCATGGTGGCCAGCATAAGGCAGCTAACATCCAAGGCATCATCCTGATACTTCTTGTAAGTATCTTTGTCATCCCTAGAAGCATCCTCGGGTAGTTTAGGAGCAGCTTCCTCAAGAGCATACAACCTTTTCTCTTGCCTAAGGACAATCCTCAGGTTTCGGTACCAATCCAGAAAATTACTTCCAGATAACTTGTCCTTCTCAAGGACAGATCGCAGTGACATATTATTAGTTGTGTTTGGTGCCATGGATATCTACATAAAATAAATATGCAAAGTATAAGTATCATGATTTTAAAAAAAAAAAAACATATTTAATAGGCCTTTATTAAATAAGCTCCAACTATTTTACTCAAATCAATGACCCTTAACATTGACTCGGAAAATCCAGTTGAAAGATTTTCTAGTGGGACCAAGATCCATATTTCACCTCGTTCTGAGTCAATTGTGGCTGATTGCCCAGAACTCAGCTATTTAGGTAGGAAATTCCTTTCCAATTATATCCAATGTAATTCTTGGACCAGTTGGGTGAATAACTCCTTATTCTAATCCATCATATGGATTAATGCCCAACCCCATGCCTCTAAGCTGTTTCAATCCTATTGAATACACTTAGTTAAGTTCAACCTAATAGTTGGCAGTACATTATTTCACCTTTCGCATCTCACCGGAATATATTAAGGTGCTCAGCTGTAGCATAACCCATACTTAAATGATTCTGACCTTGACGAGTGCCACGCATCAGGAGGCATTTAATAACTTAATTTATTAAGGGAATTTAATAATTAAGTGATCTCTTCGGCTTGTTTATCATATAAACGTCTCTCATAGCATACATGGCATACTAGTTTACATACATTCAAGACATATTAAGCATACAATGACATATATGTTATCAAACAATTTAAATTCCAAATTTAAATCATACATCTCATACATTTCATGCATCACATATATAAACATACAAGACATATAAAAAGTATTATGATTATGGCCGCCTAATGTGCAATAATTAAAACTATTTATTGCAATCTTTGACCCTCGAGCAAACTTCCAAAGTTCCTCCCACTGGCGTCATGATTTGGTGTTGACTCCATGTCATCCCGAGCAATTTACAAAATTTATAATAAATTAAATAAAGTAAATGTCACGACACGCAGGCCGTATTTATAAAATAAATACAATAAATCATGACATGTAGGTCGTATTTACCATATAAAATTAAACACCAAAACTAGCGCCATAACCATATACCGCACATTTAATAAACAATTTACAAATATGCAAAAAGGGACAAAATCACATTTTGTCCATCGGCACGGCCCGTGCGAAAGGGCGCACGTCCATGCTGAAAACTCGCTGACGCTGTTCAACATGTGCATGGCCGTGCCAAACGGCACACGGCTGTGCTGAAAACTCGCTGATGCTGTTCAGAAGTGGCACGGTCGTGCCAAACGGCGCACGGCCGTGCTACGCGGTCACTAATGCTAACTCAAACGTGCATTGCCGTGCTACATGGAGCACGGCCGTGCCAAACGGCTCAGCAGGATTCCAAAAGCGAATCCTTGTTTATGTCAGGAGCACAACCAAGCACACAAAACATGTTCGAAGAGATTTATGTCACATACAAATCATACAAACATGCATTTAAACATACAAATCATATTTAAAACCAATAAACATGTTAGCATACAATAGCAAACAATCCTATGATACATGGCAAACTAGGACCAGACGCTCTAATACCACTGTTAGGGTTTCAAGAGAGATAATTTTTAAAAACAATTTATAAAAACCTCTTGAGCGGAAAAGCCCCTTTACTAAAGGACCACGTATCGCACATGAATCACAAGGATATTGTGTTTACCTCTTGAAGCGTAGCTTTACCAAGAACACTGTGAGCACGTCAGCAGCACTGGAAAATCACGAACACTGCTACAGCGTGAATGGCAGCTTGATCTACACAGCTACAGAGCAGTATCTCCGAGGAACACTGCTGCTATCATCACAAAGGGAGAGGTTTTTCTCTATCACCAGTATTACAAAGTAGCAATACCTCTACTCAGTCCACGCGAGCAAGCCAACGTCAGAAATAGCATAGTGCTAGCTATCAAGATTGGAAGAGGCGCGGCACACAAAGAGAGAAAGGAGACGCGGCTGTCAATAGAGTACAACGGCCGTTATGAGTGCTCTGTGTTATGTTTTGCTTCAGTGACGTGCACAGCTTACTAATAGTTGTCACTCACTTAACCTAACCCACTCGGGTTACTGCACGCTACAGGCCCAATGTCTAATTATTAATTAAATCATATTTAATTAATCAATTAAACTTATCCTCATTTAATTATTAATTAAATCATATTTAATTAATCAATGAAACTAATTCTCTGAACATTTTTTCTATGCGTGTGATCCTATAGGTTCTCAATTAATTGTTAATAATATTAATTAGTATTAATCATATTAATAATCAATTAATATTATAAACAATGAGCAGCATCTAGAAATACATCATTGCTACCCAATTAATTAGAATATTGGTGATACAATTAAAACCATGTTGTAACCATATATAATGTGAAGTCGACGTTCTTTCGTCACAATGTCTTAATTGAACACAATGCATAAATGTGTCATCCTTGTTAAGTCCAATTATTTATTTCTTGATCTAGTAATTGACGTACGCTCATGTGGGCCTAATATTTCATATTGTCCCACCTTAGCATGGCCATGCATTTCTATGTCCCATACCATCAAGGGGCCTATAGACATTACTCCTGTTATGTAGGAGGGACGAATTCTATCTACATCACTCACATTCCTCAACATGTTTAATTGCAGGCCCAATAACTATCTTTATACTTGTCCTGTTACAGACAACGTTTAATAGTATTAAAGCCTACAACTACATATGTTAGGAATCGTAGTGACTTCTAGTCGAAGGACTACTTCACTATGGCCACCATGAGAATCGATTATGACACTTACATAACTATTATGAAGCGTTCTCATAGCGGGTCACTCCAGTATAAATAGTCCACCAATATTTATACCAATGTGAAGACTTGATATCTTATATTTATGACTCGTGAAATGTGGTCATCAGTACACTCACATAATAGTCTCAATATATTATTATTGTCCTTATTAATAATAATAATTGACTATGGATATTTAAGAATAATGTTCTATAATTCAAGGGCATCTCATGATCAAGTCATATTTGACGTTTCATTAAATGAACTACCAATTCTAAGGACTTTATTATGCTATAAATATGATCATCAAATACAACATAATAAATAAATGCCTCATATATAAAATATAGAATAAAGTCATGATACAATATATATAAATTCAAAATATATATTGGCCACTAGGGCTTACACCAACAATCTCCCACTAGCACTGGTGCCAATTAGGCATAAATCGAATACCCATCGACCTAGTATGAGCGTCATGCTTCTGCTGAGCAACAGGCTTGGTAAGCGGGTCAGCAACATTGTCTAGTGTATCAACTCTGCATATCTTCACATCTCCTCTATCGATAATCTCTCGAATGAGATGGAAACACCTGAGTATTTGTTTAGATCTCTGGTGAGATCTGGGTTCCTTGGCTTGCGCGATTGCTACATTGTTATCGCAATAGAGGTCAATCAAGTTCGTAATGCTAGGAACAATACCAAGTTCAGAGATGAACTTCTTGATCCAAACAGCCTCCTTTACTGCATTGGATGCAACAATATACTTGGCCTCCGTCGTAGAAGCGGCAACTCTCTCCTACTTTGAGCTCTTCCAGCTCACCGCGCCTCCATTAAGGCAAAACACGAATCCTGACTGCGATCTGGAATCATCCTTATCAGTTTGGAAGCTAGCATCAGTGTAACCTTTTACAATGAGCTGTTCCTGACCTCCATAGACCAAGAATGTGTCCTTAGTTCTTCTCAAGTACTTGAGGATATGTATTGGTCACTAGGACTTAGACCAACACATCTATCCTCCTAGGCCGGTCTTCACTCACGCTCAGTTGTATGTTGCAGTATCTAGAGTCAAGTCAAGGAAGGGTTTGAAGATATTGACACTAGATGATGATCAAAAAGCATGCAAATCAACAAAGAATGTGGTTTATGGAAAAGTCTTTGACAATGTCTAAATATCCGCTCTAAAACCACGTGACATTTTTCTTACATTCATATTTGTTTCTTTCCATACATAAAATTATTTTATACTATACATTTCAGATAAAAGATAATTGGCAGCCCTATTCAATATAACACTTTATTAACAGTTTCCCTATATTATGCCCAGTTGTATGCCCTATACAAAAAGCGATGAATTCATCACATTAGATATATTATAAACAATCATAAATATTATTGATAATAGTTGAAGTCATACTTTAAATGCCATCGATATAAACCGTGACAACAGAATGTAAATGGTAACAATAAATATTACTTTGTTTATGGGAACAATAAATCTTATAGCACCAACAAAACAAGATCATTTCAAATGTTAAACATGGAACAATAGAGAATAACCGACTTGTTTATCCAGTTTTAGATAATGCCCAGACAATTTTTAAGATTTCAACTTTCAAGCCCAAGGACTAAAAAATTGCCGAGTAAATGTATTTTCCAATGAAGGATCACTACTAAACAAATTTTTATCAAAAGAAATATTCATAATTAAACAAATTGTCAACGAAATAAAAAAATATATTTTATCAAAATTGAAGGATACACTATCTCATACATTGTCCGCAATTCGATAACTTTGATGTGAATCTTTCAAAGAAGGCTGAAAAAAGCAAGTTCATAAAAAAAATGGTTAGCAACTAATAACTTTTGAAAGTAAAACATTATGATTGAAAACAAATGTTAACTTCTTAGCAAGTAATTCATATCAACCCACAAAATATCAAAAAGAGAAATATATGTCTAAAACCAAAATAATAGAATAAAAACATGCTAAAATACTCACTGCTATATGACAACAAAATTGACCATTTCCTCATTTTGAAAAATAATTGTTTAATTGAATGTCAAAACATCATATACCTAGAACTCAACAGTATAAACATGAACTATATATATCTTATATAAATCCAGAATTCATATTTAGTATAGTCAAAAAAGAATTGTGCAAAACGCTCTGTCTTTAAAAGCTCTAACAAAAGTGATAGAGGTCTGCGAATTTCAACATGAAATTCATCATCTATATCCATGAAATCATCTTGTGGAATAGCAACAAAAGTATCATGCATTCTGGCCACGAAGGAATGAATTTATATATCAATATCACATGAATTAATAGGCACATGTAGAAGATAGAGTAATACTAGTAAGACAATGTAGATTTCTGAATCTGATATTAAGGGTAGTAAAAGAGCATACCTTATTGACAAATTTCTGTCTCCTTCACTAAAATGTGCATTGACAGCTTCATTAAAATTACCCCCATGCTCCTGACAAGAAACAATATTTACAGATGATGAGGAGAGATCTAAACAACCACACAAAGATATTAGTTTTATGAGATAATGTGCAGATAATTTAGAGGCTAAAACTCACGTACGAGGTGCAGGCGATCTCATATATCTAAAAATCTAAGCAAGAATAAGTTATCACGCTCATGTTTGATCAAGAGTAGTATAAGCTACATCATCTTGAGGTCACAAAAATGGCTAGAATAGAGAACCGGTCCGTGCGAATTGTAATTTCATAATATATGCAAACTCTTTATAAAGGACTATACAATCTAACCATACATTTGAAAATAAAAGAAACTAATACAAGCACAACAAATAAAAATATAATTCATCAAGTTCAAGCAATTTCACCAAAAATAAAATATCGGGCAATAGTAATTATGATTGTATAATGATCGAAACTCATTTATCAGGTTGACAAACAGAATCATCTAGAGAATAAAAAATCCTGACTTTTTAACAAACAAACAACAACCAAAAATCATTCCAAATGCACGTGGGTAAATGCTCACTATGCAATGCAAAATATAGTTTAAACGTGAAAGGATTAAAATAAAAAAGAAAAGGAAGAAAGTTAACCTGGAAGTTTTGTATTGCGATTGCTTCAGATAAGCCCTCATGGTAAGATTTGAGGGTTTCGTCCAAAACGAAATAAATCCCTAAACCAAAACAAGAGAAATCCTGAAATCCTAAATCTAACCAAAAGCGCAAACTAGAAACAAAAATAAATGAAGAAACACGGTGGTGTGGAGGACTTACAATGGCACGGATTATGGACCTCGCGGCTCGCGGTGGTGTTTTCTTTTGGTGGTGGACCTCACGATGGTCATGGTGGCTCGCTCGGTGGACGGCTGAAGAAATGCAGCGACCAAACGACGAGAGTGAGGGCTTGCACAGAACATAGATGATGAGTAGTGAGAGTACTGTACACGATAAAGAGAGAAACACACGAGACTTAAATTTAATATTTTGACATTTAACATCTGCTGGAAAATGAACCGATGTTAAAACTCACTTTTTAACATCGGTTTCTTTTTAACCGATGTCAAAAGTCACTTTTTAACATCGGTTAAAAAGAAATCGATGTTAAAAGTTTGTTCCATCAACCATTTATTTACAAGTTTGCCACCGCCTCTACTTTTAACATCGGTTTTCAAAATAACCGATGTTAAAAGTGTGTTCCCTCAACCATTTATTTACAAGTTTGCCACCGCCTCCATTTTTAACATCCATTTAGAAATAACTGATGTTAAATCCTGACGTGAAAAGGGTATTTTCTACTAGTGAATGGAGAGCAGTTTGGGGTTGAGGATCGTAAATGACTTATTTTTAGTTGGTGTAAAGTAATAATATAAAAGGGGAGGAACTTGATTGCAGACTATGTTTATAGGATATGAGATTACGAAACACAAAAGGATAAAGAAGAATGTATGGAGATTGCAATGGAGTTATATGATGGTGATTTAAACAGATGTATGGTAGGATTATTATGTGGTACAAGTGTTTGTTTAAAGTGAGATAAGAAATAATGTTCTTGTTGAATCTAAAATGGTTCTTCCTTACGATTAAGTAGGTTCTTATGGAAAGAAGATAGTATATTTATGAGAGTTATTTAGTAACTGTGCTAAATATAATAAGGAACGTTAGTCGAGACGGTCAATGTACACAAGTAATGTGAAGAAAGTAATCAAGTGAGATCGAAATAGATGAATATGTGAAATGAAAGGGCTATGATGTTGTCTAAATGTATTTATGATTGAGATCATTATGGAATTTATTGATTACCATTGTAATGGTTATGTAAGCTATATTGAGACAAATAGTGAGCATGTGATATTGTGAGTTGATTTGCATGAACATGGCATGCATATGTAAAAGGGTTTGGTTTTGGACATTGAGCAAGACTTGGTATATCCGACCGGTTAGCGAACACGATCGGGATATAAATATGACCGTTGGAGAAAGGGACTCTAATGAACAACCCCGGAGTTTGGAGGGATGTTGTGCAGTGACCGAGGTCACTTGCCGATCAGCAGTTTCGACCGGGATATAAATGCGACCGTCGGAGTGGGAGACTCTACTGAACAACTCCAAGGGGATACACAAGCATCTTGCCCAATGCTAAATTGACATCATGGCAAGAAATGATCTGCTACATATGGTTTCGTACGTTGTCATTTACAGATTGACATATGCTTAAATATATGGTTATATGTTGTACTATTTGGTGTTATGTTTTGTTTATCCCTCATTGAGTTCTGGGACTCACCCTCACCCTTTTTGGTTCAGATTCAGGTACTTCATGAAGGAAGCCATTTCAGGAAATCCTCGCATGTGTGTAGTGCTTGGGTAGTTGTTGGTAGTTCTTTTAGTTTGGTTTTGTCATATGGGAAATCTCCTCGTTTTACAGTTTTGAATGTCCTTTTGATTTGTAAACTCTTTTGGTTTGTTTTTTTTTCCTGAAACTTTGGTATGTTAACTCAAGGCCGCCATGGCTTATGTTTTGTATAATCGTTTACTCTGATATTTATTGTTGATATGCTTCATATCTTGTTATGATGTGACTTATATGCTCTTGAAAGGCATTGGGAATAGAACAACGGAGTTCCATTTTGGCCGGTCAGGGACACCTAAGTTAGGTCCTGACAAAAAAAGGTTGTTTTGACTGGGAAAAACTATATATATGCTAGATTTCGGAAAAGAGGAGGCTTAGATTTTGGGATGTTACACACGGAAGAGTGTACAATAATAATTCATTTATTTAGAGTTCAAGTTGTTGTTATTGTTACCTTTTTGCCCTTTTAATCTGAGCCATTAGTTTAAAATAATATTATATTAACGGTCCATATTGAAAATATTTGGGTTCTCCAACTTTGGGAAGGAGGATTGAAGACTAATCCTTTTTTCCTTCTTTGATGATAAATCATACAAGAAGGGGAATTGCTACAGTGTATGGATACCCATATAAAATATGCATTAGTTTTTTTTTTTACTATAAAATATATAGTTGAATTTTGATATATTATTAATGTAAAGTTATTTTTCCAAAAAAAACCAAAAAAAATGTAAAGTTCGTTTACAGTGTTGATAAATCATACATTATTAGTTGAAGGCTACCGCGAAGCACCAAATGCGTGTTGTACCTATACAGCGCCATTGATATCCGTTAGATTTAATGGTATTTT
Organism: Ammopiptanthus mongolicus; assembly: GCA_039655645.1. Classification (NCBI taxonomy): domain Eukaryota; kingdom Viridiplantae; phylum Streptophyta; class Magnoliopsida; order Fabales; family Fabaceae; genus Ammopiptanthus; species Ammopiptanthus mongolicus. Next base: position 78,893,765 of record CM077345.1, read on the forward strand.
ATTTGACGGTGAGAATCTTTTACCGATTACCTATATGGGCTCTTTCATATCATTTTGCAAAATAGTCCTTAATTATCTCTTAGTTTAGGGTATAATCTCTCTTAGTTAATCCCTTGATTAACAGTGGTGGATTGGGGATGATGGGTTGCTAGATGGTGCCAAAGTTGTAGATCAGGGATTGCTGCCCATTCATGGTGGCGTTCGAAGATGTAGATCAGGGATTGCGGCCCATTCAAGGTGACAGATCAATTGGAATTTGTAAAGAAACTGAAAATAGACTTTCCAAAATCCCTTGGCCTCTCTCTCCTCTGTCAATCTGGATGTACAGTTTGAAGCATAGTTCTTCCGTTGCATTGTGGTTTGCTTAATTTCATTTTTCACCACCACTGACGAAACACGTTGTTCACGTCGCCATCTATGCAGCAACTTCGCGACAACCTCACAAGTATCGTCAGCGGTTCCTCAGGAACATGCTAAGTCACCTCTCCTCTGGCAGCAATTCAAACTTCGACACAATAACGCAGCAACTCCAGCACCGACACGTACTATGGGGCAATGATTTTGTTGCCGACATTGAGAGGAACTCATGCTTCAACATATACCATACATGCTAGCACATGACACTATGAGGAACTCATGCTTCAGCACAGACCATATATGCTTTCAGGAGGGTTCAAATGTGGTCTTTGTTATCAGCTTCACGGACTGTGCCCATTCAAGGTGGCGATTCAGAGGGAGAGAGAAGAGTGGTAGGTAGATGGGCCTAAACAAACCTAAAAGAAGTTTATCTTTTTTTAGCAATTTCCAAATTTTGAGGTATTAAATAATAATATTCTATTTTTACCTCCCAATAAACAAGATCTGCTATAACAGGTAATTTTATTGGTGTACCTATACATCACCCACAGTATGCTTAACCCTAGCCTTCATCATATTATTATCCCATGTTTGATTTTTAATATATTTATTATAAAAATCAAATATTTTTCATAATATCACAATGTATGATGGGTTGCCATACTATGTTAATTATGTATTACAACTGAATTCTAAAAAAATATGTCAGCATGAAGAAGCATTTGATTGGAGAGTTACTTTTCGTAATTAATTTTTTTTATCTTGATATCCTGTCTTGAATTCCGTTTTTTCATCTTTCTCTTCAACATTCATACAGATCCTTGCTTTTATTATTCTATGAGAGTGTTTGGGTAAGATTATTTCTTATCCAAACATCTATTTTTCATGATAAAAACTTTTTTTTAATAAAAGCTAATATATTTGGATAAACTGATTAAATTTCAGAACAACTGTTTTTTTGAGAAAAAACTGTTTTTAGATAAGCTAGAAGTTTGAAACTTATTTAAAAAACTGTTAGATTATTTTGAAACCAATAACATTCTTCCTATTTCATCCCTACAAAACTAACTATAAAACAAATATTATTAAATTATACAAATAACTCCATACCTTTTTTAGTAATTAACTATATGTAAGTGATTTTTTTACACAACCCAAACGAAATAGATTATCTTAAAATAGCTTTTCAGCAGATACATCAAAACATAAAACTGATTATATTATAATCAATTATAATAATAATCGACTATTGAAATACTCAAATTTTCGTAGCTGATCTAAGCAAACACTAAATACCACAAATCTTAACTTAATTTGTGTTTTTTTCTTGTGTGGTCCTAGCAGATAATGAGAGCTGCAGCGAAGAAGGGATGTAAGGGCGGAGGCAGCAGATATTCTGGAGCAAAGTAAAAGTGGAGAAAGGAAGGAAAAGAGCCAGATTCTCAGGAGATATAGATTTCGAAACGACCACGACACATTATCCGTGGATATGGACGAAGCATGACGAATTTTTTTTGTTCAGTTTTTCGTTTTCCTCCTATAAATTAGTAACTATGGATAATGCTATTTTAAAATGTGTTTATAAAATATGAGTTTAATTGTTATGCATTGTTAATGTAAATCAATTAGAAATTATAATATGAATGATTTTTAAGATAAATGGGATAAAAGTAAAATATTTTAGCTGATGTGATAAATTATGATTGATTGATAATGTAAAAAATATTTATATTATCAATTAAATGAGTAAATACTCAATTTGGTCCCTGAAATTGTAGGGTCGTATCAACTTAGTCCCCCACATTATCAATATTCCAAAATGATCCCTGAAATTGCAGAAAATTAATCAGATTCGTCCCTCCATTGGTATTTGCATTGACTATAATGACATTAAGTTGGTAATGTCAGGGATGCATTTGAAACTAAGTGAATAATGTCAGGGATGCACTTGCTACATTTTGTAATTTCAAGGATCATTTTGGAATATTGATAATGTGGAGGACTAAGTTGATACGATCATATAATTTCAGGGACCAAATTGGATATTTACTCTCAATTAAATCCACTAAACATATAAAAGAAAAAATATATAATAAAATATTTATAAAAATCCAGATTTACTAAAATATATATCCATTTATTTGCTTATTTTAGAGATAAATTTAATTTAGAGTAAGTTTTTTTTATTAGTTATTATAATCCTAGTTCACATTAATCGTGGTAAATAACATATTTTTAATGTTAATTTTTTAAAAAGGAAAGAATTTAATTGTTATACAATATTGTGTGAAGAATTTTTTACAGTGTTAATAAATTATAACTTGACCCATCAACTAAAATATTTAATTTTTATCTTAATTATTTTAAAAATCATTCATAATTATTTTTTGATTGGTGAAGAATATTCTTATAGCAATAAAACTCAAAAAGAAAAGGTGACGCATGATATGATGTCAATGAAGATGAAATGCGGCTAAAGAGAGATTAAAAAACGCAAAAGAAAAAAGGCAGTAGCAGTGTAGCACTGCCTAAGAGAGAAAAGGAAGACCGCATCATGCATGCATTAGAAAAAAGGAGGAGCACACGAGAATAACGTAATCACTTTTTAAAAATTATTTTTATATTATTTTTTAAAATAATAAAGCAAAAAATATATTTCAACATATGTTTTGCTTTCTCAAACAAATGAAATATAAAAGTAATCTAATGTTCTTTATGGAAAATTATCATTCCCTAAACCTAAACCTTAAACCCTAGCTAATTAAAAATGTTATTAGCTTAATTATACTTTTAGTTTCCAGTTATAGGTCATGTACAATTTTGATCCCTGTAGTTTTTTTAGCACATTTGTTCCCCCTATTTTTTTCATTATTGCAAACTCGGTTCTTCTGTCCAATGTTAGTCAAATTTTTAATGATGAGTAGAGAGGAACCACTGTTTTAAGGGCATAAAACCTCGACTTGAGCTTTTGTGGTAAATGATCTTATGGTAAAACAAAAAAAAAAGGTCCCGTAAAGGAGGAACGAAACCGATAAATGGCAAAGAGGAACCATTGAATCATGTTGAAACGGAGAGACAGATGAGGGAGAACCTCTACCAGAGCTTCTATGCACTTAAAGCAGTAGTTCCTTTGTATTGATTATTGAAAAAATTGGCGGACATTGAACGGGAGGATCGAATTTGCAACATTGAAAAATTAGGGGACCAAATGTGCATAAAAAAAAACTATAGGGACGAAAATGGCACATGATCAATAATAAAGGGACCAAAAGCCAATTAAACCAATATTATTTTTATCTCATGCATCATTCCATTGACACCTCCATTTCCTTCATGTCTTTATGAGGTGGTATGATTTTGGCAGTGCCGTACCTGAGATTTTGGATGTCCTGTACGAACTGAAAATTAGTGTCCTATTTTTTTTACAAGCCGAATATATATATTGATTATCAAAAGCGCACAAAATATTGTAAAAAGCTAGTCATTAGTTTTTTTTTTCGGTTTAGGGTTTAGGGTTTGTTTTAATACAGCCTCTAGTGAAAAAAAATATTAACGAAGAAAAGGAAAAAATTACAGTAACAAACTACAATAGAATTTTAGAAAAAATAGTTATACATATATCTATTAACTCGAACATGTTGTAACAACATCTCTACACCAGCAGTATCCTCCACTGATAGCAAATGAATCACAAGGGCTGAAGAAAGAAATTGATGCACTATTAATCTTTGAATATTGCTCTCCTTGCAGTTTTTGCTGCAAAATCATTAATAAGTTGTTCATAGTCATGGTTATTTAAAAAGTCATTTTCAATAGAAATCAAAGCAAGACTATTTAATCTAAAATTGATACAGATACATGAGTGAGAGAAAAACGAAGAGTCTTTTGTGTGGCTCTTAATATTTTTTATAAAAAAAAATTATTAAAATAAATACTAAAAGGATTGGGCCCTGAATTTAAAAAACAATTGGACCCTCATAATATAAAATTTTTAATTACATAAAATTTTTATTATATTAATTTTTTATTTTAATATATACATATATATATTAAGTAAAAAAAATATTTTTGGTGCCCTAAAAAATGGGGTCCTGTGCGATCGCTCCACCAAATCATGTTTAGGGCCACCACTCAATTTTGGGAAAAGAAAAGGTAATCCACCAATAATACATTAAAGATTTAATAGACCAGTCATATATTATTAAAGGATTTAATTTGTATATATTATCAGCGTAAAAAAAATTTATACTGTCAATCAATTATATATTATCACATCAGTTAAAATAATTGATTCTTATCATAATTACCTGAAAAGTCACACAAATCATTACTTCTCATTGATATATATTAAATTATAGCAATTAAATTATTGAACCATACCGAAGCGTTTTGTAGCTGGTTTAATTTGAGCCTACATTTGGGTAATATTGCAGTAATTAATGTTTGGTCATGTGGGTTAACATGCATAAACAAAATTCTGTTATCTTAAAAAATAGTATTTTGATGTCCTCCATTAATCAAAGATTGAGAATGTGCATATATATTAATAAGTTATGATTTTATTTTATTAAGTAATAAATTATCATTAATAGGAAACAGAAAATATAACTAAAAAATGAGACAGAAGATTTTCATCCAACATACACATACCTGAATTAATTCTTTTTCTCGAATAAGTCAAAGGCATACCATTTACTGTTATGAGATTTATGTGTAAAGGATATTCTTTATTGTCTAACTAGAAGTATTGTCGTCAAAAAAAAACTACAAGTATTGACATCGTTAGAATTTGAAGTGGTGCCAAATGGGGTCATTGGATTCAGTAACTTTGAGATTTGATACGTTTGATGTTTTTAGTTATTTTCTCTTCCATTTACACACTCTCCGGCATCTTAGTTTAGAGTAAGTTTTTTCTATTAGTTATTATATTCCTAGTTTACGTTGCTCGTAGTAAATAACATATTTTTTAGATAATATTATATTTTTGGTCTTTTAAGTTAATTGTTTTGTTCAATTTGGTTCCTTAATTTTTTTTGTATCAAACTAGTCCTTTATGTTTACTAACGTTAACAATATTGGCTTAAATGTTACTCTGCATTCAACTCCGTTAAGTCCACAACTGAACCTATTAAGTGGTTGGTGACCTGGTTATTACTATTGGGGTGTATGGGTTATCTTCCTTCCCCATAAATAGTGACCTAGAGTTCATGATTCCCAATATTCTTCCCTACAACTATTGCTACAAAGCTTGATTTACATCTACCTTACTCGGACACCTATCTGAAATCGTCAAAATGACGTCGTTTTAGCAAAGCCACTAAGCCAGCAACATATCAGCGTCATATTAGATACTTAACGGACTCGTAGAATCATTTGAGGCGGTGTTTACTAATGTTTAGGCCAACGTTGTTAATGTTTATAAATATAGGAGACTTATTTGTTACAAAAAAAAAATTAAAAGACCAGAATGAAAAATATAATTAAGATAAGGGACCAAAAGAATAATTTTGCCTATTTTTTATGTTCATTTTTTTAAAAAAATAATTTAATTAATATACACTATCATATAAATTTTTTTTTACATTATCAATAAATTATAACCTAACTTATTAATTAAAATATTTAACCTTTTATTCTAATTATTTTAAAAATCACTCCAAACATAACTTCTAATTTGTTGAGACTACTCTTATAACAATTAAACTCAAAAAGAAAAGGTGACGCATGATATGAGAGATTAAAAAACGCAAAAGAAAAAACGCTGTAGCAGAGTAGCACTGCGTAAGAGAGAAGAAAAGGAAGACCGCATCATGCATGCATTAAAAAAACAAGGAGGAGTACCCGAGAATAACATAATCACTTTTTAAAAATTATTTTTATATTATTTTTTTAAAATAAAAAAGCAAAAAATATATTTCAACATATGTTTTCCGTATTTTTATTTCTCAAACAAATGAAATATAAAAGTAATCTAATGTTCTTTATGTAAAATCATCATTCCCTAAACCTTAAACCCTCACTACAACATTATTCAGATTTTAGTAACATTTGAAAAACGTTACAAAATTATCAAAAAATGTTACTATTTGTATTAGTAACATTTTTACAAGTGTAATATATAGACTATGTTACTAAAAGGTTTTAGTAACATTTTAACATATCATTAATTAGTAACATTTTAAAAATGTTACTAATTTACCTTTTCTTTTATAACATTTCAAAAATGTTACTAATTACTTTTTTTAACATTTTAAAAAAATGTTACTAATAACCTTTCTGCAACATTTTAAAAATGTTACTAATTACCTTTTTGTAACATTTTAAAGATTTTACTCTAAAGATGTCACTATTCCGTGGTAACCAAAACAAACACAAGAAATAACCTAAAAATAGTTCATATATAACCAAATCAAATGAAAGTTATTCGTCTCCATCATATTTAAATTAAAATCAAATTTTATAATAATGTCAATATCACAAAGAAATTAAACCAAATTTGCTTATTGAACAACTACAACATATAAGAGCTTGTTTACTTTTGACATACTCTACAAGTTAGAGTTCATACATGCATCTTAATGCAAATAACACAAAAATGTAAATGCAGAGTTGCAAGCACCAACAAACTTTTTTCTTTTTAGTTGGATTCTTCTTTCTGCTTGACTCTCCCATATATGCCTTGAGTCCTTTTGATTTGCTATACAATTTCCAAATGAGAATCAATATAATCAATATTAAATATTCAAAAACAAATTGAAGACTTAATTAAGTGGGGGTGAATTTACCTCTCAATTGGCTGCCATAGGTTAATGTAATATGTCATAATGACCGCCACTACAGAGGTTAACACATTTAGTAACTGCATCAGGCATCAAGTATTGTCTCTTATCATAGATAGTGGTCATTCACTAATAAAAGATGGAAAGCCAAAACAATACTATAGTACATCCCAATTGGTCACCATATGGTCTAGTGCGAACACTGATCTAGTGCGAACACCCAGCACATTAATCAGAAATTTACATCCTGTAAATATAGGGATGACATGAAACTAGTAGCAGACATGGACATTTGCTCAAAATGATGATCCATGTGTCAAGAGACATGTATATAAAACTTGCAGCAAATAGACAACAAAAGGAAATTATTTGTTTTATCAAATTCATCACCATTTTTAAAATGACAATGTCGAGAACTCAAAATAACAATTAAAAAAAATAGTCACAAATATCAAGAAAAGAAAATGTTTCCCTCAGGTTCTCAAATTCATACCGTCTTCTTTAAAAGATTTGAACAATTCATAGCAATAGCAATTGTGTATTATTAAAAACATGAAGCACAAAATTATTCCAAACCCAGAAATAGACTCTTGTTTCTCAAACTTCACAGCTTAAACTCAAAATGAAGGCACAGTACCCCAACATTTATGTCATTTCATACATTAAGAATCAAAAAGCAGAGAAAAGTTACCTGCTCCAAGCTAATATAGTTATCATCTATCCTTGAATACTTCCTGTCTAACCTCTTTTTTTGCTCTGGAGCATGACCACCACCATAGCTTTGAGATGGATTCCCATTATACCCCTGAGGCACATGATCATGAAATTATCAAACCTCATAGTATATTCAAAGATGACAGTATTTCCAAACTGTCATGGAGAGCAACAGTATTTCCAAGAATGCTTCTCTCATCAGGTCCAGACTGTACAGTAGTACCATTTGATAGTTAAAACTTAAAACTAATGCAATTACTCATTTCCAAGATGACTACAAGATATATTCAAAGATACATAAAGAAGGCTCCAAGAACTCAAATCATCAAAGCTTGGCACTAATTGGCATACAAGATATATTAAATTGTTTTTTAACCAAGCTTATCGTGAATGATGACAAGTTGACAATCTTCACAAAAGAGGGAAAATCAATTAGCAAATATCAAGCAAATATGCTTCTAAAAGAAGGTACAACAACATCATATCACATACGTTTTGAAGGCTTTTCAAGTTTTCAGCCATATCGACTGCACCGTACAGTGCACCAATTAATCCTATTACCCTATTGCGCCATTAAGCCACCGTTAAATGAATTAATTACTGAAATAAGCACAATTTTTTTTGCCTAATATTTACAACGCTCTAGTAGTTAAGGGCCAAGATACTGTTGGTCAACAAATTAACGTTACTTGTGAAGTACAACAATTATTAGGAAATAATCGAGTTCGAGCTGTAGCTATGAGTGCTACAGATGGAAGAAAGAGAGGCACAAATTGCTAGTGCTGAACAGGGTAAAGTTAATCACGAAGGGCCCATACTTTTGAGTAACAGGATTTAGTAACATTTTATTCAATAAATGTTACCAAACATGCTATTTTATTTGATTTTGTAACATTTATTAAAATGTTACAAAATAAATGTTGCTAAATCTAATATATGTAGTAGTGTCTAATTAAAAATGTTATTGGCTTAATTGTACTTTTGATCTCCTATTATAGGTCATGTGCAATTTTGATCCCTATAATTTTCTTAACATATTCAGTCCCCCTATTTTTTCATTGTTGCAAACTCGATTCTTCTGTTCAATGTTCATCAAATTTTTAATGATCAATAAAGAGGAATCACAGTTTTAAGGGCGTAGAACCTCAGCTTGAGCTCAAAGACGGATTCACTTATACTAAAATGGGGCAGCTACCCCCACTGTATGGAATACTATTACTTTTGACTGCACTAAAAAATAAGTACCATCCCCACTAGCTAAATCCTTTTTACTCCCTTCTCTCTTTGTTGAAACCCTTTTTACTCTCTTTTTGTGAAGAATCAACTATGCAATCTTGTGGGAGATGAATTGTTGAATGATTGTTTCACATACATAGAGAGATATTTTTGATAGTATTGAAAATGAAAAAATCATACAACAATTTCAAAATATGAAGACATGTAGAAAGCAATTATAATTTGTAGAAGTTGAGATGTCTTCAATTTTTCAGGTGTGTAATGATATAGTTTTTATAATCTGCAAATTTTTGACTAAATGATAATGGCGTCAGTATTTTATCGTTTATTCATTTATATTTTTTTAATATAATATTAATATTTTATAATTTTGCCCCTATTAGTCAACATTTCTGGATCCGTCCGTGCTTGAGCTTTTGTAGTAAAGGATTTTGTGGTAGAACAAAAAAACGGTCCCGTAAAGAAGGAACGAAACCAATAAATGACAAAGAGGAATCATTGAATCATGTTGAAACGGAAAAGTAGAAGAGTGAGAAGCTCTATCAGAGCTTCTATGAGCTTAGAACAGTACTTTCTTTGTATTGATCATTGAAAAAGTTGACGGACATTGGATGTGAGGACTGAATTTGTAACATTAAAAAAATAGGAGATCAAATATGCTAAAAAAAATTATAGGGATAAAAATCGTATTTGATCAATAATAAGGAAATCAAACGTGCAATTAAACCAATATTATTTTTATCTCATGCGTCATTCCATTGACACCCATGTCCATTCCCATCACGTCTTTATCAGGTGGTATGATTTTGGGAAAAGAAAAGGTAATCCACGAATAATACATTAAAGAGTTAATTACAATCAATTGTATAAATTGTGTTACTGTTATCATTAATTGGTATATATTATCAGTATAAAAAAAATTTATATTGTCAATTAATCATATATTATCACATCAGTTAAAATAATTGACTCTTATCATAACTACCTGAAAAGTCACACAAATCATGATTTTTGATTAATTGTTAGTGTGAAAAACTTTACATTGACAATACAAAGGAATTAAATTATTAAACCATACTGAAGAGTTTTGTAGCTGGTTTAATTTGAGTTAGAGATGACAATTTGGATCCTACCTGATGGATATCGGCAAAAAATATTCATGACGGGTAGGGTAAATACCCGCTTTGTGGGTACGGATGCGGGTCTAGGTAATTATCCGCAAACAAAAAAGGGTATAGGTACGGTTACGGATATTCTAGTACCCACCCTGCCCCACACTCGCATATATAAATATAAATATAAATATATATATATATTTATATTTATATTTATTTATTTATATTAATACATATAATTATAATTATATATCAAATTTTAAAAATAAAATTAATGTAACCTACGGTTGCTTAATTATTTTTCCTTTTCAAACTTAATCACCTACTGACCTAAGCACTAACAGCAGTTGCTGATGTTTTTTGTGTTATTTTTTTCCTTTTTCTTGGTTAAAGTGCGGGTAATGGATGCGGGTATGGGTACTTAGGTATCCAGAGGGTACGAGTAAGGGTACTTAAGTTGCTACCCACGAGGATACGAATCTAGATACGAGTATTTTTTTCAAACGCGGGTATGAAAAGGAACGGATATTATAGTATCCTATCCAGAACCTATCCATTACCATCCCTAATTTGAGCCTACATTTTGGTAATATTGCAGTAATTAATATTCGGCTAGTGGGTTAGCATGCACAAACAAAATTATGTTGTCTTAAAAAACGGTGTTTTGCTATCCCCCACAAATCAAAGGTTGAGGATGTGCATATATATTAATGAGTTATGATTTTATTTTATTATGAAAAATGAGACACAAAATTTTCATTCAGCATGCACATACCTGAATTAATTCCTTTTCTCGAATAAGACAAAGGCATACCATTTACCATTATGAGATTTATTTATAAAGGATATTCCTTATTGTCTAACTAGAAGTATTGTCCTCAAAAAATAACTACTTGACATAGTTAGAATTTGAAGTTGTGCCAAGTGCCAGCCCATTCGCTAGTTATATTGCTTTAATGGTGGAAGGATTGTCCTCATTAATTGGGTAGTCCAACAAACCTATTTATTTTAGTGTCTTCGTGGACACTGGTTAAGAAAAAAAATGGATAATTTTGTGATGGAAAACTAAATCGAACACTTATCAATATAATAAATGCATCATTTTCAATATAAATTTACTTCTTTTGATTCATTAACTAGTGTCCTAACATTATCCTTTATTTTATATCCTTCTTCATGGTTTCAATTAAGGTTGAAGCTTTTCACTCGCATACAAGGGTCTTTTTTATGAGCTGGAGGTCAAGAGGTAATAAAATTGTATGGGTCCAATGGGAGCCAAGAAATTGTGGAGGCTTGGGGATAAAAAAATTGCAGTTATCTAGTCTTAGTTTTTGGATAAATGGTTTATTTTTTATCAACAAATGTTAGTAAATCAGTGTGTTATGTTAGTGGGGTGGGAGTCGAACCCAAGACCTCTTTATCACTCTAACCCCTATGACCCTCCTCCAAAACCATCCCATCCACCTTATAACACCCCGAATGAAATAATAACATAGAGAATTCTTAAGGGTGAAAATGCTTTATGGTATAGCATTTTTTGTTTTAGATATGGAAACATTAATTCGGCGTTTTTGGAAGCAACTCAGAGTTTTCTACCAAAGATTCATATTTTGGTGGAAAGATCTTTGTAGCATCGAGTTGGGTAAAAATGTGCCTATTTTGTGGTTCAAATCAGGACTAAAAAAGAAGGTAGGCAATGAAAGGAATGGTTCTTCCTGGAATGATGTTTGGATTGGAAATGATAATTTTAAAATGATGCATCATAACTCCGTAGCTATATGATATCTATACCTACGGTTTCAGCTGCTGTCACTAAAAGTGTTCATAGGTATCTAGCAAATTTCTTGTAGTGTGGGTGGATAACACAAACCTATGCTTCTAAGAACTGTGATGTTTGAACTATGGAAATGATAATTTCAGAAGATCAGGATGCTATGATTGCATAACTGAGGACTTGGGAGGATAACTCTTGAAGCGGAATTTACATTGGAGAAGACTGAATAAACAAAGTAAACACTAGCAGGCGGGTTGAATTGTGTTACCTAAAGCTTTTGTTAAAATAGGAAATTTTTTTTCACAAAACTACAAAGGAGCAGACGCTTTAGATACATTTGAAGATTTTTCACAACTTGTGCAAGACAACTGTTTAAAAAAAGAGATAAAAACAACTTTGATTAAAACAAAGACTTGTTTAGATAGACAAATTAACCCCTGTTTAGATAGCAGCTAAGCAAACAGAGCAATATTAAAAGCTTAGGGAAGAGACAATCACATAGAACAATTATAATAGTTCACCCTCAATGATGAAAACCAAGGATGGTCAATTTGACAAAAAGAATCAAGTTAATTATGGAGCAAGAAGAACCAAATTGGAATTTGTTGAAAACTTTATTTTCGTCCGTGATGACTGCTCTATCTTGTTTTGGCTGTATCTTAAGTTCCAGATGTTGGATTGATGTGTTCTTTGATGAGTTAGAAAGCTAAGACAATTATCTACAACTCATGTCTCAGTCTTCTTGACCAGATTTGGCTTCTATCATGACCATGCATTTCTACGTCGCATACCTTCAAGAGGCCTATAGACATTCCTCCTGTTATGTAGGAGGGATGAATCCTATCTACATCACTCGCATTTCTCAACATATTTTATTGTAGGCCCAATAACTATCTTTATAATGGTATTTTCCCATAACATTCAGATTTAGGCGCATATACCATAGTGCAAAAGATGCATAGCACTTGACATGGCATGATGATGAATGGATTAAAGATGACAAGTTTGACACTTGACATATTCTCCTCAATGGATAAAAATTGACCATGATAACCTGATTTCGAGCAAGAAGCAAGAAACCTACGTCTCGCATTGTCTACTGACGGATTAATCCGCATGGTGTTCAAAGTAGCTCTCATAGTACATGACTGGTGATTTTGATGATTTATAACCTACCTTGATGGCTATGCATGAAGTGCAAGTATATGATGTTGTCTATGTTAACTTATGGGCATAAACAACCAGGAAATGATATAGACATATACTTAGCTCATTTAATTGAAGATTGAAGACTTGAATAAAATGTGGGAAACAAGTGTACAGGTGTTTGATGGGTATTGGGAAGAAAGTCTCAATTTGAGGGCTATGTTGTTTGGTACAATTAATGATTTTCCGACATAGGATAATCTGTTAGGATACAGTACCAAAAATCAGTGTGATCCCCTATATGTGAAAGGAGTACTGATTGGATGCGATTAGAACATTGTAAGAAAAATGTATTCCTAGGGCATCGTAGATTTTTGCCTCTAAGACATCATTACCGGTGTCAGGGAAAGGCACTCAATGGGAACTCAAAAGAAGGTGGAGCTCCTTCATTGTTGCCAGGTGAACAACTGTTTGAAAAGGTTGGTGATTTGAGTATTAAATTCGGGAAATCATTTGCTAGAAAGCTTGTCACAAGAGAGTGGATGAAAAGCTCGACTTTCTTTGAGTTGCCATAATGAAAATAATTATATGCTAGACATTTCCTTGATGTAATGCATGTTGAAAAAAATGTATGTGATAGTATCATCGATATGTCACTCAATGTGTCAGGAAAGACTAAAGATGACATCAATGCAAGGATGAATTTGGTTAAAATGGGAATAAGAACATGGTCTGAAAGTACAACAAACAAACACTAGAAGGGGGTTGAATAGTGGTTACTTAAAAACTTTTTGTAAACATATCTCATTTGACAGATAATCAGACGCATGACTCGTCTGAATATATTTTTGATCAAGCACGTTGACTTTAAAACATAAAGATGCTTTGTTTTAAAAGAGATTTATTCAATCCCCTGTTAGTCAAAGAAACAAGAGCAAAGATAAAGAATTCTTCAAGGACAATATAAATATTGTAACTATAGGAGACAATCAAGATAGTTAAATATAAAAGAGATAGAGAAGAGAATATTAGATACAAATGATTTATCCTGGTTCACTCATAAAAACCAAAAGCCTTGTCCAATCCCCAGCATTCATTGAGTTTTCTTTCATTATCAAAACAGATAATTATAGTAAGTATTCTTTGCACACTTAGCCTATACAGGCTCAAGTATTATTTACACACCTAGCGTTTTCATAGTCAAGTATTATTCATAACCGACCTCTTCAGGCTGTTGAGTATTCTTTGCACACATAGCCTCTCCAAGCTCAACGAGTATTATTCTTAATCGACTTCTTCAGGCCATTGAGTATTCTTTTTACCTGGCCTCTCCAGGTTCAACAAGTATTGTTTTTAACCGATCTCTCCAGGTCATTGAGTATGCTTTTCACCAAGCCTATCCAAGCTCAACAAGTATTGTTCTTAACCGACCTCTCCAGGCCTTTGAGTATTATTTTCACATAGCCTCTCCAGGCTCACTGAATTTTGATGAAGGTTACATAGAAATATTCTCACAACACTCCAAAGTGTATTTACAATTTATAATAAAGTACAGAGAAAATGTTCTTCCTCCCCTCATAAGAGTGGATATATAATGAAGTTCATAAGAACTAAAGAAAATCTCTCATAGCACTCATTTGAGTGGATATAAAATGACTAAGATGAGAAGAAATTCCTATTGTGATGAAGGTTACAGTATCTTCATTTCTCACTCTTCTACAATGATAGTCATACACACTAACTTGTGCATTTTCAGTTCTTCCGGTTTCTCATCTACCATGCCTCTTCAATTTCTCATTTTCTCTCTTTTAGCTTGATACACACATATTTGTGCATCATCTTCTCTATGTTCTTAAAGCTCTTTTTCTTCCTCTTCAGGTTCCCTCTTTTTATTCTTCTCAACAAAAGATCTATTGAGATGCACCATCAAATGTAGAGAAACGTTGGTCTTACTTTAAATAGAAGAAAGATGTTCAGATCATGGCAGAGACCTTTTATTTTTGATAGATGAGGCTTTTTGCCTTTTTGGTGTAAGTCATAGGTGCCTCAGAAAAGATCTTTTTGCAGACTTCTTAAATGAGCTATCTTCATTTCTGAAAAACAACTTTCATCATATAAGACATTTTTATCCTTAGACCTTTTTCTAGAAACTCTTCAAGGATGCGTCTGATGATTAGTTGTTCTTATAATGTTTTTTGGATAGGCACGGTTAGACAGTGTAGCTTATCACGATCTAGATGCTTGATATTAGATAAGACAAAAATGTTTTAAGCAAAGATATGTTTTGGCAGCCTTCTTCATGAGATGATTCTTGAAGTCAATTGATAGCTTAAGTAGATCATACGAGTAAAAAGGAATGATCCTTTTTATATATATGTAGTCGTTTAAGGTTCCTTGAGAGATGAAACTTTATCTTGACTTTAGCACAGAGCACA
Organism: Ammopiptanthus mongolicus; assembly: GCA_039655645.1. NCBI lineage: Eukaryota > Viridiplantae > Streptophyta > Magnoliopsida > Fabales > Fabaceae > Ammopiptanthus > Ammopiptanthus mongolicus. Next base: position 78,909,321 of record CM077345.1, read on the forward strand.
GACACTTCTTGGCTTGAATCAGAGTACTTTAGATTCAGAGATGACTTTGATCTTAGATGCTTCTGTGATAATCTGAGAAAAGCTTGATATTTGAGAAGCGTTATCTGAATCAGATGCTTGAAGTGCGGATGCTTCCATTAGTGCATTGGTTCAAACATTCGAAAGATCTTAGTGGAAACATATGATCAGGTAGGTACGTGGCTTTTAAGACTTTGCCTTTAGATGCTTGTCTTGAAGTTCGAGGAGATGTAAAGACTGTAAGACGTATGTCTTATTTCCTTGATTTAGACGTTCTGGCGATTGATCACAAATCAGCTTTTTGTATGAAGATCACCATTAGCCAAGTACTGCACACTTAAATTCGATCATCAACAAAGTTCATAAGGTTCAGGGTTTCATCAAAACCTTAAGAAAAACGGAGACTTAACATAATCCCGATGGAACGAGCCTCCAGTTCCAGCAATCAGCTTTACCTTGCTCAATAGGCATCGAACTAAGAACATTTATAAGATCATGAAAAAGTTGGCGTTCCCACTTGAAAATTCTCTTATCCACCTCAAAATTCATGCCCAAACATTATCTCTCCATTCGCCCATCTCACACACCTTTGCTTCCTTATTTTCCGATATTGCATAAAGTCTACTAAATGAGGTATTTTGTAACATCCCAAAAATTAAATAAAGGTATAAGTGACCTTAATCTTAGCAAATAAAATTAATAAAGTATTAGGGAAGCTTAGAATGGTAGACTTTGAACCTTAAGGGTGGCGTATCGACCAAAAGAATAAAAGAAAGAAGTTGTAAGTTGAAAATCTGTCACAGTAGCGTCAGCACGCCCGTGCTCATGTTCCCCACAGAAAGTTCATTTGGATTCTAGTAATAAAGTTTACAACAGATTTAGGAGGTTTGTAAAAGAACTAAAATAGATAGGTAGGGATGACAACACCGAATTGATGAGAGTGATGCGCCCACCAAAGGAGAGATGTTTCCATTTCCATCGTGTAACCTCCCAAGCATCAAATCAATAATACGATTCCACTTGGAAATTCTTCTTGAATTTGACCCATTGTAAGACCAAGGTATTTAAAAGGTAAGGAGTCAATCTTACAGTTCAAGAGATTAGAAAATTTTATAATGGATTCCAGGTTCACATTCAACCTAATCACACTACTTTTATGGTAATTCACCTTGAGACCAGAACTTAGCTCAAAAGAACTGAAGATACTTTTAAGTACCGTAGCATTCCCCAAAGATGCCTCCCTAACCAGCATGGTACCTTATGCGTTCCCACCTTATAACCCTTGAAGAGGTTTTTTTTTGAACTGCTCTTCTCATGAGATCGCTAAGTCCCTTTCCAACCATGAGAAATAGGAATGGTGCTATAGGGTTCCCATGCCTCAGACCTTGCTTACTTGAAACTCGTCTGTTAGGCTTCCATTAACCAAAACCGAGATTGAAGCATACTTAAGGTGTAGCACCCGGGGCTGACGAGGGCGGGGAGTGATCACCGGTGCATGAGGCACGGACAAGGAGCGGCTCCTGACAGGCTTCTAGGCGGAGGGATACATGAATGAACTGAATTCACATCGGAATGAGAGGGATCCTGAGACTGTGCAGGCATGGGACTGTACAGTTGAAGGAAGGCTTATAAGAATTGATTCGTACTACCTATACCAACAAGATGCATCTTCTTTTCGGTAGCCCATCACTTAAGAACTCTATAGTTAAGCGTGCTTGACTTGGAGTAATTATGGGATGGGTGACCTCCTGGGAAGTTTTCCTAGGAAGCGTGTGAGTGAAGACAAAGCACGCTGAAGAGATTCGTGTTGGTTTGTGGGGACAGTCGACAATCCTTAAAGCAGTCCGGGTCGTTACAAATGGTATCGGAGCGGACCTCTCCCAGTACGGTGTGGTTTGGGGACGAACCAAGCGGAAGCTGGTGGGCATGTAACACCCGGGGCTAACGAGGGCGGGGAGTGATCGCCGGTACATGAGGCACGGACAAGGAGCGGCTCCTGGCAGGCTTCTAGACGGAGGGATACATGAATGAACCGAATTCACATCGGAATGAGAGGGATCTTGAGGCTGTGCAGGTATGGGACTGTACAGTTGAAGGAAGGCTTATAAGAATTGATTCGTACTACCTATACCAACAAGATGCATCTTCTTTTCGGTAGTCCATCACTTAAGAACTCCATAGTTAAGCGTGCTTGACTTGGAGTAATTCTGGGATGGGTGACCTCTTGGGAAGTTTTCCTAAGAAGCGTATGAGTGAGGACAAAGCACGCTGAAGAGATTCGTGTTGGTTTGTGGGGACAGTCGACAATCCTTAAAGCAGTCCGGGCTGTTACATAAGGCAACATCTAATCCAACCTCTCCATTTTGTGCAAAGGCCATCTATGCATCATATCGTCTAAGAAATCCCAACATACTGAACCATACACTTTTTCAAAATCTACCTTGAGAATAGTGCAAGCATCACCCTTCTTCTCTACATAATCGAACACCTCGTTTGCAATCATGACTCTGTCCAAGATATGCCTTGACCCAATCAAAGCATACTGATTTTCAGAAATGATTGATCCCATGACTATCCTAAGTCTTTCTGCTAGGAGTTTAGCCAAGATTTTATAAATGCATCTGATTAGAGATATAGGCTTGTATTCCTCCCACCCTTGGGGTTGTCTTTCTTTGGAATGAGCACAATGAAAGAAGGGTTACTTCCTCTTGGTAGTTTTACATTCACACAGAAGTCATTCAACATTCTACAAAAATCACCCTTCAAAGTCTTCCAAAACAGCTTAAAATTAAAACCATTCGGTCAATACTCTTGTTACCATCGCAATCCCAAATGGGATTTCGAAACTTCTTCCTCTTCAAATTCTGATATGAGCATGGAATTTTCCTCATCCTCAATTTGATTAAATCTGATTCAATTTAATATCGACCTATTCCATTGTCGCTCTTTAAAACTTGTCTTTAGAAAATTGTTTAACACCCAATTTGACCTCCTGTGGCTCTTCCTTCCACAACCCATTAAGCTTCACCCCAAGGATCTCATTCTACATTCTTCTTTTGTTGATATAAGCATGAAAGAACTTTGATTTTGGATCACCTTAGGCTCCTGAACTTTGAACTTTGAGAACAAAAGCCCCCAGCCATTGACATCCAATTCATTCCATTTATCTTCAACAAATTTAACAAAATTCTATTCTAACAGTCAGCAGTTCAAAGTACGAAAAGGTTTAGGGCCCCAATCTCATAAAGTTTCCTTAATCAGGATAGGACAATGATCCGATAGACCTTTCTTCAAAGCTACTTACTGAGTTTTGCCATTGTTGCACCCATTCCTAAGATAACAGGAACCGATCCAATCTACTCATTGTCGAGCCATTCAAATTATATCATGTATATCTCCTCCCAATCAATGGTAGATCATGAAGCTCCAAGTCTTCAATAAACCTATTAAATTCCATAGATTCCCTTCCACCTTCTGTTGTTGCAATACCCACTACAAAAAAAGGTGTTTAGCGACCACCAAATTCGGCCGCTAAACTATTTAGCGACCGATTTTCCATATTTAGCAACGAAATTTTCATATTCACCAATTAAGTGTGGTCACTAAATTCGGTCGCTAAAATACCTTTTTTTTTGTAGTGACCTATTCTCTCATTTGAGCTTCTTGCTGTGTTAAAATCACCCGTGAATCACCAACAACCCGGGCCAAACGCCTCCTAATGCATCTAGCCTCATCCCAAAATGTCATTTCCCCCATGATATCACAAGGTGAATATATATTTACAATAATGCACATTGATCTAGAGCTACCCAAATAGTGTTGCACTCCCATAAAGTTTGTTCCTGAGAAGGAATTTAATTACTAACGTAAATGCACATTTTTTTCCAGGTACTCAGTAACCCCATGACCTTCCGACAGATGGCTTTACCACCCATTCGCAGTCTTCATCGACCAAGATAATTTGACAAATATTCTTATCTATTTCCTCCATTTTTGTTTTGTACGCAGAGCAAATCCAGCTTTTCTGAATTCACTATCTTCGTTAGAGCTTGTTTCTTTAATCTCCCACCGAGACATCTTATATTAAAAGTGTTAGCTAACAACCAAGTTTTGAAGTGAAGACAATTTGGTTTGAATTGTTTTGTTTTTCGGTCATTTTAGTGCAGCTTTGCACCTCTTGTATCACTTTCAAGTCCATTTCGGCTCTTACAAAAGAATCTCTCCATTATCAGGTCTTCCATTTCCATTTCTGTTCTCAACTATGTCAGATTTGTAATCCAAACTTTGGTTTGTAAATTAGTGTATTATTTTATGAGATAAATGTTTAGATTAATAGCTATTCTTTGCGACAAAAATATAAAAATAATGTGAAAAATAAACAATTACCAAAATATTGTGGAGATTTATTGATCAAAATCTGTCTTTTAATTATGTTTGACTTTTGGGAAGTTGTTTGGGAAAATAACTTCCAACCTCGATTCCTCCTTCTATTTTTTGTATAAAAGAAGTCAGTTTTTTGCGAATCAACACTTGCAAATCCGTTTAGAAATACAAAAAGAAAATATGTGGAAAGTTAATTCTCCACTAACCTACTTCCCAAAAGGCCAAATTAAAAAAAAAAAAGAAAGATGGATTTTGATCGATAAATCTCCAAATTAAAGTATCATTTTGGTAATTGTTTGTTTTGTAGCATTATTTTTTTTTTTATATTTTTGCACTTTTCTTCTCTCTCCTCTTTCTCTCTCTCTAATATAACGCGCATGGCACTATATCTAAAATTCTCCACGAACTTGTTTCTTTTGAAAGTAAAGAAAATGGACAACCTTTACGGCTTCCACTATTCAGCTGCTTACTCCGAGCACTCATCAATGGCTCCTCCGCCATTAACACCGACAGAGACACTAGCCTCCGAAGCTGCGCGATTATTCCGGTCTTGTTCTTCTTCATCGGATGCTGTCTTGTTGCCTAATGCTGTGATCTTGCAACAGCAGCAGGAGGATCAGGATGATGTATCTAAAGCACTTCGCGCTAAAGTTGCTTCTCATCCTCTTTTTCCTCAGCTCCTCCACGCTTACATCGATTGTCAGAAGGTATATATATATATATATATATATATATATATATATTCAACCAAACCCTTCAGGCTTTATGATTTCTTTCTTCTTATAACTTACTTACACCCCTCGTTGTTTTGTTTCTATGGTTCCTTGAAAAACGCACAGTACTTGTTTTCCATATAGGCAAAGGCCTAAGGGCAAGAGAACACAGAAGATAACCCTTTTTTGTTATCATTTTTCCTTGTTTTCAAACCAAAACTTTTTAGTTTTCCTTCCCTTACAAAGTTCTCATTCCACCTAAAACAATATTTCGTTGTTGTTGTTGTTTCATGATTTTCTATTTTTTCCTCTTTGAAAAATATCTACAGGTAGTTTGTTTCTGCTTTGAAAATTAACAGTTGGATTGGATCGTTAGTTAATTAATTTACATGATAGGACATGGAGAAACTCAACCATGTGGCCGCATATTTATATAATTTGAACGATAAGTTTCCAATATTCAAGTATGATTTTCGCCATCTGTATAGAGACCAAACCCTCTTTCAATTTATTTTCTTCAGCCAATTAATCTATGGTTTTAAATGGTTATTGTGGTCGCAGTGTAGTATTTACTATAATTACAAATAATTGTAGAAAAATAAAGCTGATTCAATTGCGTTGTGATGGGGTTGTAAAAACTATCAAAAGTTCAAAACTAACAAGAATGACTATAATTAATTATTGACGGTAATTTAAAATCTTAGATTAATTAGTTCTGCTTATTAATTTTGTGTTTTAATTTTCAGGTGGGATCCCCGCCAGAGATGGCGCAACTATCAGATGAAATCAGAGGAGAGAATGGTGGTGTGTGTCAGATAACGGCCTTCTTTGGTGCTGATCCCGAGCTTGACGATTTCATGGTCTCTTTCGAAAACCCATCTTCAAAATTCCATAACTAATTCCAAACCCTAATTAGTTTCCATATTTTTCATATTTTCTCACTTTAATTATATTTGCTTGTTGCATCGAAGGAAACGTATTGCAATTTATTCGTGAAGTACAAATCGGATCTTTCAAGGCCTTTTGAAGAGGCAACCGCTTTCCTCAACGACATGGAAACGCAGCTTCACTCCATCAGCAACGCCCTTGCCAACATTAATGCTGTACCTGGTCACTCTCTCTCTCTCTCTCTCTCTCTCTCTCTCTCTCTTGCTTGCTATTTGGTTGTTAATAAATTCAATGGCTCACTGGATTATCAGTTCTTGTTTTAACTGATTTTGGAAATCGAGTCATATGTGGCTAAGAAATAGTAGTTTGCACAAAATAAAATAAACTAAAAATGTAAGAAATTAAACTTTCTCACAGTTCAAATCTCAACTACTTGATTCCTTAAACTTACATAATCATACATATTATCTTTACACGGGGTTTTCTGCACAAGGGGTTACACTTTTGTAAAATTGAAAGAGTTGCGTTATTGAGTTGTGAACCACTGAATAGTTTTTTTTTTTATAAAAAAAAAGCCTTTAAATTAAGGCAGTTCCTTACATTTCAACCAATAAAATATTATGGAAAACATTCATAATTAAAATAATACGAATTTAAGGTTCAAAAGGCCCAAGTCACGTTGGAGGAACTGGCTCACATGGAGGCACTGTAGTCATGTGGTTTATGTTTGTTATTTGGTAGTCATCTTGTACGTCCTAGCTTCCTTAATTAATGAATCTAATATATGTACGAAGATTATATATATATGTCTTCGCAACTGAGAATTAGTTGACTAGCAAGCATATAACAGTTTGTAGCATATAACTACAATAAATTTTCCACATAAACAAGGGTCATAAATTTTCGACCTATTAATTAGTTATATTTACGGTGCCTAGCTAGCAAGTTTAAAACGATAAATAATGATAACCAGTGTTCAGTGATCTCCTTAATGGGGACTAGTAACAAGAAATCGTAAATTACACCAAGGTGAAGTCTGATCTATGAGTAGGGATCCTCTCTATTTCTCATGAGAAATGAAGATGTCCATTACTAAAGTTTTAGGATAATAAATGCATGGAAGGATTACATATATGTATATAATACACATTTATTTGGAAAAAACTTTAAAAATGGACAAAAATAAAGAAATGAAAAATGGAGAGGATCTTTTTCCCCGATCTGTCCCTTCAACCAATTGGGTTCCGTCTATTAGTCTAGGAAGTGTGCTCCATGTCTTAACACTGGTTGGAAGCTTAATTCTAAAGGAATTAAATCTCTTAAATAAGTTAAATGCATCCACCAAACCGGTGTAGAGGGTTCACCTATAAGATTAAGACTTAGTTTTAGCAAATTTACCTTGAGATTACCGTACAAACTTGTTAACAAAGAAACATGTAAATTTTTCAGGATATGCACATTAGTTTATTCTTGATTATCGACATCCTTTCACTAGTTTAATGCTGTTATTTTCGTAAGTTGAAGGATATATATATATTTCATGTTGGTCTTTTAGGTCATATGATGAGAGTACAATTGATACTTTAATCCATATATAAAAGAATCCAATAAATTTGAACATAAAGTAGTATGCAATCACAATGAGAAGAGTTAATGAGTTATCCCAACTATGTTGACATCATAAACCCCAAAAAATCATCTGTATCACACCACTAAAAAATACAAAACCAAAAGAAAACTCTAAGCCGAATAATATAAATATTCAATTGCATGTTTTTAACCTTTGGATTCTAACATTTTTCGGTTGGTTTATGTGCTTAATCACCCTCTATGTGTTTAAATTTGATAGTAGAGCTTTATGTCTCACACAAAGTTGCTTTTTTATATTTTTCTTTATTATACTAAGAATTTAACAAACATTATTTCAGAGCTAGCGGTCAATATTATGTATACTTTTTATTATTACTACAATAAATTTATCATATACCTACGGACATTTTTAGTGACAGTCGTCAAAATTGTAGGTATAAATATTAGTGTCAGTCAAACCATAGGTAAAGGTAGATGGATTGTAGGTAAAGCCTATTGACAGTAAAATACAATTATCGATAAATGTATATGGATCATAGGTAAAACTTATAATGACAGCCATTTCCCGTTATTATTCACCGCTCATAATGGACGGTTGAACCGGCCGTATGTGAATATAAGTTCTACATATAGCTATAAATTTTAAATATATAATAACAGATTTTGTCTGTCACTGAAAAACAAATTTATTGTTGTGTATTAAATCACATACATATACAGAAGATTGATATATATGTTTATATAATTCACAATCAACATGATGTTATATATACACCAGTGGCGGAACTTTGACATGTTGAATAAAAAATTGTACTTGTAATTGCTTTATTTTATGCTAGCTAGTACTAGTAGCGTATCAAATGATTAATATCCTTTGCATGTCAGGAATTATTCGCCCACCAAATCCATTGTGGTGGCCTCGATAACTTATTCTTTTTAGAAACTTCTATGTGAAACTAATCATTGCAAAGTTTCCAAGTGCTCTAATTGCAAAAGGAAAAAATCCTGATGGAATAAATAAATGGTCGGATGATATATATGGTTTTAAATTGTGGTTATAGTTTGCGGTTGTATTTACGGTCATTATCGGGTGGAAAAATACGGCCAAGTGATTTGATAAGTCAAGAAGGTTCGTCACAAGAATTTTGGATTCTTGATAAGAACAAGGTGGCTCAACTAAGAACCAAAGAGAAACAATATTTTTCACAAAATGAAATTTGATCCAAAATGAACATCCAAGTTGTTTATTTTATGTTAGTAGGCGCATACATATAGAAGCAAGGCTGTGATGGGACCACGGCAAGTGTACCGGGTCGTTGCAAGTAATAAAAAGATGAAACCGGATATCGTTCTCAGGGATCGAATGCCAAATATCAATTCTCAAAGTCAACTACTACTTAAACGAATTTTGGTTCAAAGGGAGCTCAGGCAAATTCATAAAGCACCTAAGTTAAATACAAGAATAGAATTTTTTTGTGATTTCAGCTTTGACAAATTAACAAACACTTATAAAGTACAAAGGGTTGAAATTCAATTAGAGAAAAGAGTTGGGATTAAGTTCATTTGATTTCATTTGCTACACTTTAATTGGGGTTAATACAAAATACTTCACCTATTTTGTTATCGGATTCTCCTAATTTTCCAAGACCCAATTCCTTAGGCCAAAGAACTTTAATCCCTAATTAAAGTCCCTAATTCCTTAGGTATTTCAAAAAGGGAAAAAGCATGAAGTTCAAGAATCCAAAAGATAACAAGCATTCAAAGACTATTCCTAGTTCAAGAATCTCAAGGTTCATAATCTTAAAGAAATTCATGCATCAAACTCCCATTCAAAGCATAAACCATATCAATCATTCCAAGGACGATCAAACCTTAGAAATCTTTAAGAACAAAGATGATAAACTCAAAATAGAAGAAGTCATGCATAACACCCAAGTCAAATACAAGCAAAATCCATCAAAATCTACTTAACCCCAACAAGGGGAAGTTTAGCTAGACATTGAACTAAAGAAAGAAACTAAAACAAAACAGAAAAGAGAAAACTCCATGAGGAACTATGAAGATGATCCAAGCTTCCACTCTTTTCCACTCCAAGAGCCATCACAAGGTTTCCAAATTAGGTTCTTTTTCTGTCTGATTCTCATCTTTGCCGTCCCCCCTAGTAAAAAGGGTTCCCTGATGTGTAAATGGGCCAATTGAGAAATGGGCCCGCGACAGGTGACACCGCCCAGCAGCCAACTTGTCGCCTATCGGTGGGAAGACAGGAAGCAGCTTAAATTGATTAGGCTATCATCGCCTAGACAACCCCTTCCTTGGAGGTCCCATTGGTAACCCCACTTATAATTATTAGCGTTACAGCGTAACGTAACGATATAAATATGTGGAAATATTAAAACATACAATACATACTGATACCATAATACAAGTATACATACATAATAGTACTGGCTCCATCAGTAGAACCTACAACAACTGATACCAAAAAAACAAACTTCAGAGCACGCAGTAAATAGAACTGAAAGCATAGTAGCGGAAATAAAAATACAGACAACTCAATCTCTCGTACTGGCCATAACAACTACAACTACCAACTCCCGATGTCTAAGGTCCTCCAGCACCGGGATCCAGGGCTCTCCCGCCAGCATCTGGTTCTACGGGTGTACCATCAATCTCCTCTGGCAAACCCTCAACGGGATCTTCTCGTACAGTCGAGAGTGAAGAGAATATGCCATACATGGGAAAAACAGCGATATAAATAATGTATATAGATAGCAACACACCAAATCACAACAGTGACAACCAAACAACTTCCGGATAATTTTTCCCTTAACTACTGTCTCTTACACTCATACAACTAACGAATATATGGACGCGATCACGACGCGACATCCCCAACAGATCAAGGTGTCTCAGTCATCACTATGCCACCCCCATAAAGTAGGGTTCGGTCTAAAGCCCGTAGGCCCAACTCATCTCATGGCTACGACATATTACCCCGCCCGCAGGCCAAGTCGGAATATTCGCTCGTCAACAACGCAACTTATGGTAACGACATGTTCCCCCGCCCGCAAGCTAGGTCGGAGCACTCGCCCGTCCGTTAACAACTCAACTTTCGGTAACGACATATCCCCCCACCCGCAGGCTAGGTCGAGATATTCGCCCGTCCATCTACAATTCGACTAACGGGTACGACCATCTCCCCACAGGTAAGATCGAAATCCCCCGTATGCCAACACAGTGATGAACAACAACTATGCAACATGAATCTCACTGACTCATCTCGGGATCAACACTTAGTGACTCAGCCATGACTTATAAACAACCACTACCAACTTTCATTTGACTTAACCGGGTATCAACTTATATCACAACATTAACAGATCAACTGTATCTCTAGGTTGAACACTACGACACAAATAAATATCCTCGACTTTCTCGCCACACAATCATCTCCCAACTTATCAGAAATCACAGCTTAGCTCTACTCAGACGTCGGCAGTCACAACAGCATATGAATAACAACCAAAACAGATTTAACAGTAAAATCAGCTTACAGATAAATAACATTCAATCAGTCATAATCATATAAACAGGCATCATACACATATAACATATAATATACCAAATATCCAATCACAGCACAGACAACCTCAATATGTAGTAAAAACAACCTAACGGTCAAACGACCTCTAGTAGGGTTTAAGTCGCCCTACGCATATCAATATATATTATTTAAAGCTTGCCTCCCCGACGATATTGCAGTTCCTTCCCCCACCTTAGCAAAGTTCCCGTGAGATTTCGGATATTGCTCCGCAACAGTCAATCGAGTGCGCGATTGAGCGTTCGAGTCCTGTCAGGCTCTATACAGTAAAACACAACTAGAAATTAGAATAATTAAATCATAACCTACCTAATCTTTAAGATTAGCTACTACCCCTATTTAATTAATTAGGCTAGGGATGTCTAAAAATTCCTAACTCTTGGATCAATGATCCTCAGATATCCCTAAACATAACCAATAAAGGCATTTACTCAAAAAGTAAAGATTTCTCCTATTGCACTACCCCTAGGGTTCGCCCCTATTGAATGAAAAATATGAAAAATAGCTAGAGAGCTCCAAAAATTCTCATTTCTTGGATAACACCTTAACTAAGTGTGATAACCCTAGATATCAACTCAAAACATCAAAAACCAACCAAAAACCCTACCCTACACAATAGGGGGTTTCGGCCCCTCTATGGTTAAATACCCTAGAGAGATTTCTTGGCTCTAAGCTCTTGGACCATACAAGTATGTCATGAACCTAGGCCATAGAAATTGGTTTGGTGTTGAAATGATTTTTCTACAATGTTTCATTGAAGTTTGAATGTTTGGGGTTAAAAACCCTAACATTTCTAACCATAGAAATTAAAGGAGAATAAAGAGAGATTGAGAAAGATAGATAGAACTAGCTACCTCCTATGATGATCTCCTTCAAAAATGAGTGAAGAAGCTTCAAGAAATCTCCAAGTTTCATGCTCTAAAAATGGAGAAATGGTGAGAAGGAAAAGAGAGAAAGAAGGAGAAAAGGAAGAAGATGGGGCTGCTGCTGGTTTGCTTGAGAGAAAAAAATGAGAGATTGAGGGTGAGAGAATAGAGTATTAAATAGGAAATGTTAAGTGAAGGTGAAAGTTAAAAGGTAAAGAAAGTAATTAGTAAAAACTAACCAAGGGCAATTAGGTCAATTCATATCCTGACATTTTGAAAAATCCTCACGACACTGATAGGAGTCCCCAAATAATTTAACATAGCCCTGGTATGAAAATTATTGGCTCAAGGTTCTCGAAAAACCCTAAGACAGCTCGAATCGTCTACCCGATCGACTATCGGTCCGAATATAAAATATTATTTATATTTTTGGACGTCAGGACACATTTTAGCAAAAAGGTGGAGGATTGAATTCTAAGACTAATGGTTCTAACCGTTAGTCAAAATGATGTCTTGATACTGGAAAAACAAAATCATCCGAAAAACATATATCGGACTCCGTTTGAGTTTTCGGTCCAAAACTTAACCCTAAAATACAATCACTTAAATACTGATTAAATAAAAATATTAAGAAAGTCAGGGTGTTACACCCGACGATACAAAGATAGAGAGCAGGATGAAAAACTGGGGCTCACCGCCCAGCGGTCATATGGCCACCCGGTGTTAGGAGGTCAGGAACTTCTTCTTTATTTATATGCTTCTCTGAACTTTTGACAGTCTAACAGCTATGCTAGCTCTTTCATTGATTAATTATATTCTCAAGCTTATCAGGTCTCAATCTTCATTAATCACTGCAAAACAAAATACTATGAATGAGATCCCAAGAAAACTCAGAATTATAACCAAACACAAGCAAATTATATCAATTGAATCAAAGCATGCTACAACCATTAAATCCAAGTTAATTGAGGCAAAACAATGTTATAAGTTGGACACAGATGGCGAAATCCTCATCAAAAGGTACAAGAAAAATAGATAATTCGCAGGATTATCAGGCTGGCAAGAGTTGGCTTACACATAGTCATCATAAGATTCCATAACCCCCCTAATAACTAGCATAACTATGCCACTAATTTGTGAAATGAATACAATAATAAGTGGCTGCCTAAAAACATAACTCTCCTAATTAAACCAAACAATAAAATGACTCATAACTACAAGGAGTTACCTTAGGCATGCAAGCCAAAAAATTCTCTCCCAAGAAAGCTAACAACTCATGTATCTCATGCAAACCAAAAGACACACTCGAGTAACTCATGCAAAACCAAGAGATAAATTCATGTATCACTATGAGAAGTGGGCTTGACCATCATGCAACTCTTAGTGTAGCCCACTAACAAAGTAGCCAAAATTGGATCCACTCACATAACCCATTACACTTATTGAATTGAAATAAAACAAGTAAGTAAAGATTTCATGCACGCCCTCAACATCATCATTTTGGGTCTTCTAGTTGACTAAGATAAGTCACCAACTTGGGCTTCATTCCTTCTAGGCTTGAACTCGAGCTTGCCTCCATTAAAAACACCACCGTTTGATTTAGAGCTTGTTGGGCCTTTTTGGTTCTAGCTCTTGTCATGGGCCCACCAAGTCCTTGAATAGCTTCTTGATCCATGATGGTATCCATTGGATTCATATCATTCCCTCCTTCTTTAAGTGAATTCGACCTCGAATTCACCTCTTTCATAACCTATATGAAGAAAAGTGAAAGTCAATCACATGAAAAACAATGTTAACCCTTCCACCGAGGTCAAATGAAAAGTGAGAGAAATCACCCAATGTAGCAAGTAGGTGATACACATGTTCATCTTGTACAATCAACATCCCAACACATTCATAGCCAAGGTAGGGAATTTTAAAGGTAAACACAAAGTTATACCTCCTTGAGTTGACATATATGACCAAATGTACCTTCCTTGGTTTGAACTTGGTGACAAAAGAGAAGGTACTTTGTCTTTGCAAACACTACAAGGCAAATTGAACCTCATTAAGATTCTCCTCATCACAAACAAAGGACGGCTCTTTTTGAGACAAAACAAGCCCCTTAAACACATTAGGAGCATCATATGGAAGCTTAAAAGAATTCACAAGAATAGGTAGAGTAAGAAGGGGTGTAGTAGTGAACCCATCAATTAATGCCACATGCAAACCTTTAATGCTCATAACAAACCTCATAATGCTAACTTTATTTTAAACAAAAGAGTAAGTAGCCAAGTTAGCAAACAAGCTTTCTCTTAGAAATCCAGCACAACCTTCAAAATTGTTGTCATGAACCAAGTGAACATTAGAGAGATAATACAAATTAGGCATTTTAACATATAAATTTGCAAATCTAGCAAGCGTAGGAGGAAGGCAATTCCCAAACAATTTAACAAGAATTAAAGAAGTGGAAGGCTCAAGTATGCAAAGAGTTAAACCGAGAAGTGTTTCACTTGATTTAACTTCTTCAAGACCCAAAATAGCCTTGCAAGCATCCTTTTGAGGGACCTTTGGCCAAACACCTTCAAAAAGAAGTCAACATAACTAGGGAAAATGTTATCATTAGTGGTCAAACAATCATATTTATATATCCAAAAAGTTTGGCAACGATTGTCTTACCAATAATGCATCATTCACCTCACTTTCAATTTTACTCTCATTGTTTTCTTTTCCCTCATTCTTTTCCTTACTTTCATCTTTCTCTTCAAATGTACTCTCAACTTTTACGTCATTCTTTTTTTCAGTCTCTCTTTCTTTTCTCTCTTACTCTCTCTTTTCTCTCATTTTAATTTGATCTTCACTAACTTCTTTTGGAGACAAAGGAGTAAGAATGACCTTTCGGTTTTGGTACATGAAAGAGAATTTATTTGAAAACCCATCAAGGGTGGCCTTCCTATCATATTGCCATGGCCTCCCAAGCAACATATGGCTTGCCTCCATAGGCACCACATCACAAAGTACACTATCATGGTATTTTCCAATTGACAAAAGAATCTCAACTTGCTTATTCACAACCATTTCTCCAATCTCACTTAGCCCTTGAAGCTTATATGGTCTTGGATGTGCCTTAGTCGCAAGATTTAATTTTTGAGACCAATCTAGAACTAGCAACATTTGCACAACTACCACGATCAATGATTAAAGAGCATACCTTCCTAGAATTAAGCATCTAGTATGGGAGATATTCTCCCTTTGGCTTTCATCTTGCTCTTTGGCTTAGCTCCCCAAAAGTCTCCTTACCATAAATAAGTCTCCTTTCGAAATTGTTTATTCTTCTTCACTCCCCTCTTCACTTGAGGCCTCGGATTGTGAGACCACTTCTCCACTCCTTGACACCATTGTCCTTTTTGTTGGACATTGGGATGCAATATGTCCATGGCCCAAGCATTTGAAGCACTTCACATCACTGCTTCTAGTAGTTGTTTCCAATGACTTCTTTCCTTGAGATGTAGATACGGCTTCCTTGGAGAATGATGTGCCCCCCTTTTTTGGTTTGTCCTTCCAATTTGAAGATGAAAATTTGGAAGAAGAAGAACAAAATTTGGACTTCTTCCTCTTGAGTTGTTGCTCCACCTTTATGGCTTGTTAGACCAAGTCTTCAAGCTCCACATAGTGTTGAAGTTTCACTATGTCTTGAATGTATTGATTCAACCCATGTAAGAACCGAGCCATAGTAGCCTTCCTATCTTCATTGTAATTAGACCTAAGTAAGGCCAACTCTATCTCCTTGTGGTACTCATCAACACTTTTGGATCCTAGGTCAATCTTTGCAATTTGCTGTGAAGGTCCCTATGGTAGTGATTTGGGATAAACCTCTTTCTCATGACATGCTTCATTTCTTCCCAAGTCTCAATAGGCTCCTCCTTATATCTTCTTCTTTCTTTTTGCATTTGATCCCACCAAACAAGTGTATAGTCCTTGAATTCAAGAGCGGCTACCGTCACTTTCTTTCTTTCATTGTAAGAGTTATGATCAAAGACTTGCTCCATCTTGATCTCCCATTCCAAGTAGGCTTTGGGATCATTTTTCCCATGAAAGGTAGGAACTTTGATCTTGACCCCTTCAATTCTATCCTCTCTATCACGCCTCCTTCCTCTATGTCCTCCTCTTCTAGGTCTTCCTCTTTCACTATCATTTCCACTTGACTCATCACGGTTTTGAAGGTTGGCAAGTTGTCTATCATAATTTGCTTGCATCTTCTCCATTTGCCTTGTAAGGTTTCGGATTTGATTAGTCATCCTAGCTTGAAGAACCGCTGACCTTGGAGAGAGAGACGGGGTATCATCTGCCATCACTTGAACACACAATATCAAAAGATAACAAGAACTTATAAAATTCCTCATTACACTCCCTCACTTGTGCACACAAATGTAGTTCACTCAATTGGCTTTTTCCACACAAGATGTAATTTTCACTCTTGCCTTTTTCCAGTCAATTGTTCTCTTTTAGGCCTTAGAGGAGTCAAACATAATCCACACAAAAATCCAAAATCAAGTAACAAAATCCACAAAACTTATCAAAACTAAGGGAAAACAAAAGAAAGGCTAGAAAAGGGAAAATTTTGAGAATAATGAAAACAAGAAAGAAGGGAAAATCTTCAGGAATACAAATTGCCTAAATAAGAATTTTTTTTTTTTAAATAATCGATTATTGTAATCGATTTTGGGTTTTCTGACTTTGTAATAATCGATTATTGTAATCGATTATGGTGTTTTTTTTTTTATACTTTGATGAAGATAAACACACTTGCAAACTTGTTTTGGGGCAGAAACATAAAAACAACGAAAATTCCCTTCAAACAGAATCAAAGTGATATTTTGGATAGAAAAGAAGAAAGTTTGAAGATGAAGAACAAAGAAGAAAAATGAAGAACACAAACAAATAATTCAACCAAACCTGAGCTTTGATGTCACTTGATGACAACCAAATGGATAAGTTGCCTTTTTGATGATCTTAGGTTGAACTATCATACAAGTACAAGGACTTAGTTTCGTGAATAACAACAAGTAACAAGAAGAAGATTAAAACAAATAAATGTGGAAGGGAAATAAAGATGATGGTGATGCCACAAACCAAGTGGTTTGATAAGCCAAGGAGGTTCGCCACAAGAATCTTGGATTCTTGATAAGAACAAGGTAACTCAACTAAGAACCAAAGAGAAACAATATTTCTCGCAAAACGGAATTTGATCCAAAATGAACATCCAAGCTGTTTATTCCATGTTAGTAGGCACATACATATAGAAGTAGGGCTGCCAAGAGTTGGCTTACACATGGTCATCATAAGATTCCATAACCCCCTAATAACTAGCATAACTATGCCACTAATTGGTGAAATGAATACAACAATAAGTGGCTGTCTAAAAACATAACTCTCCTAATCAAACCAAACAATAAAATGGCTCATAACTACAAGGAGCTACTTTAGGCATGCAAGCCAAAAGATTCCCTCCCAAGAAAGCTAACAACTCATGTAACTCATGCAAACCAAAAGACACACTCGAGTATCTCATGCAAAACTAAGAGATAAATTCATGTATCACCATGGGAAGTGGGCTTGACCATCATGCATCTCTTAGTGTAGCCCACTAACAAAGTAGCCAAAATTGGATCCACTCACATAACCTATTACACTTATTGAATTGAAATAAAACAAGTAAGTAAAGATTTCATTCACGCCCTCAACATCATCATCTTGGGTCTTCTAGTTGACTAAGATAAGTCACCAACTTGGGCTCCATTCCTTCTAGGCTTGAACTTGGGCCTGCCTCCATTAAAAACACCACCATTTGATTTAGAGCTTGTTGGGCCTTTTTGGTTCTAGCTCTTGTTATGGGCCCACCAAGTCCTTGAATAGCTTCTTGATCCATGATGGTATCCATTGGGTTCATATCATCTTACCATTTGGCTAACCAATGAAGCAAAATCGGCTATTCACATTTGGCTATTAATAATTATTTTCTGGTGATAACAATTGCCCCCTGCATCTTTTAGCTGACGACAAGAAGTGGAAGCTGAAAGATGTATTATGTCAGGCGAACTTCTTTCTTTCCGCTGCCCTGAGTCTCGACTAATGTGACTTTGTTGCATATGAAAACTTAATCTTCTGGAACAACTAGGTTCGCAGATAGTAGACTTACAATGCCAAAATGACACTGCTAAATGCCCCCCGACTTCATAGGATCAGACTCCAATCTTATAAAGACATTGGGTTTGTAGATAATAGTCTTATGTTGCTGATTCGGCACATAGCTAAATGTCCTCCCACTTTGCCTTGTTCAATTTTTATACCCTTCCGTTTCCATTGCTTATGCCTCAGTTATTTCCATTTACCTTTTGATGTAAGAAATAGTAAGCCAGACATTGAAACCATGTTAGTGAATTTAGCTGGGAATAAATTTGTATCAGCCGTGATATCAACTATACCTTTCTCAGCTAACTTTGATCTTTGATCCTTTAAAGCCTTTTGGACAACATTTTCCTCAAGCTTTTGGCTGTCATGACATTAGCTGCCTAATCACTATGATAATCGGCTGCATATTCAAACACATCACAATCATCAATAAGGACTATTTCCAAGTTAGATCTGTCTTGTTGCTTCTCTAGAATGAAGCGTTCAATCATGGAAGCTTTGGTTGTCAGTTGACTCAAGTCGGAAAATTCATGGGCAAAAAATTCTTCTTTCATATGTAGAAGCATGTTACCCATAATTATGGCAGTATATTCAGCTTCTGGAAACTGTATCGTGCATTTATTATTCAGCTTCCTGAATTTTCTATGAAGTCAACAGCCGTCTCATCATCTTGTTGTTTCAAACATATCAGGTTGGCTGCTGTAACTTCAGGCTGAGGCTTATAAAGCCTATCATGGAAGCACATTTCCATGTCTGCCCAGTTTTGTACAGAATTAGGAGGCAATAAAGAATACCAAATGAAGGCTACTCCTGTCAATGACAAAGGAAATAGTTGCAGCTTGCAGTACTCATTCTGATTAGCCTCTTTACATTGGGCAATAAATCTGCCAATGTGCTCCATGGTAAACATGTCATCTTCTCCTAAGAAAGTTGTGAAATTCGGGGTCTTAAACCCTCTTGGTAATGGCATCATTCTGTCCACCCATTCCGGATATGGATTTCTATACACAGACCTATCTAAAGGCCTTAGTTGCACGCCAAAGTACCTTCTTACAGTCTCAGCTATCACATTGGGATCAATCAGCTAAGGGACAACCGGGATACTTAACCATTACCACGTGAAATTTGGTATTCGGGTGAGAGATGGACCTAATTGTCTTGCTGGCATTTGGTACATCGGCTCTGGCGTACTTGGAATCATGATTTGATTAGCCGCAGTAGGTGGAATTGGAATCCATTGCTGCTTTGCTGCATAATCACCAGGATTCTTATGTTGAATTTCATGGACAACTAATTGATTAGTCGAGGTAGGTGGAATTGCATTCCATTGCTGCTCCCTAACATAATTATCAGGTGCCCTATACAAAATTCCTCGAGGAGGAATTGAGTCCATCTGAATATAAGGCGGTTGTTTTGGGGTCACATGATAAACTGACATATTAGCCGAGGTAGGTGGAATCATGGTCCATGGCTGCTCCCCAGCATAATCTCCAGGTAACTTTGTCTAAATTGCTTCATACCCGTGGTAGGATACGTCATAACCACATGCATAGTCACCTGTGACTTTGAACCAATAGCCGAAGCGTTTGATACGAAACAAGGCATACCAATCTGGCCTGACGGACTTGGTGGCCTTTTGGACATTTGAACCTGTCTATTCTGCAATACCGATTAAGATACAATATTGTTCACAACAATTTGCCCCCAAGTTTAGTAGCACTAAGATGAGTTGGTGCCTGTGAGACGAGACTAGGTTGAGGGATATGTTGAATCATGTTCGGCTGGCCTAGCTGAGATGGTCTTGCCTTAATATGTTGGGTTAGACTCGGTTGTATTTGTTGGAGAACACTATTTGAGATTTGTTGCATAGGATTCAGCTATCCTGGTTGCCCAATATCAGAAGAAATAGCCGAGTTCTCTCCATAATTCAATTGTTGTTTTTCTTGCTCCCTCATCTGATGCACTTCGTTATGCACCATTGGTTTAACAATGTCTTCCAGCTGCTTGGACATATGGCACATAATCTCATATACCCCCATATTTATTTGCTGCCGAATAAACGAAGGTGCCATCATTATCGGGTGATTTTGATCAGTCGTATTAGCTGCTACTGTTGAATGTCCACCGACAGTTAACACCAATGCAGTAGACATGCATGTTGAGTTGGGGTAGTTGTCACTAATGGTTGACATGATGGCATGCCTAAGGCAACTGAAGTTGAAGGTTCAATTGATTTACGGCTGCCAATCTTCTTGGTAGTAAATTGAGACGGTTCCATGCTACAACAATGTAATCTAACCAGAGAGGTAAACTTCCCAATGTATTCACCTTCTCGGTCCCACCGGGTGTGCCATTTGCTATCGTCGTGAGAAATTTTGGTGTTTAGCTGTTTAATCGGCTAATCCACATAGTTGATAATGATTCCTCTTTTGTGTTCAGGCGATTATGCTGAGAAAAGGACTCTATTTCTCAGCTGCGGGTTCATAGACTACTCCAAAGAGTGTCTAGTGTAGAAGGTGAAGCTAGAAAAAACTAAGGTTGCATGAAAAGTAAAGGATAAAAGCGATAAAAGAAGGAAAGCGATAAAGGAAAGGAAAGATAAAATAAATGTAAATGAGTTTGATTGAGTATTCGTGTGTCTTTTACTATTTATAATCAGTATTTATGGGGTACACTATGAACTTAAGCAAAAAACTAACCCTAAACGTGCCTTTGTTGGCTACTAACTCCTACAAATTAGCATCATGTTAATTGGCTGACCAAAGACACAACAATGTACACAAAACGCTGCGTTCCGACGGCTGACTATTTTACCAACACCTATTATATTCACGGCAAGTTGCTCCATGATCTTCCCATTGGTAACCATTTCCACGTATTTTGCTTCAAACTGCTTTATCTTCAATACGTTGCAACAACTTAGTTATCCGCTCTCCATAATTATAGGGATAAATAATTAGGGTGCTCGGCTGCTCAAAACTACCCTCATCTTTTAATCTGTCATCCTCGGCTGCCATAAACACTCTATCATATTTTTCATATCACCAACATATTAATGACCATTACTTAATTACATAAATCGACTGCCATTTAATCAAAATAATTAATTAGCACCTGATTCACATAATCCCAACGGCTCAATAGCTTCCACGGCTATATTAAAAAAAATATGGTGATAACATTTGCGGTTTCCAATTGGCTGGCACATGGTACCATATCAGCTCTTACCATTCGGCCAGGCCAACCAATGAAGCAAAATCGACTATTTGCATTCGTCTATTAATAACTATTTTCTGGTGATAACAACACCATCATAGAGTCATTTGTCCTGTTATGAAAACACCCCCTGTACGAGATATGATATGATATAATTAGTTGATATTGAGATTGAATTGATTCACTTCATATTCAAGCGTGTGGCACATTTCTTCTAGCCCTAGCGTCGTTTCCATTTTATTACATTGGCCGAGGGCACATCCGGTTCATAATTTGTACCTCAGATTATGTGATATGGAGTTATTTAATTAGTTTTAAGGAGAATGCTAAAGAGTGCCCTTGAGGTATTAGTTAAGAAATCAGGAAAGGAAATTTTATATGAGTAAATGATGTATTTAATATATTAAAAAAATATTACACTTAGTTTTTCAATAAAAATTTTCCTTTTGTTGATTTCTTAAACAATGTCCTTAAGATCCTCGTTGGTCCGATCAAGTTTTAATTGTATGTTACGAGACACTGGGTATAATGAAGTCAAGTGCATGGGTCACGGTCTAAATAAATTTTAAGCCTTTCAAGCATGGAGAAAAAGTGTTTGTTTAAAGTACTCAGATGGGAACACTTTGCTGTCAACTTGAAATTCAAAGAGTTATATAAAATATGTATATAATAACGCTGAACTGGAGGCCAGATGTGGCTTGTCTTTGATCTTGATCATCAACTCAATTAAGATTCCGTTCCAAGTAGTAGTGTGGTTGCACGTGTTTGTGTACTGATCTCATCGTTTCCTTAGAATGTCTTTTTCCTTTCTTTCTTTAATTTAATCGCTTCTGCTTTTGAGGCTATCCATATACATTATATATTTGAATCTTAGTAAACTGAGGCTTTTGTACTTGACACCGTTGGGATTCGTTGCATAATTTTATTTTATTAATACCTTCATATGATCCAGGATATAGACTGTATTTTACAAGATATGTTGTTTGGATATTTTGGGTATATATCAGTTCCAGTTATGGATAAAGCTGCTTTCTTTAATTTGAGCATTGCTGGCTGATCTTATTAAGGTGATAGATTTGGTGGAAAATAACAATCCTGAACATGGAAAGAGTTAGTTTCTCTGGATCATCCAGTTATGAAACACGCTTGGAGGTTTTATATATACAAATGACTTTATGTGCTTTTTCAGTTGATTGCATGCTTGTCTTGGTTATTTAAATATTCTTCTATTGCACCTGGAGACTGTAGACATATGTTCGAAATACTTCAAAATGAACTGTATTTAAAAATGATGACTTAATGTTTAAAGAAAGAAACACTAAGAATTTGAAGGTGTTTGTTTTCTGTTTTGTTTTGTATATGGTTAGAGTAACTCTTATACTCACTTCAATGTAGAATAAAACTATTAAATAAACTACTAATTACTGCTAAGTGTATTATTTCTGTTATTTAGGGTCAATCTTTTAGGAATGAACTCCATACTCAAGACACCGTGAACATCTTTGGATTCTTTTTTTTTTTTTTTTTCGATAAGTAGAGTAATTATCATTAATAGATCTAGCTTTTGGATCACAACATTTACTCTCTCCACTTATGAGGAAGGGTTGGAGAACAAACATCCTATCATATGCACCAAGTTAGATGAGAAAAAGATTACATAAAGAGTCCACCCGTAAAATGACACAAAACCACTTTTGGTATTACACCCCCCTAGTGCCTTACTGCCTTCTAGCAACTCTTCTATATCTATAAACAACCTCTTCAGTATCTAAACCTCTTATAAGCCATCATCTTTAAATATTACATTAAATTGCATACAAGGAGCATTTTTATCTCACTTGGAGTGCTGCAGCAGTAATCACCTGTCATGGAACCAAAACTTGAGCATGCCATTTATCCTCCATTTATATAATCCCGTGCATCATACACACATCCATTTTCTTTCATAAATCGTTTGGAAACTTCAACCTCAGTCACTGTGTATGATTCCTGTTTTTACTACACCCTACATAGCTACCTTATTGGTTGGATTATCTACACTTCCAGAAATATCTTCCTCTTGTATCAGTTTAAATCTTTAACCACCGGCTGCACTGACTGGCATCTCTCCTTTGATTTCAGAAAAACCATCAGCATCACTTTAGTCTTTATCTCCTTATTGCCTTCCTGTTATATGAAACTCATTTCCTGCAAAACATATCATCAGTCCATCAATATTAAAGAAAAACAGGCAGATCAATGGTCACCAATTTGACCTCCTACAACCACATTAGCCAGGGTCCTTCCATTTGAGCACCTTCCTTTGCAAGGTTGTCTGCCATTTGGTTTGCTTCCCTATTTCTATGAACAAAAACAACACCCTTTAAGCTTAGTAAAATATTTTGCAATTTATTACAGTAAAAGCGCAAGTTTCATGGACACTCTTCTTTCTTATTAATCCAGGTTATGGCATTTTTTGAGTCTGATTCTATGATAATTTCCTTATTTTTCATCCACTCTTTTTGTAGGGAAATTTCAAGGGCAATAACAATTGCCATAAATTCAGCTTCATTAGAATCCCTTATGGCCACTGATGCAACAAAGAGGGCCTTTGTTGTCCCTCGATCATCTCTTAAAATACCTCATATACCTGCGGGCCCAAGTTTGCCTTTAGACGATCCATCAACGTTCCACTTTAGTCTATTATGTGGTGGAGGATCCCAGCTTATGCTAGGTTTAGGTTCTTTTCTTTTTGTCCACAAGCTAACACATTCTAATTTATGTACTACCTCATTTGGATTGAAGGGGCAACTAAGTTCCCATCCTTTTACCTAGAATCCCAGTCTTAACCTTATTAGATATTGCAGATTGTGCCAGTCCACCTATTCTTCCTCAGACACAATTTTATTTCTTTGATTCCAAAAGGTCCACACCACTACATAGAACAGAGAGGTCCAAAGTTTTCTTTGGAAACCCCTACCATAAGCTCCTAACCAACATTCAAACCATTTGCTTGTTGTTTGTGTAATTGGAATTTGGACATTCCACCAATCTAAACATCCCATCCAAACTGATCAAGAAAATTTGCAATGTAGAAAGAGATGGTTAACTGTTTCTTCCTCACATTCACAAAAGGGACACAAAGCTTCACTTTCTTGGATTATGTTAAGTCTTTTGAGTCTATTTCTTGTGTTTAATCTTTCTTGAACGACAAACCAGCTTAGCAGCTCAGCTCTTGGAGGAGCTACCCCATTCCAAACACCTTTCACACTATTTGTGACCTAGTTTTGTTCCCAAAAAGTCTTGACAAAGGCTTTAACGGTATATTTTCCCTCATTTTCATATTTCCACCATATTTTATCTTTTATTGAACTAGTCAGTATTGAATCTCTTATTGTAGCTAGTAAGCTCTCCACTTCTTCCTTTTCCCACCGGAAAAGATATCTTTGGATTCTTATGTGAGATTGGCATAAATGATATTTGCACATGAAAATCCTTAGATCATTTTTTACATTTTACTTTGTTTCAGAAAATAAAGATAGATAGTGTTATATAGAATACGTATTTTTCTTGTTTTATTATCTAAAAAAAGTGATGTGAATGGTGTAAATTTTTTTATGTGCAAATATCATGACTATTTAGCCACTGTCATCAAATAGCAAGTTTTGTTGTCACTTCTTAGAGAAATTGTGAATTTTCCTATTTATTTTTTTGTTAAATATTTAAAATCCGAAACTAGTGAAGGAAATTGAAGGGCTATAGGTAAGAACATTCAAATAGAAAGTAGTAAGTTTAGGGCATTGCCTTGTAGGTAATTATGCTTTCTTTTTATAAGTATAATTGTATTGAATGAGGATATAAGAGGTATCCCCACCCATGTACAAGAAATAAGAAGAGAGCTTCCAGACCCAATGTAAGTAGCATACTAACTCAAAAGAAATCAGTATACTTATTACAAAAATCTAGAGCCGAAAAATAAACCAAAGAAGAAAACCAAGAAAACATTCCTAAAAACGACCCCTACTCCTGCATAAATTTTTTTTGCCCATAGCAGAAGGCCCAAAACGCTGTAGAAGCCTATAACTTTAAACCACAAACAAAGCAGCAGGCGCCTGCTATGCTCCAATCAATCTCCAAAGATTTCAAACACAAAAAATGATGCAGTGTGAGAGTGCTAGCTACAACATGTTCCACTGATTTGGTCACCACTCCATTAGGATAAATAACAGACTACCTCAACCATTGGATAAAGAAACTGAGCCCCATCAGAAATTCAAAACCAAAACACATCATCATACCCGAAAATACTTTCCCCCTCAACTTCATACCAGCGAATAAAGCATGCCACCAAACCCATTGAGTCCATTGTCCCTGAAAACCTGTTTCACACATACAAGTCTAGCCAGTCTATTATCCCCAATGACCCTCTGAAATACTCCACACCTCTTTTAATCCCATTGTCTTCAACATCAACTCCTAACCACATACTTCAAAAAACACTTCACCACTGCCACAGTCATAGGTCATAACCATAGGTGCTTGCATGCTGAAAACAAACACCCATTCAGAGCAGAGGTACCATAACAAGAGAGAATTACAGTACAAAAATACCACCACCAAAATTACAGCAACTGAAAAGAAATGTCACTTGATTGTTTTGCATAAAGAGAAGGGCCAGAGAGCCACAAAGCATCGATCTCAACAGGAACCAGAGGCACCAGACAAGACAAAGATCGATCAAACTCTCTAAGATGATATTTCTCGCCAAAGAACCTCACACTAGTGTTTCACTCCCACTCACAAAAAGCTTACCAAGAAAGACCCCTCACTGTAGTGTTTCACTCACACTCACCACCCGTAAAGGCCAGCCACTCAAGTATTTCTCTCTCTCTCTCTCTCTCAGCAACCCCAAAAGTCCATCAGCCAAGCTTGACCTTTTTCAGCAAAAGAAAAAAATATTTGTTAAAAAAGAAAGCATATATATTTTTTTCAATTTTTTTAAAAATTTATATTTTATAGAAATTATTTTTGTAGTTGTACCAAAAATCACGTTTAGGCCGGCTTTAGTTTTCTTTTTATAAGTAAAAAATATATTGATAAGAATACAACGGATACTCTAACTCATCCATATACAGGTAACAAAAAAAAAGTCAGATTGAAGGTGGTATGATATTGCCTTTTATAAAACAAAGACAATATAAGTATTACAATAACCTAAACCCTCGTATAAAAACCAAAACCAGAAGAACTGAACCTGTGATTATAGAATTAGGAGGAAAAAGCCTCTAACCTATAACCACAAAAACAAGCAAAATAAGAGAGAAAGAATTATGATGTACAGCCATATGTGCTGAATGTGGTGGTGATGATATGTGCCTGATATTACAATAAGCCTAAACCCTCCATAAAAACTGCAAAAACCAGAAGAAGTGAATTGAGGCAGGAAAAAGGCATCTCTAACACTATGAACCACAAAATAACAAGCAAAAAATAAGAGAGAAAGAATTATGATGTACAGCCATCCGAGAACAAAATGTGCCAAACCATTCCTGCATAACAGCAGCCTGGTCAACACCAATGACCTAGACAATTATCCTTCATTCAGGCTGGCTTTGATGTTAAAAATATAATATTCATGAGAGCCTTATATTCTTAAAAGCTGAAGTTATTATTGTGTAGGAATTCATGGGATGAGGATCCCCTGTCCCATTTTGATGTATCACTCTATGTCTCAACCAATAATATCTTGTCATGTATGTTAAAATTTTATTTAATATTGAAAAAGTAGAATAGATAATAAGATATTATTGGTTGGGACATGGTCTGGTACACCAAAATGGAACATGAGATGCTCATTTGAATTCATGAATGATTTTATATTTCAAACATTGAAATTATCCAGCTCTAACATGTTATGATAGTTTCATCTATTTATTATGCCCTGTATATATATTTAGGATATCTGTCATGAATTTTGAACTATGTCATTAGCTCATTGCTATCTATCATAAATTCCGTCTATTTTCTTACTATTTGTATCATGTATATATGGTGCACATAATTCATGCTGTTAGCCCAAATCAAACCAGAAACTAGAAATCTATATACTTTTTTTTTTTCCTGTATCAATCCTGGTCTATGCTGGGCTTGTCTTAGATGCACCTTGTGAGTCGATGTAAAAATAAGAATGACGTGCAAGGAGTTTTTTCCATTGTTGTTGGGCTTGTCTCAATGAAATTTCTACACATACGCTTTGATTCATCCACAGATATGAGGCAATATAATACAAGAATGACGTGCAACGAGGTTTTTCCATCTGTCCCGTTTCTAGCCCAAAAAAAAAATGTCTTGTTATATATCCTTCTGCTAGAAATTTTCTGCTAGAAATTTTAGTTTATAGCTTTTTTTTTTTTTTTTTTATAAACAAAGGTATAACATTATGGAGAGAACAAAGGTACTCTAACCCATATACATATCCTTGAGGAATGCTAGCAAGACTTTTTAACACATTTTTTTTAACACACTCTCTATTGTTGGGTGGATTTTATGTGAGACCCACTAAATAGAGAGTAGATCCATATGACTTAGTAAGTCTTACATGAAATTTATCCAATGATAAAGGATGTGTTGAAGAGAGTGTGTTAGCATTTCTCCGTATCCTTTACAATCGGAAAAAAACCTGACCTATTACAACTCGACAATAACCAACAAACCTGCCCAAAGAACTACGTTGATATAACAATACCACTGTTACAACCAGACAGAACAAACCACCAAACCTGCCCATGAACTACATTACAGATGAAAACAATAGCAGACAAAACAAAAGCATGTCCTTTACAACCACCTATACAACTCAAAACCTGAGAGCATTAAACCGAGCTCTCTCCACCCCCTAATCGCTGGATAAGGCTGCTGGACCGCACCAAAGAGGCGCCCCACTGTACACTATAAATCTAATCCAGCTGCAGTCATAATTAATGTACCAGCTGTAAACTTCAATTACAGCTGCCCATTGCTTTTTTTTTTTTTTTTTTCCTTATCCATTAAGCATATAGTTTTATATTGCATTTTAGGCCTATAAAAGACTTGTACTACCGTGCTTGGAGTATTACAAGAATTCAAGTGAATGAGATTTTATTGAAGTTCTCTTCCTCTTCCTGTGTGTGTGCCGTGGTGAGTTTGAGAGAAAACACTTCGTGAGATTTATAATGTGTTTCTGATAGATATATATCAAAACCTATTAAGAACCAAAACAAACTGTTGGATTGGATGAACACAACACTCCAATATGAAAAAAGGCAAGTTCCCTTCTTTGATTTTGCTAAATACCATGAGGAAACATTTATCTGATCCAATAAGGAGATAAAACCAACATTCTCATTTTAAAATATACTCGGTTATCATCGGGGCCGGCCCAATACCTATTGAAGCCTAAAGCAAACTTTATGGTGAAGCCTTTTTAAAAAATTAATCCAATAATTTTTTCATATAAAATTAATTATTTTGTGCATAATGAGGAGTTGATCCCTGAACCTTCATCCTAATAATAAGTTTTTATATCAAATGGGCTAACTTATGTTTGTTGATATATTATACATATCACAAAGCTAATATAAAAAAATACAAAGTGGACTTTTTTTTAAAGAAAAAATTGTTTTATTTTGAGAGGCCTAAAACAAGAACTTCACTTGTTTTATCCTTGAGCCGGACCTGGTTACGACAATCCCATGTTAAACGTACCACTGCACTCCAAATCAAAGCAAAAAAAAAAAAAAAAATTCCCCACTGCCCAAAGAACTACACTGATAAAAAAAGATAAAACAGATCATGAGGAATGATTAAGGCGACACTTAATCAGCCAAAAAAACACTCCAAACCTGAGCAAAGAAAGTACAGTGAATAAAAAGGTGTGCAGCAGATTCAACATGTTGCTCACAAAAAATAAAAAGTGAATCATTATAATCAACCAAGATATTCCTGCGTAGCAAATTTACTTTGGATGGAATTCTATCAAGAAACAGCTGCCACGAGTAAGCAATCACCTTGGAGGGGGCCAACCCTAACCTCCTAAATGCCTTATTCTCCACATGATCTGACAACTACAAGGGTTCTAAAAACTTTGAAATTAATAAACCACATGCTGACATCACATTATATTTTCCTGAACTAAAGCATTTCCAAATCCACCTATTCATTTTCTACATCATCTCTTTTTACATCGGTTGACCAACCGATGTAAAATGTCAAAACTAACTTATAAAATGCTTTCTGCATTAGTGAACAAATACTTAATGGCATGCAAGAATTTCCCAAAATAATTGTATTTATATATCATGGGGATAGACTAGGGAAGCATGCTTATTGACTCTACTGCACTTAGACGATAGAGTTTGTTTACAACATTTTCTTATAAACAAAAAATTATATTGATTGAGAGTAAAAAAGATACTCTAACCCATATACAAGAAAAAATATTTTGTTTACAACAATTAGCCCATATATGTGTGCATTGTGTATACATTCTTTCAATGATTATATTGTTTCCTTGTTTCTCATTAATTACGTGCAAGTTTCTAAAATTTTTATGTGGTGTGGGGCCGTGGACCGTGCGCTATAGTGTCATCAAAATGGTCACGCGTTTTGATGCATGAACAAGTGATCAAATACTTTTAATTTTGTTGCGAGTCCCACATCGGGTGGTTAACGAGCCTGACCATTGCTTATATAGCTGGGTAGACCACCCCCTCATAAGCCGGTTTTTGAGGGGACCTTTCGGATGCCTGGCCGAATTTAACATGGTATCAGAGCCACGTTCTGTTCGGTGGTGTGGATAGTGCCGCTAGCCCTCGCTTGTGGTGACGAGCCCAGGCTCGAGGGGGCGTGTTGCGAATCCCACATCGGGTGGTTAACGAGCCTGGCCATTGCTTATATAGCTGGATAGACCATCCCTCATAAGCCGGTTTTTTAGGGGACCTTTCGGATGCGTGGCCGAATTTAACAAATTTGTGGGTTGATTTTTATAATTAATATTTTTGTCTTCATTTGATAGATGAAGTGACTGGAGCATCTGAAAAGGAATTTAGTATGGAGGTGAAAGAAGCAATTGAGAAAAGGATAAACGAAGATCGAGAGCTGAAGGATAATCTTCTACGTAGATATAGCGGCTACATTAGTTGTCTGAAGCATGAATTCTCCCAAACGAAGAAGAAAAAAAGGCTACCGGAAGAAGCAAAGCAAATCTTACTTGCATGGTGGAATATTCACTTTAAATGGCCATACCCAACGGTAATTAAACATCTTTTCTTCCAAGCATCATGTTAACACTTAACACTTAAAAACTGTTTGGATGATATTATTTTTAATGCAAACATAAAAAAAAACGAATTTTAAAACACTTTTTTCAAAAGCTATATGAGAGGAGTTTTTTGACAAACGGGATTTTGAAACGGGATTGATTCCATAGTGAGAATCTAAAACAAACAGACACTTAGTGTTGGGAAAAAGTACTAAACAGATAAAACATTTTTATCAAAATTGTTACTAAAATAAATTGAAATTATTATAAACCATTGAATAAATGAATGATCCTCTCCACTTTATAACTTTTCTAACAAGAGTTCTGTTATTTATATAATTCATCTCAAGATTTTCGTTATATGATTATATCTCAATACATTTGTTTATATTTTTTTTCTTTACTCCTGCCACTTCATAAGATGAAAAATAGGGACACCATTAGAGTTGTAAAAAAAAAAAAAAAGCTTTTCCATTCTAATCAAAGTTTTAAATTACGGTTGCGGTTGCGTTTGCCTTCATTGCCTACAATTGTAGCCGATGCAGCCGCAACTGCGATCACAATATGATAGCGGAGACTACTAAAACCACAAAGTTGCGACATCTTCTATATCCAGGTTCCAAGATGTGGTTTTTTTGTGTTTTAATATGCTTACTAAGGTGGATAAGGAGCTTCATCCCTCACATAAGTGGAGAGTTTGAGAAATATGTCAAAGACCAAAACAGTGAGTATAAGATGTAGCTTGCATTATCTGCAAGTTATGATGGTTTTGGATATATTGGCGTTGGTTAGGAACACTGCAGGCTGTGGTTTTTTTCCCCCTTAGTTTTAGTTTTGGCTATGCTCCTGACTGATGTAAGGGAGTAGGGGAGGCTCTAGGTGTGATTCTTTTTTGTCTCTCGAGGTGCCTGTTAGGTCCTAGACTTTTGTATTAGGTATACTGCTTTCTCCAGAGTA
The DNA here is from genome assembly GCA_039655645.1 of Ammopiptanthus mongolicus. Lineage (NCBI taxonomy): Eukaryota > Viridiplantae > Streptophyta > Magnoliopsida > Fabales > Fabaceae > Ammopiptanthus > Ammopiptanthus mongolicus. The sequence continues at coordinate 78,941,001 of CM077345.1, forward strand.
AGTATGCTATTTACATCGGTTTTGGATGTTTTATCTTGTCTCTCTTGTATATGGGTTGGAGTACCCCTAGTACCTTCAATCAATACATTTGTAATTATAAAAAAAAAAATTTACGGCCGCGGACCTCATTTTAAAACATTAATTCTAACAATCTACTTTGGAAAATAAATTCTTACTGAACTCTGCAAAATTTTTTTATTGATGTCTAGCATTTAAAAAACTGGTGCACAATTATGTTCAGTCCATAAACTTGACCGATTTAATTACTTAAGATTGCTAGTGTTTTTGCCATGACAACATGAGTTTTAAGTTTTTTGTTCTATGAAGTAAAAAACACTTCAGTTTTAAGTTTTAACTATGCTCTCACAATGGCCCAGGATGAAGATAAGGTTGCCCTAGCTGAATGGACTGGTCTAGACCAGAAGCAGGTAAACAATTGGTTTATAAACCAAAGGAAGCGCCATTGGAAACCAATGGAGGAAATGCAAACTGTTTTGGACGGTCTCTATGGACCTCTTTGCATGAGTGACAGTGACTGAGGTGGGATCTCCTCTACCATTTTGTGCAGCATAAGATCAACGATGATTGATCACAATAAGTGAAGAGTTTGGTGGTCATGAACCACTTTTGGTTTGTTAATTTTGCTTTGCTATGTAAGAATACAGGAATGGAGAATATGATTCAAGGAATTTTTGTGCTTAGTTACACACTTACACTTGTTATATGGTTCTCCCTTGTTGATAATTTCTACTAGTTTTCAGTTCTATAATCTTATGTTTGAATACCTAAAGGTGATTTCTCCACTACCATAAAATCTATGATGTTATTATTGATACAATCAAGACTTGACTCTATTAATTTATTGAAATGTTAACTCTTCTTACTGACACATTGTTACTTTTTATTTTTTTATAGAAGTTCGATGAAAGGTTTAATATCTAAAACTTCCTTAGCAAATGCACCCTGTTAACGAAAGGAAGAAACCTCTTTAGGTTAAAAAAATTAAAACTTAGGCTTCATCTATTAATAGGAGAAGAAAATTTAGATGCAATTTCATCGTTATTTTAAGTGTTATTTTTTAATGGTATTATAACATGTGTACAACCTATGAGATATGTTATATTTTCATTGATGATGTTGTTACACATGTTATTTTCTCATTGGAAAATACCTCTTAAAGCACCTATAGAATTGCACCTAAGTTTCCTACTTAATTAATTGAATACCCTTACACACTACAAAAAAGCGTTGAATAGCGACCACCTTCTGCGACCGAAACTCGACAGTCGCTATTTGCGACCGTGTTAGCGACTGATATGCTAGTGCAAGAAATATTTTGGTTTCTTGCCTTTAGCAACCAAATCAGGTGGTCGCAAACGCGAGCAGACGCTAAATCAGTCACTAAATGGTCAAAATTAAAAGTCAATTCAGTTGAACATTTAGCGACTGACGTAGCGACCAAATATTGTCCCAGCCGTAATGTACCGACAACTGAATAAGGGAACCATGAAGAACAAGTGCTCGTTGCCTAGGATAGATGACCTAATGGACCAACTGAGGGGAGCGTCTGTCTTTCCGAAGATAGACTTGAGATCTGCCGATCACCATATCAGAGTTCGAGAGACCGATGAACCAAAGACTGCCTTTAGGACAAAGATACAGGCACTACGAGTATTTAGTCATGCCATTAGGATTGACGAATGCTCGAGCTGTATTTATGGATTGCATGAATAGGATTTTCCAACCCTTTTGGACTAGTTTGTTGTCGTGTTTATCGATGACATCTTGATATACTCAAGGAACCATAAGGATCATCCATAAGGATCATGTGGAGCATCTGCGGTTTTTAAGGCTATACCTACGATTTTTAACCTTTTACCTACAGTTTTCTGCTGTCACTAAATGGCTTATTCCTTGTAGTACAGTCGTATGCTAAGTATGAGAAGTGTGAGTTTTGGTTGGAAGAACTAAAGTTTCTAGGTCATGTGATATCAAAGGAATGAGTGTCTGTAGACCCAAGTAAGATGGAAGTTGTGTTGTAATGGGAGCAACCGGAAACCATAACGGAGATTCGTTGTTTTGTAGGACTCGCGGGATATTACCGCAAGTTTATAGAAGGGTTTTCCCGTTTAGCCTTACATTTGACCCGCCTTACGAGGAAAAGGCAACCTTTTGAGTGGACTTCTACTTGTGAGAAGAGTTTCCAAGAGCTCGAGCGAGGTTGACCACCTCACCTGTTTTGACTATCCTTGACCCTTATGGATCTTATGAGGTAAATCATGATGCTTCTAAATAAGGATTGGGTTGTGTATTGATGCAAAAGAGGCAAATAGTTGTCTATGCCTCTAGGCAGTTGAGACCGCATGAGGAGAATTACCCTATATCCATGACCTATATAGAATTAGCTGTTATAGTGCTTGCATTGAAGATATGTAGATGTAACACCCCCTTGGGCATTACATATTGAACATGTGCGGAATTAAATTTAAAGAAGAATTGCTAGTTGATTTCGTAAAATAATAATTTACTTTAAGTCAGAAAACTCGAGTGTAAAAACTTTCTGCATAATACTTCGGAAAAGTGATACATTCATCACAATAGTAAAATCACCTTATACTTGACAACACACATAAACTGGGTTTATTCATAAATCAATTCACCATCACATATAAGTTTTCCTGAAATTTTTTTTCATTCTGAAGTTCCAAACTATACAAAGGTTTTCAAAACTACATATACCGACTTTCTCAATTTAAACATTAAAATCCTAAGAGCTGGTCTAATAAAAGAACTCTAAGGACAATAGAGCATACTACCTAGCATACGTCATACCAATGAGACCGGGCGTCGTCGTCAACAGTCCACACATCTTCGTCGTCAACATCAAGAAACTCAAGCTACGGGTCCCGAAGTGACCCAGATGATAGTTTGGAAGCATTTATACACGTATCCAAAAACACAACCGGGTGTCCAACATGTACAGGCAAGGGTGAGTAACCATTATATGGATTTAAACACGATAACTACATGCACGACACACAAAACAACATATGAACATTTGTAGTATCAACACAGCACAATAGCAGAAGTAACACGGGAGGACACACCAGGTAACAACATGCCCAACATGCATACCATAAATCGTAACATATCATGTTAATTAATTAGCAGCATAAGACATCTTCGAAAGCAGAATAGTGATGTACAATAAGCAAATGTAATCATCAACAGCCACGCAATGCAATGCGATATACATGACTCAATGCCATATGCTACAAGGGTAAAACTCTGACCCTTATGCCATGGGGGTAACAAAATGTCGGAGAGAGTGAATGAGAGGACATGTTCCGTGTATGCTAATCATGGGCAAGATGCTACAACATTCGTAACGTGCACGTATCTGGCTTTTACGAAAACACTCTACCCCAAACATGAAAAGTACGACATATAGTAGAGGATATCAGTGTATTGCTCGGATTCGCCATGACACAGAAGAATCACCAACTGGTCTCATGTCAGCCCTTCCAACCCTGATACCTCCAAGACCATTTAAGATCGTCACCGTAAGATTCGCACCAACATCTACGTGTAAGCTCAATCGCTCAAGGCCCTACAAACACATCCAATGAAATGCCAATGCTTACACAAGGCATCTACGATAAAGCAATGTCTATCCACCGGATAAACCTCAAGGTTCACTAAGATTCTCTTCCCTAGGAACTGTACGCGTCTTCGTATTATAAAACTTTTATCCACCGGATAAATCTCGTAATCCCTCCGGGATCGAGTTATCACAAGACTGAAACAATTGAACGACTTTTCTTGGATCCGGACCATCGGTCCGTTACCAAACTATTGTTTCAAAACCCAAAACGTTTCATATTTATGTTTGTATCTTATGAATTACATCTCAAGTCCTAAGTTTGATGAAGAAGGATTGAGAATCCTCTTAGATAAGTCTTCGATCCTTTCTAAGATATTAATTCCTTGAGTTTCAAGTAATGAAAAGAGTATTGATTGATCACTTAAGGCTTGTGAAGTCATTGATGAACTAAGTAAATAAAACAACTATACTAAGAACCCTAACTATGAGTGGTGGCTCCTCAGAGTCACTCCTCTCCGGGCTGCACGTCATCCTCAGCATGAACCAAACATGCCAAAAAAGAAAAACAAAAAAAAAAAGGGAGTAAAGAAGCATGTAAACACAACGGCATGGAGATAGGAATAAGATGATCATACATCATGGCATAGCAACAGTCATAAGCACACACTCACATACATAAACATCATCTCAAAATAATCAATCAACTAGTATGCTATATGATGCAATGCAACACTACTCCCCTACTCCATCAATGCATGTGGATCCAAATAACTTAAGAAGAACAACTTTGGAGTTACATATCCACATTGGCCACTAATGGCACCAACGCTGGCAGTTCACCAAATCATGGGTGAACCCCTTGGATAGCCAATGCATCAAACAATGGATGCCTCATCACGGGGGGGCACGGTTCGGGTGAACCAACCGTGGATGGCCAGATCGTCGTACTCTAAGACGACTTCCCCTATGTTGAACTTCCCCCAACTAACATCTCCAATGAAATGCCTGAACACTATCAACAAACAACAACAACCACCACCTCCGCTTGGGCCACTAAAGGCACACAATTATATCAACGCAACATTGAATCACTAAAGGCATCCAATTATATCATCGTCCAGTAATCCCGAGGGTATCGACTTAACCAACTCATCGTTCCTCATCATCTTAATTATTATAAAATTAAGTTATCTATCATCATCATTTGTTTGGTGTGTTATGCTATCATTATTGGAAGCATTGGGATTAAAACTCCATTTAATCGTTAGCTTCAGGTTCTGACCAGAAGGGTGGCACGGGCGTGCTGCACTATGGCACGGACGTGCTCCCTCCTACGTGTAGCACGGGCGTGCTCCATATATGGCACGGGTGTGCTGTACGATAGCACGGGCGTGCTCTCTATACTGCACGACCGTGCTCAAAGCATGGCCATTTCCCAGAATTCAACTGGTAGCACGGGCGTGCTCCCTGTTCAGCACGGCCGTGCTGATCGCGCGACAATGCTGTTCTGGGCAGCGAAGAACAGGTTAATCATTTAACCAAAAATCCCTAACACTCTCAAAAATCATCCCTAGGTTCATGACTAATCCATTAACATAAAAACTCACTCTTTATTAATTCATGTCTTATGAAATATTTTTGGGGAACAGCAGTCTTTTTATTATTTAACCAATTGAAATCCTAATTAACCAATTTTAGGGACATAGTAGCAGGTTCATATCAAACAACAATTTAACAACAGTTATGCTATGCACATACCATCAAACATCAATTGAACAACAATGCATATAATAGCAGCAATCAATTATAGCAACAGGCATATTAGCAGATAGCATACAATTAACCTCGGGGTCATGGGAACCCCTCATCTTACACTACCCCCACTGCCTAGTGATTAAACTATCCTTCTCCCCATACCTGGTTTGAAGGTTGCAACAACGGTAGCCCCAAACAACAATCCGGTCACGTCCTCCCAAGCGGCTCAGTCCGTACTCAAGCTTTGGTCAACTAAAACAGTCAACCAATCAGCTTCTAATCCAAAAACATGAAAAAAAAACTAATAAGAGAGAAGAACGTTACCTACAGGGCTGGCACAAGCGTACCAGGGGCTTACCAAAGGTCTTTAAGACTCCAAGAACACACCAAAGTTGATGGAGATCCGAAATGAAGTGCTTTGGCCGCACTAGGGTAGCAGCCGCCGTCAAATGAAGGTTAAAATTGCTAACCCTCGATTTCTGTGCGATAATATAATCTGTGCACATGGCACAACCGTGCTCCCTGTAACACCCTGTTTTTCATCTCTATGTTTATATGTGTTAATACTTGCTTATAGATGTTTGCATATGTTGTTTATTCTTGTTTTTGGTGCATAAGTTCATAGTTGAAGTAGTTCAGCCTTTAGGATAATCGATCCATTCGAGTCCAAGTAACCTATTTCAAGATTTTGGCCATATCTTGAGTTCTAGACATCCAATTGAGGTGATCTTGGATGCGTTGGAAAGCCTAGATAATTATCTACAAGTCTAATTCAGGTGTCAAGGCCAAAAACACGCTTTTTGAAAGGGAAATCGATTTCCAGATGAAGAAATCGATTTCCTGCAAGTGGAAATCGATTGCTTAAAAGGTAAAATCGATTTCTTCTACAAGAAAATCGATTTGTTCAATGGAAAATCGATTTCCATGATGGTGGAATCGATTCCCATGCGTGTCAGAGCTTGTACACGCGTTTGTGTTATCGGGCTATGCTGTGTACAGCCCATTCGTCCTAAAACGTCCCTAACAGTTATATATACTTAGCATATGACCTAAACCTAGTCTCTACACCCTATTATACTCACTAGTTGCCTCTTCTCATCCCTAAGAGCTCTCATTGATCTCTTGCTCTAGAAAACCCAAAGGACGAATCCTGTTTTAGTGTTCTTCGTCAAGAACACGCCGTTGTTTGGCTAGTCTATCCCTGCTGCTAGAGTTAATCTCCTAAGTTAGAAACCAAGGTGAGTCTCTAATCCTAGATTTGATTTCCCTTTCAATCCTTAACTTAACGATCGACTCTGCTTTCCAGTGTTGCGATCATGATCAAGTGTTGAACCCGTAAAGAGGAACCGTAGCGAAACTTGGCTCTGTTTTCTTTCCCTTAGGCTATGAATCATCATACCAAGTATGGGGGGAGAAAATTGGTCATGAATATGTGGGTTTTGGGATAGGTTAAGATGAAGGGGTTAACCCATGACCCCTATGTATGCCTGCGTATGCCTATGTATGTTGTTATGTTGTTTTCTGGCTATATGAGTATTGATTGATGAATAATTTGATGTTATAACATGTTCACAACTATGAGTTCATGATTTATATGATTTTTGATGAATTGATGATGATGAGCATGTTTTTTATGCCATGCTATGGTGTTTTGTTAACCTTATGCTATAAGAATATAGTTATAGGGAGAAAATAAATAGGCGATGTGAGATTGATAACCAAGGATTAGTTTGAGCACACTTAGGTTATGATTTATGAGTGTTGGACTAATCAAATTGGTGATAAATTGCTTAGTCTCGAATGATATGTCAATTAGAGAACGTAGACTGGTCCGATAGCGGAGAAAACCCGTTGCTGCATGATCTGACACCCAAAAATCGATTTCCAGCACATGGAAATCGATTTGAATCCTCCAAGAATCGATTTCCACCCTTGGAAATCGATTTGGCCTTGTAGAAATCGGTTTTCCTTGTTCAAAATCGATTGGGGAAATTGATTTGAACATGTTGAAATCGATTTCCAGAGATAGGAAATCGATTTGAAGACTTGAGAAATTGATTCCAAAGATTGGAAATCGATTCTCACGTGCCCGGGAGTAGTTTTAACCCCTTATGCTTGATGGATGGTGTTATATAGGCTTGTTATGATATAAGGACTTTAGGTTACCCTTAGTAGCTTAAGAATACTTGATCTTTGATCCTACTTGACACTAGGATGTAACCCCATGGTTTAAAATAGAATGAGTTAGAGAAGAACGTCATGAAATAATAAAGATGATAACGAAGATGCTGCTGATAATAGTAACGAGAAGTTATTATTAGTGATGATTGCTGATGACCATTGTGGATGATCATAGTTAATAATCAATGTGATTGATTATGGTGGTGGATGGTTGGCATGTGTTTTCATATTGATGAACATTGCACACATCATACGTTGAAGTTGATATGTTGGGTGGAAAGCAAACGATGAATCACGATAGTGGAGGCCACGATGGGTGTTATCCCGGCCTTGCGGGTACATTGAATATGGAAGTTCCAGGTGACATGGGCTAGCTACCTATTGTCGCAGTGAGCTAATGAATAAGCTTGAGTACCCTGACTAGCCACTATATGTTATCAGGATTAGTGAGAGTGTTCGGGGATGGCTCATGGTCGGGCATATCATCCACGTTGATAACCGGACATGTACTCCTAATCGTCTTTCCAGAGTTAGAGTTGTTGGCCATATGCATACGGAGTAGTGATGTTGCATTCGCATTGTCATGCATTTTTGATATATATACATATTGATTATACATGTGTTAATTGATGTATGTTGTATGTCATCTTAATTACTATTTCATTCTGTTTACATATATTTATGATCGTATTTCTCACCCCTATCTTTTGTTGTTCTTGTGCATATGATGTTGTATGTGCAAAGGAGGGTGAGCATGCCGACGAGGAGTGATCCCGTGGAGATCTCTCTTAGTAGTAGTAGTTAAGATTTACATTCAGTTGTTTAGTTTTATTCCGATATATTATCGGTATATGTATACCAACTCTGATATGTGACATCGGGATTTGGGTTATGTTTATTATCTATGTTTTCCACAGTTTGTTTTTAAAGGATTTTGATTATTTCAGATTCCTACGTTTTACGTTATAGATGATGTGATGCACATTACCCTTGAGAATATGTTTTTATTTATAAGTGTTATATTATTTTTAAAGACATGTATGATTTTATTTATGCTTTATTATATGAGGGGTAGTGGGTGTCACACTCCCCTTTGGCACGGCCGTGCTGAACTCAGCGTCAGTGAGACGCGGTTCGCACGACGGCACGGGCGTGCTGAATAATGGCACGGGCGTGCCGAACTCAGCGTCAGCAAGACGCGGTTCGCTCAACGGCACGGCTGTGCTTGTGATTCAGCTGGTCACAAGACACGCTAATATAGCACGGGCGTGCTGGAAATCAGCACGGGCGTGCCAATGTTTCAGAAAGGGACTTTTAAAACAAAAATCCCACTTAGCCCTTAACCAACAATTATAAATTAATCAAACAAACTTAAATAAAAATATTTAATGAAAAGCAGGCTGTTACAATTCCACCCCTTATAAAAATTTCGTCCTCGAAATTTATACATACCTTGATTGAAAAGGTGTGGGTATGCTTCCATCATCTTACTCTCCAATTCCCAGGTAGCACTTTCCTCAGTAGCTCCGCTCCAAATAACTTTGACCAAAGGAATCTCCTCACCTCTTAGCTGCTTCACCCTCCTATCCTCGACTCGAATGGGTAGTACCTCAAAAGTTAAGTTCTCCTTCAACTATATCTCATCGGGTACTATCACGTGACTAGGGTCATGGACATACTTTCTGAGTTGGGACACATGAAACACACTGTGAAGGTTGGACAAGAACGGTGGTAAGGCTATCTGGTAGACGACTTTGCTGACTCTCTTTAAGATTTGGTAGGAACCAATGAATCTAGGAGTAAGTTTCTTTGCTTTCATCACTCTACCAGCCCCAGTTGTCGGGATAACTCTCAAGAACACATGATCACCTTCCTGGAATTCGAGGGCCTTCCTCCTTTTGTCATGGTAGCTCTTTTGCCTACTTTGTGCCACTTTCATCTTTTCCTGAATCATCTTTATCTTTTCTATTGTCTCCTGTACTATCTCTGGTCCTAACACCACATTATCACTAGGTTCATTCCAACACAAGGGTATCCTACATCTCCTCCCATACAAAGCCTCATAAGGTGTCATCCCAATACTGGAATGGAAGCTATTGTTGTATGTGAACTCTATCAGGGGCAAAAACTTGTCCCAACTGCCTGACTGCTCTAACACACAAGCCCTCAACAAATCCTCTAATGACTGGATGGTCCTCTCAGAATGCCCATCAGTCTGTGGGTGATACGCTGAACTTAGCCTAAGCCTTGTCCCTAAAGCATTCTGCAAACTATCCCAAAACCTAGAGGTAAACCTCGGGTCTCTTTCTGATACTATGCTAGAGAGCACACCATGAAGCCTAACTATCTCTCTGATGTATAGCCTAGCCAACTTCTCTAAAGGATACTCCATATTCATAGGTATGAAATGGGCAGACTTAGTCAATCTATCCACAACAATCCATATAGCCTCAAAACCAGCTGGAGTCCTACGGAGTCCAGACACGAAATCCATAGAGATGATATCCCACTTCCAATTTGGGATGCTCAAAGGGTGCAACTTACCTGAAGGCTTTTGGTGTTCTATCTTGGCTTTCTGACACAGTAAGCATGCATACACAAACTCAGCCGCCTCCTTTTTCGTCCGAGGCCACCAAAACATGCGCTTAAGATCCTAATACATCTTAGTGGCACCTGGGTGCACACTCAACCCACTCCTATGTCCTTCCTCAAGGATCAACTTCCTAAGTTCAGGAACATCTAGTACACACACTCTATCCTTAAACCTCAAGATGCCATCGCTCCCATCTCTAAAGCTAAGGTTTCTAACCTGAGCAAGTAATTCTCGCTGGTCTAACAGAAACTTATCCGACATCTGACCCTCTCTAATCTTATCCATCAAACTGTTGGTAACCTTTAAGGTTCCAAGCCTAATACTCTTAGGAGTAAACTCACAAGCCAAGATAAGGTCTCTAAACTCCTCAATCAGATCCATCTCCCTAACCATCAAAGCAGAGACATGCAAGGCTTTCCTACTAAGGGCATCTGCCACTACATTGGCCTTTTCTGGGTGGTAGGTCGGCTCAAAATCATAATCCTTAAGAAAATTCATCTACTTATGCTGCCTCATATTTAATTCCTTCTAGTCAAAAAGGTATTTCAAACTCTTATGAGCATTAAAGACCTCAAACCTCGCTCCATAAAGATAATGCCTCCATATCTTTAAGACAAAAACCACAGCTCCTAACTCTAGATCATGGGTAGGGTAGTTCTTCTCATGAGTTTTCAACTAGGCCACTACCTTACCATTTTGCATCAACACACCACCTAAACCTTGCTTAAAAGCATCGCAGTAAACTACGAACGGTTCACTATGGTCTGGCAAAACTAACACTGGTGCTGATGTCAACCTATCCTTAAGGGTTTGGAAACTCTCCTCACACTTAGAGTCTCACACAAACAACTGTCCCTTCTTGGTGAGACGGGTCAAGGTTTAAGCTATCTTAGAGAAACCTTCTATAAACCGCCTATAATACCCGGCTAACCCCAAGAAACTCCTAATCTCGGTTACTGACTTCGGCGCTTCCCACTGGAGCATCGACTCAACCTTAGCTGGGTCAACTGCAATGCCACCCTTAGAGATGACATGTCCTAAAAAGCTCACCTCTTCTAACCAGAACTCACATTTAGATAACTTAGCATACAATTGTTTCTCATTAAAGGTTTGCAAAACAACCCTCAAGTGCTCCTCATGTTCCTCCTTGGTCTTGGAGGACACTAAGATGTCATCTATGAACACCACCACAAACTTATCCAAGTAAGGGTGAAAGGTCTTATTCATGTAGTCCATGAACACAGCTGGAGCATTGGTCACACCAAAAGGCATAATCAAGTACTCATAGTGACCATATCGCGTCCTGAACGTTGTCTTCGGGATGTCCTCAGACTTAACCCGAATCTGATGGTACCCTGACCTCAATCTATCTTAGAAAAGACGCAGGCGCCTATCAACTAGTCGACACAACCTCATACTGCCATCCTTCTTCTTCACCAACAACACAGGTGCTCCCCAAAGATACATACTAGACCTAATAAAATGTTTCTTCATCTGGTCCTCTATCTATTCTTTCAACATAGCTAGCTCTAGAGGAGACATTCTATAAGGGACTATGGAGATTGGCCCGGTGCCAGGCATAAAGTCTATAGAGAACTCAACATCTCTCTCTGGGTTAAGTTATAAACATCCCCCGGAAACACTTCAAGAAAATCCTACACAACATGCACACTTCCAACATCAGGAGGGCTTTCTAATTCCAGGGAAGCTAACATCATGTATACTTGGGCTTCGTCTCTCATCGAAGCTTTCACTTGGTTGGCAGCAAGAAAGGTCGGATCCCTAAACTCCGCATGAGTGCCAAAGACTAAGGTCTTATCAAAACAGTTTAAAAGAACGTGGTTGGAAGATAACCAGTCCATACCAAGAATAACATCAAGGTCTTTCAAAGGTAGACATACAAGATCAACAATGAAAGTTCTACCACTAATAACAATATGACAGTTCTTGCATGCTTAAGAAGTGGAACAGGTTTGTTTGTAGGTGTAAAAACAATCAAATCAAACTCAAGAAAGGTAACAGGTAATTTCAAACTGTTGACCCTATCATGCGATATAAACGAGTGTGTAGCACCCGAATCATACAATAAAGTTAAAAGAGTTCCATCAATTAAACACGTACCTTGGATCAAGTCATCGGACTCGGAGGCCTCAACTCCACTAAGGGTAAAGACTCTCCCAATGGTCTTCAATCGGTTGGCCTGGGAGTTCTGACTCTTGTTAGCACTAGGAGGCTCTGACTTGGTTCCTTCACAATTCCGGCTGATATGTCCTGGCTTGCCACATCTGAAGCAGATAACTTGTGATTCCTTGCATTGGGTGGTGAAGTGGTCAGATTTTCCACACCTAGTGAACATCATGGGTCTAGAGGCATAAGAATTCCCGCCTATAAGCCTATCCTGAGAAAACTGTGGCTTCCCTCCACTCCACTTGAAGCCTCGACCGGTAGGAGCATGGTGCTGCTTGCCTTTATCTTTCTATTCAGTCTTCTTACTGCTCTAGCTATCGGAATCCCTGTAACTCGCCACTCTGGACTTGTAAGTATCCTCAAAGATTCTGCACTTGTTGACCAAAGTTGTAAAAACTCTGATCTCCTGGTAACTGATTGTCTGTTTGATCTCTGGTCGGAGTCCATCTTCAAATTTTACATACTTAGAGCGCTCATCCGCCATATACTGACATGGGGTGTAGTACCTTGCCAGCTCCTCAAATTTTGCTGCATCCTCTCCTACAGACACATTACCCTGTATCAGCCCTAGAAATTCCATTTCCTTCTTATCACGGATATCAGCAAGAAAGTACTTCTCTAAAAACCTCTGTCTGAATACGGCCCAAGTAACCGCAGTACCCTCAGCCTGCATCCTCTGGCGATAGTTCTACCGCCAATCCTCAGCCTCCTCGGTGAGCATGAAGGTAGCAAAAATAAGCCACTGCTGGTCATTACAATCCACGGCTCTAAAGATCTTTTCAGTCTCTCTTAGCCACAACAAAGCTCCCTCGGGATCATAAGCTCTTTTGAAAGATGGCGGATTGTTCCGCTGGAACTTGTCAAGACCCTGGAACTCTGCTGGTCCACCCTGATTATTATTGGCTTGCCCTATAATATTTGCAAGGTGTACCAACGCATTAGCAATAGCCTGATCATTCCTGCCTCTACCTGCCATGAGTTCCTGTACATGTTCAAGGTAACTCTTAGATACAGAAACTTATGTGGGTAAAAGCTACAGGCTCTTAACTTAAAACATCATTGCCTATACAAGTATAAACAATACAAACAAGTTAACACAAACAAGAGCATACAACAGGCTTATACCACGGCCTGATAGGACAGACCGGTTCTGATGCCAATAAATGTGAAACCCTTCTACCCCGCATGTCATAAAAGCATTAAATATAAATAATAAACATAAATTATATATGACTAATAATTTAAAACATGCAACCTTTTATTAAAAAGATTCATGGGTAGAAGAGGTACCACATGAACTAGTTCTCAAATGCGGAAAATATCAAATCAATACTTAAAATAATAAAGTAAACATCAACATAAATAAACCCAACCCTAATGTCACAATTCAGAGCTGGTACAACCATTCCGGAATATCCTCGGAATACAACAGAAAACTAAAGAAAATAAAACAACTATACTTAGAATCCTAACTATGAGTGGTGGCTCCTCAGAGTCACTCCTCTCCGGGCTGCTCGTCATCCTCTGCACGAACCAAACATGCCAAACAAGAAAAACAAAGAAAAAGGAGTAAGGAAACATGTAAAAACAACGGCATGGAGATAGGAATAAGATGATCATACATCATGGCATAGCAACAATCATAAGCATATACTCACATACATAAACATCATCTCAACATAATCAATCAATTAGTATGCTATATGATGCAATGCAACACTACTCCACTACTCCATCAATGCGTATGGATTTTACTAACTCAGGAAGAACAAATTTAAAGTTACATATCCACATTGGCCACTAAAGGCACCAACGCCGGCAGTTCACCAAACCATGGGTGAACTCCTTAGATAGCCAATGCATCAAACCATGGATGCCTCATCACGGGGGGCCACGATTCATCAAACCTTGGGTGAACCAACCATGGATGGCCAGATCGTCGTACTCTAGGACGACCTCCCCTATGTTGAACTTCCCCCAACTAACATCTCTAATGCGATGCATGAACACTATCAACAAACAACAACAACCACCACCTCCGCTTGGGCCACTAAAGGCACCCAGGAATAACATCCTCATCATTGGGCCACTAAAGGCACCCAATTATATCAACGCAATATTGGACCACTAAAGGCATCCAATCAACTCAATTGGACCACTAAAGGCATCCAATTATATTATCGTGTGGTAACCCCGTGGGCACCGACTTAACCAACTCATGGTTCCTCATCATCTTAATTATTATAAAATTAAGTTATCTCTCATCATCTTTTGTTTGGTGCGTTATGCTATCTTTATTGGAAGCATTGGGGTTAAAACCCTATTTAATCGTTAGCTTCAGATTCTGACCAGAGGGGTGGCACGGGCGTGCTGCACTACGGCATGGGCGTGCTCCCTCCTACTTGTAGCACGGGCATGCTGCATATATGGCACATGCGTGTTGCATGATAGAACAGGCATGCTCTCTATACTGCACAGCCGTGCTCAAAGCGCGGCTATTTCCCAGAATTCAACTGGGAGCAGGCGTGCTCCATGTTCAGCATCACCGTACTGATCGCGCGACAGTGTTGTTCTGAGCAGCGAAGAACAGGTTAATCATTTAACAAACAATCCCTAACACTCTCAAAAATCATCTCTAGGTTCATGACTAATCCATTAACATAAAAACTCACTCTTTATTAATTCATGTCTTATGAAATATTTTTGGGGAACAGCAGTCCCTTTATTATTTAACCAATTAAAATCCTAATTAACCAATTTTAGGGACATAGCAGCAGGTTCATATCAAACAACAATTTAACAACAATTATGCTATGCACATACCATCAAACATCAATTCAACAATAATGCATATAATAGCAGCAACCAATTATAGCAACAGGCATATTAGCAAATAGCATACAATTAAACTCGGGGTCATAGGAACCCCTCATCTTACACCACCCCCATTGCCTAGTGATTAAACTATCCTTCTCCCCTACCTAGTTTGAAGGTTGCAACAACGGTAGCCCCAAACAGCAATCCGGTCATATCCTCCCAAGCGACTCAGTCCGTACTCAAGCCTTGGTCAACTAAAACAATCAACCAATCAGCTTCTAATCCAAAACATGAAAAGAAACTAATAAGAGAGAAGAACGTTATCTACAAGGCTGGCACAAGCGTACCAGGGGCTTACCGAAGGTTTCCAAAACTCCAAGAACAAACCAAGGTTGATGGAGATCAGAAACAATGTGCTCTGGCTGCACTAGGGTAGTAACCGCCGTCAAATGAGGGTTAAAATTGCTAACCCTCAATTTCTGTGCGATAATATAATCTGCGCACATGGCACGACCGTGCTCCCCTTTGGCACGGTCGTGCTGAACTCAGCATCAGCGAGACGAGACGCGGTTCGCACGATGGCACGTTCGTGCTGAATAATGGCACGGGCGTGCCGAACTCTGCGTCAGCGAGATGTGGTTCGCTGAACGGTAAGACCGTGCTGCATAACGGCACGGCCGTGCTTGTGACTCAACTGGTCACAAGACACGCTAAAATAGCACAGGCGTGCTGGAAATCAGCACGGGCGTGCCAATGTTCCAGAAAGGGACTTTTAAGTCAAAAATCTCACTTAGCCCTTAACCAACAATTATAAATTAATCAAACAAACTTAAATAAAAATATTTACTGAAAAGCAGGGTGTAACAAAAAGGGTTTTTCTTTACTAACTTAGTGTAAAACCGTGATCTAAGTTAGCATAAAAAAATGGACTTTTATTTTGATTTCAAACTATGATTCAATTAAATCAAAACTTTAGGACAAAGTCCTCGTTATACTTTGAAGGTTGAATGTTAACTTAGTTTTTAAAATGATAGTGACATCCCATTAATCCTAAGGTAACTTCATATTAATTTTACTTTCATGAAATCACTTTCATCATTTTATTTGTAAAACACTTATTTAATTGAATAACTATGACTAAAGTGAAACATAATTTCACCTTAGTTAAAACACCTAAGGGTTGAAACCCTAGTTGAACGTTGGATCAAGATCACTTCTTGTTCGTTTTTGAAATACAAGTTACTAAAACACTTATTTTCTTTCAAAAACATTGAAGTTCCAGAACAAGCTCATGTTCTTCTTTTTGTAACCATTATGGCCAAATGCTATACCATGTGGAATGTGAAGATTTTGCTTCACTAACTTGTCAAGTAATAGCTCAAAATGACCACAATATTATGATGGACAATATTCATACATCATTCAACCATAAACAAGCATAAAAATCCTTACTTGATCTAAAGATCAAAGTATGGTTTTCAACATACATGAAAACATTTTTCCATCCAATCATACATCATCATAACATATACTAAGCATAGAACATTATTACAACTACAATGAAGCTCAAATAGAACTACACAGATCAATCACGGATAACATATAGTTATCGGGAAAATCCCTCAGGCAAACTCCCCTTACCACTTGAAGTCAAGTAAGGTTCTTTCCCTTCGATCTTTCAACACTTCCCTCTACACCACAAATCACCAACTCCATCAAATCAAGTGAAGCTACCAAGTGGTTTTCATTGTCTTTGGTCTGAAACGATCCTCTGAAGCTCAGCGTATTCCACGAATCACCAAACTACAACTACTCAACAAATCCTTCATCAAACAGCATAGCACAAGTTAATCTTTGAGAAGACTTCTGAATCCACTACGAAATAGGTTCAGCTTTCATCAATTAATTAGGCTAAAGATGTTGAAATTTACTAACTCTTGGATTAATGATCCTTAAATATGATAAACACATAATCACTAATCTTTTGTCAAAGAGTTGAATCAAAACTCACCCAACCAAGGTTAGGGTTTCGGCCATTCTTGGAAAAATAGGGAAGAAATTTTAGTTTGATTCATGCTCTTGAAAGATGAACATAGAGATCTTGATGAGTTCATAGAAATTGGTTTCATGATCATAGGATTTTTTATGATTTTCTAGAGATTTTGAAGAAAGTTTCATGAAAGTGGATGATGATGTTTCACGGCATAATCTTACAAAATGAATGAAGGATAGCATATGATTGATCATGGAGAGAAGATATTACCTCTTCAATGATGAAAAATTGCAAGGAATCAAGCAAGTTGTGCTTCACAAATTTGCTCATGGATCACTTGAGAAAATAAAATGCATATAGATGTCAAGACAATGAAGCAAGGAAAAAGTTTACTAACTTAAGTCAAGAGAGTTTACCTCTTGATTGGTGGGAAAATGGAGAGAAAGTGAAGAACACTCAATAGCACCAAGAACTTGAAGAACACTTGAGAGAAAACCAAAAGTCAAGTTTTTGATCTTAAAAACTCAAGAAAAAGTAACATTTTTTTGTAGGTAGCCAAAGTGAGGGTCATTTAGACGTGAGTAATGAGGGATAAGAAGGTCCAAACTTTGTTCATTTAGGGACAAAAGGGTAAATTCATTTAGGGACAAAATTATCATTTAAACAAAAGACTAAGAACATAAACATCATTTCATTTCTAATGCCATAAATATATAGATATTTTTCTAGAGGCAATGATGACGAGTGGTGAGTCATAGGGCCAAAAATGTATTTTCATAAATTCCCAGGGGCAAAAGAGTCATTTCACCTAGGGACAAAATAGGAATTTCATCAAATGGTTAAGGACATAATGATCCTTTCACCTTCTCATCATTTATGTCGACCTTGGTGAGTCACTTGCATGACTCACCAAGGTGAGTTGTCATCGAAATGACTTCATGTTTATCCGTTAGCGGGTCCCGGAAATCCCATATTCAGCTCCTTTGTTCACCCGATTTAGGTTTTACGCCCGAATAAAGTGTAATAACTTATTTATTTTGAAAATAACCAATACTGTTGGAAATTAGATTTAAAATTCAACCGTTTTGTTCACGAGTCCAAATTATGTTTTTGATCAGTAAAATCTTACTGTCATTGAAAACGCAGACAAGCTTCGTCTGAATTTTCAACCCAAAATTCAATCGTAACTCTCGGCGATAATGTAGAGTATGGAAATGATTTTGGTTTATCCAATATCATTTTCTAAATCTCGGATAAAATATAAACTTATTTATATAAATTACCAATCTTAGAAAGTAGTGAAATCGGCGTGTTACAGTAAACACTACCTGTATAGAGCCAAGTTTGATGTTTTTATTGACCATAAGAGCCTAAAATACATGTTTGACCAGAGAACTGAACTTGAGACAAAGAAGGTGGATGGTGTTTTTGAAGAATTACGATTACGAATTGAAGTAGCACCTGAGAATGGCAAATGTGGTAGCAGACACATTGAGTATGAAATCTTTACATGCCATGATGTTAAAGGAATTAGAGTTGATAGAAGAATTCAAGAATCTGAACCTTTGTATTAAGTTGAATGTGCTAAGAATTACTGGTGACTTGATTGGTCAAATCAAAGAAGCTCAAGCAAAAGATGAGGAGGTAGAGAAGATAAAATCTGTTATGAAAGAAGGAAAAATGGAAGATTTCCAAATATGTTCTTATGGGGTAATCAGATTTAGGGAAAGAATTTGTGTGTTGAACGATGTAGCAATTAGAATTGGAATTTTGGAAGAAGGACATAAAAGTAAGCTTAGTATTCACTCTGGTGTCACTAAGAAGTACCAAGATTTATAGAAGATATTTTGGTGGCCTAAGATGAAGAAGGAAATGGTTGAGTATGGGAATGCATGTCTAACATGCCAGAAAGTGAAATTAGAACATCCGAGACCCTCAGGTTTGTTACAACCTTTGGATATCCCCGAATGGAAGTGAGATAGTGTGGCGATGGATTTTATGATCAGATTACCAAGGACCCTTGCTGGTCATGGCACTACTTAGATAGTAGTGGACAGACTCACAAAATCAATACATTTCTTGCTAATCAAGGAGAAATACCCCTTAGAAAAGTTAGTCGAGCTAAACATTAGGGAGATTGTGCCATGGATTAGCTTGTAGAATTATCTCTGATAGAGATCCCCGCTTTATGTATGTTACATCAAGCTCTAGGAACAAGGCTTAGATTTAACACCACTTATCATCCACAGGCTGATGGACAGTCAGAGACAACAATCCAAAGCTTAGAAAACCTGTTGTGAGTATGTTTGCTAGTAGAGCTGTCAAAACGGGGCAACCCGGCCCACCCGGGTTGGCCTACCATAGGTTGGGGGAAAACGGGCCAACCCAACCCACCTCACATTTGGTGATCCAGAAAATAGTCAACCCGACCCGGCCCACCACGCTTTGGAAGGTTATGTGGGTTGGTTCACCTATATTAAAAAAAAATTAAAAAAAATCAAAAAACAAACAAAAACTTGATTAACACCTTAACTTAAAGTTAAAAATACATACTGCCAAAGCAAACTGCATAATATAAAAAAACCCAACCCCTATTGTGAAGTGAAAAAGCAACGTTTTAGGTTTTGCCTATTGTTTTTATATGATCATTGCTACTAAAGCAACCCATTTTCAAACCCTGTGCTAGGAAAAAACAATAGAAAGGATTAAAGCAATACTGGAATAGAAAGCATCACACAATGGTATGAAAACTTTATTCCTATTTGACAGTGAGTAAAGTAAATAGCTTAAGTCTTCTGTGCACTACACAATCACACACAGACAACTGAGACAAGGGAAGAATCAGTGGCGGAGAACAATAATACCTAGTTGGCTGGGTGGCGCAGAGTCGCAAATCTGGAATACGAAATACCAGTGACAGAGATTGACCAACTGTAGCATGCGGCGGTTCGACCAATGGCAGCGTGCGGTGCATACAATGGTTCGACCAACGGTAGCGTGCAGTGTGTGCGGCGCGGCACAACGGCTGGTCCGTTTCAGAATGGGAAGAAGAAAAATTGATGAAGTGAACTAGGGACTAGAATTGGCCGAGGGTTCAACAGGAAAGTGAACACAAAATTCACTTCAGTGTTAAAAAATCAGAAGCAATTTGGGCCGAGTCATATAAAGAGCTGGTTTTTAAAATCTGTCAACCCGCGGGTCAACCGGACTCCCCACGGGTTGAACCCGCTTAACTCGAGGGTTAGGTGGGCCGGGTCAAAATGAACCAGGTTTTTCGTAACCCAACCCACCAATGAGTCAGGTTGGCCCACGGGTTCTAACCCACTTTGACAGCTCTATTTGCTAAAACAACCTGGGAATTGGGATAACCACCTACCATTAATTGAATGTACCTATAATAATAGTTACCACTCCAGCATAGGGATGACACCCTATGAAACCTTGCATGGATGGAAGTGTAAATCAACTTTAGGATGGTTTGAAACAAGAGAAAGTGCATTAGAAGGATCGGATCTAGCTCACCAAGCCTGTGAGATGGTGAAATCAATAAGATCTAGAAAGACTGAAAATGGTGCAAATTATGCAGAAGAGTTATGCTGACAAGAAGTGCAGGCCTTTCCGAGGAAGAGTATGTTTTCCTAAAAGTTACTCCTGTAACTAGGGTAGGCAGAGCTCTGAAGACTACAAAGTTGAACCTCCGATATGTCGAACCTTTCCACATCCTATGACGTGTCGGATAAGTTGCCTATCAAATATCCTTACCTCGGAATCTTTAAAATCTCCATAATGTGTTTCATGTGTTAGAACTTCGCAAGTACAATCTAGATCCATCACATGTTCTTGAATCCGAGTTGATTCAGTTAAAAGAAAATCTTACTTATGAGAGAGTTCCTTTGAGATGGGCGAACAAACGAGTAAAAGATCTAAGAGGAAGTGGATTCCATTAGTCAAGGTTGTTTAAAATGAAGTGTGAGGAGAAGAAGCGATATGGGAACTGGAAGAGCAAATGTGTGATTCCTATCCTCAGCTGTTTAATGAAGGTACGTGAATTTCTGGGACGGAATTCTTTTTAAATGGGATGGAGGTGGCACATTCGTTCTTCTCTATAGACGAGAACGCCATAAGGAAAGCAAGGTAATATCAAGGTAATATCTCAACATGCATGGTCACTCTTTTTTATTCTTTCATGCATGTGACTAGATATCTTGGTATTGCGTAAATCTACAACAACGGTATCATTTCGAAGCTTAAAGGTGGAAGCTTGGAACTTTTAACCAAAGGAAGGCTTACGATTTTAAGGCTACACAAAGATAGAGGATATTCGATCTTCCTTTTATTTAGAGCCCTAGGTTAGGGTTTGGGTTTTGCATGATGTTGGAAACTTGTTGGTCTTGAAAGATCTATGCTTGAAACCATGAAACGAGAAATCTTTAATACAAGGAATGAACTATGGATTTTAACAATCTTTTTGCATGTTTTCGGCCAAATCTTTTGTTTGAATGCATGTTGCTTGTCATTGTTGTTCTAAGTGAGACGTCCCGCCTCATTAAGTAACCTAATTATCTAATCCTAAAACATGCGAAAAAATTTAAAAAAACTTAAAAAACATATAAAGAATATATACAACACACTAATAGAAAAATATATATATATATATATATATATATATATATATATATATATATATATATATATATATATATATATATATATATATATATATGGGTACAACCATCCCTGAGTACATCAATCAAAGTACACCACTAAGGTCATTAGCTAATACAACAACTATCAATAGGAAAGACGCATAACAAGCCATACCAAAAACAACTAATAAAATCTTCTATCTCTCGTCCTAGCCCTCCTTACAAAAATACATTAAAATATAGACCCTCAAAACTTTCATGGCTGTTGAGATGCACTAGCCAGACACTCATATCAGTAAAGATGATATGGTGGTCGTGAACTATCCTCTACTCCAAGTCTATCGCTAATGGCATTCGCGGCTCTCCCACTAGCGTCAGGTTCATAGGGAATGTCATCCTCCTCAGGAATCGACTCCTCAGCTGCGGTATCTTCTCCATAAACTAGGAGAGAAAAAATACATAGAAAATATAGGGAGATAAAGATCTACAACAAACATCATGTATGAGATAGAAATCGTAGAATAGCATATATTAACATCACACACATCATACAAGCATGTACACAAACATCTCCATGGATCGTACATATCAGACATCTCCAACTCATCGTTTCGCTCTTAGTCACCACTTATACTATATGTATCTTGTCCCTACATGCATGCCGGTCGATATCTCAATACTCATTCTCAATCTTGGAGAACTTTAGTTAGTTTTCCAGATAACTTTTCCTCTCGCCATGATCAATAAGAGTGCTTCCCCACTCCAACTCTCCGGAGGGGTATCTTGGTCGCCTCGAAATGTCCACCTGCGATGTGGAATACTCAGGGTTCAGTCGGGATAACCAGGCTCTAGTGGGCATCACAACACGATAGGAGCAACCCCATTTGTCACCTGTGATAAGTCTCGAGCACGATTACATCCCCAAGATCATGAAGATCGTCCTTTTGGTAATCCGTACCCGCACTCAAGTACACTAACCTCGTGTGTTCCATACCACATGGCTTGCCACTCGGCACATGATTATGTTATGCATGAAAACCAACCCTTATGCCACCAATATCTCAATAAACATCTCAACCCTTATATCACTTTATTCACGATACTACAGTATCCATCACTTTTTCCTCACACATGCATTGTGGCACTTTCATTTACTATCAATATCATCCATAAGAGCATGCAACATAATATCCAACATTTCAACATACCAAACTAAGCATGAAAACACATAAATCTCATAAAGCATATTAAGCACATCAAGCATACCAGTCATATCAAACATATCAACCATCCATCAATAATATCATCTAACCTAGGGTATCATTTCTATGGTGATAAACCCACAATGCCTAAATCCTCATTGCTACATACTTCACAATAGTCCCCAATGTAGGTTAGGTGTTGTCGGTTACTCAACCTCTAGTAGGGTTTGGGTTCCCCAACGAAAGTCAATATATTCTATTCTAATCTTGCCTTACCGATGAATGTGTGATTCTTTCTCCCCACTTGAAACTGCTACAAACTGCTACATGTGCACTTTCCCGCACAAGCTTTCGAACACAGCTCCACAATCGGCACTCTAGCACAGTTCCCAACAAGCTATCTACACTGCCCAAGATACCCCCGACATGTACATTAGGCCAACAATTGAGACAACCCCTTCCTCGAAGGTCCCATTCGTAACCCCACTTATAATTATTAGCGTTACAGCATAGCGTGATAATACAAAATTGCGAAAATATTTAAAACATTTAATACACTGATGCCATAATAATATACATAAATAAGGGTACTGGCTCCTTCAGTGGAGCCTACAACAACTGATATCAATTATAAAAGATTTCAGAGTACGCAACAAATAAAAACTAAAGCATAGCAGCGGAAATAAAAATGCAGACAACTCAGTCTCCCAGAGACGGTCGTCCTCTGCATAGAGCAGCTCAAGGTCCCCCAGCATTGGAATACGAGGCTCTCCCACCAGCATCAGGTTCAACCGGGATGTCATCAATCTCCTCTGAAAATTCCTCATCCGGTCTTCTCGTACAGTCAAGAGTAAAGAAAATATGACATAGAAAATATAGGGGATAAGAAACAATAATATGTCATAACTGGGAAAAACAGTTATATAAAATAATGTATATAGATAGCAACACTCAGAATCACAACAGTGACAACCAAACAACTCCCGTATAATTTTCTCTTAACTACTGTCTCTCACACTCATGCAACTAACGACTACATGGACGCGATCACGACGCGACATCCCCAACAGATCAAGGTGTCTCAGTCATCACTATGTCAGCCCCCATAAGGCAGGGTTCGCTCAAAAGCCCGCAGGTCCAACTCGTCTCATGGGTACGACATATTCCCCTGCCCGCAGGCTAGGTCGGAATATCCGTCCGTCAACAACGTAACTTACGGTAACGACATGTTCGCCCGCCAGCAGGCTAGGTCGAAACATTCGCCCGTCCGTTGACAACTCAACTTTCGATAGAGACATATCCGCCGCCTGCGGGCTAGGTCGAGACATTCGCCCGTTTGTCTACAATTCGTCTAACGGGTACGATCATCTCCCCGCAGGTAAGATCGGAATCGCCCGTATGCCAACACAGTGATGAACAACGATTATGCAACATGAATCCCACTGACTCATCTCAGGATCAACACTTAGTGCCTCAACCATGACTTATAAACAACCACAACCAACTTTCCTTCGGCTTAACCGGGTATCAACTTTATATCATAACATCAACAGATCAACTGTATCTCTAGGTTGATCACTACGACATATATATATATATATATATATATACCCTCGACTTTCTCACCACACAATCATCTCCCGACTTATCAAAAATCACTGCCTAGCTCTAATCAGATATCAGCAGTCACAACAGTACATAAATCACAACCAACAACAGATTTAACAGTAAAATCAACTTACAGATAAATCATGTTTAATCAATCATAAGCATATAATAAGCATAACATATATCGCATATATCATATTAAATATCCAATCACAGAGCATACATCCTCAATATACAGTTAAATTAACCTAATGGTCAAACGACCTCTAGTAGGGTTTGGGTCGCCTTACGCATATCAATATATATTATTTAAAGCTTGCCTCCCCGACGATATTTTGGTTATTTCCACCACCTTAGTGATGTTCCCGGGTGACTCCGAATGCGGCGCCGCAACAGTCAATCGGGTGCGCGGTCGAACGTTCGAGTCATGTTCGATTCTATACAACAAAACGCAACCAGCAATTAAAACAGTTAAATCACAAACCCCTTAATCCTTAGGATTAGCTAATGCCCCTATTTAATTAAATAGACTAAGGATGTTGAAATTCTACCAACTCTTGGATGAATGATCCTCAAGTATGCACAACACTAGGGTAAGTCTTACTACACAAAAACTTGAAGCAAAACTCATAGCTCACACACAAGCTAGGTTCGGCCCCTATTTTTAAAATAGGCTAGAGATGTCTAAAAATTCCTAACTCTTGGATCAATGATCCTTTAGTATACACAACACTAGAGTAAGTCTTTTTACTCAAAAATGGAATCAAAAACTCAAGTTTTACCCACACATAGGATTCGGCCCTTTTATACCCATATGAGCTAGAGAGATCTTTTTCTTACAAGCTATTGGATTATGAAATAGGGTAAAAGATCTAGCTCATAGAAATTGGTTTGGTATTAAAAGGATTTTTCTACAATTTTCTATGGATTTTTGAAGTTTGAAGCATAAACTTGAACTATGAACTTTCAATGAATAAAAATGAAGATTGAGAGCTCAAGGATGAAATATATACCTCTTAGGTGATAGAGGAGGATGAGATGATCAACTTTGCTTCACAAAATTTCTTGAAAAACCTCGTGTAAGCTTGAGAAAAATAGAGTTGAATTTACGGAAGAAAAAGAGAAAATGGAGGAAGAAGAATAAGAAAGCAAGAAGAAGAAGAGAATGGAGGAAAGGGAGAGAGAGAGACAGGCAGCCGAGTTTGAGGAGAGAGAGAGTGAGTGAGGGTGAGGTTGCTTTTTAGATATTTTAGGGACATGGATGTCCTTTAGGAAAAAGACCAGGTGCATTTTGGACTTTTTGCATTCAGATATTTTTTAACGTCATAAATATCTAGATATTTTCAGAAAAAGAAATGATGACAGCAGTGAGTCACAGGCACGCCTTCCTAAGCGATGTGACTTCATATTTATCCGTTTTTAGCTCCGTTACTTACGCGATTTACTATTTCGCCCAAGAAAGTCGTGGGAACTTATTTTTTTCTGAAAATTTTCAAAATCGTCAACATTGTTCGCAATTTTATTTAAAACCTAATTGTTTCGTTCACGAGTCAAAATTAGGTCGTCTGAGCATTAAAATCATACTGTCAGTGTAAAACGCAGACCGGATGTAACACCCCGATTTTCTTAATCTTTTTATTTAACTAGTATTTAAGTAATTGTATTTTCTTATAGGGCCTAGAAAATTAAATAAATTATTCCGAGGCCATAGTCACGCTCTACGCTATCGTAGAAAGCTATGGTTAAGTTTTGGGTCGAAAACTCAGACGGAGCCTGGTCTGCATTTTTCCTTGACAGTAGTGCTTTATTACCATCGAGACCTAATTTGGACCCGTGAACGAGACAGTTAGTCTTAAAATCACATTTCCTATATTTTCGAAAAAGTTCGGTCTGACGTTCGAAAATGAAAATAATATATTATAATCGGGCTGATAATCGTTCTAGGAGACGATTCGAGCTGTCTTAGGGTTTTTCGAAAACCTTGAGCCAATGATTTTCATACCAGGACTATGTCAAATCATTTGGGTACTCCTACAAATGTCGTGAGGGTTTTCAAAATATCGGGACGAGAATTGACCAAATTGCCCTTGGTTAGTTTTTACTAATTACCTACTATTACCTTTACCTATTCCTTAAGCCTTAAGCCACTCATTTAATACACTATTCTTCACCTTTTTCCTCCTCATTTCTCGTTGGCCAGCTGCTGCTCATCTTCTTCTTCTTTCTTCTTCTTCCTTCTTCTTCTTTCTTCTTCCTTCTTCTTCCTCCATTTTCAAATTCATTTTCTCAAGCTTCCTCAAGCTTTTTCAAGAAGGTTTGTGAAGCAAAGTTTCTCCTCTCATCCTCCACTATCACCTAGAAGGTATAGATTTCATCCTTGAGCTCTCAATCTTTATTTTCTCCATTTATTTTCATGAATTTCAATTTCTAGATCTAAACTTCAAAAATCTCTAGAAAATTGTAGAAAAATCATTTTGAGACCAAACCAATTCCTATGAGCTAGTATCATCCCCTAATATCATAATCCAAGAGCTTGAAATCAAACAACCTCTCTAGCCTATTTTTAGAGGGAAGGCCGAATAGGTGCTTAAAGGGGAAAATGGGTTTTGGTGTTCATTGTTCTTGATTTCACCTATTTCATTCCTTAATCATGTAATCCAAGTGATTAGGAAGCTAAATCCATATTCCACCTATTTTTCATGGTGATGGCTGAAACCCTAAGTTCTTGGTTTAAGGGGTTTTGGTTCAAAACTTTGATAATTGATCATTGATTATGCATTAGGTATGCTTAAGGGTCATTGATCCAAGAGTTGGTAGAATTTCAGTATCCCTAGCCTATTTAATTAATTAAGGGCAGTAGCTAATCCTAGAGATCAGGTAGTTTATGGTTTCATTATTTTAATTTCTGGTTGTGTTTTATTGTGACAGGACTCGAACGCTCGATCCCGCACTCGAACGACTGCTGCGGAGCGGCATCAGGAATCTCTCGGGAACATCACTAAGGTGGGGCAAAGAACCACAATATCGTCGAGGAGGCAAGCTTTAAATAATATATATTGATATGCGTAGGGCGACCCAAACCCTACTAGAGGTCGTTTGACCGTTAGGTTGATTTTACTCCATATTGAGGTTGTCTGTGCTGTGATTGGATATTTGATATATCATATGTGATATGTGTATGATGTCTATTATATGCTATAATTGATTAAATGTTATTTATTTGTAAGTTGATTTTACTGTTGAATATATATTCTGGCTATTGTTGATGTCTGTTGTGACTGCTGATGTCTGAGTAGAACTAGGCAGTGATTTCTGATAAATCGGGTGATGAATGTGTGGTGAGAAAGTCAAGGTTCTCAACCTAGTGATATAGTTGAACTATTGCTGTTGTGATGTGAGTTGATACCCGGTTAAACCGGATGAAAGTTGGTTGTGGTTGTTTATAAGTCGCGGTTGAGGCACTAAGTGTCGATCCTGAGATGAGTCAGTGAGATTCATGTTGCATAGTTGTTGTTCATCACTATGTTGGCATACGGGCGATTTCGATCTTACTTGCGGGGAGATGGTCGTACCGATTAGTTTGGCGTAGGGGCGAATTCGATCTTACATGCGGGGAGATGGTCGTACCCGTTAGTCGAATTGTAGATGGACGGGCGAATATCTCGGCCTAGCCAGCGGGCAGGGGGATATGTCGTTACCGAAAGTTAAGTTGTTAACGGACGGGCGAATGTTTCGACCTAGCCTGCGAGCGGGGGAACATGTCATTATCGTAAGTTGCGTTGTTGACGGGCGAATATACCGACCTGGCCTGCGGGCGGGGGAATATGTCTTACCCATGAGACGATTTGGGCCTGCGGGCTTTAGACCGAACCCTACTTTATGGGGGTGGCATAGTGATGATTGGGACACCTTGATCCGTTGGGGATGTCGCGTCGTGATCGCGTCCATATAGTCGTTAGTTGCATGAGTGTGAGAGACAGTAGTTAAGGGAAATATTATCCGGAAGTTGTTTGGTTGTCACTGTTGTGATTTGGTTTGTTGCTATCCATATACATTATTTCTATCGCTGTTTTTCCCATTTGTGGCATATTACTATTTTTTATCCCCTTTATTTCTATTTCGTTTTTTTATGTTTATTCTCCACTGCACGAGAAGACCCTGATGAGGAGTTTCCAGAGGAGATTGACGGTATACCTGTTGAGCCTGATGCCGGCAGGAGAGCCTCGGATCCCAATGCTAGGGGACCTTGAGCGCTAAGAGAGGATCTCTGATGTGCTTTTACTTTCATTGTTATGTTTTTAGTTTTATCTACTGTATACTCTGAAGTCTTTTATATTTGGCATCAGTGTTGTAGGCTCTACTGATGGAGCCGGTACTATTATGTATGCATACTTTATTATGGTATCGGTATGTATTGTATGTTTTAATACTTCCGCAAATTTTATACTACTACGCTATGCTATAACGCTAATAATTATAAGTGGGGTCACCAATGGGACCTCCTAGGAAGGGACTGTCTCATTTTATGGTATCAGAACAGTTCAATTCTAATATCGGACTGTGTGGTTTAGGAAGTATGTTAGCACTGACAGTTATGTCCACATTGGGTACTAACTGTGTTAGGGAAAGGGTAGTGTGTCCGATGCGTATGTTATCAAGAGTGATAACTATTCTGTTCGTAGGGCACATGATATATATCTCGGTTGATTTATATTGAATGTTGCTTTATTCTTGTTGGGAATAGCTGAGGATCTAAGGAATTTCGCTAAGCGAAATTAATCTCGCCAAGCGAAATAGTTTTTGCTAAGCGAATTTGGCCTCGCTGAGCGATCCAGAGAAGTTCCAATCACTGTCTCAGTTTCGCTAAGCGAAATTGATCTCGCCGAGCGATCCAGAGAAGTTCCAATCATTGTCAAATTTCGCTAAGTGAAATTGATCTCGCTAAGCAATCCAGAGAAGTTTCAAATGGTGCATCATTGTCTCAATTACGCCAAGCAAATGGATCCTCGCTAAGCGATATGTACTCAGTTTCGCTAAGCGAATTGAGTCTCGCTGAGCGAAATTCACTCTATTTCGCTAAGCGAATGTAGTCTCGCTAAGCGAAACCTTTTTTTTGCCTTTTTACTTGTTTTCTTCTTTTTCTGAAAAGTTGAATAAGCCGTAAGCTTATCATATGTCTTATGAATCGAAGCTAATATTTTTCCTTGCCAGGAAGAAATGGTTTGCAGACGACCTAGAGGACGTGGCGGAAGGGCCACAGCAAGTGCCGCTGAACTCGGAATTGGTTATGAAGCAAGTTCCCACGCTGTCGATGGGATAGAATCAACTAAAACCCTGAGGACAGTTAGGGAACTGGCAATGGCAATTCTGCACCAAACGTAGCAGAACGCTCAACTGCTAGAATTGACCATGCAACAACAGCAGAGACAGAAACAGCAAGGTGAAGTTGTGAGGGAAGACACCGCGCTGAATACTTTTCTGAAGGGGAAGCCGCCGCATTTCAATTGCGACTTCAACCCAGAGGGAGCTGAACTCTGGATACAAGAACTGGAGAAAATCTTTGTGACGATCCATTGCCGTGAGGACAGAAAGGTAACATATGCATCCTTCATACTGATAGGAGGTGCAGAACTGTGGTGGAAGGGCAAGCAGAGGATGCTTGAAGATGAAGACAGACTCATCAACTGGGGACTGTTTCGGGAATGCTTTCTGGAGAAGTATTTCCCCAGGATGATGAGAAGAGAAAAAGAGAAAGAGTTTATGGGTCTGAAGCAAGGGACCATGTCTATTGGGGAGTACTATGCAAGGTTTGAAGCGCTGCTCAAATTTTTTGAATTTGACCAGAGGTTCCCTGTCGAAGAGTGGGTTTGCCATCGTTTTGAGGATGGTCTGAAATAAGAACTACAAAGGGTGATTGCACCACTGAACATCACCCGACTGCCTGAGATGCTGGAGAGATGTTCTGTCATTGAGAACATCGACAAAAAGCCAGAGCTACAGCAAGGCAGAACTGGAGGACCTACTCGGAGGTTTGACCAGAGAGGTCGAGGCAGAAAGGGAAGATTCCAGACGGAATGTAAGCCCTATGATCGTCAGATCACAAGATAGACTGAAGGACAACTCAAACCAAGTGGCTGCTTCAGGTGTGGAGGAACACATACAATTCGGGACTCTCCGATAAAGGAGACTCGCCAATGTTTCCGATGTGGCCAAGTGGGTCACATAGCGCTAGAATGTACACAAGGAGCGAGGTACAACACAGACGGGCAGGGCCCAGTGACCAGAACTCAAGGAACTGGACAGCAAGCAGCAAGACCACAAGCCACCGGAAGGGTGTTTACCATACGAGGAGCTGCATCCTCTCAATCCCCTGATCTGATACAAGGTATGTGCCTAGTGTTATGTAAACTCTTATCTATATTGTTTTACTCGGGAGCTACTCATTCTTTCATATCCCAAGAGTGTGTGGATCATTTGAAGTTGCCTGTCTCTTTACTTCCCCATGACTTAACTGTTTCTACCCCCACCAGTAATTCCTTGATAACCATAACTGTCTGTTTAAATTGTCTGATTGTCATTGAAAATCGAACTTTTTCTACTGATCTCATTTGCTTACCTATGCATCAACTCGATATAATTTTAGGCATGGATTGGCTTTCGGCTAACCATGTAGTGTTAGACTATTCTAAAAAGACCTTATCTTTTCCTAAGCAATCTAGACTAATGCCTGCCAAGGATAGTAAGCTAGGTAGTAAATCTCAGAAACACGTGTAGCTGTTCTCTGTGGAAGCTAAGGAACTCCTACGTTGGATTCGTTGCCTGCAGTGCGGAAGTTTCCGAAAATTT
Organism: Ammopiptanthus mongolicus; assembly: GCA_039655645.1. NCBI lineage: Eukaryota > Viridiplantae > Streptophyta > Magnoliopsida > Fabales > Fabaceae > Ammopiptanthus > Ammopiptanthus mongolicus. The sequence continues at coordinate 78,972,433 of CM077345.1, forward strand.
TCCTTGATGACGTTCCGGGTTTACCACCGGAGAGAGAAATAGAGTTCGCTATAGATTTGGTACTGGGAACTGGACCGATTTCGATAGCACCTTATTGAATGGCTCCAGCAGAGATAGTGGAGCTGAAAAAGCAATTGGACGACATGTTGGATAAGAAGTTTATAAGACCGAGTGCTTCACCATGGGGAGCGCCGGTGCTGTTTGTCAAAAATAAGGATGGAAGTTCGAGGCTGTGTGTGGATTATCGACAGCTGAACAAGGTGACAGTTAAGAATAAGTATCCGTTGCCTAGGATTGACGATTTGATGGACCAGTTGAAAGGAGAGGTAATATTTTCGAAGATTGACTTAAGATATGGTTATCACCAGATTCGAGTCAAGAGGAAGGATATAACGAAGACGGCCTTTAGGAGCCGGTATGGTCACTACGAGTACCTGGTTATGCCTTTTGGCGTAACTAATGCTCCAGTAGTGTTCATGGATTACATGAACCAGATTTTCCGACCGTTCTTAGATAAGTTTGTTGTTGTGTTTATCGACGACATTCTTATTTATTCCTTTGATCGGGAAGAACATCAGGAACATCTTAGGATTATGCTTCAAGTGTTAAAGGACCGACAACTTTATGCAAAGTTGTCCAAGTGTGAATTCTGGTTAGAAGAAGTACAATTCTTAGGTCATGTGATTAATCGTGATGGGATAGCTGTAGACCCAGCAAAGGTTGAAGCTGTAGTGCAGTGGGAAAGCCCTAAGTCGGCGAGTGAAATACGGAGTTTTCTGGGCTTAGCTGGCTATTAGCGAAGGTTCATCGAAGGATTCTCGAAAATCGCGTTGCCAATGACGCAGTTAACAAGGAATGGAATATCCTTTGATTGGACGGATGAATGTGAGAAGAGTTTTCAGGATTTGAAAAGGAGGCTGATTACGTCACCAGTATTGACGTTACCAGTTGTGAACACCCCATTTTGACCGGGTTCCTTTTGCTTTTCACTTAAATTTACCAAAAAATACCAAAAAATTAAAAAAATTAAAATCATAAAAAATATGTTGAATTTTGAGAAAAATCCGAAAAAGAGTGGAGTTTTATTTTATTTCTTCATAAAAGTCCAAAAATGATAAAATAAAAATTCACAAAAATATTTTAATTTCTTGTTAATGCAATCTGTTTTGTAAATGAACGAAAAAAAATGTGGGACATTTTGTGGTTTTAAGTTATGACTTATGTTTATGATACTAAAAAAGGAATAAAAAGAGTCATTGGGCCAAAAAAAAAAAAAAAAAAAAAAAAAACAAACCAAGTCTCAACCCATAACCCGTCTACCTCCCCCATAACATAACCCGTCTATCTCCATAACCCGTCTATCTCCACCCATAACCCGTCTATCTCCTCCATAACATAACCCGTCTATCTCCATAACCCGTCTATCTCCTCCATAACCCGTCTATCTCCACCCATAACCCGTCTATCTCCTCCCATAACATAACCCATCTATCTCCTCCATAACCCGTCTATCTCCTCCATAACCCCTCCATAACCCGTCTATCTCCTCCCATAACCCGTCTCACCTCCACTCCAGAAACCCTAGCCACCACCCCCTCCTCTCTTTGTGCCAATCTTGTTTTCTCATCCCAAATCAAATCTTTGCTTGAATCTTTCCTTCTTAGCCGCATCCCCTTACTAAATCTCCTCAATTCCAGAAATCTCGCACCACCAACCCTCATATTGGTCAAATCCCGTTCAATCACGCAAGGTAGGTGACTGTTCCTTCCATTTTCGTTTTGAATCAAGGGATCTAATTGAATTTTTTTAGCAGATTTTCAGGGGAAGGTAATCAAAGCATTGAAGAGGGAGTGGCTCTATAAAAAACGGAGAACACGCAGAAGAAAGGGGGGACTCAGAGGGACCAAAAAAAATCGCAGAAACCAGTTACAGGGGTAACAGACAAGGATACTTAGAAGGAAGAGAAGAAAGGCTATTCACCAAGCAAATGCAGCAGCGTTAGGAGATGTAGCAGCGTACAACAGAAAATTAAGGAGGAACAGAAGCTAAAAGCTGCGAAGGAGGCAATCAAGAGAGGTTGAGAGAAATTGAGTGATTCACTTTAAGACCCATAGCAGCAAAACTGAGAGCAGCAAAAGGCTACAGGCATTCCTTTGAAATCTCCCCTTGTTTGGTTTGATTTTGATTATTTGTTGCTATATAGGTTCCTTGTTAGAAATTGTAATGAATCTTGTCTATTTACTGGTTTACTATTTACCGGTTTACACTGTTTTTAAGAGAAGCTCATGATTTTGTTTATGGTTATTTTATGTTATGCACACCATTTGTTTGATAAAAGTCCAATGTTATTGCTAATCCATATCTCAGTTTTTATTCCTTAGATTCTGTGCTCTTTCTTATATTAGCATACATTCTATTACAACCATGAATACAATTAAACTTTTTTGGTTTGATTCTCCCGATGCCGTGCTTCTTTATTCTTTTTCTAAGTTTATGTTGAAGTTATCATTTGAGAATTTTGATCAAAAGTTGAACATAACAAAAATATAAAAAAACCAGAGAAATTTTTTTTTTTCTTTAACTTAATTTCCTTGTTTGATTCATTCTTTTTTTTTTTCTTTTTGTGGTTCATCTTAATGATTGGGATAAAATAAATATTTATAATTTCTTAAAAAATTTGCACAATTAATTTGGTAACCGTTTTTTTACGGGTGTATCAGGGGTGCTGTGGGGTTAAATCCTCATCCTTCCCTATACACAATCGGCTTCCGAACTCAGTTTTAGTTCCAAAGACCGTTGTCAAAGGTTTTCCAATTTTTCTCCTAAATTAAATAAAATTGGTGGCGACTCTACGTATTTTGTTTAAAATCTCTTTTTACCGCCGCTTCCTTCGCGACATCGGTCGCGACACCAGTTTCTTCAGGACAGTTTGATGTGTATTGTGATGCGTCATACCAAGGATTGGGTTGTGTTTTAATGCAAGACCGATGAGTGGTAGCATATGCTTTGTGACAGCTAAGAATTCATGAGAGGAATTATCCGACTCATGATTTGGGGTTAGCAACTATAGTGTTTGCTTTGAAGATATGGTGACACTATTTATATGGAGCTAAGTTTATAGTGTACAGTGACCATAAGAGCTTAAGGTATCTATTTGATCAGAAAGAGTTAAATATGAGTCAGAGGAGAAAGATGGAATTCATAAAGGATTATGAATTCGATCTACAATACCATCCAGGAAAAGCGAATGTAGTAGCGGATGCATTAAGTAGGAAATCCTTGCACTTATCTGCTATAATGGTAAAAGAACTGGAACTAGTTGAACAGTTTAGAGATTTGAATCTAGGCATGGAATTATCTAGGGATAAGATACACCTAGGAATGGTCGCAGTAACGAGCGGCTTTTTGAAGACAATCAAGGAGAAGCATGAGGTTGATCAATATCTTCGGAAAGTAAAGGAACAAGTGACGGAAGGTAGAACTTCTGAGTTTAGGATGAATCAAGATGGAGTCATTAGGTATGGAGATAGAATTTGTGTGCCAACAGATATATAGCTAAGAAGAATGATCTTAGAGGAAGGGCACAAGAGTAGGTTGAGTTTTCATCCAAGAGCTACCAAGATGTACCATGACTTAAAGAAAATATTTTGGTAGCCCGGAATGAAGAAAGAGGTAGCCGAGTATGTGTTGGCTTGCTTGGTGTGTCAGAAGGCGAAAATAGAACACCAAAAGCCAGCGGGACTGCTACAATCTTTAGATATCCCAGAATGGAAGTGGGATGGTATATCTATGAATTTCATGGTTGGTTTGCCGAGGACTAACAAGAGGCATGATGCAATTTGGGTAATCGTTGATAGGTTGACGAAGTGTGCTCACTTCTTACCTATTGGCGAAAGTTATACTTTGGAAAAGTTAACCCACATCTACATCAAGGAAGTAGTAAGGTTGCATGGAGTGCCTTCTAGTATTGTTTCCGACAGAGATCCTAGATTTACATCTAGATTCTGGAAGCAATCACATGAGGCTTTGGGAACTAAGTTGAGGTTGAGTTCTGCTTATCATCCCCAAACGGATGGTCATTCGGAACGAATGATTCAATCGCTGGAAGATCTCTTAAGAGCTTGTGTTTTGGAACACGCGGGAAGTTGGGAAGAGTTCTTACCATTGATTGAGTTCACCTAGAACAACAGTTTTCATTCAAGTATAGGTATGGCACCTTACGAAGCATTGTACGATAGGAAGTGTAGAACACCTTTGTGTTGGTATGAGAATGGAGAGAGTCAAGTACTAGGACCGGAGGTAGTGCAGCAAATGACGGAACAAATCAAGAGGATACGGGAAAAGATGAAAATCGCATAGGACAGGCAGAAGAGTTACAGCGATAAAAGAAGAAGACCGTTAGAATTCCAGGAAGGAGACCATGTTTTTCTGAGAGTGACTCCGAGAACTGGAATCGGCAAAGCAATAAAATCTAGAAAGCTTACTCCTAGGTTCATAGGACCATTTCAAATTATTCGCCGAATTGGTCCTGTAGCCTATCATATCGCTTTACCACCAAACTTATCCAATCTTCATGACGTCTTTCATGTCTCTCAATTGAGAAATTACTACCCTGATCCATCACACATCTTAGAACCAAAGTCAATACAATTAAGAGATAACCTTGAGTATGAGGCTCTACCTGTTAGGATCGCGGATAGAAGGATAAAGGAACTCCGAGGTAAACATATTGCATTGGTCAAGATCATATGGGATGAAGTTACCGGGGATGCTACCTGGGAACGCGAAGAGGACATACAACAGCAATATCCGAGCCTATTTTAAAAAGGCACGACGAATTTCGGGACGAAATTCTTTTTAAGGGGGGTAGTAATGTAACACCCCGATTTTCTTAATCTTTTTATTTGACTAGTATTTAAGTAATTGTATTTTCTTAGAGGGTCTAGAAAATTAAATAAATTATTCCGAGGCCATAGCCACGCTCTACGCTATCGTAGGAAGCTATGGTTAAGTTTTGGGTCGAAAACTCAGACGGAGCCCGGTCTGCGTTTTTCCTTGACAGTAGTGGTTTACTACTATCAGGAGTTAATTTGGAACCGTGAACGAGACAGTTAGTCTTAGAATCACGTTTCCTATATTTTCGAAAAATTTTGTCCTGACGTTCGAAAATGAAAATAATATATTATAATTGGGCCGATAATCATTCTAGGAGACAATTCGAGCCGTCTTAGGATTTTTCGAGAACCTTGAGCCAATGATTTTCATACTAGGACTATGTTAAATCAATTGGAAACTCCTACAAATGTCGTGAGGGTTTTCAAAATATTGGGACGTGAATTGACCAAATTGCTCTTGATTAGTTTTTACTAATTACCTACTATTACCTTTACCTATTCCTTAAGCCTTAAGCCACCCATTTAATACACTATTCTTCACCTTTTTCCTCCTCATTTCTCGTTGGCCAGATGCTGCTCATCTTCTTCTTCTTTCTTCTTCTTCCTTCTTCTTCTTTCTTCTTCCTCCATTTTCAACTTCATTTTTCTCAAGCATCCTCAAGCTTTTTCAAGAAGGGTTGTGAAGCAAAGTTGCTCCTCTCATCCTTATCTATCACCTAGAAGGTATAGATTTCATCCTTTAGCTCTCAATCTTTATTTTCTCAATTTATTTTCATGAATTTCAATTTCTAGATCTAAACTTCAAAAATCTCTAGAAAATTGTAGAAAAGTCATTTTGAGACCAAACCAATTCCTATGAGCTAGTATCATCCCCTAATATCATAATCCAAGAGCTTGAAATCAAAAAAGCTCTCAAGCCTATTTTTCAAGGGAAGGCCGAATGGGTGCTTAAAGGGGAAAATGGGTTTTGTTGGTCATTGTCCTTGATTTCACCTATTTAATTGCTTAATCATGTAATCCAAGTGATTAGGAAGCTAAAGCCATCTTCCACCTATTTTTCATGGTGATGGCCGAAACCCTAAGTTCCTGGTATAAGGGGTTTTGGTTCAAAACTTTGATAATTGTTCATTGATTATGCATTAGGTATGCTTAAGGGTCATTGATTCAAGAGTTGGTAGAATTTCAATATCCCTAGCCTATTTAATTAATTAAGGGCAGTAGCTAATCCTAGATATTAGGTAGTTTATGGTTTCATTATTTTAATTTCTGGTTGTGTTTTACTGTATAGAATCTGACAGGACTCGAACGCTCGATCCAGCACTCGATTGACTGTTGCGGAGCCGCATCTGGAATCTATCATGAACATCACTAAGGTGGGGGAAAGAACCACAATATCGTCGGGGAGGCAAGCTTTAAATAATATATATTGATATGCGTAGGAAGACCCAAACCCTACTAGAGGTCGTTTGACCGTTAGGTTGATTTTACTGCATATTGAGGTTGTCTGTGCTGTGATTGGATATTTGATATATCATATGTGATTTGTGTATGATGTCTATTATATGCTATAATTGATTAAATGTTATTTATTTGTAAGTTGATTTTACTGTTGAACATATATTCTGGCTGTTGCTGATGTCTGTTGTGACTGCTAATGTCTGAGTTGAACTAGGCAGTGATTTCTGATAAATCGGGTGATTAATGTGTGGTGAGAAAGTCGAGGTTATATATATATGTTGTAGTGCTCAACCTAGTGATATAGTTGATCTGTTGCTGTTGTGATGTGAGTTGATACCCGGTTAAACCGGATGAAAGTTGGTTGTGGTTGTTTATAAGTCGCTGTTGAGGCACTAATTGTTGATCCTGAGATGAGTCAGTGAGATTCATGTTGCATAGTTTTTGTTCATCACTGTGTTGGCATACGGGCGATTTCGATCTTACCTGCGGGGAGATGGTCATACTGATTAGTTTGGCGTAGGGGCGATTTCGATCTTACCTGAGGGGAGATGGTCGTACCCGTTAGTCGAATTATAGACGGACGGGCGAATATCTCGACCTAGCCTGTGGGCGGGGGGATATGTCGTTACCGAAAGTTGAGTTGTTAACGGACGGGCGAATGTTTGGACCTAGCCTGCGGGTGGGGAAACATGTCGTTACCGTAAGTTGCGTTGTTGACGGGCTAATATTCCGACCTGGCCTGCGGGCGGGGGAATATGTCGTACCCATGAGACGATTTGGGCCTGCGGGCTTTAGACCGAACCCTACTTTATGGGGGTGGCATAGTGATGATTAGGACACCTTGATCCGTTGGGGATGTCGCGTCGTGATCGCGTCCATATAGTCGTTAGTTGAATGAGTGTGAGAGACAGTAGTAAAGGGAAATATTATCCGGAAGTTGTTTGGTTGTCACTATTGTGATTTGGTGTGTTGCTATCCATATACATTATTTATATCGCTGTTTTTCCCATTTGTGACATATTACTGTTTCTTATCCCCTTTATTTCTATTTCGTATTTTATCTTTATTCTCGACTGCACGAGAAGTCCCTGATGAGGAGTTTCCAGCGGAGATTGATGGTATACATGTTGAGCCTGATGCCGGTGGGAGAGCCTCGGATCCCAATGATGGGGGACCTTGAGCGCTAGGAGAGGATCTCTGATGTGCTTTTATTTCCGTTGTTATGTTTTTAGTTCTATCTACTGTATACTCTAAAGTCTTTTATATTTGGCATCAGTGTTGTAAGCTCTACTGATGGAACCAGTACTATTATGTATGCATACTTTATTATAGTATCAGTATGTATTGTAATTTTTAATACTTCCGCAAATTTTATACTACTACGCTACGCTATAACGCTAATAGTTATAAGTGGGGTCACCAATGGGACCTCCTAGGAAGGGGCTGTCTCATCGGACTCTGTCTGAGTTTTCGACTAAAATTTAACCATAGCTTCCTACGATAGCGTAGAGCGTGACTATGGTCTCGGATTAATTTATTTCATTTTCTAGACCCTCCAATAAAATACAATTACATAAATACTGATTAATTAGAAAGAATAAGAAAATCGGGGTGTTACAACAGTCGCCCCGGGCACACGCACACTGTCCAAAAGTGGGAAAAACTCAGAAACAACGACAGATTCAACAACAAACACACCTAGGGCTCAAATCAATGAATCAAAGGGAATGAGCCACAAAAATTAAGAGGCAGAACTCACCAACACAACTGTTGGACTCCTTAACGGCAGAACCGCAATGATCCCCCTGTTCGATTCCCCGAACAATGGATCAAGCAAAAAGACCCGTAAAAGCCTAAAACACTCTGAAACGATGTCGGGTTTAAGAACGGGAGTAAAACGACTTAAGCTTAAAAAGAATAAAGGTCGACGTTATGACGTCACGACTTACCTCGATGAAACTAACATGCAATGACAACGGTGAGTTAGTGTAGTCTTTTTGTTAGATTAGGAATATTTTATTAATTAGGTAGTTTAGTGGAATCATTAGGGCCTGTTTGGTTTGTTTCTAGTTTCATGTTTTCATTTCCTGATTCCAAACATAATTACAACAAAAATAATTTTAAAATTGTCACATTATTTTCATTATGTTTCTTGTTTCCAATGATTTGTATAGGAAATAGTGAAAACAAACAAAAAGTTGTTTTCAGTGTTTCCTATACAATTTTTTGAAAATAAGAAACATAATGAAAATAGTGGGATAATTTTGTAATTTTTTGTGTTGTAATTATCTATAAAAATAGGAAATGAAAACAGAAAACTAGAAACAAACTAAACAGGCCCTTAGGTGTCATGTTTAGGTTGCCTTAGGCTAGGTATCATGCTTGGTCTTAGTTAGGTGTCATCATCCTCCATGCATAATGACATGTGTCCGATTGGGACACGTGTTACTCACACGTGTTGCCACGCGTTGTCCCGTTGTCACGCCCGAGTGTTTTCTTCCGCATTTTCCCGCGTAACCCACTGCCAGAATACTTTTCTGTATTATTTTTAGGCAATCCCTAAAAGCCTATTGTACTCGAGTACTCAGCTAATTTTAATATTCTAACTCTCTATTAATTAATTAATTAATTAATCGCTCGATTAACATTTCTTCGCGTTCTAGACCCGTTCTTTCACGTTTTTGCACTTTTGAACTCGTTCCAAGGCCAAATTGTCTCAAATTTGGACCATGATTTTCTCAATACATAATGAACATAATTCAGCCGTTAAACATGCTTGACTTATGCCCCACACACTAACAAGAAAACAGGTGTTACACTAAGTATGTTCTTGATGGATCTATGTGATTATAAGGGATTGGTGTTATTTAATTTGGTGATTGTTTTGGGCTTGCTCACATGCCATGAATGTATAAGGGTTGGATTTCTAATATGAATATGCTATATTTGAGCTTGGATTTGATCATGTGATGATTTGACTTAAAATGATATCATGTTTTGATGAATGAGAAATTTGATTCCAAAAGTCATGATGAGGTTGTGAGCTATATGCTCCAATGGTGGGCCTTATACCTTCAATTTTGAAGTAGAAACATGTTAGGACAGATCTACGACACACAACCTACTCTATAACTCCAAATAAAACCAACACAAAAACATAAACCTACTTCAAACCAAGTTTTGAGTTGATAAACATGTTTAAATGTTCATCAATATGTTCTTATGAACTTCATTCAAAAACCATGCAAACCTAGCGTTTGGTCCTTCAATGTGAAACTTTAGTTATTTTTAGGTTTTTTTTTATTATAAAACTAATAAAATAATGAGAAATTATCATTAATGATGACCCTTATGCATGTGTGACAAGTGTGGCAAATGCAACACCCTTTCCCGAGGGTCACAATCTCAAACAATTATAAGGCCGAAAATAATATTAATGGAGAAAATATGGTTTTTTTTTTTTTTTCATTTTACAATGATGTAATGGGATTTAGTAAAAGTAAGTAATAATAAAATGAACTTAGGTTCACCATACATTTCTAGCAGACATACTGCATTAAAATACAAAAAATAGAAATAGTATTGTATACAGACATAGGTCCAATGCATAACTGATAACAGAACATAATAAGTACTAGGAGTCACAGCTCCCAAAAGGTACTACAGATACTGACACAATCTGGCCAAAAACAAAACAGCAGAAGGAGTCCCCTCCGGACTCAAAGCAAATGCTGGACAGAACCGTCGTCACATCCATCTGCTCAAGCAGAAACAGCAATACCAGCAGAAAAGATATACAAATATTGGTGAGATCCCGATCATCAACACAACAAAGTAGCAGAAGTAAAAACGAGACGACTCACCAGGTAATGACGCACCCAACATGCGTATCATATATCTAAATATAAATCATGTTAAACAGTTAGCAGCAGAGAATAAGGCATTCTCAAAAACAGAACAGCGATGTACAATCAATAAATGTAATCATCAACAGCCATGCAATGCAGTGCAATGTACATGACTCAATGCTATATGCCACAGGGTAAAACTCTGACCCCTACTCCATGGAGCTAACAAAACATCTGAGAGAGTGAATGGGAGGACATGTTCCGGTTACTGCCAGCCATGAGCAAGATGCTACAACATTCCTAACGTGCACGTATCTGACTTTACGGAAACACTCTGCACCAAACATGAAAAGTATGGCATCTAGTCGAGGATATCGGTGCATTGCTCGGATTCGCCACGACACAGAAGAGCTACCAACTAGTCACATGTCAGCCCTTCCAACCCTGATACCTCCAAGACTACTTAAAACGTCACCGTAAGATTCGCACCCGCATCAAGTTGTAAGCTCAACTCCTAGGCTCAAGGCCTTACGACTCATGGAAATGAAATGCCAATGCTTACACAAAGCAAATGCGATAAAACAATGTCTATCCACCGGATAAACCTCAAGGTTCACTAAGGTTCTCTTCCTTAGGAACTATATGCATCTTTGAAATACAAAACTTTTATCCACCGGATAAATCTCGTGATCCTCCGGGATCTAGTCATCGCAAAACCGAAACAATTAAACGATTGACCTAGATCCGAATCACCGGTCCGTCATCGAACTACTGTTTCAAAACCCAAAACATTTCGTGTTTGTGTTTATGTCTTATGAATTATGTCTCAAGTTCTAAGCATTATGAATAAGGATTGAGAATCCTCTTAGATAAGTCTTTAATCCTTTCTAAGATATTACTCCTTGGTTTTCAATTAATGAAATAAGTGTTGATTCACTTAAATCTTATGCAATCATTGATGTACTAAGTCATCGATGGTATAGTACATGGTCTTGTTCCACCACATACCATACTTAATTATCCTTTTTCTTTAACTCTAAGTTAATTACTTAACTTAGGTTTTCACACGTAAAACTTTACGATTTGAATTGAAAACTCTCTTTGTAAAGCAACACCGTTCTAACCGAAAACTCATTTGATTTTACAGAACTTTGGAACATGTGTAAGGTAAAGTACCCTAACAACTTTGGAAATGTTTTTCCTTACTAACTTAATGTAAAACCATGTTCTAAGTTAATGGAAAGGAAATGTAATCTCATCTAATCTTCTAACTATAATTCATTTTAATCAACTTAAGGATAAAGGCCTCCATTATATTTGAAAAAGGAACATTATCTTTGTTCTAAGGTAAAGGTAATGTCCTATGAAAACTATGTTAACTTTCATTAAACTACTTCATTATTCCACTTTTAAAACACTTGGTCAATTAGATGAACTACGGTTAAAGACATTTTTCACTTTGGTGAAAAAACTTAAAGGTTGAAACTTTATTTAATCTTTAGATCAAATCACTTTATTGTTTTTCTTTGAAAACATAAGCCATTAAAACATTTTTCTTACTTCAAAACTTTAATTGTTCAAGAACAACACATGTTCTCCTATTTTCTTCTCACTAAGGCCGCAAGCCTCCTCAAGGAAAAAGTGAAGATTTTGCTTCACCAACTAAACAAGTTATAGCTCAAAATGCTCACAAAATTATGACAAACAATAATCACACATCATTGCATCATAATCAAGCATAAAAATCCATACTTGATCTAGAGATCAAGGTAGGTTTTCAACATACATGAAAATGATTTTCATCCAATCACATCATCATAACCATATGCTAGAGCACACTAAAGCATAAACTAATTATTACAAACTTTGTTCTCCAAGAGAACTTAACAAATAAAGTGGTGAACCTAAACCAAAGGGTTTCACCCACACACAAACGTAAACAACCATTCCCACCTCCACCAACTTTGGTGTAATGAGATTCACCCCCATACCTGTTGATGAACAATCCTCCGGATCAAAATCGGTTGATTGGTTTGTGAATCTCCCGATTACTCGTCACCAACTACAAACAACACAATCAGTCAAACATTAAACATCAAACAACACAAATCTCATCTATTTCCTATCACTTAAGGTTCGGCCATCATCTAGAAAAATTAGCTAGAGATGTCCAAAAAATCTAATCTTTTGGATGAATGATCCTTAGGTACTCATAACACTAAAACAAGTCTTATTACTCAAAACTTGGATAAAAAAATCAACCTTTCTCAACTTGAAGGTTTCGGCCACTTTTAAATAAAAATGCTAGAAAACTTATTTGGTTTCATGCTCTTGGATGATGAAAGAGAATGATGAAACTAGTTCATAGAAATTGATTTGGTATTAAAAGGAATTTTCTACACTTTTCTATGAATTTTTAAAGTTTTGGATCTAAACTTGGATCTTCATGAATCAAGAGATTCAAGAGATGAGATAGAGAGATTAAGAGAGTTAAGATGAAGATTATACCTCCTAGAATCAAAGACTAATGAGAAAAGAAACAAGTTTTCACCAAAAACTTCAACTTTTCAAGATCAAATATAGGTTTTTGGTTAAGAACACTTGAAGAACTTTGATGAACTTCAAGTACATGAAGAACAAGTGAGAGAAGAGAGAAAGAGAGAGAGTGGCCGAGAGGCCAAGTGATAGAGTGAGAGAGATATTTATTTTTCACCTATGGCAAACTTGTAAATAACCAAAGGACAATTTGGTCATTTCCTTAAAAGACCAAGGAAATTTTGGTCATTTCACGTCCAGATATTTTTGAAATGTCATCATGAGAAGGTCACGAAATTCAACTTGATGGGACACCAAAATTATCCGTTCGCGGGTCCCGTTATATCCCTTCGCAGCTCCAAACGTCTCCCGGTTCGAGTATACGCCAGAATATAATACTAGTTTTGGAGGACGGATTTTAACAAATATGTAGAGATTTAAATCCTGAGACTTACTGTCTCGCTTACGAGTCAAAACTAGGTCTTGATAGTAGAAAAACACCACTATCCGTGAAAAATGCAAACCGGGCTCCGTTTGAGTTTTCGCCCAAAACTTAACCATAGCTTCCTACGATAGCTTAGAGCATGACTATGGTCTCAGAATATTTTATTTCACTCTATAGACCCTCTAATAAAATACAAACGTTTAAATACGGTAGAATTATAAAACTTAAAAATCGGGACGTTACAGCAAAAGCTATCATGTCATGATGACACATTTTTGAAAATCATGTGTCTGTCTTGAAAAATGTGAAAACCATTTAGAAATAAGTGCAAACCACTTTGAGCCTTGTGCTAGTGTCATAATTACCGAGATTCTTCATAATTACAAATATTTTAAGTAACTTGCAAGTAAAGCAAATTATTTTTTTATGATATCTTCAAAATAAATGATTAATAAATAAATAATAAAATAAAATAATAATAATAATAATAATAATAATAATAATAATTAATTAATAAGGTAATTCAATAAATAAACATTTAAATAAATAATTAAATGTTATTTCATAATTAAAAATAAATAAAACATTAATTAAATATTAAATATTAAATAAACAATTAAATATTAATTAAATATTAATTTATTAATTTTAAAATTATTGATTAAATAATTAAGAATAGAAAATAAACGACGGTGTATGAAATAGCGGAAAGAGTGATGTGTTACAGCGCCCTGATGGGCAAATATTCCAATGATGTCATTAGGCATGACAAAAGATCCTGAAACCGTGGGTACCCGCCCAAACTTGCCCCGAAACCCTAGGGTTGTGTACAGGAAAAACCCGCTTTTCAAAGATGGGGTCGGGGATGGGGATACCGATACCCGCCTTAAATCCGCCCCACTTATGAGAAAATACAAAATACCCTTGTATGATAAATCTTTCCTTACAAAAAAATTATAAAAAAATTAGATTCCTTGTAAAATACCCTTTTCTCCTTTAGGCGTCGTATTGAACAAAAAATTAGGTTTTGATTTTAACTTCCCTTTTCCACAAGTCCAGCTCACAACTTGACATTTCCCTAATTTGCATCTCCCTCTCATCGTGCACAGCCTTTTAGCCACCACCGCGTCGTTTAGCCGTTTCCCTCACCATCACCGTATCTGGCCCAACCATCGTAGCTGCTCTTCTTGGTCTTCTTCGACTCTGCCATAGAAACATTGTCCACCAACGTCTATCTATAGAAATTCGAAGTGTGCGACTCTTTTTCAACCGGCAACCACCGTCCACCACCACTACGGAGGTAGCAGACCACCAACCCAACCCCTCTCTTCTCTGGTCTCCCTTTCCCTTTTGATTATTTTTTCTCAAATCAAATCTTGAATTTTTGGTTAAAGTTTACTCATTTTGCCTCTATACCTTTCATATTTCCGTGGTGTCTACTTCTTCATTTAGCTATCTGCTACTTCCTTCAGGTATAAAATGCTTTAAGAGGTCATAGAATGCTTCTCGTTGGTCTCTATCCCTTGACTACACTCTTCTGTTTATTCATTTTGTTGTACTGAACTTGCTGTTGTTTTCATCAAAATTTATGTTGAGAATTTGTCTCGCTAGAAGTTCTCCTGGTATAATATAATTCAGAAATCATACATTGCTAATCTTTTATTTTCCTGTTTAGTATATGCTTTCTATTTTTTTGTCATCTGTTAATGTCTTTAAATTTTCCTGTTTAGTATATGTTTTCTATTTTGAGTGATCTTCTTTTGATAAGTAAATCTATTGATGTTCTGGTGCTTTTTTTTTATAGAGATAATGGCAGATGATAGTAATCTTCTAACTTGTGTGTTGCGTTTTTGAACAGTAGTTCCGAAGCAGTAGGTCACTTATTCTTGCATTGTAAGGTGCTTATTTTCCTTTGTAACAACCTATTCAAGGTTTTTGTTGAGCATTAACTGTGTTTTTGTTGAGCATTAATAGAGAGATTAAGCAAACCTATTGAACTCAAGCTGAATCCAAAGACCTTGACACAATGACCATAGCTAAACTCTTTGGAAAATTGAAGGAGCACGAATTGGAGCTTAATAGATTGAAGAGTCGTGAAGAAAAGGAGAAAAAGAAAAAAAAGACTCTCCCTCAAAGCTCATTCCTCTAAAGAACCATTTGAAAGTGATGAAGATGATAAATCCAAGGAAGATGATATGGGATTGCTTGTAAGAAAATTTAGAAGATTCATCAAAAAGAAAGGTAACAAAAAGCAATTCAGCTTTCCCACAAAGAAGAATACTTTCAACGGTGAAAGCTTTTCTTCCACAATCAAATGCTTTGAATGTGGAAAGATTGGACACTACAAGAATGAATGTCCAAAGCTACAAAAGAAAGAAAAGTATGAGAAGAAAGACAACAAAGAAAAGAGAGGAAGAAAGCCTAGAAGAGCATACATAACTTGGGAAGAAAATGACATGGACACCACTAGTGAATCTGAAAATGAAGAAGCAAATTTATGCCTCATGGCAAGCCACCAAAGTGATAGTGAAACTGAGGTAAATGATATTCCCCTACCTATGATGACTTGCAAGATCCCTTTGATGAATTGCATGAAGAATATCTTAAAATTGGCAAACAACTTATATCTTCTGGAAAGATTATTGCTAAACAATGTAGTGACTATGCATCTTTACAAATAAAGCAAAAAGAATTAGAAGCTAAGAATGTCAAATTGCATCTAACACAACTTGTACAACTACCTTATCCAAGTTTATACTAGGAAGAGAAAATCTTAATGCCATATTAGGACAGCAAAAAAGAGTTTATTATAGAGCTGGAATTGGATATAAGTCTAAGAAACATGAAAAGTCTTTCAAGAAACTCTTTGTTCCATCTGGTTCCTCAACAAGCCCTTCTATTAAATGTTATTTTTGTGGTAGGAAAGGTCATATAGCTTCTACTTATAACTTTAGGAAGAATTCACATGTTGACACTAAATTCATCTGGGTTCCAAAAGGAACATATGTTATGACTAACTCTAGAGGACCCAACAAGATTTGGGTACCTAAATAAAAAACATGAAAAATATGTTTTGTAGGTTTGTTTGAAGACCAAGAGCTCAAGTTGATATCTAGATTGTGGCTGCTCCAAACAGATGGCCGGAGACATCACAAATTTACTTCCTTCACTCCCAAAGAAGGTGGAAATGTCACCTATAGTGATAACAATAAAGTAAGAATCCTTGGTGTTGACACAATTGGCAAAAGTCCAGCACTAAGATTGAAGGTGTTCTCTATGTGAAAGCATTCAAACATAACCTACTAAGCATTAGTCAACCATATGACAAAGGGTACGAGGTAAACTTTAACCCAAATAGTTGTATGATTGAAGCTAGACAAGATAGTAACATAAAATTGATGGGAAATAGAATCAATAACATGTATATGCTAGACTTGGACAATTTATCCTCAAATGATGCATGTTTCTTAATAACTAAAGAACAGGAAAATTGGCTTTGGCATAGGATAATAGCCCATATACACATGGATCACTTAAACAAATTGATTTCCAAGGAACTTGTAATTTGTTTAACTAAGAAGTTTATAAAAGATGGTTTATGTGATTCTTATAAAAAAGGTAAACAAGTGAAAACTTTTTTTAAGGCCAAGAATGTAAGACCCCCTCCCGGTGTCACATTTCGTAACCCAAATTATCTCTTTTCCTTATTAACAAAAAAAAAAACATTTTCGAAAATAACTCTATAGAGTAGTTGCAGAAATCTGATACCAAAAGAAAATTTCTTAACAATCAGACGAAAACAAATTGAAACTCATCATATATACAAATAATTCAAGCTTCGCCATTAGGCATACATCTTTCTAATCTCCGAATATGCGACACATATAGTCACAGTCGGAGGACTGGACTTAAACATTTATGAATCCTAAGAGCTGGTCTAATAAAAGAACTCTAAGGACAAAAAGACGTACTACTTAGCATACGTCGTACCAATAAGACTGGGTCTCGTCTTCAACAATCCATACCTCTTCGTCGTCAACCTCAAGCAGCTCAAGCTACAGGGGACCATTGATAATCATCTATACACGTATTCAAAAACACAACAGACTGTCCAACATGTACAGACAACGGTGAGAAACCAATACATACATCACGTACAAACAACAGGTTCATATATATGTATCAAATACAACTCTTAAGCATGATAAACATATCATAGAATATCATAACAATAAAGTTAAAGCACAAGGGTCTCGTGCCCAACAGTCATCGTCATTTTTAAAAACGTATGAATGACCCTTCCACATATGTCATCTAATACTTGATTCTTAATTTCCGGAAATCCTAACTTATTTCAAAAGAGCAAATCAAGCTCGCAATACATTGGCCCTCAGGCAACAATGCCTAGCACCACTGTGCTATACGCAAGTACATGAACCCCATGACACTACGCTATTCTCACATGGGGGTACATATCAGAGGTACTCAACAAATCGTAATCAGGTCATACTATATTGTCCAACTCAAGGCACAATACGTTTCCAAAACACGTATGACACCATTGTCCATCAAGGCACAATGATATACAAGACTTAAAGTCATCCCAGGGTTCCCTGCCATCAAGGTCCCCCTCATTTTAGATGGAACGTCTGCCAGAAAAACAGATGCATAACAAAACCTTTGTTTTCGTAAGTTTTTCTGTTTCGTACAATTATTTCCTTGTTGAAGCTCAAAGCTATCAACTACCACAACTTTTAGACTCTTAAGTCTTTTCAAAATTTAAACAAAAGGGACACACAGTCCAAACAGCCCAAACCCAAAAACCATCAACCGATGCACCAGTCTCGGAATTTAGATTTCTAGAGCACACAAAATGGGCCCAAGTTTACAGGACCACTTCACTAACACAGATCCTCGATCCACGTGTTCTGCAGAACATTAGAACCCGGCGTCTCGGTTTCTAGGTTCACATCCAAATTAACTTTTCTCTTTTTAAAATACAAAAACAAAACCCACATCTCCGAATCTTACACACAAAGCCATCGGGATCGATTTTCCATAGGATAAAACTTTTTTGCTTCGATAAGACAATTTGCTTCTAAAACTGGACCACTTGAAAATACTTTTATTCGAAATACCTCATATATCGTTTTAAAATCTATTGGTGATTTCTAAAGGCACTTTTAATTTTAAAACTTACTTTTCTTAAAACTAAAATTGTTTTCAATTTTCTTCCCTTATGTCTTTCTATTTCATTAATAAAATATGTTTCACTTTCGTGATTCTTAAAATAATATGTTAAGACGCGTTGTCATCAAAATTCTTTCTAAAATTTGTATCTTTTCATCTGCTCAATAATATTTCTCAAGCTTTTTGAAGCTTTTACCTTTACTTGGTTTTGAACACTAACCAATGTTAGGTTCCTTAGCACAACATCAACCATCGTTTCAGTCAACATGCCATATTAAACATAATTAAGCATAATCAAGCATAATTAAACATAAAGTGAAACACTCCACAATTAACGACAATACATTTAACATCCCAATTTTCAGATCGGTAAAGTATACAAATCTTATCTAAGGCATAGTGGTAAAGTTGTAAATATCAAGATATTTTGGAGAAGTAATCATGACTACTTTAGAAAAGTAATCATGACATGGATGACTCATGATGATGAGTCATGGTGGAGTAATCATGATGGTGATAAGTCATGGTAATAACTCATCCATTGACTAATCACACTCAGGAACCGTGTCTCTCGTCCGGTGTTTGATTTTTTTGCTACGTATCCACTTTCTCGATACAACACAGATATTGTTTTACTCTACATTACTGGTATAGAATTATGGTTAAGGTTTGGATTGACGACTCAAACGAAACCCGGTCCGCATACAAGATTACCGGAACCGGTAACGGATAAGCATAAGGTCGCTTTCACCTTATCCTTATCCATTAGTAATGATGACATGAGTGACTCACCTAGGTGAGTCACCATGATAATAATGGCAAGGGGTGAGTCACATGGGTGACTCACCATAGTAATAATTATGGTGTAGAAATTACAATTTTGTCCCTAAGAGAAAATGACATTTTTGCCCTTAAGCAAATTTTATACAATCCTTACCCTTCTTTCATATGAAACCCATGCCCTTCATATATATATCTTCCATCTCATATTCCTTCCTCCTTCACTTTATTCTTTAAGTCCAAGTGTTGAAGTTTCTAGTACAACTTTTGGTGAAATTCCAATTTTAGCCTTACAAGAAATGACCATCCTAACCTTGAAGGTTAGTATATAAGGAACCCTATCCCTCCTTTATTTCCCCTTTTCACGCCTCACTCTCTCTCTTTCTCACTTCATAGTTCTTTCTTCTTCCACCTTGTTCTCCATTTCAAAGCTTCAAGCTTTCATCTCAATTTCTCTCCATTTCTTCAAGGATTTTCCAAGAACTTTGTGAAGCAAAGTTGCTTAACTTGATCTCCTTCATCATCTAAGAGGTAGAGATCTCATCTTTGCACTCTAAATCTTCTTCTTTCTCTATTGAAAACTCTGTGTTCATGTTTGTTCATGAACTTCCAAAATTCATAAAAAATTGTAGAAAAATCATTTTGATGTCAAACCAATTTTCTTGATCTAGATTCATTGTTTTCTTTCATGATCCAAGAGCTTGTAATCATAAAATCTCTCTAACCTATTTTTCTATGTGATGGCTGAATTCTCCATGTAGGAGAAATCATGAGATTTTGTTCCAATTTGTGTTAAAGAAGTGTGGATTTGATTCTGTCAAACTTAAATGTCTTTGAATATCAAAAGAATTGAATCAAAAACCTTTCCTAGCCTTATGTTCATAAGAGAGCCGAAACCCTATGTGTTGGAGATCTTGAGTTTTGTTTCAAATTCTTGAATTCCATGACTTAGAGGAGTGTTATCTATGCTTAAGGATCATAGATCCAAGAGTTTGTGAAATTTTAACACTCCTAGCATTTTCCTACTTATGGGGCCGAATCCTAGTTCTTAAAGACTAGTATGTTTTGGTTAATGATACTAATTGTGATGATGATTTTTTGTGAAGGATAAGATCATGTTCAAGTGCTCTAAGGTGTGTACGGTTACCGGTTGGAGAAACGGGGTTGCGGCCTTGAGAAGTGCTCGTGAGTTCGTGATAGTGCCACATTGATATCAGGTGAAGAGAAAGAGACACACATTGGGGAAGCAAGAGTAGCTTATATAGCTTACTTGTATATTTTATATAGTATAGGGGAACCCTAAACCCTACGTAAGGTTGAGCCCGGACAAAGTACCTAGACCCTGGGTGTAGGTATCTTTGGGCTATCACCACACCCTAGGCTAGATGACTATGGTTGGATGAATGATTGGTATGTTTGGAAAAAATGTGATGGTGTGCTCTAGATTAGTTACTTGTGATTATATGCGTTATTATGTGCTTATGTGTTATATGTGAATTAATTGTGAATATGTTCTCTTCATGTTTATGTGTTTATAAGTTTAGAATGATATGCTCAATATGATGTTATATGTTGAGATGGTATGTGGAGATATTGAATATCATGTATGCATGATAAATATGATGAAGATGATAGCATGTGGTATATTGATATGGTTATTGTTTTATTGAGCATGAACATGATGGAATGTTGTATTGCCTTGAGAGGTGTGTATGTATGAAAACTTGGACGTTTAGCATGTTTAAGGTTTTGATCCCAATGTGGATGTTTGAGCTGATAGTCAAGATTTGAGGTTATAGTTGGAGCTTAGAGCTCATAAGTTATAATGGGAGCTTGGAGCTCATATGATACCGTGGAGCTTGGAGCCCATGTGATAAAATGGAGCTTGGAGCTCATATGATAAAATGGAGCTTGGAGCTCATATGATAAAATGGGGCTTGGAGCTCATACGGTACATTTGGAGCTTAGAGCTCGTGTTGCTTAGAGCAAGTTTGCATGTGTTACGACATTAGCTCAAGAGAGATGGATGACATGCAAAGCATATGCATAATGATGCCAAGTGGCAAGCCGTGTGGTATGGGACACACGAGGTTGGTGCACCGAGTGCGGGTGCGAAAAACGGAAGGGAAGGTCTGTGTGACCTAGGGGATATACTGGACACAGGTATACCCACAGGAGACTGGTATGGTAGCTCCTACAATGTCGTGGCGGTCCTGGGCACGTCCTACTATCCCGACTGGACCCTGAGTCTTTCCAGTTGCCGGTGGATCTTCCGAGGAGGCCCAGATAACCCTCTTTGTCGGGGACAGTTGAGCGGTGATGCACTCTTATGGGTCACAACGAGCGGAACGGATTACCGGCACAAACCAACTTATGGTCCGATGTGCAGACGAGATTTGCCCTTAGGAGGGTGTTTAGTACCGGCCGGCATGAACGTAGAAACTAGATGCATATAGTATAAGTGTTGTTCTTGAATGATATGATTGAGAGATGGTTGTGGTTGTTGTTTGCTATATATTCTATATTGCATCATCCCTATTGTAAATGTGTTGTATATCTTATCTCTCTGTTCTTTTTTTGCATGTATGTACGTGTCCGATTTCTACGAGCAGACGAAGAGCCAGCAGAACTAGACTACAACGAGCTGGATGGAATTCCGTACTTGTCCGATGCTGGTGTAATAACGAGGATAAGTGAGGAGTATCCGCCGTCCCAGCAGAAATGAGATGTTAGTTTATTTAGTATGCACGGCCAGTGCATCTGTCTTTTAATATATTTTTTTTTTGGGGGCAAAGAAAAGAAGTCTTTTGTATATGTGTTTATACCATGCTTTCTTTTGAAGTTGTGCACTCTGATATTGTAAACACAGTATGTGTGTATTGTTTACAAGGTTAAAATATCTTAGGTTCTTTAATGGGAGTATCCTACGCAAGTGGGGTCGTCTCAATACATCACAACTGTACAATTACACACAACATACAGTACGCAACCGTCGGAAATCAAGTTCCTCAGGTAATCTCCCCTTACCTCTCAAGGTAATTTTTGAATGAAAGTCATCTGGCTGATCCGCAAGTCCTCCGATCAATTTCCCGAAACACTCACCAACAACTACCTTCACACAATCAACTCAAATTTTTAACAATAACATCAATACATTCCTATGTCTCTTAGGTCCTAGATTCGGCCATCAAGACTTAAAATAGCTAGAGATGTCTAAAAATTTCTAAATCTTGGCTGAATGATCCTTAGGCATACCTAACACTAAATCAAGTCTCTTTACACAAAAACTTGAAATAAAAACTCATGATTCTTCAGGATCATGGTTTCGGCCACTTCATGGAAAAAAAGGCTAGATAAGTTATTTGATTACATTCTCTTGGATAGTGATAAAGGATGATGATACCAGATCATAGAAATTGATTTCACATTAAAAGGATTTTCCTATGATTTTCTAGAGATTTTTGAATATTTATTCTAGAAGTTGAAACACATTGAATCATGGCTTGAAAACAAGAATTTAGGGAAGAATCATGAAGTTCATGGACCAAAGGAAGTAATCATACCTTTTGGAGGATGAAAATGAGCAAAGTTCCAACACTTTTCTTCACAAAATGTTAAGCTTCTACTTGAAGGAAATGAGAGAAAGCTTAAGAGAAAATAAGGTTGCGAAGGAACTGGATGATGGCCCCCTTTATGGCGGGTTAGGCGTGTGAGAAAGGGAGGGCAAGAGTGTCCAAAAATGTTCGCTTAAGGGGCAAAATGGATACTTCACCAAGCAGCAAAAATGTAATTAAAACAAAAGGTCAAGGGCATTTTGGTCTTTTCTCAGTGTGAACGCGTTCAGATATTTTCCTTTTCATCACGGCAGTGGTGAGTCACTGGCATGCTTTCCTAGGTGATGTGACCTGATGTGACTTCAATTTTATCCATTAGCGGATCCTGGTAAATCAGTATTTAGTTCCGTTAATTACGCGATTTAAGATTTCGCTCGTATTACTTATATTAATTCACTTTTTAGAGGGAAAAATTAATTTTATCAAAGTTGTTGAAAATTCGATTTTAAACCTAACTGTTTCATTCACGAGTCAAAATTAGACCTTCTGATCAGTAAAATCTTACTATCAATTTAAAAGGAACCAAATGTGGGATTTAGTTCCAAAACCAAAAAGTAACCAAATGATAGGAACTATATGGGTGTTTAGAAACAAGTTGGATGAAAATGGTGTAATAGTAAGGAACAAGGCTACATTAGTTGCTAAGGGATATAATCAAGAAGAAGAAATTAATTATGATGAAACATATGCCCCTATAGCTAGATTAGAAGCCATAAGAATGCTATTAGCCTATGCTTGTATTATGAACTTTTAGTTGTATCAAACGGATGTGAAAAGTGCATTCCTAAATGGATTAATTCAAGAAGAAGTGTATGTGAGTCAACCCCCTGGCTTCATTAATAGTGAGTTCCCAAATCATGTTTATAAACTCATTAAGGCCCTATATGGACTCAAACAAGCTCCTCGAGCTTGGTATGAGAGGCTAAGCAATTTTCTCCTAGAAAAAGGCTTTACAAGAGGTAAGGTTGATACCAAACTTTTCACTAAAAGAAAATCATACAACATATTACTTGTTCAAATATATGTAGATGACATTATCTTTGGTGCTACTAACGAATCTCTATGCAAGGAATTTGGTAAATTAATGTAATGTGAATTTGAAATGGCCGTGATGGGAGAGCTTACATTCTTTCTTGGACTTCAAATCAGACAATGCCATGATGGAACCTTCATAAGCCAAACAAAGTATTGCAAATAATTGCTAAAGAAGTTTGGAGTGGAAAATGCAAAGCAGATGGCAGCACCAATGAGTCCAACATGCTATATGAACCTGGTAAATCAGTAGATGTATCCAAGTATAGAGGTGTGACTGGCTCTTTACTTTATCTCACTGCAAGTAGACCAGATATCAATCCAATCCTAAAGAATCACACCTAACTGTTGTTAAGAGAATCATGAAATACCTTTTAGGAACAAAAGAAATGGGATTATGCTATCCTAAAGGATCCACTTGTACATTAATAGGATATTTTGACTCTGACTTTGTTGGTTGCAAGTTAGATAGGAAAAACATAAGTGGGACATGTCATTTATTAGGAAATTCATTAGTGTCTAGGTATAGTAAAAAGCAAACTAGTGTGGTGTGACACCCCCTTCTAGGACATCACATGGTAACCCATTACGGAAACTAAAAACTTTTTGTTTTGAAAAACACTCACTCGAGTGGTTATAGAAATCTGATACCAAAAACAAAACAGAACAATCATATAAAATAAATTGCCATTCATCCTTTGTAATAATAACTCAACCTCGGCATAAGGCGTAAATCATTTTCCCAATCTTTCCATACGCCATACGTACATCAAAAATCCTAAGAGCTGATCTAATACAAGAACATCTAAAGATGGTAAAGTATACTACCTAATATACTTCAAACCCTTGAGACTAAGCTTCGTTGTTGCCAGTCCACACATCAATGCCGTCGACGTAAAGTGACTCCAGCTTCGGGGTCGCAAAGTGGCCCAGGGATCCACTGAAATGCATCTGTACATGTATCCAAGAACACAACAAGGTATCCAACATGTACAGGCAAGGGTGAGATACCAATATATGGATTCAAACAAGATAACTATATGCATTACAGATCAACAGCACATGGACATATACAATCATTACGTATAAAATTCTACTAGATAAACAAGTAGTATATCATAGGGTCTCATACCCGACAGTCATCATCATTTTCAAAAGAAATGCATGACACTTCAATATTCATCATCTAATTCTTTACTTAATCTCCGGAGATCTCAACACCGTTGTATAAAAACTGAGCTGATCAGGCTCAAAGTACATTGGCCCAAGGCAACAATGACCAGCACCTAAGTGCTTATTCGGAAGTACATGAACACCATGACATTACGCGATTACATGGAATTACATTCAGCGGTACTTGATAAACTGTAAATGGTCATACGATATTGTCCAATTCAAGGCACAATATTCGTCAGTTGTATGACACCATTGTCCATCAAGGCACAATGTTACACAATGACTTAAAGTCATCACAGGGTTCCCTGCCATCAATGTCCCCCAATCCAGATGGCACGTCTGCCTAAAAACAAATGCATGAGAAAAATGTTTCAAGTCTTGTCACTTTTCTTTGTGTTTGTTCTTTCGTTGTCGTAGCTCAAAGCTCCCTACTATTCACAATTTACACCGTTTTACAACTTTTCATCGTTGGCACAGGACAAAACATCCGAGTGCTCAATCGCGGAACTCTAGACCGATGCACCAGCCCAAGTTCCGTGGTAATAGAAAACATCATTCACCTTTAATCACGTTTCCTCATAACAAGGGGACGTTTCCCCATAACAAGAGGAGGACACACAGTCCACAGGACACGCAGTCCATAACATCATTGCACAACCTTTCGTGCTATTTTTACAGAACACTAACATCCCGACGTCTCGTATGCTAGGTTCACATTTTCATCGTTTTTCACCGTTTTTCGTTCTGTGAAACACAAATCCAAAACGAAAACTCTGCAACTCATCCAAGTTGTCAGCTTTTACACCGTTAGGAAAACTCGTTTTATAGAAAACTTTTCTGTTTGAAAACGGTTTGAAAACCATCGAATTATGGTAAAACTTAATTTTTATTGAAAGTCCCTTTCCCAAAAACCAATTTTTAAAAGGAAACAGCTGAGACCAAAAACGTCATCCCAGAACAGCATTACTGTTTTCGAAAACATTTTTCGTAAATCTTTTCGGAATTAAAACATCGTTTTAGCATTTAAAAACGTACTTTTCCTACTAACTTCATAAATTACTTTTGGATCCACTTTTTCTTTAGAAAACTTGTGTCGTTGAAAATACCCAACGTTTTTTTCCCAAATCAATCTTTGGTATTACTACAAAGCTTTTTAAAGCTTTTATCTTTGTTAGTTAATTGAGCACTGACTACTGTCAGGCTTTCCAAATCAGCAATCCACACCAATACAATTAACAATTCAACATATAGCAGATAATATAGTCTATCACATGCCTTAAAGTACTCGAACACATAACTGTAGATAGTCATCAACATATCAAATAATATCTGAGCATGACTTAAACAACCAACATACAGTCAAACCAATAAATTCAGACAACACACCAAGAACACATAGTTATCGTAAAATCCCTCAGGCAAACCCCCCTTACCTCTTGAAGTTCCCGGTAAGCGTAAAGTTGTCCAATCAGTCCGGAAGTCGCCCGGTTTCTCGTCCGATTACTCGTCGGCAACTACACATAATCAATCAATCAATATAACAACTTTAAAACACAAAAATTCTCTCCTAATCCCCCCTCCTAGCTTCGGCCATGGGTAAGAAAATATGGCTAGGGAGTTCCAAAAATTGTCATCTCTTGGATTCCATCCTTATTAGGTGTGGTAAGACTAGATCAAAATCTATTACACCAAAACTTGAACCAAAACTCCCTCCACTCATCAATGGAGGTTTCGGCTCCTTTTTCCCAATTGAGCTAGAGAGCTCTTTTGGTTTCGAACTCTTGGATCATGGTAGACAATCATGAACTAGGATCAAAGAAATTGATTTGGTGTAAAAAAGATTTTTCTACAATTTCTTAATGATTTTTGAAGTGCTAAGTTCAAAACTAAACTATCATGAATCATGGAGATTAAAGAGAGATTAAGAGATGAAAGTTGAGAATAATATCTCCTAGATGATATTCCTTGAAGAAACTAGCTTGAATCACCCAAAAATCTCTAAGTTTCCATGATCAAAAAGTGAAGAACTCTTCAAGAATAAGGAAGAAATGAAGAACAAAGTGGGAGGAGGAGAGAAAGAGTGAATGGCCGAATGGCCTATGAGTGTGAGTGAGGTGAGATTAATTTTTGTCTCAATGGCAAACTTGTAGTTAAGTAGAAGGGTATTTTGGTAATTTCACGTCCAGATATTTTCCGGTATATTATATTTTATTCGGGACCACGGGAAATTGACACGTGTCCTCCATAGGGATTCGACACGTGGCATGGTGATGATGTTATTATGATGTCAACTTATCCGTTAGCAGGTCCAAGAAAATCAAGTATTCAGCTCCGTTGTCCACCCGATTTAGGGTTTACGTCCAAATAACATATAACGACTTCTTTGTTTTGAAAATTTTCAAAAGAACCAATATTGTTGGAAATAAAATATAAAACCTAACGGTTTCGTTCACGAGTCAAAATTAGGTCGTTTGAGCAGTAAAATCATACTGTCAGTGTAAAACGCTGACTGGACTCCGTCTAAGTTTTCGACCAAAATTTAACCATAGCTTCCTACGATAGCGTAGAACATGACTATGGTCTCAGATTATTTTATTTCACTCTCTAATCCCTCCAGTAAAATGCAAACGAATAAATACTATTTAATTGAAACAGAAAACTCGAAAGCTTGAAAAATCGGGGTGTTACATGTGGCATTGTCCACAGCTGAGGCAGAATATGTGGCAGCTGGGAGTTGTTGTGCTCAAATCCTACGAATGAAACAACAATTAATTGACTATGGTGTTCATCTAGATCATGTACCAATCAAATGTGATAACACAAGTGCAATTAATCTAACAAAGAATCCCATAATACATTCAAGAACTACACATGTTGAGATTATACATCATTGTATAAGGGATCATATCCAAAGTGGTGATATTGTGATTGAACATATTGATACTACTAAGCAACTAGCTGATATATTCACTAAACCACTTAATAAGGAAAGTTTCTTCTTTATACATAGGTGTGTTAAACAAATTTGAGGTTGAAGTGTCTGTACACAACATGCATACATAGATGTACTTCGTGTTTTTAGTTGATTGAGTATCAATAAACAAGTATAGATAGAATACTAGAGCATCAGTACACAAGATATGTACACAGATGTATATATCATTTCAGGAACTTAGTTTTCCTTCCGATATGCTATAAACAGATTGTTAGTTCTATACACAGATGTACAAAGTCCATTTCTTTCAGGAATTAAATTTTAACTCTTATACAACTATTGCATCAATCGATTCCGAGAGAAAACTGAGAAATCAACTCTCTGTCCCCTTGTGTACACATATTGACACTTTCATTCACCAATATACACTTAACAAAAATGCTTAAATACATCGATTGCATCAATCGATTTTGAGCGAAAATTGAGAAATTAACTTTTTGTCCCCTCATGTACACATATTAACACTTTCATACACAAATGTACACTAGTAAAAAATGCTTAAATATATAGATGTACACAATTGGTGTACAAACTCCAGAATTAATTCTTAAACTCAATTTTTGAGCGTGAACTTAATTTCTTCAAAATCCCTTTCTTCAACCTCTAATCTAAACCCTAGCAGAGCTTCCTATTCTATGAAAATGGCGTGTTGCAAGATTCCTGGACCCTCGCGTCCAACCCCCACTTCTTCGTCTTCTTATACTACACCAACCTCTCCTCCTCCTCGATCTCCAACTCAAAATTCTTTATTAAAACCCAAACAAAAATGAACTGAGAAATCCCTACAAGTGGTGAAAAGGGTTGATAAGCTTCCAACAAAGAGCAAGAAGAAGAAACAAGTTGAAGTTCAGAAGGTGGTTAAGGAAACACCCAAGAAGAAGAACAAGAAGAAGAAGCAAAAGATTGCGCAAAAAGAAATCTCTGAAGCTGAACTTGTAAAGAGGTATTTCTCTGATGAAGAGCAAATTGACTATTTTCTTCATAATTTAAAGTCAAGAAATATCCACAAATCTAGGGTTGTAGACTTTGAATATTTTGAGGAAAATAATTTCACATTTCATATGATTCTTGAAGAAAACAATTTGAAGAAGTTTCTTCTCATTCGAGCTTTTTACTGCAACCTGGTAATGGATAATGAGATGATCTCATATGAGGCTAAGAGAATTAAGATTGATATGAGTTTAAGGAAATTTTCTGAATTTGCTGGTTTGGATTACAAAGGAGGATTCACAACTGGAATTGGTCAAGAGGCTGAATTGATTAAGACCTTTGACAAGGAAGCAGCAAGATTGACACTGCTGGAATATCATTCACCTGTGAGTAGGCCGACATACATAAGTGCTATGCATGTGCAGTACAAACTTCTCCAACATGCATTGAGTAGAATTCTGATTCCAAGGAGTGAAAATCATGCAATACTCCAAAACAATGATATTCTTCTACTTTGGGCAATGATTCAGAAGAAGCAACTCAGTTGGGCAATAAACATGTAGCAAAGCAAGCCTTCAGGAGATGCTTTGCCATATGCTGGTTTGGTGGTGAAGCTTCTTGAGGATTTTGAAGTTTCTTTTAAAGGAGAAAAAAGAGACTTGGAGAGGCATGTCACAAAGAAATTTTGTGAAGGAACAAATAAACCAAATGTCTTTGGTTTATAAATATAATGCTTGGATTAGGACTGCTATACCTACTGCAAATGAAGCACCAAGTAGAAGACAAAGGGCTGAAATTGACCCTCTTATGCATGAGAAACTAGACAGGGTCATCAAGTCGATTCAGAATCTTGATGGTAGGAACACCAAGCAATACTTAAGACTTTTGCAATCAGTTGACTCCCTGAATATTAGGCTTTACACTGTGGAAGACCAAATGGCCACATTGCACCAGATATTGAGAATAGCCATTAATAGACCTCAAGTTCACAATCCTACATTAGAGGATGTGGTGAACATGGCCAGAGAGGCTGCATAAGATGCTACAAACAATGAAGAACCCTTTTCCCATTCTCAAGCAAATGAAGGACCTGACCCAAATGCATCTATCTAGTCTTAGTTTAGACAATAAGTCCTTAGGTGTCAAGTGTGCTAAGCTTAGTTTGTTGCATATGTTTTTGGTTGTAATTGGTGCAGCTATAGTTTGTTTTTATTTCTGGTTGTATTTTTGTAACTTTGATCTATTCTTGTTTGTTCTGTTTTGGTTGTATTGCTCATATCTTGTAATGATCACCTTTTATGAAAGCAATATAAATTTCAATTTGGTTTATATCTTCTAAAGTTTTTTTTGACAATGACAAAGAGGGAGCTATGCCATACATGAAAAATGAACATAAATATGAACAGAACAATGAATGAATCAAATATACTCTGATACGTTGATTCAATACATTGATTCATGCTTTGATAAATGAAAAGGACTTTCTATTTTAGTGATATGATAACACTCGGTCTTTGAAAGATGTTTATGAGACAAGGGGAGAATCAAAGAGAGTCAGAGAAGATCATATGAAATCAAAATGACCCATGCTTAATGATTGTTGCACTCTGATATAAAATTGAAAGGTTAAGTATGGTAAGGTTATCATAATAAAAAACAGGGAGTTTGTAAGAATATGCCCTTTTGAGGTTTTGATGTATGACAAACAACTATGAATTTTATATGAGTTTTTCAATTTGATTATGCACTAAGAAAGTGTTCAAGAGTTTGAAAGTTTACTCATGAAGGAGAAAGTGAAAGGATCAAAGGATAAAGATCAAAGCAAATCATGAGATTCAAAGATTCAAAAAAGATCGCATGGAACAAAGCATCAAGACCAAGTCAATCAATGATCTCAAGCTCTTAGATGCTTTTGTAAGGATAGCACACTTAATCTCTTAATAAGCTCTTGGGAAACAAATGAAAAACGAAGTTTGCAAATGAATAATCATTCATGAAAAAGAAAAAGGAAATTAAGTGAAGTTGTACACATGTGTGTTACACATGTGTATCTTGAGTTAATTTTCCTACTGTAAGTGAAAATCTTGTTATACACCTGCGTTCGCGAAGTGCACATATGTGTATTAAAACTGGTTCTTGAGAAAAATTAAGTATACATCGATGTACCAGATCATACACCTGTGTATAATTCAAAATAGAAACTTCAAGATTGGAGTTTGTGAACTCAATCGATGTACATAATCTGTGTTGCGTTTCTGGGTTGAATGTTCATATATACATCGATGCACACAAGATAACAATTTGTGTACTCAAGAATAAAGCAAGAAAGAAATCGATGTACACAAGAACATAGTCTGTGTATACATGTGTAACAGTTCAAAAACCTTTTAATACACATGTGTACTACACAGATTATCTTGTGTCAGTTTTTGAAAACTGAATCTGTTATGATCCTAACTAATTTCATAACTTGTCCAACGGATCTTATTCTTTATATCACTATAAAAGGACAGTTTAGAAACACTTTTAAAACATAGATGCATTCAGAATTTTTAATCATGAATTCTAAGTTTCCTATTGAGCTTCATCTTTGAGAGAAAAGTGTGATATTCACTAAGTTCTTCAAGTTGTAAAATCTGACTTCTACAGTCATATTCTTTCATCCAAGGTTTCAGTTTACTGGTTTAAGAGGGGCTATCTCTTAGTTGATTTCCAGGATAGAAAGGATTCTTTGGTTGAAAAAACTAGTGTGCTTTTGGTGAGTTTTTCAAGGTAGTAAGGCTTGATGTGAATGTAATCAGATATTGTAAAAATTTATGATTATACTGGCAAAAACCCACAGTGGGGTGGTAATTGGATGTAGGTTACAAGGTGTAGGTAGCTGAACCAAGATAAATCGATTTGTGCATTCTTCTTACCCTTAAACTTGATATACTTGTTATATACATGCTTTCTTGGTTAGATATGTATGAATGCCTTTTGTAACTGAGTCTTTATGATAAAATCTTTTGTTAAACATTGCTATAATTGTTTTTGCATTACTATGATAATCATTATACAAGTCATAACCTGAATCTTGGAAAACAAATTTCTAAAATTGTGAGAAAACCATTTTAAAGAAAGTTCTTGTTTTTGATAAAATGTTGAAAAGTTTTTAGAACTCAATTCACCCCCTCTTGAGTGTGTAGCCACAACCAACAAAAAGAAGAGTTTTGGAAAAGAAGAGAGACAGGGAAATGCATACCTGAGGGAAAAGATGGCCTCACGGTGGTCTTCGGGGTAGTGGAGTGAGAGATGCGAGAAGAGGCAGTGGTCTAATCACGGAGAGAAAAAGAAAGGTCTCTAGAAGCATAGAGATTGAGAGAGGAAGAAAAAGGTGAAATGGGGGAGAAGGAGATTCACGTGCGTCTAATTAGATTTGCGATTCAACAACCGATAGATTCTGTCGCTAAATCGATCGCTGCATGGCACTGAAGATTAATCCAACACCGCGATTTTGCGACCACTATGAAGCCAGTCGCTAACCGACAAAAGAAAAAGTTGTTACAACATTTTCAGTCGGTAAAATCGATCACTAAATAGCCCACTTAGTTGACTTTCAAATTTACCATTTAGTGATCGAATTAATGACCAATCCGTTTGAGACCACACAATTTGGTCGCAAGCGCAAACACTATTTACGACCAATTCTTTTGGTCGCTATTTGACTTTTTTCTTGTAGTGGGAGATGAATGATGAAGATTAAAAGAAGAAAAATAGAATTTTTAGAAATAATTATATGAAAATAGAAACTTAATAATAAAGAAAAATAAAAATAAGAAGGAAAATGGGTTGGCAATTTCATGGCCCTTAGAGTTGGGGAGGAAGGAGATCAGATTTGAATCAATGGTTAAGCTGAGGTGACCTTTGTCTACCATTTAAAAAAAAATAAAGGAAATGCTAACCAATGCTCTAAGGGCATTGGTTAATGATTCAAAGATAGAAACTTTGTATTAATAGTGGTGTATTCAATACATTGAACATTCAAAAGTTATATTTTCCAACAGAAATTTTCTAACTTTGGATTGCTTAAACAATGCCCTTAGGACACTTGTTAGTAAGACCCAACCAATAAATAAAAAATCCAACCAAATCGACACCAGGGCTTTACATGAATCCTAGTTTTGCATGATCGCTCATGGCTGATGTTAGGCCAATTATTCCTTGGAGATGTCTTGCTCACAATCTCTCCTCCACGGTTCCTTCTTCTTCTTCTCCTCCACCACTCAAAAAGAAGACTTTTACCCAAGCCTTAAACACTGCTTGTGATATTCCCCTTAGCCAGTTGCCAATTCCATGCCCGAAAGGTGATGAACTTGTTGTCTCTATTCCGGAAGATGAATACTTGGCTGGCCTTGAGGCTTCAAAAAACAACCTGCATGGTCGAATCATACTTTCTAAAGGAGACTCCCCCCTCGAATCAATGACTTGAAAGACAAGCTATCGATATTATGGAAGCCTATTACTCAATGGAGAATGGTTCCTATAGGAAAAGGTTTCTTTGAGTTTTCCTTTTCCTCAATAGAATATATGAGGAAGGTGCTCTCGGTTGGTTCTTGGAACCTTGAACCTGGTTCTTTTAAGACTATTTTCTTGGAATCCGGATTTCAATCCAGATCTTGTTCATCAAACCAATGTTCAATGTTGGATTAGGATTCTTGGGCTACCACAGGAATATTGGAGGCCAAAAGTCTTATTTGCTATAGCAAGAGGCATTGGAACTCCCTATCTCTTGATGATGTCTGTAACACCCCGGTTTTCGCTTATTTGTTATATACTAGTATTGTAACCCGTGCAATGCACGGGACGACATTTGTTGCTCATGAACATATTTAAAATTCAAGACAATTTCATTACATAGAAATATAATCAAATAAAACTATTAGAGGAAACATATGGTTGAATTATGCAGAAATAAAAAACAATTTAAAAATTCCTCCAAAAATTTCAATTCATCATAAGGAATGACTATATAAATTTCAAAATAAACCAATTAAATGAAGAAAACATGTATAAGGCGCCAAGGTTATATGATGTGTGATTTAATTATATCGGGTAGTATGTATTGAAAATAGAAAACTGTAATTTTAAACTTTTGAGCAAAAATATTTTAAAATGTTGTTATATAAAATATAAAAGATAAATCTTCTTATAAGTTTAATTGTTAGGTTTTTTTTTTTTTTAATCTATTTGAATTATAATCCTTCTTTATTGAAAAATTATTTGATTTATTTCTTCTCTTTGTCCGTGCAAGTTAATCATTTTTATAAAATATATTTATCTATCAAATTATTTTTTTCTCTCTTGAAAATCTATTTTATTTATTTATTCTCTTTTCCCGTGCAAGTTAACTACTTTTACAAAATATATTTATCTATCATATTATTTTTTATTCCCCCTCGAAAATCTATTTGATTTAATTTTCCACTTTTTCCCATGCAAGTGAACATTTTTTGAAAATATATTTATATATTTATCTATCTTATTATTGTTTTTCTTCTCTCTTTAAAATATATTTGATTTATTTCTGCTCTTTGTCCGTGCAAGTTAATCATTTATGTAAAATATATTTATCTATTAAATTAAATTATTATTTTTCTCTCTTGAAAATCTATTTGATTTACTTTTCATCTTTTACCCTGCAAGTTAACCGTTTTTGGAAAATATTTTCTCTCATATTATTTTTCTTCTCTCTTGAAAAGCTATTTGATTTATTTATCCTCATTTTCCGTGCAAGTTCACCATTTTAAAATGTATATTTATCTATCATATTGTTATTTTTTATTTTCTTTTGAAAATTCATTTGATTTATTTATCCTGTTTTCTCTTTAAAATAATCATTTTTTGAAAATATATTTATCTATCATATTATCTGATTTATTTGTCTTCTATTTGATTTATTTATCCTCATTTTTCGTGCAAGTTCACCATTTTAAAATGTATATTTATCTATCATATTGTTATTTTTTATTTTCTCTTGAAAATCCATTTAATTTATTTATCCTATTTTCTCTTTAAAATAACCATTTTTAGAAAATATATTTATCTATCATATTATCTGATTTATTTGTCTTTAAAATAACCATTTTTAAAAAATATATTCCTCTTTTTCGTGCAAGTTCGCCATTTTTAAAAAAAATATATTTATCAAGTAGCTCTATCACCTTATTGGCTTACAAAGTTCTTAGTCGTGGCTCTGTTGGGATTGTACTCATTGAGGCCACCAAGGTTAAGAAGCAAATTAACCTCTAGAGCTCTTAACTTCTTCCGAAGATTGCCAAGTCAGGCTGATAGCTTGATTTATGAAACTGTGGAATATGAATGCCTAGACATAGAAGGTTTATTATTAATTACTAAAATGTTGGAAAAATGTATTAACCTTTTTGTTTGAGATCATAGCCATAGGTAACCCCCCCAGGCATTGTAAAACAGCGGGTAAACTCCACATCTTTTAACTTTGTGATCTTTATTTGTTTGTTCGCTGATTTGTTCTACCCAGATGAGTATATTTGGTTGACAATGGGTCACACACACATCTAGATAAAGAACAACGACAGACCCAATGCAGAGCTTGCAATAAGTCCAAGAAAATGCTGACATAATAATCAAGTCAGTTGATTTCTAAAGTTTATAGATGCATTTTTTAAGGTATTGTAGGAAACTGGACATGTGAGGAGGGGGAACTGAATCTGATTCTGTGTGTTTACTAAAGCCCAAGGAGAGTATTAGAAGGATGTGTATATGACTATTATTGTATAACTAAAAAGTTATCCTTTCATTTTCTCAAGGGCAGAAGGAAATTTTTTTATGTTTGGTTTAAACTTGATTCAACCTGTGAGCCTTTCAACAATTTTAGTCTCAATGAAATTGATTTATAAATTACAGTTGCCAATGTTTTGTTATCATTTATCACTATTTGGTTAAAGGCTAGATTAGTGTTTATCGGTGACAATGAAAACAATTGTCGGGGAAAAATTATGTCTGTAATGGCACTCTTCTGCCTACTTCTATATGTATGTAAACTCCTATTTTCAACGGCCTCATATTTTTTGTTGCATTATTTCACATTGCATTTACTACTTTGTGTTGTTATTTATACATGTAGAGTTAGCATAAACTTCTTCATTCCCTCCCCATCATTCAAGCTAAAAGCCAAAAAAAGGTACAAAAGGACATGCAATCTATGGAAAAAGCCCAAGCTTTCCACATATTCATTCCCCTCCACATATACAACTAAACATCATTAATTTTCAAATTCTCACCTATACAAAGACCGATGCAGAACAGTGAAGGGGGCAATTGAACCAAAATTCCAACCACGTTAGCCTTCATGAATAGACCAAGACCGGCACATCTTCACCATGAGCCTCCCCTCAATCATCTAAAAAGTCTAACACCATGTTTGGGTAGAGCACTGACTTTCCAGGTCTGTGACATCTCCAGTGCTCTTTGAGGTGCAAAACTTGGATGTGAAGTAGGGAGAGAGGTAGCATAAATTGAATGAACATCAATGTCTCCTTTAACTGCCAATCCTGTAACATCTTCAAGGGTAAAACCCTAAAGATAAAGTGGAAAAGAAAATTCAGTGGAGAAAAGAACTGTAACAACAGCAGCATGGATTATAAAAAATGGCAATTAATTCCAATTATTATTGAAGTTTACGCCAGACGTGTGCCCTTTGACACATGGAACAAAAGATATAACCATCATTATACTATGATGGAAGTCACCAAAATTCTCTATCTATAATGCATAACATAAATATGAGAGGAACTTACCAACACAAAAGTAAAAAATATGTTTTCTAAGTCCAATAAGGTAGAACAAAAGCAACAACCTTAAGAAACTTGTCTCCATGACAAATGATAGTCATGAATAAGCTAGATATACAATTTCACTCCACCAAGATGTTTAGTGCAAGCATAATAAGCAAACATCTGTGAAAGTTATCAATTGCGGATGGCAGACCATAGCGGAAGGCCAAAAATCCGCCATTTTAAGCCGCCTCAAAACGCCATTGCGGCCATGGCGCCGCCATCCTTCATAAATTGGCCATAGCGGTTGGCCAAAAATCCGCCACCGCAATCCGCCATGGCGGCGCCATGGCGGATTTTTGATAACACTGCATCTGTCATATCTCAACTAACTGTGGTATCCATCAACACCAACACGCAGTATAAGGACAAACATTCTACCCTCTATAAAGGGAAATGGCCAAGTCACTTATGGCTTCTGCTCATACCCTATAAACAGCTTGAACCATGATGTTGTCTTGGACTCTTTTGAGTCTACAATGTCATTCCACATCCATTTTTCACATCATCTGTACACATCAACTACCAAACATAATCAAAACATTTATTTACACATTAAACTAACACCCGCAAAAAATATCAATTAATTCTACAGAAAAAAACAATGAAAGAATTAATTCTCTACAATATCATTCTTCTAGATCAAATACCATTCTAAACAACAACATTATCCCAATATATTATAAAATAGTAAAATGATCAAGTATCATTTTCTGCATGTTTCTGTATTACTATTTATTAATAAACATCAAAAGAAGATAACACCCATCTTGCAAAGCTAGAGGAGTTAAATTAATTCAATATCCTTGTCTCTTTAACCATATACTTTCTTGTGATTCTATGAATTGATCATAATAGTTGCAGAAGCATGGATATACGATGCCTGACAAAATATATTGATAATGTCATAACATACATTGGAGTTTACATCAAGGAGATGGAAAATGTTAGCTCCAAAATATGCTTCTACAAAAGTTGGGTCATAAATCAATATCACATACAGAAGATGTTTTAGATCCTCACCTAAGTGGCTCGGAAGCCTCAGTTTAATGCCTGAAAGAAAAGCCAAAATAAATATATAAATATAATGCTTGAAAGAAAAGCCAAAATAAACCATGAATATAATGAATCTAAAATAGAATGGCAATGTATTGAATGTACTTTAGCCTGAAAAATTCAGGGTCATTCAAAGTCTAAACTCAAAAGTGAAAATGCCTACGACCAATAGCCTAACACTGGTTTTGAGATGAAACTTCATAAAAGAAGCAATCCATTAAAAGTGAATGGATTTAGTGTCTCTACGCACAAAAACCTTAAGGCTCACAACTCAATAATCAGGAGGAAAGGTGCAACAAAGGGAAATAAAATCTAAATCAAAATTCATTTAATGCAGTCCCAAATTTAACAACTAGAGAAGAAGAGTGAACAAAAGTCTTAAAATCAGAGTCAACCTGAGAATCTACAAACAAACGCAAAAGTGTATATAATATCTAAATAGATAGATAGAAGTGCAATATTGGATGATTCATAAATCATAGTTGTAGGATTATAATTTGTAAGGAACTTACTTAGAATCAGGTTGTTCATCATTGTCATGATCCTCTCCAGTATCTGCATTAATAACTTCGTTAAAATCGTCGCTTGCAAATGGTATAGAAATTGGCTTCATCAAATCCAAAATATAACAAAGTCAATGTAGAAAATGTTTCAGATAAGACCAAGTCTAATAAATTTACTACTGTACTCAGAAATGAAGAATTCAAAAAAGAAACCTTAAAAATGAATAAAAAAAGAGATTTGGAAACAGAACTATAACCAATAAGTGTACCTCGCATTCTACTACCTCAAAAACAGGGCCTTTAAAGAGCAACCTAGAGATTCAATAGCAACTTTAACACTTCAAGTCTGTAAAATATATAATATATCAAAAATCACATCAAATCTCTGCAATTCAAAACCCCAGTAAGAAAAAACATTGATTAACCTAAGTAATAGTATCAAAAATGAATCCCCTTTCTCAACCCATCTGGCACAAAGTAGAATAGTAATGAGAGGATAGGGAAAAACTAAAATAAAATAAAATAACCTCACAAAAAAAAATACAATGTTTCTTTTCAGATTCAAAATTCATGCACGAAAAAAAGATGGAAAAAGGAAATAAAGAGGTACCTGAGAGAGAGAGAGAGGCAGTGAGGAGCTTGGAAGAGACGATAGTGGCTGAGTGACGGCGGTCTCCTGGCAGCGATGGTGTTCTCCTAGCAACGGTGGTTGTTTCGACTGAGAGGGAGAAAGAGAAAAGAAAACTAAGACTAAGACGGCGGCCACCTCGATTACCTTCGCATGCACCTTGAAGCTCACCCCATCGGTGATGTTCATCGTCTCTGAAGAAAGAGTCATCTTCATCCTCTCTCTCTCTCTCTATTCAAGTTCTCTTCTTTGTGTG
The DNA here is from genome assembly GCA_039655645.1 of Ammopiptanthus mongolicus. NCBI lineage: Eukaryota > Viridiplantae > Streptophyta > Magnoliopsida > Fabales > Fabaceae > Ammopiptanthus > Ammopiptanthus mongolicus. The sequence goes on from CM077345.1 coordinate 79,011,627, forward strand.
TGTGAGAGAGTGTAAGATCAATTAGGGTGTTGAAAACCCTATAGAAGGTTATCCAAGAGGGAAAAGCGTTGGAGAAGGAGCACTTTTTCTAATGATAAGCAAAAATGAATGAGAGGGAGTAGCGAGTAGCGAGAATGGTGAAATGAATTGGAGAAAGAGAAGAAAAAAAGTGAGAAGGAGAAAAGGTTGAAGGGAAAAAAAATGGAAACTGAGAAGGAGTCATCATCGCATCTTATAGAGATAAATGAAACCACATTTACAACTGTCATCCATTATCTATTGTCCCATGTCCCATTACCAGAAATTGATGATGCAGTTTTGTGCGCAAGAATAGAGAGAGGAAGTGGGCTGACGGAGATGATATCTCTTTCGGCAAGTATTTCCTTTGAAGATAAAAGGGTTCATTAGAGACTTTATTTACAACCATACCACACAAAACTCTATCTTTGCATTGGTCGAATATTGCCAAAAATGGTTGTTTCTTTGTTGATTATATTTCATTGACTCTTTCTTATGTTGACACGTGGCAAAAATTACTCCAAGTGTGAGTATTATTTGTAAATAATATAGATATAGATGTTGTTATATATATGTTATGTGTTGTTATGCTTGCCTTAGATGTTTAGGGACATGTTTTAGGGTAGTTAACCTTAGAACAAGTGATATAAGTGATCTTGTTAGTGTAGCACGTCCGGGCTCCCGTCCAGCACATTTTGGGCTCTTTTGGTCAGCCCATTTCGCCCCAATCCATTTTATATCTCTTTTGTTCGACCTAAAACTCATAGCCGTCAATCCTAAAGTTAGAAATAGCCGTCTTTTACCTTTCTCTTGGGTTCCCATTGAATCCTTGAGCGTCCCCAATCCTTGTTTGGGTGTTGTTCGACAAAAACACTTCCCTGTGGTGTTTGCTGTTGCGTTTGGGGCTACTAGCTTAGTATTACTCTGAGGTAAGGTAACCAATCCTGATCATCCTTTTTCTTTGAATCCCTTGAGTTATTGTTGAATCATTTTATCCCTGTAAAACCAGACTTCGTGGTTCGTGTGTCAGTGCTGTGAACGGCAACTAGCAGATTAGTTTCCCCGGGATCTAATCGAGGTATGTGCATAACCCTTGTGTTAATTCCCTTCCTTTTCTTGTTTGGGAATTAACTACCTTTGCCCTTTCTTGATGTTCTTGGTCAAACTCGTTATACCTGCTGAACCCGTTTCGAGGAGTCAAGCATGGGCTTCGCTCTTGTTGGCTCATAGGTTGGAATCGTCACGCCGGGTATGGGGAGAATGGATTAGTATAACATATAGGTTATAGGGTAGCGTAAGATGAGGGTTAACCCATGACCCTATTTGTGTGCTATATGCCTTAATTGTTGTATGAAGTTGTTTTGGTTGTTTATACATGTTATTAATTGTTTAAATGGTTTGTATGATCTTGACATGACGTTTATGATGTTGTTTATGATGATGATATGCCATAATTATATGAGTTAGTATGTTGAAATTGCTGTTAAATCTATGTTAATAAAAGACATTGGAATGTTACCGCTAAGCCTAAAACAAGGATTAGTCTAATTGATGTGCATAAAACATAAAGATGTTGATGAGGGGTGAGATTAATGCAAATGGACTACTCAAGAACCTTAGGAATGATTTGGAGGGTTGAAATCTAGAAAAGCTGCTAAGTTCCCAGAATTGAGACGCTATAACAGCGTTGAGCATGCCCGTGCTCATTATCGGCACGCCTATGCTCTTTGCCCATTAAAGCCAGCACGATCGTGCTCTTAGTAGCACGCTCGTGCCAGAAAAACGAGAAAAGAGACGTTGTTTAGTACGCCCGTGCTCTTGTACAGCACACTTGTGCCAGTTGGCCAGCACGCCCGTGCCAGTTGGCCAGCATGCCCGTGCTCAGGCCGTGCCACTGTCAGAATTAAAAAACTTCACTGTTTTAAATAAAAAGAGATTTAATACCCTTTTTAAAATAAAAGTATGATATAAGAGATTATAAAACACGACCTTGAGGATAGTTAATGAACTAGGATAACGAAATGGTACGATGTAATAATGGAGATTTAATAAAGAGATTAATTAATGAGAAGATGATGTTATGGGTAACGACGTACTGTTACCGATGTTGTTGGTTAAATCATCCTTGATGCTTATTGGTCAAGTTTGATGTTGATAAATCATCTTTGATGCTTGTTGGTCAAAGTTGATAGCCATGTAATGGTGTTGATGATGGATGGTTGGACATGTGTTTGCATGTTGGTTGAACATTGCATGCATCATTGCATAGAGATGATAGTTTGGACGGAAAGCAAACGATGAATCGCAACGGTGGAGACCACGATGGGTGTTATCCCGGCCTTGAGGGTAGAGTTGGGTAAGGAGGTTCCATATGGCATGGACTTGCAACCCGTGGCCGGAGTTTCATATCGATAACCTGACTACCCTGACGAGCCACGGTACGTTATCAGGATCAGTTGAGAGTATCCACGGACATCACCCATGGTTTGGTGAGTGTTCCAACGTTGATGCAGAAAGGTCAGCATGGATATGTACTCCTAATCGTCTTTTCAGAGTTGATGTTGATGGATCCACATTGCATATGCAGTAGTGGAGTAGTTATCATCGCATAGCATGCTTATATTGTGATATGATGGTATGTGTTATAACATGTATGTTGTATTATGATATTTATATGTTGCATGATCATCTTGCTAACTACTTTATTACTGTTTATGTTTATACGTACAGTTCCTTACTCCCTATCTGTTGTTGTTATTGTTTTGCATATACCTTTGGTTATGCAGAGGATGGTGAGCTGCAGCTGAGAAGTGATCCCGAGGAGATCGCTTGCTCATATTATAGTTTAGTTATGTTAGTTGTTTCTGATGTAATATCTGTAGTGGTTACCAGCTCTGATTATGTGACATCGGGATTTGGGTTTTGTTTTATGTTATGTTTTTCCGCAGTTGTTATTTTTGTTTTAAACGTTTTAGGATCATGTGGTACCTGCTACCTTTTATGTTAAAGTTTTTATTTAACTTGCATGCTTTATTTTTATATTTATCGTATGCGGGATAGCGAGTGTCACAATGCCACTATAAACAAAACTCTTGGTGACTTTGCAAGGGTTTTGGTGGATATGTGTCAAATTCTTGTGGAGAGGAAAGACTTTGCTTTCTTTGTGAAAATTGAGGATGAAAGGTTGCCTGCATTCTGTCAAGGTTGTAAGATGATCAGTCATTCCATAAAGAATTGTAGGAAGGGATCTCTAATCAAGATTATAGATTAAAGATGGAAGGAAAGCAACCTGTTACAACCGCCAAGACTATCTCAGGAAAGCAAGTCTATGTTCCGATTAATAAGTTAGTAGAGGATCGAGTCTCTTTGAAAATTGATAAATAGGCTGTAGATAAGAATTTTTCTGTTGAAGCAACTTTGATATCTAAAAATAAAGAGAATGTGGAACCTGTTAAGGTTTTTGTTCCATTCTATGAAGGTACTAGCAATAGTGATCCACATCTACTTGTCAGAGTTGGGTCCAAATTTCTTCAAGTGCTGTCAAGTCTTTTGGCTTCTCCTGGTGCTGATGCTATAAATGTTGATAAAGAAAATGTCTCTGTTGTTAATGACCCTGATGAAAAAGTTAATGAAGATGATCACAAAGTTATTGATCTTGAGATTAATAACGGAATCAATGATGTATCTAATGGTGATATGATCAAAGGGAAGAAAGTTGTTACTGTTGATCAGCATGCTATAATTCTTTCTGAAGTAGATAAGCAGAAAGGAATATTTGTTGATCCTAATCCTCTTTTAGGTTATGTCGAAGACCTGGTAGAGGGTGATAACGATAAGGATGGGATAGGATTTCAAAATGGCAGTTCTTAGGGGAAAGCTGCAGTGACTAATGTTGAATATGTGAATGATCAGAATGAGGGCAATCTTAATGCTACTTTTGTGGGAAATTCTATCGATGATTTCTCTGCAGAGGAGGCTTCTGATGTGACACTCTAATCTGGCATCACATGGTGACCCAAAAACAACATGAAATATGAAATAACAATTTGCTGGTTACTTTCGGAAAACAATTTTTCTTTAGTTAGATCTTACTTACTTTGAAAATCGCAATACATTTTTTTCTTCTTACAATGGTAAATAAACAAACACTCAAGAGAAACATCAACATAACTCGTATATCTATATATATGCATCATCATTTAACCATGTACATAAGAAACTCTGGACAACATGTCCGTTCAAATATCACTAACAGAAAATAAAATGCTATCAACCTTAAAAACTAGGCAGCGACAGTCTGGAAACCATATCTCTAAAACTCATGGCCATCAGTAGCCAATAACAGACTATCCAAAAATCGCTACCTCAAAATAAGACCCTAAGATTTTGTTTTTGAGTTGATTTTTGGAGGGAAAGGAAGGGAAATTGAAGGTTTATTGGAGGGTCACCCTTATATGTGAGTTTAGAAAATTGGAGGGGAAGGTTTTGGGGATCTTAATAAATCCTCCAAACTCCTCCTCTCCCCACTTTTTTCGATTCCCCCAATTTGGGGTATTTTGGAGGAACACTAATTGAAATTACTAACTTATCCTCATACATTTTTAAAATTTACCCCCTTTATTTTGGGGCATTAATATTATTTATAGAATATTAATTATGTTAATTTTTTGAAGTAAGGATAAAATTGTAAAAGTATGTCTTATACTCTCCATTTCCTTCCCCTTTTACAATATGCACTCCCAAACAAGGAGAAGGATAATGCTCTCCTTCTCTTTCCCTCCTTCCCCCTTCCTTCCCCTTTGATCCCCTCCCCTTCCTTTCCCTCCTAGCTTGCAAACAGGGCCTAAGCTGGTCTACATCTAGTGAAACCCATTGGATATTCATCCAAAGCAGGGTCCAACGTCTACATCAGAAGAGAGATCAGGGGAATCTACATTCCCATTGATCATCCCTACTTCCTCGGCTCCCGTAGCCAGAGCATCCCCATTCTCCTGAGGCTGATACTCAGGAGCCTCCTGAGGGTTTAGGTTGCATGGTAATGCAACACCGCAAAGTGGTGGCGTATGCGTCGAGGCAATTAAAGACTCACGAGAGGAATTATCCCACCCATGATCTGGAGTTAGCTGCAGAGGTTTTTGCAACTAAAGATATGGAGACATCATTTATATGGTGCTAAGTTTGATGTCTTTAGTGATCACAAAAGTTTGAAGTATCTGTTTGACCAGAAGGAGCTCAACATGAGGCAAAGGCGATGGATGGAATTTTTAAAGGACTACGACTTCACGTTACAATACCATCCTGGAAAGGCCAACATGGTAGCAGATGCATTGAGTCGGAAATCTTTGCATATGTCGGCTCTAATACCACTAAATAAGACGACCCGCCGTCCCGTTGAAGAACCTATGATATTAACTATCCTTAATCGTATTATAAACATTAGCGCACCTTATTAATATGAAGCGAAGCGGAAGATTAAATGCGGAAACGAAACTAAATTAAGGCACGCAACATATCAGAGTACACAGCTATAAAATATTAGATATACATATGCTGCGGTTGTCCCGTTAGTAGGGCTACAGTAGTAATACATACATACAGGGTACGTCGGTACTCACTATAAGCAAACGTACATTAAAAGATACGAAAACTCTCACACTAGCCACACTTCTGGTACAAAACTCAACACCCCTCGAGATTAGGGTTTGTGGCTCGTCCGCCGGCATCAGGCTCGTAAGGAGTGTCATCCAGCTCCTCAGTAACTGGTTTCTCCACAGGGTCTTCTCATAAAATAAAATAAACACACAGAGAAAATACAGGGAAAGAAGAAACATGCGTCATCAAACATGAGAGAGGGGCAGTAGTACAGCATATAAACATGTAGTACACAACACATAGAAAACATACAACACACCAACAACCATCTCCCGAGTCATACAGCACAACCATCTCAAAAGTCATTATCTCATATCAAACTTCTACGAAGGATACTAATCCTCATATGCATGTCATCATTTCTATATGCATGTCAGCCGATATCATCACGTCCCCAGTTGGACATCCCCGTCGGGATTAATAACATCACGTCCCCAATTGGACATCCCGCCTCGGGATTAAAAATATCATGTCCCCAATTGGACATCCTGCCTCGGGACCAAAAATGCTATGGTATGAAATGCTATGATATGCAACAAACATCCATCACAAATTGATACCGGAACCTCACACCTAAGCACTCGGCCATAGCCCTGATGCACTGCATCCACATCGACATTAACATCAACATCACGATGCCTTGCGTCCACGAGCCACAGCTCCATGATCAGGATCACGACGGTATCAATCCGAACAACATCACAATCTCACCATACTCTCATCGATAATCACCCAACCAATCATAATAATAAAATATCACAACAATAAATATACCAATATAGATACCATCACGTTGACAGACAAACAGATAATCGCATAGGTAGTTCCACATAACAGGTTAAACAAATAATCACATAGGCAGTTCAACATAACAGATTAACAAATAATCACATAAGCAGTTCAACATATCAACCTCAATAATAACATAGTCTAGAGGATCATCTTAATGGTGATATCCCAAAGGTACATACACCTAAGGTCCAGGTACTTTGTCCATAGCTCAACCTCTAGTAGGATTTCAAGTTTTCCCTACACATGTATACATTCTATACTACGCTTGCCTTCCCGACGATAACAGTTCTTTCTCCCCACCTGAAATTGCTACGCACGCTCGCCTTCCCGTACAAGCTCCTGAACACAGCTCCGCAACCGGCACTTTAGCATGCTTTATGGCGATCAAACACAGTCTGATCCTTCACAACAAATCACAACTTTAGCAATTACAAAAGTACATCTCTTTGTATCCTAGGACCTAGGTTCGGCCATCAAGGTTTAAAATAGCTAGAGGTGTCTAAAATTTTCTAACTCTTAGATGAATGATCCTTAGGTATATCTAACACTGAAACAAGCTTCATCATTCAAAAACTTGAAGCAAAACTCATGGTTTCCCACAAGCTAAGGCTCGGCCACTTCCTGGAAAAATAGGCTAGACATGTTATTTGATTACATTCTCTTGGATAATGATGGAGAATGATGAAACTAGATCATAGAAATTGATTTCACATTAAAAGGAATTTTCTATGATTTCCTAGAGATTTTTGAAGATTGAAGTTAGAAGTTGACATGTAGAGATTCATGAGTTGAAGAACATGAATTCCAAGGATCAAAGGAAGTAACCATACCTCTTGGATGATGAAAAATGGCAAGGAATCAACACTTTCTTCACACTTTTTGCCTAAGATTCACTTGAGAAAAAGTGAGTAAGTTGAGAGAATATGGAGTTATGAAAGAAAATGGTGATTGGACCCCATGAAGAAGATGTAGGCGTGGGAGAGAAAGGGAAGGGCAAAAGGGTCCAAATATTTTTCACTTAAGGGCAAAATGGACATTTCACCTAGGGACAAAAATGTCATTTTGTGAAAAGTTAAAGGTAATTTGGTCTTTTCACCTCCAAAATCACAAAATATCTAGATATTTTGAGGGCAAGGATGGGTTTTCATGAATTCCTAGGGGCAAAACGGTCTTTTCACCTAGGGACAAAAAGGTCATTTAGTGAAAAGTCCAGAGGCATTTTGGTCTTTTTGCAGTGTGAACACGTTCAGATATTTTAGAACGTCACCATGATACTGGCACGCCTTCCTATATGATTTGACTTGATGTGATTTCAAGTTTATCCGTTAGCGGGTCCCAGTAAATCCGTATTTAGCTCCGTTAATTATGTGATTTAAGGTTTCGCCCGCATAACGCATATTGATTCACTTTTTAGTGTGAAAAACTAATTTTATCAAAATTGTTGAAAATTCGATTCTAAACCTAATTGTTTCGTTCACGAGTCAAAATTAGGTCTTCTGATCAGTAAAATCTTACTGTCAGCGAAAATGCAGACCAGACTCCGTCTAAATTTTCAACCCAAAATTTAACCGTAACTCCCTACGATAGCGTAGAGTATGAATACGGTCTTAGTTTATTTTAATTCACTCTCTAGAACCTCCAATAAAATACAAACTCATTTATACAGTTTACTGATCTTAAAAAGCTTGAAAAATCGGGGTGTTACATCTGAGTTTGTGGATAATTCAATTGAAAATTTGAGTTCTTATTTCTAGGCTCTTGGTGTCTCTATGAATGAAAAAAAAAACACTCCTATTACTCCAGTGAGTAAGCGTTCTAATGCTAGAGCTATTGAAGATTTGAAGATCGTAGGAAGACTATGGAGTGAAGATCAGGATCAAGATGATGATGAAGCTGAAAGTTTGGCTTCTTCACAAGCTAAACATGTGGAATCTGGTGTCAATAAGTATCTGTTGAATAGTGATGAGGTTCATGGAAATTCTGTTGTGAGTTTTAAAACAATAATGTCTAAATCCAAGAAGAAGAGAATGAAGAAACAAGCTCTGAAGACTGAGAGGTATAATACCCGAAATAGGGGTGGTGCAGGGAATATTGTCTAATGAAAATTTTGTATTGGAATGCTAGAGGCATAGCAAACCTAGATACTAGGTAGGTTTTACAAAAAATATGCAAGGGTCATAAGCCTGACTTTGTTTTTGTATCCGAACCTTGGATTGATATTAATAGTTTTCCTATTGTCTTCTGGAGGAAACTTAATCCGAAATTGGTTGCAGTTAACAACAGAGACTCTTTATTGCCTAATCTGTGGTGCTTTTGTGCTAGTCATTTGGATCCAAAGGTCATTGCTATTTCAAAACAACAGATATCCTTTTCTATCATAGTGGATAATACTGAAATTTTTATTGCAGCCATTTATGCTAGCACTTCATACATTTTGAGGAGAAGTCTTTGGATTGAGCTTAATTATTTACAGGATTCTCATAAAGGACCTTGGTGCTTATTGGGGATTACAATGTTGTTTTAGGTGCTCATGAATATAGAGGTAGTGGTTTGCCCTATCAACTTGCAGCAGATGAGTTTAGGGATGAACTGAAGTGAATAACTTGACACATATTATCACAAGGGGATCTCAATTTACTTGGTCCAATGGAAGAAAGGGGAGGGCATACACTGAAAAGAGGCTGGATAGGGTAGTTTGCAATGATAATTGGATCAACTTCTGGAGTACGGTTTCTTGTTGCACTTTGACTCGATCCAAATCTGATCATTTTCCCCTTTTACTAAATGCTAGAAAGGACTTTCTAAGGCACCGATCTACATTCAAATTCATGAAAATGTGGGTCAATCATCCTGATTATCACTCAATTGTTGCAGGGGTTTGGAATAAGAGTTATGTTGGATGTCCAATGTCTGTCTTGTTTAAAAAACGAAAGGCTTTTAAGCTTAGGCTTAAGGAATGGAATAAATTGGTATTTGATGATGTTGATTTAAGGGTGGATTCTGCCGTTAAAAAGGTTGATCAAATTCAGTCCCTCATTAATTCATCTGGTTATTATGAAGAGTTGTTGATTCAAGAACAACAACACAATCCATTTTGCAGCAAGCTCTTTTTGATAAGGAGGAGTTCTAGATGGGAAAGGCCAGAATCGATTGGAATCTTCATGGATATAGGAATACAGAATACTTTCATAAGATAGCAAAAATCAGAAATGTGACAAAACAGATTTCTTTATTGAAGAATGGTGAACATATTTTGACAGATGCATCCTTAATTCAGCAGCATGTGGTAGAATGCTATGAGTCTCTTTTTGCTTCAGATACTATCAGCAGCAGATGCATCCTTAAGAATGATATTGTTGAAGAGGTTACCCCTAGTTTAGTTTCTGCTGAAGATAATTTTTTTCTTACTAGTCTCCCTAATTTGGAAGAAGTTAAAAATGCTGTATTTTCTTTGAATGGTAATAGTGCTCCAGGGCCTAATGGTTTTGGAGGGTTCTTCTTTCAACATTTTTGAAATTTAATTGCTGAGGATCTTTTCAAAGCAGTGCTGTCTTTTTTTCAGAAAAGTTAGCTGCTTCCCAACTTAAATTCTAATGTAGTAGTTCTTATTCCTAAGGATCAAGGAGCTGATAAAATTGAACAATTTCGGCCTATAGCCTTAGCCAACTTTGAGTTTAAAATTATCACTAAGGTGATGGCTGATACGTTTGCCAAAGTGGCTCCCAAAGTTGTTTCTATAAACCAAAGAGTATTCATTCAAGGTAGGAGTATTCATGATTGTGTTTGTATTGCTTTAGAGGCAATAAATATGCTTGAAAAGAAATTCTTTAGGGGAATGTTGCAATAAAAATCGATATAAAGAAGGCTTTTGATACCTTGGATTGGAATTTTCTTTTGAAAGTTCTTCAATGTTTTGGATTTGATGATAAATTCTGTAATTGGGTGAGTGTAGTCCTTCATTCTGCCAAACTGTCTATCTCAGTAAATGGAACTTCAGCTGGTTTTTTTAATTGCAAAAGAGGTGTTAGAGCAGGTGATCCATTGTCCCCTCTTCTTTTCTGTTTGGCTGAGGAAGTTTTGAGTAGAGGTATCTCAAAGCTTGTTAATGATAGGAAGATGCATCTTATGACTGGTCCAAGAGGATGTCAAACTCCTTCTCACATCCTTTATGCAGATGATATTATGTTGTTTTGTCGAGGATCTCAAAGGAATATGTTGCATTTGGTTAATCTTTTTAGGTCTTATGGTGATGCTTCAGGCCAAATCATTAATCCTCTGTAATCCAGATTCTTTGCAGGATCTATTTCTGAAAGGAGAAAAGGAATTATTGCTTCAATTCTTGGTTTCTCTTCTGGTTTTCTTCCTTTTGCTTATCTTGGTATTTCTTTGTTTAAAGTCAAGCCTAGAAAGCATCATCTTCAGCATATTACTGTCAGAATTACAAGCAAACTATCTAAGTGGAAAGCTTCTCTTTTGTCAATCATGGGAAGAGCTCAACTAGTTAAATTTGTGATACACAACATGCTTACTTATAGTTTTTATGTTTACATCTGGCAAATTGCTCTTGTTAAGAAGGTGGATAGATGCATAAGGATTTTTATATGGTCTGGAGACATTAATATAAAAAAAACTGTAATAGTGGCTTGGTCAAAAATCTATAATTCTTATTCTGAAGTTGGTCTTGGATTGAGGTCACTTAGAGCTGTGAATAATGCCTCCTTACTAAAATTGGCTTGGGAGTTGGTCTCTTCTCACAATTAATGGGCTTGCCTTTTAAGAGCTCGGGTATTCAAGAATAATGCACCTATTTTTTTTCATATAAGCTCATCAGTTTGGACTGGTTTAAAGAATGTAATTCCTTCTATTATGGCAAATGTTTTTTGGAAAATTGGTAATGGTAATGAGATGAACTTTTGGATTGACAGGTGGCTCCCTGCTCCTTTGGTTGATTTACTGCAAATTCCTCATAATGTGCATCATCTTTTGGTTGCTAAGGTGAGTGACTTTATTCTTAATGGCTCATGGGAAATTCCTGATTGCATTCTTTCAAGATGTCCTACTATAGCTACTGAATTGAGGAATCGGTTTATTCCTATTTTTGATGCTACTGATCAGCAAGTTTGGACTTCTTCTGATTTGGGTTCTTTATCATTAAAGGAAGCTTATATTTTCCAGAATCCTCCACAACAGCAGATTACGTGGCCAAAGGTTATTTGGAACAGATTCATTCCTCCTTCTAAATCTTTTTTAGTGTGGAGAATTATTCATGATCGGATGCCTACTGATGATTGCCTTTGGCAAAGTGGTTGCACTGTAGTTTCTATTTGCAGCCTTTGTTATGCTACTGCAGAATCTACCAAGCACCTGTTTTTTGATTGTGAATTAGCTAAAAGATCTGGAGTTTGGCTTGAAGCTATATTGCAGTTGAAGCTCAATACTTCTTCAATGTTGGATATTATTTTTGTTTGTTTTAATCAGTGGAGTACCCAGCTGCATGATGTTGTTGTTGCTGCAATAATTAACAGTACTCATGCAATCTGGTTTTGAAGGAATAAGGTTAGATTTGATGATAAGTTTATGCATTTTTCTGCTGCTATTAACATGGTAGTTGCCAATGTTTCTTTAGCTAGGAAGTTGACCTTTGGCAGCATGTACTCTGTTTCATAGGAGCTTATGATTTTGAAGGCATTCTCTATTCCTGGTCCCCCGAGAAAGGCTCAAATTGTTAAGCAAGTTGAATGGACTCCTCTTTGTTGCTATTTGATTAAATGCAATTCGGATGGGGCAGCTAGGGGAGCTCCTGGTCCAGCTGGTTGTGGAGGAATCTTTCGGGATTATAGGGCAACCATTCTTGGTTGTTATTCAATTAACATCGGTGTTTCTTCCTCACTGCAAGCAGAGTTCTTGGGGGCTATGAATGCTATTGAAATAGCATATGATAAAGGATGGATGAATTTATGGCTTGAATACGATTCCTCTTCAGGTTTTCACATCCTCTCTTTAGTTCCCTGGAAATTAATAAATAGGTGGCTGAATTGTATAGAGCTTACTAGTAAGATGAATTTTAAATACACTCATATTTATCGTGAGGGCAACCACTGTGCTGATAAGCTAGCCTCTTATGGGATTAGTGAGACGACCTGCCGTCCCATTAAAGAACCTAAGATATTAACTAAGCCTTAAATCGTATTATAAACGTTAGCATGCTTTATTAAGACGAAGCGGAGCGAAAGATTAAAAACGTAAAAAAAGGTTATGCCAAAGCACGCATACATCAGAGTAACGCAATTCAAACATAAAGGATACATACATGCATCGGTTGCCCCGTCTGTAGGGCTACAATAGTGATGTATACATACAGAGTACATCAGTATAGTCTATAAGCAAAATACATCAAGAGACAAAGAGAAAACTCCCAGGCTAACAATGCTCACCACCCATCCTCTCGAGGCTGGGGTTTGTTGCTCGTCCACCGGCATCATGCTCATAAGGAGTCTCATCCAACTCCTCAGCAACTGGTTTCTCCATAGGGTCTTCTCATAAAATAAAAGATACATATAGAGAAAATACAGGGAGATAAGAAACATGCATCATCAAACATGGGAGAGGGGCAATAGTACAACATAAATATACATGTAGCACACAACACATAGAAAACATACAACACCTTAACAACCATCTCTCGAGTCATACAACACAATCATCTCAAAAGTCATTCTCTCAGATCAAATCTCTACGAGGGATACTAATCCCTATATGCATGTCGGCATCCCTATATACATGTCGGCCGATTTCATCACGTCCCCAGTTGGACATCATCGTCGGGATTAATAACATCACATCCCCAATTGGACATCCTCATAAGGATCAATAACATCACGTTCTGAATTGGACATCCCGCCTCGGGATCAGTGGTACACATCTCGCTCGTATTTGGGCATCCCCCATTGTGATCAAATATGCTATGATATGCAACAAACATCCATCACAGGTTGATACCAGAACCACACACCTAAGCACTCGACCACAGCCACAATGCATTGCATCCACATCGACATCAACATCAACATCAACATCACGACGCCTTGCGTCCATGAGTCACAGCTCCATGGTCAGGACCACGGCGGTATCAGCCCGAACAACATCACAATCTCACCATACTTTCATCAAGAATCATCTAGCCCATCACAAGAATAAAATATCATAATAATAAGTATGCCAATATAGATATCATCACGTTGACAGATAAAAAGATAATCACATAGGCAGTTCAACATATTAACCTCAACAATCACGTCATCTAGTCTAAAGTATCATCTTAGCGGTGATAGCCCAAAGATACCTACACCCAGTGTCCAGGTACTTTGTTCAGGGCACAACCTCTAGTAGGGTTTAAGGTTCCCTTACACATATATACATTCTATACTGCGCTTGTCTTCTTGACGATAACAGTACTTTCTCCACCCTGCATGCTTTCCCGTGCAACACTGACTGCGGCTCCGCAACCGGCAAACGTATACGCCTCTTAACGAGCACAACACTCAGCTCTAAACCACTACCGAAGATACCCCGGGTATGTACGTTGGGCCAGCAATCGCCCCAAACACATGCACGGGGTCCAAAAACAACCAAAAACTCAAAAACAATAGAATCAACGATAACCAATCGAAGAACAATGAATCAAGGACCGCAAGAACTCAGCCACGAAAATTTGAAGGAGAAATACTCACCAAACAGGGCTGTCATGCAGCCTAAAGCCCAAAGCACGGCCCTCGTGCGACTCCTCAAACGATCGATAGCGTAGAAACACCCGTAAAAGCCTAAAACGCATCGAAACGATGTCGGGATGAAGAACGAGGAAGAAATGGAAATGAATGACTAAAAAAAGGTAAATGTCGACACCGATTTACCTTGACGATACTCACATAGAAAGGTAGCAGTGCGAAGGTGTTGCAGCTACAAGCCCGAATACGCGATTGATTTAAAATTCTGATGACCGGAATTACCTTAACCCAAGCTTCAAAGTTTCAAGGATGGATTTTTTTGGAAGTGAATTTCCTTGTGGGGGAGAGTATTTATAGGCGTGGGACAGGAGGGACAAAGGGGTCCAACTTTGTTCATTTTAGGGACAGAGTAATTTCACTTAGGGACAAAATTGGAATTTAAACAAAAGACTAAGGACATAATTGTCCCACCACCCCTAAAGTCACAAAATATCTAAGATATTTTGTTAGAAGTAATGATGATGGATGGTGAGTCATGCGGCGCAATTGTAATTTCATCGGTTCCTAAGGGCAAAACAGTCTTTTCTTGCCCTAGATATCTTAGATATTTTTGAAAATCATGATGACTTGTGGTGAGTCATGGTGGTGACTCACCCTCTAACTCACCATACTCAGCTGACATGTGTCCCTCGTTTGGCGTCCGATTTTGTCTCTGCACGTTCGTTCTCGTTTCTGTCGATTTCCTGATTTAGGTTTTACGCCGGAATAAAGTGTAAGAACTTATTTATTTTGAAAATTTTTAAAATCACCAATATTGTTGGAAATGAGATATAAAATCTAACCGTTTCGTTCTCGAGTCAAAATTAGGTTTCCTAATCAGTAAAATCTTACTGTCAGTGAAAACGCAGACCGGGTTCCGTTTGAATTTTCAACCCAAAATTTAATCGTAGCTCTCTACGATAATGTAGAGTATAAATATGATCTTGGTTTATTCAAAATCATTTTCTAAATCTCGGATAAAATATAAACTTATTTATATAAATTACCAATCTTAGAAAGCACTAAAAATCGGAGTGTTACAATGAACATAAAGGGTTTTTGATTGTGGGACTTAATTCCGGGTTTCATTAAGGAGGACTTTTTCCATAATAGATTTGGGCTTCCAAACTATAGGTTCAAATAATTTGCTCATATGTTTGGTTTATGCCCCCATGTTTTTTGTATTCTTTTCTTTTTATTAATAGTATGATGGTATGCTGCAGATGATTGGTAGTGCTTGAGGTGCCAACCTAGTTGGGATGTCTTGTTCTATTAAGATGCTTTTGCATTCCATTTTGCTTAAAAAAAGGCAAAATATGTTGATTAATCCTATATGTTTATTTAAATTTTCACATCAGTCCCATAAGTTTTATTTTTTTCAAATTGATCTTACACATTATATTCCATTTTCACATTAGTCCTTTCCGTCAATTTCGACCTAACACCGTTTTTGACCTAACGTGGCTTTGTATTAGTGCTACATGTGGCTTTTCATTTGACGTCGTACGGTCGAAATTGACGGAAAGGACTAATGTGAAAACGAAACATAACGTATATGACTAATTTGAAAAAAATAAAACTTATGGGATCAATGTGAAAATTTAAATAAACGTATAGGATCAATCATCCTATTTTGCCAAAAAAAAACTACACCATTTAATGTAGGTAATTATTACTTGCATCTCTTTACCAATTTCCAATCACTCATTTATAATCATATTTTTCTATCTCTCACTCCACTCTAGTGCATTAAATGTGCTCACTTAATGGTGGAGATTAAAAGAAGAAAATAGAATTTTTAGAAATATTAAAATGAAAATATAAATTTAATAATAAAGGAATATAAAAATAAAAAGGAAAATGAGCTAGCAGGTTGGTGGCCCTTAGATTTGGAGAGGAAGGAGATTAGTTTTGAATCAATGGTTAAAATTAGGTGACCTTTGATTTTCATTTTCAGAAAAAGAAATAAAAATAAAATCCAACCAAATCCACATCATTTAATGTTGGTCATTATTATTTGCATCTTTTTCTTGATTTCCAACCACTCACATTAAAAACCACACTTTTCTCCTCCCTACCCTACATTGGTGCATTAAATGCTCCCCACTTATGAGGGAGATTAAAAGAGGAAAATTAGAATTTTTAGAAGTATTAAAATGAAAATGGAAATTTAATTATAAAGGAAAATAAAAATAGGAAGCAAAATGGACTGACAATTTCATGACCCTTGGAACTAGGTAGGAAGGATATCCGATTTGAATCAATGGTTAAGATGAGGTGACTTTTGTTTACCATTTTTCAGAAAAATGAGTAAAAATAAAATCAACCAAATCCGCACCATTTAATATAGGTCATTATTACTTGCATCTATCCAACCTTATTATTTGAATTTTATTTCATCTAATTTTCTTAACACTCTAATTTTAATTATTAAAAATCTAGGACTAATATATTACTTCATGAAATCCTCTTTTTCAAGGTCCATTATTTCATTAATTTAGGACTTAATAATTTTGTCACAATTATTCTAATAATTCTTTTTTTTAAAAAGAAATAAATTAGAGTATCTTATGAAATCACCATTAATATAATTTGTAAAAATTAATTTTTCTCCTAATTAAGGACACTACTCTTATGTGGATCCTTTTTAATTTTTATCCATTCTAATTTCTCATGGAGGTGATTTCCTTTATTATTTTTTTGGTTGGAACCCACCGTAATTAGGACTTTTGGCTCCCTAGTGGGTCTATGGAGTATCACCACAAGCTTAAATTCTTTGGACCCGCTATGAAACTAATCTCTGCTCGGGTGCTTAGTCCCAGTTAAGGTTTTTCATCATTCCCTAAGAATCTGTTTTATGGGATTCGAATCGCGATCCTCCCCTATAAGATCAGTCTGCACAACTAACTGAGCCACATACATTGGGTAGGTGGTGATTTCCTTTATCTAGTATAGAAGTATTAATTTCTTAATATTTTATTAATAAATGTATTTAGGATTGGTAAGCATATAGGAGGAAAATTAGGATGTGAAAGTTGTCTTAAAATTTTTCTTTTTAGGCTCCAATTGAGCATTTGTTTAAATTTTGACCTTTAAGTCAGTTTATCAAGAGACCAAGAGAATGTACTTAGTGACAAATTCCATTTATGTTATGGACTCTCTTCATTGGAGATATTACCTTGTCATCTCTTCAAATCTATCCTATTGAAACGAAATGACTTCTTCAAGTTATCTTGCGTTCTCATTCTTCATTCCAACAATGTTCTCACTTTCTCCTTTGGTTTAGAGTCATCTTAAAAATGTTTGAAAATTAAATTAATGAAATATTAGATTTTATAAAAATAATAAATAATAAAAATTATAACAGAAATTAGAGCAAAAGTTATAGTGGAATGACCACATATTACTCTCTTTAAGATGATTCATGCCACCATAGGAGATGTTCTTCCTTTGATGTTTCAGTAGATATTGGCATGTCCATCCCCAGGATACTACAGTCCATCGATTACCTATTCAATCTCTATTTTCTTTTCTACACAAAAACAAAGACAAAATTCTACCACCTAACGCCTTTGTATTTTACAAAAGAAATTATGTTATTGCTTACAGTGTACATACAACACAAGAAAGTGTAAACTAAGAACTTATAATTCCTCTAACATTTTGCTTAGCATCAAACACGCACACACGCACAAACACAGAGAGAGAACGATGGCTTAGAATATAGACATTGAATAACAATCATTCAATGTTATTAATTAATTAATTATTTATAGCAATTTAACGTTGCAATAAAAAGAAGAACGTTAGAGTGTTATATCATTAAAATGGTTATTTATGTGAAGGAAAATGACGTCTGGATTAGAACGTTGTAGCCATAAAATTGGAATGGAATTTCCTGCAGTTACTGTATGTAACTACATGAAATCGTGGCCGTCTGATTTGAGCTCGAAGGTCTAGATCAATTTAAGTCGATTTGGTACAGTTTTAATCTCATTCGTCCGATTTGATCTCGATGGCTGAGATCGGCTACAGCGTGAAACTGCGTGCAGTTTCTACTGCAGCAAATCCGGGTCCCATAAAATTAGGCTTTAAGGCTTGAATATTTATTGCCATAGTCTATGAGTGTTGTGCAAATAATATTTTACATTGTCAAAAAATACTATATAGAACAATGGTTTAGAATATGCATAACAATCTTTGAATGTTATTAATTTATTATTTTTTGCAATTGAATTTTTCAGTAAAAAGAAGAACATTAAATTATTATATCATTAAAATTGTTATTTATGTGAAGGAAAATGACGTTAGAATTGGAACATTGTAGCCATAAAATTAGCTTTAAGGCTTGACCATTTATTGCCATAGTCTATGAGCATTGCACAAAGAATATTTTATATTTTCGAAAAATATTATGACATAAACACTCGAACAAAATGGTGTAGTAATTCAAAAACACCAAAACCATGCAAATGTTATTAGAGCGCTTCTTTTTAAATTACAACATCCTAAACATTATCGGTCATGTGAAAATGCATATGTGATGTATTTTATCAATAGTGTTCTTACCCCATACTTGAACAATCATTCTTCTTATGACATTCTTCTTATGATATTCTATAGAACAAGAATTAAATAAAATAAGTAACCTTGAAAAAAATAAACTCAAAAGAAGGTGACCCAAAATAACCTTTGAAAAAAAAAAATATCTAATGTCATTTCGTCTCTTATGTCCCAACATTATAATAGACACTTACATTATACCCAGTTCATTCATTTAAATTTTTAAGTCCAACTAATATAAAATAAATTTTTTAGCTATGACAATATCCATATATTATCATCGATAAATAACTCGCGAAATAAGACAATATCAAGTAATATAAATGAAAAAAATTAAAAGCAATCGAGCCAACTTGATAGTTTAATTCATTGCGGGTCAGCTAAAATTGGATCAACTAATTTTTCGGCCAGACTGGAAAGGGCTAAAATAATATCATATTTAAATGTTTAAAATCTAACTAGTATTTTGTATTGGATTTGGGTTAAGTTCATTTTTCCACCCTCTCAATTGATAACTCCAATAATGCAAAAAAGGATGTAAATAAATGATATACAATATAGATAGAAATGGTTTAGAATATACATGTTGCATAACAGTCATTGAATGTTATTAATTTATTATTTATTTCAATTGAACGTTGTAGAAAAAGAAGCATGTTAGAGTGTTACAACATTAAAATGATTATTAATGTGAAGGAAAAGCACGCGAGAATTTGAAAGTTGTAGCCATAAAATTAAGCTTTAAGGCTTGACCGGCCATTTTTTGCCATAATCTATGAGTGTTGCATAAATAATAAATAATATTTTACATTTTCCAAAAATATTATAATATAAACAGTCGAACAAAATGTTGTAGTAGATTCGGAACATCAAAATATTTCAAATATTACTGGAGCACTTTTTTTTTAAAATTTTAAATAATTAAATTATAATAACATCCTAATCATTTTTGGACATGTGCAGCAGCATATGCAATGTATCTTATAAATAGTTTTCCTACCTATACTTGAACTACATTCTTCTTATGAGATTTTATACCAACAAGAACTAAATAAAATAAGCAACCTTCAAAAAATTCAAAAGCAAGTGATCTAAAATAACCTCTAAAAAAATATTTAATATCATTTTGTCTCTTATGCATCAATTCAATATTATAATTATAATAGAAACTTATATTACACATAAATCACTAATATAAAATTTTAAGTCTATCTAATATAAAATAAAATTTCTTACTATGACCACATCCATATATTATCATCGATAAATAATACGTAAAACAAGACAACATCAAGTAATATAATTAAAAAATAAAAATCGGGTCAGCTAGCTGATCCAGCTCATTGCGGGTCCACTCTGGCATTAGGTTAAATAATTTTTTGATGACGGGGCCAAAATAATATCATATTTAAATTTTAATAATCTAACCAATATATTGTGTTGTGTCTGGATTATCCATATTTATTGATCCAAAAGATAAGGGATTTGAATTAGTCCAAAAGGTAAGAGATTCAGACATTTTAAAGAAATGGTCAGAATTTCGAATCCTGATTTTTATGTATAGAGAAAACTTGGTTCGGAAGAAAAAATCTATCTTTTATATCCAACAGGTTCCCGACGGATACTAATCACTACTAATAGGGATGAATATTTCATATCTATATAATTATTATAAAAAAATAATAATATCGGGTCTCGATTTTATCCATTTTATTACCGTCGTCCTCTCCATGGGTAACTCCGATAATTAAAAAACACAAGGCATGTATAATTATAAAAATAAAAAAATAAATTGTTGGAATTTCTTTCCTCATGTAAATTATTGTAATTCTTTCCTTACGCAAATGTAAATTACTGTATTTCATTTCGATTTGATTGCTGAGAGTTGTTTCTGCATTTATTGGAAAAACAGGGAAAAACACCCTTTGCCCTCCACCCGGAGTTGGACACATTTGTGCGAATTGCGAGGCAGACACACACGGAAGGCTGAAATTAAAACCTCGCTGAACGCGTCTCTCTCGTCTTCTTCTCTGCGTTGTTATACTCACACTCACACACAGACACACACTCCTTTCACGCTCTTCTTCGCTTTCCCGAACCATCTCTCTAATTCTTCCCATTCCTTCTCTCCGGTAAGCTACAATAACTTCCATGTCGTTTTGTTATAAACCCTAACTCTCTACCTGATTTCAATGTCGTTTCAAACATGCTTCACCGTTGATTCCATTCTTTTCACTCCATCTTGCACTTTGTTCTCGTAATCGCCATAGTGGATGTTATGCATATTTTTCTTTTCTTTAGTCGTTCTTGTCATTTTTTTGCTACCATTCTGTGTCTTGTTATTATTTATTTTTTTGGTCCCTTTTTTTTTTCGTTTCATCTAGGGATGTTGTGTTCCATTTTCTTTTGAAAAGTTAATTTTCTAACTGAAGAACTTACTAATAGTAGAATTTTATAATTGTTTTCAACTCTCGAAATAGGAAATGCTTTTATGATTCTTAGTATAAAAATACTAACTTTGATTTACTTGACTATACCCTCTTCTTCAAATTCAAATGTAAACTTTTAATTGATCCAAACTCACTCTTCTATTCACTTAAAATTTTCATGTTGTTTGATATGCCTAGGAATTTAAGGTTTCCATGATTGGCATAATGATTATAATTTCTCAATGATTTTAAGAAAAAAATGTGTAATATTAATTTCTGTTTGATATTTTGGGCCCTCTCTCTCTCTCTGGCAATTATGGGATCTCGATAATGTTGAGTGTTGTTAACTGATGTGCATTCCATTCCTATATCAGAATATGATGAATCAGTCACATGACATTCCTTTTTAACCTGAAGCAGTGCCTGGAGTCATATGTATTCATGTTAATAGTTTGTGTATTACTGGTGGAGTTTACTTCCTCTATTTAGTTACTCTATGTTGTGTTCTTGTTTCATCATGTTAACCCAACCTTTTTATGATTTACTTTGATTATAGGGATATATATGGGCACTGTAGATTCTATAAAAGAGAATAAAGGCACTGCAGAAATTGTGGATTTATCTAGCGATGATGAAAGTGAAAATGTTGGTCTGAAAGCTGTTAAGTTGGAGTCAGATTTTGTTACTGGTGCGAATCAACAAAATGAGACCAGCAAAAGTTCACTAGTCACACAGAAGAGATCTCGAAGTCATTCCATTAGACAAGATTCTGAAGAAAATATGAGCACTAATGCTCCAAGTACAGGTCATAGTAACTCAAGTGTATTGGAGCAGGGACTGTCGCCAGTTGATGACACTGGCATTTCTTATTTATCACCCATTTCTCCAGCACCCGTTTGTAGGCAGTTTTGGAAAGCTGGAAACTATGATGATGGGCTTGGTTCTAAAGTCACCATCCAAAGTAATCCTGCGTAACTTTTTTCAAATTAATATAGCTTACAATTTGGTTCCATGGCTTTAACTCTCCCCTTCACAATGTTCTGTCGACTAAGGTTATATTAATACCATGTGAATAGTAAACAGATTTTAGTTTTGAGATCTCACATGCTATGCGCTAAGCTTGTAGCATGCAGGTACAAAGATTTTTGCCCATTTGGGACTTCTTATGTCTTTGTTATTTTTCTTGGATTGCAGATGCAAAAAATTATCTGCATGTACACCCTATGTTTCTTCACTCAAATGCAACTTCGCATAAGTGGGCATTTGGTGGTATGTTCTTATGATCTATATCATGTCTCTTCTTCTATGATTGCTTTAACTGCCCTCCTTTGTGATTATTTTCGTGACTTGGTCTTTTTATGTTTCTGTTTGCACTTTGCAGCCATAGCTGAGCTCCTCGATAATGCAGTTGATGAGGTGATTTTTCCTGATGTTTGAAATACTGAACTGCATGAATTTTTTAATTTTGTATAAGATGCCATTTTTTTTATTGTCATCTGCAGAATACTAAGTTAGCTATTGCCAACCAAAAGCACATTGTCTATTAATTTGTGACATTTCACAATCTAAAAAATAGTCTTCTGTGGATGTCTGCCTTTCTTGTATTTTTTGTTCTGTGTCAGTTTCTTTCAGTTTCATGTTTATTCCATTATTTTTTTGATTGTCATTGCATAGATCATTTTAAATCCTGCATGTCTATTACTGCTATTGCCTTGTGCTTTCTCCATGTTTGAAGCCATCATTTCATATTTTTTTTACATTTGATTTTTATTCCTATTTTGTATTGCATTGTTGACATTTGTTCTTAGGATAGATCCAAAATGGGGCTACCTTTGTAATTGTAGATAAAACTTCAAATCCAAAGGATGGAAGTCCAGCATTGTTAATTCAAGGTATAGTGGTTTTGAAACTCATTGATTATAGGAAGTTGATAGTTACTGTGGTTTTAAGTTCCTTGTGTTGGATCTTGTAGAGGAACATATTGACACTGGATATGATGATTTGGTAAAATATTAAATTCTAATTGTTTTTATTTGGTACTGATGCTTGGCAATCAGATGATGGTGGTGGAATGGATCCGGAAGCAATGCGTCATTGCTTGAGTTTTGGATTTTCAGATAAGAAGTCAAAATCTGCTATTGGACAGTGTACGGATCATTGCATTCTTTTTGCAATCATTTTAGCATTCTTTTTCATATTTATTTTTCAATTTGGTGTTCCAGATGGAAATGGCTTCAAGACCAGTACTATGAGGCTTGGTGCAGATGTCATAGTATTCAGTTGCCATCTAAATGATAGGTATGCTCAAAAAGTGAATACTTGACTTCACACTATAGTTGGAGCAATGTGCTTCCTACTGTATTGGCAATCATTGTATTATCTTGAAGAAAGTGTGGTTGTTATTTATTAATTTGATTCTGAACTCCACCTTCACCCAGATTATATATTTTTTATGTATAATTCAGCTATTTTTTAATTTATATTGAAATTCTGATTGGAAAAAACCGAAAATGACAACTACAATTTTTTTTATTTTCTTTTCATGGCTTTCCAGAAATTGTTTTAAGACATTGATATAGTCTGCTCTTTCTACTATTAGGAATTAGGAATTTAAACTTTTATGTTTCTTGAGGCTGTAGCCTGAAATGAATCCATTGTATGTACTTTATTATTATTATTATTATTACAGTCTAGCTGGTTCCTTCTCTTAGGCTCTTACTCTCTTTCCACTGTTTGCTTCACTTACTCACAAGACAATGAGGCAGGGTGGTTTTGCATCAATGTATGAAGTTATGGGGGAAAAGTGAAATTCTTATTATGTTTCTTTTTTCTTTCTGTTTCTATCTCGATCAGGGTTATGACTCAAAGCATTGGACTTCTGTCATATACATTTTTGACGCGAACACAGCTTGATAGAATAGTAGTACCCATGGTGAGTGGTATTTCTCATATTTTACTAATTAAAGGTTTTGGTTTATATGGTGATTTGACTTCAAATGCTACTGCTTTTCTCCATGTTGGTTTGATACGAAAAAAATTTGTAACTGCATTGGTTGGTCTAGAGACTCTTTGTAGGCAACTATCTTGCAATTATTCTTTCTCCCCTTTTAATTGGCAGTAGATTTGCGTGTTTATTTTGGGTACATGTATATTAACTTGCAATGTTTGCTAGATGTTGCTGGGTCTGTTTTTCTGCATTTTTCTCTCGTCGATCATCATGATTATTAGAATATATGAGTGCGTTTTGGAATTATTAGATTTTGGGCCTAACTCAACCCCAAAAACTAGCTCAAGAGGTGAGGATTGTCCAAGCTTTATAAGCTCTATCTCTAGTCAATGTGGGACTTGGGTTTTTCCCAATACACCCCCTCACGCCCAGTACTATTGGGCTTGGTGCGTGGATAATATGGTGGGCGGCCCTTTAATGGATCTAGGATAGGTTTTGATACCATATTAGATTTTGGTATCAAAGCCAGACAGAGGTAACCCTAAAACTGTGCTTACCCGGTGGGCCCACTGTCCTCCGGTGAGAAATTTTCTTGGCAAACCGTGTTCCTCATCCGGTTTGCCCTTTCTCTACTTCCGTGTCTTCCTTCCGGCACCTTTTTGGGTCGTTTTTTGTCCGTTGCCGCCGTCAGCCGCCACTTTTTACGGCGACATCTCCGGCAACCAACCCCACCACAAGGTGCGCCTTCTCCAGATCGGTCCATCCCGAAAGACCGCCGTCAATTGCCATCTCACGCGCCCCCATGTGTGCCGTGAAGTTTCTGGCCAGCGTTTCGACCGCCGGCGCGTGGCTGCTTCTTTCCTGTTTTCTCTCTTTCAACAGGAATATCTTAGCATCCTTTTATAATATCTTTACAATATCTTAGCTTATCTTTAAGACACTGTATCAAAGCTTCTATGACCGAGTGGTCCAGAGTTTGATGTTTGCTGTCCTAATTCTTCTAAATAGAGTTGAATTTTAGCACAAAGTAAAATGGGCCAGTGCATTGTTCTTGCTTCATGCCCAAAGGGGTCTTACATAAAGTGATGTGTTAGATATAGACATCTTTCACGAGCTTTCACCTACAACTTAAGCTTTTGGGATGGTCCTTGACAATGATGATTCGATGCATTGCTTGTTTTGTACTAAAGATCTCCTGATAACCTTTTCTGCAATGAAGATTCAAGTAGTTTCAATTTACATCACCAACTTATCTTGTCAATTTCAGGTGAATTATGAATATAATACATCAACTGGATCATGGGAAATATTAAATGGCAGAGAGCATTTTGTGTCTAATTTATCCTTGCTGTTGCGTTGGTCACCATATTCGTCAGAAGCAGAACTTCTGAAACAAGTCAGTTGTACATTTTCCCTTTCATTCATGATTGTTGGCCTTCTCTTTCAGAACATGAATGCTTGCCATATTTATTGTCTTTGGTTTTTCTTTTTAATTGTTCTTGACAATAGAGCCTATAATCTCAAATACATAGTTTGGTTCGAGAATAGAGACCTATTTTTTCCCTTTTGTCTATGATATTGATGGGGTTAAATTTTAATGATGTCTTCCAAAGAAATCTGATCCGAGCAGTTGATAAAACTAGAGAAATTAGAGTAGTAAAATAGCAGAAGAAAAGCAAGCTAAGCATAACAATTGCATCACTTAACCAAGAATAGAGCAATTTGCTGCCATAATTGATAAAACTGACAAACTATTCAAAAGAGAGCATCACAACATCATACTACTTATCCTACAAGGACCCTAATCCTTTAAGGATTGAGACTCTACTACTGCTAAACTCATGCGAAAATTGGGCATTGATATAAAACCTATTAACAACTAACCAACACAACCCCAAGCTAATAACCCTGAATATAGTTACCTAGTAAGATCTATGGGAATACGATGCTGAACCCCTCAGTGCATGTTTGGATTTCCATTGGTAAAACCAAACTCAAGTTTGCAATGGCACCGGTGTAATAAAAACATCATCCAACATGAAAAGAACTTTTTTCTGCTTTTGGTAAACGTTAGTTACAAATGAAAATCCAAACACACCCTTAACCATAAGTATCCCATAATATTTAGATAATTTGGTCTTTTAAATTTAGTCTTTTTCTCTGTCTCTCTTAATGTTAGTGTGTCCTTTATCAGTATGGCTGAAGTTTTTTGGTCTATATGGAAACCTTCTCTGATGACTCCTCATAGACATCCTTGAGACTTTTAGGGCCTCACTGTATAATTAAGTTACAAATTCTTACAATGGATTATATCTGCCAGCTAACTTGATATTCTTAACATTCTGCTGGGAGGTGATAGCTACAGCTGTACTAGTCAAAGGTGCGGCTATTTGAAGAATATGAAATGTGGCCAAATAAATCCTTTCATTCAATGTAATTAGTATAACATATTAGTGTCTTTGGTTTCCCCTTGGGAAGGTCCTCTTGTAGCTTTTGCCCAAACGTGTGTTTAGGACCTTCCTAACAGGGAACCAAACACACACTCTGCTTTATAATGTTGATTGCTATCCTGATAGATTAGTAGCATATTCTGATTCGCTTCAAATATTCTTCACTCTGCAGTTTGATGACATTGGATCTCATGGTACTAAAGTTATTATCTACAACTTGTGGTTCAATGATGATGGCAATTCAGAGCTAGACTTTGATACGGATCCTGAGGTTGTATTTTTTGTTTTATTGGTTTTATGCTTTCATTTCTTAAGAGGGGGCTTCTCATATGCAGGATATTCGTATTGCTGGGGATATCAAGAAGGTTAATACAATTCCTGCCTGGAACAAAGTAAATGAGCAACACATTGCTAGTCGGTTTCGTTACTCTTTACGTGTATGTTTAATTTAGAAAATTATGCTCAAGTGGCTTCATAAAAGGTTGATTTTTTTGAGTCTAATAATCGCGTGTTCCACAGGTTTACTTGTCCATATTGTACTTGCGGTTGGAAAATTTTCGAATTATATTGCGAGGGCAAGATGTGATGCCACATAACATTGCCGACGATCTTAAATTTACTGAATTTATCTTGTATAAACCACAAGTTGGCGGATCTGTAGAGGTTATTGTTTAACTTTTTAAAGTTCATTCTATATTGATTGAGGAAAATTTATCTTGTGCCAAAAATATTAGTAAGTGTTTCAAATCTGAAGGGCTAAGACAATGAACAGAGAAATTTCTGCTAGCTATAGTTCACTCAGTTTTATTTTAAAATTAATTAATCATTTTTTTAATTGTTCAGGGAACAGTTGTTACTACAATTGGATTTCTTAAGGAATCTCCTCATGTCATTTTCCATGGGTTTAATGTATATCACAAAAATCGGCTGATACTGGTAATTCTCACCCAAAACGTTCTAATATGCCTAGTTAGAGGCAACTTTCTTATGTCATGATCAAGTAATTCATTCATGCTTGAATCAAAATATTGGGCTGGGTACATTTTTATGTGCTGTGTAAAGCAGATTCCTTTCCTTTGTTTTCTTTTCCCTTTTTTTTGGGGGGGGGGGGATGGGGTGGGGTGGGCAAAGCATGCATATGGTTGCCATTTACGTTGTTCAATGTAGAATGATAGGTAAGGTAGTTGGACACTCAGATATGATTTGTTTTTTCAAGGCATGTAAAGAGAACAGAATTGTTCTTAACTTATAATTGTACAATGCAAAATAGTTTTCCCTGCCCCGGATTAGTGTATTTCAAGATATCCTTGGTAAAATAGTATCAGGTTATCGGCAGCTAGTTTTTGCCATGTACTTAAACTTAAACATAATTATGTAGCCCTGTGTGTTTGGTTAATATACATGAAATGCTGGACATATTTGAAAAAAATCCATCTGTATAATTCCCCTTGCCAGTGCAACTCTCTGGAATATTAGTTACATAGTCATGTTATCATGGTTGGGGAGGGTAGATGTATGCAGAGGCTGTTTGAGTGGAACTTAGTTTTTTCCAGGAACTTAGTTTTACTAATATTAAAGGTCCACTGTTGCATTTTAATATTATAACTTACAAAAGCAACTTCATGATAAGTTTACATATAGGTTTAGGTTTATTCTCAAATTTCATGGAAAGCAAATGGTATTAGATTATGGGCCTGTTTTTTTAGGCTTTTTTTTTTTCACAAAAATGATTTTTCTGATAAAATAAATTGTTTCTGACATTTACATGCTTGTTTGAATGGACTTCTACCAAAAAGCAGATGAAAAGCTACTTTTCAGCTTCTCAAAAAATCACTTTTTTTTTTTAATTTATAAAATCACTTTTTTAGAGTAGCTTAGATTGACTTTTTTTAAAGCCTAAACAAATGGGCCCTATATATTGTAGTGAAACATCTACATGCAGACCAAATCAGAACCCATGCCCAAGGTAGTCAAAGGTGAAAGCCGCCCTTAAGGTGCTAGAGGCTTTTAAGGCCTTGAGGCAAGAGGTGCCAAAAGGCGCATGCCTTACTGAATGCAGGCTAATAATAAATAAACTGTGGCTGTTAAAAACACATGCAGATTGTGGCACAAAACAGAAAGCATATAGAATACAGATAGAAGTATAAAAAGTTGTGTAAGTGTTATCGGTGACAGAGCATTTATACAAATGCTGATTGTGTCACCAAACTAAAACAGAGCATGCAGCAACAAAACAGAAAATAACTTCACTAAGAAATTAAAGCAGACCGACGTGGCGGTGTTGCTTGGATACCAGAAGAAAGACTAAAAACAGAGCATGTTTTTCAGTGGTGCAAACATAATAAAGTCACCAGAAAAAATTTTAAATTGTCACAGAAAGTGCTGAATCATATAAAGAAGAGCAGAACAACTACAACAGCAACAACAACCAAGGTGGGGTCGGGTACTTGAATCAAATGACACTAGAATGTTCTAACATAAGTCATGTATATAGACAAACCATTTACATCTAAATCTTTCTTAATGGTTTGGGCTATAGTTTTTCTTAGTCTTCCTCTACCTCTAACTATTGGGCTACCCTCCATCTGATCTACTCCCTTTAATGAGGTGTCTATAGGTCTTCCCCACATATGCCCAAACCACCTAAGATGAGATTCTACCATCTTTTCTAGAATATCTCCTACCCTAACTCTCTTTAATGCATTTATTCTTAATCCTATCTTGTCTAGTGTGTCCACTCATCCCATACAACATCTCATCTCTGACATTGAGCTTTTTCTCTTGTTGGATTTTTATAGCCTAACATTCAGTCCCATACAACATTGTAGGTCTTATAGCATTGGTAAAAATTTCCCTTAAGCTTGAGTGGTACTTTTCTATCACAAATAACACCCGAAACACTCCTCCATTTCATCCACCCCATTTGAATCCTGTGCTTTACATCTCCCTCTATTTCCCCATCATTTTGTAACTTTTTGCTTTGATGGTGGCTGAATTTGGCTTGGCGATTGCTGACATTACTCACTGCCATGTCATGTAACTTCAATTTTCATATTTTATATGAAAGCTGACTCATTTTATGAGCTGGGGTCTGTCGTGCCCACTGCCCATTTGCCAGGCACTTGCTTGGAGCGCCTCTGCTTTGAGGAAAAAGTGCTGTAAAAGTGTAAGAAGTGTGTGCTCAGAGCAAGAAGGGCTGGACCCTTCCCTTGCCTCGCCATAGCACCTAAAGTGCTCCTTGTGGCGCTTTTAACTATGCTGCTCATGCCACAAACATACAAATTCTTACTTTATGTTATCACAAAATGATGGTTTGTAGTAGGCAAAGAAACCTGTAAATGGGAATGTTTATGGTGTTTGAAAATGAAGTATAGCAATGAGAATAAGATTTTGTTTTGATGAAAGAAATTTGATAAGAAGATAAAGGTCATAAAGAAAGAGGAGGATAGGATATTCGCCATAAGCAAATGATAAAAAGAAACAAAAGTAGTGATAGATACCAATTAGTATTAAGACAGAAATCGAAGAAGATGTATTATTATGGTAAACTAGCCTGTATCAAGGTGATAGCAGGTCTAGATCGGAGGTTACAGCCGAAGAAGAAAAGGATAACAGGGCAAATTAGAGAGTGCCCAATTCTCTCCCAAGTTCAAGTCAATTCCAGCCTACCTCTCTCATCACCCCTTGCGTACCTATATCCTCACATTCCTCATGCACACATGCACTCCCCGCGTCTACACTGCCCGCAAGGCAGTTAGTTACAATATTTCTCTCTCTCAGAATTACTTAGGTGCATCGCACCCTATGCTAGACTCATTTCTTTCCTTTCCTAACATAGACTTTACTTATTTTAGTGGCTCGGGGCTTATCAATACTCCCCTCCTCAAGTAACACCTTGTCCTCAAGTTGGAAGTCAGGAAATTGTTCCTTCACAGCAGCTACCTTCTCCAAAGAATTTTCAAATTTTGGGAGGTCCATCCACCTCATTAATATTTCCAAGCCCGTATCTGGTCTCTGTCTCACTGCTAGGACCTCCTTGGGATATACGTTCAGTTCCCAATCTTCCCCCGAGGCTGCTGGAAGGGGTTGGCTAGTAGCAGCTGCAGCAATGGCTTTTTTCAACAGTGAAACATGGAAGACTGGGTGCACTTTAGATCCTGCTGGCAACTGAAGTTTGTATGCTACTGCTCCTACTTTCTCCACAATCTCATATGGCCTGTAGTACCTTGGACTCAATTTCTGGTTCATTCTTCTAGCCATTGTCTTCAACTTGTAGGGTTGGATTTTCAGAAAAACGACATCACCAACCTGATAAACCACCTCTCCTGTTTTTGTCAGCTTGCTGTTTCATTCGATTTTGGGCCTTATCCAACTGAGCCTTTAATTCATCTAGCATGTCATTTCTCTCCTCAATGAGCCGGTTTACCTCTTCCACAGGGGATTGAGCAGCATCACCATTGATCACAGTAGGAGGATCCCTTCCATACAAAGCCTTGAAAGGAGTTGTTTTAGTTGTTGAATGATAGTGGATGTTATACCAATATTTTGCCCAACACAACCATCTCGGCCATTGCCTCGGTTTTGAACCCATGACACATCTCAAGTAAGCTTCGAAGCATCTATTGACAACCTCAGTTTGCCCATCAGTTTGAGGGTGATAGGCAGTGCTATATTTCAGTTTTGTCTCTGCAGCCTTGAACATCTCAACCCAAAAAGAGCTTAAAAATATTGTCCCTGTCCGAAACAATTGAAGAAAGGAATCCATGGAGTTTAACCACCTCTTTCACAAACACTGCAGCCACATCCTTGGCTGTAAAAGGGTGAGCCAAAGCAATAAAGTGTGCATACTTGATCAATCTATCAACTACAACCAAGATGGTGTCCACCCCATTGGCCTTAGGCAAGCCACCAATGAAGTCCATGGAAATATCAGCCCATGTCTGGGTAGGAATGGGCAAAGGTTGGAGAATGCCAGCTGGGGAGAGAGCTTGATACTTGTTCCTTTGGCAAATCTCACACTCTTGCACATATTGTTGAATTCTGGCCTTCATGCCCTCCCAATAGAACAATCCAGCAATCCTCTTATATGTTCAGAACACTCCAGCATGTCCTCCAATAGCTGAGTCATGAAACTCCTTCAAGAGCTAAGGAATTTTGGAAGAGTTCTTAGCTAGTATGATCCTCCCCTTGTAATATAACCTGCCCCCTTTCAACTGAAAACCACTGTGAGAGTCAGCTTGTTGGATCAAGTCTTGCACTATCCCCCTCAACCTGTCATCAGCTTGAATTTCATCTTCCAGATCCTCCCATTCAGCATACTGTACTGTGGATAAAGCAGAGTATTGAAGCTTTTTGGACAGGGCATCTGCTGCCCCATTCTCTTTCCCAGACTTGTACTTCACTTAAAAATCATATCCAAATAATTTTGTCACCCATCTCTGCTGTTCTTCCCCCATAAAACCTCTGATCGGACAAAAATCTCAAGCTCTTTTGATCTGTATGGACTGTAAAGTGCCTCCCTAGTAGATAGTGCCTCCATTTCTGAATGGCCAACACAATGGCCATCAATTCCCTTTCATAAACGGACTTGTTCTGAGCTCGGTCACACAGGGTTTGGCTCATAAATGCAACTAGCCTGCCTGCTTGCATCAACATAGCCCCAAAACCTTTACCAGATGCATCAGTTTCTAGTACAAATTCTTTCTCGAAGTCAGGAACAGCCAAGACTGGCAGGCTTGCATGGCTAACTTCAATTTGTCAAAAACTTCCTGAGCTTCAATTCCCCTCTAAAGTTGTCCTTCTTCAACTGTTGAGTGAGAGGCCGTGCTATTTTCTCATAGTTCTTGACAAATTTCCTATAATAGCCTGTCAACCCAAGGAACCCTCTTAGTCCTTTCACATCACCTGGAATGGGCCAGTTCAGCATGTCTTGCACTTTCTTGGGGTCTGCAGCTACTCCTTCACCCGAGATCAGGTGGCCCAAATACTCTAGCTGCCTTTGGCCAAATATGCATTTCTTCCTATTGGCAAACATGTTGTCCCTCAAGACTTGCAATACTAGACTGAGATGTTCTTGATGGCTGTCCTCATCCTTGCTGTAAATGAGGCCATAGCACTCTATTCATTAGTGCTTGGAAGGTGGAAGGGGCATTCATTAATCCAAAGGGCATCACCAAATATTCATTGTGCCCCTCATGAGTTCTAAAAGCCGTTTTGGGAATATCCTCCACTTTCATTTTAATCTGGTGGTAACCAGATTTCAGGTCTAATTTAGAGAAGACCGTGGAAGCACCAAGCTCATCAATAACTGGTATGGGAAATTTATCAGGGACAGTTAGCTTGTTCAAAGCCCGATAATCAGTGCAAAACCTCCACCCTCCATCTTTCTTCTTTACCAAATCACAGGACTAGAGAAGGGACTAGTGCTAGGCCTAAGGATCCCTGCTTGCAACATCTCATTTACTATCTTTTCTATTTCATTTTTTTGGTAATATGGATACCTGTATGGCCTCAGGTTGGGAATGGAAGCCCCCTCTTTAAGGATAATGGCATGGTCCTACTTTCTTTGTGGAGGTAGTCCCTTAGGCTCTTGAAACACATCTAAAACATCCAACACAGCTGACATATCCATTGCTGTCCCTGCTGACCCAATACTGTGATCCATCTACTGAAAATACTCAATGTAGTACCCTTCCCCCTCATTCTGCATAGCCTTGATCAAAGATGTCCAAGAGGCCTCAGTTTTACACAAGGCTGGATCTCCCTTTAGCATCACCTTGTTTCCTTGTTTCCATTTAAGCACTAGGTTCCTAAAATTAGCTTCAATGTCTCCCAAACTTGCTAACCAATCCATACCCAGCACCACTTTAGTCCCCCCCAACTCCATTATGAAAATGTTTTGTTCACATTCTACCCCTTGCAACTGCAATTTCACTCCCTTAACACACCCTTGTTCCTCACCCTATCTCATGTCCCCACTTCAATAGTGTACTCAGGAGTATCTTCTATGGCCAGGTTCAATTCCATGACTAATCTCTTGTCAATGAAATTGCTTGTTGCCCTTGAGTCAATCAAAACCAGCACCTGTTTCTGATCAATGTGTCCCCAAATTTTGAAAGATTGATTGGAGGTCAGTCCTTCCTTGCTTCTCAAAGACAAGTGTAGGGTCTTAGCTTCCAATTGTATCTCCTCTTCC
Organism: Ammopiptanthus mongolicus; assembly: GCA_039655645.1. Taxonomy (NCBI): domain Eukaryota; kingdom Viridiplantae; phylum Streptophyta; class Magnoliopsida; order Fabales; family Fabaceae; genus Ammopiptanthus; species Ammopiptanthus mongolicus. The sequence continues at coordinate 79,045,436 of CM077345.1, forward strand.
TCATCCTCTAGTACCTCTCTCTCCTCTTCCTTCTCTCCTTCTACCAACACAAATTGAAAATGTTTGAATCTGCACACATGCTTAGGGCCCCACCTATCCCCACATTTAAAACATAGCCCCTTTTTACTTCTCTCTCTTAGCTCAGCTTGAGAAAGTTTGCCCCCCACCTCTCACGTTTTTATCTCCCCCGGGGTCTTCCGCTGGTTTACTACTGTCCCCTGTACTCGTGTTGGCGAAAATAGCCCTAGGCCCACTGTTTTTGTTTTTTTCTGGGTCATGGGCATAATCATTGGCATAAAAGGTCCTGTCTTGGCTCTCCACCCCGTGTTGTACCCCTTCCAATCCGCCTGGTCCTTCAGAGATCCTCTTTTTTTCTGGTGAGCTAAATTCTTCTCCAATAACAACGCCCGATCCATCAGCTCTGCCAAAGTTCGCGACCGGTGTAGCTTAAGCTCAACTTGAATCTCCTCTTTCAGCCCATTGAAGAAAATACTATCAAGCATCACCTGCTCTTCTCTGGTCAAAGGAGCTATCAACAATTCAAACTTCTCCCTATATTCCATCACCATCCCAGTTTGTTGTAGACTCAGCAAGGGACCGAGGGGATTTTGCAACATCCCCGGTTGAAAGCGTCGCGTCACTGAGGCTTTGAACTCTTCCCAACTTGGCGTAGTGGCTTGCTCCTCCCACCACTGGTACCAATTCAAAGCCCGATCCTCAAGCGCGGGCACAACGGCATCGAGCTTATCTTCCTCCCTAATCGCGCTCACCCGAAATTATCTCTCCACCCGTACAATCCACGCGAACGCCTCATCGCCATTGAAAATGGGAATCTCCAGCTTCCTCCCTCGCGTGTCGTAATCACTCTCTCTAATTCGCGAGGGCGTTCGCGACGACCAATCGTCGTGAGGTCCATCACCCTCCCCGTTTCCAGCTCCCCAATTGGGGATCGCCTGTGCGAGCGTCCCCTGGTACGGTGCCTCCCCTGTCTCAGAATAAATTGCCTCAGTTCATTCATCAAAACTTGATTTTCCTCCCTCAAGCCCCTGATGCTCCTCTCTAATGCTTCAATGCGTGGGTCCGTGTTCGATCGGGTGATGACCATAAGCTCCAGGAAAGTGAGCTTTGATACCAATTGATAGATACCAATTAGTATTAAGACAGAAATTGAAGAAGAAGATGTATTATTATGGTAAACTAGCCTGTATCAAGGTGATAGCAGGTCTAGATCGGAGGTTACCGCTGAAGAAGAAAAGGATAACAGGGCAAATTAGAGAATGCCCAATTCTCTCCCTAGTCCAAGTCAATTCCAGCCTACCTCTCTCATCACCCCTTGCGTACCTATATCCTCACATTCCTCATGCACACATGCACTCCCCGCGCCTACACTGCCCACAAGGCAGTTAGTTACAATATTTCTCTGTCTTAGAATTACTTAGGTGCATTGCACCCTATGCTACACTCATTTCTTTCCTTTCCTAGCATAGACTTTACTTATTTTAGTGGCTCGGGGCTTATCAAGTGGTTCGACCAAAAGAGATATTCTATATCTCTGCATATTTTGTTAAGAAGACTCCTATAAAGAAGCCGTCTTCAGAGCATGAAAGGAACACCACAAACCTAATCTTTTTCCATGATAAATTAAAGGAGATCTTTCACTGTAAAAATCTTATTATTCACAAGTGTTCAGACTTCGGAACACATTTCCATAAAGCTACCACATGCTTGTGTCAGAAGCTTTAAAACTAATCATGATAAGTTGCTCCAAATTCTGAGGGCTTATACAGTGTATCAAGTTCTTGGCAAGGAAAATTTAATTTAAGTTAGCACAATCAATATAGTTGATTTTCTTCTTCCTTGTGAGCATTGACATGATACTTAATTCTTTTATTTTAAATATTATTTAGGTAGATTTGGATGCAGATTGAAATATTTTAGCTTTTTAGAAGCAATTTTATTATAATTAAAAAAATGGCGCATTCTGCTATGTAAATAAAATAGAAATGACAAGTTTGTCAAAATGCAGAAATTACTATGGTCTTTGTTTTTACTTCTATGGAGCATCTGTATCCTCTTTATAGTTTCCTTTTCTCTCCTTCCCTTTGAATAAGTTCCTTTTCTTTAAAAATTGCTGAGTTACACCATTAATTGAACATTTTAAATCACTCTATGTTTCTTCTCTGTTACTTTAGCATAGATTTACCACATAGCATGTTTTTTTCTTCTTTCTCTCTCTCTCTAATTCTGTTGATACCTTTTCAATATGCCAGCCATTTTGGCAGGTTGTGAGCTACTTGGACAATAGGGGTAGAGGAGTTGTTGGTGAGTAGCACATTACTGTGCAATGTCAAGCTCTGTTTCATGTTTAAGATGTACTGGATGTGTAGAATATGGGTGCGTAACTATGCCAATCTTGTGTTAGGTATCCTGCAAGCAGATTTTGTTGAGCCAACTCACGATAAACAAGATTTTGAGAGAACTTCCCTGTTTCAAAAGCTTGAAGTGCGGTTGAAGGAAATGACATGGGAATACTGGTATATTGTTTATGCTATCATCCTTTATTCTTGCTTGTTCTGCTCTCTTGTCTTCTCTCGCATATTCTCTACTTTTGAAACATGGAGTATTTGGTTTGCATAATTTTTAAATAGTTGTACGCTAAGCAATACACGTGTATTATTCAAAAAAAGTTATGATTTTTAAGCATTAATATCTGACCAGTCCAGGACTCTTTTTAAACTTCTGCAGGGATTGTCATTGTACACTAATTGGGTATCAGGAAAAGAGGAAGCATCCAGCTCGAGTTACCCCACTGAAACCGCTTGGTGTAGAAAAACCAGTCACACTGAACAAAAGTTCCTCCCCTGTTGTCAATAGAAAAGTAGCATATGGGAGTTATGGACCACACACGACAAACCCACAAAGCAGATCTGAGCTAGGTAACTGCTTGTATGAGAAACAAGATATTGTATCACCAGCTTAACCGAATTCATCTAACGCATCCTCATTGTGATTCAGGATCTCATAATAAGAGGAAGACTCCTGAATTGGTAGACCTTCAGAAGATGAAAAAGCAAACAAGGGAAGAAACTGTAACAGGTGTTGGTTTAAGTCAGAGTAAACAGGTCTGTATTGGCTTCTTGTTCATTATGTTTTAATCTGTTCGTTTTGTTCGTAAATATCATTTCGAGGCATATTTTCCTGTTGTGTTGTGAATTATTTAATTCTTAATTTGCATTGCAAAGAGATAGTGAAAATATATGTTACAACTCAAACAATGGTCTTTGATTTCTAGTCAATTTGTTCCCAATATTGATATCCATTTGCTCCATCTTTGTATCTTGATTGCTTGCCTGTTGTTGCTATCATGTTTGGTGTAGAGAAAATTAACTTTTTTTTATTGGTTAAAGTAGTATTCTCGAGTAACTACTCTATTGATTTGCTTGTACTTTATATTCTGCCTTCACCCTTGCATTTTATGTAGATCATTGCAACTCCTGCGGACCAGGTGATGGACCAAGAGTCTAAAACGTTGGTGCAAGAAAACAAGAGACTACGTGCAATGTGAGTATATTTCTAGAAACAGCAACTCTAATGATTCTTGATTGTATGGAATGCTGTTGTTCAGCAACTTAGACTGGCTTCAATCGTAGTCAAACTCTTGCTGGCAAACACAAGCAATATGCAATTTTTATTGCTCTCACTTTTGCATTTCGATTTTCGCAACATCTAACAAACTTAGTTCTCACCTCCAATTCTGAATTACCACATTGCAGTTATAGACCTTATTATACTTTTCTTTTCCCTGCAGATGTTTGAAATATGAAAAGACAGGGGAAGAACTTAATCTCAAGGTAATCTGTACGAAGTAATAATGCTTGGTTAACTACTTTGTATATTGCAGTTTCCTATTTCATACAGAACAATTTTTGTACATTATACTGTTGTTGGTGGAGTTGCATTTGGAGAATTCTTGGGTACGGATTAAAAATCAATTTCTTTCCTAAGAATGTATTTTTAACTTCCCCCCATCTGTACCCAGAAAAAAAAATATAGAAAAAGAAAAAAGAAACAAAAACCTTAATTGGACAATTGTATGGTTAAAGTTTTGTATCCCTATGTTTTTAGATACCTTTTCTGCAATTTGTTTAAGTTTTTTAATTCAGATACTCTGCAGTAACTGCAGATCATGACAAACTTTTTTTTTTTTAAGCCTTTGTGACCTATTTAAGAGAAATGGTTATGATTTGTACAGGTGACGATGCTTAGAAATGAAATACAGGAAGCCCAACATGAGTATAATCGGCTTTTGGCTGAACTGCAGTACCTAGACGTGAAAGACGAGTAGTTGTGTGTAGCTGCATCTCTTGCAGCCTTGCTTCAATTCTTTCATTTGTAGAAAGAAGTGTTGTTCCGTTGTTGTTTGTATAGCTTAATCCTAACTGCAGTCTGTGGCTCACCAATTTTAGGTTTTTTTCTGGGAGGGTGCATAAAGGATCGTAGGGTTTGAGATCTAGCCCCCGCTTTGTATGGCCTTGGTTGAGTCTGTAAAAAGATGGAAGCAAGCCATAGCTCTGAGATCTATCTTCTGTACATGTAAAATGCTATGTACTTGGCTGTAAGCAATCAGTTGGAACGTTTTCTTTTGTGCTCATACATGTCTTGTGCGGTTCAAAGTAAGGTAAAATCTAGTATAAAATTTAGATAATAATAGACGATATTTTTTTTTTTTTTTTTCTCTCGAGTCCCTCTGATAGGTACCAAGTAATTGACAGAGAATAAAAGAGGAAAATGTAGTATTAGTAATGAAAACAAGCTAGTATCAGGGTGATACAGAGCTTGGAAGGAAGAAAAGATTACAACTGATAGCCTAGGCAATTTGAGAGGTCTAGATCTCTGTTAAGGTTCCAAAATCCCAATTCCAGCCCGTGTCCGATTCTCTTTCCTCCCCATGCAAATACCCTCTCTCACCTCCACAACAAAATTCACACACGCACACACCCTCCGTCACTGCTACTGCCAACTAGGCAATAGTTAATTACACAATTTCTCTCTCATGGGTGTGATCAGGTTCATTGCACCCTTGAAACCATGTCATGGGCTTCCATTTGCCTCTTTCAAACACTTTAGCCTCAACGGGCCTGTCTGCATCAAATCTTCCTCCTTCAAAATTCACCTTGTTCTCAAGGTGAAGGTATAAGAAGCAGCCATCAAAAAATCTTCCTCCAAGATCCCACAGCTGGAAGCACGATGACCAATTTATGTAGGTAGCATAGTAATTTCCATCAGGATCTGATTGCTTGGAATGTGTTGGCTTAAAATCCCATTCTTTGACCCTCGACCTTGATTTTGGAGTTGACCCTCACCCTTGCCTTAACAAAGCATTTGTTCCTCTCTTCACATCCTGCAAATATTGCAATATTCAGCTTCTAGAAAATCTGAAAAATAGCAGCAGTTTCATGATTTATGATAAAGCTACATATGGCCTTTTGGTGTTGTTTCCCTTTATGCTTGACTAGCTTGTACCATCAAGAACTCCACTCGAGTCCCATTCCATGAAGCACGATGACCGAGCCATGGATAGAGTATAAGAACTTCCACCAAAGATAAGTAAGTATTGCTCCACATGTACCGCAGCAATATGATTAGATCCTGAAGAAGGAGGCACCCCCAGCAACATCAATTTCATCTCATGTCAAGGTTTCCGAGTCAAAAATATGCAGATCATTCCAGAGAGTCCTTTTGGCATCTTGTCCACCAAAAACTACCAAGCTTGACCCAACAAGGTTCACTAATTGGCCTCCACGTGATACCAGGCCTTTCCCAAAGGTCTTCAAAGTTGACCAAGTTGCTGTTTGCAAATCAAATGCTTCCACTTGGATACTTTCGAAATGATCCTTTGTATGCCCAGCAATTGACAGAAGCTTATTCCCCCATGGAATCAGAGAATGACCAGCACAAGGGGTTAATGTTATTGGGGACTTAGTTCTAAACTTAGCCTCAATCTTCGACGACATCCAACTTCTCAAATCTAGAACAGGAAGATCATTAAGGTAACGACCATTGTGGTTTCCACCATATATGTACCATTTATCTTGCAAAGCTGCAGCCCCATGCTCATATCAGGCTCTTGGACGTTGACCTGATACAAGGAGTGCAATCCATTGATGATAAACTCCAACCAAACCAAGGTCTTCCACAACATCTTTATTCTGTGTTCCAACTTGTCTTCCATTTCCATCGGAAATGTCCATTAGAATCCTAGCTGACTCTTGAACTTCAACTCTTTGTTGGAGTTGCTGTAGAAGGGGAATCAAGGAATGAACAGAAATTACGGGTAGCTGCCATCATTGTTCTAGAGCAAAATCAATATCTTTACCCATTGTGTTAACATTCCCCACCCCTTTTGTATTTTTGTCATGAAGGCTAAAGCATGCTTGAATCCAACAAAGTTTTGGGGTTTCTACCGCTTGAGCCTTTTTAGGAATAAAAACAGCCCTAATGGGCCTTGTACAAGTTTTAAGTCCAATTCCGAACCTCATTGTTTCTGATGCTTTTCTTCTATTCCTCAAATGAAAAGCATATTCCCTTGTTGATTCCAGAATTCCGATTCTCCATTAGGTCTGACCCATTAGGTTAAGAAATGACCCCTTCCTTGCATTCTCGGTTTTGCCCCTCTCTTCAACTGTTTCTCATTTCCTATGTCACCCGCTAGTGGCCATGGAAGTTCGACCATGCCCTACGATGACCCAACCTCCGCCACGGATGCGTTTTGGTCCGGCGGCTCCGGTGGCGGTAAGTGGACGGTCGATTGCGTTCTGGTCCCACCCTTCTCCACGGGCGCGTCTCGATCCGGCGGCTCAGGCGGCAGTTAGCAATAAGCCGGGGCTTTGATGAATACAATTCCGCCCGTGAAAGCCTCACTTGTGTTCTAGAAATCCTGAATTCCAGGGAAAACGTGAACTAATCCCCTTTCTGCACCTTCGACACAAGATCCTCTCCGTTCTTCGCTTCAATCTCTTTTTTGTCAAGAGTCTCTGTTTTCTCTCGTAGCTCTGGAAGATCACCAATGGTCTCTCCTTCCCCCGCGACCTCTTCTCCTTCATGAGTAATGATCTTCTGGTGAATCCTTTCTTCCTTCTTAGTCTCCACGTTCTCCATGTTCGTCATCTCTATGTCCAATTCCTCTGACTTCGAAGGTGGTGGTTCTTCCTCTTCCTCATCAAACATCGGAATCTTGAGTTTCCTTCCTCCAAAGTCGTAAGACGACGGTCGATCTTCCTCCCTTCATTGTGGTTGCACACGAGTTCCACCCGCTCGGCTTCCATAGCCTTCCTATTCTGCGTACATTGTCGGAGTGCGTCGGTGGCTACTTGGAGCATGATCACGTCGCGATCGACGTCTGAAGCACTCTCCAATCCTTCTTTTCCAGAGTCGCTCGATCTCATCCATCCGAGTTTGATTTCCTTTCCAACATTCCAACAAGCTTCTCTCCAAATTATCCACTCTAGACTCCAACGTCACTCTCGTATTTATCATTCCAGCACCCTTGATCGATAGTTTTGATACCAATTGATAGGTAACAAGTAATTGACAGAGAATAAAAGAGGAAAATGTAGTATTATTAATGAAATCAAGCTAGTATCAGGGTGATACAAAGCTTGGAAGGAAGAGAAGATTACAACTGATAGCCTAGGCAATTCGAGAGGCCTAGTTCTCTCCCAAGGTTCCTAATATACAAATACCCTCCCTCACCTCAGCAACAAAATTCACACACGCACACACCCTCCCTCACTGCTACTGCCAACTAGGTAGTAGTTAGTTACACAATTTCTCTCCCATAGGTGTGATCAGGTGCATTGCACCCTTGAAGCCACTTCATGGGCTTCCATTTGCCTCTTTCAAACACTTTAGCCTATGTGGGCCTTATGTCTGCATCACCCTCCAAAAAAACAGGGATCAATTTATATCAAGGTAAGTCATTTTTTGCTTACACTTATCTTCAGTTATTAATTTTATTTTTATCCAACAGTGTAAATTATTAATCACAATCACCGTGGATGAAAATAAAATCAAAAGTTAAGGGTGAGTGTAAGCAAAAAATGACTTACACTCGTGTAAACGGATCCCGTCTCTCTCTCTCTCTCTCTCTCTCTCTCTCTCTCTCTCTCTCTCTCTCTCTCTCTATATATATATATATATATATATATATATAGGGGTCTATCAAGTGAGGGTTATTTTTATGTGAGAGGGAGAAAAGCAAACCCGTGTCATTAAAATCATATATGGATGATCAAGATTAAAAGTTAGTAAGTGGTCTTATGATTACTTAAAAAATTTATACGACTTAATGTTCTAATTTTGACCATTCATATGCGATCAAAAGGTTAAAAATAGCCTCTCTCACTCTGACATAAAAAACCCTCTAACTATGCGACTCAAGTGAGATGAGTGTGTTATTGTGAGAGATGAGAGGAGTAAATATGGACCTTTGGATCGCACATGAATGGTCAAGATTAGAAAATAAAGTCATATTACTTTTTTAAGTGGTCATGACCGTCCCTATATGATTTAATGACTTAGATTTGTTCCTCTCACTCTCACAATAACACACTCCTCTCACTTGAGTCTCCCTCTATATATATATATATATATATATATATATATATATATATATATATGAGGAGGGATCAAATTACACCGATATAATACTTGGACATTGTTACACCATTCAATAACATCCCACCGGATAAATATTTTTCAAAATTAACTGTTGGATTGAAAGTTACTATCATATCTATTAATTTTTACACTAATCTATAATCATTTGCTATGTCATCAAGATTAACGCTATATATAATTACACCGTTAACGTTAATCTTGATGACATAGCAAATGATTATAGATTTGTGAAAAAATTTATAGATATGATTTATATGATAATAACTTTCAATCCAACGGTTGATTTTGAAAATATTTATCTGGTGGGATGTTATTGAATAGTGTAACAATGTCCAAGTATTATACCGATATAATTTGATATATATATATATATAGGAATGTCGATCATACTATCTTACATGAACAGTCAAGATTGAAAGTTGTTTAATGGTCACGTGCATTTATCTTGATCATTAAACAATAATCAAGTTTTCTCACGTGAGTAATTCCTTGTATGTAATTTACCGACTTAGTAACTAAAGTAAAAGTTGAACAAATTGGACTCATATTGTCAGCTTTGGACATTTATACCAGATTTAAACATTAAAGTATATATATATATATATTTATATATATTTATATATTATATATATATATATATATATATATATATATATATATATATATTATATTTTACCATATCCATATATATACATTCTTATCATCCCTAAGTGGGACTAAGGTCTCATGAACGTGAATAACTACCGCAGTTCCTATTCAAGCCCCAAAACAAGCACTCAATTCATATGTGAATCACTGATCATCCTTATACGCATAGAATTTCCTTTTCAGTTTACAAATCGAAAGACACAAAGTTTGAGATTTCTAAGAGGAATATCGCGATTTATTTCCATTCATATTTTACTATTTGAAAAAGGTAAGTATGAGTTTTTTCCTTATTAGTTTCAAAATCGTGATACTGATGAAATTTTCTTTCTAGTTTTCAAATTCATAAACGCAAAGTCTGGGGTTTCTAAGAGTAATGTCACTATTTATTTTCATCCATATGTGTCTGTTTGAATAAGGTAAGTATGAATCATTTCCTTTTTCGTTTCAAAATTGTGATACTGATGGACTTTTCATTTTAGTTTGCAAATCCAGAGATACATAGTATGCGGTTTCAAAGAGGGAATGTCACGATTCATTTCTATTTCTATGTGTCTGTTTGAAGAAGGTAAGTATGAATCCTTTACTTTAGTTTTCGAATCACAATCTTGCCCAAATAATTGATTGTGTTCTGTGCTGAATATCATTTCCTTGCTTTGAATTTCCTTTTGAATTTGCAAGTTAGAACATTGAATAAACGGAATTATATATATTTTCTAAAAAAAAAATTGGGAAAAGATAGTGTTTCCTCATACCTTTAATTAATAGCGCTTTTTTGAAGAAGCACTATAGTAGGTACCCTTACGATAGCACTTCAAAAACGCTATCTTTGGTTACCTCTTTTAATAGCGCCAACATATATATGTTGGTACCAAAGCGATTATGGTTCATGACCCCTCAAATTTCTTATGTTAGCAAAAAGATTAAATTAGATGAACGAAGAGTTTTTTTGACTAATAAACCTGATTTAAGTGTGCGGGTATGAAAGTCAAAGTCCAAAGACTTAAGATCAAAAGTCTATCGTAAACTTAACATACGATTAATGGACTCAGTCTTTGGATTGTGATCTTAACTTAAAGCCAACAGTGTGTGCCCAACAATTCGGTCTAGTCACGCATATATCTTGTTAGGACGTCCAAACGTTTCCTTTAACTTATTTACTTTGTTGGACTAACGAATAGAAGCGCGAAAAATGTTAAAAGCAATATTCAAATATTGTTTTACAAAAGCTTTCTGAACATAGTACCATCGAAAGAATAAGTGCATACATGTTCTTGACACAAAAGCCTAAATCAACGAAGTTGGCTCTACTAAAGAAGGAAAGACAAAAGACAACTTTTGGGTACAAAGCAAAGATGTCAGTTCTACTTTAATCTATCTGATAACCTACACCGCTTTTCAAAAGACTCAGAACAAGTTATCAGACCAAGCTAGTCTCAACGAAATTATGCATTTAATACTCATCAGAACGGCTCTTTGATATCACCGTTGAAGAGAAGAAAATTTGAATTATTGAAGCCTATATATAAAAAGATACACAAGTTTCATATGCGAAAAAGCATTCATCACTTTCTTTCAAAGCTCTCAAGTTTAATTTATTCTCTCTGAATTAGAAATATTTCATATCCACTCTTTGCGTGGAGTTTTTTTCGAGTTGCACTTAATCTTCATATTCTCACACACAGTGAGTTAGATCATTTGCTTTCAAAATCTTTTTAAACAATTTGAGTTGATCCCGAAAAAGGTTTGTCTGAAAAAGAATACTTGGATAACCTGGAGAAGTTGAGAATACTTTTTACCTAAAGAGGTTGAGAATACATCAGTGTGCTTATCCTTTTCCCTATCTTTGTCTTTAAGTTTGTTTCTTGCTAACGTTGGGGATTGCAATTGTTTTACTTAACCATGTTTAAAAGAAAACGTTTTAACTTGCGTCCATCATTTTGTGTTAAACCACGTTTTGCGTCCAAAGCCTTGTTTTCAGCTTCTAAGTTTTGGTTAGCTAAATCTATTTTGAGAAAAGTTTTAAAAAACGTTAAGAAACATAATTCAACCCCCGTTCTTAGGTTTCAACAGCTTACTTCAATATAGAGGTGTCAAATCGGGCCGCTCAGTCGGATCGGGCCAAAGGGTAGAGTTAGGCCAGGCCAGGCCGAATTTGTTTCAGCCTAATATTTTGCTGACCTAGCCCAGCCCTACAGGCCACAGGCCATTTTGGCCCATTATTTTTTTTAGCTTTGTTAATTTAAATTCATTAATGTATATATATATATATATATATATATATATATATATATATATATATATATATATATATATTAAATAACACTAAAATGTAGTATAAATCACAATTTGAAATATATAAAAAGTATTAAAGAAAGTTTTTTTTAATAAAATTTATTAAACATGTTTTTTTTTCACAAACTATTATACGAGCTAACTAACTTAAGCAACATTTTTTTTAATAAATTGAAAGATCAATTATCTAGAAGTTGTAATATGAGCTATTGAATTATATTACTAATTTAACAATAATTACAAAAAAAATTTAAAATTTTAAAAAAAAACTGACCTGTTGGGCCAGCCCAGCCCGCAGGCCAGTCGGGTCGGGCCATTTTGGCCCGGATTGTGTTCGGGCTAGCAATCCTCTAGCCCAGCTCATTCTTATATTTCGGGCTTGTTGGGTCGGACCCAAATTGATACCTTTACATATATTGCACTCAAAAGCGTCATTAAAGTAAAAAAAACATTATTAAAGGTCATTTCTAACGTAATGAATGTAACATATGTGTTGAACAAATTAAAGATGGTTGGATAAAAGGTGACAAAACAAAACATATTTTACCAAAGTTTTTTTACACTCATGAACTCCAAAAGAAAAGTGATGTTGATATTTGCAAAATTCGCTCAATTGACAATCTAGCAAATCTGTTCACAAAAACATTGCCAACTGCAACTTGCTAGAAACATGTGTAATATTGGAACGCTCAATTAAAATGACTTTCATAAATAATGTTTTTGAGGGAAGTAAGTTACCTATGAATAATATATTCTTTTTCTTTTGTTAAGTTTTTACCCCACTGATTTTTCTTAGTAAGGTTTTAATGAGTCATATTAATATAGTGTATAGTCATCCTAGGAAGTGTTCTAAAACCATGCACATTTTGCATGTGATGGATGACTATATTAACTTAATACTAATGGTGTTATTAGTAAGGATTTGGTAGTTATAACCTTTAGTGTGCCCTATTCTTTTTGTAACCATATATTGCACTTATTTTGTAGCTATTATCCAAGGTGCATTGAGAAGTTTAACCACTCTCCATATTTATATTTGGAGTCCTATAGAAGGACACAATTAGAACTTAGAAGGTGAGGCTAAACTTGATTCTATACTTATTTCGTCTATATCTTTCTACCTATAGCTCGTTATCTATTTCCTCTATTTTACAACAAATGCATCATTTTTAATAAAAAAAAAAAGTTTGAGTCAAAAAAAAAAAAGGAAAAAGAAAATTAACTTTAATTTTTTAATCAGTATCATTGTACTGATATAAGACAATTAAATGTGCTTTTGTTTTTAATCAGTAACGGAAAGGAGGGAGGAGGGTTTGAATTAATATTTTCACTCTTAATTTTTTTTTTTTATCAAACAAAGAATTTTTATTATTATAGGAGTACAAGGGATACTCCTACCCTTATATCATAAAACGTAAGACTGTTATATTGGTAAATACAATCTAGTGGATTCATGCTTCATTCAAAAAAAGAGAAATAAACCCCATCGACTTTTGCTCTAATCCAACACCAAGATCTAACCTTAATCATATTTACTAAGTCAACAATATTCAAGTCTCCTTCCCTAAAGATTATCTCATTCCTATGTGCCCAAGGACCTTATGCACAAGTAATAGCCCAAATGTTGAAGAAAATGCGCCTTTCCAACACCCCCAACAAAACCAAGCATAGCATTGCATCTAGACAGCATAAGAAAACCTGCAAGAAAAGAACAAATGGCCAATAGATTCATCCATATTCTTACATAGCACGCACATCGGTTCCGCATCCACCCCAAGAATCCCTCTTCTTCTGAGATTTATTTTTGTCCGGATACCATTTAGAATAATCCTCCAAGCTAAGCTTGTCACCTTTAGGGGGGTAAGTTTAGACCAGAAATTCATGAAGAAAATACCATCAACGGGTGGGGTGTTCATCTATAAAGAAAAAAAAAGAATAAGCTGATTTCACCAAAGAAGAACTCGAAGGATCGTGCCTCCAACTCAGCTATCATTGTGCCCTTGCTTAAGAGATGACACACTAAGCAAGTTCATGAGATTAAGAAGTAGATGTTGTTCCCACTCAAAAAATTCTCTCCTCCATCCCAATCTCCACTCCCACACACTCACCCTTACATCTTTGTTTTCTGATATTGCAAATAATCTACTAAAAAAAGATACACTTAATTTTTTCTCTCCCACCCAAACATCATGTCAAAACAGTACATCCCTCCCCTCACCTATAACTCTCCCCTACACCCATCTTATTGTTAAAAACTATTCCTTGTTTGGTTACTTAATTAGCTAAAGAATTAAAAACAAATAAAAAACTATGTCAAGTTAAATGGTATTCTTTAAAAGTAAAGTTTATCAAAACAATACTAATATGAAGTGTTAAGTTTAGGCTACTGTTCTAAAAACTGAACAGGTCAATGAAAACTTATTTTATAAAAATCTTTTACAGCACACAGCGTGGAGTGAGATAATGGAGCCGCATAGAGAGCATCAATTGCTGCCACATGTTAGTTACATGCCATTCTTGTTCTTATAAGATATAAGATATACAAGTAAAAACACAAGTTGGTCTATATAATATATTTATAAGCATAAAATCATTTAATTAATGTCACCCTACTTGCATTCTTTTATTTTACGGTCAGTTCATACAACGATGTCCGGAACCTCCCCCTGCCCGTTGCCCGTAGCCTTACCAAGTTGCAAGTGGTGTAGCAGTAGCACCGATACATTGCCCTAGAAACAGCCTTGGAGCCTCTCTATAAAAACCCTCATTCTCTTATCATCTTTTGCTTCATGTTTTCTAGTTGTAGATCTATGACTTTTTTAACATATTCCTTCTATGTGATATTTTGGTTTCTTCACACATTTATTTGTTTGGCTTGAGCAAATTAAGTGACCGTTCTTCTATGGTCAACACTTGATATGTTAAAAAGATCTATATATTTATCATTTCTGCTATTTTTGTTCCTCTTCCTTATATTCATTTCTTTTCTTGTGGTGCAAAACACTTCCATCCGCATGCGACGCATGGTGGGCATGACGGCCATATTTTGCACATATTTATTGAGTCTTGAAGCACCTCTTGTGTGCTTTAAGCTGCTTCTAGTAAGAGGTTCATGTGATTGTTTCGATGTTTACATAAACCTCTTTGAAATATAGCGAGCATACATTTTTATTTCAATACCACCAAACTCTTTGTACAGCTTGCTTTCTCTGAGGTTTAACATGTATGGAAACTTCTACCTAACCCAAGTTATTGTGGTTGTTGTTGTTGTTATTATTATTATTATTATTATTATTATTAATTATTATATTTTGGTTAACTACCTAGCTAAGTTTCACGTCCAAAAAGCTTAAACCCTAAACCCTAAAAATACACAAAACGTTTAGTTAATAGTTGGAAAGGTAGATTTCCTTACTAAGTAAAGGAGGCAAGTTTTGACAATTGAAAATGATCCACAAAAGGAATAAAATGTAAATTCGATTATGGCACTAAGCTAGAGAGACACCTATATTCATTTATCTATAAGTAGTTACTTCTGTTTTGAGGCGGATCTATCTATAAATAGCACTACTATAATGGTAAACCTCATTTTGGCCTTTTGGGTTTACAAAATTAGGGTCCAGCCCCAGGAGGAGCCACAAGTCGGGTTATGGGAAATGGATTTAGGTTGTGGGCCTGGTTCGAAGCCCTAATTTCTGGGTCTCTTTGTATGAAGTGTTGTTAGTCTGCATGAAATAAAAAGCCCATTTTAGCATGACTATTGTTTTAGCTTTGGTTCAGAGAGCAATGCTAGTAATATACTTTTTTTTTGTTCACATTCTTTTAACTCACTCTTTGTTATCTGGTAGTTTTATGTGGGACACATTGAATCATATGGGTCTACTTTCTATTTAGTGGATTTTATATGAAATTCATCTAATAATAGTGTTTTGAAGAGAGTGTGTTAAAAAGTGTATTGTTCGCATTTCTCTTAAGATTAAAAAAGAATTTGGTGGCCACTTGAAAATGGTAAGATCTTTCTTGGGACTAATCAATGCCGAAGTCACTATACACAAAACCCTAATGTAGATGTGTGTGTATGGGTGTATATAATACGGGTAGAGCTGCCTATGGTGACCTAGGTACCTAGCCTTTTATATGAAAACTATGATATTTTATTAGCATGGCCTGCAAGGCTTAGGGACAGCCCGTGTGATTCAAGGACTTAAGGCCCAACAGTCTAGGTATACACTATTATTATGCTCATTTTGTTATATAGTTTTGAAATGGAAAGGAAAGGAAAGAGCAGACAATGTGTTCTTTCCCCGTTTGGTAATTAATCAGTAGCTCGTGCCTTCTATGAAAATTGATCATAATTTTAATCTTAGTATTTTTTTTAGTTCATTTTCATGTTTAATTCTATTACCTATCATACAAATTAAAATATAAGCTACCAATTGAGCCAAATAGAATTACTATAAACCAAATTTCCTACAATGAACTTTTGGAAATTTTTCTACTCAGAAATAGATTAAATATATAAATTTTGAAAACTTTTGAAAACTAACTTGAATTCATACAATTGAAAATTTTCAAAAAAGAAAATGAATAATTGCTTATGACCAATGTTATCAAAACCGAACAGGTCGGTCAGACTAGACAACTCTGAAACTGGTCTCTTGTCCAGTCCTGGTCAACAACTATAATCGTTTCTATAATCAGAATAGTTTAAATCTATCAAAAATGGCTTGGATCGAGTTAAATCGAATTTGGCTGGTTTTTTTGAAAAAAATAAAAAAAATTAGAGAATAACAACTAAAGCAAATGAAAAACCTAATCCTAATTCATAAAGTAATAAATGCCTTCCAAATTTAATTATTGGTACGATGATTTATGATTTGACATTTGCCTCATGATTGTAAGACTTTAATCTTAATACATTTTGACTATTTTTCTTACATTTTTTTTTTATTAGTAATGCATGTTATAACTTATAAGAAAATTTATGTTTTTTTATAGGAGAAAATTATGTTATATCTATGAGTTTAATTGTTATGCATTATCTGTAGAAAATTTTTTATACTGGCAACCAATCACAAATCATGGTATGGATGACTTTTAAGATAGTTAGGATTTTTTTTATAAGCTTTTAAGGTGAATTATCCTAATTTAGTTAATGTTCCCTCTCAAGATACAAGAGTTGTGCCCAATTAAACCAACTCCTACTCTCGTGGTAATTGAATTTAAATTGAATCCATTAAGATTTATAATTCACAATCCTCGAAGGATCGCTTCTAACTCTCGTGATTTACGTCTTAAGTTCAATTCTTAGATTTCCAATATGCAGGTTCACCTCACGGTACCTCCCTAAATATCTAAGACATGCAAAGATTGACCAGCAAATTCACATGATCACAATAGGAACTAAATTAATGAGTGAAACATTAACAAAAGGGAAACCGATCAATCATTCATCATAATCATGTCAAAGGGCATAGCCCAATCCTAGAAATAAAGGAAACTACACAAGTATAATGAAAATAACAAGAGTCATAAGGATAGAAAACATCATGGATCCAATAGGGGAGAGAAGAGAAGAGAGAAGAAGAAGAGAAGTCCTAATCTCCAAGATAAGCCTCCAAAATCCCATATTAGAACTCCTAATTTCGAGCCTGATGAGTCTATATATAGTTTATGTTAAAAAAGAGTCCAAATCCCACTCAAATTGCAATTAAAAACCTATTTTTCAAAATTCGGATGCTGCGCCACGACCATGGCACGATCCACGGCCAGGCCGTGGCCATCTCTGACTCTGGAGTCTTTTGGGCAACTTTTGCCAGACCACGGACGTGGCAACCACCACGGCCTGACCTTGGTTGACTCTATTTTGGCCCTTTTTGTATAATTCAACTCACTTCATAATAGCTCTAGCAAGGCTCCATGTCAGTTCTTCCAAGCCTTAATTGACATCAAATCTACACCAAAACACACAACACCGCATTTATCTAATGCGATTTTAGTAAGTGTACTAAATCAATGCAAGTAATATAGAACTTAGGAAGTTCTGAGTATGGAACACAAGGATTGGTATGGCCAAGTACTACTTCTCACTGGAAATAACTATTGGAACGCTCAATTGTGATTTAACAGTTTAATATTTAAACTAAACAAAAATAAACTAAGAATAAAGAGATTCAAGATTAAATTCAAGAATTAAGGAAAAGAAGGTTTATTTCAAGATGAGAAAGCTCTAGGGTTTCGACTTCACCAATCTATCAACCCGGATTCTCATAGACAAGAAATCTGTCTTCATATACGAACTCCAGTTTGGGTCAATTATGACAATCCATCCTATTTTCTAATCCATTTCAATTATCAACCAAGAATCCTGTTCTATTCCAATGTCTCTCTCGAGCACACTAAACCACACCCCTTGATTTCTAACCAACTATATTTCTTTGAAGATTATTAACCAAGAAATTCATTAAGATTATTGATTCTCTATAGAAGTTGCATAGGATTCTTATCTCTTCTCGGTCTCAAAATACTGTATGATTTTTCCCCAATGCTCCTGACACATAACCTCCTCTTTGTTTTTCTACAATTAGGTATAAGAAATAAGATTCATTGACATATTAATAACCACTTTGTAAAACTTCATAATATATTTAGTATTATTTAATTTGAAATATATATTATAAAATGTACTTTAGTTTTAGTTTTTTACTTCTTTAATTATATGACATAGTTATGCAAAATTTTCAAATTTATAATATTATATCAACATATCAAGTCATTTGATTTCAAACTAGTTATTATTGGGTCATGGCCGAGTCAAATTCGAGTCCAAGCAAATGAACGCTCATCCCATCAAATCACGCTAAACATGTCCTGATACAGTTAAGTTGTCCTCACGGTTTGGGCTACTACCTGTTCGTATCTTCGGCGTTGGCGTAATCAACAGATTCATAAGGACAACTTTATTAGGCCGTTGAGACCATGGAAAGTGATTAAACAGTCCATTAAGTCCTACCAGCAGGCGAAGGCTTGCTCTATTTGTGTTAAGTTCACTTCTGGGTGCATGTCATGTCAGGTGAACTTCATCTTCTTTTTAGAGGTGGTGGTTCGAACCATTCAAGGCTTGGTGGTGGCTCGAACCATAGACCCCGTTATATA
Source organism: Ammopiptanthus mongolicus (assembly GCA_039655645.1). Lineage (NCBI taxonomy): Eukaryota > Viridiplantae > Streptophyta > Magnoliopsida > Fabales > Fabaceae > Ammopiptanthus > Ammopiptanthus mongolicus. The sequence goes on from CM077345.1 coordinate 79,064,210, forward strand.
GAGAAAAAAAATCTATAACTATCCCGACTGATCCTATGAACATTCATTGCCCTAGAACACAATGCCAAGGACAACTCAACACCTGATTTTTCTAAATAAATATAACTTCTTTGATATTACTATGACCTCTGGAATTGGTTTTTATTTTTAAGAAACATGATTCATTCATTGTTCTTATTGTCCATCAAAGATAGAATCCCTGTTTATGAATGGGTAGAGGGGTTGAAGGGATGGAGACAAAGGACCATTGATTTTCTGACATTCTCCAAATTTGGTTCACTAAAATTGTGTCAGTGATAGCATGCTAATGTGAAAAATTAAAGTATAATCAATTATTTTTCAAATATAAAGTAAATTGTTCCTCTGCTGAGATAGTAAAAATTCGTAAAAACCACTTTGCAAGAGTCTTGACCCTTGTCCTTTACAAATTATATCTAATCTCGAGTTTCGAATCCTATCATTTTACTGATTATTAGAATGATAATTTCATTCTTCTAATAACTTGCAATTTCTCTTTCAAACCTAAAATCAGAAAATTTACTTATTGCAACCTCTTTGACAATAATTCTCGGAATCAAACTTTGAATGCCTATATATTTTCAGAAGAAAGAAAAATTGAAATCAACCCCAACCTGTTGTTACTGTTCTGACAAAAAAGCCATAACAGTGGAGATTAAATGTAATAAAGTAAAAAATTAGGGGTTAAACTGTAATAAGAAAGAAACAGGCACAGACCTTTATCAGCAGTATTCAAATATTCAATTCATACTCCAAGACATTATGAGCATTGGATTTGAATTCAGTGACATTGATATTTGGTACCTATGGTGCCTTTGGGTATTTTTTGGAGAGAGAAAGATGAGAGTGTATTAAATGAGAGAGAAAATGCCTAAAGACACCAAAGGTATCAAATCTCAAAGTCACTGAATCCATTTCAATTGTAAACAGTCACTCTCATTTATAAATTTTTGCAACCAACATTTTTACTCTAAACAAGTCAGAGGATTAGTGTCCAAATATCCAATTAGATTCAACAGTTTATACCACAAAAAAAGTTCCCTGAGATAAAATTGTTAATAAACTTAACAAGAAATCTGTACTTCACGGCATAGTTGTGGAAGCGGGTCTAAATCTCATGAGGAAGCTTGATAGGGACCAAATGCATATCACACCAAGGAATTGTAAGACATTTAAAAGGGTACCCAGGGAGCTGTTTATAGCCATGTTGTGAGAGGTCATCTCAGCTCCTCTAACTGTAAATGATAAAGCTGTCACCAGTTGTGCTGCTCTATTTAGTTGGTGCAGTCTATACACCTGTTAATAGCAATTTATCAGTTTTTTATATGAATCATCGATTGAGAAAGGTGACCATAAGAATATATGAAATTTTTGAGTTGATTCATTCCAATAAATGAGAGGTAAGTAAAATTAAAATTTAACAATTTATACGACCCAGATAATCAAAATGTTAATACTAGACCATCAATTAGGGAAAACCATATAAAGAGAAGGGTGGATGGATAAATTTGTTTTATTATATTCACTATTTTTACCAGGAAGACAAAATACAGGAAGTTAATCACCAAGGATTGGATTGTCCTTACTTGAAAGATTAATGGAATAGCAGACCATGAAGGTGACTTCTGATATCTTGCATACTGCTCAAATGCAAATTGGACAACTATACCAACCAAGTATGGAGCAAGAGTTGCAGAAGCTGCAGGGCCAGTCCATGGCCAGACCAAACCCATAGTGACCATAGGAATTATAAGACTAAGCGCCAATGTAGCAACAGAAGAGACTCGCTGTCCCAATTGAGGGGGCAGAGTATCACTATTGTTTGCAGTAGTATCTGGTTGTATGGGTCTCCTTAAATGGTCTAGTATTAAAAGAAATACCGCAACACCACAATAGAAAATTGCTTCTGTGAAGAATAATATGAGGAAATCTGGAGATGAAAGAAGACAGTTCAGAGAAGAAATCACAATTGCCAATGTTGTAGCACATAATTCACAAGAACTACACTAACTACAAACTCTCTTTCCCTGCCACTCCACAAGCATTTTGCATTACTAAATCAATTTCGATATTTGTAAATGTTTTGCTGATTATTGAAACTGAAGTTGCAAAATTTATCATCCATTATGCTTCCAGTATAGTTCAGTCTCCATTTCTGTCCAATTATCCAATGATTGTTGCCAAACGTTTTCTCAAGAAACAAACCAAGTCAACCAATAAGCATCATATCCAAGTTCCGAGCATCCAAAAATGTTTAACCTTGTATTATACTTTACTAACAGTCCAAAATACAATTAGTTCCCCTTTTTATCCCCAGTTTTTTATCATCAGATGGCCAACCTTACCCAAATTGATTCAAGGAGATGTTACTAACTACAAACTCATCCCAATGCAAGAAAAAACTCCTCACAAAAATAGCAAATTACGCAGATTGCGGAGCACAGGCAAAGCAATATAGCACCAAATACATACAATGAACAAACACAACAGAGAGTCTTTCTTCCAAAGAAAAGTTACCTGTTAACAAAGAGTCCTCAAAAATGATGGAAAGTACTTTGCGCAAATAAAGTGAAGGAAAAATGAATGAAGCAACAAGGATTGCAGGGCCCACAAACCACAATATGCTGTTTTGACTCCTCGTCGAATTAGATACAAGGATCTCACTATCTCTTCCGTATGGACGGTTATAAAATGATATTAAACCTGGTTTTCCATCACTCCCTGATAAATGCAAAGATGAGTTGCTAGCAGGAGAGATGTCTTCAGCACTAGCATTGTCATTTTCAGGCACTAAAGCTGTTGTTTCAAGCTCACTGTACTGTGACTGATCCTCAGAAACAACAAAAAGAGCATTATGCTGTTTCTGGAACCTTCCTGTTAACTTCGGCATTCCATGTATAAACTTCAACTGGCATAATTTGTCTAACCCTGATAAAAATGCATAAACAAAAAATGTTAACAGAGTGACATATCCAGAGGAGTGCGTATAAAATATTGGGAAAATTGTATCTCACACCCTTGTCCATTTGCAGATTGGACCTTAAGGTTTGAACGGTGCAAATCAACCCAGTGAAATTCAAACTTTGTGCAAAAAACACCCTCGATTAAGCAAAATTTTAAATATCTGATGGAAATGTCATGTGATTTGCACATGACAACAAAAAAAAAGTGGGGAAATCGGAAATGTGGACCCAGTACCCTTTCAGTTTTCCAATCTCCAAAACTGCCATAATTAATGGTTTTCTTAATGGAGGGTTTTTTCACCAAAGTGTGAAGTTCAGGGATCCTTTGCACCTTTTCAAATCCTTATGGTTTAATCCCCACATAGGTCAAAGTTGAAGGGTGTAGGCTTCAATTTACCCTAAACTATTTCCAAATTTCTACAGCTAACAGATTTATTCATGAAATACACTTGGAACCATTCATATCATACTTGCTATATCTTTCAAGAATGAAGAATAGGCGGCTGAGTCAGAAATTTCATGCAGAATGACAATGTAGAATATCATGAATTACCCAATAAATGAGCAAGCTACCTTTATTGTATATTTGCAGCTGAGCACCAGTTCGCTGGTTAATAAACTGGTTGACAAACAACCCTTGCGATAAGCTCAACTGAATATTAAAATGAAAAGAAATTATCAAAGTGGAAGTGTAAATAAAGCAATACTAAAAGATACAGTAGTTAACACTTTAAAAATTTAAATAACATTATAATGACATGGATTTCATCCAAGAGAAAGCATTATGAAATAGCAAGTCGCGTAAAGGCTTGATTTGTATTTTAAATATCTGGCACAAAAGCTCAAAGTAGAAAATGGAAAGATTTATACATGTCTTTCCTATCAACATCAATTTGCAGGAAAAAAAATTATACATACATTTATTAACCTATAGCACGTATTATTTATATGTGAAAATTAATTGATTGATAAAAATTCAATAGTATAAACCATAGAATAAATTTTCATAAAAATGGTGAATACCAAAAGGAATATGGTTGCAGTAAATTCTAGCACCCATGAGATTCAAGTCTTTGAGCAAGTGACTCCAAAATGAATTCCCAGATTTTTTTTACTTGACATTTTTATTAAAGATTATTCATTGATCAAATTAATGAAAGAATAACTATTGGAATGCTTACATCTATTTGATCATGTCTCAGGTAAAATGCATACATCCATTAGACACATGCTATAGCAATTTATTTTGCCATTTGTATCTAACATAAACCAAAAACCACCTTAAGAAACTTGAAAGGAAAAGTAAGGGAGAACAGGAGATCAAGAAACAGAGAGACAGAGAGGAGAGTGAAATAACTACTGAGCTTGCAGCTCAAACCAAATCAATAGTACCTAGTTTCACTTTCACCTCCATAACAACTATATAACTAATACATCACATATCTTTTTCCAGCAGAGCATGTCACGCAAATTCAACTCAATTCTTTTCACATGCTTACTGTACCATTGGTTTTTAATTGGTAACTATGGTACTATTGGTGGAATAAATAACAAAAAACCATGTTCCTTAGTTCATACATCCTTTGCATATTTCAAGAAGATCATGATGTGAATTTATCTTCTTAAAAAGATTGATTGAGGAAAGATCCAACCATCAAACATATGTTCAACAGTTTCTCCTTAATTTCCTTTCTTTCTTCTTCCCAATGACATTGAAATATACAGTTGGTGTAATTGTTAGAATAGAATGTTTGGGGTTACAAGTTCGTTAAAGAATGAACATTTTAGCATCACTCTTCAAAATGCCAAAGGGTGAGTAAAGTATGAGGATTTTTCTTTGCATGTCTTCTTTATTTGACCAGAGCTGAGATAAAACGGATGAACAGATCACCAAGTTACTTTTTCTAAACAATGCATTAAAGTATGTTCATTTTCTATCTTTTCAAGAATGCTGTCTTTTCAATCGTATCCTATCCTATCTAATTCCAATATTAGCAGGGAGGTTCTCCTGCAACTTAAAATGATGTACCAAAATTTCACACATTAGAAGTGTTCAATAAAACCATAGCAAGAAACTGAAGAAAGTCCATCAGAAGTTGTGAAAATATATAAATATCAACATAGCAACCACTCCCACTATACAAAAGTTAGTACATATCAGGCTTCATGTTTAATGATGATATTGATGCAGAGTTTTTCACAAATAGTCTTTAGTTGATGTTCTCACTGCTGCCCACTTTAAAACAAGTTGGCCATGCTTAAAAGACGCCTATGTGATGGCAGCAGAACATCTCCTCATGTAATCCTCTAGACTAACTCAACAATAATCAATGTGGGACTTGATACCAATACTACCCCCCCAAGTCAAGGGAGTCATGTAGTGATTCCTTGACATCTTGTTTGAGGCAATGGCGTGTACTTAGTACCAAAACTAGACCCAATCAAGGCAATGGAGAAAGTGTGGGCACCATCTCCCACATTGTGTAAAGTCAAAATTACTCTTAAGGCTTATAAGGAGGCATTCTACTTCCACCAAGTGAAGGCCAAAGTGGACCTCATGTGAAAACATAAGCCTAACACTACCAACGAAAAACTCAGCATCAATCAACAGAAGTATAGAGAAACTGTTATAACTTAAGCCCATGAGGTCAGCCTAACCCAAAAGACCAGTCCATTAGCCTCATGGCTCAAGTACCACACCGAGCTTCCTTATTAACTAATGTAGGAATCATAACTTCACTCTATCAACATTGACCCAGTGGTAGCCCTTTCCCCTTTGGTAGCTTCAATCAATTATCAATATTTGGTAGAGCACCTCACATGAGAGTGTAATGCACCTTAATACATCCATCCGTACTCTCAATGAAAGCACAAAAAGTAAAAAAATTATGGAAAAATTCCACGGAGCCTAACTTACAGACAGAAAAGAAGGAGAATCTACTAGACAATTCTTGTTGCTTGCATTTTATTATGATGTGTTTTGCATATATGTAGGTCTCAACATTTACATCACCAAATCCATACTTCCTACAAATGCGGAAACATCTAACTAACCTCACATGAAACCACTCAAGTATTTACACCTAATCACTCATTCAAGCAACACCCCAATTTAACCATTAGGAAATGAGGCCCAGGCACGAAAAGAAGAGACCTGCCCGCTGGGGAGACTACCTACATATGGGTAAATTAGGGTGTTATTCGAATGAATAGGGCGGTCCAGTGCACGAAACTTTCAATCTTCTGCTGCAGGATCATTTCCTTACTTTCTATTAGTTCAAAAGACTGGAGTTCTCAGCTGTTGGATATCATTATAGTTGGGATTATTAATGTGGTTTGGGCTATTTGGTATTGCATAAATAAGCTTAGGTTTGATAATAAGCTTGTTTCTAAAAACACATTGTTGAATATGATTATTTCTAGTGTCTCTTTGACTGGCAAGCTGTCTTCTGAAACTATGTCTACCTCTATGCAGGAATTTCAAATTTTACAGCAATTTCAGCTCCTGGTCATGCTCCTAAAGCTCCTATTATAAAGCATGTTGATTGGTACCCTCCTCTATGTGGCTGGATCAAGTGTAACACTCATGGCTCTGCTAGAGGATCTCCTGGTTTTGCTGCAGCTGGTGGAATTTTCAGGGATAGGATGGCTGCAGTCATTGGTTGTTTTGCATCTTTCATTGGCACATCTTATTCTCTTCATGCCGAATTGATTGCTGCTATGGTTGCTATTGAAATAGCTCATGAAAAAGGTTGGAATCGACTATGGCAGGAATGTGATTCTCAAATGATGGTGATCGCATTTAAATCTTTTGGTTTGGTTCCTTGGAGGATTATGAATAGACGGAAAAAGTTTATTTTTGCTTTCATCTATGCAGTTCGTTGTTTCTCACATTTATAAGGAAGGGAACTCTTGTGGGGAAAATTAGCAGCCTTTGGTGTGAGTTCACAATGTTTTACTCGGTGGGATTCTATCCCTAGTTTTATTAGTGAAGACTTTAACCGAAATAGGTATTTTTTTTTCCTAATTTTAGATTTAGATAGATGATTGCTCTATTCTTTCATGGTTATTGGCCTAGTCCCCCCATGTTTCCTTGTACTTTTCTCATTTTATTGGAATCAATTTATGGTGCTGCAGATGATAGATGGAGTTAGGGGTGCCAACCTAGTTGGGATGCTTTTCTCTATTGTGATGCTTTTCCATGTCATCTTTGCTTAAAAAAAACAGTGCACAAAACTCCCACCTAGTGGGGTCTGAGGAGGTAGATGTACGCATCCTTACCCTACAAGTGGAGAGGTTGTTTTCAGGATTTAAATCCATAACCTCCAGGTCACAAGGCAGCAACCTTACAGTTGCGCCAAGGCATAATTATGTGAAATTTTATGCAAAGTTGGTCAGACGTTTCAGCATTCATAGTAAGTATCGAGATTATGTAATGAAAGGTTGAGACCTATATATGCAAAACGCCTATATATTTCTTTGTTCTCTATGAGCTCTGTAGCTTTTTTCTATGTAAGGTAATTTTCACTCAATCCATGTACTACATACATTACATTGCGAATGAACATTAAAAAGCAAGAACATCGTGAATTTGGGAAATTGAGCACAAAAAAATGACAAAAAGACAAAGTTGACTACAACGAATAAACAGGAAAAAAGTAAACGGAAGAAAAAAAAGTGCATATAATTTGGTAAAGAAAACGTACCTGGGCACCTCTTGTGTGTTGGAAAGGAGAAGAAAGAGAAGCCGCTAAACAAGAAAATGACGAGGACCCAATTTTAGTAGCCATAAAAATAAATAAATATAATATCTGAATCAAGCAAGAATAGCTTCCAGGGATAGTAGCTCTCTCTCTCTCTCAGACTCACACTGAACGACTCAACCAAACCATGTTAAGTAAAAGAGTTGAAGAACTCAACACACACCCATTTGATATTGAAATATTAAAATTAATGAATTATTATTATTTGTATATTTTTTTTTGGTAAGCTATTATTATCATTATTATTATACGTTACTCTTTTATGTGTGAAATTCTTTATTGGAACAATAAAAAGATGGAAGGGTTGGTGAAATGGGCGAAAGTGGAACAGAGGAGGCTGGCTCAGGTTGTGTTAACTCAACGAGTGTGACAACCGTGGGCTTCCGGGTCTCCTTCAACCCATTACCCATTTGCTTTATGTTGTGGAATCCGATTCTTGCCAAGTCAACATTTTCCAATTTTTTTAATAAAATGCAAAAGAAAATAAATGTGTGTTTTCTTTATAAAATATATGAAAAAGAAAATCATTTAACATTCATTTAAGCGCAACTTCAATGGATGTTGTTTAAGTAGGTCTTAAAAGTAAGAGTTGATTCATTTTGTCTTATATTATTGGAGCACGATAATGTAATATCAGGGACAAATCCAGAAATTTTAGTTAATGGAGGTAAAAAATAATCTATAAATAATTTTATTAAAGAAAAATATTATAAATATGTATAAGAGACAAAAAAAACACTGACGTTAAATAGACGAAATATGATGTGGTTCGATTTTAAAGTGAAACATATATCAATATGTAAGAAATGAGAAGTAATTCATTAAGCAAAAGATGATTAATTACAAAATTAATTTTCATTCTCACCAAATTAGGTAATAATTTGACATGTAGGGACAACCTTATTTTTTTGTGGAAGCAAAATCAAAATTATTAAATATTGTAATTTAATTGTTTTTGCCTAATGGGGGCAATTGCCTCATTCTATTGGCTGTGGATCCGTCCCTGTGTGACATTCACATGTAAAGACGATTATTTCTATAAACAATTGTTTCTTATATAAGAACCCAATAAAAAATCATATAAAAAAGAAAAATAAGCTAGAAAAAAGGTGAGATAACTTGTAGAACCCATTTGCTGAACTTTTTAGAGTTGCACCATTGGAGTGAAGAGATGCCTAAAGTAGTATAAAGTAAACAAGTGGTAATATGACATGAGGGCCCATAAAAGGGGAGTTAAGAAACTCGAATGAGTTTCACCATTGGAGATACTATAACTCAGGTAATTATGATAAGAGTTAAACATTAGTAATGATGTAGCAAGTTATGATTAGTTAACAATGTAAAAAAAATTTACACTAATAATGCATACCAATTAAATGCATACTTTGAAATAAAAACCAATATAGTTTTTTTTGTGATTTGGAAGATAAAAACAACAATACTACATAATAACATAATCAAGTCCCCCTACCAAAAGAAGCGAATTCAGCCTCGATGGAGGGTCTCTCTGGAACTTACACGATTCCAAACCCTCAGCACCCAGGTTTGCCATATGGTCTGGTCTACACAAGAATTAGCTTGACTTGGAACATGCTTTAGTTGTACTATCCAATCTCTCTGCATGATAGTTTTAACTTCTTGAATTAATCCAGCATGTATATAGAGGTTGATGTTTATTTGCGTTGAGAAAAGCTAAGGCTATGGCATGGAGTGAAAAGTTAAAAGTATATCACTCCATTGTCTAGAATTTTTAATGAGGAAATGGAGGGAGATTTCACTCCATTGTTGGGAGTCACAACGGTAAATATTAATAATGGAGTGGAATGAATTATAAAGGATATGAAGTGGTTTATGCTCTACTCCATTCAAACAACTCAAATTGGAGGGTATGGAAATTTGAGGGTTTGAGTTGTATGGAGTGGTTTAGATTCCCATTCTTAACCATTTCACTCCATCACTTAAAAAACTCTCAAACAACAGGTTAAGGTCTTTTTACCACTCCACTCCACTCTACCCATAGGAGCAAAGCCTAAGTGCATCCAAATAGTCCGACTCACAAAGAATTTTCTCTGTACTCGAATGCAATTATATGCAGAAAATGCTGATGAGAAGCAAAGCCAATTCTCAACCAAATCTCCCTCGAATGCAAGCTACCATAAGTAGAGGATAGACTCCTCCTCACTTGAGCATCTCACACATTTCAGAACTTTGAATTACTTGTAAGCCCATGTTTGTATCTTAGTAGGTTAGCAGGAAGGGCGTCATGCATTACCACCAAAGCAGAACATGTGTTTTTTATGGTTTTGGAATTTTCTACAACCATTTCCAACTAACATCTTCATCCTAGCTTCTCATTCTCTTGAGCAGCCAAATATAACCCCTTCTATCTGCTTTATCCCCTTGCCATACCATTACCTCAGAAATCACCTGGGCAACATATTGAGGGAAACTTGTTGTTAGCTTCTCAAGACTCCATCTCTCATCCCCCCTGCAAGTCCTCACTTTGAGGTTAGAGTCGGATATATGAACAAAGCCCTTTACGCTACATAGATGGCCTACTCCCATCCAGTCTGAATGTTACAAAGGGATATTACCCGCATCTAAACGGAAACCAAACCCACCCTGAAGCTCCTCCATTACTTTGTATATCGCACGCCAAATGATAGAAGAGTTAGGGCAAATAGAAATACCAAAAATTAAGTTATTCTCTACCTATGATTAGTTTAGCATGGAAGTTAAAACATAAATGAAAATTTTATGGATTGATTTTATTAATAAAATTATATTAAAAATTTATTTACGAAATTTTAAACTATTTTCACCCTCTAACAAAGTACCAAACAAAAACGTAAGGATGTCATACAAGAAAGAAAGAAGATTAGAAAGTGTTCACAAGAATATCAAACCAATAACATAATTCCTGGAAGAAAAAATACTTGAGGCTTAAAATGACATAGAATAAGTGCAATCCATGCAGACCGTTAGAGAAGTAGTTAACCAGGGTGCCTTCTATGGTGCACCAGCAAAAAAGTGGTCACCCATGCACCAGTTTCTTCAACCATTCTCCTCCAATAGAAGTGCCAAAATAGCAACTACTTTACATGTTTTATTATAACCTAGTCAAAGCCTTTTAGTACTTTTGTATTTGCAACTAGACACCCTCGTATTTGCTCATTGGTTTACTGTATTTGCACATATACAAAACAATTTTTTTTCAATTTCCTGAAATCGGTACCTTCTCATCCCCAAATCCCTAACCCCCTCTCATATCTCCATCTCATCCCCTATCATCTCTAATTGTTACCCGCTGTCAATATTTCCATCTCACCCCCTTCATCCCCTATCATCTCATCTTGTTACCCGCTCGTCGTGTTTCCCATGTGGCACTTGTTCCATGATAACAGTGTGGCCAAATGAATAGGCTGTATAACTCTTTGTTGTGTCATTTTGTTGGATGAGTCAAACTGGAATATGAAGATAACTTGTACCTTTGCATAATTGCTCATTTAAATCTTCTTCTTTTTTGTTTCAAAGTGTCTGTGAGCATGCTTAAACATGGAGTACATAGTCATTTTACTTTGATTTGTTGAAATGATTTGAATACCGTGTTTTAATACGCTCAAACATGAGTTTGATTCTCTGTTTCAAAAGTAAAATTAGTTTGATCTTATCCGCCTAAGGCGTGAATGCTTGTTTTTGCTTGGAGACTTAAACAGCTTCATGCTGATTCAATTTCAGGCAACGACACCATCCTTTCGAAGAAATTGTTCCATTTATTTTTCTGAAATAAGAAAGGGTAGAAATGCAAGAGACAAAATAAAATTTTTTGTCCATAAAACGACAAAAAAATACATGGAAATACAACAAACTAACGGACTCAAGTACAAATACATTTACTATGATTACAACTCTTTATTTTGACCGATCAACTTTTCAACCCAAAAAGTGGTTGTGCACATGTCAAAATGGTATGTTGCTATTGCTCAATAAAAGAGGTGCAAGGTTGCACCAGCTTTTTGCTGGTGTAACTTAGACGGAACCAATTAACTGGTGCTTAGAGAACTACCTGGGAAGGTTTACAAACAATAGACCAAGGGAATGTGTATGTTGGTTATGATGGGTAGAATAGTGGTATTGTACCCAACTTCAATTGTCTCTCACTCCACTACCATTGTTTATAAACCCTCAAGATCCTTTAGAAAAAATAGAAAAGAAGAGAAAAAAAATATCTTGATTAAGTGAGGGGATAAAGTACATCATCTCACCTTTCTTTTCATTCTAAAACGGTCTAATACACTTAATTTGTATGCTTTAAGTTTAGAGTGACACTCTAACTTGTCTATTCACACTCCTTATTAACCAATAATTATTTTACAAAATAAAAATAAAAAAAAAATGACTGATTAATAGAAAGTGTTGATTTGTATAAAAAATAGGAAGTGTTTATAGACAATTTATAGTATCAATGGCATTGTCTCTTAATTTATGTAAATATTTATCACAAGAAACATACCCGTTTCCATATTCTAGGTGACAAATATCACAAGTAATAGAGAAATTATTATCTATTGTAAGAATAATACATTGAATTTGATAAAATCATAACATGTAACAACATAATCTTTTGAATTAAATTTAAAATAGTATTCAATAATTTTAAATGAAGTCTCAATCCTTTGAAAGTATTTTGCAAGTACATTGCAATATGAAGCAATGGGATAAATAAGCACCACAACATAAAATACGTCTAGTGGTTATCAATAGAGGTAAGAGGTCAACCCAGCCTGCAATGATTTGATCTACTATGGGTGATGGTATTTACCAGAGGTTTCCATTTCTTAGGAAGACTCCTAATAACTTTTGTAACATTTTCCGGTTGAGTCTCCAAATGTCTGATGTGCATTTACCTTAATTTTGATGAGATTAAACAGTTATTCAATGATTTAATTGAACCCGTCTGTGGTATTTAACTCGTCTACTTAGTGTGCAGATTATAACATTAAGCGTCTATATGAACTGTTCACTCGTCTGAACTTAGATAAGTTCATCCGTCTGAACTAACTTAAGTTCACACGTTTGAACTAACTAAAGTTCACTCGTCTGAACTAAGATAAGTTTACTCGTCTGAACTAGCTAAGGTTCACTCGTCTGAACTAAGAGAAGTTCACTCGTCTAATGAAGTCTTCAACCGTCTGATCAAAGAAAGACTCACCCGTCTAAAAGACTTTGCAAGTGACGTCATCTCTTTGTTAAAGGGTCAACCCGTCTAATGAAGCTACTCATCCATCTAAAGACTAACGTTAAAGAATATATTGGATGAAAGCTGTCTCGACCCTGATAAAGAACTTCAACAAAGTGTTTTGCCTGAACACAACTGCATCTTACACCAAAAGGGAAAGTCTTCCCTCTGCAAACAAAAAGCACGTATACAGACCTGCTGAGACCAAAGGTATATCAGAAGTCTGCATCACTCTGATGAAAGAGAACAAGCGAAGTTCCCTATGCTTTAATGGTTGATCAGAACGACTCTATTGCATTTATTGAAGATCTGCAAGAAGCCAAAGACTTCAGACTTTGTGTCCAACGGCTTTAAAATTTTGAAGCCTATTTAATGATGAAGACTTTGAAGATTCAGAAGATAAGATAGAACGATCAAAGCAATCAAAGAGCAATTACTCTGTGCATTTATATCTTCATTCTTTCATTTTTTTTTATTCAATCATTTGAAGTTATTACGCAGTCTTTTAGAACTTCACATTTAATACACTCGTCTGAGTGCTTGTGAAAGACTTGCAAAGTGTAATCTTTTTACAACTTCTCTCAAACAAACCCGTTTGAGCCTGAAGAGGCTAAGTGTGCAAATAATACTTGTCTGGAGCCTGGAGAGGCTAGGTGTGAAAACAATACTCGTCTGGAGCCTGAAGAGGCTAGGTGTGAAAACAATACTCGTCTGGAGCCTGAAGAGGCTAGGTGTGAAAATAATACTTGTCTCTCCTGTAACCTAAATCAGTTATAGTGAGAAAACTTGGTGCTGCCAAGGACTGGACGTAGCCTCATTGTTAAGGGGTGAACCAGGATAAAACCTGCTGAGTGATCTTTCTTTCCCTTAACTCTTTAATTTGACTTTGTGTCTTAACTATCATCTAACTAAAGGGGTTTATAATTGTGTTTATCAAAACTTTTCTTATCTTGCATGATTGTGTATTTTCTGTGAAAACCTTCAGACGAGTTATCAGTCTGATTGACCTGTCTGTGTTTACTCGTCTATTACAACCCGTCTGTGCTTGCGAAAAAGTTTCTATATTCCGCATAAATTTGTCAAACACCATTCAACCCCTCTTCTAGTGTTTGCATCTGTCTATTTCAGTTGGTATCAGAGCTCAGCCTCTGGGTTGAGCACCTAACAGTGTACAGAAAAGATCCTGAAGAATAGACAATGTATTCTGGAGCAAGCTCAAGTGGGAACCCCCAACCTAAAGGAGGCTCTATAACCAGACCCCCTTTCTTCGATGGTGTAAACTACAACTACTGGAAAGAAATGTTTCACTGGTTCATCTTGTCAACAAATTCTGATGTATGGGATGTCATTAATGATGGTCCTTGCACTCCTCAAAATAATGATGGCTCAGACAAGCCTAAGGCTCAGTGGACACCTGCAGAAAAGACAAGATGAGATCTAAACCATAAAGCTAGATATGCTATAATCTGTGCTCTCAGTCTAGAAGAGTTTGAAAAGGTTCGTGCTTGTGATTCTGCTAAAGAAATGTAGGATTTCTTATCTGTCACACATGAAGGAGAAGAGACAGAAGAGGAAGCCAATCTCTGTCTGATGGCCAATATGGATTCAGAACCTGAAACTGAGGTACATTCTGAACTTGAAGAATTGCATGATGCTTATGATGAGCTGGTAGAGGAATCCAAAGGCTTATCTAAGGCCTTCAAATCCCTAAAGAGAGATTATGTTAAACTCCTCAGTGAGCATAAACAAAAATCTTAAGAGTGTGAGATGCTGGCGAAAGAGAATAGCCAGCTGAGGACTGAAAAGTCTGATGAAGCTTCAATCTCAAGTGAAACATCACATTCTGAAGAAGTGTTCACACTTCAACAGAAAGTGAAGGAGCTCACTTCTGATCTTGCTAGATTTGTTAATGGCAGAGATAATCTGACAAAACTGCTAGGATGTCAGAGACACTCTCTTAACAAAGAAGGAATTGGATATGATCATCAAGCTGATCATAAAGTATCAACAAAATCTTCAACTGTCTATGTTAAACCCATTCCAGTTAGACTTAGACCCGTCTGTAACTTCTGTGGAAAAGCTGGACATGTTATGTCTAAGTGTTTTCACAAGAAAAAGAGGAAGTCTTCACAGACTCCTAGAACTAACAGAAAAGGACCCAGAAAAATATGGGTACCTAAAGATAAAATAATTTCTGTTGCAGACATCCTTAATAGGACAAAGCAGAAGCCTCTGCTGGTACCTGGACAGTGGCTGCTCGCGACATATGACAGGAGAAAGGTCTATGTTCGAAGACCTCCAGTCTAAGAATGGTGGATTTGTTGCCTTTGGAGGCAATAAAAAAGGAAGAGTAATTGGTGTTGGTACAATTGGTGGTAAACCCCCTCTTCCCTCTATATCTCAAATGTACTTATGGTTGAAGGACTAAGACACAATTTACTTAGCATAAGTCAATTATGTGATAGTGGATTTGATGTCTCCTTCACTAAGAATGAATGCATAGTCAAAGACAAGAGTGGCAAGACCCTCTTTTCAGCTAATAGACAGCAAAATCTTTATAAGATTGAGCTAACTGAACTCTCAGATCAAAGTGTAATCTGTCTGATGTCTAAAGAGGATGAAAGATGGTTATGGCATAAGAAACTAGGACATGCTAGTATGAAACTTATTTCAAAATTGAAAAAGGATAACCTTGTGAGAGGATTGCCTGATATCAGTTTCAAGAAAGATGTTTTATGTGATGCATGTCAGAGAGGTAAACAAGTAAAATCAAGTTTCAAATCAAAAAAATATTGTATCAACCTGTAGACCTCTTCAGTTGTTACACATGGATCTGTTTGGACCAGCTAGTGTTGCCAGTCTAGCTGGAAGGAAATATGGATTTGTCATTGTTGATGACTATTCTAGATTTACTTGGGTACTTTTCTTAACCCACAAGGATGAGTCTTTTAAGGCCTTCTCTGTATTCTGTAAGAAAGTACAAAATGAGCAAGGTTTCTGCATTTCTACCCTTAGAAGTGATCATGGGGGAGAATTTGAAAATGAGCAATTCAAACTGTTCTGTGAAGAGAATGGAATCTCTCACAACTTCTCTGCACCAAGAACTCCACAACAAAATGGAGTGGTTGAGAGAAAGAACAGATCTCTGCAAGAGATGGCTAGATCAATGCTCAATGAAAATAATCTCCCTAAGTACTTCTGGGCTGAAGCAGTAAACACTGCATGTTATGTGCAAAATAGAATACTTATAAGGTCTATCCTAAAGAAGACTCCTTATGAATTGTGGAAAGGTAGAAAACCCAACATATCTTATTTCCATGCATTTGGATGTGAATGCTTCATCTTAAATACCAAGGATCAACTTGGAAAGTTTGATTCCAAGGTAGACAAAGGTATCTTCATTGGATATTCTGAAGTGTCTAAAGCATATAGAGTTTTTAACTGTAGGACCTCTGTTGTTGAGGAATCTATTCATGTAAAATTCAATGATAATCTAAAGACTGATAGGGAACTATCAGATCTAGGAGATGATCTTGCAGGACTTGATCTTACCCAGCAGACGAGTCAACAGCCAGACGTATCAAAAACTGAGTCTGCTGAGGAATCTATCAGACAAGTGGAGCAGACGAGTCATCAGTCAGATCAACATCAAAATGATGATCTCAGAAGAGACTGGAAGTTCAAAGCTCATCATCCTGAAGATCTTATCATTGGAAGTCCCTCTGAAGGTGTTAGAACCAGATCTGTCTTAAGAGAGTCAAGCAATATGGCCTTTTTATCTGAAATTGAACCAAGGCATATTGAGGAAGCTCTTGAAGATGAAAGCTGGATTCTTGCCATGCAAGAGGAAATTAATCAGTTCAAAAGGAATGATGTCTGGAAACTTGTCTCCAAACCAACAGACAAGTCTGTTATTGGAACAAGATGGGTTTTCAGAAACAAGCTAGATGAAGATGGCAAAGTTGGCAGAAACAAAGCAAGGTTAGTAGCTCAAGGCTACAACCAACAAGAAGGTATTGACTATACTGAGATCTTTGCACCTGTAGCTAGAATAGAAGCTATTCGCATACTCATGTCATATGCTGCACAACATCAAATTACTTTATTTCAAATGGATGTAAAAAGTGATTTTTTAAATGGAATAATTGAAGAAGAAGTTTATGTTAAACAACCTCCTGGTTTTGAAGATAATGAAAAACCAGATTATGTTTTCAAACTTAAAAAGGCTTTATATGGTTTAAAACAAGCGCCTAGAGCATGGTATGATAGACTTAGTTCTTTTCTTATGAATAATGGTTTTATAAGAGGAAAAGTTGATACAACTTTGTTTAAGAAATGCTCAAAAGATAACTTCATAGTAGTTCAAATATATGTTGATGATATTATTTTTGGAGCTACTAATGAAAAATTGTGCAAAGAATTCTCTAAGTTGATGCAAGCAGAATTTGAAATGAGCATGATGGGAGAATTGAAGTTCTTCCTTGGACTGCAAATCAAGCAGATGTGTGATGGAATCTACATCCATCAACAAAAGTACATCAAGGAGATTCTAAAGAAGTACAAAATGGATAGCTCAAAGATCATGAAAACTCCAATGCAAACTAATGCTAATCTAAGCAAAGATGATGAAGGTAAAAAGGTAGACCAAACTGTCTACAGAGGTATGATTGGATCTCTTCTTTACTTAATATCTAGCAGACCTGATATTCAATTTAGTGTCTGTATGTGTGCTAGATTACAATCTGATCCCAAAGAATCTCATCTTAAGGCTGTTAAAAGAATCTTTAGATATTTGCTTAGAACCACTAATCTTGGTTTAATGTATTTAAGAACACAAGATTACAGATTAGTTGGCTTTTGTGATGCTGACTTTGCTGGAGATAGACTTGAAAGGAAAAGCACCAGTGGAGGATGTCACTTCATTGGAGCAAACTTAGTCTCCTGGTCAAGCAAAAGACAGACGACTATCGCCCTCTCAACTGCAGAAGCAGAATATGTCTCTGCTGCAAGTTGCTGCTCACAGCTATTATGGGTAAAACATCAACTAGAAGATTACTCTATATTTGAGCATAATATACCTGTCTGGTGTGATCATTCTAGTGCTATTTGCTTAACCAAGAATCTCATACAACATTCTAAGGCTAAGCACATAGAAATCAAACATCACTTCATAAGAGATTATGTTCAAAAAGGTGTATTTGATGTTAAGTTTGTTAAAACTGAAAATCAATGGGCTGATATCTTTACAAAACCATTAGCTGAGGAAAGGTTTAAGTTTATAAGAGACAACTTGAATATGCATTGCCTTGCTGAATAACCTGTCTGATGAGTATTTATGATATCCGTCTATGTTTAACCGTCTGACTCTTTGAATCATACTCTTTATTTGAAATATTTTCCTTTAAATGGTTATTATCTTTAATGTCATTTCTTTATCTGAGACAATATGTGTACATGGCTGTTTTTATTTTCAATCAATTTTTTTTAAAAAAAAAAAACCTCCATCTTTTTGTTGTTTTCATTTAAAATTACAACTGTCTTTGGTCTTTAAAAGGGAAAACTTTCTTTTATTTTAAAAGGTATTTCGTTCTTACGTTTTCAAATCTCTTTCTCTTCGTTTTTAAAACCATCAAAGAGGATGCATCTGCTCAGGGGGAGCAGTTGAAGAAGCCTTTAGGCAAAACCAAAGGACAAACTTGCTTTTAACTCTTTTTGATCTTTTTAACACTTATTTGTAATTTTCTTCTTTTTAACGTACCTTGTACACAGCCAATGATGGTCACATACCTCCTTTTCTCTTTTTTGATTATGACAAAAGGGGGAGAAAGTTAAATGAAAAATGTTAATGTTACAACTGTCTGATATGATCTTTAAATATGATGTATCTTTTCTTTTCTCTCCGTCTATATTCTATTGCTTTTGATAATGTCAATAGGGGGAGAAAATACTAAGATAAGACTAAGATGAAAAGTTAAATGCTTATCTGTCTGAGTATATTATAATCATGGAACAATGTTTTTAATCTGATTAATCATATACATGACTGATTTATGTGAATTTTCTTAAGTTCATTAAATTATTTAACATGTTTTGTCATCATCAAAAAGGGGGAGATTGTTGAGTCTCCAAATGTCTGATGTGCATTTACTTTAGTTTTGATGAGATTAAAACAGTTATTCAATGATTTAATTGAACCCGCCTGTGGTATTTAACTCGTCTACTTAGTGTGCAGATTATAACATTAAACGTCTATATGAACTGTTCACTCGTCTGAACTTAGATAAGTTCACCCGTCTGAACTAACTTAAGTTCACACGTCTGAACTAACTAAAGTTCACTCGTCTGAACTAAGATAAGTTCACTCGTCTGAACTAGCTAAGGTTCACTCGTCTGAACTACGATAAGTTCACTCGTCTGAACTAGCTAAGGTTCACTCGTCTGAACTAAGATAAGTTCACTCGTCTGAACTAGCTAAGGTTCACTCGTCTGAACTAAGAGAAGTTCACTCGTCTAATGAAGTCTTCAACCGTCTGATCAAAGGAAAACTCACCCGTCTAAAAGACTTTGCAAGTGACGTCATCTCTTTGTTAAAGGGTCAACCCGTCTAATGAAGTTACTCATCCGTCTAAAGACTAACGTTAAAGAATACATTGGATGAAAGCTGTCTCGACCCTGATAAAGAACTTCAACAAAGTGCTTTGCCTGAACACAACTGCATCTTACACCAAAAAGGAAAGTCTTCCCTCTGCAAACAAAAAGCACGTATACAGACCTGCTGAGACCAAAGGTATATCAGAAGTCTGCGTCACTCTGATGAAAGAGAACAAGCGAAGTTCCCTATGCTTTAATGGCTGATCAGAACGACTCTATTGCATTTATTGAAGATCTGCAAGAAGCCAAAGACTTCAGACTTTGTGTCTAACGGCTTTAAAATTTTGAAGCCTATTTAATGAAGAAGACTTTGAAGATTCAGAAGATAAGATAGAACGATCAAAGCAATCAAAGAGCAATTACTCTGTGCATTTATATCTTCATTCTTTCATTATTTATTCTTCAATCATTTGAAGTTATTACGCAGTCTTTTAGAACTTCACATTTAATACACTCGTCTGAGTGCTTGTGAAAGACTTGCAAAGTGTAATCTTTTTACAACTTCTCTCAAACAAACCCGTTTGAGCCTGAAGAGGCTAAGTGTGCAAATAATACTTGTCTGGAGCCTGGAGAGGCTAGGTGTGAAAACAATACTCGTCTGGAGCCTGGAGAGGCTAGGTGTGAAAACAATACTCTTCTGGAGCCTGAAGAGGCTAGGTGTGAAAATAATACTTGTCTCTCCTGTAACCTAAATCAGTTATAGTGAGAAAACTTGGTGCTGCCAAGGACTGGACGTAGCCTCATTGTTAAGGGGTGAACCAGGATAAAACCTGCTGAGTGATCTCTCTTTCCCTTAACTCTTTAATTTGACTTTGTGTCTTAACTATCATCTAACTAAAGGGGTTTATAATTGTGTTTATCAAAACTTTTCTTATCTTGCATGATTGTGTATTTTCTGTGAAAACCTTCAGACGAGTTATCAGTCTGATTGACCTGTCTGTGTTTACTCGTCTATTACAACCCGTCTGTGCTTGCGAAAAAGTTTCTATATTCCGCATAAATTTGTCAAACACCATTCAACCCCCCTTCTAGTGTTTGCATCTGTCTATTTCATTTCCTTGGTCGTATAAACACTTTGCCAAGGGATTTTAAATTGTTTATCATAATCTGGAAACAACCTCTCACTTCAAGGATGGATTCTTCTTCCTCTATGGTAAACATCTCATATTGACCAACCAGTGTGATGATCTTTGAATCTTTTACCTTTGCGGTTCCTTCATGGAGTTTTGATAGAGTATCCTAGATCTGTTTCACAGATTCACATGCATGAATCTTTTGAAACTCGTTGGGACTTAGTGCACACGTCAAGGAATACCTTGCTTTATGATTCTATTCACACTTTGTCCTTTCAATATTCATCCATTGCTCCTCAGGTTTTTCAGTGCCATTAACATTTCGAATGACATGAGGACCATTCATGATTATAGGCCATAGGGCAAAGTTAGTACTCATTATGAACCCTTTAAACCTCTCTTTCCACAATAGAAAATGAGAGTCATTGAAGAACGATGGTCTCGTCATAGATGTACCTTCCAACTGTGGCAGGCTTCCGCTAGGCAAGCCTTGACCTACCATTTCTGTTTTGCTTGTAGGATCTTTTCCTCTAAGTGTGTGTTTGGATGAGCATTTGACAAACGTGATTTTGGATAGAATTGATTATGCAGAATTGATTTTAATATAATTGAGTTTGAAGTGAAGTGATTTATGTTTGGATGTTTTTATTTTGAAAGCAAGTTTGATGTAAAACTTAGTGTAAAATTTTCAATTCAACGCAGAAGCTACAAATTATAGCTTCTATTAGAATCACGTTTGAAGGCAAAATCAATTTTATAAGACAGTAACCAAACACCTCTGTTTTTACCAAAATCACGTTTGACAGGGACAGAAGCACTTCTGGTATCTCCAGAAGTTAAACCAAACACACACTAACACTATTAGATGCTCAACCTAGAGATTGAGCTCTGGTACCATTTGAAGTAAGTCGTTGAAACATAAAAAGGGTGTAGAATTGTGTTTCTTAATTTTTTATAAAACTTTTTTCCCAAAACAGTTTTACTTAAACAAAGTTTAGAAGCTAAACAACGTGTATGGGCGCAAAGAGCACTTTTGCGCGAAACGTTGTATGAAACTAAAAAACCTTTAATAGAAGCTTTTTAACAAAGTTAAGTATTAACAATTGCAAACCCCTAGGTTAGAGATAAACGAAATAAGCGCAAAGATAAGGGATAGATGATGGACTCCGACAAGTGTACCAGATCGAAGCAAATAATAATAAAAACGGTGAGAAACCGAATGTCGAACTCAAGGATTGGGAAACCAAGTACCACTTCGCAAAATCAACAACTATTTAGACTTCAATATATTGGTTTGGTAGGAAAATAAAGAAACACTAAAAGAAAATAAATATTTTTGGGTTTTTGAATTAATTAATTAGAAAACAAAAATTAAATGATGAACAATCAAATAAAGAAAACTCTAGGGATCAGATTTCACTTACATGATTTCGGATTTCTCATAGACAAAAAATCCTTATCTCACTTAGTTTGGCTCAATTATAACAATTCTTCCTAACTTCTAATCATCTTCTAATGTCAACCAAGAATCCTAATTTATCCTCATGTCTCTCTCAAGCCCACAAGAACACACCCTTCAATCTTTAACCAACTATATCTCTATTCGATGATTAAATATCAAAGAATTCATTAAGTTCTATGATTCCCTATAGACTCCTACTATATCTCTATTCATATTCATCCTATATATGGTTTTATCTCAATACCCTTGACATAACCTCCGCTCGGTCTAATTATGATTAGTCTATCATATAATTGGTGATGAAGCAATTAAAAGCATTAAGAACAGAGATAAACATAAAAGACGAGAAGAAGACATTAAGATAAACTAAAATAAGTCACCAAATTTTCATGGCGTGGTTACATCGTCACCCTAGAAAAAGAGTTTAGTTCATCATAAAAGAAAGAACAAGAAGAAAGAAAAATAAAAGTAAAACTGTTAAAAATTGTGAGTCCCCCTATCTTGTGCGGCGCTACTCTTTTATATTGTACTGGAGCATTCCTTTTTTCGCTTGAATTCCTCTTTCTATGCGGGCCAACCTCTATCTTTTAAACTTTCAATGGCAATTGACTTTATCTCTTCAATTTATTTGCTCTATCTTTTTCTGGACCGCGTGTGCGGGTATTTACGGGTCGGTTTGGTTTGGATTTGCATGGGAAAAACATCCGAACCAATAAAATTTCATCGGTTCGGTTCGGATTTGTGCATTTTTTTCAGGAAATCCGAACCAAACCAAACTGATAAAAAACGGGTTGGTTCGGTTCAAATTGGAATAGAATCGACCAAAAATTGTTAAAAACAAAAAAACAAATCCTATGAATCAATTCCAATGAAAAAGAAAGAGATTTCTCGTGAACGAACAACAATTGCACAAATAACTCTTAGCAATACAGAACCTTCCAACATAAAAATGATACCACAAAATCAACAATCAACTCCTGCAATACAGAACCTTCCAAACTCAACATAAAAATGATAGCACAAACAACATTAAAATCATAAATCTCAAGGACAAATAATTCTTAGAACTCATATCAAACAGCTACCAATCATGACAAAAATGATAGCAGATTTGGCTCCATCATGGTAAAGTGTTCCAACTTGAAAATGGCTCCAATCGATGAAACATAGTAGATCAACTGAACATTGAGAGGCAAAGAGAGAGTGGCTTTGCGACTGCGATTCTACAATGGTGGACATCGAAACGGTCGACGGCGCCTGCGATTCTGCCTCTACCCTTTGCGATCCTGCGATGGTGGATGATGAATGGCGACTGCAAGGAGAAGGGTGGCTCACGGCGTAAAAGGAGAAGAGAGGCTGGACGACGACTATAAAGATAAGAGGCTAGACGAGGATTGCAAGGGGAAGAGGCTGGACGACGATTGCGCAATCCCTAATTCTAGGGTAAGGAGTAAGGACGTAAAGTCACCTAATTCGTAAAGCCCTAATTTGTATAGGTAAAAAATATATTAAAATATTTTTAAATATATAATAATATTAAAATATAGCGTTCGGTTCAGTTCGGATTTGTTTGGTTCCAAAATTACTGAATCCGATGATCGAACCGAACACCATCGATCGAACCGAACACCATCGGGTTTTGATTTGGTTCAAATCCGAACATGGAAAAAAATTGAACCAATTTAATTGATTGGGTTCGAATTATCTTCATCAAATCGATCCGAACCAATGAACACCCCTAATCGCGTGCCTTTTTGCTCTTTCTTTTCTATTCAAATTGAATCTCAATTCAACGCGGGGCCTTGTGCATTCTTGTTCACGTTCTGTTGAATTTGGCATGATCCAAATCTCATGCTTCACTTGAATTCTCAATTCCATTGCTTAATATTGATGCCTCAAAACGTGGACCAGCTTTTGCAAATTTACTTCACTCTGCACAAGTCCAAATTTGACTTTCATTTCTTTATCCTTGACTTGGTCCCACTCAATTCAATGACCAATTAGCTTTTTCTTCCTTTCTTTATAATTCAATTGAATCCTTTTTCTTTCTTGATACTTTCCTAAAATTCACAAAATATAAAATATAAGAAAAGTCTATTTAAAACGTAATAAAATAGATAAATTAACTTTAAGCAACAAAATAAATAAACAAAGTCTAATTTGGGCTAAATCAAGCATTTAGCTCAACTTATTTATTAAAATTCACTCCAAAACAATAGATAAAATATGATAAGCCAACGGGTTATCAATAGAGAAAGCACACAACAGTTTTATCTTGATTCACTCTTAATCCGAGAGTTACGTCCAGTGCCTTCTATGTAGAAGTTTCATCCACTAAAAACTCTTTAGCAAGTTACTAGTATTCTCAACCTCTTCGGGTAACAAATATTCTTAATCTCTTCGGGTTAACCAAGTATTCTTTTACAGACAAGTCTCTTCAGGTTCAACTCAGGTTTGTTGAAAAGAGTTTTAAAAATTAGGATTCAACTTAATATGTGTGAGGATATGAAATATAAGCTCAACTCTGAAAAAATCTACACAGAGAGTAAATATGAAATATTAAAATTTAAAAACAGAAAAAATATTGAAGAACTTGAAAGTTTTTTTTAGATTTGTTTTTCGCATTGTTCTTGTGAGTAAAATTTTTATATAGCTTTCTTCAAAGTCTTCTTGTATTTATAGTCTTCAACTCTCGAGACAAGTCTTCAAACTTCATATTCACAATTGTGATAAATGAGGCCGTTCAGAAGGCGCATTAAATGCAGAAACCCGTTGAGACTTGTTTGGTCTGATAACTTGTTCTTCATCTTCTGAAAAGTGATGTAGGTTATCAGATTGCTGAAAGTAGAACTGTCTTTTCTTTTGTACCTGAAAGTTGTCTTTTGTCTTTTCTATCTTGGTAGAGTCAACTTGGTTGATTTAGATTGTGTCAGAAAAAGACATGCTAGTATTTGCCTGATGGTACTATGATCAGGGTTCAGAAAATTTTTTTTACGAGAGACAATATATGAATAATGTTTTTTTATCTCTTTGGCGTTAAGCTTTCTTATAAGACTAGACAGTCCAACCATATAAGTGAAACTTAATGAACATTGGATGTGTTCTTATTAAGATAGATTCATTGGACGTTTAGGAAAACATGATAAGATTTGAACCATAGTCAAATAAAACTAAGTCCATGATACCGTAAAGCATGCTATGATAGACTTCAAACTAGAAAGTCTTTGGACTTTCTTTCCTGTGCACTTTAAACAAGATTTGTTAGATATCAACTCAACTTGTTCATCTAATTTAATACTTTAATTAATATCAAAACTATGAGGGGCCAGAAACCATAAGCGCTTTGCTCCCAACAACTAGTGTCAAGATGACATACGACGTGGTAAGACAAAACATCGAGTACGAAAGTTGAAAGGTGACTGGCAACTGTTGATGAGGGGAAAGGCAGAGTGAGAGAGTGAGATATGAGAAACCTAGGAGTGACAGGGGCTGACGACCAACCATAAACGTGAGAGACATTGAGGAGTTATAGTTTTAGGGTTTTCTTTGATTCTACCGTCTTTTTAAGTGTTTTTCAGAATTATTTTTGGGTCCTTTGAAAATTGGTTGCTCAACCCCTCAACCTCTTTGGTTTTTTTAAGAAATGTTAACCAACCCACTAACTTGTAGGTCATAACCCATTGGGTTTGTAGACATATGTTTAACGAGCTTATAAGATACCGATCCAAACCTACGCAAGTTAGGCTTAAACAAGTTAGCCGTCAAATTGTGTCCTTTTACCCAAATGTAGTGGTTAAGGATGTATTAATTGTAATTGTGTCTATGTGGCTAGTCTATTTGAAGGTTCGGATTGTTTTTCATGATAAGTCATTCAAATTCGATCAAAAATTGATTAAAATGTTATAAATAAAAAGTTAGGGCCTCTTTAGTTAGTTTCTAGTTTCTTATTTTAAAAAATTTGTACATGAAACACTGAAAACAACTTTTTGTTTGTTTTCATTATTTCCTATACAAATTTTTGGAAACAAAAAACAGAATGAAAACAATGTGACACATTTATAATAATTTGTGTTGTAATTATGTTTGGAATCAGGAAATGAAAAGGGGAAAATAGAAACAAACCAAACATGCCCTTAGCTAGTCATTAACCCAGTCTGAGTTTGAAGCTTTCAAATCTCAATACATGACTTCAACAAAAGTTTGATGAAGAGAGATTTGAAGAGGAAGAAAGAAAGAAATGAAAAGATTCTCATTTTCTTAATATGGAGTACCTAAGGACATTTGCTTCTATAAAAATTGTTTCCGAGTCCCCTATTTTTTGCTCAACAATCCACCTTCTTTTTTTTCTTTCATTTGGCTAGTCATATTCTTCAGCGGTTCAGCCACATAGTTTCTAACTCCGATCTTGACACCAAGAAATTTTGACTGAGAGGCTAGGAAAATGTATCGTGAGTCCGAATCTGAATAAAAACTTCAAGTTTCAATGGAAATGCCTTTTTCCTTTTGCTTTTGACTTTTCATCACCTTTTGCATAAGGTGCACTTTTGCCTTCGCATGATTCTAATTTTTGGGCTCTAGTATTTCTCCCTCCTTATTTTTAGGCTTTGTTTAGATATTTAATGATGGGTGCCTCTCAGACTAGTTCCTGCTTCAATTCGAAACTGTAATGGAATGAAGTGGAATAAAACAATGTTAATGTTAATGTTACTATACTATTATTCGGATATTTTTTTATGAGTACCTATTTTAATGTTAAGTTGATTCACGGACGTGTGGTTGATATGTGTGATAAAAGACTCGAATATCTTAAACAAATGATCAAGGGTTCGAATCCTAATTCTTGTGTATGGAAAAAACCTGGTTGGGAGGGAAAAACCCACCTTGTAAGTCCAACAGATTTCCCAACAGAAATTAATTACTGCTAACAATGATGGATACTTCGTGTCTATGTCATGATTACAATAATTCAAAAAAAATAATAAGTTGATTCTAGCTCTTACCCAGTGATCAAAGTAAAAAAAAATACAGATATCCCATCACGTTCTATTTCATTCCATCTTATTTTAATCCATCCAAACAATGAAACATTGTATCATTCCATTTTATTTCCATCAAACTAAAATGGATGTGAAACAAAAATAATGAAAATTAGTAAATAAGGTTAATAATAAGCAAAAAAAATCACATTTAGGTAAATTACTCATCACTAAAACACTTAAACATTAATATCGCTTCATTAATATTGTTTCCCACTTATTGTTACATTAAGAAAAATAATTACTACTTCATTAATTTTGTAAAATAACATAAATATGAAGAAAAAAATAAAACAAATAATAAATATGGAGGAAGTAACCTTTCAATGTTTTGCTTTTCATTTGGCATGGTATTTCGGGCTATTCATTTTAGCCTTATAGTTTTTAATTCTAATAAGTGTAATAGCAAAATACTGGAACTATATTTAAGATCCCGTTTGAGTCCTCAACTTCCAAACCATATCTTGGTGGGTCCAAACTGAATTTTATTTTTCTAAAGCATGTTTAATAAAATCAATTGTCAAATATATATAACTGAATTGGTACTTAACTACTACTCCAATCACAACACCGTTACATAATTAAACGACATCTAAAATTATCTCATTCTTTTTCAACATCAATTTGATAATTACAGTCTAAAAAACATTTTAATTACACCATCCAAATAATACTCATTCTACTAAAACCACTTTATAAACTAAAATATCTACAAAATCAACTTGGCAAAATCAAATTCATCAAAACTCAATTTTACAAACTATAATCAAAATACACCCACCCTAAGACACTGAATGGGACTTATGTTACTTCTACCGGTTCAATATCTGAGCTATTCAACTAAGATATTATTAACACTCAGCCTATTGCTACCTCAATCAGAACGAGTTTTATTCACCAATACTTTGCCAAGTTAAGCAACATGATGGTAGATGATCCAAACAAAGCTGTGTAAGCAGGGACACAATCTATGCCAAATGACCAATTGCAGAATGGAATCAATCTCATATAGAACCTCGAAACATAAGCATCAACTCAATAACCAAAAACAATTACAGCCTAATCTAATAAAATAACGTTTTCAAGATAACATAAACATGGAACTTAATTCCTTACGACCATTAACTTGCTCAAAACACCAAGACCCCAAGCAGAAAATGGGATTGGCCAGATCTCATTCGAAAATTTCAACACTATCAGAATATCATCTCATCTCCTCAAATCCCTTTAACCTTTCCAAAGACTACCCTCAAGAATACTTTGAATTCTAAATAAGATTAGCCCTCTTCAAAAATCTGATTGTTCGACAATAATAGGGCCATATTGATTCCACATAATCAAGATACTTCTCCACTATCCATTCCTGCAACTCTTTCAACTTTCTTCTTGTTAGCTGTTTATAATCTCTGTTTTTAATGTTCAATATAGGCTGCAAAAGATGAGCTGTGATATCTTCTTTGAGCTTGCCGCAAAAAACATACTTGTAGGCCAAAATGCAGTAAGAGGGTAAATTCTTAAGTACTTTGATAGTCTGATTGAAGGTAAAAGCATAAAGCGCACACAGCCCCCGAATTATCATGATGTAGAGAGCCATAATGAGTGGGCCAAAAACCCATAAAGGAGTTAACTCTTTCGAAACTTCAGCGCCATACCTTACATTAACAGCCAAGTAGAACGGAACACTGCAGATAAAAGATAAATTAGAAGACAAATAAAAGCGTATAGCATCATTGCGCAATTAATGCGGGTAACAGTATTTAAAAGGCAAGAAAAGTTTAACAAGAATGCAAAAGCTAGTTATACACTATATTGACTTAACAGTAAGCAAGTCATACACCCCATCCCCCGGTTTGAATTTTCCAGTTTCCATTCTCTCCATAAATTCAAACCTAAAGTTTGCTTCAATCAAGACATCCAAGTTGACACATGATGAAATTAAATGTGACGGACAGGAATCAAATTAAGCTGAAGACCTCAATAACAAAACATGCATATGGCAAAATAAAAAATGCATATACATCCTCCTTTCACAAAGATATCATGACATTTAGAGAGGAAAAGACCAACATACTTACAATATCAACAAAGGAATCTTTATTGTTGCATCCAGGGCCAGAAAATGAGACCATGCCACCTTCAAAACCTCACCTCTTTCCTTACTTTGAGTCCCTTGTAGAGTTTCTTGTAAATCACCCGGAGGTGGTTCTCCAAAAATTTCTTCCTCTTCTTGATTTGATGGTTGTGTGCGCAACATCATCAGCCATTTCTTGAAAAGTCTATGAATAGCAGATGATGTTGCAAGGCTCTCATTTGCTTCAGGTGCGTAAGAGAGTGGAGCATTGTGGGCTTCCCCACTCTCTTCTAGTCTAACAGAAGTCTTAGGCACCTTCAATCGATTAGCCCTGGTTCCTGAATCATCATTTTGGGTGTTGCCTTTGAAGCCTGAAATCCTCAAAGGTTTGAGCTTGGATACACAAAAGCAAGGAGGCCCTACACTGGAAACATGAAACCCTTTACATGAAGCAGAAATTAAAGGTTATGTGCTTTCAGTTCATGCTTGATTGCATGTTTCTGTATGTGCAAGTGCAACAATCCCAAGGACATACAACTGAAAAAATTAATTGAAATATCAAAACCATTCAAAAAAGAATTTTAATATAGGTATTAGAAACAGAAAGATTAGATGCATAATCTCTTCATCAAACATTTGGCATATGTAACGTCTACAAGCAAAATTTTGTTTTTCTCTCCCCAAATATTATTTTCCTTACATAATATGAACCTCCAATTATACAAGCAGAAGAAAATTATCTGAAGGTGGCAAATTCTTGGCTTAAAGAGTATATATAAAATTGGTTCACCAAGACTATCAATTTTTCTTTAATCTTATTTCAAGGAGGTTCCTTAGAGTTGTGTTGCAATTTCATTATGCTAACTCTTATCACAAGTCTACTAAACATCCTTCATTATGTTAAATTGTTAACTTGTTCTAAACTTCTTAAAGTGACCTGGACACCAAAGAACATATTTAATTTCCACCACAAGGACACAAGCATGTCTCCACCTTAAACAAATATTCCGCTTTATAAGGTAATGCCAATCAGTTCTTCCAATGATGTGATGTTTTGTTAAACACTGCTTCAACTTCAGCCTTTCACTCCATGACAAACGCCTTGAGGAAGATGTCACATACAAACCCTGGAGACAAGAAAACAAATCATCTATAAAGTTCATAATTCATATACCCATGCATTTGAAATATGAACATGGAATCCGTGATTGCAAAAAAATCAAAATCTTACAACAAATACAGAAGACTCAGTAAAACAAGACAAAAGGGCATATTAAACTTCAGATCAAGCAAGAATTTAAGACATAGAGATAGATGTCTATAGCCTCAGCTCTCAATAAAATTTTGAGACTCGGACTTCAGGATATTTCAAAACTAAAAGTTGAAACTCTGATGCTCCAATTATTAAAATTGATAAGACAGTTGAACCCTTGTCACCAGAAAACATCACTGGCACAGTACAAATAGTCTACCAAACACACAAATTGAAGTGAAACTAAAATTTGATAGAGCATCACTCTGCAATGAGAAGTAATCTTAACCATATAATTTGGCAAGCAATCAGGCAAAATTTTCCAGCACCCTTTGACGACAATAAACCGCATCATTTGACATTGCCATTACTATTAACCAGTTATTTGACTCCTCGCCCGATTTTATCCATAATAATAAGCACAAAAGTTCATAGTAATGGGAAGAGAAATTTGGATATAAATTGTAAACACAATGCAATGAGAGGTGTTCTGGACAAATAAGAAGTAAATTTTTATTATCTAAGTACCTGTGGTTGATGGGATACTAAAGCCATTTTGTGCTTTTATCCTTTATCCTTTTATCCAATCCACTCAATAAATAGAACCTATTCAACAAACCAATAAAAGTGGAGTAAAAGATATAAGTATTTGAATAAAACTAGGAGAGTATAACATTTCAAATTTGATAATTGAATGTATTCATCCAAGTCTATCATTGTCACAACATTGAAACTGAATTGTAAAGAATTAAAAAATGGAAAATCAGAATGTAAACGACATTAATTCAGGTACTTGTCGATCTAGAGTATTATGCCGTTCTGGATAAGTGTTGGTACGATAAATAACTTTATGCAATACCGAGAATGGCAAACAGAATTTTCATGATAAATAACAAAAAAAACAAAACAGGGAGAAAAAATAAGAGGCGAATTATCAGAATAAGTCGGGGAGAAGGAAAGAAGGAAGGAAAAACGGTACCGTATGGAAGGAGGGTGTGGATATGTAACGTTGGGTGGAGATAAGGGTATGAAATTATGGTGGGAAAGAAGGCATGTTGCGTGAACGGAGGAATGAAGGGAAACTGCAATTGTATAGGGTAAACCCTAAAGGCCTTTACCTGAGAGGCTAAGCTAACACGATGGACGAACGAGATGATAGCGGTAGCAATAGGATCAGACTGCTTGCCACCCCTATCTATCTTCTGCTCTTCCTGCACTATTCTTATTTTATTTTAAATAAATATACTTGATGAATGTTATAAGTATGGAATATTCATCACCGTTAACAGTGATTAATATCCATTGGGGAATCTATTTGTTGGCATACAACGTGAGTTTCTCCTCTTAATTAGGTTTTCTCCATATATAAGAGTCAGGATTCGAACCTCTGATCACTTGCTTAAGATGTTCGAGTCACTTATCACTAGGACCAACACATGTTGGTAATACTTGATGAATTTAATTAGTATGTATTTTCAATATAAAGATTTTTTATATTATCAATTAATTATAAATGATCACATCTTTGAAATTTTTTTATTCTTATTATAACTATTTTAAAAGTCAAGTCACACATACAATGATATGCCTTGATAGTATGAAAAGCTTTATAATAATAATAACAATGTATCAAAATTAAAGTTTTTAAAAAAATCTTGTAATTTAGGTTAATAGAATTTCGATTATATGCGTGTCACGTGATATTCAGTGACACTCTATAATTTTTTTAAGATACATAAAAAATTTGGCATTTTCTACTTTACATTTTCACAATCCCTCCCTTGGTCGAAGGTGAGAGGAAGCACCAGCATATGTAGCTTCATCTTTGATCTGATAAGGCATATGTTGAATATTTGACCTCTCCTTAGTAGAATAATCGATTTTCTTTCATTCTCATTTGAAGTGTAGTCGAGCAAATAATGTGCCTAACATGTGTTTGTTAAAATGCCAAAATTAATTTTTCAACTTAAATCATGTGGTTAGGTTTACAATGGATTTGAGCCTTAGTGAAAGTTAAGAAGGATTGTAGTTGACTATAACAAAACAAGTAAACGTGGGAGAAATGCATAAACCAAAGTTTCAACCACGTAATGCTATCAAAATAGACTATTTTACAAGGGAGGGGATCCTCTCCAATGATTGGATTTTTATAGTAGGAGAGAGAAAGATTCATATAATAAATTTATTGTATGAATCTTTCTCTCTCTTACTGGAAAAATCCAGTCACTCGAAAGGAATTGAACTCATTTTACACTTGTTGATAAAGAATATGTGAATTTTTTGGGTGATGCAACCCAATCAATGCTGACATGTTTCAACCATGTATAGCGTGTTTGGATGGCCATTTCGAATGATTCAACGCAAGTTTGCAATGATAAAAATGAACTTTTTTTACCAAACACCCTAATCTCAAGCTTTTGATAGTGAACGAATTAAAAAGAATAGACCAATTCAAAAAGCTAAGAATGAGAAACATGTCTCTAAGGTTAAGAAGCAACTAGTAATGACACAGGTGGAAATGTACTAAAGTGAAGCTAGTGTTATAGGTGCTCACATTTTGATTTTTATTATACTACATATGGTCTAGATGTTATTTAAACTTTGTAGGGCATTGATTTGGTAGCAATATTGTATTTTGGCACGGTCCATTTGGTAATATATTGAGATGGTTTATGACTTGTTGCAATAATATCATTCAGTGTTATAAAACTCGGACCGACCATTGACTCGGTCAATAAGTCAATGGTCGAACCAATGAGTTACTGATTGAACCGCACGAATCGGTATATACTGAATTTGTAAATTTTTTAATAAAATATATATATATATATATATATATATATATATATATATATATATATATATATTATTTATGAAATATACATTGAAGAAGTCTTGTGACTTAGTGACAAAATAGGTTTGCAGTGGCTTTGAAGTCCCGGGTTTGAACCCAACATTTTGAGTCTTTGAATTATTCAAATTCACATGAGGTTACAATGCATCATTGGGGAGCGTAGCACGCAAACATTGGAGCGCGTGAGTCACCGTTGTAGTGCAGTGATGGAACTACTCATTGGACATTTGGACCGTGGACCGAATCAACCGATTGAACCACAATTTGATGATGTCATGCCCAATTCATATGCTTAATGATTTGATGCATTCACCGGACCGATCATAGGTCTGATTTCCGATCCAATCGATTCGGTTTGGGTTTAATATCATTGTGTCATTTGATTTGATGTTTTTCTAATTTATAGTTTTGCTATATAATCTAGACAAGACATGTTAATCCAATTAACATAACATCAGTAGCTTGTAGCTACAAACTATACACAGACGCAACTTTGAAACCTTCCAGAAACTGAAACCATTCCCCTTTCTATAAATTTCATCTTACGGTTGGCTCGTTTCCCATCACGAGGTATGGCGAAGGTGAACTAGATAAGAGCAACAATAGAAATTTTTATAGGTAAGAGCCAAAATCCCAACAATTGCTTCAATCCTCTTAAACAATGCCAGTGACTTCACCATACACCTCCTTTTAAACTACCAATCTTGGGTCCTCATATTCTTGGGTTTTCAATTGTGCCATCCCACTGCTATACATGATACAGTTATGTACCTAGATCATAAATTATCACGCAAAATTAGTTTTACCAACAACCGAAATTTACTGTGGTTAGAATAATTTGCATCTTTGCAAATTCAAAGTTATGTTCCCGATTCTAGTGGCATTTTGCTCCATGATAGTAAGTTAGTCACTATATCAAACATTAGGTAAAAACATTAACATGAAGGAATATGGATATTATTCGAGTAAGCAAAATATGAAAGGAGAAAGTAAGCAAAAATGGACAATGTCATGGCCTCTTTTTCATTCTTTGTTGCACATTTATACAGTGTGGGTGGTTGATAAGATAAAAAAAAAAATGCATTCTACTTCAAGTAATAAATGTCCTTCGGTTATCTAAACAATTAATGTAATATAATAATTTCGGTGATGTTTTTTCCACATAAACAAAAATTACAAAAACTTCCACAAAACGCGATGATAACCATGATTGTGATGGAAAAAGTGAGGGAGAAATATTTGGTATAAAAAAGATGGCTGTAATGAAAAGTTTGTACATCTGTGAGAAACTTTTTCTGTGTAAATAAGAATCCTGTAACAATGTAATGTGGTTAGCTCTATGCTTCAGGTACAACATCATTTACTTTGAAGACAATAACAATATAAAAAAGCAAAAGCACAAGGTGGGGTATCCCCCAACAACCACGGTCTTGGGTGAGAAACCTAGTGGACCTCCTTCCCACAACACAGTTGCAAAAATGTGTTGTCCGACAGTAGAATTAGCTAAGAGAGTCGCCAAGCTATTGACCATTATGATTCCAGACAAAGCTCATTTAAAGTGATTTTATATCTAAAATGAGCAAGTAAAGACGTATCTTACTTTAGAGGAGTTTTTCCACAATTCCATGATGTCTGTTACTCCCGAGTTTCTAGGATTTCACAATCCAAAT
Source organism: Ammopiptanthus mongolicus (assembly GCA_039655645.1). Lineage (NCBI taxonomy): Eukaryota > Viridiplantae > Streptophyta > Magnoliopsida > Fabales > Fabaceae > Ammopiptanthus > Ammopiptanthus mongolicus. The sequence continues at coordinate 79,099,262 of CM077345.1, forward strand.
CCCATTCTCCCTACAAAAACTTGGAAGGTTGATATCAAAGAGGTATTGGTTTCAGAACAGCCAGGTGGCAGGGTTAAAAATTGGAAGAATGCAGTGGCTGGTCCCAGCTTCAAGTGCAATAAGTTGTCAAACATGAATTTCAAAAGGGCATTCAAGCAATATGTAGTACAGACGACTCAATGTAACAGTCACCCAGTTTTGCAACAGCATTGTCTATAAAATTAATGAGATCTTCAGGTGTATTGATCTGAGAAGAAGGGTATGCTTTCAGAACATCCAGGTCTATCAAATCACTGATTGAAGTGCTCTCAAAATCGAAGGACAAGCAAGGTTGCTCATGTATCATGGCATATGTTCTTCTCACATCCATGCACAATTTGGAAAACCTAGGATCTTCAAATGTTTTGGTTATATCCACAATGCAATCATGATTTCCTTCCAGAGCATGCATCTGTTTCATCTGTAATGCAATCTTCCTTATAGATCCAAGATTCATAGATAAATGCTGAGCTACTTTTGATGAACTTCCCATGGGACTTCCGTATATTCCATTTATATAGCAAAGCAAGACCATGTTGGCCAATGTGAAGAGTGATATGAAAGTAAAGAAGTCATAAAAATTCATCCCTGTTTTAAAAGTGAAATCAGTTTAACTAATGTGATCAGCAAAAGCATCCTCAATTAGGTATAGTATGCTAACGTAATTTCTATTAAACTTGGTACCTAAGTTATGTGATATGTGGTAAGGTCAATTGCACCAGTAAGCAAGACTACTTTAAAACATGTAAATGAGATTTAAAACTATGGAAATTAACAATTAAAAAAAAGACCATGGCCCTTAATTCATAGTTCATCCATAAATCCTGTGATAACAAAAAGAATCTGAGTTAGATATTTAGTTTAAGATCTTCATTGGTTTGCCCCAACAGCATATAAAAATTTCATGACACTGTTAGTAATAGGCCTCCTATCACTAAGACTTCCCTTAGAAAAGGGAAGGCCGGAAATATGTAATATTAGTAGTATTTTATTATTAGTACTGCTGTATGTAGTAGGTAACTGCTATGTAACTGCCTTAGTTTGAATTACTGTAAATGATAAAATAGGAGTAGGAGGGTTAGGGGCAACCATTCAGTTAGTTTGTGGTGATTTGGTTTGGGAGAGGACTAGGCTCTCGAATCCTAGTGTGCTGTTGTAATTTCTGTTTCCCTATGTACTTAAGTCTCTGTTTGGAAACCTTTTCCCAGAGATTTATCTATAATACTGAAGTATATTCAGTGTATCAGTTGTCTATTTAACCAGTTCTATCAGACACCTGGTAAGTAAAAGCAATCAGCCAACATATATATGCACCTGTGTTAGCAGCAAGATTGCGCTGGCAGAGGCCTTCAAAATCGTCGCATATATCCTTGATATCTTCTATGTATTCCTTGGCCTCATTGTAGTCCCTTAAAAGTAAATTCCACTGTCATGGAATGAAAAATCATGAGATAAACTTGGTTATATTATCTTTATCCTTGAACTTGACTCTCAAATATGTACTTGATTGCATTGCTCAATTTACCACCCAAGAAAGGTTATAGGCATTGAACCAATTGTGGTTTATAGATATCGTATCTTCCTGAAAGCAAAAGAGATAGCATCATATGATCAGATCACATCAAATATCCTGCACAGAATCACCTAATGATAAAGGTGGTATAGAGTGAAAATTTAAATTTGTGCTGGAAATCCATTTTTTCGATAGCCATATCAGTTTCTATCCTAAATGTGCTTATACCATCTAATCCGATCAACCAACTAGCCATTATCTTCTTAAAGATTCAGATGGAAGTAATCACTGTGTGCTAGTGATCCTACCAGCAAACTACTGGAAACCCATCATTTATCATTACTAGTTCCCCTAGGCTTCCTAGCTCAACAATCAACATTCATTTATAAGTTGTGATACAGTTTATTTATAAGTTATGTGTTAGCCATAGGCCCCGAATACATAGGACATATGTTAGAAAGATGCCGCAGCCCAATGTAAATGGGCCTGCCTTAGCGAGTTAAGCATGTTGCCTGTCATTAGCTTAGCTGGAAATAATTGTGAATGTAATAAATAGAAGAGAGGGAGAGAAAAGTTGGGTATTCAGTTAGTTTGTGTTAGATATAGGGCCTTAATGGGCTCTGTATATTAGTAGGCAGGCCTGTTAGTAGGAGTTTGTTAGTCTAGTTGTAACTGATTGTAATAAATAGAACTAAAAGGAGGGAAATAGGGCATTCGGTTATTTGGTTGGTTTTGCGAAGGGAGAGGCCAAGCTCTCGAACATTCTTGGCCGAGCAGTTACACTTTTCTTTCTCTCTCTATTTCTCTCTTTTCTCTGTATCTTCTCTCTGATTTGGGAACCTTTCCCACAGAGATTCATCAATAAATTCAGTATTATACAGTAATTTTTAGTTTGATTTACCAGTTTCTATCAGTTTGTTGGTAGTTGATTGGGTGTATCATCTTCTGGCATATTCAATACTTATTGTGTAGAGATTAACCAGTTCTATCATTATGATACAGTGCTCACAACAAAGAGTAGCAACTAGTAGCATGTTAGCTTTTTTTGCTAAGAACATCAGATTTAACAGAGATTCAATAAATCAAACACAATTTCCATTTGGAATACAGCCAAATTATCAACAGCAGCAAGTGAAGCTTCTTGCGGTCTGCACAATCTAAGAAGCAAATGGTGCCGACACATTTTTTCTGGTGCCAAAGCAAATGGGAATATAAGTTGTATTTACATGAAAATTACTTTATTTGGTATATTGAAAAATTCATACTGTAAGATGGTCTTTCAAACTCAAATGGAAATATAACAGCTATTCACATAGGTAACCAGAACATACCAAATTATGAACTTGATGATACCATCCACTGGGAACAAATATAACTTCACCTGCTTCTTGTGTGCATTCTAACCAGATAGCCTGCATACGTATGAAAACCCACTGAAGGCTGAAGCAGAAGAGTATTGGAATCAATAAGATTTAAGATAAAATGGAAATAAGAAATTTACCTTTTTAAAACCAGGAATGTTTGAGTCAGATACTTCATCAAAGATATTATATACACAGTTCTTTACATTCCTGAATAAAAGTTGAAAACAACTTAGTTCTGACAACTAAATAAAAAGACAATACATCAAAGTATTCGGAAACTGTCGTTAATTTCTATTTGGCAAAAGAAATGCGTTCACGCCTGTCAAATACAAGATGACGCTGGGAAGGATCTAGAAAAAGCCATCTTTTCTTTCCACAGACATTTGAGGACCAGCTATAGGACCTGAAAACATCAGCATGAAGAGGAGTCCAAGATCCTGCCAGAAGAATTGAAAACTAGGAGTTACCAGTGGATTGTTCATCTCTCTGTAAGGGAAGTACAGAATCACCTGACATTCATTGCTACTAGAAAAATTTATTACACCTATAATTTAACCTTTCACCCCCATGTAAACAAAACGATAGTCAGAGCAACATATTTCCTTGTTCTGTTGGTATGTGTCAGAATCTGTATGCATTCTGAAGTTGTCAAGATACAGGTTGAGCCAATCATCACAAAAGAACATTGGAGTGATGTATGCTGCATATTCAGGATACTCCTGCCAGAGTGAGGAAAGAAGAAATTAGTAAGCAAATTTTCTTCTGTACAAACAAGAATGTATCACATAACTGCTCTAATGTAACGACAATTCTCTGTGCCAAAAGGACCAATTGTCCTAGTCATTCATGAATTTACATTTTCTCTTACATAATGGGTGTGTGTTATATAAAGAAGACACATGCTTACTGCTTGATTATATGGGGAGCTTGCATTAGCAGCAAATAGCAAAAGGAACACGTAAAAACTCTATTTAGAATCATGATTCAAGCAAAGCAACAGTACCAATACAAATTCATTTGCACATAAGCCTTTATTACGAACCAAAAGTAAATGGGAATGATACAACAACAACAATAATCAAAACCTTTTCCTAGTAGGTAGGATCAGCTACATGGACCAAATGACACCCTTGTGTTTTGTCAAAAACCAAATCTTCCAAGAAGTCATTTAAGTCTAAATCCTTTTAAATGGTTTCACCTAAAGTTTTTCTTGGTGTTCGTCTACCTTGAGTTATGGGACTATCTTCCATCTGATCAACTCTCCTAATTGGGGCTTCTATTGTTCTTCTCACATGTCCAAACCATCTTAGGAGTGATTTTACCATCTTTTTCTCAATAGGTGCCACTCCTACTTTCCCTCTAATATATTCGTTCTTGATCTTATCTCTTCTTCTATGTCCACTCATCCAATACAACATTCTCATCTCAGGAACACTTATCTTATGCTCTTGCTGGCACTTTACTTCCCACCATTTAGTACCATAAACATCGCTAGTCTTATGGTTGTGCGGCAGAATTTTCCTTTTAACTTGATAGGTACCTTTCGATCAGAAACACTACGCATCCGTCCATTTCATTCACCTAGCTTGAGATTTACATTTCCTTTATTCCTCAATCACTTTGTATGATAGATCTACAGTACCTAAACTGTGTGACTTGTGGGATGGTTAAATGGTAATTATAATTTTTGTCATCCACAACGCACACCACTGCTGCTTCCTAAGTTCATGCATCATTCAGATTGATGACATGTTTGTAAAGGAGAAAACATAAAACCTTAACTTTTATAGTAAGTTTTGGTATCCCCTTAAAAAGGGGTGACATGTCCAAACTGACCCTTCGAAGATTACTTACACTTACGAAGATAGGATTGGCTCTAATATCTATATTAATCCATGCAGCAGAGATGAAAAGCCAAAAGGCATACCTTTACAAAATGCCAATCCTTCAAATACGGTACAAAGTGATCATTACTTGTATGATTTTCATCATTGCACTGAACTACAGAACCCTCAACCCGAAGGCACCTTTCTATAAAATCAGAGACCAACATCTCCTCTCTTTTCTGATCAGTAAATTCTCTCGTGTCACAATCTGCAACCTTCTCGAGACAAATATTAATTAGCTTGTAAGAATTCACTCATTTTATTTTCATTATAGAGTTTGAGTACAATCAGCCTCAATCACCAATCTATGACTATATCTAATAGGGGATTATAATAGATGCATAAAAACAAACCAATAATCCATTTAGGATCCATTAAATTATTGTTAAAACCATCCAATTCATCCATAACTCAACTTAATGGATGAATATCCAATCCATCCATTTATCCATTTTAATATATTGGAGGGATGGATATTCAATTCCTCCATGTAGAGTATGTTTGGACTACCGGCAAAAAATAGATTATTTCATTAATCAATATATAATCAATTATTCTTTTAATCGATTATAATATAATCAATTTTATGTTTGGATATATTTGCTACAAAGTCATTTTAAGATAATCTATTTCGTTTGGATTGTAAAATAAAAAAACTTGCTTTTATACATTAAATTACAAAAATGGGTAATGAAGTTGTTTTTATAGATTAATAATACTTGCTTAGTAGTTAGTTTGGCGAAAGTGAAATGACAAAAATGTGATTGGTTTCAAAGTAATTAAACATTTTTTTAAATAAGCTTGAAACTTCGGACTTATCTAAAAATCGTTTTTTCTCATATAACTCACTTTTTCGTAATTTAATTAGTTTCGTCAAACATGCCAAATTAAACGAGTAAATATTCAATTTGGTCCTTGAAATTATAGGGTCGTATCAACTAAGTCCCTCACATTATCAATATTCCAAAATGATCCTTGGAATTGCAAAATATAGCAAATGCATCCCAGACATTATTCACTTAGTTTCAAATGCATCCCTGACATTACTAACTTAATGTCATTATAGTCCATGTATATATCAACGGAGGGACGAACCTGATTAACATTTTGCAATTCCAATCATCATTTTGGAATGTTGATAATGTGGGGACTAAGTTGATACGACCTTACAATTTCAGGGACCAAATTGAGTATTTACTCCAAATTAAACTGGAAACAGATTTTTTAACTGTTTAGGGTTGAGGGAGGAAAGCTGTTTCCATACGGATTTATTAGATGCTCTTAAAAAAATCATATACTTTAAAGAGTAAAAGTCCAAATTGATCCTTGACAAAAAATCACATGACATTTTGATCACTGAGAAATGAAAAATACCAATTTGGTCCTCAAGAATGTAAAATGCTGATCAAATTGGTCCTTTTTAGGGTAATTTTTAGGGATATTTTAGTCCCTATTAGGAACTATTTTGACCCGTATTTTATATTTTTGAGGACCAAATTAATATTTTCGATGGACCAAAATATCATCGTGGTTTTTTGTCAACAAACAATTTGGGTCTTTACTCCACTTTAAAACAAACCAGATACAATAGAAGCGTGACATTCGAGAACCCACCAGAGTACGAAAGAAAAAACAACATGGTGTTTCATTTTGATGCTCTAATGGTGAAATCTAAATAATATTAATGGGCAATATCTAAATAACAAGAAGTAGTGATACCTGAACTTTAGAAGCCCCAAAATGAGCGGAGAAAAATTGAAGATTGGGTCTGCCATGAGGGGTGACCCAATCAGTGCAAGCTCTCCAATGAAGAAGGTCTGTTAGTCCAGTGAGCACGACGGGCTGATTCGTCTCCATATATCTCTTTACAAATTCATTGTAACTCAATTCGTTCACATTCACCTTCTCTACTTGTCCCTTTATGTTGATACCCATGCCCCTACCCTTCACAATGAATTCCTTCTGCTGAGAAGCTCTCTTGTCTGCCCTGTTCTGTTTTCGAGTAAACCGGCTTTTCGGTATCGGAAATGATATGCATTCGTCTGCTTGATTTTAAGAAAAAATATAAATATAAATTGATTTATGTTGGGATGTTATTTATTTTGAAAGTAAGTTTGATTTAAAAATTAGTGTGATATTTCAATCCAAAAATAGAAGCTATTTCGAACTGTTTCTAGTAAAATCGATTTTAGATGTAAAATCGCTTCCCCAAACATGTAACTAAACACTTTTTTTTTATTATAATCACATTTGACAGGTATAAAAGCACTTTTGATGTTTGCAAAAATGAAACCAAACACACGTTAAAGAGTAATGAATGTGTTTGGAATTGCTCCAAAATATTAATTATTTTATTAATCGATTACATATTATTGTTAGAGTTTATTTATTATGTAATAATTATGTCCAAGGATGGCAAGAGTCTCTTTCAACTTAATCAAAGCCTAACATTCGAATCCGAGTCTGGAATGCATGAGCGTTAAAAATCTTGATAGAGAGTTTTATCGTCCATATGGTCCTATCCGACTCGAGGGATTATTTTTCGCAGTCTGTGCGGGATACCCGATTTATACCGAAAAAAATGTTATATACTGATAGTACTGTCAACCAATCAGAAATCATGGTATAGATGACTTTAAAGATAGTTTGGATAAGAATCAAATATTTTAGCTTATGCGATAATTTTTGATTGGTTAACCGTGTAAAATTTTTTTACACTAATAGTGCATACCAATTAAATCCTTATTTTTATAATTGGTTATAATAGAATCACTTTTATCATTTTTATGTTTGAATGTGTTCGTTGAAAATCAATTTCAAGATAATTTATTTCGTTTCGATTGTATAAAAAAATAACTTTTATACGGTAAATTACGAAAAAAGATAATGCAATTATTTGTATAGCTTAATAATATTTGTTTGATAGTTAGTTTTGCAAGGGTGAAATGAGAAGAATGTTATTGTTTTCAAAATAATCTATCAGCTTTTTAAATAAGCTTCAAACTTTTAGCTTTCGTAAAAATCGTTTTTCTCATAAAAATATTTTTTATCATTTAATCAGGTTTGTCAAGTATATCCGATTAAAAATGAAACAACTTTTTTTTCCAAATAAAATTTATTTTTATGACAAATAATATTTCCCAAACATCCACTAAATATTAACATAACTCATATCAATTCTTCAAATTTATATATAAGTTTTTTTGACAATGAAAATTTATATATAAGTTAAAGACTAATATAATTAATATTTTTAATTTTAAATTAAAATAATATTTGTTTAACTTAAGAGTTAATATGATAGGCACTTATAGTTTAACTCATACTGAAATGATGATAAATTCTTAATTTTGTTTTTTAACAACAAATTTTGACATCAAAAGCAACACCTACGATAATTTTGTTTTTTGTTTTTTTAACTTTTCTTTCTCTCTCTTTATTGCGAGTGGTGGATGGTGGTGGGAGAGTGATAGAGGCTGGGGTGGTGGTGGGTAGTGGTAGCGGCCGAGTGTTGGTGAGTGGAATGGTGGAGCTCAGCTTGGGTGGTTAACGATGGGTGGCGACTTGAGTGGTGGTGAATACGTGGCATAGGACGGCTTAAGTGGTTCACGGTGGATAGCGACTTTGGTGATGGAGAGTGATGATTTGCCCAAACAACAAATATACGGGTTATCGTATAAAAATACGATATCCCATATGATGTCTGTATTTGGTTTAAATACAATTTTTGTCCCTATAATTTTTTCATGATTTTAATCTTGGTCTCTATAATGTAAAGTTTTGTTCTGAAACAAGTCTAAGTGTTCTGAAAAGAGAAGGATGAATGGTTATGTAATGTTGAACGAATCGGAAAGACCTTAGAGATGTTATTTGAATATTTAGAAGGCTATGAAAGAGCCAACAAATACATTCCACCAGCAAAATACCTCTTCAGCAAGGTGGACGAAGAACAAGAAGAACTCAACCTCCCAAATGTTGGATGATTAAGAGCTACACATGAAGAAGTGTCTTCAAACATGGATGAACTATCAAACGTAGAAGAAGATAATCAGCAAGGGTAGTCATACATCAAAAGGCAACTAGAAGATCAACAACAGCTCCAACAAGCTATGCATCATAAATATATTAGCAATTGTTGAGCAGAATTGAAGAATCAAGTTTTTGAGCATCTTACAAACATATATGTGAAGATTAGACCTAGCACAACTTCATACCAAACACTTACATCAGAAAGCAACTCTGAACCATCAGAAACTTGCATCAGCAGCTGCATCAGAAACTTCATCAAAAGCTACATCAGCAAATATCAAACAAGTTTTTGAGATTAAGTATATAAAAGAAAGATCAACATGGTCCTCCTGCAGCTTCATACCACATGAACTCGTCATAAGAATTTGTTATGAAGAAGTGCAAACATGTTTCTAACCGTTAGAAGCTACATTCATCAATATGATCATCAGAAGCTTCGATCAGCAAAGTCAAGTAACTTAAGTTGCTGCAAAAAGGAGTTGCAAGTACAACAAGCTATCAGAACTTTTCAGACACCTCGAAGGTCACCCCAACGGCTAGAAATGACTAGTTTTGGGCTGGAGCTATTTATATAGTAGGCAGGTGCTAAAGAAATATAATACCAACACATTGAAGAACAAATCTATAAGAGGGTCGTAAGAGCCAAAAGTGCAACTGAGTCATATTGCTGATTTTCCTTCCTTCGAACCACTCCATGATCAGTTGGTCCTGATATGTAAGAGTAAAAAGTGTGTTAATACAGCTAGTATTAAAATGGGCCATTCACTCATTGAGTGTGAGAAAGCTGTAAGGTTGAGGTTCACCTAAACAGAACAATGCGAACTCATGTGTTTCTCCCAAGTTAGTTAGTGAGAACTAGTATTGGATTGAGAGTGTTATAAAGCCTGCAGAGGCTTGGTAAAAAAAATTGTTGTAAGGCCTGTAGAAGCTTCGAAGAATACTTGTAATAAGCCTGAAGAGGCAGATTAAAGAATACTTGCAATAAACCTGAATGGCTTGAAAAAAATACTTATGTCGAGCCTGAAGAGGCTCAATGTTAAAGAATACTTGGTCAAGGTCTGAAGAGGCTACGAAGAATGCTTGTTTAAGGCTTGAAGTGGTTGCGAGGAATACTTGTGTATGATCTGTAGAGTCTTTGAAGAATACTGGTGAAGAATAAGCCCGAAGAGGTTGTTTTGAAACAAAGAATACTTACTAGTGTGAGCCTGAAGAGGTCGTGAATAATAATTGTAATCGAAAGTGATTATAGTGAAAAATTCCAACTGAGTGTTGGGATTGGATGTAGCCGAAAGTATATTGTTTGGGTGAACTAGGATAAAATCATTTGTATAGCTTTCTATCCCTTATACTCTTTAGTTTATGCACATTCATTAGTAGTATTATTGATTTAATGAGGTCGCTGATCAATTTTTTTTAGTATCGCAATATATGATATTATGCTTGTATTTTGATTATCTGTTAACTTTTGGATCAAATTTTTTTATTCTTTTTAAAACAAAAAAATAGTTTACTAAAGTTTTGAAATGAAAGATATTGGAGAAGTAAATATCGATTGGGATGAAAATTACTAAAAAAATTATGATATTTTTCTAGATCAAGCACACTGTGAATAACATTTTAAAAAATAAATAATATAATTATGAGCATCGTAATGCAAGTATAATTGGGAACTTGAGATATTAATTTATTGCACTAGACCTAATAATGTGTGTCACGACCGTCCCGTCCAGGAGCCGCGAAGGAATGAAAAAGGAGTCGCCACCAATTTTATAGTTTTGGAAAAAATTGGAAAACCCATAAACTTAAGGAAACTGGTCTTTTTTAAAATAAAAGTGAGATTTAGGCTCGGGAGTCGGTTACGAGTAGGAAAGGTGTTAGCACCCTACATCGCCCGTTTTAAAAACGGTACCTCAAGCTAATTGTGCGAACTTTTAATAACTTCGAAAATATTTATTTTACCTATTTTTAAAATAATGTGCGTGAAGCTCAACGTCTTTTCAGAGACGTCACTGCAAAAATATTTTTATATATTTTATATTTTATATCGCTTGACTCAAAATGCCCAAAATTGATTTTACAAAAAAAAAGTAAAGCCATTACAGTTAAACCAATTATGAGTGAAGCTCAGCGTCTTGCCAGAGACGTCACTCAAAATTTAATTTGCATATTTGAATTAAAGCGAAGAGTCATAAATTAAGAAATAATAAAAAGAAAGGAAACACATACTATTGTGAAAATATAATTTTGGCTTGACGAAATGATTAATTTCGCTCCTACGTATTCCCTGATGCAATGGAAAACTCAAAGCCACGTAGTTCTAGTAGAAAATGTATTGTTGGTTGGTTGATTTTAATTTTTTTGAAAAGATTTTATTTTGAAGGATTTTATTTAGAACATTTCAATTTATCAAGCCATCTCGACTAAAATGAATTAAAAAGAAAATGGGATTAACAAGCCGTCGTGGCTAAATGGATCCCTTTTAATATTTCTTAATAAAAGGATATTTTTATATTTTTACGATATTTTTTTTATCATCTATTTATCCTATTATTCTGATATTCATTTTCTTGAATAAATTAAGAAGATATTTTCTTTTCTTTTTAGTTCTTAGCCTAAGTTAGTGAGTTGGTCGCAAAGTAACAACCCACTAATAATCTAAGCCTGGTAAACAAATGTCCTAATGATTAAAGTAAGAGCAAAATGAACAATAGCAGCAACACCTTCTAGTTCTAGCGCTTACACTTACGAAGGGATGAAAGCAACAGTGGTCGTGAGACTAGGTTGAGGTACTTCAATGACACTAGGTGTATGGAATAAAGGTTGCTGAACTGCAATGGTGGTGCAGCCTCTTTGTTCACGGTGGTTGCGGCGGCGCGCTAGTTCTGCTTCGGGGTGGAGCGCGAGGTGGCTCACAACGCGATTCTGTTTCGGTACGGATCTGGGCGGCAAAGTGCAGCGGATGGTCGACGAAGTGCGATACAGACTCGCTGTTCGTGGTGACTGGAGGACGATGCGATGCGGTGAAGCGAAGGAGATTGGTTCTGCCGTTGTTCCGCTGGGTTGAGAAGAAGATGGAGTGAGGGAATAGAATATCAGATTGATGGGAGAGAGTGATGAGTGAAGAATTTTTCGCCATCCCCCTTTTTTACAGTGGAGCACATTCCAATTTATAGGAAAAAAGTAGTAACAACTCCCTTTATCAGATGAATTATTAGTTAAGGAATTATTATCCCAATGAGATTGTGATATATCCTCATGAAACAGAAAAAGGATGATAGTAACAGAAAAGTGATACCCCCTATCCTCATCACTCCTCTTCCTATCTATTAAACAACTAATCTTTTTTATTTTCTATTTTATTTTATCTTTCTTTTTTCATTTTTTTCATTTTTATTATTTTCTATATTTTTTTTATTTACTAAAAATGATGGGCCTAACTTCTAAGAATTGGGCTAAGATCTAATTAAACTTTTTTTGTTGTTTTTTTTTAATATTAAAAGAAAAAGAAAATTAACCTGGACAAAATTGGGTGTTCACAGCTGCCCCTCTTTACTTGTGTCTTATTAGATAATAGGTATAACCGTATTTTATCTTTTATCATTATAAGATACGAGTAAAGACATGAACTTCCATTTTGTCCGGGAATGTGAGATTCTCACGGGTTGGATTGCCCATTGAAACTCAAACACACAAAAAACCTTTGCGGGGTAGATTGCTCGCGAAGACTTGAAAAAAAAAAGGATTGTGGGATGGATTGCCCACTAAGACCTAAAAAGAGCTTGTGGGTTGGATTGCCCGTTAATGCTTGAACAAAAAAGACTTGCGGGGTGGATTGCTCGTGAAGACTTGAAAAAAAAGAGATTACGGGTTAGATTGCCCGCTGAAACGTAATAAAAAAAGGAAAAGAAACTTCCGGAGACACTATCTGTCGGAGCTTAAGAGGAAAAGAAGATTATGGAGACACTATCTACCGGAGCTTAAAAGGAAAAGAAGCTGCCAGAGACACTATCTGTCGGGGCTTGAAAGGAAAAGAAGCTTCCAGAGACACTATCTGCTGGAACTTGAAAGGAAAAACAAACTTCCGGAGACACTATCTACCGAAACTTGAAAGAAAAAGAAGCACCTAGAGACACTATCTGCTGGAGCTTGAAAGGAAAAGAATTTTCCGGAGACACTATCTGCCAAAGCTTGAAAAGAAAAGAAGCTTCCAGAGACACTATCTTCCGGAGCATGAAAGGAAAAGAAGCTGCCGGAGACACTATCTGCCAGAGCTTAACAAGAAAAGAACCTTCCGAAAATACTATCTGTCGGAGTTCAAAAAGAAAAGAAGCTTATGCGGCATTGTGCCTGCTAAAGCAATCAAAAGTAATGGTATTGACCTTGTCAATGCATGAAATGATGAGAAGCTCACAGAGACACTATCTACCGGAGCTTGAAAGGAAATAAGCTCCTGGAGACACTATTTGCCGGAGCTTAAAAGGAAAGAAACATCCGAAGACACTATCTGCCGGAGCTTTGAAAAGAAAGAAGCTTATGGAGACACTATCTGCTGGAGCTTGAAAGGAAAAGAAACTTTCGGAGACATTATCTGCCGGAGCTTGAAAAGAAAAGAAGCTTCTGAAGACACTATCTGTCAGAGCTCGAAAAGAAAGAAAGCTTCTGGAGACACTATCTGCCGAAGCTTAAAAGGAAAAGAAAGCTTCCGGAGACACTATCTGTCGGAGTTTGAAAAGAAAAGAAGTTTATGAGGCCTCGTGCCTGCTAAAGCTATAGAAAGTAATGGTATTGACCTTATCAATGCATGAAATGATGAGAAGCTCACAGAGACACTATCTACCGGAGCTTGAAAAGAAAGAAGCTCCCGGAGACACTATCTGTCGGAGTTTAAAAGGAAAGAAGCTTCCGAAGACACTATCTGCCAGAGCTTTGAAAAGAAAGAAGCTTACGGAGACACTATCTGCCGGAGCTTGAAAGGTAAAGAAGCTTCCGGAGACACTATCTGCCGGAGCTTAAAAGGAAAGAAGCTTCCAAAGACACTATCTGTCGGAGCTTTGAAAAGAAAGAATCTTCCGAAGACACTATCTGCCGGAGCTAAAAAAGAAAAGAAGGTTCTGGAGACACTATCTACCGAAGCTTAACAAGAAAAGAAGCTTCCGGAGATACTATCTGCTAGAGCTTGAAAATAAAAGAAGCTTCTGGAGACATTATCTACCAGAGCTTGAAAAGAGAAGAAAGAAAGCTTCCGGAGACACTATCTACCGGAGCTTGAAAAGAGAAGAAGCTTCCAGAGACACTATCTATCAGAGCTTAAAAGGAAAGAAGCTGCCAAAGACACTATCTATCAGGAGCTTTGAAAATAAAAGAAGTTTCTGGAGACACTATTTGCCAGAGCTTCAAAAGAAAGAAAGAAAGCTTCCGGAGACCCTATCTACCTGAGCTTGAAAAGCGAAGAAGCTTCCAGAGACATTATCTTCTAGAGCTTAAAAGGAAAGAAGCTTCCAGAGATACTATCTGTCGGAGCTTGAAAGGAAAATAAGCTTCCGGAGACACTATCTGCCGGAGCTCGAAAGGAAAAGAAGCTGTCGGAGACACTATCCGCTGAGGCTTGAAAGGAAAAGAAGCTTGCAAAGATACTATCTGCCGAAGCTTGAAAGGGATCTTGAAAGGAAAATAAGCTTCCAGAGACACTATCTGCCGAAGCTTGAAAGGAAAAATAAATCATCTTACGGAGAATTGTATCCACAGAAGCTTGAAAAGAAAGATCAAAAGCTTACGGAGAATTGTATCTGCAGAAGCTTGAAAAGCTTACGGAGAATTGTATCCGCAGAAGCTTGAAAAGAAAGATGAAAAGCTTACGGAGAATTGTATCCGTAGAAGCTTGACAAAAAAGATAAAAGCTTACAGTGAATTGTATCCGTAGAAGCTTGAAAAGAAAGATGAAAAGCTTACGGAGAATTGTACCCGTAGAAGCTTGACAAAAAGATAAAAGCTTACGGAAAATTGTATCCGCAGAAGCTTGAAAAGAAATATTAAAAACTTACGGAGAATTGTATCCGCGGAAGCTTGAAAAGAAAGATCAAAAGCTTACGGAGAATTATACCTGCAGAAACTTGACAAAAAGATAAAAGCTTACGGTGAATTGTATTCACAGAAGCTTGAAAAGAAAGATAAAAAAGCTTACGGAGAATTGTATCTGCAGAAGCATAAAAAAAAACAAAACAAAACTTATGAGGCCCTCTGCCTACTAAATCCAACAAAGACAACAGCTTATGGGCTCTGTGCCTATTGAAGCTGAACAAAAACAAAACAAAGCTTATGAGGCCCTGCCCCTGCTAAAGGTAAATAAATGCGATGCAATGATGTTGATTTTTTATGAATGATGTATGATGTGTATGATGCCAGATATGCTTGATGAAGAATCTGATATGTTTATTTATTTTTATTATTTTTCAATGCATGATGCAAGAAATGCTTTCAAACTGATCAATGAAAACTATGATATTTTTTTTATTTTTTAATTCATGATGCAAGCGATACTTTAGATGAAAACTTCAATATTTTTATTTGATTTTATGTTTTTTTTTTCAAAGCATGATGCAAGAGATAATTTTTATAATGATGAAAAATATGATATTTTTATTTATTTTTATTATTTTTAAATGCATGATGCAGAAAATGCTTTTGATGAAAACTTTTTTTTCCAACCCTTCTTTGGTTCTTGACTTCTAAAACAAGACTCGTTGACTTGGTTTGTCATTTGTACCTGTTGCCTTGCTTTTTGATAAAGATATGCTTCTTTCAAAGTGATTGTCTCAATGGGTGAGATTGCCCTTGATCAAGAGACCACTATGCTCTTATAATCTTTGAGAGGAATTCGCTATGAGATTTATGATTAAGATGTTCTCAAATGGGTATGATGAGATGAAGTTCAAACTTCTTCAGGTCACACTCCTTAAGATGATCTTTGTTAGTCTCTCATACATATGGTCTCGGACACTGGCTTAATCAGCTTCAAGGAAATGGCTTGTTCCCAGTCTTCATGTATTGGGGTATTTCAAGATCAGCCCTCATAAATTTAAACTGTCGCAGTTTGTCAGCTTGAAGAGACTTCCTTTGAACTTTATTTAACCCTAACTTTTGTGTAAGTCGCTCTTTTCGAGTTTTCAACCTATTGGGTTGCTCTAATTTTTGCCTCGGCTGCCTCCTCAGCTTTTCAGCCCAACGAGCCATTTTTGCCTTGCCTTTTTTTTTTTTTTGCTTCTTTTTTTTTTTTTTTTTAATGAAAGCGAACGATTTTTTGCCACCCTTATTTGTAAGGATCAATGCTCTTCCTTGACTTGTCAATTGATGATATCATTTTCCTCCTTGTTTTCAGAATTCTCCTGACCAGATTTGTTCATCAAAGAATTATCATTGTATTTGTTGAACTCATATTTACCTTGCCATTGTGCTGTCCCAGTTTGGACTGATTTGATCTTGGGTATCATGGCTATCATGCACCAAAAATTGCCTTTGTGTGAGGCCTGTAGAAATGAAATTGGTCTGACGCATGTCACTTGAGAACGAAATTACCCAGTGAAGGACTTGTTAGAACTGACTTGCCCCAGTGTAGGACCTTTGAGGATTAACTTGCCCCGGTGTTGGGCACCTGATAATGAAACTTGACAATGGAATTGTCCCAGTGTATAGCTTTTGAGAATGGGCTTGCCACGATGTTGGGGACTTGCTAATAAATCTTGCTAATGGAATTGCCCCAGTGTAAGGCGTTTGAGAATGGACTTGCCCCAATGTAGGGCGTTTGAGAAGAATCCCGAGAATGAAATACCTTGGCATAAGGCCCTTTAAAGAAAGTTTGCCCAATGAATGCCATGTCGATCTTGGCCTGACTTTTGCTTAGACCGCCCTTGCGGGTTTTCAATCTAACAAGCTTTTTTCTTTTTCCTTTTCCTTTTCTTTTTTTTTTTTCCTTTTTTTTTAGGAGAAATTAATTAAAAACTCAGAAGAACACAAATCATTTTGTCTCCAACTTAAGGTTGATAAAAAAAATGCAATCAATCATTGATCAGAATGGACTTTTTACGGCTTGTAACGTGGCCAATGGTTGAGGGTCTAAAAGGAAGGATATAAGGCTCAAACAAATGTTTTTGGGTTGAATAGGACCTAGGATCTATGCTCTTTTCTTACGAAAGTGGACTCGATGAAAATATTGATGCATTTCCACGAACACTTGCTTTTCGTTTTTATCATTTGTCTTTATCCTGAACTTTTTCATCCTCATTCTTTCTTTCTTTTTCTTTTTTTTTTTTTTAGATCCACCTTCTTACTTTCTTACCATTTCTTTCATGCTTGCCCCTAGTTTTGGGGTGATCCTTGTCCAAGGTTCTTCGAAGAGAATTTTCAAACTCAAAAAGGGTTAAAAAGGATAATGATATTTTGTGAAGGATAGAGAAAAACTGCCAAACTTCATTTCAAATCATGATTGCTTATTTGTAAATTTTAATTTAGAGACAAAAAGATGGTGCCCACCAAGTGATTATTTAATTGCTCCTTTTTTTATTTTTTGTTTGCTTTTCTTTTTGGCAAAGGGTACCTGTACATTTGGGATTCATTAATGTCCCAAAAAGGATTTCCAAGAGAGTGAGCAACCATGAGCCAAACCAAGAAAGGTACTTTGATGCTTCAGGAGAGTAGGCATAATTCAAGAATCAAATTATTCATCATTGAATAGACTGTGGGGTTAGTACAACATAACCATCTTTCATGATAAGTCACAGACTTTTGAGAAACGACTTTGAAAGTCTTTTTGGCATTGACATCTAATCTTCCAAGATTGGGCATAAGGTGATCCACATTTTTTCGAGTTTTGTTTCTAGAAGGGAACATAGAAGCACAATGCATGAGATGCATGAAATGAATTATTTTTTTTATTTTTATGTATGAGGTTAATGAAATAACATAGAGTTATTCGTGCATGATATGCATGAAAAATGAATTTTTTATTTTTTATTTTTGGCACAAAAATTATTAATGCTTGAAAAATGAGTTTTTGTATTATAAATATCAATGCATGATATGAATTTTTTTATTCTTTTTTTCAAAAATATGAATGCATGACATGCATAAAAAAATTTTAACCTGAAAATAAATCAATATGTGAGATGCATGAAAAAATGATTTTTTTTTCAACAAAAAGAAGAGGGATAAACCCTTTTTTTTATGATTTTTTTTTTATCATGAAACAAATGGGTATAGAAGAAACATGCCCCTTGTGTCCTAGAACTAGAATGGGTCACCTTATTGAATTCTACAGCAAGGGTCTATGGACTTTGTAATCGTGAACTCTCAACAGGGTGGTCCTACAAATTCAAAAGTTTTTTGGCCTCTAGAGCTAAGATCCCAATTAAGAATGTTAACCACAACAGTAGGTGATCTACTAGGGGTGGGAAATCATTAAAGGGTCACACTCTAGATGAGGTTTTCATGATACCCAAACAGGACGTACATCCAAAGTGGCTACCACTACACAACCTCTCTTTTAAACTTAAGGTTTATCAAGACCCGGGTATAGGATCCCACTCATAAGTGTGTGAACAACGTGTAGGTGAACTGTGTGAAGGGAGCATACAAACTTGCACTACTCTAAAACTTCTCAAGTTAACTTTCAAAAGATAGCATGTAAAGTCAAACAAGAAAGTCGTCTACCTTATGATTACAAGAATATTCACATAGGCAAATTTATAAAAATATAAAAAATTTACAAAATTAAAAAACAAATGGGTAAAAATAAATTAAAAAAACAAGGTTATTAAAGATTAGCACAACCAACTATGATAGGCTTGACTCTCAAAAATCCCCAGTGGAGTCGCCAGCTGTCACGACCGTCCCGTCCAGGAGCCGCGAAGGAATGAAAAAGGAGTCGTCACCAATTTTATAGTTTTGGAAAAAATTGGAAAACCCATAAACTTAAGGAAACTGGTCTTTTTTAAAATAAAAGTGAGATTTAGGCTCGGGAGTCGGTTACGAGTAGGGAAGGTGTTAGCACCCTACATCGCCCGATTTAAAAACGGTACCTCAAGCTAATTGTGCGAACTTTTAATAACTTCGAAAATATTTATTTTACCCATTTTTAAAATAATGTGC
The DNA here is from genome assembly GCA_039655645.1 of Ammopiptanthus mongolicus. NCBI lineage: Eukaryota > Viridiplantae > Streptophyta > Magnoliopsida > Fabales > Fabaceae > Ammopiptanthus > Ammopiptanthus mongolicus. The sequence continues at coordinate 79,118,233 of CM077345.1, forward strand.
GTGAAGCTCAACGTCTTTTCAGAGACGTCACTGCAAAAATATTTTTATATATTTTATATTTTATATCGCTTGACTCAAAATGCCCAAAATTGATTTTACAAAAAAAAGTAAAGTCATTACAGTTAGACCAATTATGAGTGAAGCTCAGCGTCTTGCCAGAGACGTCACTCAAAATTTAATTTGCATATTTGAATTAAAGCGAAGAGTCATAAATTAAGAAATAATAAAAAGAAAGGAAACATATACTATTGTGAAAATATAATTTTGGCTTGACGAAATGATTAATTTCGCTCCTACGTATTCCCTGATGCAATGGAAAACTCAAAGCCACGTAGTTCTAGTAGAAAATGTATTGTTGGTTGGTTGATTTTAATTTTTTTGAAAAGATTTTATTTTGAAGGATTTTATTTAGAACATTTCAATTTATCAAGCCATCTCGACTAAAATGAATTAAAAAGAAAATGGGATCAACAAGCCGTCGTGGCTAAATGGATCCCTTTTAATATTTCTTAATAAAAGGATATTTTTATATTTTTACGATATTTTTTTTATCATCTATTTATCCTATTATTCTGATATTCATTTTCTTGAATAAATTAAGAAGATATTTTCTTTTCTTTTTAGTTCTTAGCCTAAGTTAGTGAGTTGGTCGCAAAGTAACAACCCACTAATAATCTAAGCCCACTAATAATCTAAGCCTGGTAAACAAATGTCCTAATGATTAAAGTAAGAGCAAAATGAACAATAGCAGCAACACCTTCTAGTTCTAGCGCTTACACTTACGAAGGGATGAAAGCAACAGTGGTCATGAGACTAGGTTGAGGTACTTCAATGACACTAGGTGTATGGAATAAAGGTTGCTGAACTGCAATGGTGGTGCAGCCTCTTTGTTCACGGTGGTTGCGGCGGCGCGCTAGTTCTGCTTCGGGGTGGAGCGCGAGGTGGCTCACAACGCGATTCTGTTTCGGTACGGATCTGGGCGGCAAAGTGCAGCGGATGGTCGACGAAGTGCGATACAGACTCGCTGTTCGTGGTGACTGGAGGACGATGCGATGCGGTGAAGCGAAGGAGATTGGTTCTGCCGTTGTTCCGCTGGGTTGAGAAGAAGATGGAGTGAGGGAATAGAATATCAGATTGATGGGAGAGAGTGATGAGTGAAGAATTTTTCGCCATCCCCCCTTTTTACAGTGGAGCACATTCCAATTTATAGGAAAAAAGTAGTAACAACTCCCTTTATCAGATGAATTATTAGTTAAGGAATTATTATCCCAATGAGATTGTGATATATCCTCATGAAACAGAAAAAGGATGATAGTAACAGAAAAGTGATACCCCCCATCCTCATCACTCCTCTTCCTATCTATTAAACAACTAATCTTTTTTATTTTCTATTTTATTTTATCTTTATTTTTTCATTTTTTTTTTCATTTACTAATGATCTAATTAAACTTTTTTTAAACTTTTTTTTTGTTTTTTTTAATATTAAAAGAAAAAGAAAATTAACCTGGACAAAATTGGGTGTTCACAATGTGTAAGTGATAGGTTTCCTAGTGAAATATTTAAATGGAACAAAAACTATATATTATTTTAGATGCAGATTGGAATGTCTAGGGGTGTAAGCGGTTCAAGTAAACCCGCTCAATCTGACCATCCGAGTCGATCCAACCAGTAAAAAATCCAACGATAATTGGTTCGGGTAAAAAATCAAACCAAACCGTAAGGAACCGATATCCATTGGTTTGGGTAATGGATTTGAATTTTCAAGCCCGGTCACCCGATCACCCGACTCGATCGTGCAACACACTGACCATTTTTTTTAACTTTCCCCCTAACTAAGACTCACTCTGCCTCACACATGTGCACACATTCATTCACTCACACTGCTATCAAATATATATCCAAGATTGTTCAAAGAAAAATAATAGTGAGAGATTCAAATAGGCTTCATTGTTTCGATGATGGAAATTGCTCATGCAAAGACTATTGGTATTACTCCACAACAACACCCTTGCCAATCATTGAGTTCATTGCCTTCATCAATCTTTGATTTTGCCAGAAAAAATAGCCTAAGATAGTTGCCTGAGTCATAGCCCAAAAACTCAAATCTTCTTCCTTCATCTCACCCTAACCTTAGGATTCTACCGTCGCCGCACAACCGTTCCTTCGCCCCCATTGGAGATCGTCGTCCTCTCTCCTTCGTCCTGGCGTGAGCATCCTCTATCCAGGTCGTCGTGGCGTGAACATTCTCCGTCGTGCTTCGTCCAAGCCATCGCGCCGTCTACGCAAGGAGAAGAAGGCAAGAAACGGTTTGGGTTTAAGATAATAAGAAGAATCAAAGATGAAGATCAAGAAGATGAAGTAGAAAGAAAAGGTAGCGATAGAGTGGATAGATGGAATGAGGGACAAGTATCAGACCTAGGGTTGCGTTAGTGACTTGCATTTTATTTTATTGTATTTTGTTTTTTATTTTTTTCATTTTCTTAATAGTGAAACCGATGACCCAAGATACTTCATCAGTTTGGTTTGGTTTGGATTTTGTAGAAAAATCGCTTAAATCCAAACCAAACCGAACCAATCATTTTTAATTGGTTCGGTTTTTTTCACCTAAAATCGAATCAAACCATCCCATTACACCCCTAGGAATGTCCGATCAGGTGTTGATTAATTTGGGTGGTTGTGCAATTGGTACAATTAGAAAAGAGGCAGAAATTCCTTTTTGGGGAAAAAATAAACGAGTAAATCCCTAATTTGGCTCCTAAAATTGTAAGGTCGTATCAACTTGATCCCTGACATTTTTAAAATTCCAAAACGATCTCTGAAGTTGTCAAACGTTAATCAATCTAGCCCCTCCGTCATAGATCAAGTTGATACGAACCTTACAGTTTCAGATACCAATTTGACATAAGAACCAAATTGATACGACTTTACGCTTTCAGGGACCAAATTGGGGATTAACTCAAAAATAAACTCCACCCATCTTAATAAATTTTGATTGTCATGAAGGGGATCACAACGGGATCGATGAGAAAATTTACTGGGTGATAAACCATAAGGGATGGATTGTATGAAATGTGGTATTTGAAAAATGAAATAGACAGATACAAACACTAGAAGGGGGTTGAATGGTGTTTGTCAAATTTAAGCAGAAATATAAACTCTTTGGCAAGCACAAAAGAGGGCAGACAAGTATGTTAAGACAGGTCAATCAGACTAGTAACTTTTCTGAAGGTTTTCATAGAAAGCCACACAAGCATTCACGATGAAAAGGTTTTATAAAAACGATTATACCCTCCTTAGTTATAAGATAAACAAGTTAAATAATCAAACTAAAGAGTTAAGGTAGAGAGAGATATAACACAGCAGATTTTATCCTGGTTCACCCCTTAACAAAAGAGGCTACGTCCAGTCCTTAACAGTACCAAGTTTTCTCACTATAACTGAACAAGTTACAGGACAGACAAGCATTGTTTGTACACTTAGCCTCTTCAAGCTCTAAGACAAGTATTGTTTTCTCACTTAGGCTCTTCGGGCTCAATCAGGTTTGTTTGAGAGAAGATGTAAGTAAATTACAATTTGCAAGTCTTTCAATAGCACTCAGACTAGTGTATTAAATGTGAAGTTCTAAAAGACTGCATAATAACTTCAAATGATTGAAGAATAAATGATGAAAGATTGAAGATATAAATGTGCAGAGTAATTGCTCTTTGAATGCTGTGATCGTTCTCTACTTGAATCTTCTAGTCTTCTTCATTAAATAGGCTTCAAGGTATTAAAGTTGTTAGAGACAATTTTGAAAGCTTGGCCTTTTGCAGATCTTCATTAAATGCAAATAGAGTCATTCTGATCAGCCATTAAAGCTTGAGGAACGTCGCTTGTTCTCTATCATAAGAATGACAGAGTCTTCTGATATACCTTTAGTCTTAGCAGGTCTTTACATATGTTTTTTGTCCTAAAAGGGAAGTCTTTCCCTTTTTATGTAACTTGCAGTTGTACTCAGGTAAAGTAGTTTGTCGTAATTCATTTTCAAGAGACGAGACAACTTTAATTCAATAGCAACTTAGACTTGATGGAGTCTCGAGAAGAGTTCTACGATCTTGAAAGGATTTCTTAAACGTTAGTCAACAGACTGGTGAGTGACTTCATTAGACGGGTTGACTTTTAGAAAAGAGAAGGTCAGCATTTGTGTGGACTTCAGACAGATGAATCTTCCTTAGTTCAGACGGGTGATTACACACTTGTGCTCAGTACTTATAAACACTTAATGCTTATTATTATAATCTGCACACTGAGTAGACGAGTTAACCACCATAGACGGGTTCAATTAAATCATTAAATAAATGTTTAATTCTCATCAAAACTACGGTAAATGCACATCAAACATTTTGGAGACTCAACAATCTCCCCCTTTTTGATGATGACAAACATTTTAAATGATTTAATGAACTTAGGAGAAAATAAGAGATTTCACGAAAAAAACAGACATGTATATGTATCACATATTTTTAACATGTTCTGACAGGTTTAAACGTTCCATTATTTAACATTATCAAACAGGCAGATAAACATTGTTCATATCAGACAGATAAGCAATATCAATAACATTGTTCTTAAGTTGTTCATATTATTATCTTCTCCCCCTTTTGACATGAGCAAAAACAAAAAAGAAAGACAGAGGAAAGAAAACAAAAGATACTATTATTTATCCATCATTGGCTGTGTACAAGGTAATTCAAAAACAATTACAAAAAAGTACTAAAAAGAACAAAGAGAGCTTCTACTCTAGCTTCTAGATTAGTTCTAGCTCTTCTTTCTGCAGCAAGATCTCTGTGAGCAGCTTCTACTAAGGTCATCAATGATGCCACTTCATATTGCAAATCATGAAGAACTCTTCTGGGCACATTAATGTGATCAGCAAAGGCGTCAGAATGCCAGGGAAGAGCATAGACAGGTGGTGCAGAGGGGACCGAGAAGGACTCAGAAATCTTGGGAAAGAATCGTAGATGAAGATTTCTATAGAAGATAAGAGGCAGAAAAGCGAATTTAAGAAAAGCATCATCAGAGGAGTGATCCTCTATAGGTGATGGAAAGATAGAAGATAAAATAGAGCGAAGATTAGGTAGGGGTAAGGGTTCAGTAGAGAGTAACCTATGGTTAGGGATTAGAAGATCTATATGTTCTATGAAAGAAAAAGAACCGGTAATGATATAGAAAAGGGGTCTAGAAGAACTAGGTAAAATAACCAAGCCATTAGGGTGAGTAATAGCAGGGTTAGGGTGATGAAGAAAGATAACAATAAGGAACATCAAATACATGTTCCTGTAGGGGTTTGTAAAGTGAGGAGGAGGAGGAGGAGAAGGGATGACAAGGAGGTTAGAGAAACTTGCTTTCATTAAATGTTGCAAATCAGATTTGAACAAAAAAGATGAAATGCCAACTGTTTTGTTGGGAGTTGAATCCCTTGAAATAGGAACATGACATACATCAGACATAACTAAAAAAGATGAAGTATGAGTGGAGTGAGAGGAGATTTCCTGGATATGTGAAGTAGGATGTTCTTCATGAGATGAAGAGGATGAGGTTGAAGATGAATAATCTCCAAGGGTGGAGTTCTCTGACATCCTGAGCTTCTCAAAACAGTTGGTTCAACAGGAGGAGCTTCTACATTAGCATCTACAACTGTTATACCAGATCTCTTCCTTTTAGGAATAATTCCAGGACAAAATGCAGGCTTGTCCTTGGTCTTGCCTAAAGGCTTCTTCAGCTGCTCCCACTGAGCAGGTGCATCCTCTTTACTAGAGACAGTCTCACTCAGCACAGTCTTAGAAGTCTCAACTTCAGAATCCTCCATAACAAGAGCTTTCTTCCTAAGAGACAGCTTCCTCCTCTTGAAGGTGCGAATCTGGACACTTTCTTCTGTCCCAGTGGAAATGGTTGGCTGTCCAGAAGAAGGTTTTTGACTTTGTCTAGCAACATTTCCAGAGGGTAGCCACAATTTTTCAGATGCAGGGGCCTCAGACTCGTCTGTTGATTCAGCATGTGTTTTGCCTTTCTGATCCCCTGAAGCTTGATTTGTTAAGGATTGAGCAGGAGTTGAGAATCTCATCATAAAGATAGTCTTTTTATCCAAAGGACGAGCCAAGTCCACAAAGGTGACATCTTCAGGTACAAAGATTTCGATTCTAAAGAGCTTGGTAAGAAGCATGCCATATGGATAGGTAGGAGAACTAGGTCTCTTAATCAAGGACATGAAGTGTTTGAAGATGAGGTCATTTAGGTCTACCTTGATTTTGTGGATAAGATGAAAGAGGGCAAATTTATCCAACTTAGAGACATTATCTCCCTTCCTAGCTAAGACACATTCTTTAAGAAGTTTGAGCAAGAATCGACATTTAGGGATAAGGGTTATGGATTTAAAGTTGGGAGGGTTTGGAGTACCATAAAGAGTGATGTTGATGTCATTCTGGCTTAAGGAGGTTTCCCACTCTTCTGTAAATCCAGCCCCATGCCAAGGGCAACCATTTACGTTTTCCAGAGTGTTGTGGGAGAAGGAGAAGCGTTGGTTGTGCACATGCGCTTGAATCTCCGTGGGAAAGCCACTTGGAGAGCGAATGATTATGGCGCTTGTCCAGAAGTCAGTCACCAACTTTGGATGCACAAGCTCCTTCACGTTGAAGGACGGTGTCCAGTTGGAGTAGTTAAGTTCTTCAAAAACGTCCATACCCAAACGACTTAGAGCCCTAAGATCAACGATTTTGCCAGGGATGATCTTTTCAACATCATCGACATCCAAGTTGTATTGTTTAGCAATGACAGCAGTAGATAGCTTCTTCTTGGGTGCCATGACAGAGGGTTTAGGGTTAGAAAAGTTTGGAGACAGAGAGGGTGTTTGAAAACTTAAAAATGAAGTATTTAAAAGAAATGATTTTGTTTTTAAAAAAAAAAACAAAACAAAACTGCCATGTACACATTTTGCCTCAGATAATAAAATGGCATTAAAGAATAATAACCATTTAAATGGATTATATCAATTATAAGTATGACTCACAGGGTTAGACGGCTAATCATAGACGGGTAATGCAATACTCATTAGACAGGTTATTCAACAATGCAATGTATGTTCAAGTTATTTCTTATATACTTAAACTTATCCTCAGCTAATGGTTTTGTGAAGATATCAACCCATTGATTTTCAGTTTTAACAAACTTAACATCAAATACACCTTTTTGAACGTAATCTCTTATGAAGTGATGTTTAATTTCCATGTGCTTAGCCTTAGAGTGTTGTATGGGATTCTTAGTTAGGCAAATAGCACTTGAATTATCACATCAGGCAGATATATTATGCTCAAATATGGAGTAATCTTCAAGTTGATGTTTTACCCATAAGAGCTGTGAGCAGCAACTTGCAGCAGAGACGTATTCTGCTTCTGCAGTTGAGAGTGCAATAGTTGTTTGTCTTTTGCTTGACCAGGAGACTAAGTTTGCTCCAATGAAGTGACATCCTCCACTGGTGCTATTCCTTTCAATTCTATTTCCAGCAAAGTCAACATCACAAAAACCAACTAGCCTGTATTCTTGTGTTCTTAAGTACATTAAACCAAGATTAGTGGTTCCGAGCAAATATCTAAATATTCTTTTAACAACCTTAAGATGAGATTCTTTTGGATCAGATTGGAATCTAGCACACATACAGACACTAAACTGAATATCAGGTCTGCTGGATGTTGAATAAAGAAGAGATCCAATCATACCTCTGTATACAGTTTGGTCTACCTTTTTACCTTCCTCATCTTTGCTTAGATTAGCATTAGGTTGCATGGGAGTTTTCATGACCTTTGAGCTATCCATTCTGTACTTCTTCAGAATTTCCTTGATGTACTTTTGTTGATGGATGTAAATACCATCACTCGTCTGCTTGATTTGTAGCCCAAGGAAAAACTTCAGTTCTCCCATCATGCTTATTTCAAATTCTGTTTGTATCAGCTTAGAGAATTCTTTGCACATCTTTTCATTAGTAGCTCCAAAAATGATATCATCAACATATATTTGAACTATTATAAAATTATTTTTTGAGCAATTTTTAAACAGGGTTGTATCAACTTTTCCTTTTATAAAGCCATTATTCATAAGAAAAGAACTAAGTCTATCATACCATGCTCTAAGCTCTTGTTTCAAACCATATAAAGCTCTTTTAAGTTTGAAAACATGATTTGGCTTTTCATCATCTTCAAAACCGAGAGGTTGTTTGACATAAACTTCTTCTTCAATTATACCATTTAAAAAAGCACTTTTTACATTCATTTGAAATAAAGTGATTTGATGTTGTGCAGCATATGGCATGAGTACGCGAATAGCTTCTATTCTAGCTACATGTGCAAAAGTCTCGGTATAGTCAATACCTTCTTGTTGGTTGTAGCCCTGAGCTACTAACCTTGCTTTGTTTCTGACAACTTTGCCATCTTCATCTAGCTTGTTTCTGAAAACCCATCTTGTTCCTATAACAGACTTGTCTGTTGGTTTGGAGACAAATTACCAGACATCATACCTCTTGAACTGATTAAGTTCCTCTTGCATGGCAAGAATCCAGCTATCATCTTCAAGAGCTTCTTCAATATGATTTGGCTCAATTTCAGATAAAAAAGCCATATTGATTGACTCTCTTAAGACAGATCTGGTTCTAACACCTTCAGAGGGACTTCCAATGATAAGATTTTTAGGATGATGAACTTTGAATTTCCAGTCTATTTTAAGATTTGAATCATCATACTGATGTTGACTTGACTGTTGACTTGTCTGCTTCACTTGTCTGACAGACTCCTCAACAGACTCAACTTTAGATAATTTTGGCTGTTGACTGTCATGTTGGGTTAGGTCAAGTCCTGCAAGATCGTCTTCTAGATCTGATAGTTCCCTATCAGTCTTTAAATTATCATTGAACTTTACATGATTGGATTCCTCAACAACAGAAGTTCTAGAGTTAAATACTCTATATGCCTTAGACATTTCAGAATATCCAATGAAGATGCATTTCTCCACCTTGGAATCAAACTTTCCAAGTTGATCCTTAGTATTTAGGATGAAGCATTCACATTCAAATGCATGGAAGTAAGATATGTTTGGATTTTTTACCTTTCCACAATTCATAAGGAGTTTTCTTTAGGATAGACCTTATAAGTATTCTGTTTTCTACATAGCATGCAGTGTTTACTGCTTCAGCCCAGAAGTACTTAGGGAGATTATTTTCATTGAGCATTGACCTAACCATCTCTTGCAGAGATCTGTTCTTTCTCTCAACCACTCCATTTTGTTGTGGAGTTCTAGGTGCAGAAAAGTTGTGAGAGATTCCGTTCTCTTCACAGAATAGTTTGAATTGCTCATTTTCAAATTCTCTCCCATGATTTTTGTACTTTCTTACAGAATACATAGAAGGCCTTAAAAAACTCATCCTTGTGGGTTAAGAAAAGTACCCATGTAAATCTTGAATAGTCATCAACAATGACAAATCCATATTTCCTTCCAGCTAAACTGGCAACACTAACGGGTCCAAACAGATCCATGTGTAACAACTGAAGAGGTCTAGAGGTTGATACAAGGTTTTTAGATTTGAAACTTGATTTTACTTGTTTACTTCTCTGACATGCATCACATAAAACATCTTTCTTAAAACTAATATCAAGCAATCCTCTCACTAGGTTATCCTTTTTTAATTTCGAAATAAGTTTCATACTAGCATGTCCTAGTTTCTTATGCCATAACCATCTTTCATCCTCTTTAGACATCAGACAGGTTACACTTTGATCTGAAAGTTCAATTAGCTCAATCTTATAAAGATTTTACTGTCTGTTAGCTGAAAAGAGGGTTGCCACTCTTATCTTTGACTATGCATTCATTTTTAGTGAAGGAGACATCAAATCCATTATCACATAATTGACTTATGCTAAGTAAATTGTGTCTTAGTCCTTCAACCATAAGCATATTAGAGATTGAGGATTTACCACCAATTGTACCAACACCAATTACTTTTCCTTTTTGGTTGCCTCCAAAGGCAACATATCCACCATTCTTAGGCTGGAGGTCTTGGAACATAGACCTTTCTCCTGTCATGTGTCGCGAGCAACCACTGTCCAAGTACCAGCAGAAGAGTTTGCTTTGTCCTATTAAGGATATTTGCAACAGAAATTATTTTATCTTTAGGTACCCATATTTTTCTGGGTCCTTTTATGTTAGTTCTTGGAGTCTGTGAAGACTTCCTCTTCTTCTTGTGAGTACACTTAGGCATAACATGTCCAGCTTTTCCACAGAAGTTACAGACAGGTCTAATTCTAACTGAAGTGGATTTAACAGATACTGTTGAGGTTCTTGTTGATACTTTATGATCAGCTTGATGATCATATCCAATGTCTTCTTTGTTAAGAGAATGTCTCTGACATTTAAGCAGTTTTGTCAGATTATCTCTGCCATTAACAAATCTAGCAAGATCAGAAGTGAGCTTTTTCACTTTCTATTGAAGCTTAACAACTTCTTCAGAATGTGATGTTTCACTTGAGATCAAAGTTTCATTAGAATTTTTAGTCCTCAGCTGGCTATTCTCTTTGGCCAGCATCTCACACTCTTAAGATTTTTGTTTATGCTCACTGAGGAGTTTAACATATTCTCTTTTGAGGGATTTGAAGGCCTTAGATAAGCTTTTGGATTCCTCTATCAGCTCTTCATAAGCTTCATGCAATTCCTCAAATTCAGGATGTACCTCGGTTTCAGATTCTGTGTCTGCTTTGGCCATCAGATAGAGATTGGCTTCTTCCTCTGTCTCTTCTCCTTCAGAAGATGTACATTCAAGATCTTCCCACGTGGCCATCATTCCTTTCTTCTTCTTTCTGAAGAATTTCTTTTTGGAGCTTTCTTTAAATGAGGACACTCAGATTTGATGTGACCAGGTTTCTTACATTCATAGTAGACAATAGGACTATTGTCTGATGATGTGGATTCTTTGTTGAATTTTCTAAAGGGCTTCTTCTTTTGAAATTTCTTATTCTTCCAGAGTTTTCTCATTTTTCTGGTCATGAGAGATATTTCTTCATCACTATCAGAATCATCAGCTTCCTCACCTTCAGACTCGTCTGCATAGCTAGCAGACTCGTCTGCCTTAGATGCTTTTAAAGCTTTGGAAACCTTTAGATCAGTCTTTAGAGCAATGGCTTTGCTCTTTTTGATTGATACATCTTCATTGAGCTCTTGCTCATGAACAGTGAGTGTGCCAAGAAGTTCATCCATAATCAAGGTGTTGAGATCCTTGGCTTGAGATATAGCAGTGACAAGAGGTCTCCACTGCCTTGGAAGACTTCTGAGAATTTTAGCAATTTTCTCAGCATTTGTATATAGTTTAGCAAGAGATTTCAAACCATTTATAATAGTTTGGAATCTTCCAATCATTTGAGCAACAAATTCACCTTCATCCATGGTGAATAATTCATATTTTCTTACAAGCATAGAATTTTTAGATTCTTTTACCTTAGCAGTTCCTTCAAATGTGACAGATAAAGGGTCCCACATTTCTTTAGCAGAATCACAAGCACATACCTTTTCAAATTCTTCTGGACTAAGAGCACAGATTATAGCATATTTGGCTTTATGGTTTAGATCTCATCTTGTCTTTTCTGTAGGTGTCCACTGAGCTTTTGGTTTGTCTGAGCCATCATCATTTAGAGGAGTGTAAGGACCATCAGTGATGACATCCCAAAGATCAGAGTTTGTTGAGAAAATGAACCAGTGAAATCTTTCTTTCCAGTAGTTATAATTTGTACCATTGAAGAAGGGAGGTCTGGTCATGGAGCTTCCTTCAGGTTGGGGGTTTCCACTTGAGCTTGCTCCAGAAGTCATTGTCTATTTATCAGGATCTTTTCTCTACACTGTTAGGTGCTTAACCCAGAGGCTGAGCTCTAATATCAACTGAAATAGACAGATATAAACACTAGAAGGGGGTTGAATGGTGTTTGTCAAATTTAAGCAGAACTATAAACTTTTTTGTAAGCACAAAAGATGACAGACAAGTATGTTAAGATATGTCAATCAGACTAGTGACTTGTCTGAAGGTTTTCACAGAAAGTCACACAAGCATTCAAAATGAAAAGGTTTTATAAAAATGATTATACCCTCCTTAGTTAGAAGATAAGCAAGTTAAATAATCAAACTAAAGAGTTAAGGTAGAGAGATATAGCACTGCAGATTTTATCCTGGTTCACCCCTTAACAAATGAGGCTACGTCCAGTCCTTGGCAGCACCAAGTTTTCTCACTATAACTGAACAAGTTACAGGACAGACAAGTATTGTTTGCACACCTAGCCTCTTCAGGCTCTAAGACAAGTATTGTTTTCTCACCTAGCCTCTTCAGGCTCACTCAGGTTTGTTTGAGAGAAGATGTAAGTAAATTACAATTTGCAAGTCTTTCACAAGCACTCAAACAAGTGTATTAAATGTGAAGTTCTAAAAGACTGCGTAATAACTTCAAATGATTGAAGAAAAAAAAATGAAAGATTGAAGATATAAATGTGCAGAGTAATTGCTCTTTGAATGTTGTGATCGTTGTTTACTTGAATTTTCAAAGTCTTCTTCATTAAATAGGCTTCAAGGTATTAAAGCCGTTAGAGACAATTTTGAAAGCTTGGCCTTTTGCAGATCTTTATTAAATGCAAATAGAGTCGTTCTGATCAGCCATTAAAGCTTGAGGAACGTCGCTTGTTCTCTATCATAGAATATCAGAGTCTTCTGATATACCTTTAGTCTTAGCAGGTCTTTACATATGCTTTTTGTCCTAAGAGGGAAGTGTTTCCCTTTTTATGTAACTTGCAGTTGTACTCAGGTAAAGTACTTTGTTGTAATTCCTTTTCAAGAGACGAGACAGCTTTAATTCAATAGCAACTTAGACATGATGGAGTCTCGAGAAGAGTTCTACGGTCTTGAAAGGATTTCTTCAACGTTAGTCAACAGACTGGTGAGTGACTTCATTAGACGGGTTGACTTTTAATAAATAGAAGGTCAACATTTGTGTGGACTTCAGACAAGTGAATCTTCCTTAGTTCAGACGGGTGATTACACACTTGTGCTCAGTACTTATAAATACTTAATGCTTATTATTATAATTTGCACACTGAGTAGACGAGTTAACCACCACAGACGGGTTCAATTAAATCATTGAATAAATGTTTAATTCTCATCAAAACTATAGTAAATACACATCAGACATTTTGGAGACTCAACAAAAAATAGAATTGGATTCGAGAGTCTATTATGTACCGGGTGATGGACCATAAGGGGGAGCCCAAAAGCCGTAAAGATCTTCGTCAATGGGTTAAACAAATAATTACATAACTGAGTTTGGCAACATATCTTGACACAAAATCTTAAGGCAATGAGTCAACCTAACCCATTTTCTACAAATGTGGGAGTTCCAACACTAACACTTGAATTTCCAACTTTCTCTCCCTCAAGTGTGAGTTCCAACACTAGTGGGCTTAAGCAAATAATCACATAAATGGGCTTAACATCATATCTTAATCTAAAATCTTAAGATAATGAGTTTACCTAACCCATTCTCTACAAATGTAGGAGTTTCAACATTAGTATACTCCACCTCAAGCCAATGCATTTTTGAGTATTCATAAGGTTGTATATAAAGACCCAAGTCTTATCATTTTTAATTATATATGAATTTTCTTAAAAGCTTAGATTTCTGCAAACGCTTGTCATTTCTGTCATTCAATCTATCACTCTTTTATAAATATAGATATATAGATTAATTGAAAAGTCTAAATGAGCAATGTGACACGAGTTAGTATGGGAAATTAAGTAGAAAAAAAGAAAATATTAGTTGATTAAAATATAAAATAGAGTATAATATTATAATAAATAATGTAATAAATTTAATGGGTAATAAGTGTACTAATTTATTAAAAAATAAATTAGAAAGAATATAATAATATAACATAATAATATAAGCAAATCAATGAATAATAATGAATATTTAAAAAAGAGAAAAAAATACTTGACCTTCAATCCCACTTTGTCTCCAAAAACTATATTGTTAAGAAAATTATAATTTAATAAAAATAATTAAATTTATATTTTTTTTGGCAAAATAGGTTGATTGGTCCTAGACGTTTATTTAAATTTTCACATCGGTCCCATAAGTTTTTTTTTTCAAATTGGTCCTACACATTATGTTTCGTTTCCATGTTAGTCATTTCTGTCAATTTTGACCTTACGGCTTCAGATCAAGAGCCACGTGTCTCACTAATATCATGGCCACGTCAGCTCAAAACTAACGGCGTTAGGTCGAAGTTGACGGAAAGGACTAACGTGAAAACGGAATATAACATGTAGGACCAATTTGAAAAAAAAAACTTATGGGACTGATGTGAAAAATTAAATAAATTGATAAGACCAATCAACCTATTTTACCTATTTTTTTTGTTTTTTCAATTATATAAAATTAACTGCAATACTTTTCAATTATATAGAATTTTAAATCTACCATTAATTGATCAGCAATGACATCATATCATATTTATCATGACATTTCTCAAAGAGTCACCCACAAGAAGTGAAGATGTATTCTGGGCTATATTGGCTCGAGCTGCCATAACTCGTGGCCCGGATCGGGTCGGGTAGCCCGTGTTCCACATCTAAATTGTAGAGATAACATTAATTCAGTATAGCTAATAGTTTACATACATAAATTATAAAGGTAAGCGATTTTTTAGTTTAATATTGATATATGGTCAGTGTAAAGTTTTTTACATTGTCAATCAATCACAAATAATTATCATATATGTGATTTTTAAAGTAATTATGATTTTTAGTTTAGACCTTTGATCAATGAGGAAGAAAAATCTCTGATCAAGCCATGGCGGATCCAAACTCATCTGTCTCTGATAAGGGGAAATCCTCTTCAGACCCGCGCGTTTCTCTTCCTTAATTTTTCATTTTTGGTTATTCAAACTCCAATTTCTCATCACCTTTGTTTTTGCAAAGATGATATGCATTCTTCATTGTTTGCGGCATCCTAGAGAGTAATAGTTGGGGAACATTGAATTATGTGATTTTTCTTGTAACCTGATCATGTAAATTAGAGATAGATAAATACAAATTTCATAGATAAAAAATCACAAATATTAACCGGATTTATTAATAAAATCTGATCTTAAGGACTAATCTCTCTTTCACATTTTTACAGGTCAAGAACCAACTTTTCAAAATTGAATGTTCATTCATGGTTTATCTAACACAGTTACACTCTTCCTCGTATTTTTTTTGCTTGGTGTTGAGCACATAAATTTTTTTTTTTTGACCGAAAATAATGGAAATAGACTTCTCAACGAGTCAATGGTTGACTTCAAATAATTTTCTTTGATCTAACAGCATGAAAGTTTCTACAGTTAGTCGTAGCAGAGTGGTGTTATTTGGGTCTAGTTTTTTGTCCTTTTTTCTCTGCTGTTATACTTTTTCACAGAAAAGTAAAAAAAAAAAAAAAAAAAAAGAGAAAACTAGGAGAAAAAAAATGTTCGTTGTTGCCAAATAATTCTGGACAAGTTTTAAATGAGTGATTTTCATTTGTAAACATGATTCAGTTCTCTGGAACCATTTGCGATGGCAGTATTGTTTTAATTTTACTATATGAATGATATCATAGTAAGTGTAATATTTTTTTTCTTTTAATAATAGTATTAATTTGGTTTTAAACGATTTTTGAGTTGTTCAAGTGATAACAATGGGCATCATCACTATACTGTTGACAATGTATGTTTGGTGTAGGAAAAGTAATAAGAAGGATTATTCCACAGCAATCTTAGGGCCCATTTGGTATGCATGTTTTCTGTTTTCATTTTCAACAAAAACAGGAAATGAGGTAGAAAACATGTTTGATTTGGTTTTTGAAAATATTTTCTTTGAAAACATTTTCAAAATATAGCCCAAATTGGAAATACAAAAAAAGTTGTTTTCAGCCTTTTCATTTTTAAAATTTGAAAATGGGATTTGGAAATGTGAAAACACGGTGGCAGTACGGTAATTATGAGGAAGTTTGAAAAATATCAGAAAACCTCTGTTCCTTTCTTCTCCTCGCGTAACATTCTTCTTCATTTCCTCTTCTGCCATAGCCTTCTTCTTCGTCTTCATTTCTTCACATTTGTGTATTCTGGCTGGGAAGGGATAGCAAATGATGCAAGAGTGTTTTTAGATGCTTTAACTCCTGAAAATAATTTTCCAAAGCCTCATGGAGGTAATTTTTATTTTATTTTTTTGGTACACTTTAATAATCTTATTTTAAACACTTTTGCGTTATTCAATTGTTGTATTGTTCATTTTGCAGATCAATTTTATCTTGTTGACTCTAGATTTCCTAATATGTCTGGCTATCTTGCTCCATTTCGAAGGCAGAGATATCATTTGCGTGATTTTCGTGATCGAGGACGACCACGAGGGAAAGAAGAATTGTTCAACTACAGACACTCTTCATTGAGGAATATCATTGAAAGATGTTTTGGAGTATTAAAAGCAAGATTTCCAATTTTGAAGATGATGCCAAATTATCCCATTCGAAGACAAAGATTAATTCCTATTGCTTGTTGCACTATACATAATTTTATTAGAATGCAACATAGCGTAGATGAACTCTTTGACAAATATGCTGGAGAAGACTTGATTGTGGATGAGCAAGGCTTAAGGGTAGACCAACATGGTGTCAATGTTAATGCTAATCAAGCTGCTGAAATGGCACAAGTTCGACTTACTATTGCAAATCAAACGTGGGAAAGTTACCGTAGATCTTGAGAGAATTTATAAATGATGTTTTTTTTAAGACAAATGAGAGTGATAACATTTACACTATATTTTTGTTATTTTTTAGACTTAAAGACACAATAATGATTGTATTTAACATATGATATTGATACATTTTATATTTACTTTTGTTATGATGGTTATGATTGACATATAGCAACCTTTGTAATTATTTTTATTTGTATTTATTTTTATTTAGTAAATAGGCAATTCAATCCATTTAACATTATTAAGGATATATATTATAAATTTTTTTATTCATAAATAGTTCATTAATAAAAATAAATATAATTCTGGAAATAAAAATGGTTAAACCAAACACATTTTTAATTTTTTCAACATCTGAAAATACAAAATAGGAATGCATACCAAACATGTTTTCAAATTTTTCAAAATTTGAAAATAAAAACAGTTTTCAGAAAATGAAAATAGAAAATGAAAACAGAAAATAAAAATGCAAACTAAACGGGCCCTTAGAACGCAAGAAATCTCCTAACCGTCTTATTGTTGACGAAGTAATTAATGATGATAATTCTGTGGTTACTTTGCACCCTGCTACAATGGATAAGCTTCCGAGGAGACACTGTTCTGATAAAGGTACCTAGCATATTCTATATTCATGCTATTGTGAGTAGAATGTAATTGTAAGAATATTTTTAATGACATAGGGAAAGAAGCGAAAAGACACGGTTTGCATTGTTCTTGTTGATGAACAGTGTGATGAACCAAAAATTAGGATGAATAAAGTTGTTCGAGCTAATCTTCAGAGTATGATCAAGGGTGCATACATTCTTACTTTCTCACTTTAGAAGATCTAATTCTTGTTCACTAACATCACTTTCCTCATTGTCTTTCTAATGAATGTGACTAGTATTAATTCTGTTTCCACAACATACTTTATTGAATCTTATAGGCACATTCTGATCGCGAGAGCTGTAGCTAATGAAACAGGCACATTCTTCTTTTTAATTAATGGACCTGAAATAATGTCAAAGCTAGCTGGTGAAAGTGAAAGCAATCTGAGGAAGGCATTTGAAGAAGCTGAAAAGAATTCCCCTTCTATCATTTTCATTGACGAGTTAGATTCAATTGCGCCAAAGAGAGAAAAGACACATGGTGAAGTGGAGAGGCGTATTGTATCACAATTATTGACTCTAATGGATGGTCTGAAAGTCTCGAGCACACGTTATTTGTTATTGGAGCCACGAATAGGTATTGATCCTGCTCTGAGAAGGTTTGGAAGGTTTGATCGGGAGATTGACATTGGTGTACTAGATGAGGTTGGAAGGTTGGAGGTTCTTAGAATTCATAACTTTCTTACAATGTGAGACTCTATCCACTACCTAGCCATAATTTAGCAATTTCGCTATGATGACAACATATGTTGCACTTCATGATTTCAATTTTTTGCCAAATGTTTCGTGGGATGATATTGGAGGCTTAGAGAATGTCAAAAGGGAGCTTCAGGAGGTTCAAACTTGATTTGATATTCTGTATCTTAAATGTGTTGTATATATTATATATACATTTTGATTCAGTAAATTTTCCTATTTGCATATTGATATAAGACATCTTTTGTTCCTTGTAGACTGTTCAATACCCAGTGGAACATCCTGAGAAGTTTGAGAAATTTGGCATGTCACCTTCCAAAGGTGTTCTCTTTTATGGACCTCCTGGCTGTGGTAAAACACTGCTTGCGAAAGCAACTGCGAATGAATGCCAGGCCAACTTTATAAGTGTTAAGGGACCTGAGTTGTTGACAATGTGGTTTGGTGAAAGTGAGGCAAATGTTGATGAGATATTTGATAAGGCCAGGCAATCAGCTCCATGTGTGCTTTTCTTTGATGAACTTGACTCAATTGCAACCCAGGTATGAAACTCAACAATCTGGACATTAATGATTAAAGTAATTTGTTTAAGGTTAATTAAGTTTTTGAACCCTATAATTTACGTTAGTTTTAATTGGGTCCATACATTTTCTTCCTTTTTTAGACTTGCTATAAAATTTTTCAAATAATTATCGCTTTGTTACTTTCAGCAATGACACTGTTACAATTTTTCGAGATAGAAAATGTTGTAATGATGTGGCATGTTGCTATTTTATGTCAAATGGCAAATAGGTATATCACCTAACATGGTATTGTAATAGTTATATAGCTAACACTAATGAAGAGGGTCTCATCCGAAAACATTTATAACTATAGGGACTCATCTCAAAAGGAAAAAAGTGTTGAGACCAAATTAAAAATCAGTGTGAACAATATGGACCAAAAAGTTAATTTAACCTTTGTTTAATTACTTCTAATTCGCTGAATATTTCCAATCTTCAGCGAGGTAGTTCAGTTGGAGATGCACGGGGTGGTGCAGATAGGGTGTTGAACCAACTACTGACAGAAATGGATGGTATGACAGCTTAGAAGACAGTTCTCATCATTGGAGCAACAAACAGATCAGACATTATAGACCCTGCATTGCTTAGGCCTGGACGTCTAGACCAATTGATTTACATCCCTTTACCAGATGAAAATTCACGCCTTCAAATCTTTAAGGCATACTTGAGGAAGTCACCAATCTCGAAGGATGTTGCCCTAGCAGCTCTTGCCTGTTATACTCATGGATTCAATGGTGCAGACATTACAGAAATTTGCCAACGAGCAAGCAAATATGCCATTAGAGAAGATATTGAGAAGGTACGATAGGATGCATGCGTACGAATAATGTGTTGTAAGGTGCCTTGTGTATGTCATGGATCATAATTAGCTTCATGAAATCTTGGATATGTCTATATATAAGTTTTCTGATGTCCAAGTCATAAATTTTCTGACTCCAATAGGTGAGAGTAGTGATTATTGTGAGAGCTGAGAGGGGTGAATCTTGATCATTGAATTTTACTTGAATGACTAAGAATAAAATATAAATGCATGTAAATTTTTAAGTGGGCATATACTTTTAAGGTTGACGTACATGATAATATGATATTGTTTAGCCAAAATTTATTACTCTCACCTTTTATAATAAAAACTCCTCTCATTACATATGCCCACAATTATAGATCTCATATCTTTGAATTTTAAGGTAGTTTTATAAGAATCAAATATTTTTATTGCATGTAATAATGTATGATTAGTTGATAGGATAAGAAACCTTTATACTCAAAATGCATCACAACTAAATCCTTTAAAACATGATTCTTCCTCTTAATCATGTGTAGTAAAAAGAAACTTTCATATTGTCAAATTAACAGATGCACTCTTTGATGTAAAACATGTATTTTTGTCAGTTGGTTGACATATATGATTGTTCTTTTTATTCTTATACCCTTGACATATATGTAGTGGAACTTCATTGACTCATTTGTTTAATTGCTTGATGCATCAACAGGGTATTGAGAAGGAGAGAAGAAAAGGAGAGAACCTTGAAGGCATGGAAGAAGATGACAGTGATGAGGTCCATGAGATAAATCCATCCCACTTTGAGGAGTCTATGAAGTTTGCTCGCCGGAGTGTCAGTGATGCTGACATCAGAAAATACCAACTCTTTGCTCAAACCTTGCAACAATCTCGTGGATTTGGATCGGATTTTCGGTTTCTAGATCGAAATGAGAACACTGCAGCTGGAGCCTCAGATCCTTTCTCATCTGTTACAGCTGAGGGAGATGATGATTTGTACAGTTAATAGTGAGTTAGGGAATGCAGTTGATGTTCACTTATGGCATGACTTGTATCAAACATCATTATTGTTTGGTTTTGTTGAGTGCCAAATTAAAGTTTCTGTTTCATGTTGAATTAGCAGTTCTTATAGTGCTCTTTTCGGCAAGCTATAGACTAATAACAGTCAAACCTGAATATTCAGGGTATATGTAATATAACTCTTATGATCTTATTTCAATAAACAAAATTAAGGAATCCTCAGCAAAAATAGAGGTTATGGACTAATAATTTGTTCTATCAATATAGAATGTGGGATGGTAATAATTATTAATATACATTTTAATGTTGGAAACCTTTATTAGTTCATTTGCTACATGCATCCCTGAAACAATTGTGTCTATCTTTTATGGATTGTCAGTATAAAGATTTTTTATACTGTCAACCAATCATAAATTGATATATCAGTAAAAATGTTTGACTCTTATCTTAAATACTTAAAAATCACTTATACCATGATTTGTGATTGATTGAGAGTGTAAAAAATTTTATACTAACAATGCATAACAATGAAACTCATCTTTTATTTCTCCCACACACACACAAGAATTTGATGTTTGGTTTGGAGGCCGAGGCAGTATTAAATTGAAGTTTTTTTATGCCGGACAGGCTTGATCTATAAGAGTTTGCTTTGTCTCTACTGAATCATCATTCCTCTCTAGAACTATGACAGTAGATTTGTTCTGTCTCTCCTCATGAGAATGAACGAGAATAGGATAGAGACAATAATTATCACCCTAAGACACATGAACCCGACTTTAGGATGTCTCTCATTTTTCGATTTTGTTTCCCATGTTGCAATTATACTTTCCGTACTAGCTATACGTACCAAGCATGTGCAAAATGACTCTCCTTTGAGGTATGCATGCATAGCTCTATGGGTTGAGTCATGGGAAGGCCTCGAACTTTCATATGCAACTACGCAAGAATAGGTGGGCTTGAAAGAGAATTGGATCCGTTTGCTATCATGAAACTGAGGAAAGCAGTAAAGGAAATGAAATAAGGGTTTAATTTTGATATACTGTCGGTGTAAAGTTTTTTACACTTTAAATCAATCACAAATCATCGTATATATGACTTTGAAGATAGTTATTAGAGTCAAATATCTCCAACGATGTGCCAATTTATGATTGATTGACAATGTAAAAAAAATTACACTAACAATGCATATCGATTAAATCCATGAAATAAATATGATATAAAATAAATAAATAAAAGAAAAGAAAAGTAAAGGACTATTTTTTTTCCTTGTTTGGTGTCAATAATGAAAAAAGAGAGACCTCCCTTCTTTTATTTGGTTTTATGAAGGAAGAGAATAAAAATGTGTGTAAATAAATATCAAATTATGTTATGAAAAATACCAGTAACATAACATTTTCAAAACTTTTTTTAACACACTATTGATTGTTGGGCGAGGTCCATCTAGGATGCACAAAAGAAAGAGGAGATCCATGTGATTTAATGAGTTCAATATAAAATTTATCCGATAATAAAGAATGGGATAAATAATGTGTTGAAAAGAGTGTGTTACTATAATTGTTTTTATGTTATTATCCATAAGAACTATAATAAAATGATAGCAAAATATGCAAAACTTACATGAGTTAATAAAAAGAAATGGGTATAATTAAAAAAAGAGTAAAGACCCAAATTGGTACTCGACAAAAAATCACTGTGACATTTTGGTCCCTAAGAAATGAAAAATACCAATTTGGTCTTCAAGAATGTAAAATGCGGGTCAAAATAGTCCCTGACAGGGACTAAAATGTCCCTAAAAATTATCCTAAAAAAGATCAATTTGATCCGCATTTTACATTCTTGAGGACCAAATTGGTATTTTTCATTTCTCAGGGACCAAAATGTTACCGTGATTTTTTGTCAAGGACCAATTTGGACCTTTACTCTTAAAAAAATGATAAGCCAAAAAATAGGACCACAATGTATTTGCTTTTTCCATTTTTTTTCAATCCGCCTAACAATGGGAGGGAGGTGAAAAAAGTTTGGGTCCCATGGATATTTAATGCACTTTTCCTTTCTTTTTCATCTCATGTTTGTATACTAAAGAGGCTTAAAAGGATACATAGAGAAAAGAAACTAAAGAAAGGTAAAGTAGAGGAATCATCACTGATTGTTTGGTATCATTCAATGGAAGAGGAGAGATGCTTTCCTTTCTTCATTTGGTTTTATGAAGATAAAGCTTCCTTTGGCTTTGTCTTCCATCCTCACTATAATTTTTGGGCCATTGATTTATTATTAAAATAAAGGAATGGACAAGATTAAGGGAGGGTAACCCAATGAACAGGTAACCTCTTCCATCCCCTCTCTCCCCTCATCTCCAACTCCCACCCTTCCTTCTCTCCCTCAGGCGTCTACTTTCTTTGCCCTTGCTTACAACTTCCCCATTGACAAAGAAGCAAGCTAGCTTAGTTAATTGTTGCTCTTTAAGGATTCAAGAGCTTTAATGGCCGAGCCTCTAAGAATGTATTGGTGGTATAGATTGCAGCCACCGCAACTCCAATAATTTGTCTAACCCAAAAAATCCATTGAAACCAAAACACTAGAATCAGAGTATTATCGACATAGATACTAGATAGCTTTCAATATTTTGTTTTATTTGAGGAAAAATATTCAACACAAAACATCTAATAATCCACTGCTACCCAAAATCATTAAACACACAATATCATCACACCAATGGTCAAATGCAAGTTTCAAAATAGGAAATGAAAGAAATGTCAAATCATACATCCAAAATCAAGGGCAAAAAGCCAACCAAGAAAGAACCCCACCTCATAAAACCAGAAAAGTTTCAATTTTTTATGTATTTTCTAAAAGGGGTTGGAACAAATTTGAGATATGGAAGAAAGGTTGAAGTTGGAATCATATCCATGAAATGTAATAAAAAGAGAAGAAAGGGATATGAGAAAAGAGACTAATGTCGTCATTGTTGGTGAACTCAGAGATCTGTTCGTCCTGGGTCGTCTGAGTTGCGTTGCATTTGTCATTGCCGGAGACGTCGCCTTGGTTTGGTGTTGAACATCGCCGAAGACGAGGTGGCTGACGGAGACACACTGGACGGCAACCTGCATCCAACCACCAGGAGAAGCACAGAGGTTGAAGACGACATAAGCATAGAGGAGGCGAAACAAGTTGAGTTAGTAAAAAAAGAGACCGGTTGTAACCGATAATATTGCTAGAGGATGGAAACACAACTAGCACGAGGGAGGATTAAAGATTTGCCCGCTTCCCTTACTTTCTAGATGATAAGGCCATGATGCATCATTCTGAGGATGAGTTCGATGAGGACGAGGTGGAGGTGACAATGGACAACTGATACATGATTTACCCAGCTTGCAGAGGGTAAGAATTAGCTAAATAAATTGATTTGTTTTCATATTACATTTTCTATATTAATTACCTTTTATCATTGACATGTTCTTTTCTTTTAGGTTTATTCCTTATAAGAAGGCCTCACGAGTCAATAAGTCGCATTTTCGAGAACCCCATTCCTCATGGGGTAAGCTCCCGAAATTTGATGTGGATAACTGTATTAACCATTTCGGGGAAAGTTACAAACTTAAATTCCATTTCTTAATTTAATTAATTGTTTCATTGGTTGTTACAGATGAATTAATTATTGTCTTGATGCAGATATTCGTAGGTTGGCATCCCGAGGAAGCAAACCAAATCAGGAGGAACTTTGAGCATGAAAGCTCAAACCTCAAAGGGGCTCTTTGAGATGCTTAAGGACACCCGTAATGCTAGTGAATGCCCTAGATGGATAGGAGAGCATTCTTGGTGTAACACCCCGATTTTTCGTGCTTTCTAAGGACGATAAACTCAATTAATGAGTTTATATTTTTATCTGTGTCTTAGAAAATGATTTTGGGAAAACTAAGATCATAGTCTTGTTTTATAAAATCGTAGGTAGTCTTGTTTTATAAAATCGTAGGATCTTTCGGTTAAGTTTTGGGTCGAAAACTCGAACGAAAACCGATCTACGTTTTTCAGATGATAGTGTTTTCTACTATCACGACCTAATCTGGACTAACGAACGAAACCATTAGTCTTAGAATATATTCCTCTATCTTTTTCCTAAAATGTGTCCTGACGTCCAAAAATATAACTATTATTTTATATTCGGGCCGATAATCGATCGAGGAGGCGATTTGAGCTGTCTTAGGGTTTTTCAAGACCCATGATCAGATGTTTTTCATACCAAAATTGTATCAAGTAATTTGAGGAATTCATACGAGTGTCGGGACGATTCCAAATATCGGGAGGTGAATTGACCAAATTGCCCTTGGTTAATTTTATTACCAATTTACCTTTCCTATTATTAAACTAATAAACCCTTAAATATCTAATAATTCCACCCTTATCTCTTCTCATTTTCGGTGGTCTCTCTCTCCTCCACTCACTTCATCTTCTTCTTTTCTCTTCCTTTCTCTTCTTTCTCTTTTCTTCTCAAAATCTCCATTTTTGGAGGTGGAAAGCTTGAGTTTTTGTGGAGCAATCTTCACCAAACTTGGAGTGGATCATCATAAGAGGTAGTAGTTCAACTCTATCTCTCTCAATCTCTCCTTTCTCTCCTCATATTTTCATGATCAAGGATGTTAGGGTTTTGCCCCTAAAATCTTTGAAAATCCATGAAAAATTGTAGGAAAATCGTATCTGTACCAAACCAGTTTCTATGGCCTAGGTTCATGACATACTTGTATGATCCAAGAGCTTAGAGCCAAGAAATCCCTCTAGCTATGTTTTCTAGGTAGGGGCCGAAACCCCCCTATGTGTGTAGGGTAGGGTTTTGGTTGGTTTTTGATGATCTGATCTGATATCTAGGGCTGTCACACGTAGTTAGGGTGTTATCCAGAAAATGAGAAATTTTGGAGCTCCCTAGCTATTTTTAGCGTAGTAGAGCCAAACCCTAGGGGTGGTGCATTAGGAGAAATCTTTGTTTTGTAAGTTAATGCCGATATGTTTTACGTGTATGTAGTGATCGGCAGCGTGTTGGGACGAGAAACAAGTTGATCGGGTGTTCCGAGTTGAACTGGGAGCTACAAGAGGTAAGGGAATAAACCTGAGGAATTCCATTTCCGACGGCTATGTGCTGCATCGGTGTTTGTACTGTATTTGTATTGTATTTAAATAGTTATATCATGATGTTAGTTGAATTCTTGATTGACTGTTGTTGATTGGAATATGCATTGATGTGCTGATGTATTGATGTAATTGTTGATATAGTTGAATGCATGTTATACTTGCTGAATGGTTATATGGATGTAATGTGTGCCCTGCTGTGGGATTTAGGCATTAGAGGACCTAATTTTGATTAGGATCCGGCCTCGTGTAACTTAAAAGCTTTAAAAGTCTGAAATGTGTTTTGATAAGGAAAAGTGAAGTTTAAAAGCAAATAGGGCATTAGAAACCTTCACTATGTCTTAATTTGAGAAGAAAATCCTTTTGAGTAATATGGTTTCCGAAGTCATACTGAGTTTATTCAAGAAAAATGAGTTTGTGCAAGTTTTGTTCTAAGTTCGTATTTTACCGAAAAACAACGAAAGAAAAAAGAAATGGTCTCTGGACCAAGTTTTGTTTTATGGAAAACCGATCCCGATGACTTTGTGTGAGTATCGGAGATTTTGGGTTTTTGGTTTTTCGAGTTTTCAAGGAAAGTGGTTTTAAAGCTTAAAGCTTAGAAACTAGAAACCGAGACGTCGGGGTTCTAGGGTTCTGCAGAACACGTGGATCAAGGATCCGTGTTAGTTGTGGTCCTGTCGGCTTAAGGACAATCTTTGTGGTCCTGTAAGCTTGAGGATGTTTTTATGATCTTGAATCCGGCGTCCTTGACTGGTGCATCGGTTAGGGATGTTGGGATTTGAGTTGTTTTGGACTAAGTGTCCTCTTTTGAGAAAATGTGTTTTGAGGCTTAAAGAGTCTAAGACATTATGGTGGTTGTGAGCGTTGATGCTACAACGAGGAAACATTGATGCGACAAAGATCAATTATCGGAAACTAGATAGGTTTCTCATGCATTAAATGCGGGGCAGACGTGCCGTGAAACGGGGGACCTTGATAAACAGGGAGAACCTGAGATAACTTATTTGTCATGACATTGTGCCTTGATGGACAATGGTGTCATATGTGTTATTGTGCCTTAAGTTGGGCAATATAATATGACCATATTATTCTGGAGTACTTTTGATTGCGCCCCCATGTGAGAATCGCGTAGTGTCATGGGATTCAAAGTACTCGTCCTTGGGCCAAATATTGGTGAAAATCTTTGGAGCCTGATCAGCTCGTTTCGAATGGTGATGGGATTTCCGAAAATCTAGTAATCTAGTGTGAATATCGAGATATATGGAAGTGCCATGCATACGTTTAGGAGATAACGTTGATTGTGGGGTACGAAACCCTTGTGCATTTACTGCCTTTTGTATTTAATGATATATGCCATGTTATATGATGATTTGGGTCTGTTGTGTGGATTGGGCATATAGTTGTTGTTTATGGATTCATATATTGGTTTCTCACCCTTGCATGTTTTTGGACGGGTTGTCCTTGGATATATATTGTATCGTGTTTACAGATGGAGCCAGAGCCGGATCACCTAGCGCACTTCGGGATGCGCGTCCTAGCGTTTGATCGAAGGACAGACCCAGCCGCGTGGGTTATCCACCCAGGGGTGGAAAGTGCGGCGTATACTGGACCAGTTTGCACTGTAAGCGGAACGACGGAGACGGGACCGCGGAAGAGTACTCGGACTGTGGAGACCATCCAGGTGCCTCTCCCTCCCATCGGGCTGATGCTGCAGGCCCTTATGGAGCAGGGTGTGATCGAGTCGGTCGCCCCCGCTGCACAGTCCCCGCAGCAACAGCTACCCCAGACGCCTCCCCCGCCTTTTGTCTTGGTAGCGGGCGAGCACGTCGTGGAAGATGTGGGGGAAGAGGAGGAGGAAGACCCTGAGGAGGATCCTCAGGAAGACCCGGAGGATCATTCTTCGGATGCTTCCGATCCCCATTCACAGGGGAACGGGAATGTAGGTTCCCAGAGTTCTTCCTCTGGTTCCAGCATTGGACTTCCCTCCGGGGGATTGTCCAATGGTTTCCATTAGTCGGACTAGCTTAGGGTGTAGACCTTTTTTTTGAGGCAGTGGTTTTTGGGTAGTCTGTTAACGGCTACTGATGGCCATAGGTTTTAGAGATATGGTTCCAGACTGCCGCTGCCTAGTTTTATAGCTTTTTAGAAAGTTTAGAAATCATTCGTTCTTTTGTAAAGGGACTTGTTGTCCATTATATATATGTATATATATATATATCTTGTTCTAATTATTGTATATGAGTAATCCCGTGTTATCTGGAGTGGTGTTCATACGTATAATTAATGAGAAAATTTTGGTCACGATTTCCAGAATCTGCTTACACAAAAGATATATTTTTCCGAAAGTAAAACCAGCGAAATTTTATTTATCGTTTCATTAAGGGTTTTGAGTTACAAAAGTGGCACTGGGTTTGAGGGTG
The DNA here is from genome assembly GCA_039655645.1 of Ammopiptanthus mongolicus. NCBI lineage: Eukaryota > Viridiplantae > Streptophyta > Magnoliopsida > Fabales > Fabaceae > Ammopiptanthus > Ammopiptanthus mongolicus. The sequence goes on from CM077345.1 coordinate 79,146,293, forward strand.
TCACACTTGGAATAACTGTGTCAGCATTGAGCTTCACGTGCTTTTAAGATGGTGTCAACCAAGCATAGCAGAATAGGGCGTCAGAAAAAAGCCAGGTCCCTACACACAGGTGATCCCATCTCTATTATTGACCATGCTATTTAGATGGTATGTTAAAAAAATTCCTATCATTTTCATTTTAAATTTATTTATTATAGATTTATTATTTATTTATCATTGGCACTTATGTTGCAAGGAAAGAGCTCAGTCAGTCTATACATGTGGATGAGGTTTTTCGCACTTGCCACATCGGGAAAGACACTGGCAAGTTCATTGATGAGTGCTCGAGGAGGACGGCCGTAAGTTTCCTTTCTTAATTATTCATGTTTATTCTTTTAGTGTTTGTTATCTAATATTACTTGTGTTTATGAGTAATATGAACAATTTGAGACGAGGCTAACTCAGACTCAGTCTCAGGCCGTCTCTAATGGTGATTTTGCCGCTGACCCAGAGCGGGAGGAAGCTACTTGAATGTAGTTGTAGGTCGAAGCTACTGGAGGAAGGAAGAAGAGGTGCATATACGGTAGCGGAGAGCTCTCTTGCGACATCGTCGAGGGGTCTCCAACACTATATAGGAGTCCTGAGTTGTTGGAACCAAAGAGGTTGTGGTTCTTGACCCCTCAAAGTTTTGTTGTTAACAAAAGGATTTATATAGATGAATAAAGAGTTTTGTGGACTAATGAATTTGATTTAAGTGCGTAGGTATGAAAGTCCAAAAACTTAAAATCAAAAGTCTATCATAATCTTAACATAGGATTAGTGGAGTCGATCTCTGGACTGTAATCTTAACATACTTAAAGCAAACAGCGTGCGTCAAACAATTCAATCCAGTCACACATGTATCTTGTTAGAATGTCCAAACTATTTTAACTTATTCTATTTATTGTTGGACTATCGAATATAAGCGCAAAAAATGTTAAAAGCAACATTCAAATATTGTGTTTCATATAAAAGCACCTCTGCACATAGTACCATCGAACGATAAGTGTATATCTGTCCGTAACACAAAAGTCCGACTCAACAAAGTTGACTCTACTCAAGAAGGAGAGACAAAAGATAACTTTCGAGTACAAGAGAAAAAGTGTCAATTCTACTTTCAGGTATCTGATAACCTATATTGGTTTTTAGAAGATAAAGAACACGTTATCTAACCAAAACATGTCTCAATGGGATTATGAATTAAATGCTCATCTCTTTTATCACCATTTAAGAGAAGAACGTTGAAGTGCTGAAGGTCTATAAATATTGGAGACTATGAAGAAACAAGTAGCAAGATATAACAAGAAAGAAATCTTACGCGAACAAGCTACTCTCAAAATTCATTCAAAGATTTAGAATAAATACCATATTCATACCACTATTACATTTACAATTGTCTCACTATCCGTCTCTACATAAAATCACATACTATCAAAGCCAATACGAAATGTTTCCCTTTCAAGGCTCCCAAAAAGAATAGGGTAATTTTTATTTACTGCTTGTTATATAACGAATTGCACAAACCATAAACTGTCAGTCATTAATATGAGGATTGAACAGCCAGCCTTTGCAGATGCTCAAAGAAAACTTGAAGGCTGACATTGTCAATGAAGATTACATCTGAATCAGCTGCCATCTCATGTGCATAATTTTATGTTGCTGAGGGATTCAGCTTAGCTAATAAAAATCTAGCCTGTTCAGTATCAATGAAACCAAGGTAAGGTTCCCACGATCCCATCAACGATCCCATCAAGAAAAATTTAAACTTAAAGCAAAATGGATCAATGAAAGAATATTCTGCTAATAAATTGTGGAAGAGGTAAAACTATATCAAACATCAGCATTACTCAAGGTACAAATAAATTTCAGGAATTTGGTCACACACTACCAATCTAGGAACATGAGCTTGTTCTAGTTGTGCAAAAGCATGTGCCATATATTAAAGCTATTAGCAGACAAGGAGAACAATCAATGATAAATGCAACACTGGATACTAACTATAAAAGAAGGCTCTGAATGAAATAACTTCCATCACAATTCACAAACTGACAGAAAGCTACTAATGCTCCCAATTAGAACACTATAAATATTTTATTAAACAATCTAATTAATTAAAGATAAATTTGTGAGCAGAATTTGCACTTGAAAATAATTTATTTAGCAGGACATGCCTGATCAGTGACCACAGGCCTGGTGTTCTGGCCGATTCTGGTATCCCAAGTTGTGCCATTGAGTGATTGTCATTCCATGAAAATAACCACACTAAATTATGAATCAAGCAACAGAATCCGGAATGCCATATGCGGCAATGGAGTACACATCTAACAATGCGGGTGCAGGCAATGAATTAAATGAATAATGATATTAGAGATGGCTGAATCATCAGGGCAGCATTACTAATATTTTCCCTGTTTAACAACATGCGAAAGTATGTAGTCTCATCTGTTATTAAAAACCTGCCAATAAAATGGTGCAGAGAAGTAAGAGGAGGAGGGACCTCGTATAGATTCATGTGGAGTAAAAAATTTGTAATAACATACCTTGCCTATTTGATTTAGAGCCACGTTAGTCTAAATTATTATGTATGATATATCTCATTCATAATTTTTTTGGCAACTGTATCATAAGCATTCCAAACAATGTAGCACATAGGAGAGCTTGCAAACAATTTATTCCTTCCATCCTTTTTCTAAATATTTCAGCAGTAATCTTAAACATCCAAATCACTCCCACCACAAACACATAATTAACGAAAAACAGCATTTCATGGCAAGTTTGAAAACCAGGTTAGCTCAATTTCCCACGTACCTTTATTGCAGTCTGCAATAGTAGAAAGCCCGACTAATACAACCTTGTATTCGAGGGGCAAATATGATTGTAATCCACCGCTATCCTCATATCCTAATTGGAATCTTCAATAAACATCAAATTTCAATATGAAGAGTAGCATTGGAGAATGCTTGGGTTCAGTAAATGTAAAAAAGTTTCATGACACGCTCGAGTCATCAGAGAAAGGGAAAAGACTTCAACCACATGATTATTATATTATATATAATATTTTAAGAAGTAATAATCATCATAATAGTGTTCATGGTTGACATGGCTATCCTTTTGGGAAAGTTAAATAGCAAGCAACCAAATCTCATCCACATCAACATGGGATAGGAGTTTGGGATTCGAGATGCCAGCTTGCAGAGCCCTGGATTTTTTAACCTGAATCGAAGACTGTTAATTGATTACTACTCCCTCTCTGTGTCTCTTCCTAGCCCCATCATATATATTATAGTAAGTTAGCAACAATTAGCACGGTTCATGGCATGATAAGATCTATGTCCTAAAAATATCATTCGCTCGAGTTCATTCAAGTTAAAGGAAAACAAAGTGTTGACCTTTCAGCACAATAACAACATGTGCCTGTACAAAATTTTGTAAGTAAATTCTCCTGGCCTTTCAAATCTGCTTCTGTTTGCAGAAAATCTGTCTCTATTTCAAAGCTTTGCTGTCAGAGCAGGACATTGTTGAATCAATTTTTTTGCTTGCTTACATGTCCAATGGAGATTTTGTCTTTATATTCTCATTATTGTTCACCACCTTCTAGAGCAGCTAAATGATATTTTACTTTAGGAAAACGGTTTAAGCCTTAATCTGAGTTCTCCTTGAGCAAAGAACAAATACAATAGTCAAGTCTCTAAAATTCTATCAAATTAGATCATTATAAAGTTGAGTTATAATAAAAACAAAGGTTAATTGATAAACGATCCTCACCTAAAGTTTTTCTATTTTGGATAAAAGATGTATTTGTAAAGTGTTACATGCGCATGAAACACTAGAGGCTGACGAGGACGAGGAGTGATCGCTGGTACATGAGGCACGAACAAGGAGCGGCTCCTGACAGGCTTCTAGGCGGAGGGATACATGAATGAACCGAATTCACATCAGAATGAGAGGGATCTTGAGGCTGTGCAGATATGGGACTGTACAGTTGAGGGAAAGCTTATAAGAATTGATTTGTACTATCTATACCAACAAGGTGCATCTTCTTTTCGGGAGCCCAGAACATAAGAACTCCACAGTTAAGCGTGCTTGGCTTGGAACACTTGTGGGATGGATGACCTTCTGGAAAGTTTCCTAGAAAGCGTGTGAGTGAGGATAAAGCACGCTGAAAAGACTCGTGTTGGTTTGTGGGGACAGTCGGCAATCCTGAAAGCCGTCCGGCCGTCACACGTTGTTTCACACAAACATACTTCAATAAAACACATTCTCAAAAAAAATTCTGTTGTCACAAAGAAACTTTCATTTTTTGTTACAGGGGAGTCTTTGAAAGAGAGAGGGGGCTAAGCTTAAAAAAGTGAAAATGAAATTATTATTATTATCTTTTGGTGGGAAGAAATATTGATATAAGGAAGTTGATCTAAACAAAGCAATAGGAGAGAGATAATTGTTATTTTTGTTAAAAATTATAATTAATTAGCTTGTCAAAATTAATTGAAAGTGGGTTAATATCGGGTAATTAGTACTCCCTTGGATCTATATATAAGTAAAAAAGTACCTAAATTTTTTGGAATCAAATATAAGCAAAAGTCAACTAAATCAATCATATTTAATACCAATGTTTCAACAATACCCTTTGGTTAATTGTTTTTTTATTTTTCCAAGATAATTATACACTCTCAAGACACAACTTCCAAGAGCATTATACATTCAAAGAAAGGGTAGTTTAGTAACTGTAACTTTTTTTTTTACACAAATCAAAACAATTAAAATAATACAACTAACTTTCTTAATACGTGTGAAGTTAGTTTTTTTTGCTTTTATATAGGTCCAAAGGGGGTAAGGCTTAACATGTGTAAGGTGGATGAGGATCCCATATCTTATTTTAATGTACCACATCATGTCCCAACCAATAATATCTTATCATGTAAGTTAAAATTCTATCTAGTATTGAAAAAGAAAATACATAACAATATCTTATTGGTTGGGACATGCTAAAATGAGACAGAAGATCCTCATCAGTGTAAGATTGCATAGGTTAGAAAAATTGCTATTTATATTTATAATTCATATACCATATTTTAGTTCTATAAAGATAACTATTTATTAATAATTAATATAATTTTCCAGTTCAATTCTACCCCTCTCGCTACTATACAAGGAAGTAATGCATTGGAAAATTCTGCACCTATCCGTTCGCATCTTGTTCTTGTTCCTATGCGTTGAAAAATCTATTGAAGAGACTGTAAAAGCGGAAGGAACTTCTTTAAAACATAAGAAGGGGGGTTGAATTGTGCTTCTTAAGATTTTAAAAACTTTTCGTAGGCAAATAATAATTTTCGCAAGGTTGGACGCTAAAAAGGTTAAAAGCAAAGAGAGCTCTTCCAAACATCAAGTTGGACGCTAACTTAGTTTGATTAAGATAAGAAAGAAGTGCAGGCAAAAAGCAATTTAATCCCAGTTGGTTAGTTAAATAAAAAACTAAAGCAAGGGTAAGGAAGAGAAAAGAACACAGAGATATTATCCTGGTTCACTCTTCACCAAAGAGCTACGTCCAATCCTCTCTACTTGAGAGCTTTATCCACTATAACAAAAACCCTTTGTTACAAAGTATTCAACACCTCTTCAGGTAGTATTCTCAACCTCTTCAGGTTCTCTAAGTATTCTTTTATAGACAAGCCTCTTCAGGCTCAACCAACTAAGGTTTTGAAAAGAGTTCGTTCTACTAACTCACTAAATGTGAGAATTCGAAACTAAAGCTTAGACTCTTAAAAACTCTACACAGAGAGTGATATGAAAATGAGGATCAGAGTAGCTTTGCAAGCTTTGAGATTTTCTCTTGATAGCTTGAGTAGTTGTTTACTTGTTTTCTCTTGAGAGAATTTTTTGAATCACCGAATATTAATGCTTCGCTTGTTGTTGTGCAAGTTTTTCTCTGCCTTGTGTCTTCAAGAAGAGAGGTATATATACATATCCAGCTTTGAGCCTTGATCAACTTTGATCTTCAACGGATGGAAAAAGATCCGTTCTGATGAGCATTGAATGCATTTGATCCGCTGGGTTTGATAGTTTCTGAAGTCTGATCAGCAGGATAGACTATCAAGGGATAGCTAAAAATGGTGCTGACATATCTTCTGTATAGAACGAAAGTTGCCTTTTGTCTTTCTAAAAGAAAAAGGTCAACTTCTTTATGTGTCAGAGAGATTCTGGCTTATGCTTTTGCATTTGAACGAATATTACAATGAATATTTGTCCTAAGGATATAAACCTTTTACAGGGAATAATAAATTCAAATACTTTTACAAGGTATTCGCGCATAAATTATAAAAGCACTATTGGACTAGCTATTACAAAGGTAACAGAAAGAGTCTTTGGACTCATGATTCGATTTATTACCATTCAGTCTAAGAAGGACGTAAATCACTGTTGAACCAGGTTGGACGAGATAAAGTCTTTGGACTTTAGATAGTCTTCAGACTCAAATAAGTTTTATCCTGCACACTTAATATAAAACGTTAGTCTATAAGAAATCTTTGTTCATCTTAAATTAGTCCTTTGTTAACATCAAAACTAAGGGATTACTGGGACCATAACCACTTTGGTTCCAACAAAAGCGTGGTTGGTAAGTCTCATCCGCTAGTTTAGTCCTATCTGATAAGCGCATTTGTCATTAACGATTACGTTTTTTACGAGCTTACAGCGTTTTTTTTTCAAACATTACTTTCAAGTAGTGTTTGAGCTTATAGCTTATAGTGTCCGATTTTCCCCCTCTTTTATTCTTATTATTTTATTTTAATTCCACATTAACCCTCTTCAATTTATAATAAAATATCGTATGATAATATAGCTTATTATAAAAAATTTAATTCCACCTTTACCCTCTTCAATTTATAAATATTTTAGTATAACGTATTATAATAAAATGCAATATATTATTTTAGTACATTTATGTGATAATATAACATATATATAATAATATCATTTTATATGATAATATAACATATTATAGACAGGTAAGATTATCATTTACCTAATTTTTTATATATAATAATGTATCAACATTTTTTTATATAATAGTAACGTTCAATATTTATAATACTAACGTATATATAATTTTTTTTTTTTTTATATAAACAACATTTATATGAAAATGTCATTTTATATTTATGAGCTAGTCTAATCGCTAGTTTTATGAAACACTTTCACATCAATGAGCTAGTTTATCTGCTATCAGCTACCTCGACCGCTATTAACTCACTTATCCGCTATCCGTTAGTTTTACCAAACAGATTTGAAGAATGAATATTATGACCGGTTGATATGCGTTAATCCCAAACTTAAAAGATATATAATAGTACCATTCACATTGTGAAAGGAAAATCAAATAAATTAAAGATAAAACACATTTATCTCAACGTCTCATACTTATAAGTGTGTTTTTGGATCAACTGTGAAAATTTGATTATTTCAATAATCGATTATATGGATAATTAATTATTGTTACAATTGATTATAATAGAATCAGTTTTATGTTTGAATGTGTTTGATGAAAAATAATTATAAGATAATTTATTTCATTTGGGTTCTGTAAAAAAATTACTTATAGATATTAAATTACTAAAACGGCTATGAAGTTATTTGTATAATTTTATAATATTTGTTTGGTTATTAATTTTGTAGGGGTGAAATAAGAAGAATGTTATTGGTTTCAAAATAATCTAATAACTTTGTAAATAAGCTTCAAACTTCTAGCTTATCTAAAAACAATTTTTTGAAATTTAATCAGTTTACTCAAACATATCAACTTCTACTGAAAAATAACTTTTACCATAAAAAACAGATATTTGGATAAGATTTAATCTTACCCAACCACCATCTAAGATTTCATTTTTTATCTCATCAATTGTGATAAAGAGTATTTGAAGTAAAACATAATATATATAATAATAAAAAAAGTAATATAATGCTTAAAAGCTTGATCATTAATATTTCTCAATTTAATCTAAATTCTTCTAAGTTATACGTAAAAATTTGAATAAAATGATTAAAAGATACAAAACATAATTATATAAAAAAAAAAGATAAAAAAGATAAAAATATTAATATCAAATACAATCAATTAAAACTAAATCAATTAAAAATCCTGTCATATAAAAGGTAAAGATATGCACAATCTTATATCAATCAGATATTGTTGTTATTTATTGATATTTTTCAAATCCTCTACTCGGTGCGTTTTTTTCTCAACACTTTCATTCATATTCATATACCACATTGAGTTCTATATATAAGGATAACTATTTACTGAGCATAAACAAAAAAAAAGATAACTATTTATTAATAATTAATAATAATATAAATGTCAAGTTCAATATATAATACCCCTCTGGCAACTATATAAGGAAGTAATGCATTGGTAAATTCTACAAGTAGACTTCACATATATACAATACTAGTTTGTTATTTTGTTCCCTTCATTACATGCACGACAACAACTCCAGTGAAGACATAGTAAGAATGGATGGCTTCAGTGATCCCTCCTTACCCTCCACATGGTTTCGTTTCAATGTCTTGGTTGATGTAGCAACCAAAAAATGGGTGCAGAGACAACGGAAGAGAAGTTCCATAATTCCTTGCATTAAGATCAAGGATGATCAATATCTGAATCCAAAGAAAACAGTAGTGAAAAACCATGCTAATGATGAAGGAGGAGCCTCCTCCTTAAGATTGAAGTTTCATCTGCATCCAAAGAAAACAGTAAAAAACAATGCTAATATTGAAGAAGTGGTCTTAAATGATCAACATAGTTTCTCTAAACAAGAGTCTTCTTCCAACAAGAAAGGCAAGAAACCCATCATCTACTCCTCCTTGGATTCTGCCACTGAAGGATCCACTTCAAGAAACAAGAAAGGCAAGAAACCCACCATCTACTCCTTGGGTTCTGCCACTGAAGGATCCACTTCAAGAAACGAGGATGGTATTGAAGAGAATGATATTGATGTTCTTGATCAAGAATGGGCTCCAATATGTGAGTCTTCCTCCAAGAAGAAACAAAAGAACTCAAAGGGCTGTGGCAATAGCAAAAGACAAAAGTCAGAAGATGCAGCAGACACAGTACCACTACCACCTGATTTGCCCCAAGAGTACAAGAACAAGATCAATGAAATGGGTGGCAATCAAATCACTCTAGTGATACAAAAATCTCTGTATACAACAGATTTGAGCCCACAGCATAATCGGCTTTCTATGCCTTTGAAGCAGATCAAGATTGATGCAAGTAATTTCTTGAGAGAGGAGGAAGTACAGGTTTTAGAGAAAAAACAAGGCATGGAAGTGCCATTGCTGCAGCCATCACTTGAACTGAAAAACGTAACTTTGGCTAAATGGGACATGCCTAAATCATCAGGAGCCACCAACTCTACCTATGTTCTGAGGTCATCTTGGATGAAAGTTGCAGCAGCTAATCAACTAGAACAAAATGATGTAGTTCAAGTATGGTCATTCCGGGTTCAAGAAGAATTATACATGGCTCTTGTCAAAGTTCAAACCATCAATGTATAGTTTTTTCTTTATTGGTCAGTAAAGTTAAAGTATATTTTATACTTTTAATTAATACATGTCTTTTAAGCAATATTCAAGGATATTTTATTTAGAGAAATGTTAGGGTTTCTAGTTATGGTTTTGCCTGGGTTTCTTGGTTTGTAGTGGATTCCAAACTGAGATGAATTAATTGTGATTTGAGAATGTATTGATTAAATTCACTAGTGTACCACTTTTTAAGTCCTATTGTCACTCCTCTCCAACCAACTTTTTTTTATTTTTCTAGAATACCCTTTATCAAACAATTGATTCAAAATTACTTATCTATATCCATTCCTATCTATAACTATCTAAAATTTTAATTGACAATTGAAATGTTATCAAAGGAATTGCTTATCAGATAACTGTGAGTGGAAAAAAAAATTGCTAACTTACAGAGTTCTTGCAAACATGACATCCTTGATTTTGCTCTCCCAGTATAGCAGGATTTAATGTAAGAGCAACTGGCAGCATGGAAAACTGTAAACAAATGAATGAACATTTACAATCATATTGAGATTGACTACTACCAAGAAAAAAAAAATGCAAATAACTGGAAGACCTTCGTTTATGAATTCTAGAATAAAGTGTAAACTTATTTTTAGCAGCAAAAACAAAAGAGTTTCAACTTCTTCTATTCAGTTTTGTCTTCTAGTAGCACGTGTACCCGTGCGACGCACGGGGATATATATATGTTAAATCAATTTGTTTTAAAAGACTGAAATTAATACATAGAATTTGAACAGCCTTGAAAATTTCAAAGTTGATACACGCCTAATTTAACATGATCATTTAATGCTCTCCCAACCACGAAGTGTGTCCTTTCTATTCTTTGTTTAGTTTTATGCTTTTTTTCAATGCTTTCTATATTTAAACATCTTTCTCAATTTTGCACAATTAAAATATGAAGGGAAACATCAAGTTTACAAAGGGGGACAACATCAAGATAAGAATGAGAAAGAAAATACATCATCCTCAAGTCTTGAAGCAGCAACTAGCTCATCACTTTTCAGGACCCCTGCATATCATTTATAAGAGTCATGTCCAGCAAAGCAAAAACGCATTGATAAGTATACAACAATCTTCGTAAAGCAAAACGAAAATAGAATTATTTTCAAGAAATACAAGCCCATCAACAATTAATAGCTTAATAGCAGAATTCTTCAAGGTAAGAAGGATATTTGATATTACTTATCAATAAGATGAATTGTGTTTGGAAATCATTAAATAGATAATTGGTTAAATTTGATTTTGATTTGATTTAGAAATCGATTCTTGTGTTTGGAAACCTTAAGGATGAATGCAATTCATATTTTTTAACTTAACCTGTTGCAAAACTTAAACTCAGAATCACACCTATATATGATCATATCATATTGATATCAAAAGAACAAAGGGTCAGAAACCCTGAAACAAAATGTACAGTCCAAATAAAAACAAAATAAAAAAACAATAAAAAATAAAAAACAGAACCTCTGAAAAATTATAAGGAAACAATAGTGCCACCAGCCAGGGAAGAAGAAATAAAAATAGTTTTAGATGCCAAGCTAAAACAGTTATTGTCCAGTTCTATGTGAATTGTGAAGCTAATCAATATATTCATCACTAAAATCTATAAAAGAAATTACACATACAACTCATTTATTGCAAACATATTGTCTCTTTTATTAATAAGGGTGTGTTAGCTTATGAAAATAGCTTATGATAATAAACCTAAGCAAATAGTTTATTAAAATAGTTAATGATCTTTTCATAAGATCTTTTTAGCTTATTTTCATAAGCTTGCCAAAGAAACTTATGAAAATAAGCTGTTTTTAGCTTATTTAAAAAAGTTTATTGCATAAATATTTAAATAAATTGTATATCCAAATGCACACTAAACCTGTTAAAATGTTGCTCTCTGGCTTATGCCCCAAATCCCACCTAAGCATGAAGGCATACACTCTTATGTTTGTCAAGATAAACCAAACAAATTCCCAATGTTTATACTTATTGCAATTATTATACTTGTTAACTATGAGTTGTGACTTTAGGGATGACTATGAATTATGTATTACTGTTTACCTACATATCTATAACTAGATTTTTTATCCGTGCGATGCACGGAAGAATTATGTGTAAAATTAAATATATTTCAATTTATTCTGAAAGAATATTGTTATTTAAATATAGGAAATAATAAATTAAAATAGCAACGAATAAATATTCACCTAGTAAAGAAACGACAAATAGATAGATGAAAAATGAATAAGTTAATTAACTGCTATCATCATTCTTGGACCTCTGCAATGCACAAATAGATAATCTGTGAGGAGAAATATTTCACTCTATTTTGAAAAAATATTCATACTTAAATGTACAAAATAATGAACTAAAAGACCATCAAAGAAAACCATGCATGTAGGATGGTTTTTTTGCAACCCAAAGTAACTAAGCAACACTACAAGTAAATAGCTCATTAACGACGGTCGAAAACCGTCGATTACAGTAACTTTCCGACGGCCAATAATCCATCGGAATGAGAGTCCTCGGTAATTATTACTGACGGCCATTTCACTAGTACAGAAAGCACTTTTTACATCGGTTAAAAAACACTTTTAACATCTATTATAGTGGCGACGTTAATTAAAGGGACGTTAAAAGTGTAACTTTTAACATCGGTTTTAAACCGATGTTAAAAGTTTAATTTTAACATCGGTTAATAAAAAACCGGATGTTAAAAGTAAACTTTAAACATCGGTTATATAACAACCGATGTTAAAAGTGTGGTCTCAATCAGAGGTTCAGTACACTTTTAACATCCATTGTATCTGAAATCGATGTTAAAAGTACTTATAACATCGGTTTTAGGAACACACGATGTTAAAAGTTTACTTTTAACATCGGTTATTAGAACAACCGATGTTAAAAGTAATTTTTTTTTTATATGGTTGTTTCATTTATAGTTCTTTCCCACCCTGCATATCCATCAGTATATCATCCACAATTCAGTACACAACATAATGCCAGAAACAGATTCAAACATGTAATATATTAAGTCATATAGCTAGATTGCTGTTCCGGAATTACAATTAATATATATTACAGTACTAGTTACACAAGTCCAGAAGAATTAAACTATACTGTAATGACATTACATATATACAGTGTTATAAGTACAATAACCTAAAGTCCAAACTGTGTCACATGCATTGCATACAAGTGCAAAAATCATATACAATCTACATTATGCTGCCTAGTATACTCATAAAAGAAATTAGCAAAACGTTCCCTCAGGTCTTTCATCTCTTCTTTATCAAGTGGAGTTTGATCGTCAAAAGCCTGCACAAGTTTAAATAAACTCAACATTAAATCTTCAACCAAAACAAAATATAATTTAACTTGTGCAAATCTTTATATTTATTACCTGTTGCCATCCGTCAATAATAGTGGCGGAGACCACGTTCAACATATGTTTCATCACGTAGTATCCACACTCCCAGCCGCCAGCTTGTCTACGAGACTACAAGACAATATGAAATTGAATATCAAGTACAGTACTAATATAATAATAATTACTGTTGTAATTTTTTTGTAAGAAATAATAAACTACTTACGAGTGAGATAATCCATTCAGGCTTTCTTTTTGACTTGGATGGCCTACTTTTGCCATCTGCACAAGCCATGCTACTTGCAACCATAGCTCTATGATTAAAAATAATAATGTCAATTATGTTCATGTAATAAAGCAAAAGCAATTTGAATTACAAATTAAATTAAAGCTTACATGTCAATCGCGTCCTTCAATTCAGTTGTCGGACTATAGTGCAACGAGCATAAGAAGACGACACGATGCTGGCTAGGATGAAGTATGAGCAACTGCCAATGACCACTCCTAAGTATTGGTGCTAGATAAATATCTTTCTTTGTTTGACCAAGTAGCTTCAGGATGTATGTCTTCATCGCATCCCCATTAGTGCAGTAATTTCCCTGAATTACGCTTGGGTCTAAGAATCCATACGTATTCTGGTTGCCTCTTTCCATACATAAGTGATGAAGATACCTAAGATATTAGAATAAAATAATGTTAAATACCTAAGACATTGAAATAAATTATAGAATTAAAATACCTAAGATGCATGTCAACAGTGTATTTACGTGCACCACATACTCAGAACGGTATTGGCTAGCCAATTACCCGGCAGACATATGTCACCTATATCCTTCCCAGAGAAAAAAAAGGCTGGCAAGTCGCAAGTGCCTTCGTGTTCCAAGGGAATAGCATACTCTTTATCCGGCGCATCCGCAGCAAATGCGGCCAAATGAGCTACATTCGATCTTAGCTTTTTATCAATGTTCTAAGCAACAAAGATAAGGCATTAGTTAAGTAATGTCATTTGTAAATAAATAAGACATAAGTAATTAAATGATTAATATGAAATTAATATGCATACCTGGGATAAAGGCATCTCAACTGGCTTATGTGCATCCTCACAGCTCCCAACGGTGCTCACATGCTGAGAAGGTTGACTCATTGGGCTTGGTTGGGAAATTGTAACCCCCCTAGATGACATCTCCTTTATGAATGATTCCATAAGCTCCGGAAACATCTCTCTTTTAAGCTCCTCCTTAATGCTTTCCCGCTCGTGGCTGCTGATTCGGCTTCCAACATGGACTCGTCGTCCGTGATATTGTCGAATGCCCACTAGCCCTCCAACACCCTTTACAAAGCCAGGGTGGTCATCTTTACCTAGGGCAGTGCTCAGGATATCCCTACGTCCATGTTGAACGAATGATCCTTGCGAGCTTTGTTCCACCAGCGATGTCTACATGGGGGAAATTCACAAAATATGTGTAAGATAGTGTTTACTTAACTATATTAATTACAAGTAGAATTAATCTATTAATTACTTACAATTTTTTCAGCGACAATGCGTGTGGGCTCGGCTTTAAAAGCTCCCGATTTTGTCTTTCGGGCTTCCATCCATGTTTCATGGCGTTCGGGTGGAGATGGAGGATTAACAACTATTTCTCCATCGGCTTCGGCTTCTTCATCAGCTCCACCTTCTTCTTGCTTCTTTTTGGCCTCTTCTTGCTTCTTTTTCATCTTCTCATTCATAATTTTCTGCCGAACCATACGATAGCCACCACGAGACATATGGTGTGGGTGTACATTGTTTTTCTGGATTTCCTTGGCCTTTTTCCTTTTCTCCTGTTACAAATAACACGTACTCAATTCAATTAAATAAATAAATAAATTAGATAGGCCTATTATAAAAAATATAACGGGAAACTAACCAGAAAGGCAGGGTCTTGTCGGCTCACAACAAACCTATCCCACGTTTCCTTATCAATGAAAGAGAATGTGTCAAGTGGATATTTGTCGTCTTTCTTCTCAAAAATATACCTCTTTCCCAAATAGGTCTTGAACCCCGTCCACCGCTTCGCGGCAAAAGAAAGCCATTTCTTCTTACATTCAGGAGTATTCGGGACATCAAAGGTCAACTATAGTACAAAACAAAATGGAGGAAATATATTAGAGTATGATAATAATATAAGTAAATACAATTTAGATACAAATAGAGAGGATAAAAGAAAAATACCAAGATTGAAGACCAAATTTGATCCTTCACCATACTCGGTACCTGAGCCCATTCCTCAATAAGAATGCTAACCCTGTTTCGAGCTTCCAGGGCCACAAAACTGGTGAATTTGTCAGCATTCGGCCCTATGGCCCCCCCATATGTATCAAACTCAACCGGAAGCCTCTGATCACCGCAACGACACAGGGCCAACGATCGTAACTTTGTGGCTGCTCTACCCCTTTTTTTGGGGCGTGCACCACCTGACCCGCTATGCGAAGGAGAAGGAGGAATGCCTGCTGGATCAGTCATGTGTGCCTATTTAGACAAAAAGTAATAAATTAGGTCAGTATAACATGGATAAAAAAGCCTACTTTAACATGGATAAATAAAAATAAGTCTAACTTAACATGGATAAATAAAAATAAGTCTACTTTAACATGGATAAATAAAAAAAGAATACTTTAATTTAAACATAACTTACACTATGGTCAAGTTTAGATCAATATCCCTTCATAATGATCATCACGAGTGGCAAGTACATCGTCCACTACATTTTCCTCGACGAAAATAGGCATCTGTGTTGAGAAAGAAGGAGTTTCTGGAATATCAAGAGTTGAATCTTGATTTTCATGGATACCATTATGCATGCTTTTTCCTTAGAGAACAACTGACCACCTTTTGTTACAAGGATCATTGATATAAAACACTTGTTTTGCTTGTGAAGCCATGATGAAAGGCTCTTCCGTGTGACCTACTTTGTCAAGGTCTACCAATGTAAATCCCAATTCTTCAGTTTGTACACCACTGTTACTGTCAGCCCACATACACTTAAAAACAGGCACTTGAAATTTAGTGTAATCGACCTCCCAAATCTCTTCAATGACTCCAAAGTAAGATTTCGATGCCATAATGGGATTTGTATCTTTTGAACTAGAGAAGTGCATCGACTCAGATACGATCATAACCCCACTGTTTTGCATGGTACTCTTGTCATCTTGGGACTTTGTATAGAAGGAAAACATATTGATATCATATCCACTCCAACATATGACTTCAAGACGTGGCCCCTGTGCTAGCCATTGTAATGTATCGGAAGCAGTATGATCATTTGTAATTTTTTCTTTAAACCAGGCTACGAAAGTCTTGTTATGATGGTTCAACAACCATTTTTCGTTCCTTCTAGGGTTTTCTTCCTTGACCTCTTGTTTGTGAGCACATAAGTAAGGTGCAACCTCATCAGTGTTATTCAAAATGTGCAAATGGGCTTGAAACACTTCCTCCCGAGCCTTGCTATTAACCTTTATACCTCGTGTACCCTTACCGGCACATCTTCCCTCATGACGAGGCTTAGGAATCCCTATAGCCTCCACTTCTGAAAGGTAGTCTTGACAAAACTCAATAGCTTCTTCTGCAACGTATCTTTGAACAATAGATGCTTCAGGACGGTGTGGATTCTTCACATACCCTTTCAAGATCTTCATGTATCGCTCAACTGGGTACATCCACCTTAAATAAACGGGGCCACATAATTTAATCTCCCTCACTAGATGAACAATTAAGTGAACCATGATGTCTAAAAATGAAGGAGGAAAATACATCTCCAATTGGCATAAGATTATAGCAGCCTCATCTTCCAACTCATCCAACTTCTGGGGGTCAATGACTTTGCTACATATAGCATTGAAGAATGAGCACAACCTAGTTATGACATGTCTAACATTTTTAGGAGCAATACCACGAATAGCCACTGGTAGTAGTTGTTGCATCAAGACGTGACAATCATGAGACTTTAAGCCAACCAATTTTAGATCATTTGAGACAAGTCTCTTGACATTTGAAGAGTAACCATGTGGCACTTTGACGCCCCGTAGACACTCACAAAAACTTGTTCTCTCTTTTTTTGACAAGGTATGACATGCTGGAGGCAAATATGTCCGCTTACCATCCTTTGGTTGTGGAGCTAACTGCTCTCGTATACCCATCGCAACCAAATCTAGACGAGCATTCACACCGTCCTTTGTCTTACCCTGAATGTTGAGAAGCGTTCCAATTAGACTATCACATACATTTTTCTCCACATGCATGACATCAATACAATGTCTGACATCAAGTTTGCACCAGTATGGAAGATCAAAGAAGATCGACCTCTTCTTCCATATGTTTTTCTCAATAGCCTTCTTTTGAGCCTTTCCGAACATAACATTAATGTCCTTCACCCTTTGATAAACTTTCTCCCCATTAAAGGCCGTCGGAGCAATTCCATTCTCTTGGAATCCATTGAAAGCTTTTTTCAGTCTACGATATGGGTGATCACGTCTGAGAAATCTCCGATGCCCAAGGTAAACTGTCTTCCTTCCATGTTGCAATTGTGTGAAACATGTGCCTTCTTCACATATTGGGCATGCTTTATGCCCCTTAACACTATACCCGGACAAGTTCCCGTATGCTGGAAAGTCATTGATGGTGCAAAATAACATGGCACGCATCTTGAAAGTCTCTTTGTAATGGCCATCAAACACATCAACGCCTTCCACCCACAACTTTCTCAAGTCTTCAATCAAGGGACTTAGATAAACATCTAAGTCATTTCCTGGCTGTTTTGGGCCCGAAATCATCATAGATAACATCATGTATTTGCGCTTCATGCACAACCAAGGAGGTAGATTGTAAATTACGAGGAGAACAGGCCATGAACTATGGATACTACTTAAGGTACCATACGGATTCATTCCATCCGTAGCAAGTCCAAGCCTAAGGTTTCTTGGCTCATTTCCGAAATTCGGAAACAAACTATCAATTCTCTCCCATTGCACAGAATCAGCCGGATGGCGAAGCATTCCATCACGTTTTCTCTCATCTGCATGCCATCTAATGTTCTTTGCGTCATTTACATTTGCGAACAATCGCTTGAACCTTGGAATTATTGGAAGATACCATAACACCTTTGCAGGAGGACCCTTTGTGATCACATCACAACTAGAATCACCATCCTTCACTTTGTACCGCGATACCCTACACTTGGGGCAGTCGTGCATCCCTTCATACACACCCCTGTATAGTATGCAATCATTAGGACATGCATGTATCTTCTTATACTCCATACCCATCGGACAGAGTATCTTCTTTGCCTCATAGTTACGATCTGGCAGTGTGTTGCCTTCTGGAAGCATGTTGTTCAACAACTCAAGCAATTCGGTGAAGCTTTTATCACTCCACCCATTTCTCGCCTTCACACTGAACAATTTTAAGACCGCCGACAACCTTGTATAAGTAGTGCACCCCGGATACAAAGGCGTATCCGCATCACTGCACAAAGTATCATACACACGTGCTCGCTGAAATGACTCTTGTCCAATATCACGGATCATGTCCTCTAGTCGATCGTCCTCCATATCTACATCAACTTCTTCACTTTGGGACACACTTGGCATGTTTAACAAGTCTTCACCATGCCATATCCATCTTGTATAACTCTTGCAAATCCCTTCACAAATAAGATGATCACGTATTTGCTTAACTTCACATTTCCTCATATTCCAACATCTAACACAAGGACAATTAAATCTTCCATTACTATCAGGAAGATTTCTTTGAGCAAATTCTAGAAACTCTTCCACTCCCTCCCGATACTCATCACTTGTGCGTTTACTAACCATCCAACTACGGTCCATATCCATGTTCTATAGATTTACACATATTTATACAATATGAGCACAAGAGGGGAGACTCTCAAAGAGCAGTATTTGAAATTATAGGCCTAAACTTTAAGTCCTATAATAGAAACTAAACCCCTCGACTATTGATCAAACCAATCCAGATGACCTAACTTTTTAACTAAACCCAAACCCCTTGACTATTGAGATTATAAGCAAAGCCTAAAAGTCTATGCTCAATATTATGTAACATCAAAGTGTTTAAGTATAAAAAAAACTCAAAATGCATTTCATTATTTCATGAAATATTCAAATCATTAAAACAGAGACAATGCTAAACAGTAACTAACAGAGAAGGATTACCAAGCAGAAGGGGAGTTGGGGCGGTTCAAATGCGGTGGTCAGTTGTAGAAGAGAGGGAGTTGGGGTGGTTCAGTTGCGATGGTTCGGTTGTAAATGGTTCTGAGCAAATATTAGCAAAAATGGTATTTAGCAAATGCGAGCAAATGCGAGGGTTTGAGCAAATAAAAATAGGGAAGAGAGAGTTACGTACCTTTGCGAAGAGGAAGTTATGGTGGTGGTTCTACGGTGGCTCACGAACGGAGGAGAAGGAGGTCAGTGAAGAGAAGAGAAAAGTAGGTCGCGGGAGTGAGAACACTGTAACGTTGAAATGTAGGGCGCGAGACAGAGAAGGTTTGAGAAAGTTAACGTTATAAATTTTAATAACTTTTAACATCGGTTGTTATAAAAAACCGATGTTAAAATATTATTTAACATCGGTTATATAAAAAACCGATGTTAAAAATTTACTTTTAACATCCGTTAAAAAAGAACCGATGTTAAAAAGTTATATGGTATGGAGGGAAGAAACTTTTAACATCGGTTCTTTTTTAACGGATGTTAAAATATTATTTAACATCGGTTATATAAACAACCGATGTTAAAAAGTTACTTTTAACATCCGTTAAAAAAGAACCGATGTTAAAAAGTTTTATGGTATGGAGGGAAGAAACTTTTAACATCGGTTTTACCAGAAACGGATGTTAAAAGTACCTTTTAACATCCGGTTCCTTATAACCGATGTTAAAAGTCTGCTCCATACGCGATTTATTTACAAGTTTGCTACCGCGTCTATTGTTAACATCTGTTTTTCTTTAACAGATGTTAAAAGCCTGACGTGAAAAGTCTATTTTCCACTAGTGTTTGCATTGGCCATCAGTAAGCGTACTGACGGTCTAGCCGTCGATAATGACCCATCCACATTACCGACGACCGGTCATGTGGATGGGTCATTACGAAAGGCTAGACCATCGGTATATATAATTTATTTATTTTTTAAATTTATATTTTAATATTTTAATTGATTAATTAATTATTATTTAATTATATTTTATATTTATTAAATATTTTTTTTGTTATTAATTATTTAAAAATATTAATTAAATAAATAGTACAAAATAAAATAAAAAAATAACATTAAAAAAATTAAAATTATATCCAAATGATAAATAACATATGTTCTTACAATACATAGACATATAAATTAAAAAAACTAATATGAAAATCTGATAATCCCTATCATAATGATAAGGAGACTGGATAAGATCATCGAAAGAATCCTCATCATCATCGACCCTGATGCGACCGGTCGGTTGATCTGGATGGGGGGCTGCTGCTGGGGGGATGCTGCTGCATTTGTTGGATGGTCTGTAGCATCTGCTGCTGGGGGGCTATTGCTGGGGGGCTTCCATCCGACACTCACGCCGCTCGGACTCAGCCAATCTCTGCCTCAGCTCAGTAATGTCCTGATCAGCGTGGCGACTGACTCCGGTGGATGCTGTGGCGCTGATATCCATGCGCGAAGACCCTTTTCGATAGTTATCGGAAAGGTCTCCTGCACCGTAAAGATGACCCTTCTTCTTGCCGCCAACAACCTCTGCCCAATCAAACAAATTAACCAAGACATTTATAATATATAATAAAACCAGACATTTTAAAACTATAAACAAATGGGGCATTACCTGAGTGCCCTTCGTCATATGGGTGTGGCGGTGGAGCTCGCCAGTACCCTTCCTTATATGGGTGTGGCGGTGGAGCTTATTAATCGGCACTGCTCTCCTTCTGTCCCTACCTGTACGTACATAAACATAAATTATAAGTAAACAATAATTAAAAAACTATAGAACAATATATGCATTAAATAGGAATGAAGGTATGAATGTAACAAACGCTCAAAGTACTCCGTTTGGCAGATGGAACCTCCTGTGTGCAGGCTCCCACCCTTCTCTGATGCCCTATTTTACTTTGCTAGGGCTGATTTTTTCTGGAACTCAGTAGTAGCCCAGTGACGGCATAGGGCATCCCAGACTGCATCTCCCATCCATGAGGGTCACTTACCCCTCAAGCGAGCGCCCCTGAGCATATTGGATAGGCGATGGGTGGCCTTCATGTGAAAGTTCCTCTCGACCAATGCCTCATGCTCGTCTCTCCAAACAAATTTTGTCTGCACTAGAAAGGCATAAATAGTAATTTATTATATTAATAATTTATGAAATAATAAACCAAAACATATTAAGTAAATTGAAAATTACAACTTCCTCTATAAGCGTCAAAGAAACTCTGCCTCTCATTGTCCTTGAGATGTCCCCATGTGAACCAAGGATAATGGAACATCGACTCAATAACAGCTGTGATGTTCTTCGAAGCTACCTTCGAAGGAAGTAACCTTAACAGTAAAAGCATGTGAATCAATATCAAGTAAAAACATGTAATTAAAATTGAATAAATTTATTTTATTAATTCTTACCCTTTATCAGATGGCCTGATGATAGGTCGACCATTAGCCATGACCTCAACCTCCTCCTCCTCCTCCTCTGCATCCGCCTCTGAAGGTGAGGGTGTATACCCGGGACTATACTCCTGCTCTTGCTCCATAGCCTAATGAGCAGGGACAATGCACCCACACCAACTGAACTAGAAGCGCCCCGATGTGTATGTGTCTCAAACCCCGGGGTGGGAATTATATCGATCTCGGATGCTGTGAATGGCGTAGGTAAAACTGATGGAGTAGGTGCAGCCGGTGGAGGCGGTGTTGCTAGCGGTGTACGTGGTCGTTGTGTAGGTGCAGGCGAGCGTGATGGGAGTGTAGACACCACGGAGGTAGATGTCGAAGGCATAGACATGAAACCATTTGCAACATCACAAGTAACAATGCGAGGTGTCCTGGTCCGACGACGAGTCGAACGAGGAGCAATGTCGACACCCTTACCTTATGGGTGGTGGTGAATCACGTCCTCCAGAAGTCATGTGTCTATAGAGCAATTTAATGTTAAGATGAAGTAATAAAATAATAAAATAATTACGAATAATCATCTAAGATAGAACAATAAAATAATTATCTTTAGATCTAATTTCAACATTTGCTTCTCCTGGATCAATGACTTCGTCTTCTTCATCCAAATGCTCCTGAACGGATGATAAGTTATCAATATCCACTTCTTCACCAACAGCTTCCAAGTCCCGTAAACCAACAATACGCTCAACTTCAATGTCTTCATTTACACGAGACATTTCATCCACTTGTTAAGGCATATCTTCCTGCTGATCATCAGCTTCAATGCGACCCCTTGGTTTCGTCTTGATGACGACACACCAACCTCGTTTGTCCTTTCAGGTTGCTGGGTAAGAGACATAATGCACTTGTCTCACATTCTGTGCTAGGATAAACGGATCAAAGTTCTGATATCTGCTACCCATGCGGATGTCCATTGTATTATATTTTGGATTCAATTTTGTGCCTCTAATGGATGGATCAAACCAATTACAATAAAATAGAACTATTCTTTTAGTATAGTCTAAAGTAGTATACGCCAATTCATATATATGTTGGATTACTTCGTAGAAGTCATCTTCACCCTCTTCTATGATGCCCTTCACGTAAACCCTGCTGTTAAGTTCTTTTTTACCCTCCTTCCATGAATGGGTATGAAATTTGTACCCGTTCACGAAGAATGTGTGCCATTCTTTGACACATGAATAAGGACCGTGGGACAAGTTCCTTAAATGTCTGTTGAGAGGAGTTGATGCCTCACGGGAAACCTACGTATGGATAAATTCCTTATGTTAGATGGAAAAAATTTATGCAATCCTACATACAGAATTTGAATATATTTACTTGTTGCGTAAACCACATTGGAAAATCCACATGTATACGAGCAGACTGTTCTTGCTCACTTATGTTTTCAGATAACAATAATGCTCTGTACAAATTGGACAATACATATTTTTAGCAGAGTAGTATATATTATATATTATGTAATTGAAAGAAAAGGATATGCAATACATACTCAAGGTATGGCTTAAATTCGATGCAATTAATCAACACATGGACATGAGCTGACTTCCTCTCTGCATCCATTAACCAGTGGGTCAACTCCTTCGTGGAATGACGACCTGGCTGACAAAAGACTGGCAAGGCTAACGGATGTCTTTTACTTTCATTTTCCATTTCATTCCTACTATTTCTTAGGGCCAACATGAAGTTGTTGAAATAATGAGAACAAAAATGAGTTGTCTCGAGATGTAAGTAAGACGCACAAATTGATCCTTCAACCCTAGCCTTATTTTTCACCGATCGTTTTGAATCACCCATGAATCTATAAAATAACAAGTTGATAGTTATATATATTACATTTAATTTCAAATGGAAACAAATCTATTTAAAATTGTATGATAGTTATATAAACCTTTCAAATGGATACATCCACCTATATTGAACAGGTCTACCAAGCCTTGCTTCATATGCGAGATGAACTGGGAGATGTTCCATGGAATCAAAGAAGCCGGGGGGAAATATTCTCTCCAACTTGCATAGAATGATTGGAATCTTCTGCTCCATCCTTATCAGTTCATCGTCTCTTAATGTTGCAGAACACAAATGCTTAAAGAATTAACTCAATTCAGTAAGCGGATTCAAGACATGGACTGGCAATGAACTAAAAGCAATAAGAAGTAAACATTCCATGAATACATGACAGTCATGGCTTTTCATCCCATGCATCCTTCCCTTGCTAACATCAGCACATCTTGCCAAATTCGAAGAATAACCATCTGACATCCTTAGTTTTGTTATCCACTCACAAACTAACTTTGCTTCCTCAGCAGATAAACTATAATTGGCTTTGGCCTTTAACATTTTCCCATTAGCATGCCGTTTCAGCTCCAAGTCTAGTCGCCTACAATACAAAGCTAAGTCCATTCTTGCCTTATCATTATCTTTGGTCTTGCCACTCACATTCATGATTGTGTTGAATATGTTGTCAAAAAAATTCTTCTCTATGTACATGACATCAAGATTGTGTCTCAACAAATTATCTTTCCAGTATGAGAGATCCCAAAAAATACTTCTTTTTGTCCAATTATGCACCTCCTCGTATCCTGGTAATCTGGACACACGACCATTGTCAGTGACTTTGGGCAGTTCCATTACTCTCGTCCAAATCTGTTCTGGTGTAAACCTAGGTGGCTGTTCATCTCTTTCAACTTCTCCCTTTTTGAAGGCGTTCTTGGTTCATCTAAATGGATGATCTGTTGGTAAGAACCTATGATGTGAATCAAACCAGGAACTTTTCCCTTCGTGTTTCAAAGTAAAGGCCTTTCTATACTCCATGCAACGCGGACATGCAAATTTACCATTAGTACCCCAACCAGACAACAGGCCATAAGCAGGGAAGTCATTAATGGTCCACATCAAATCTGCATTCATTGTAAAATTTTGCTTCCTTGCAATATCATACGTTTCCACGCCCGTCCGCAACTTCTTTAGATCGGCGATCAATGGCTGTAAATAAATATCAATACCAGCTTTCGGATTCGATTGAGCCGATATGAAACAAGTCAAAAACATATAAGGTTTTGACATGCACATTTCAGGAGGAAGATTGTATGGGGTAACAATTACTAGCCAACGAGAATACAACGTAGCCGACGCTTGGATATATGGGGTAAAACCATCAGAGCATAAACCAAGTCTTACATTACGGGGATCCGCAGCAAAATTTGGTTGTACCTGATTAAAGTGCTTCCACGCTTCGCCATCAAAAGGATGGCGTAACACGCCCGAACTTCTTCTGTTCCCATAGTGCCACATCATTTTTACAGCAGCTTGTGTAACGGCCCGGACTGCTTTCAGGATTGCCGACTGTCCACACAAACCAACACGGGTATTTTCACCGTGCTTTGTCCTCACTCACAAGCTTTGTGGGGAAACTTTCCAAAAGATCACCCATCCCACAAGTGCTCCAAGTCAAGCACGCTTAACTATGGAGTTCTTATGTTCTGGGCTCCCGATCTTCTTTTCAGGAGCCCAGAACATAAAAACTCCATAGTTAAGCGTGCTTGACTTGGAGTGATTGTGGGATGGGTGACCTTCTAAGATGTTTCCCAGAAAGTATGTGAGTGAGGACAAAGCACGCTGAAAAAACCCGTGTTGGTTTGTGGGGATAGTCGGCAATTCTAAAAGCAGTTCGGGCCGTTACAGTTTACCTTAATGCAAACATTTTCTGTAGCCTAGGAATTATTGGTAGATAGAACATTGCCTTAACAGGAACTGGTTTGTTCTTACTTGTCCCGGTCTTGCGAGGACAATACCTCGACGCTTGACAAAATCTGCATTCAAGCAGTGCACCATCATTTTTGCCGAATTCATCATCGTAAAAGAGCATGCACCCATTCACACAACAGTCAATCCTCTTAGCTTGGAGTCCCAACTTGGATACTAACCTCTTCGTGTAACGGCCTGGACTGCTTTAAGGATTGCCGACTGTCCCCACAAACCAGCACGAGTCTCTTCAGCATGTTTTGTCCTCACTCACACGCTTCCTAGGAAAAGTTCCCAGGAGGTCACCCATCCCAGAATTACTCCAAGTCAAGCACGCTTAACTTTGGAGTTCTTACGTGATGGGCTACCGAAAAGAAGATGCATCTTGTTTTTATAGGTAGTACAGATCAATTCTTATAAGCCTTCCGTCAACTGCACAGTCCCATACCTGCACAGCCTCAGGATCGCTCTCATTCCGATGTGAATCGGTTCATTCATGTCTCCCTCTACCTAGAAGCCTGCCAGGAGCCGCTCCTTGTCCATGCCTCATACACTGGCGATCACTCCCCGCCCTCGTCAGCCCCGGGTGTTACATGCCCACCAGCTTCCGCTTGGTTCGTCCCCGAACCACACCGTACTGGGAGAGGTCCGCTCTGATACCATTTGTAACGGCCCGGACTGCTTTAAGAATTGCCGACTGTCCCCACAAACCAACACGAGTCTCTTCAGCGTGTTTTGTCCTCACTCACACGCTTCCTAGGAAAAGTTCATAGGAGGTCACCCATCCCAGATTACTCCAAGTCAAGCACGCTTAAATTTGGAGTTCTTACGTGATGGGCTACCGAAAAGAAGATGCGTCTTATTTTTATAGGTAGTACAAATCAATTCTTATAAGCCTTCTGTCAACTGCACAGTCCCATACCTGCACAGCCTCAGGATCCCTCTCATTCCGATGTGAATCGGTTCATTCATGTCTCCCTCCACCTAAAAGCCTGCCAGGAGCCGCTCCTTGTCCATGCCTCATACACCGGCGATCACTCCCCACCCTCGTCAGCCCCGGGTGTTACACTTCGCATCTTAATAATTTTTGGGTAAACCGTCATTTATAGGCATCACGTCCAAAAGCATTTTCGAAAAATAGTCCAAACACTAGTCAGCAACATTCCAATTGGACTTGCAAGCTAACAGTCTAACGTACATCGATAATTTAGAGTCTGAGGCGCCTTGATACAACGGCTTATTTGTCTCAATCAAAAGATTATAAAATCTTTGTGCTTCCTCATTCGGCAGTTCTTTGATGTTATCGTAATCATGCGCCTTATTTACTCTGAGAGCATCACCCCATCATGTCTTGCATTAGCGTAAATTGTTCACCATATCCCATATCTGCGCAACTACCTGAACCACCTATGCATTTCTCATCAACCCCTAAATCAACATCTGGCACTTCTTCACCATGATCAGTCCAAATCCAGTAATTGTCCTTAAACCCAACTTTATACAAGTCTGTTTTCACCTCATCATCGCTCTTAATCCGTCGACATTGACATTTAAGGTACCGACACCTAATTCCCCCATCATCGATGAAACGTTGTAATCGCTTCGCGTGAGCAACAAACTCTTAAACCCCATATACAAAGGATCGTTTCAGATCCCTTCTTCCCGGATATAACCTATCATATATCCAACTACGATTCGAAGGATAAAAATCCATCTTCTGCATGTTAAAAGAATGCAAAACCATTAAATTTGGACAACACGCCGACTTAGATATATCCACATTCACTTTCTATATTTGGTATGACCCTATCCCATTCGAGAAGAAACTTTTTCAACACTCGATTCTAGTAGTAATAGTTATTACCTAATTCACATGTCTTATATTTGACGAAATTTCGACAGCATTTTCCATTGGTCTCTAAGTACAATACTTGACTGTAATACCGCGATCAAGTTTGCACCCAGAGAACAAAAGGAAATGTATTGGACCGAAATTTCGTCAACTATAAAGCATTAGAAATAAACAACATTACTATTATACGAGTGAAGAAAAAGTTTTTTCCTAAACTGTCCTCCTTGGAACATTCAAGGTTCAATACAATGAGCGGCACCTCTATGCGAGTACACGCCTACTCAATAATATTGAACCTCAAACGGGAAGCTAAGGTTTTGCTCAAGTATTAATAACTCGTCTAGAAAATAAAATTTTAACCTTTATGAGGTAATTTTACCTTTTGCACTTGAAAGTCAAGTTCATAGGGTAAATGCAATTGTTCAAATCCCCCACACTTTAGCAACATAAAGTGCATAGGAACGGATCAAAGTTCCAAACAAACCAACAAGTAACTATTCTAAAAAAATTATTCATCTAAAAAAAATGTCATACTTGAATCAAGCCTTATTAGGTTTTTAAATTTTATTCATTATTTTGTTTTTTTTCGTTTTAAGTCTTATGAGCCTTAACAGCTATTTTAAGTGCTAAGAAAAATTGGTATTATATTCCTTATTGCGGATTTATTTATTTTATTAACCTATTTTATTATTTAATTACTGTTGTAATTTAATTTCAAATATTTAACCTATTTAGTCAATTATTTAAATATTATTTATTATTTCTACCTTATTTAATTATTTAAATCTTATTCAT
This sequence comes from Ammopiptanthus mongolicus, assembly GCA_039655645.1. Classification (NCBI taxonomy): domain Eukaryota; kingdom Viridiplantae; phylum Streptophyta; class Magnoliopsida; order Fabales; family Fabaceae; genus Ammopiptanthus; species Ammopiptanthus mongolicus. The sequence continues at coordinate 79,174,343 of CM077345.1, forward strand.
TAATTAGTCCCGCCACATCTTACTATCCGCTGCCCAACCATCTGCAATCTGCCATGACTCAGCCACCACCACCTGGGCATTTTTTTCAGGTCCAGGTTTCTAACTTAAGCTAATTATATCCATAAATTATTTTTTAATTATAAGTCTTATGAGACTTAATACAAATACAAGTGTTAAGTGATTTTGATATTCTATTCATTAGTATTTTATTTTACTATTTATGATTTATTAAGTATCCAATTTTTATTTAATAATTAAATTTTAAAATTTGTTAAAATTTAAGTCTTATGAATAAATTTATTATAATTATTTAAACAGATTATTAAAATTAGTTCTAACATAATTAACACAAAACAAAAGCAAAATAACAACCAGATGCAACATAACAACCAGCAATAATATCACATGCGCATTTTTATTTTAATCATCTAACATAAAACAGAATTAACAAATTAACACAAAACATGAATTTTTATTTTAATCATGTAACACAAAACAGATTATTACTCAAGAATTAATGACAGACCTGGGAGCAAAGGGACTGGAAAGATAGAGTTTTGGTGGTGTTGCTGGTGGTGCTGGTGGTCCACTGCAAAAATTAAAAAAAAAATGTCGGGGGAGAAGGACAGACGGACAGAGGAGAGGGAGAGGTGTTGGACTTATAGTGGTGCGGTTGGTGGTGGTGGGGCGCGAACAGGGGCTCGTGGTGCGGTTGGTGATGCGGCGAGGTGGTGCTGGTGGTTGCTGGTGGTGCGGATGGTGGCGGTCTCAGTGGGTTGTGGTGGTTGATACAGAGGAGAGGTGAGGAGAGGGAGATGGTGGCGGTGCCTGGGACAGCAGAAAAAAGAGGAGACAGAGAAGAGGAGAGAGCTGAGGGAGAGGGAAGTGAAATGAAGGGGAAGGGGGACTATGCTCATGTTAGTAATAGTGACTGACGGTCTACCCACGGCTAAGCCGTCGGTAATTATAAGTTACGCTTACCGATGGCCAAGCCCGTCGGTACTGATAAAGCGACCATTACACTTACCGACGTCTAGGCCGTCGATAATCATAAGTAACGGTTACCGACGGCCAAGCCCGTCGGTACCATTAAAGTGACCCTCGATACCCTTACCCTAACGTCTGAAAACCCAAACATCGTTTACCGACGCCTCGGCCGTCGGTAACCCATAAATACCCTTACCCACGGCTACGCCCGTCGGAAAAGTAGTGGGAATAATTTGGCGCCTATTTGCGCCAAAATTAGCGAAGGTTCTACCGGCGGCTTGTCCCTCGGAAAACTTATCGATGGTCTAAATCGTCGGTAATCTGGTCATTTAAGGGTTCGCGTTATACCGACGGCCTAGGCCGTCCTTATGGCCTTCGGTAACAAGCCGTCGGTATTCTCGGGTTTTCTTGTAGTGCAAAATCTTAATAAGTAAGAAGAGAATTACTGTATAAAATACCTATGATAAGTCCTGGCCAATAGTAGGTTAATAACAATGTATGTTTGCGAATAATTTGTTAGATAAATATAAAAGAGATAGGCTGTCATTATCATAGCACACACCATTAGGATTACCAGTATAGCCAAACTACTCCATGTGCATATTTTGAGATAAGGCATATAAACATGTAATTCTAAACAATAGACCATCAATAATCATTACATTTTTTAGGGATATAATCAACAATCATTAATTACATATAATTTGAATCAGAAGTTAATGCAGTTGGCCAACCATTGTTCCCTCTGCTTCAAAACCTCCAACAGAGAATAATTATACAAAAAATCATATGTACCTTGCACTTTTGGTATGGGGCAAAAGTGGGAGAGAGTGGAGAAGCGACGAAGGGCAACCAAAGGACACCTTGGAGGTAATCAGTCATGGAGAAAACAAGGATCACACTGGTTCACTCTGTTCGTGGATAACTTGCACCCTAGCATCAACGAGGGTGAACTGAAGGAGCTTTTTCAGAGGATTGGTGAAATCAAGTATATCTTCATATCAAGGAAACAGAGGCATATCAATCAAAGAAACTTTGGCTTGATGACATTTGCACACAGAAACGCAGCCACTGAAGCAATAAGGAAAATCAATGGACGTTTGATGGAGGGAGAAAAACTCTTTGTAAATTGGGCAAGGTTTGAGAAAAGCATAAGAATACCACAAAAAGATCACCCACAAAGGAAAAGCTGGATAACAACGAGGGAAATAATAAGGTGTGACAGGTAAGAACAGGGGCCAAAACTGGAAGGTTTCAGAGATCATAGATCCTTTAAAGATGTTCTAATGCAAAAATCTTTTAAGAACAAGGAGATTTGGCGACCTAAGCAGAGGGACGCAACAGAGAATCCAACAAAACAAAAGACCAATCAAGCACCATAAAATAGTGTTGTGAAAACAAAGGTGAGGGAGGAAGATCTCCAATGGTTAACAAGGAGTATTATTATAGAGATTAATGAACCATGGAAAGCAGAGTATCTGTTAAGGAAAATAACAGCAAACTGGGCACAGGTTTTGCAGATTCGAGACTTAGGTAGCTTTAAATTCATTGCTACTTTTGATTCAGTGGATGAGATAGAGAGAGCCCTGAGTCACCATGAAGATATGGTAAAAGAAGATATCTCATATTTAAGAAGACGGAATGAAGATGAAATATGCACAAAGAGATGTGTGAGATTGGAGATCTTTGGTATACCACCGCATGTTTGGGACAAGGAAACAATGAAGAGTATTTCTGGACACGTAGGACAAGTAGTATGCATTGAACAGAACACATTGGAAAGGAAATCAATGGCCTCTGCAAAAATCATTATACAAACAAGTTTCCTACCATTTATTGAGAAGCAATTGCTTTTAGAAGTAGATGGCAAAAAATTAGAGATATATCTCAAGGAATTGGAGTCATATGATATTTGGCAACCCAAACAAGTCCCAAACAAGGGTGCTTCTATGGTGCACCCATGCGCCATTTTCCTCAATCAATATGGACCAATAAAACTACCAACTTGGCATGTACCTTTAGATGTGTGTTTTTTGTCCGGTCAAAGCACACTCCTGCTTTCATACTTGCAATTCTATTCCTCCGTACTTGCACCATGAAACCACCATTTTCTTCAACGAAGCCCACCACCAGAGAAGGAACTCTCCTTCATCCAGAAACAACTCAAACTACAGCTCCACCACCTCACCTTCTGCAAACTCACCCTAACCTAGGTAAAAGAAACAAAAATCCTAACCCTTAAATTAATCACAAAATACGGAAGAGAAATGAAAGAGGGATGCTCATAATGGTGGCAACACAGAGCGGAAGACGGCAAGACTTCACGATGGTGCGTGGATGCGAGCAAGACACCAAACCGAGTCTTAAATTGATGTATAAATACAAATAAAAATACACGTAAATGACCTAGAGTGAAAATACAGACAATCAAAAATACATTTGACTCAATAAATGTTTTTTGACCTAGTTAAAAGTGGCCCAAATCATGTGCAAAAATGGAGCATTCCCATTGGCTGAAAAAACAAGTGCATGCTTGCACCATTTTTAACAAGGTGTAACTTAGATGAAACCCCCAAACATATCTGATCAACTTAGTAACTCGGTAGCAGGTCCCTGAAACTTCCATGGCAGACTCAGCAAGATGGAAGGAGAAAGAAGATTGTGACACCCCCTTCTGGGACATTTGGTAACCCATTACGGAAACTAAAAACTTTTTGTTTTGAAAAACACTCACTCGAGTGGTTATAGAAATCTGATACCAAAAACAAAACAGAACAATCATATAAAACAAATTGCCCTTCATCCTTTGTAATAATAACTCAACCTCGCCATAAGGCGTACATCATTTTCCCAATCTTTTCATATGCCATACGTACATCATAAATCCTAAGAGCTGGTCTAATACAAGAACATCTAAAGATGGTAGAATATACTACCTAATATACTTCAAACCCTTGAGACTAAGCCTCGTTGTTGCCAGTCCACACATCCTTGCTGTCGACATAAAGTGACTCCAGCTTCGGGGTCCCAAAGTGGCCCAGGGATCCGCTGAAATGCATCTGTACATGTATCCAAAAACACAATAGGGTGTCCAACATATACAAGCAAGGGTGAGATACCAATATATGGATTCAAACAAGATAACTATATATATTACACATCAACAGCACATGGACATATACAATCATTACGTATAAGATTCTACTGGATAAACAAGCAATATATCATAGGGTCTCATACCCGACAGTCATCGTCATTTTCAAAAGAAATGCATGACACTTCAATATTCATCATCTAATTCTCTACTTAATCTCCGGAGATCTCAACACCATTGTATAAAAACTGAGCTGATCAGGCTCAAGGTACATTGGCCCAAGGCAACAATGACCAGCACCTAAGTGCTTATTCCGAAGTACATGAACACCATGACATTACGCGATTACATGGAATTACATTCAGCGGTACTTGATAAACTATAAATGGTCATACGATATTGTCCAACTCAAGGCACAATATTCGTCAGTTGTATGACACCATTGTTCATCAAGGCACAATGTTACACAATGACTTAAAGTCATCACAGGGTTCCCTGCCATCAAGGTCCCCCAATCCAGATGGCACGTCTGCCTAAAAACAAATGCATGAGAAAAATGTTTCAAGTCTTGTCACTTTTCTTTGTGTTTGTTCTTTCGTTGTCGTAGCCCAAAGCTCCCGACTATTCACAATTTACACCGTTTTACAACTTTTCATCGTTAGCACAGGTCAAAACATCCGAGTGCTCAATCGCGGAACTTCAGACCGATGCATCAGCCCAAGTTCCGTGGTAATAGAAAACATCATTCACCTTTAATCACGTTTCCTCATCACAAGGGGACGTTTCCCCATAACAAGAGGAGGACACACAGTCCACAGGACACGCAGTCCATAACATTGTTGCACGGCTTCTCGTGCTATTTTTACAGAACACTAGTATCCCGACGTCTCACATACTAGGTTCACGTTTTTCATCATTTTTCACCGTTTTTCGTTCTGTGAAACACAAATCCAAAACGAAATCTCCGTAACTCATCCAAGTTGACAGATTTTACATCGTTGGGAAAACTCGTTTTACAGAAAAACTTTTCTGTTTGGAAACTGCTTTGTAAACCAGTGGATTTTTGATAAAACTTATCTTTTGTTGTAAAGTCCCTTCCCAAAAACTATTTTTGAAAGGAAACATCTGAGACCAAAGACGTCGTCCCAGAATAGCATTACTGTTTTTCGAAAACGTTTTTCGTAAATCTTTTCGGAATTAAACATCGTTTAGCCTTAAAACGTTCTAAGTTCCACAACTTGACTTACTTTTTCCACATAAAAATCAAGTTACTCTTAAAAACTAACTTTTCCTACTAACTTCATAAAATATTTTAGGATTTCTCTTTTCCTTTAGAAAACTAGCATCGTTGAAAATCCCCAACGTTTTTCCCAAATCAATCTTTGGTATTACTACAAAGCTTTTTAAAGCTTTTATCTTTGTTAGTTAATTGAGCACTGACCACTGTCAGGCTTTCCAAATCAGCAATCCACACCAATACAATTAACAATTCAACATATAGCAGATAATATAGTCTATCACATGCCTTAAAGTACTCGAACACATAACTGCAAGTAGTCATCAACATATCAAATAACATCTGAGCATGACTTAAACAACCAACATACAGTCAAACCAATAGATTCAGACAACACACCAAGAACACATAGTTATTGTAAAATTCCTCAGGCAAACCCCCTTACCTCTTGAAGTTCCCGGTAAGCGCAAAGTTGTCCAATCAGTCCAGAAGTCGCCCAGTTTCTTATCCGATTACTCGTCGGCAACTACACATAATCAATCAATCAATACAACAACTTTAAATCATCAAAATTTCTACTAATTGCCCCCTCCTAACTTCGGCCATGTATAAGAAAATATGGCTAGGATTCTCAAAATTTCACATACTCTTGGATTTATGATCATAGAATATTCTAGAATTAAGGGAAATTGTCATAAATTGAAAATTGAAACAACATCCTCCTCCTCCTTTGGGGCGTGAATTCGGTTCTCTCTAGTACCATAGGCTAAGAATTTTAGTTTGCTTCAAGCTCTTCGATTCAAGACATATAGGTAAAAGAAAGATAAAATCCATGGTTATTTGCTAAGAATTGAAACAAAATCCCATCTCTTCACACCTTTAGGGTTTCGGTCCTATGGTACAAAAATAGGGCAGCCTTGTGATGTCCTTGGATGATAAATCTAGAGGTCTTAATGAGTTCATAGAGAGTAATTTCATGAGCATAGGAATTTTCTACAATAAGTTATGGATTTTTTAAGCTAAAACCCTAACCTTCACCTACATCATAAACATCCATGATCATCTAGGGAGGAGAAGAGTGAAGCTCACCTCTTGATTAGTAAGGGTTTGCAAGGATTGAAGCTTCTCCTAATCACCTTAGTTGAATTGCCTTCTTGAATTAAAGGAACTTGTAGAGTTTTATGGAGAGTTATGAAGAGTTTTGGAGAGAAAAAAATGAAAAGGGAAGAAGGAGAAGAGGAAGAGAGAGCAGCGTGAATAGGAGGGGAAATGGGGTGAAGATGGGTGTTTTAACTCTTAGTAATTAATGAGGGATAGAACGGTAATTTTACTACAAGGGCAAAATGGTCATTTGCCCCCCTAAAGTCATGATGACTTTGGTGAGTCACTAGGTGACTCACCCTAGTGAGGTGGATGGATAGTGACTTAGTGTTTATCTGTTAACGGGTCCCGGTAAATCCGTATTCGGTTCTGTAAAATCACGTTTTTCACTTTTTCAGTGAAAATTTTTAAATTTCCCAATATCGTGGAAAATTTAATTTAAAACCTAACTGTTTCATTCACGTGTCAAAATTAAGTCATCTGAGCAGTAAAATCATACTGTCAATGTAAAACGCAGATCGGCTCCGTCTGAGTTTTCGACCAAAATTTAACCATAGCTTCCTACGATAGCGTAGAATATGACTATGGTCTCAGATTATTTTATTTCACTTTCTAAACCCTCCAATAAAATGCAAACGAATAAATACTGTTTAATTAAAACAGAAAGCTCGAAAGCTTGAAAAATCGGGGTGTTACAAAGATTATGATGACATGGCAGAAAATGGGAATATTTCAGTTCAACTATTTATTAATAATAAAATAATTTTCCAGTTCAATTCTACCCCTCTGGCTACCATACAAGGAAGTAATGCATTGAAAAATTCTGCAACTATGCGTTCACATCTTGTTCTTGTTAGGGATGGCAATGGGTACTGGACCCGTTGGGTACCCATAAAATTTACCCGCTATGGGTAGGGTAATTACCCGCTAATTGAGTATGGGTTCAAGCACGGGTAATTACCCGCCCCATACCCGCACTGTATATATATTTATTTTTTAAATATTTATTTATATACACATAATCTAAATATGTGATATCTGATATAATATATTATATTCTGATATTAATTTAAAAAATTAAAAAAAAAACTTAAGGAAAGTAAGAAACCCTCTAACCTAACCTATTTCACTATCACTCTCCTAATCTCATTGTGACTGGCACCGCTGATTCAGTATCACTGTACCTTGCGGTCCTTAATTAAATTTGTGTTTGTTACTTTTAAGTAGTTAGAGTAATCATTTAATTTCTTGTTATGTTCTAGTTTTTATTGACATCATTGGACCAAAACAATATTTATATTTGAAAGATAAGCATTTGCAGTCTTTTGGGTACTCTGATTTAGATGATAACGTAATGTATCATTGTTTACTTTACGATGTGTTATTAATGGGTATCTTTCCAATTACACTTAATTAGTGTAATGTATCTTTTTTAGCAGATTTTGGAGAGTGCCAGTAGCCCAGGAGTGCCAAGTTTATGAATTATTGTTCTTAGAAGTTTATTGTAATATTTAATTGATGTTTTGGAGATTGATTATTGAATATTTTGTATTAAAACCTTTGGATTTCATGTTCACAAATTGATTATTAAATCCACAAATTTCATTTTTTTGTTTGGAATGTAAGAGTTTACAAGAGTTTAGGCATTTTATTATTTAATTAAAATTTCTTATATTAAAGTGCGCGTAACGGGTGCGGGTACTGATACTTAGGTACCCAAAGGATAAAAGTATGGGGTATTGAAGTTATTATCCACGAGGGTATGGGTTTGGGTATGGGTACTTTTTTAAAACGCGGGTACGAGGACGGTACTATAGTACCCTACCCATACCCTACCCATTGTCGTCCCTAGTTCTTGTTCCTATGCGTTGAAAAATGCATTGAAGAGACAGTAAGAGCGTGCTTGGTAAGTCTCATCCGCTAGCTTAGTCCCATTTGGTAAGCACGTTTATCATTAGCGATTACGTTTTTTTACGAGCTTATATCGTTTTTTCAGACGTTACCTTCAAGTAGTGGTTGAGCTTATAGCTTATAACATCTGATTTTCTCCCCTCTTTTATCCTTATTATTTTATTTTAATTCCACATTAATCCTCTTCAATTTATAATAAAATATCATATCATAATATAACGTAATATAAATATTTTAATTCCACCTTTACCCTTTTCAATTTATAAATATTTTATTATAATAAATTATAATAAAATACAATGTATTCTTTTTTAAGTACAACATTTATTTGATAACATAACATATATAATGATATAATTTTATATGATAATATAACATATTATAAACATCTAAGATTACCATTGATATAATTTTTTATATATAATAATGCATCAACATTTTTTTATATAATAGTAGAGTTTAATTGTTATACACTGACAATGTAAAACATTTTTACACAGACATCCAATCATAAGTTGTCACATCAGTAAAAAATTGACTTTTATCCTAACTACCTTCAAAGTCATCCATACCATGATTGATGATTGGTTGTCTGTGTAAAAATGTTTTACACTGTTAGTGCATAACAATTAAACTCATAATAGTAACGTTCAATATTTATAATACTAACATATATATAATTTTTTTTATGTATAAAAACATTTATATAAAAAGGACATTTTATATTTATGAGCTAGTTTAACCGCTAGTTTTATCAAACAATTCCATACCAATAAGTTAGTTTATCCCCTATCAGCTACCTCATTCGCTATCAGCTAACTTATCCGCTATCCGTTAGTTTTACCAAACAGGCTCAAAGAATGAATACTATGACTGATTGATATGCGTTAATCCCAAACTTAAAAGATATAAAATAGTACAATTCACATTGTCAAAGGAAAATCAAATAAATTAAAGATAAAACACATTTATCTCAACTTCTCGTACTTATAAGTGTGTCTTTAGAGCATCTTCAATGGGAGTTGCTTATAAAGTTCTAAAATCCATGTGGTAAATAAGTAATCATTGTTTAATTTTTTTTTCCCAATGCAGTTGATCTATGTAGCAATATGGGTTGCTTAAAATAAGACATGGTTGCTTATATAAGGAACCCCGATGAGTTGCTTATGAATAAAAAATTAATTTTTGCTCAAATCTCAAGGATTAGTTGCTATTTTAAATTAAAACAAAATTATGTGCAAATAAAAAAAATATAAAAAAATGTGGGTTGCTTAAGGATTGCTTAAATGGGTACCATTGGAGTAAAAGTACGATGGATTGCTTAAATATGATGTGGCACAGTAGGACTCACTTAATGAGAGACAATTGGGTTGCTTAAATATTACCCATTGAAGATGCTCTTAGATCAACTGTGAAAAATTGATTATTTCAATAATCGATTATATGGATAATTAATTATTGTTATAACTGATTATAATAGAATCAATTTTATCTTTGGATGTGTTTGCTGAAAAGCGATTATAAGATAATTTATTTTATTTAGGTTGTGTAAAAAAATTACTTACACATCGTAAATTACTAAAATGGGTATGAAGTTATTTGGATAATTTTATAATATTTGTTTAGTAATATTTAGTTTTGTAGCGGTGACATAGGAAGAATGTTATTGATTTCAAAATAATCTAACAGTTTTTTAAATAAACTTCAAAATTCTAGCTTATCTAAAAATAATTTTTTATCATAAAAACGGCTTTTTGAAATTTGATCAGTTTATCCAAACATACCAGCTTCTACTGAAAAACAATTTTCACCATGAAAAATAGATATTTGGGCAAGATTTAATCTTAGGGGGTGTATTGGATTAAGATTTTAAAGGATTTTAAAAGATTTTTTTATGATAAAAAAGTCTTGTTGTATTCAATCAAGACTTTTAAGTAATTAAAATAAATCTTGTGGTATTCAATTAAGACTATATATTAGGATATCTTAAAGAGAGAATCCAAAACTAGTGGTATTCAATCAAGACTTTTTCAAATGACAAAAAGTCTTGTGGTATTCAAAAACTTCCTGATTTCGATGAATTGTTTTCTAAGGTGGATTTTGTGGGACTTTGTGTGATTTTTTAGTAACAAAAAGTCTCACACTAACACATGAGATTTCTCAGGATTCTCAATTTTTATTTCTCTTTACCTTATATCTTCACATTTCTTTCTCCTGCCTCCCTCTATCCCTCTCCTTTCTCCCCCTCTCCCTCCCTCCCTCCACCTTCCGTCCCTCCCCCTTTCTTCCCGCATGCTTGTCATTCAACCCAACAAAAATTACCAAACAAAACGATTTTAAGATATTTACTTCAATAATCGATTATATATTTATTGTAATAATCAATTATAATGAGAATCGGTTTTTGTTTAGGTATATTTGTTAAAAAACAATCTTAAGATAATCTATTTGTTTGGATGATGTAAAAAAATACTTTTATATAGTAAATTACAAACTTCTGGCTTATTTAAAAACAATTTTTTGAAATTTAATCAGTTTACTCAAATATATCAGTTTTCACTGAAAAATAACTTTTATCACGAAAAATAGATATTTGGATAAGATTTAATCTTACTCAAACACCCTCTAAGATTTCAATCTTTATCTCATCAATTGTGATGAAGAGTATTTGAAGTGAAACATAATATATATATATATAATAATATAAAAAGTAATATAATGCTTAAAAGCTTGATCTTTAATATTTCTCAATTTAATCTAAATTCTCCTACGTTATACGTAAAAATTTGAATAAAATGATTAAAAGATACAAAAGATAGATTCATCAAAAGAAAAAAGATACAAAAGATAATTATATAAAAAAAAAGACACAAAAGATAAAAAAATATTAATATCAAATACAATCAATTAAAATTAAATCAAATCAAATAAAAATCCTGCCTAATAAAAGGTATAGATATGCACAATCTTATATCAATCAGATATTGATGTTATTTATTGATAATTTGAGTTCTATAAGGATTACTATTTACTGAGCATCAGAAAAAAAAAAAAAGATAACTATTTATTAATAATAATATAAATGTCAAGTTCAATAATACCCCTCTGGCAACTATATAAGGAAGTAGAATGCATTGGTAAATTCTACAAGTAGACTTCACATATACTAGTTTGTTATTTTGTTCCCTTCATTACATGCACGACAACAACTCCAGTGAAGACACAGTAAGAATGGATGGCTTCAGTGATCCCTCCTTACCCTCCACATGGTTTCCTTTCAATGTCTTGGTTGATGTAGCAACCAAAAAATGGGTGAAGAGACAACGGAAGAGAAGTTCCATAATTCCTTGCATTAAGATCAAGGATGATCATCTGAATCCAAAGAAAACAGTGAAAAACCATGCTAATGATGGAGGAGCCTCCTTAAGATTGAAGTTTCATCTGCATCCAGAGAAAACAGTAAAAAACAATGCTAATGAAGAAATAGTCTTAAATGATCAACATAGTTTCTCTAAACAAGAGTCTTCTTCCAACAAGAAAGGCAAGAAACCCATCATCTACTCCTCCTTGGATTCTGCCACTGAAGGATCCACTTCAAGAAACAAGAAAGGCAAGAAACCCACCATCTACTCCTTGGGTTCTGCCACTGAAGGATCCACTTCAAGAAACGAGGATGTGGTCAACAATATTTCCCATTTCAAAGAGGATGATCATGTTCTCAACATGGAGAAAAGGAATGGTTTGAAACGCACACATGAAGATGAAGATTTTATCAATGATATTGAAGAGAATGATATTGATGTTCTTGATCAAGAATGGGCTCCAATATGTGAGTCTTCCTCCAAGAAGAAACAAAAGAACTCAAAGGGCTGTGGCAATAGCAAAAGACAAAAGTCAGAAGATGCAGCAGACACAGTACCACTACCACCTGATTTGCCCCAAGAGTACAAGAACAAGATCAATGAAATGGGTGGCAATCAAATCACTCTAGTGATACAAAAATCTCTGTATACAACAGATTTGAGCCCACAGCATAATCGGCTTTCTATGCCTTTGAAGCAGGTCAAGATTGATGCAAGTAATTTCTTGAGAGAGGAGGAACTACAGGTTTTAGAGAAAAAGCAAGGCATGGAAGTGCCATTGCTGCAGCCATCACTTGAACTGAAAAACGTAACTTTGGCTAAATGGGACATGCCTAAATCATCAGGAGCCACCAACTCTACCTATGTTCTGAGGTCATCTTGGATGAAAGTTGCAGCAGCTAATCAACTAGAACAAAATGATGTAGTTCAAGTATGGTCATTCCGGGTTCAAGAAGAATTATTCATGGCTCTTGTCAAAGTTCAAACCATCAATGTATAGTTTTTTCTTTATTGGTCAGTAAAGTTAAAGTATATTTTATACTTTTAATTAATACATGTCTTTTAAGCAATATTCAAGGATATTTTATTTAGAGAAATGTTAGGGTTTCTAGTTATGGTTTTGCCTGGGTTTCTTGATTTGTAGTGGATTCCAAACTGAGATGAATTAATTGTGATTTGAGAATGTATTGATTAAATTCACTAGTGTACCACTTTTTAAGTTCTATTGTCACTCCTCTCCAACCAACTTTTTTTTATTTTTCTAGAATACCCTTTATCAAACAATTGATTCAAAATTACTTATCTATATCCATTCCTATCTATAACTATCTAAAATTTTAATTGACAATTTTAATTAATTATTTTTTAATTATATTTTAAATTTATTAAATACTTTTCTTTGTTATTAATTATTTACAAATATTAATTAAATAAATAGTGTAAAATAAAATTAAAAATAACATTAAAAAAATTAAAATTATATCCAAATAATAAATAACATATGTTCTTACAATACATAGAAACATAAATAAAAAAACTAATATGAAAATCTAATAATCCTTATCATAATGATGAGGAGACTGGATACGATCATCGAAAGCGTCATCATCATCGTCGGCTGATCTGGATGGAGGGGCTGCTGCCGGGGGGGCTGTTGGTGCATTTGTTGTATGCTCAGTAGCATCTGCTCCATTCGCCGCTCACGCTCCTCGGCACGATGCTCAGACTCAGCCAGTCTCTGCCTCAGCTTAACAATCTCCTGATCAGCGTGGTGACTAGCTCCAATGGATGCTGTGGCGCTGATATCCAAGCGTGAAGACCCTTTCCGATAGTTACCGGAAAGGTCTCCTGCACCTTAAAGACGACCTTTCTTCTTGCCGCCAACAACCTCAGCCCAAACACGCAGTGCAAGTCGCTCCTCCTCTTCGGGCTCAAGTGGGGTGGAGGAAGATATGTTGTTGCCTGAGACATCCTCTCCTCAAACTCCTCCTGTTATGCATAATCAAACAAATTAATGAAGACTATATATAATAAAACCATACATTTTAAAACTATTAATAAATGAGGCATTACCTGAGTGCGCCTAGAGCGCTCATCTACATACTCGCCAGTACCCTTCCTAGTGTGGGTGTGGCGGTGGAGCTCGTTAATCGGCACTAGTCCTCTTCTGTCCCAGACCTGTACGTACACAAACATAAATTATAAGTAAACAATAATTAAAAAACAATACCAATAACATATGTATTAAATACGAATGAATGTACCAGACGCTCAAAGTAATCCGCCTGGCAGATGAAACCTCCTGTGTGTAGGCTCCCACCATTCTCTGATGCCCTATTTTTCTTTGTTTAGGCTGATTTTTTCTGGAAATCAGCAGTAGCCCAGTGGCGGCATAGGGCATCCCAGACTGTATCTCCCATCCATGAGGGTCGCTCGCCCCTCAAGCGAGCATCCCTGAGCATATCGGATAGGCGATGGGAGGCCTTCATATGAAGGTTCCTCTCGACCAACGCTTCATGCTCGGCTCTCCAAGCAACTTTTGTCTGCATTAGAAATATATAAATAGTAATTTATTATATTAATAATTTATATGAAATAATAAGCCAAAACATATTAAGTAAATTGAAAATTACAACTTATCTATAAGCGTCAAAGAAACTCCGCCTCTTATTGTCCTTGAGCTGTCCCCATGTGAACCAAGGATAATGGAACATCGACTCAATAACAGTTGTGATGTTCTTCGAAGCTACCTTCGAAGGAAGTAACATTAACAGTAAAAGCATGAGAATCAATATCAAGTAAAAACATATAATTAAAATTGAATAAATTTATTTTATTATTCTTACCCTTTACCAGATGGCCTGATGATAGGTCGACCATCGACCATGACCTCAACCTTCTCCGCCTCTGCATCCGCCTCAGAAGGTGAGGGTGTATACCCTGGACTATACTCCTGCTCCTGCTCCATAGTCTGATGACCAGGTGATGATGCACCCACACCAGCTGAACTAGAAGCGCCTCGATGTGTATGTGTCTCAAACCCCAGGGTGGGAATCATATCGATTCCGGATGCTGTGAATGGCGTAGGTAAAATCGGTGGAGTAGGTGCAGCCGATGGAGGCGGTGCTGCCTGCGGTGTATGTGGTCGCTGTGTAGGTGCAGGCGTGCGTGATGGGAGTGCAGACACCGCAGGGACAGATGTCGAAGGGATAGACACAAAACCATCTGCAACGTCACGAGTAACCATGCGAGGTGCCCTGGTCCGACGACGAGTCGAACGAGGAGCAGTGTCGACACCCTTACCCTTACCACCTGTGGGTGGTATGGGTGGCGGTGGATCACGTCCTCCAGATGCCATGTGTCTATAGAGTAATTTAATGTAAAGATGAAATAATAAAATAATTACGAATAATCATCTAAGATGGAACAATAATTATCTAAGTTCCATTCATAGTTTTGACAAGTTACATGATCTAATTATAAAGGTTACATGTTCTTAAGTTTTATTCAGAATTTGACAAAAAGTCTCCATTATCTTCAGATCTAATTTCAACATTTTCTTCTCTTGAATCAATGACTTCGTCTTCTTCATCCAAAAGCTCCTGAACAGATGACAAGTTATCATTATCCACTTCTTCACCAGCAGCTTCCAAGTCTCGTAAACCAACAATACGCTCAACTTCAATGCCTTCATTTACAGGAGATATTTCATCCACTTGATAAGGCACATCTTCCTGCTGATCATCAGCTTCAATGCGACCCCTTGGTTTCGTCTTGATGACGACACACCAACCTCGTTTGTCCTTTCGGTTTGCTGGGTACGGGACATAATACACTTGTCTCACATTCTGTGCTAGGATAAACGGATCAAAGTTCTGATATATGCTACCCATGCGGATGTCCACCGTATTATATTTGGGATTTAATTTTGTGCCTCTAATGGATGGATCAAACCAATTACAATAAAATAGAACTATTCTTTTAATATAGTCTAAAGTAGTATACGCCAATTCATATATATGTTGGATTACTCCGTAGAAGTCATCTTCACCCCCTTCTGTGATGCCCTTCACGTAAACCCCGCTGTTAATTGTTTTTTTACCCTCCGTCCATGAATGGGTATGAAATTTGTACCCGTTCACGAAGAATGTGTGCCATTCTTTAACACATGAATAAGGACCGTCGGATAAGTTCCTTAAGTGTCTATTGAGAGGAGTTGGTGCCTCATGGGAAACCTACGTATGGATAAATTCCTTATGTTAGATGCAAAAAAGTTATGTAATCCTATGTACAGAATTTGAATATACTTACCTGTTGCGTAAACCACACTGAAAAATATGCATGTATACGAGGAGACTGTTCTTGCTCGCTTATGTTTTCAGATAACAAGAATGCTCTGTACAAATTGGACAATTCATATTTTTAGCAGAGTAGTATTTATTATTTTATGTAATTGAAAAAAAGGATATGCAATACATACTCAAGGTATGGCTTAACTTTGGTGCAATTAATCAACACATGGACATGAGCTGACTTCCTCTCTGCATCCGTTAACCAGTGGGTCAACTCCTTCCCGGAATGACGACCTGACTGACAAAAGACTGACAAGGCTAACATATGTCTTTCACTTTCATTTTCCATTTCATTCCTACTATTTCTCGGTGACAACATGAAGTTGTTGAAATAATGAGAACAAAAATGAGTTGTCTCGTGATGTAAGTAAGACGCACAAATTGATCCTTCAACCCCAGCCTTATTTTTCACCGTTCGTTTTGAATCACCCATGAATCTATAAAATAACACACTGATAGCTATAGATATTACATTTAATTTCAAATGGAAACAAATCTATTTAAAATTGTATGATAGTTATATATACCTTTCAAATGGATACATCCACCTATATTGAGCAGGTTCACCAAGCCTTGCTTCATATGCGAGATGAACTGAGAGATGTTCCATGGAATCAAAAAATCCGGAGTGAAATATTCTCTCCAACTTGCATAGAATGATTGGAATGTTCTGCTTCATCCTTATCAGTTCATCGTCCTTAACGTTGCAGAACACAAATCTTTAAAGAATTGACTCAATTCAGTAAGCGGATTCAAGACATGGACTGGCAATGAACTAAAAGCAATAGGAAGTAAACATTCCATTAATACATGACAATCATGGCTTTTCATCCTATGCATCCTTCCCTTGCTGACATCAGCACATCTTGCCAAATTCGAAGAATAATCGTATGGCATCCTTAGTTCTGTATCCACTCACAAACTAACTTTGCTGCCTCAGCAGATAAACTATATTTGGCTTTGGGCTTTAACATTTTCCCATTAGCATGCCGCTTCAGCTCCAAGTCTGGTCGCCTATAGTACAAAGCTAAGTTCATTCTTGCCTTCTCATTATCTTTGGTCTTGCCACTCACATTCATGACTGTGTTGAATATGTTGTCAAAAAATTTGTTCTCTATGTGCATGACATCGAGATTGTGTCTCAACAAATTATCTTTCCAGTATGGGAGATCCCAAAAAATACTTCTTTTTGTCCAATTATGTACCTCCTTGTATCTTGGTAATCTGGACACACGACCATTGTCGGTGACTTTGGGCAATTCCATTACTCTCGTCCAAATCTGTTCTGGTGTAAACCTAGGCGGCGGCTCATCTCTTTCAACTTCTCCCTTTTTGAAGGCGTTCTTGTTTCGTCTAAATGGATGATCTCTTGGTAAGAACCTACGATGCGAATCAAACCAGGTACTTTTCCCTCCATGTTTTAAAGTAAAAGCCTTTGTATACTCCATGCAATGTGGACATGCAAATTTGCCATGAGTATCCCAACCAAACAACATACCATAAGCAGGGAAGTCGTTAATGGTCCACATCAAAGCTGCCTTCATGTAAAATTTCGCTTCCTTGCAATATCATACGTTTCCACGCCGGTCCACAACTTCTTCAGATCATCGATCAATGGCTATAAATAAACATCAATACCAGCTTTCGAATTCGATGGATCCGGTATGAGACAAGTCAAAAACATATAAGGTTTCGACAAGCACATTTCAGGAGGAAGATTATATGGGGTAACAATTACTTGCCAACAAGAATACGGCGTAGCCGACGCTTGAATATAAGGGGTAAAACCATCAGAGCATAAACCAAGTCTTATATTACGGGGATCCGCAGCAAAATTGGATGTACCCGATCAAAGTGCTTCCATGCTTCGCCATCAGAAGGACGGCCTAACATGCCTGAACTTCTTCTGTTCTCATAGTGCCACGTCATTTTTCGTACAGTTTGCATTGATGCAAACATTTTCTGTAGATTTGGAATTATCGACAGATACAACATTGCCTTAATAGGAACTGGTTTGTTCTTACTTGTCCTGGTGTTGCGAGGACAATACCTCAACGCTTGACAAAATCTGCATTCAAGCAGTGCACCATCATTTTTGCGGAATTCATTATCGTAAAAAAGCATGCGCCCATTCACACAACAGTCAATCCTCTTAGCCTGGAGTCCCAACTTGGATACTAACCTCTTCGCATCATAATAATTTTTGGGTAAACCATCTTTTACAGGTGTCATGTCCAAAAGCATTTTGGAAAAATAATCCAAATACTCATCAACAACATTCCAATTGGACTTGCAAGCTAACAGTCTAACGCACATCGATAATTTAGAGTCTGAGGCACCTTGATACAATGTCTTATTTGTCTCAATCAAAAGATTAAAAAATCTTTGTGCTTCCTCATTCGGCAGTTCTTCGGTGTTATCGTAATCATGCGCCTCATTCACTCCGAGAGCATCACCCAATATGTCCTGCATTGACGCAAATTGTTCCCCATATCCTATATCAGCGCAACTGCTTGAGCCACCCGTGCAATTCTCATCAACCCCTAAATCAACATTTGGCACTTCTTCACTATGATCAGTCCAAATCCAGTAATTATCCTTAAACCCAACTTTATACAAGTCTGTTTTCACCTCATCATCGCTCTTAATCCGTCGACATTGACATTTAAGGCACGAACATCTAATTCACCTATCATTGATGAAACGTTGTTGTCGCTTCGCCTGAGCAACAAATTCTTCAACCCCCTATACAAAGGAGCGTTTCTTCCCGGATATACCCTATCATACATCAAACTACGATTCGAAGGATAAAAATCCATCTTCTGCATGTTAAAAGAATGCAAAACCATTAAATTTGGACAACATGCCAACTTAAATACATCCACATTCACTTTCTTTATTTGGTATGACCCTATCCCATTCGAGAAGAAACTTTTTCAACACCCGATCCTAGTATTAATAGTTATTACCTAATTCACATGCCTTATATTTGGCGAAATTTCGGTAGCATTTCCCATTGGTCTCTAAGTACAATAGTTGACCACAATACTGCGGTCAAGTTTATGGCCAGAGAACAAAAGGAAATGTATTGGACCAATATTTCGTCAAATATAAAGCATTAGAAATAAGCAATATTACTATTATACAAGTGAAGAAAAAAAATTTTCCAAACTGTCTTCCTTGGACAATTCAAGGTTCAATACAATGAGCGGCACCTCTATGCGATTACACGCCTGCTCAATAATATTGAACCTCAAACGGGAAGCTAAGCTTTTGCTCCATTATTAATAACTCGTCTAGAAAATAAAACTTTAACCTCTATGAGGTAATTTTACCTTTTGTACTTGAAAGTCAAGTTCATAGGGTAAATGCAATTGTTCAAATCCCCCACACTTTAGCAACATAAAGTGCATAGGGACGGATCAAAGTTGCAAACAAACCAACAAGTAACTATTCTAAAAAAATATTCATCTAAAAAAAATGTCATACTTGAATCAAGCCTTATTAAATTTTTAAATTTTATTTATTATTTTGTTTTGTTTTAAGTCTTATAAGCCTTAACACCTATTTTAAGTGTTAAGAAAAATTAATATTATATTTCTTGTTGCAGACTTATTTCTTTTATTAACCTATTTTGTTATTTAATTATTGTTGTAATTTAATTTCAAATATTTAACCTCTTTATTCAATTATTCGTCTCGTCACATGCACTATCCGCTGCCGAACCCTAGTGTATTTGTTGCTAAATTTTATTCATTAATTAGTCTCGCCACATGCACTATCCGCTGCCGAACCATCTGCAATTTGCCATGACTCAGCTACCACCGCCCAGACATTTTTTTCATGTCCAGGTTTCTAACTTAAGCTAATTATTTTTATAATTTATTATTTAATTATAACTCTTATGAGGCTTAACACAAATACAAGTGTTAAGAGATTTTGATATTCTTTATATTAGTATTTTATTTTACTATTTATGATTTATTAATTATCCAATTTTAATTTAATTTAATTTTTAAAATTTGTTAAAATTTAAGTCTTATGAAGAAATTTATTATAATTATTTAAACAGATTATTAAACTTAGTTCTAACATATTCGAAATGTAACATCTATTGCATCGGCGCCTCCATCCGATGCTCACGATCCTCGTCACCCCGCTCACGCTCGTCGTTCGCTCTTCACAAATGTTATTGATAAATTATTATTTTTGTTTAAGTCTTATGAGACTAACCTAACACCGATTATAAGTGCTAAAAGAAAATAACATTTTTATTCATTGATTAATATTTACATATTATTTACATTAGTTACACTTAAATGACATTTTCACATCCAGATTCAGACTCATACCTAAAAATGGCATATTCTGAACCATTTTCACAACTAGAAGCAATATAACATGCATTTTCATCTCACATAGACATATAACATAGGGATTTTCATTTTTATTTTAATCCTCTAACACAAAATAGAATCCACCAGCCTAATCAGAGCCCAATCCCACAAAAACAGAATCCGCAAACAAATTTTTTCACATAAAACCAGTAGTAAAAATAATAACTTTTATCTCAAATTCAGAAGATGAAATAGGCATGACCAATATCAAAACTTTAACCCAAATTTAAGCTTAAATACAACAAATGTGCAATGAGCATGAACAATAGAGGCAAGAAAGCAAACCTGGAGCAAGAGGACTGGAAAGACAAAGAGTTTTGGTGGTGGTGGTGGTCCGGTTGCTGGTTCGTTGGTGGTGGTGGTGGTTCGGCTGCTGGTCCGGTGGTGGTGGTCCGGTTGCTGTCCGAAGCAAGAGCAAAGAAGATTAACACCATTGAAAAGAGAAAGAGGAAGAGGTGGTTGGACTTACAGTGGTCGCTGGACGGCAGTGGTGGCTCCGAAAGGTTGGTGGCCAAAGAGAGGGAGAGGGAGATGATTTAGAGGGCTAGAGAGAGCGTAGAGTGAAAGTGAGAAAGTGAGTTCGAGCAGACGTTTAAGTGAAGCTTATCGATGGCTAGGCCATCGGTAATTATAAGTTCCGCTTACCAATGGCCAAGACCGCCGGTACCAATAATGTGTCGTCGGTAACCTTACCCTAACGTCTGAAAACCCTAACGTCTTTTACTGACGGTCAAACCCTCGGTACACTTACCGACGGCTAAAGCCGTCGGGAACCCATAAATACCCTTACCGACTGCTATGCCCGTCGGAAACTAAGCTGGAAAAATTTGGAGCCTTTTTGAGCCAAAATTAGCAAAGGTTCTACCGGCGGCTTGTCCCATAGAAAACTTATCGACGGTCTAGACCGTCGGTAATCTGCTTACTTAAGGATTCACATTATACCGACAGCCTGGGCCGTCGGAAATGTTTGAGTTACCGACGGCTTTATGGCCGTCGATAAAAAGCCGTCGGTATTCCCGAGTTTTCTTGTAGTGAAGAAACCGTAGCACTGGTGATGGAACTTGACCAATTGATTGACGACTGGTGGAACTTTGCAAATTTTAGTAACTGACTTGTCTGTCATGATGTGTTTCAGAGTCAACCAGCATAAGCATGCCATACCACACAAGCAGAGCAGACCATGGAAGCTGAGACACAGGTGATGCCTGATGCATGGTGCACTATAGGTGCCTTGAACCTTTGTATGCATATGGTTGATGCACGCAAGGACTAAATTGTCCCACAATAGAAAATGATAGGGACTAAAATGGGCAACTTAGTAAAATTTTGAAGACTGATAAGGGTCACTAAATTAATTGTCAGGGACTTAGATGACTGATACGCTTTATGATTTTTTTGGTGTTTCATAGTGCATACTTGTGCCTACCAGTGCATGTTTTTGGTGCTTGACAATGTTGTCTGATTTACTGATCTACTGCAACATGTTGCCTAATGCATGATTTCCTTAATGCATTTCAGGAACAACCATGGGGAAGTCCACCTTCACCTCCACGACCTGCTGTCAGGCCACCTCCTATTAGGGCATCTGTTCAAAGCACACCTCCAGCAATGCCACCATCAATGTCATCCACACCATCTACTGCTGTGGAATCAATTCGGCCACCAGGACCACCATTCAAACCCAATAGGCCTCCAAGACTAGCTGGGACAACAACTGAAATGATTTTCATGCCAACACCTGGATTTAGGCCACCAGCACCAAAGAAGAAGTGAATGGATTTAGAGATTTAGCTAGCTGATGGGTGCACTTATGTAATGATATTTTGGAATGAATTTGGTAGTGATATTTTGGAACTGATATGATATTTTGGAACAACTCAATTGTAGTAATTTTTGGTACACTTAAGTGAATGGGATGGAATGAAGTTTGGTTCATTGATTTTTTTTTTTGATATGTTTGGATTGTTTTGTAATTGCTTTTTAACCAACTGACTTATAAATTGGATTGATGAAAAAAATGAAGAGGACACAAAACATCATTACAAAAAACATAACTTTCTTCCATTTCATCACAATAACATAACTTCTTTCATTTCATCACTAAATTGTTACTAAAATGGATTACATTTGTTACTAAATCTTACACTACTTCCAAACACAAAGTATCATAAACACAATAACAAAGAAAGCCCCTATCACTACTTCAACAAATTTAAGCTTGTTTTGGAGTTGTGTAACTTCATTGATCTTGAGTTGCATTTCTTTCATTTGTGCTTTCATGTCATTCATATCCACCTCCAGTCTATTAATTCTGCCTTCTTCCATCTCAACCATTGTGACTTGATTGCCACATATTTATCCACCCACACAAAAGAGGAACAATAGGGTTTCTTCATCTGCAACCATAGATAAAACAGTAAGCAAGTCAATAAGGGAATCCAGACCAAAATCTTCAGAATATGGATTTCATTACCTTATAATAAGGGCACCCATAGAATGTTCTATTTGGGTTCTTCAATGTTTTCGATGTGTACACTAAACATTGCTCCATACCTGAAGATTATTGGCACAACTCTGAAGTTTGGAAATAAGATTGCCATCGAGCCCATCATCCCAACCTCTACGGATACTTCCATAATATCAGCCTCAGTAAGCTAAGAGTTTTGAAACCTGAAGCGCTTACAATAGATAGGAACATTAGTGATATCACGTTGAAGTAGAATGGGGGTATGATCGGAGATAAGAGCAATCAAATTAAGTAAGCGGGCATGAGGAAAAAGATCTAACCAGTCATTATTAGCCATAGCTTTGTCATGACATTGCTCCATAGCACGGACTGTAACTTTACTAGCACTCCAAGTAAACTGGTACCCTTCCAACGAAATATCTATAAGGCCAGCTGCCTGAACTGCTTCCCGAAAACCATTCATCAGATAGTTGGGGTCATATAACATATACATAATAATATAATTTTATATGATAATATAACGTATTATAAACAGGTAAGATTACCATTTATATAATTTTTTTATATATAATAATGTATCAACATTTTTTTATATAATAGTAACGTTCAATATTTATAATACTAACGAATATATAATTTTTTTTATATATAAACAACATTTATACAAAAAGGTCATTTTATATTTATTAGCTAGTTTAACCGCTAGTTTTATCAAACACTTCCACACCAATAAGCTAGCTTATCCGCCATCAGCCACCTCATCTGCTATCAGCTAACTTATTCGCTATCCATTAGTTTTACCAAACAGGCTCTAAGAATGAATAAGTACAATGACCGATTAATATACGTTAATCCCAAACTCAAAAGATATATAATAGTACAATTCACATTGTCAAAGGAAAATCAAATAAATTAAAGACAAAACACATTTATCTCAACTTTTCGTACTTATAAGTGTGTCTTTGGATCGAGTTAAGATCTTCTTGTTCACATCTTGTTCTTGTTCGTATGCGTTGAAAAATCCATTGAAGAGACGGTAATAGCGTCTTTGGTAAGTCTCATCCGCTAGCTTAGTCCTATTTGATAAGCGCATTTGTCATTAATGATTACGTTTTTTACGAGCTTATAGTATTTTTTTCAAACATTACCTTCAAGTAGTGTTTTAGCTTATAGCTTATAGCGTCTTATTTATCCCCTTCTTTTATCCTTATTATTATTTTATTTTAATTCCACATTAACCCTCTTCAATTTATAATAAAATATCGTATGATAATATAACCTATTATAAAAAATTTAATTCCACCTTTACCCTCTTCAATTTATAAATATTTTATTATGACGTATTGTAATAAAATACAATATATTATTTTAGTACATTTATTTGATAATATAACATATATATAATAAGATAATTTTATATGATAATATAACGTGTTATAAACAGGTAAGATTATTATTTATATAATTTTTTATATAGAATAATGTATCAACATTTCTTTATATAATAGTAACGTTCAATATTTATAATATTAACTTAGATATAATTTTATTTTTTATATAAACAACATTTATATAAAAATGTCATCTTATATTTTTGAGCTAGTCTAACCGCTAGTTTTATCAAATATTTTCACATCAATAAGCTAGTTTATTTGCTTTCAGCTATCTCATCCGCTATTAAGTAACTTATCCACTATCCGTTAGTTTTACCAAACAAGCTCTAAGAATAAATACTATGACCGGTTGATATGCCGTAATCCCAAACTTAAAAGATATATAATAGCACCATTCACATTGTGAAAGGAAAATCAAATAAATTA
This sequence comes from Ammopiptanthus mongolicus, assembly GCA_039655645.1. NCBI lineage: Eukaryota > Viridiplantae > Streptophyta > Magnoliopsida > Fabales > Fabaceae > Ammopiptanthus > Ammopiptanthus mongolicus. Next base: position 79,199,071 of record CM077345.1, read on the forward strand.
AAGATAAAACACATTTATCTCAACGTCTCATACTTATAAGTGTGTTTTAGGATCAACTGTAAAAATTTGATTATTTCAATAATCGATTATATGGATAATTAATTATTGTTATAATTGATTATAATAGAATCAGTTTTATGTTTGAATGTGTTTGATGAAAAATAATTATAAAATAATTTATTTCATTTGGGTTCTGTAAAAAAATTACTTATAGATATTAAATTACTAAAACGGGTATGAAGTTATTTGTATAATTTTATAATATTTGTTTGGTTATTAATTTTGTAGGGGTGAAATAAGAAGAATGTTATTGGTTTCAAAATAATCTAACAGCTTTGTAAATAAGCTTCAAACTTCTAGCTTATCTAAAAACAATTTTTTGAAATTTAATCAGTTTACTCAAATATATCAACTTCTACTGAAAAATAACTTTTACCGTGAAAAACAGATATTTAGATAAGATTTAATCTTACCCAACCACCATCTAAGATTTCATTTTTTATCTCATCAATTGTGATAAAGAGTATTTGAAGTAAAACATAATATATATAATAATAAAAAAAGTAATATAATGCTTAAAAGCTTGATCATTAATATTTCTCAATTTAATCTAAATTCTTCTAAGTTATACGTAAAAATTTGAATAAAATGATTAAAAGATACAAAACATAATTATATTAAAAAAAAAAAAGATAAAAAAGATAAAAATATTAATATCAAATACAATCAATTAAAACTAAATCAAATAAAAATCCTGTCAAATAAAAGGTAAAGATATGCACAATCTTATATCAATCAGATATTATTGTTATTTATTGATATTTTTCAAATCCTCTACTCAGTGCGTTTTTTTCGCAACACTTTCATTCATATTCATATACCACATTGAGTTCTATATATAAGGATAACTATTTACTGAGCATAAAAAAAAAAAAAGATAACTATCTATTAATAATTAATAATAATATAAATGTCAAGTTCAATATATAATACCCCTCTGGCAACTATATAAGGAAGTAATGCATTGGTAAATTCTACAACTAGACTTCACATATATACAATACTAGTTTGTTATTTTGTTCCCTTCATTACATGCACGACAACAACTCCAGTGAAGACATAGTAAGAATGGATGGCTTCAGTGATCCCTCCTTACCCTCCACATGGTTTCGTTTCTCAATGTCTTGGTTGATGTAGCAACCAAAAAATGGGTGAAGAGACAACGGAAGAGAAGTTCCATAATTCCTTGCATTAAGATCAAGGATGATCAATATCTGAATCCAAAGAAAACAGTAGTGAAAAACCATGCTAATGATGAAGGAGGAGCCTCCTCCTTAAGATTGAAGTTTCATCTGCATCCAAAGAAAACAGTAAAAAACAATGCTAATATTGAAGAAGTGGTCTTAAATGATCAACATAGTTTCTCTAAACAAGAGTCTTCTTCCAACAAGAAAGGCAAGAAACCCATCATCTACTCCTCCTTGGATTCTGCCACTGAAGGATCCACTTCAAGAAACATGAAAGGCAAGAAACCCACCATCTACTCCTTGGGTTCTGCCACTGAAGGATCCACTTCAAGAAACGAGGATGGTATTGAAGAGAATGATATTGATGTTCTTGATCAAGAATGGGCTCCAATATGTGAGTCTTCCTCCAAGAAGAAACAAAAGAACTCAAAGGGCTGTGGCAATAGCAAAAGACAAAAGTCAGAAGATGCAGCAGACACAGTACCACTACCACCTGATTTGCCCCAAGAGTACAAGAACAAGATCAATGAAATGGGTGGCAATCAAATCACTCTAGTGATACAAAAATCTCTGTACACAACAGATTTGAGCCCACAGCATAATCGGCTTTCTATGCCTTTGAAGCAGGTCAAGATTGATGCAAGTAATTTCTTGAGAGAGGAGGAACTACAGGTTTTAGAGAAAAAGCAAGGCATGGAAGTGCCATTGCTGCAGCCATCACTTGAACTGAAAAACGTAACTTTGGCTAAATGGGACATGCCTAAATCATCAGGAGCCACCAACTCTACCTATGTTCTGAGGTCATCTTGGATGAAAGTTGCAGCAGCGAATCAACTAGAACAAAATGATGTAGTTCAAGTATGGTCATTCCGGGTTCAAGAAGAATTATACATGGCTCTTGTCAAAGTTCAAACCATCAATGTATAGTTTTTTCTTTATTGGTCAGTAAAGTTAAAGTATATTTTATACTTTTAATTAATACATGTTTTTTAAGCAATATTCAAGGATATTTTATTTAGAGAAATTGTAGGGTTTCTAGTTTTGGGTTTTGCCATAGGTTTCTTGTTTTTTAGTGGATTCCAAACTGAGTTGAATTGATTGTGGCTTGAGAATATATTGGTTAAATTCACTACTGTACCACTTTTTAAGTCCTATTGTCACTCCTCTCCAATCAACTTTTTTCTTATTTTCCTAGAATACCCTTTATCAAACAATTGATTCAAAATTACTTATCTATATCCGTTCCTATCTATAACTATCTAAAATTTTAATTGACAATTGAAATGTTATCAAAGGAATTGCTTATCAGAGAATTGTGAGTGAAAAAAAAATTGCTAACTTACGGAATTCTTGCAAACAAGACATCCTTGGTTATGCTCTCCCAGTATAGCAGGATTTACCGTAAGAGCAACTGACATCATGAAAAACTGTAAACAAATGAATGACCATTTACAATCATATTGAGATTGACTACCAAGAAAAAAAAATGCAAATAACTGGAAGACCTTCGTTTATGAATTCTAGAATAAAGTGTAAACTTATTTTTAGCAACAAAACAAAAGAGTTTCAACTTCTTCTATTTAGTTTTGTCTTCTAGTAGCGCGTGTACACGTGCCACGCACGGGGACGTATATGTTGAATCAATTTGTTTTAAAAGACTCAAATTAATACATAGAATTTGAACAGCCTTGAAAATTTCGAAGTTGATACACGCCTAATTTAACATGATCATTTAATGCTCTCTCAACCACGAAGTGTGTCCGTTATATTCTTTATTTATTTTTATGCTTTTTTTCAATGCATTGGAACCCAGCTATATTTAAACATCTTTCTCAATTTTGCACAATTAAAATATGAAGGAAAACATCAAGTTTACAAATGGGGAAAACATGAAGATAAGAATGAGAAAGAAAATACATCATCCTCAAGTCTTGAAGCAGCAGCTAGCTCATCACTTTCAGGACCCCCTGCATATCATTGATAAAAGTCATGTCAAGCAAAGCACAAACGCATTGATAAGTATACAACGATCTTCATAAAGCAAAACGAAAATAAAACTGATTTTCAAGAAATACAAGGCCCATCAACAGTTAATAGCTTAATAGCACAAACATGACATCTTGCTTATGCTCTCTTAGTATAGTAGGATTTAATGTAAGTGCAATTGCCAGCATGAAAAATTGTAAACAAATGAATGAACATTTACAATCATATTGAGATTGACTGTAACACCCCCCTTGGGCATTACATGAAGAACACGTGCGGAATTAAATTTAAAAGATAATTGCTGGTTGCTTTCGGAAAAAGAATAATTTACTTTAAGTCAGAAAACTCGGGTGTAAAAAGTTTTCGGCATAATAGTTCAGAAATTGAGATACTCATCACAATAATAAAATCACACCATTCTTGACAATACACATAACTGAGTCTATTCACAAACCTTAAACCATCACATAAAAGTTTTCTTGAAATTGTCTTTCATACAGAAGTTCCAAACTATACAGAGGTTTTCAGAACCACATACACCAACTTTCTCAACATTATACATTAAAAAATCCTAAGAGCTGGTTCGATAAAAGAACTCTACGGACAATAGAGTCTACTACCTAGTATGCATCATACCACTAAGACTGGGTCTCATCATCGACAGTCCACACATCTTCGTCGTCGGCATCGAGAAACACAAGCTATAGGGTCCTGAAGTGACCCAAATGACCATCGAGAAGTATCTGTACACGTATCCAAAAACACAACAGGGTGTCCAATATGTACAAGCAAAGGTGAGTAACCAATATATGGATTTAAACGCGATAACTACATGCACGACACACAAAACAACATATGAACATATGTAGTATCAACACAGCATAACAACAGAAGTAACACAGGACAACACACTAGGTAACAACATATCCAACATGCATACCATAAATCGCAATATATCATATTTATCAATTAACAGCATAACACATCCTGAAAGCAAAATGGTGATGTACACAAAGCAAATGTAATCATCAACAGCCATACAATGTAATGCGATGTTCATGACTCAATGCCATATACCACAAGGGTAAAACTCTGACCCCTACTCCATGGAGCTAACAAACATTCGGGGAGAGTGATTGGGAGGACATGTTCCGGTTATTGCCAGCCATGAGCAAGATGCTACAACATTCGTAACGTGCACGTATCTGACTTTACGGAAACACTCTCGACCAAACATGAAAAATATGGCATCTAGTAGAGGATAACTGTGTATTGCTCGGATTTGCCACGACACAGAAGAGCTACCAACTGGTCACATGTCAGCCCTTCCAACCCTGATACCTCCAAAAAGACCATTGAAGATCGTCACCGTAAGATTCGCACCCGCATCAAGGTGTAAGCTCAACTCCTAGGCTCAAGGCCTTACAACTATACAAATGAAATGCCAGGCTTACACAAAGCAGATGCGATAAAGCAATGTCTATCCATTGGATAAACCTCAAGGTTCTTTAAGGTTTTCTTTCTTAGGAACTATACGCGTCTTTGTATTATAAAACATTTATCCATCGGATAATTATCTTGTGATTCCTTTGGAATGATCGGGCTGCTTTCGGAATTGCCGACTGTCCCCACAAACCAACACAAGTCTTTTCAGCATGCTTTGTCCTCACTCACACGCTTTCTAGGAAACTTCCCAGAAGGTCACCCATCTTACAATTACTCCAAGTCAAGCACGCTTAACTTTGGAGTTCTTATGTTCTAGGCTTCCGAAAAGAAGACAAATCTTGTTGGTATAGGTAGTACCAATCAATTCTCATAAGCTTTCTTTCAATTATACAGTCACATACCTGCATAGCCTCAGGATTCCTTTAACTGTACAGTCCCATACCTGCACAGCCTCAGGGTCCCTCTTGTCCCAATTATTACAAGACTGAAACAATCGAACGACTGTTTCAAAGCCCAAAACATTTCTTGTTTGTGTTTGTGTCTTATGAATCACATCTCAAACCCTAAGTATTATGAAGAAGGATTGAGAATCCTCTTAGATAAGTCTTTGATCCTTTCTAAGATATTACTCCTTAATTTTCAATCAATGAAATAAATGTTGATTCATTTAAGTCTTATGAAGTCATTGATGCATTAAGTCATCAATGGTGTAGTACATGGTCTTGTTCCACCACATACCATACTTAATTATCCCTTGTCTTCAACTCTAAGTTAATTACTTAACTTAGGTTTTCACGCGTAAAACTTTACGACTAAGAGTTAAAAACTCTTTTTGTAACAAAACTGTTCTCATTTGAAAACTCATTTGATTTGAAATAGGTTGTACTTGCCTCAAGCAAAGTACCTGAACTATTTTTGAAAAGAGTTCTTCGTTACTTAACTTAGTGTAAAACCATGGTCTAAGTTAATGGAAAGGAAATGTAATCTCATCTAACTTCCTTAACTATGATCCATTTAATCAACTTAAGGATAAAAGGTCTCCATTATGTTTGAAAAAGAACATTGTCTTCGTTTTAAGATAAAGGAAATGCCTTATGAAACTATGTTTAACTTTTCATGAAAACACTTCTTTATTTTACTTTTAAATCACTTGATCACTTAGATAAACTAAGGTTAAGGTAAAAGACATGTTTCACTTTGGTGAAGACACTTAAAAGTTGAAACTTTACTTAATCTTTGGATCAAATCACTTATTGTTTTCCTTTGAAACATAAGTTATATTAAAACAATTTCTTACTTTAAGAACTTTAAACATTCAAGAACAACAAGTGTTCTTCCTTTTTCTTTGGTCATGGCTGAATGCTCCCTCAATGGGATGTGAAGATTTTGCTTCACCTATTTGACAAGTTATAGCTCAAAAGCTCACAATATAATGATGAACAATAATCATGCATCATTCAATCATAATCAAGCATAAAAATCCTTACTTGATCTAGAGATCAAAGTGTGGTTTTCAACATACATGAAAACATTTTCCATCCAAGCATACATCATCATCAACATATGCTAAAACATAGTAAAGCATACTAAAGCATAGATCATTATTACAATCACAACGAAGCTCCAACAGAGCTACACAAATCAATCACGGATAACATATAGTTATCGTAAAATCCTCAGGCAAACTCCCCTTACCCGTTATAGTTATCCTCCGATCAAAAGTCGTCCGATCGGCTCGCGAATCCTCCCGATTCCTCGTCCGATCAACCAATCACAACTACATACACATAATGAATCCAAATATCAATATTGCATAACACAAATCTTGCTATTCCTACATATATAGGATTCGGCCATGGAGCTATAAAAATAGCTAGGAATGTTCAAAATTTCCTATCTCTTGGATTTCATCCTTACTAGGTGTGCTAAGGCTAGATCAAAGCCTATTACTCCAAAAATTGAACCAAAATCCCATCCACCAACACATGGAGGTTTCGGCCAAGAAAACCCATATGAGCTAGCAAGCTCATTTGGTTTCCAACTCTTGGATCCATGATCCTCAAGTACACACAACACTAGGTTAAGTCTTATTACTCAAAACTTGAATCAAAAACTCATCCTTTCTTACCATGAAGATTTCGGCCACTTTAAGAAGATATGGCTAGAAAACTTATTTGATTTCATGCTCTTGGATAATGAAAGAGAATGATGAAACTAGATCATAGAAATTGATTTGGTATCAAAAGGATTTTTCTACACTTTTTTATGAATTTTCAAAGTTTATGGATCAAAGTTGGATCTTCATGAATCAAGAGATTCAAGAAATGAAATAGGGAGATTAAGAAAGCTAGGATGGAGTTAATACCTCCTAGATTCAAAGTCTTGACGAGAAACAACTTGATTTCACCAAAAACTTTCAAGTTTCAAGATCAAAACGAAGAAAAGTGTGAAGAACATATGAAGAACTCTATGCACTTGGAAGAACAATTGAGAGAAGATGAAGAACAAGAGAGAGAAAAAGTGATGGCCGAAATGGCCAAGAGAGAGAAAGAGAGAAATATATATTTTGATGTCATGGCAAACTTGTAAATAACCAAAAGGGTAATTTGGTAATTCCTTAAAAGACTAGGGGCGTAAATGTCATTTCCCCTATAAATATCTAGATATTTCTAGAAAAGTCATGATGACATGGTGAGTCACAGGATCATAATGGTTATTCCATAAATTCTCAGGGGCAAACGGTCTTTTCATTCAAGGGCAAATGGTAATTATGAAAAGGGTCAAGGGCATTTTAGTCATTTCATGTCCAGATATTTTCTAAACGTAATCATTACACTGATGAGTCACTGATGAGTCATAGCACACCATGTGACTTCAATCTTATCCGTAGTGGGTCATTGAAATCTCGTATTTAGCTCCGTTCTTCACCCGATTTAGGTTTTCGCCCAAGAAAGTCGTATGACGACTTATTTATTTCAAAATAACCAATATTGTTGGAAATAAAATATAAAACCTAACTGTTTCGTTCACGAGTCAAAATTAGGTCTTGATAGTAGAAAAAGACTACTATCCGTGAAAAACGCAGACCGTGCTCCGTTTGAGCTTTCGCGCAAAACTTAACCGTGGCTTCCTATGATTGTGTAAGGCATGCCTATGTTCAGGATATTTTATTTTGTTCTCTAAACCCTCCTATAAAACACAAATGTTTAAATACTGAAGAATTATGAAATGTGAAAATCGGGGCGTTACATTGACTACCAAGAAAAAAAAATGCAAATAATTGGAAGACCTTCATTTACGAATTCTAGAATAAAGTGTCAACTTATTTTTACCAACAAAAACAAAACAGTTTCAACTTCTTCTATACAATTTTATCTTCTATTCAGTTTTATCTTCTAGTAGCGTGTGTACCCGTGCGATGCACGGGGACGTATATATTGAATCAATTTGTTTTAAAAGAGTCAAATTAATACATACAATTTGAACTGCCTTAAAAATTTCAAAGTTGATACACGCCTAATTTAACATGATCATTTAATGCTCTCCCAACCATGAAGTGTGTCCTTTCCATTCTGTTTATTTTTATGCTTTTTTTCAATGCATTGGAACCCAACTATGTTTAAACATCTTTCTCAATTTTGCACAATTAAAATATGAAGGAAAACATCAAGTTTACAAAGGGGGAAAACATCAAGATAAGAATGAGAAAGAAAATTCATCATCCTCAAGTCTTGAAGCAGCAGCTAGCTCACCACTTTCAGGACCCTGCATATCATTGATAAGAGTCATGTCAAGCAAAGCAAAAACGCATTGATAAGTATACAACAATCTTCGTAAAGCAAAACGAAAATAGAACTGATTTTCAAGAAATACAAAGCCCATCAACAATTAATAGCTTAATAGCAGAATTCTTCAAGGTAAGAAGAGCATTTGATATTACTTATCAATAAGATGAACTATGTTTGGAAATCATTAAATAGAGAATTGGTTAAATTTGATTTTGATTTGATTTAGAAATCGATTCTAGCGTTTGGAAACCTTAAGGATGAATGCAATTCATATTTTTTAACTTAACCTGTTGCAAAATTTAAACTCAGAATCACACCTATATATGATCATATCATATTGATATCAAAAGAACAAAGGGTCAGAAACCCTGAAACAAAATGTACAGTCCATAAAAACAAAATAAAAAAACAGTAAAAAATAAAAAACAGAACCTCTGAAAAATTATAAGGAAACAATAGTGCCACCAGTCAGGGAGGAAGAAATAAAAACAGTTTTAGATGCCAAGCTAAAACAGTTATTGTCCAATTTTATCTGAATTGTGAAGCCAGTCAATATCATTACTAAAATCTATAAAAGAAATTACACATACAACTCAGTTATTGCAAACATATTGTCTCTTTTATAAATGACTAAAGGCCCATTTTGGTCCTTGACAATTTTTGAGGGACCACTTTTAGTTCCTAAGAAAAAAAAGTCACCAAATAGTCCCTGACAATGTCAAAACAAGGACACGTTAGTCCTTCTGTTTGTGACCGTTGTCTACTCTCCGTTAGTGAGCTGATGTGTACCATTAGTCATCCCAGGTGTCCGTCAACAGTGTCCTACGTGGATACCACTCAAAATGACGTCGTTTGGTCGTTTAATATCCCAAAATTTTACACTTTTTGTTACCAATTTAACCCCACAACCATGATTTCACTCTCCCAAAATCCCGAAATTTACATCTCACCGGAGGAACCCCAATCACTCTCGCTAAGTTTCAAGCTTCAAATTGTGGGTTTTTTTTTTTGCGATAATCAACAACAAAGGTGAGGTAATTTGTTTTCCTTTTGGTTTTCTTTGCAATAATCATTGTTGAAGTTGTGTGTGTTTTACATTTTAGAGTTTTATCTTTTATTTTTGCGATAATCAATCATTTACCAGGGGTAATGGGGTTTTACATTTACGATTGCTTTTTAATGGTTGTGGTCCCGGGGGGTGGGGGTAATGGTGGATCCTTCCCTATTTTATTGCCTTTACAGACTTTATGGCCCTCCCTATTTTATTGCCTTGTTAGTTAAATGGGGTGCATGTGGTCCCCTGTTTGTGCGTTTTTTGGGGGGGTTTCAGTTTAGATGCATATGGTCCCTGTGTTTTTTGCTTTTTTTGCTTCTCACATTTGTGGCATTTTGGTCCCTATAAAAGTTAAGCAGAGACAAAAGACTCCCTGTTCATTGTGATACTAATACGTTGCTGCTTTGTTTCTTGAAGATGCCTATGTACATCACCTTTTTCTCTCACACAGAAGGTAAACTTGTGAGGGACAAGGGGGTCCTCAAATATTTGGACAGACGACTACATAGCGTGCCTCTAATGGATATTGATCTAGTCAATTATTTTGACCTGATTGCATTGTTCAAACATTTTGATTATCACGCCTTCAAGAGCATGTATTGGAGGCATCCGGGTCTGGACAATTTTGATATTGCTTTAAGACCACTCGAGGGGGATAGCTCCATCAATTCTATGTGCGAGGCAGCTATTGCACATACCAAAGACTCTTCATCATGTGACATGCACCTATACTTTAAGCATCCGGTCTTGGATGTGGAAGATGTTGAGTTTGTAGACACCGAAGTGGAGGGCGTACCACATAGTGCTGCTGCCAAGGATGATTTTGTGGAGGTTTTGCCATCCTCCGATAATTACGATAGTGCGGAGGATTCCCTATAGAGGCCTCCCCTAACATCTGACACTGCCACTAATAGTGATGAAGTGGTGGGTGATATTGATAGTGACGTTGATGAAGGGTTTGGTTTGAAAAAATGTGCTAAGAAAAAGAAGACAGTGAAGAAAGTCAATGTCTCCTGCAGTGAAGGGAGTGAGCAAGCTTCATTCGAGGCAGCGAGCTATGCATCATATTCTGAGCAGATGCGAACTCCGGAGTCTACCGATGATGAAGGGGCTTCTAGGAACGCAAATCCAGTTTTTAACTCATCTGCCGCTTTTGGCCAAGTGTCCCTAGAACTTGGCATGGAGTTTGTTAACTTGGCCCTTTTTAAGAATGCTGTCAAGGACTTTAACATTGCCCTCGGGAGGCAATTTATGTGGAAAAAGAATGATAAGCTACGAGCTCGCGCTGTTTGTAAGGTTGAAGATTGTAGTTGGGTTGCGTATTGTGCATGGAATAGCTTGACCAAGAGTTATGAAGATGTTAGTTCCAGAACACACCTGTTGTAAAGTGTTTCAGAACCGGGCAGCAACTAGGGACTGGGTTGCTAAGAAATTGGAGCAGAGGCTATTGACTCAGCCTGAGCATAAAAGAAGGCAGGCTTTTGACATCATGAAGGAGGACTTTTGTGTCCATTTGAATGACAAAAAATTGGCAAGGGCCCTTAAAAAAGCTAGGTTGTCCATTGATGGTTCTGAAAAGGACCAGTATGGGAGGACATAGGACTACCTTCATGAACTGTTGAGAAGTAACCCAAGGTCAACAGCAAGGATGGATGTCATTCCTGGTGTGGGGTCCCCACCACTTTTTGAAAGACTGTACATATGTTTGGAGGCTTGCAAGGCAGGATTTAAGGCTGGTTGTAGACCATTGATAGGCCTTGATGGCTGTTTTTTGAAAGGATATTATGGGGGACAGCTACTTTCAGCAGTTGCTCAAGACGCAAACAATCAGTTTTATGTGATTGTGTATGCTGTGGTGGACTCCGAGGAGTATTGGGCTGAAACTAACCATCCAATGCCAGAGCCTCATAAGCTTAAAAGGCCAATTGGAAGACCCAAGAAGCACAAGAGAAAATATGCAAATTCAGATGGTGGGCCTGCCAGCCAGCAGCACAAGGTTAGAAAGTCCTATGAGGTTATATGCCCAAAGTGTGGTGAAACTGGGCACTAAGAAAAAACATGCAAAGGACCAGCTAGGGCAGGATCAGCTAGACTATTGCCTAAAAGGAAGAGTAGAGTTAAGAAAACCACCATTCAAGCACTACAAGAAAACAACTCATTACCGACGGCCGAAAGCCGTCGGTAATCACCAAAATCCGTCGGTACCAGTAAATTTCCGACCGATTTTCAACGGCCAACTATCCATCGGAAAAAGGCTTGTCAGTAATTATTACCGACGGTTTGACCGTCGGACAATTTGATCGTCGGTAATTATTACCGACGGCTAATCTTACCGAGGGCTTCTCGTCGTCGTTAAAGTGTTGATGGTCATTACCGACGGCCAGACCGTCGGTGTATATAAATTATTTTTTAATTTATATTTTAATTGATTAATTAATTATTATTTAATTATATTTTAATTTATTAAATACTTTTCTTTGTTATTAATTATTTACAAATATTAATTAAACAAATAGAGCAAAATAAAATTAAAAATAACATTAAAAAATTTAAAATTATATCCAAATAATAAATAACATATGTTCTTACAATACATAGAAACATAAATAAAAAAACTAATATAAAAATCTAATAATCCTTATCATAATGATGAGGAGACTGGATAAGATCATCGAAAGCGTCATCATCATCGTCGGCTAATCTGGATGGAGGGGCTGCTGTCGGGGGGCTGTTGGTGCATTTTTGTATGCTCAGTAGCATCTGCTCCATTCGCCGCTCACGCCCCTCGGCACGACGCTCGGACTCAGCCAGTCTCCGCCTCAGCTCAACAATCTCCTGATCAGCGTGGTGACTAGCTCCAGTGGATGCTGTGGCGCTGATATCCAAGCGCGAAGACCCTTTCCGATAGTTACCAGAAAGGTCTCCTCCACCGTAAAGACGACCTTTCTTCTTGCCGCCAACAACCTCAGCCCAAACACGCAGTGCAAGCTGCTCCTCCTCCTCGGGCTCAAGTGGGGTGGAGGAAGATGTTGTTGCCTGAGACATCCTCTCCTCAAACTCCTCCTGTTATGCATAATCAAGCAAATTAATGAAGACTATATATATAATAAAACCATACATTTTAAAACTATTAATAAATAAGGCATTACCTGAGTGCGTCTAGAGCGCTCATCTACATACTCGCCAGTACCCTTCCTAGTATGGGTGTGGCGGTGGAGCTCGTTAATCGGCACTAGTCCCCTTCTGCCCCAAACCTGTACGTATACAAACATAAATTATAAGTAAAGAATAATTAAAAAACAATACGAATAACATATGTATTAAATATGAATGAATGTACCAGACGCTCAAAGTAATCCGCCTGGCAGATGAAACCTCCTGTGTGCAGGCTCCCACCATTCTCTGATGCCCTATTTTTCTTTGTTTGGGCTGATTTTTTCTGGAAATCAGCAGTAGCCCAGTGGCGGCATAGGGCATCCCAGACTGTATCTCCCATCCATGAGGGTCGCTCGCCCCTCAAGCGAGCATCCCTGAGCATATCGGATAGGCGATGGGAGGCCTTCATATGAAGGTTCCTCTCGACCAACGCTTCATGCTCGGCTCTCCAAGCAACTTTTGTCTACATTAGAAATACATAAATAGTAATTTATTATATTAATAATTTATATGAAATAATAAGCCAAAACATATTAAGTAAATTGAAAATTACAACTTACTCTATAAGCGTCAAAGAAACTCCGCCTCTCATTGTCCTTGAGCTGTCCCCATGTGAACCAAGGATAATGGAACATCGACTCAATAACAGTTGTGATGCTCTTCGAAGCTACCTTCGAAGGAATTAACATTAACAGTAAAAGCATGAGAATCAATATCAAGTAAAAACATATAATTAAAATTGAATAAATTTATTTTATTAATTCTTACCCTTTACCAGATGGCTTGATGATAGGTCGACCATCGACCATGACCTCAACCTCCTCCTCCTCTGCATCCGCCTCTGAAGGTGAGGGTTTATACCCTGGACTATACTCCTGCTCCTGCTCCATAGTCTGATGACCAGGTGACGATGCACCCACACCAGCTGAACTAGAAGCGCCCCGATGTGTATGTGTCTCAAACCCCGGGGTGGGAATCATATCGATTCCGGATGCTGTGAATGGCGTAGGTAAAATCGGTGGAGTAGGTGCAGCCGATGGAGGCGGTGCTGCCTGCGGTGTATGTGGTCGCTGTGTAGGTGTAGGCGTGCGTGATGGGAGTGCAGACACCACAGCAACAGATGTCGAAGGGATAGACACGAAACCATCTGCAACGTCACGAGTAACCATGCGAGGTGCCCTAGTCCGACGACGAGTCGAAAGAGGAGCAGTGTCGACACCCTTTCCCTTACCACCTATGGGTGGTATGGGTGGCGGTGGATCACGTCGTCCAGATGCCATGTGTCTATAGAGTAATTTAATGTAAAGATGAAATAATAAAATAATTATGAATAATCATCTAAGATGGAACAATAATTATCTAAGTTCCATTCATAGTTTTGACAAGTTACATGATCTAATTATAAAGGTTACATGTTCTTAAGTTTTATTCAGAATTTGACAAAAAGTCTGCATTATCTTCAGATCTAATTTCAACATTTTCTTCTCCTGAATCAATGACTTCGTCTTCTTCATCCAAATGCTCCTGAACGGATGACAAGTTATCAGTATCCACTTCTTCACCAGCAGCTTCCAAGTCTCGTAAACCAACAATATTGATAAGGCACATCTTCCTGCTGATCATCAGCTTCAATGCGACCCCTTGGTTTCGTCTTGACGACGACACACCAACCTCGTTTGTCCTTTCGGGTTGCTGGGTACGAGACATAATACACTTGTCTCACATTCTGTGCTAGGATAAACGGATCAAAGTTCTGATATATGCTACCCATGCGGATGTCCACCGTATTATATTTGGGATTTAATTTTGTGCCTCTAATGGATGGATCAAACCAATTACAATAAAATAGAACTATTCTTTTAATATAGTCTAAAGTAGTATACGCCAATTCATATATATGTTGGATTACTCCGTAGAAGTCATCTTCACCCCCTTCTGCGATGCCATTCACGTAAACCCCGCTGTTAATTGTTTTTTTACCCTCCGTCCATGAATGGGTATGAAATTTGTACCCGTTCACGAAGAATGTGTGCCATTCTTTAACACATGAATAAGGACCGTCGGATAAGTTCCTTAAGTGTCTGTTGAGAGGAGTTGGTGCCTCATGGGAAACCTACGTATGAATAAATTCCTTATGTTAGATGCAAAAAAGTTATGTAATCCTATGTACAGAATTTGAATATACTTACCTGTTGCGTAAACCACACTGAAAAATCTGCATGTATACGAGCAGGCTGTTCTTGCTCGCTTATGTTTTCAGATAACAAGAATGCTCTGTACAAATTGGACAATTCATATTTTTAGCAGAGTAGTATTTATTATTTTATGTAATTGAAAAAAAGGATATGCAATACATACTCAAGGTAGGGCTTAACTTTGGTGCAATTAATCAACACATGGACATGAGCTGACTTCCTCACTGCATCCGTTAACCAGTGGGTCAATTCCTTCCCGGAATGACGACCTGACTGACAAAAGACTGACAAGGCTAACATATGTCTTTCACTTTCATTTTCCATTTCATTCCTACTATTTCTCGGTGACAACATGAAGTTGTTGAAATAATGAGAACAAAAATGAGTTGTCTCGTGATGTAAGTAAGACGCACAAATTGATCCTTCAACCCCAGCCTTATTTTTCACCGTTCGTTTTGAATCACCCATGAATCTATAAAATAACACACTGATAGTTATATATATTACATTTAATTTCAAATGGAAACAAATCTATTTAAAATTGTATGATAGTTATATATACCTTTCAAATGGATACATCCACCTATATTGAGCAGGTCCACCAAGCCTTGCGTCATATGCGAGATGAATTGAGAGATGTTCCATGGAATCAAAGAAGCCGGAGGGAAATATTCTCTCCAACTTGCATAGAATGATTGGAATGTTCTGCTCCATCCTTATCAGTTCATCGTCCTTAACGTTGCAGAACACAAATCTTTAAAGAATTGACTCAATTCAGTAAGCGAATTCAAGACATGGACTGGCAACGAACTAAAAGCAATAGGAAGTAAACATTCCATTAATACATGACAATCATGGCTTTTCATCCTATGCATCCTTCCCTTGCTGACATCAGCACATCTTGCCAAATTCGAAGAATAATCGTTTGGCATCCTTAGTTCTGTTATCCACTCACAAACTAACTTTGCTTCCTCAGCAAATAAACTATATTTGGTTTTGGGCTTTAACATTTTCCCATTAGCATGCCGCATCAGCTCCAAGTCTGGTCGCCTATAGTACAAAGCTAAGTTCATTCTTGCCTTCTCATTATCTTTGGTCTTGCCACTCACATTCATGAGTGTGTTAAATATGTTGTCAAAAAAATTCTTCTCTATGTGCATGACATCGAGATTGTGTCTCAACAAATTATCTTTCCAGTATGGGAGATCCCAAAAAATACTTCTTTTTGGCCAATTATGTACCTCCTTGTATCTTGGCAATCTGGACACACGACCATTATCGGTGACTTTGGGCAGTTCCATTACTCTCGTCCAAATCTGTTCTGGTGTAAACCTAGGCGGCGGCTCATCTCTTTCAACTTCTCCCTTTTTGAAGGCGTTCTTGTTTCGTCTAAATGGATGATCTCTTGGTAAGAACCTACGATGCGAATCAAACCAGGAACTTTTCCCTCCGTGTTTTAAAGTAAAAGCCTTTGTATACTCCATGCAATGCGGACATGCAAATTTGCCATAAATACCCCAACCAAACAAATACCATAAGTAAGGAAGTCGTTAATGGTCCACATCAAAGCTACCTTCATGTAAAATTTCGCTTCCTTGCAATATCATACGTTTCCACGCCGGTCCACAACTTCTTCAGATCATCGATCAATGGCTATAAATAAACATCAATACCAGCTTTCGGATTCGATGGACCCGGTATGAGACAAGTCAAAAACATATAGGGTTTCGACAAGCACATTTCAGGAGGAAGATTATATGGGGTAACAATTACTGGCCAACAAGAATATGGTGTAGCCGACGCTTGAATATAAGGGGTAAAACCATCAGAGCATAAACCAAGTCTTATATTACGGGGATCCGCAGCAAAATTGGATGTACCCGATCAAAGTGCTTCCATGCTTCGCCATCAGAAGGATGGCGTAACACGCCTGAACTTCTTCTGTTCTCATAATGCCACGTCATTTTTCCTGCAGTTTGCATTGATGCAAACATTTTCTGTAGATTTGGAATTATCGACAGATACAACATTGCCTTAACAGGAACTGGTTTGTTCTTACTTGTCCTGGTGTTGCGAGGACAATACCTCAACGCTTGACAAAATCTGCATTCAAGCAGTGCACCATCATTTTTGCTGAATTCATTATCGTAAAAAAGCATGCACCCATTCACACAACAGTTAATCCTCTTAGCCTGGAGTCCCAACTTGGATACTAACCTCTTCACATCATAATAATTTTTGGGTAAACCGTCTTTTACAGGCGTCATGTCCAAAAGCATTTTGGAAAAATAATCCAAACACTCATCGACAACATTCCAATTGGACTTGCAAGCTAACAGTCTAACGCACATCGATAATTTAGAGTCTGAGGCGCCTTGATACAATGTCTTATTTGTCTCAATCAAAAGATTAAAAAATCTTTGTGCTTCCTCATTCGGCAGTTCTTCGGTGTTATCCTAATCATGCGCCTCATTCACTCCGAGAGCATCACCCAATATGTCCTGCATTGACGCAAATTGTTCCCCATATCCTATATCAGCGCAACTACTTGAGCCACCCGTGCAATTCTCATCAACCCCTAAATCAACATTTGGCACTTCTTCACTATGATCAGTCCAAATCCAGTAATTATCCTTAAACCCAACTTTATACAAGTCTGTTTTCACCTCATCATCGCTCTTAATCTGTCGACATTGACATTTAAGGCACGGACATCTAATTCACCTATCATTGATGAAACGTTGTTGTCGCTTCGCCTGAGCAACAAATTCTTCAACCCCATATACAAAGGATCGTTTCAGACCCCTTCTTCCCGGATATACCCTATCATACATCAAACTGTGATTCGAAGGATAAAAATCCATCTTCTGCATGTTAAAAGAATGCAAAACCATTAAATTTGGACAACATGTCAACTTAGATACATCCACATCCACTTTCTTTATTTGGTATGACCCTATCCCATTCGAGAAGAAACTTTTTCAACATCTGATCCTAGTATTAATAGTTGTTACCTAATTCACATGCCTTATATTTGGCGAAATTTCGGCAGCAGTTCCCATTGGTCTCTAAGTACAATAGTTGACCGCAATATTGCGGTCAAGTTTACGGTCAGAGAACAAAAGGAAATGTATTGGACCAATATTTCGTCAAAGATAAAGCATTAGAAATAAGCAATATTACTATTATACATATGAAGAAAAAAAATTTCCCAAACTGTCTTCCTTGGACAATTCAAGGCTCAATACAATGAACGGCACCTCTATGCGATTACACGCCTACTCAATAATATTAAACCTCACACGGGAAGCTAAGCTTTTGCTCCATTATTAATAACTCGTCTAGAAAATAAAACTTTAACCTCTATGAGGTAATTTTACCTTTTGTACTTGAAAGTCAAGTTCATAGGGTAAATGCAATTGTTCAAATCCCCCACACTTTAGCAACATAAAGTGTATAGAGACGGATCAAAGTTGCAAACAAACCAACAAGTAACTATTCTAAAAAAATAGTCATCTAAAAAAAATGTCATACTTGAATCAAGCCTTATTAAATTTTTAAATTTTATTTATTATTTTTTTTTTTTAAGTCTTATGAGCCTTAACACCTATTTTAAGTGTTAAGAAAAATTGATATTATATTTCTTGTTGCAGACTTATTTATTTTATTAACCTATTTTGTTATTTAATTATTGTTGTAATTTAATTTCAAATATTTAACCTCTTTATTCAATTATTCGTCTCGTCACATGCACTATCCGCTGCCGAACCCTAGTGTATTTGTTGCTAAATTTTATTCATAAATTAGTCTCGCCACATGCACTATCCGCTGCCGAACCATCTGCAATTTGCCATGACTCAGCTACAACCGCCCAGACATTTTTTTCATGTCTAGGTTTCTAACTTAAGCTAATTATTTTTATAATTTATTATTTAATTATAACTCTTATGAGGCTTAACACAAATACAAGTGTTAAGAGATTTTGATATTCTTTATATTAGTATTTTATTTTACTATTTATGATTTATTAATTATCCAATTTTAATTTAATAATTAATTTTTAAAATTTGTTAAAATTTAAGTCTTATGAAGAAATTTATTATAATTATTTAAACAGATTATTAAACTTAGTTCTAACATATTCGAAATATAACATCTATTGCATCGACGCCTCCATCCGACGCTCACGATCCTCGTCACCCCGCTCACGCTCCTCATTCGCTCTTCACAAATGTTATTGATAAATTATTATTTTTGTTTAAGTCTTATGAGACTAACCTAACACCGATTATAAGTGCTAAAAGAAAATAACATTTTTATTCATTAATTAATATTTACATTTTATTTACATTAGTTACACTTAAATGACATTTTCACATCCAGATTCAGACTCATACCTAAAAATGGCATATTCTGAACCATTTTCACAACTAGAAGCAATATAACATGCATTTTCATCTCACATAGACATATAACATAGGGATTTTCATTTTTATTTTAATCCTCTAACACAAAATAGAATCCACCAGCCTAATCAGAGCCCAATCCCACAAAAACAGAATCCGCAAACAAATTTTTTCACATAAAACCAATAGTAAAAATAATAACTTTTATCTCAAATTCAGAAGATGAAATAGGCATGACCAATATCAAAACTTTATCCCAAATTTAAGCTTAAATACAACAAATGTGCAATGAGCATGAACAATAGAGGCAAGAAAGCAAACCTCGAGCAAGAGGACTGGAAAGACAAAGATTTTTGGTGGTGGTGGTGGTGGTCCGGTTGCTGGTTTGTTGGTGGTGGTGGTGGTTCGGCTGCTGGTCCGGTGGTGGTGGTCCGGTTGCTGTCCGAAGCAAGAGCAAAGAAGATTAACACCATTGCAAAGAGAAAGAGGAAGAGGTGGTTGGACTTACAGTGGTCGTTGGACGGTAGTGGTGGCTCCGAAAGGTTGGTGGCCGAAGTGAGGGAGAGGGAGAGGGAGATGATTTAGAGGGCGAGAGAGAGCGCAGAGTGAAAGTGAGAAAGTGAGTTCGGGCAGACGTTTAAGTGAAGCTTACCGACGGCTAGGCCAACGATAATTATAAGTTCCGCTTACCAATGGCCAAGACCGCCGGTACCAATAATGTGTCGTCGGTAACCTTACCCTAACGTCTGAAAACCCAAACGTCTTTTACTGACGGTCAAACCCTCGGTACACTTACCGACGGCTAAAGCCGTCGGCAACCCATAAATACCCTTACCGACGGCTATGCCCGTCGGAAACTAAGCGGGAAAAATTTGGAGCCTTTTGGAGCCAAAATTAGCGAAGGTTCTACCGGCGGCTTGTCCCTCGGAAAACTTGTCGACGGTCTAGACCGTCGGTAATCTGCTTATTTAAGGATTCACGTTATACCGAAAGCCTGGGCCGTCGGAAATGTCTGAGTTACCGACGGCTTTATGGCCGTCGATAAAAAGCCGTCGGTATTCCCGAGTTTTCTTGTAGTGAAGAAACCGTAGCACTGGTGATGGAACTTGACCAATTGATTGACGACTGGTGGAACTTTGCAAATTTTAGTAACTGACTTGTCTGTCATGATGTGTTTCAGAGTCAACCAGCATAAGCATGCCATACCACACAAGCAGAGCAGACCATGGAAGCTGAGACACAGGTGATGCCTGATGCATGGTGCACTATAGGTGCCTTGAACCTTTGTATGCATATGGTTGATGCACGCAAGGACTAAATTGTCCCACGATAGAAAATGATAGGGACTAAAATGGGCAACTTAGTAAAATTTTGAGGACTGATAAGGGTCACTAAATTAATTGTCAGGGACTTAGATGACTGATACGCTTTATGATTTTTTTGGTGTTTCATAGTGCATACTTGTGCCTACCAGTGCATGTTTTTGGTGCTTGACAATGTTGTCTGATTTACTGATCTACTGCAACATGTTGCCTAATGCATGATTTCCTTAATGCATTTCAGGAACAACCATGGGGAAGTCCACCTTCACCTCCACGACCTGCTGTCTGGCCACCTCCTATTAGGGCTTATGTTCAAAGCACACCTCCAGCAATGCCACCATCAATGTCATCCACACCATCTACTGCTGTGGAAACACTCTCAATTCGGCCACCAGGACCACCATTCAAACCCAATAGGCCTCCAAGACTAGCTGGGACAACAACTGAAATGATTTTCATACCAACACCTGGATTTAGGCCACCAGCACCAAAGAAGAAGTGAATGGATTTAGAGATTTAGCTAGCTGATGGGTGCACTTATGTAATGATATTTTGGAATGAATTTGGTAGTGATATTTTGGAACTGATATGATATTTTGGAGCAACTCAATTGTAGTAATTTTTGATACACTTTAAGTGAATGGGATGGAATGAAGTTTGGTTCATTGATATTTTTTTTGATATGTTTGGATTGTTTTGTAATTGCTTTTTAACCAACTGACTTATAAATTGGATTGATGAAAAAAAATGAAGAGGACACAAAACATCATTACAAAAAACATAACTTTCTTCCATTTCATCACAATAACATAACTTCTTCCATTTCATCACTAAATTGTTACTAAAATGGATTACATTTTTTACTAAATCTTACACTACTTGCAAACACAAAGTATCATAAACACAATAACAAAGAAAGCCCCTATCACTACTTCAACAAATTTAAGCTTGTTTTGGAGTTGTGTAACTTCATCGATCTTGAGTTGCATTTCTTTCATTTGTGCTTTCATGTCATTCATATCCACCTCCAGTTTATTAATTCTGCTTTCTTCCATCTCAGCCATTGTGACTTGATTGCCACATATTTATCCACCCACACAAAAGAGGAACAATAGGGTTTCTTCATCTGCAACTATAGATAAAACAGTCAGCAAGTAAATAAGGGAATCCAGACCAAAATCTTCAGAATATGGATTTCATTACCTTATAATAAGGGCACCCATAGAATGTTCTATTTGGGTTCTTCAATGTTTTCGATGTGTACACTAAACATTGCTCCATACCTGAAGATTATTGGCACAACTCTGAAGTTTGGAAATAAGATTGCCATCGAGCCCATCATCCCAACCTCTACGGATAACTTCCATAATATCAGCCTCAGTAAGCTAAGAGTTTTGAAACCTGAAGCGCTTACAATAGATAGGAACATTAGTGATATCACGTTGAAGCAGAATGGGGGTATGATCGGAGATAAGAGCAATCAAATTAAGTAAGCGAGCATGAGGAAAAAGATCTAACCAGTCATTATTAGCCATAGCTTTGTCAAGACATTGCTCCATAGCACGGACTGTAACTTTACTAGCACTCCAAGTAAACTGGTACCCTTCCAACGAAATATCTATAAGGCCAGCTGCCTAAACTGTTTCCCGAAAACCATTCATCAGATAGTTGGGGTCATATAACATATACATAATAATATAATTTTATATGATAATATAACGTATTATAAACAGGTAAGATTATCATTTATATAATTTTTTTATATATAATAATGTATCAAAATTTTTTTATCTAATGGTAACGTTCAATATTTATAATACTAACGAATATATAATTTTTTTTATTTATAAACAACATTTATACAAAAAGGTCATTTTATATTTATGAGCTAGTTTAGCCGCTAGTTTTATCAAACACTTCTACACCAATAAGCTAGCTTATCCGCTGTCAGCCACTTCATCTGCTATCAGCTAACTTATTCGCTATCCATTAGTTTTACCAAACAGGCTCTAAGAATGAATAAGTACTATGACCGATTGATATACGTTAATCCCAAACTCAAAAGATATATAATAGTACAATTCACATTGCCAAAGGAAAATCAAATAAATTAAAGACAAAACACATTTATCTCATACTTATAAGTGTGTCTTTGGATCGAGTTAAGATCTTCTTGTTCACATCTTGTTCTTGTTCCTATGCGTTGAAAAATCCATTGAAGAGACGGTAATAGCGTCTTTGGTAAGTCTCATCCGCTAGCTTAGTCCTATTTGATAAGCGCATTTGTCATTAATGATTACGTTTTTTACGAGCTTATAATGTTTTTTTCAAACATTACCTTCAAGTAGTGTTTGAGCTTATAGCTTATAGCGTCTGATTTATCCCCTTCTTTTATCCTTATTATTATTTTATTTTAATTCCACATCAACCCTCTTCAATTTATAATAAAATATCGTATGATAATATAACCTATTATAAAAAATTTAATTCCACCTTTACCCTCTTCAATTTATAAATATTTTATTATAACGTATTGTAATAAAATACAATATATTATTTTAGTACATTTATTTGATAATATAACATATATATAATAATATAATTTTATATGATAATATAACGTATTATAAACAGGTAAGATTATTATTTATATAATTTTTTATATATAATAATTTATCAACATTTCTTTATATAATAGTAACGTTCAATATTTATAATATTAACGTAGATATAATTTTATTTTTTTATATAAACAACATTTATATAAAAATGTCATTTTATATTTTTAAGCTAGTCTAACAGCTAGTTTTATCAAATATTTCCACATCAATAAGCTAGTTTATTTGCTTTCAGCTATCTCATCCGCTATTAAGTAACTTATCCACTATCCGTTAGTTTTACCAAACAAGCTCTAAGAATAAATACTATGACCGGTTGATATGCCTTAATCCCAAACTTAAAAGATATATAATAGTACCATTCACATTATGAAAGGAAAATCAAATAAATTAAAGATATAACACATTTATCTCAACTTCTTGTACTTATAACTGTATCTTTGGATCAACTATGAAAATTTGATTATTTCAATAATCGATTATTTGGATAATTAATTATTGTTATAATTGATTATAATAGAATCAGTTTTATGTTTGGATGTGCTTGCTGAAAAGCAATTATAAGATAATTTATTTCATTTGGATTGTGTAAAAAAATTACTTATATATAGTAAATTACTAAAACGGGTATGAAGTTATTTGTATAATTTTATAATATTTGTTCGGTAATTAATTTTGTAGGGGTGAAATAAGAAGAATGTTATTGGTTTCAAAATAATCTAACAGCTTTGTAAATAAGCTTCAAACTTCTAGCTTATTTAAAAACAATTTTTTGAAATTTAATCAGTTTATTCAAATATATCAGCTTCCACTGAAAAATAACTTTTATCACGAAAAATAGATATTTGGATAAGATTTAATCTTACTCAAGCACCATCTAAGATTTCATTTTTTATCTCATCAATTGTGATAAAGAGTATTTGAAGTGAAACATAATATATATAATAATATAAAAAGTATTATAATGCTTAAAAGCTTGATCTTTAATATTTCTCAATTTAATCTAAATTCTTCTAAGTTATACGTACGAATTTGAATAAAATGATTAAAAGATACAAAAGATAATTATATAAAAAAAGAGATAAAAAAGATAAAAGTATTAATATCAAATACAATCAATTAAAACTAAATCAAATAAAAATCCTGTCAAATAAAAGGTAAAGATATGCACAATCTTATATCAATCAGATATTGTTGTTATTTATTGATATTTTTCAAATCCTCTACTCAGTGCGTTTTTTTCTCAACACTTGCATTCATATTCATATACCACATTGAGTTCTATATATAAGGATAACTATTTACTGAGCATAAAAAAAAAAAAAGATAACTATTTATTAATAATTAATAATAATATAAATGTCAAGTTCAATATATAATACCCCTCTGGCAACTATATAAGGAAGTAATGCATTGGTAAATTCTACAACTAGACTTCACATATATACAATACTAGTTTGTTATTTTGTTCCCTTCATTACATGCACGACAACAACTCCAGTGAAGACATAGTAAGAATGGATGGCTTCAGTGATCCCTCCTTACCCTCCACATGGTTTCGTTTCAATGTCTTGGTTGATGTAGCAACCAAAAAATGGGTGAAGAGACAACGGAAGAGAAGTTCCATAATTCCTTGCATTAAGATCAAGGATGATCAATATCTGAATCCAAAGAAAACAGTAGTGAAAAACCATGCTAATGATGAAGGAGGAGCCTCCTCCTTAAGATTGAAGTTTCATCTGCATCCAAAGAAAACAGTAAAAAACAATGCTAATATTGAAGAAGTGGTCTTAAATGATCAACATAGTTTCTCTAAACAAGAGTCTTCTTCCAACAAGAAAGGCAAGAAACCCATCATCTACTCCTCCTTGGATTCTGCCACTGAAGGATCCACTTCAAGAAACATGAAAGGCAAGAAACCCACCATCTACTCCTTGGGTTCTGCCACTGAAGGATCCACTTCAAGAAACGAGGATGGTATTGAAGAGAATGATATTGATGTTCTTGATCAAGAATGGGCTCCAATATGTGAGTCTTCCTCCAAGAAGAAACAAAAGAACTCAAAGGGTTGTGGCAATAGCAAAAGACAAAAGTCAGAAGATGCAGCAGACACAGTACCACTACCACCTGATTTGCCCCAAGAGTACAAGAACAAGATCAATGAAATGGGTGGCAATCAAATCACTCTAGTGATACAAAAATCTCTGTATACAACAGATTTGAGCCCACAGCATAATCGGCTTTCTATGCCTTTGAAGCAGATCAAGATTGATGCAAGTAATTTCTTGAGAGAGGAGGAATTACAGGTTTTAGAGAAAAAACAAGGCATGGAAGTGCCATTGCTGCAGCCATCACTTGAACTGAAAAACGTAACTTTGGCTAAATGGGACATGCCTAAATCATCAGGAGCCACCAACTCTACCTATGTTCTGAGGTCATCTTGGATGAAAGTTGCAGCAGCTAATCAACTAGAACAAAATGATGTTGTTCAAGTATGGTCATTCCGGGTTCAAGAAGAATTATACATGGCTCTTGTCAAAGTTCAAACCATCAATGTATAGTTCAAAGTTCAAACCATCAATGTATATTTTATACTTTTAATTAATACATGTTTTTTAAGCAATATTCAAGGATATTTTATTTAGAGAAATTGTAGGGTTACTAGTTATGGGTTTTGCCTGGGTTTCTTGTTTTGTAGTGGATTCCAAACTGAGATGAATTAATTGTGGTTTGAGAATGTATTGATTAAATTCACTAGTGTACCACTTTTTAAGTCCTATTGTCACTCCTCTCCAACCAACTTTTTTTTTTTATTTTTCTAGAATACCCTTTATCAAACAATTGATTCAAAATTACTTATCTATATCCATTCCTATCTATAACTATCTAAAATTTTAATTGACAATTGAAATGTTATCAAAGGAATTGCTTATCAGAGAACTGTGAGTGGGAAAAAAATTGCTAACTTACGGAGTTCTTGCAAACATGACATCCTTGGTTTTGCTCTCCCAGTACAGCAGGATTTAATGTAAGAGCAACTGGCAGCATGAAAATCTGTAAACAAATGAATGAACATTTACAATCATATTGAGATTGACTACTACCAAGAAAAAAAAATTCAAATAACTGGAAGACCTTTGTTTATGAATTCTAGAATAAAGTGTAAACTTATTTTTAGCGACAAAAACAAAAGAGTTTCAACTTCTTCTATTCAGTTTTGTCTTCTAGTAGCGCGTGTACCCGTGCGACGCACGGGGATGTATATGTTAAATCAATTTGTTTTAAAAGATTGAAATTAATACATAGAATTTGAATAGCCTTGAAAATTTCAAAGTTGATACATGCCTAATTTAACATGATCATTTAATGCTCTCCCAACCACGAAGTGTGTCCTTTCTATTCTTTGTTTATTTTTATGCTTTTTTTCAATGCATTGAAACCAGCTATATTTAAACATCTTTCTCAATTTTGCACAATTAAAATATGAAGGAAAACATCAAGTTTACAAAGAGGGAAAACATCAGGATAAGAATGAGAAAGAAAATACATCATCCTCAAGTCTTGAAGCAGCAGCTAGCTCATCACTTTCATATCATTGATAAGAGTCATGTCAAGAAAAGCACAAACACATTGATAAGTATACAACAATCTTCATAAAGCAAAACGAAAATAGAACTGATTTACAAGAAATACAAAGCCCATCAACAGTTAATAGCTTAATAGCAGAATTCTTCAAGGTAAGAAGGGTATTTAATTTTACTTATCAATAAGATGAATTGTGTTTGGAAATCATTAAATAGAGAATTGATTAAATTTGATTTTGATTTGATTTAGAAATCGATTCTCGTGTTTGGAAACCGTAAGGATGAATGCAATTCATATTTTTTAACTTAACCTGTTGCAAGACGTAAACTCAAAATCACACCTATATATGATCATATCATATTGATATCAAAAGAACAAAGGATCAGAAACCCTAAAACAAAATGTACAGTCCAAATAAAAACAAAATAAAAAATAAAAAACAGAACCTCTGAAAAATTATAAGGAAACAATAGTGCCACCAGTCAGGGGAGACGAAATAAAAATAGTTTTAGATGCCAAGCTAAAACAGTTATTGTCCAGTTCTATGTGAATTGTGAAGCCAATCAATATATTCATCACTAAAATCTATAAAAGAAATTATGCATACAACTCAATGAATCTAGTCTCGTTTCTAATAGCCTAAGAGGCACAGAGACCATGCTTTGGCCAAGGAAGCAGACAGGCCTCTTTTTAGGTCTCGGGCATACCTGGCCTTTAGAAACGACGCTAGAAGGCAGCCATCTTCTACTCCCTCATCCTTAACTTGGTATCAGAGCCATACTTGTAACAAGAGCCTATGAAGGAGTAGTATGAAAGATAGTAGAGAAGAGGAAACTTGCAAACATGGAATCCTCCACCTCATCTCAACCCCTTGAGCCTGTTAGACTTTCTTTTTCGTTATCTATACCTAACTCTTGTCTCCGAACTCTTTCAAATCGAATAGACAACCTAGTAGAAGTCTCTATTCTCCCTGAAGACACGAAACTTGAAGAAACTAACCTCCCACTCTTGAACCCATATAGTCTTTATGCCAGAAACAAATCTATTACTAGGAGCCTCAAATCGTTAGTCTCTACAAAGAGACCTCCAGTCAAAGAATATATCTAGAGCACCAGGATGGATCAGTGTGGTCTTCGCGCCACTAGTCAAGAACAATATGTGACCTTAGAGTTTCAGCCAGAACTCATTACTCACTGGAGACGTCAAGGCTACACCTATATTCATATTGGAGCAGTGAGGCTTTGCCTTACACTTCATGGAAGGAAAGGAATCCCAGCCACAGCTAGAGTTGCACTCTTTAACTCAACATACGTGAGGTATCAGGATGCATTGATCGGAATAGTACTTACTTCTTTAGCTGTGGGAACCGTGATCCTAACAATAGCCCTAGATTTTAATGTCTGACTAGACGACCCCAATGTCTCTACTTTTCTGAAGGTCCAAGTCCAGATCAGCGGAGTTGAACAAGTAGCTACAGCCATGATGGCAACACTCCATCATCAGATGATCTATAGACTACAAGATCATGCTTTAGATCTTCATTTCCCCAATTCTACAGGGGATGCTCTCATGATCGTGGCTTCCAGGGAAAATGTTCCAGCCATCATCTAGATCCCAAAACAGATCCCAAGGGCGGATTTGATGAAACTGATGCCACTGGAGTGGATCACCAACTATGAAAAAGAGCATACACTGAGCAGACCTAGTCATACATTTCTTCCCCCAGATATTTTCTTTTTGGGAGACGGAACAGTGAAAACTGTCTTCAAGCCACCTGTAGAGGAACAAGAGTCTTTCCAACACCCAGAGGAAGCAAAGCTTGCTGAAATTTTCAGCAATCTCGGAAAGGAGTTTAGCAAACCAAGTACATCTGTAAATCATGCTTTAACAATCACTCCGGTTGTAAAGCAAAAGCAGAACAAGCTAACTCCTCCCATCCACTATATTTACCCAGACGGTGAATATTCTTATGTGTCTCACATTGAGGGACATTTCATTTGGGAGGTAGCACCGGAGATGTGTGACTCCGATTGTTCTTGCGAGGAATATGGAGAAAAAGATATCGATTCTGATCTAGAAAGAAGAATGGAAAAAGCACGCCGAAGGATACTGCGAAGAAAAGCAAAATCTCAATGCTCCCAGAACAAATATACCAGGCGCCACAAAGATGATGGCGACAGAGATGATGAGTCCCGAAGACGAAGACCGTGGGTAGGAATTCGAAACCCACATGCCGGTCCTTCTCGAGAAGAATACCTTCGTCTAAGAGCAACTGAAATCCTTCAAGAAGATCAAAAATGAAGAGAAAAGAATCAGCGCAGGCAAAATCAAAAGGCAAAATCCATATTAGAGGAACCTTCTCATAGCTGTCTCACAAGTCCCTGTATGATGCTTACACCTTCTAAATATGATGAGGATTTCCCGCCTTTGGATAGAAGGACAGATGAATCTACCAGAACCTCAATGAAGCCTTATGTGACTCCCTCCGAAGTCTCTCCATCAGGTTTGAAGCCAATCACCCCGGCCGAAGAAGTGTTGAACTGGCAAACGCACAATGCGAGTGCCCAGAACAAAGTCCTTAAAAGAATAGACTCCAAAATAGACAATCTTGCCTCCAAGCAAGATTCCACTGTAAAACAAGTGGAAGGATTTTCTATGCAGATACAGGCTTTGTATGAAGATCTCAAAAGAAAAATAATGCTGTTAGATGCAGATCTGAGGCATCTCATCAAGATCGGCTACATTGTCCAGAAATGGTAAAAAAGGATAGAGAAATCCGGGTACTCCAAGACCAGGTCATTCAGATTGAGAAAGATATGGCCAAGCAGCATCAGATTGTTTATGATGCCTACCCCACTAACATACCATCCTTCAATACTCCACAACCTGCATATTCAAATTATCTTTCTGAAGAAGACTACTCTAAATGCTTCAAGATGACTTATGAAGTATTTAGGCAGTCAGAGATTGGCCCTCAAAAACCATCCAAGCCCAAAAACCCTCCACAATTCTCATCGCAAAACAAAAAGGATCCCTGAAGAACAACAGAACCCATACGCGTTAGAACTCCATCTCCATCTCCACCAAAAGAAGGATCTCCGTCCATAGCCAAAAACAAACACCCTATGCTTCCCATAAGGCCGCTTCAACCTTCTCAGTCAGACCACTCTGACTCTCAATCTGAAGATATCCAAAGCTCTAAGAATGCCCACTCTGTCCTTGAATCACATTCTGATTCTGAATCCCAGATTTCCGAAGATTCTCTACGAAGTTTCGATGATTCAGAGCAACGTTATATGGATGTCTCTGCACTTTACATGGCAATCCCACAAGGTGATCCTCATGAAGAAGAAGAATCAAGAGTTGACAATGATGGTGAAGAAAGCTCCCCGATGGCGTATGTAGAAGAACCAGTCGAAAGCAGTCATCGACCCACTTCGGGTCCATGGTTCACTTTCGATGATGCCGCTCCTGAGAAATGGCGGTCAAAGCTTAACGACATGAGTGCATGGATAGATGTCCAAATGACTAAATCAGGTGTCACCCTTTCATCAGTAATCAAAGAATTTGTGGCCAGGATGACAGGCACGTTAATAGAATGGTTCCAAAGCCTTGGACCATACAGGCAGCTCCAAATTACCCAATTATCAGATGCAGGCCAATTACTGGGACTCATTCACAAAGAATTTCTAGGAGATTATCAACTCATAGAAAGACAAAGAAGGCAAGAATTCTTCGAAATGCGATGTTGTTCTCTAAAAAGGAAGGATTTGGATCATCATTAACAAAGGATGGCTCAGAGATATCATATGCTCAATGGTTCCAACAATCCAGACCTCAAGTACACCTTCATCGCTTCCCTTCCAGCTGACATTCAGCCAGAACTCCAAAGAACAATCCTCTCTTTACGAAGAGACATCTTAGAGATCTCCCTAGGAGAAATCTATCAAATGGCTCTGTCTACATTAGACAAGCTCTGTGAAGAACAAAAGCTCTTTCATTCCATTGTAGAAGGGAAGACGAAGCTCCAGAAGATATGTAGAAAGCCCTACCTTCAAATCAAATGCAAAGACAAAGATTGTCCTTGTCCTACCTAGAAAAAGTCTAATTTCCACAAGTATAGAATGGCGAAAAGAAGGGATAAAGGAAAGAAGAAACATGTAAGGTTCTTCAAAAGAAAACCTTTCAAGAAAAAGAACACAGACAGGTGTTATTTATGCAAGCAGAAAGGTCATTTTGCAAAAAATTGTCCTAACAAATCCAGGAAGGCAGTAAAAATGATCCAACATCTTCAACAGGCTTATCCGATTGATCATGATGATATTGAGTCCTTGTTTTCTGAACAAGACGAAGCGGATGCAGATACAATCTTTGCCCCCGAAGAAGATGAATCCTCAAAATCAGACTCTGACAGCCAATCTGATGAAGATGTCCAGCATTGCTATGCTATACAACCCTGCCTCAGGATGCAACAGGCCTCCACAAATCCCCCATTGCCATTCGTCAAAATACAAGTTCTACCATCAAAATATGATAGGCCTATTCCTGTCATTGCTTACATGGACACAGGAGCCTAATGAATCCAGAAATCCTACCTGCAGAAATGTGGAAACCACATAAGGAATACTTCTATGCTGCAGATGGCAAAATCTTTTCAACTGACTTGATCTCAAAGACAAAAGTTGAGATCAAATTCTTCCCTGAATGCACTGTTTGGACAAAAGTGTTAGGCAGTAAGCTTCCTAACAAGGATGTTCTCATTGGGATGGATATCTACTGCCAGGAAAAAAAGTTGCAAATTCTTCCTCAAGGAATCCGGTATAAATACTATTTCAGTCCCTATACTGATATTCCAAAGATATTTGCACTTCAACAAGTCCCAGGAGGATATGAAAAGATCAGGGATGACCTTATGAGTTGTTGCATAGAAGATCATGGTCAGTTTCAACATCCTTCTCCGCTGTGGAAGAATGAAGAGTTCTTCATCCATTTGCCTTTTAAAAAGAATGAAGACATCAATCCCACAAAGGCCGCCCATCCGGGTATGAACCCTGATGACCTTCAACTAGCAAAAAAGGAATGTGAATCATTGTTGAAACAAGGTCTTATCGAGCCAACCACTTCATAATGGGCATGTCAAGCCTTTTATGTGAAAAAGAGATCAGAACAAAGAAGAGGTTAGTCATTGACTATAAGCCTTTAAATGAATTCCTTCAAGACATAAAGTTTTCAGTCCCAAATACGGTCGTAGAATTTGCACAGCTCAAAGGAGCCAAAATATACTCCAAATTTGATCTCAAATCAGCATTCTGGCAACTAGGCATCAAACCAGAAGACATACAAAACAGCATTCTGCATACCAAATGGGCACTATCAATGGAGAGTTATGTCTTATGGTCTGAAAGTAGCACCCAAGGTTTACCAGCCCATTCTTTCTCATGCCTTGATCTACATTGATGATATCCTTATTTTTTCAAAAACTGAAGAAGAGCACATGGCCCATCTTCAACAATTCTCAGATCTGGCTAGACAATATGGAGTAATGCTTTCAGCCCAAAAGAGTCAATTGGGCCAAACTAGTATAGAGTTCTTAGGGATGACCATCTCAGATGGGTTCTTCCAGCCAGGCCCACATATAGCCCAAGAGTTACTAAAATTCCCAGATGAAAATCTCACGAAAAAAGAGATCCAACAATTTTTGGGAATTATTAACTTCTTGAGGAATTTTATTCCTAAGGTTTCAGACTATACTAGCCAGTTGTCTAAGCTATTAAGAAAAAAAGAAGCAAATACCCCTTGGGGCCATGAACAGACAAAAGCAGTGCGACATTTAAAAGAGGTTGCTCAGAATCCATCACCACTGAAGATTCCTGACAAAGGCAAAAGAATCCTTCAGACAGATGCCAGTGACTATTTCTGGGGAGTAGTGCTGATCGAGGAAATAGAAGACAAGAAATTTTACTGTGGCCATGCTAGTGGACAGTTCAAAGAGTCAGAAAAGAATTATCACACTGTCTACAAGGAGATACTGGCAGTCAAATACGGAATCCAAAAGTTTGAATTCCACCTCAGTGCTTATGAGTTCCTGGTGCAGATGACCAATTCATCTTTTCCTAAAGTACTCGAATCCAAGAACAAAATTCTCCTAGACCTTCAATTACTTCGTTGGAAGACGTGGTTCTCTCGCTATAAATTCACAGTCCAGCACATTAATGGATCAAAGAATACCATTGCAGCCCTTCTCTCCAGACCAAAGCCTATCCACCTCATCACAAAACTAAAGCCTATTCCCTTCTTCATGGCTCACCGAATCCCTCTCCCCATCACAACAATTGCCAAAAACCCAAAAGAATTATCATCCTGTTCCAAGAAGCCTACAACTCCAGCAGAGATACAAGACCTTGCCCAAACTAATATTCACCGTTTCCTCCAAAAAGCAAAACCCTCATTGATCCTCAGCCTTTTCAACTTCCAAACACCTTTTCTGAATCTCATCCGTATTTACCCTCACCTTCTAGAGGAGACCATGTGGTTTCTATGGAGTCTTTCAGTCCTGTATAATACAGCTATTGATGATCCAGAAGCAACAAAACCAGAAGATTGGGACGATGAGGAGGATGGTGAATGGGAAGCCCCAAAGATTGATAACCCAAAGTGTGAAGCAGCCCCTGGTTGTGGTGAGTGGAAGAGGCCAATGAAGAAGAATCCAGCTTATAAGGGAAAATGGCATGCCCCCCTTATTGATAACCCCGACTATAAGGGTATATGGAAGCCTCAGGATATTCCAAACCCTGACTACTTTGAACTTGAAAAACCTGATTTTGAGCCTATCGTTGCTGCTGGTATCGAGATTTAATCAATGCAAGATGGCATATTGTTTGACAATATTTTGATAGCTAAAGATGATAAGATTGCAGCATCTTATCGGGAGACTACATGGAAGCCTAAGTTTACCATTGAGAAAGAGAAACAAGAGGAAGAGAGAGTTTTAGAAGCTAGACATTTTAGAGAACACTCTAAGTTTTATTGCTTGCTTCTACTTCTTGCCAACTACAACACAAGGGACCTCTATTTATAGGAGAGGTCTATGGAATACAAACAAAACGTTACAACCCACATCATGTGGCTTACAACGAAAGACAAATTACAACCACAACTTTAACATCTCTAAAGTAGATATTTATGACACACTTATGACATAAAGTGGAATACATAACATGACAACCTAACTTTATTAAAGTGGAACACATCATCACTCATCATTATGCTTCCATAGTGGATTTTGTAGATATTTTCCACTATCCCTTGATGATAGGTTCATGAGAAGGGGACAGATTTGGATCAGCTGAGTCATCATCTGAGCTATCTCCATGGTTTTTCTGGAAACAATTATTGATCCATTCATCAATGTCCACTGGTTCATTTGGGTCTTGTGAGTCTTGCATATTATCAATCTGGTTATGAGAGCTTTCTCCTGCATCTGACTGAGAGTTTGAGCCTAAATGATCATCTGGAATATCAAACTCCGGCATTCTTGGTTCTCCTGGGATAAATTCTCCTGGATAGGGTCCGAGTGATGAGCAGATAATGTTCTTATTGGAAACATAATTATTTGTATCAGATAAAAACATTCTTAATGAAGATAAAATGCTGGGACTTTGTGATGTGAAGTCCAGAAAGGTATGGTATTCCCAAGCATGATTCTTAGAAAGAAGTTGCCCTGACTGGCTCATGCAGTATGGTTTATGGATGATGAAAATGGTTGACACCTCAAGAGATTTTGAGGCTGGGATGTTCCAAATATTATATTTATGAATTATTTTGTGCAATTCCTGTCTCCACCACAGCAATGGTGCATACCACTGAAAGAAGGTCCATAGATTGGAATCTTGGTTGGCTTCATTGCATAGGTAGTAGTACACAATGAGAGGATGGATTTCAATAGCTGTATTATACAGGACTGAAAGACTCCATAGAAACCACATGGTCTCCTCTAGAAGGTGAGGCTAAATACGGATGAGATTCAGAAAAGGTGTTTGGAAGTTGAAAAGACTGGGGATCAATGAGGGTTTTGCTTTTTGGAGGAAATAGTGAATATTAGTTTGGGCAAGGTCTTGTATCTCTGCTGGAGTTGTAGGCTTCTTGGAACAGGGTGACAATTCTTTTGGGTTTTTGGCAATTGTTGTGATGGGGAGAGGGATTCGGTGAGCCATGAAGAAGGGAATAGGCTTTAGTTTTGTGATGAGGTGGATAGGCTTTGGTCTGGAGAGAAGGTCTGCAATGGTATTCTTTGATCCATTAATGTGCTGGACTGTGAATTTATAGCGAGAGAACCACGTCTTCCAATGAAGTAATTGAGGGTCTGGGAGAATTTTGTTCTGGGATTCGAGTACTTTTGGAAAAGATGAATTATCCATATGCACCAGGAACTCATAAGCACTGAGGTGGAATTCAAACTTCTGGATTCCGTATTTGACTCCCAGTATCTCCTTGTAAACAGTGTGATAATTCTTTTCTGACTCTTTGAACTGTCCACTAGCATGGCCACAGTAAAATTTCTTGTCTTCTATTTCCTCGATCAGCACTGCTCCCCAGAAATAGTCACTGGCATCTGTCTGAAGGATTCTTTTGCCTTTGCAGGAATCTTCAGTGGTGGTGGATCCTGAGCGACCTCTTTTAAATGTCTCACTGCTTTTGTCTGTTCAAGTCCCCAAGGGGTATTTGCTTCCTTTTTTCTTAATAGCTTAGACAACTGGCTAGTATAGTCTGAAACTTTAGGGATAAAATTCCTTAAGAAGTTAATAATTCCCAAAAATTGTTGGATCTCTTTTTTCGTGAGATTTTCATCTGGGAATTTTAGTAACTCTTGGGCTATATGTGGGTCTGGCTGGAAGAACCCATATGAGATGGTCATCCCTAAGAACTCTATACTAGTTTGGCCCAATTGACTCTTTTAGGCTGAAAGCATTACTCCATATTGTCTCGTCAGATTTGAGAATTGTTGAAGATGGGCCATGTGCTCTTCTTCAGTTGTTGAAAAAATAAGGATATCATCAATGTAGATCAAGGCATGAGAAAGAATGAGCTGTTAAACCTTTGTCATGGCTCTTTGGAATAGAGAGGGTGCTACTTTCAGACCATAAGGCATAACTGTCCATTGATAGTGTCCATTTGGTATGCAGAATGCCGTTTTGTATCTGTCTTCTGGTTTGATGCCTAGTTGCCAGAATGCTGATTTGAGATCAAATTTGGAGTATATTTTGGCTCCTTTGAGCTGTGCAAATTCTACGACCGTATTTGGGACTGGAAACTTTATGTCTTGAAAGAATTCATTTAATGGCTTATAGTCAATGACTAACCTCTTCTTTCCTCTTCTCTACTATCTTTCATACTACTCCTTCATAGGCTCTTGTTACAAGTATGGCTCTGATACCAAGGTAACGATGAGGGAGTAGAAGATGGCTACCTTCTAGCGTCGTTTCTAAAGGTCAGGTATGCCCGAGACCTAAAAAGAGGCCCGTCTGCTTCCTTGGCCAAAGCATGGTCTCTGTGCCTCTTAGGCTATTAGAAACGAGACTAGATTCTTCCATCTCCCCACCCATTTCTTATTCTGGATCATTAACTAGGGCTTTCTGATGCACAGGATCGTCAGAAAAGGCAAGTGCAGCTTATGAAAATAGCTTATGATAATAAACCTAAGCAAATTGTTTATTAAAATAGTTAATGATCTTTTCATAAGATCTTTTTAGCTTATATTCATAAGCTTGCCAGAGAAACTTATAAAAATAAATTGTTTTTAGCTTATTTAAAAAAGAGTTTATTGCATAAACACTTAAATAAGTTATATATCCAAATACACACTAAACCAAGTGTTAAAATGTTGCTCTCTGGCTTATGCCCCAAATCCCAAATCCCACCTAAGCATGAAGGCATACACTCTTATGTTTGTCAAGATAAACCAAACAAATTCCCAATGTTTATACTTATTGCAATTATTATACTTGTTAACTATGAGTTGTGACTTTAGGGATGACTATGAATTATGTATTACTGTTTACCTACATATCTATAATTTCCCATGCTTTTTTACGGATAGAACCCTACATCAGAAACCTAAAAAAACAAATACCAACATGTGGTTGATCCATGTGATAACGAGCTTGGGTCTCTGTAGTTACACATGAAGGATATCCGAGAAACCAAAAAAATAAAAATAAATAAACAAACAAAAAAGGATGCTCCAGGAGTCCGTGTAGGCTTCAGAAGAAAAAGAAGAACTAGAAGAGTAGACATCAGAAATCACTTTTTTGATTTCTCGCTTTCCGAAAAAAAAAAAAAACAAAATTCTAGTTGACAGCAGGAATGGCGGGCTAAAATCGAAGCTTTCATTCAAAAATCTCCACTTTTTCTTGCAGTACCAAATGGCAAAGCAGAGATCCACAGAGGACTCGATCTGTGTGGGAACGAAGATGGATACTCCGTCTTCAATCTGCGACACAGATATCCCTCTTCGACTACACAACACTGACGCTTTCGCTTCTTCTTACACCAAATCCCTCCAATCACTTCAAGCCAAATCACAACAAACTGCTCGCTTTCAAGGTCTCACACTCACCAAATACTTTCCTTTCTTTTCAATTCCACTCAAACTTAGGGTTTAGACTCTCTCTCTCTTTTTGCAGTTAAACTAGAAGAGCTTAAAGCTCAACTGAGGGAGGCTGAGGATAATTTGGTCAAAGCACTCGGAGGTACTCAATAACTTTATTATTGTTCGCAAGGTAGTTTTAAATTGTGGTTGAGTTGCATTTATCGTCATTGTTTACAATTGCGAAAAAATGCGTCCGATGCGGCCACGATTGCGGTTGTAGAACTCAATTTAAAACCTTGATTGTTGCAAATAAATTGAACATGTTGCATGTATTGTTAGCTTTTGGTAACTGAAAATTGGGATTTTTTGGTTTACTTTTGTTGGCATTCGCACAGTCAAGACCCGCAGAGAGGCGAAACGGATGGCTTTGATGGATGCTATTGCTTCTGTGAAGGGTAGAGTTGAAGAAGTTAAGAAAAGTATTCAGGAGCATAGAACCAAAAATGAAGAATATGCAACAATTGTATCTCAACAGCGCCTTGGTAATGATCTGTTTATCTGCAATTGCCATTATTTCTAACTGTCTTCCAAACCTTATTTTATTAGGCTTCCTAGAATGTTGCAACCTTTTCTAGTTATCAGTTTTTGCTAGGTGCTTTTTTTGTTCGCATGGAAGAGTAAAGGTGATTTAGAAAAAAAAAAAGACCCAAATTGGTCCTTGAAAAAAAAAAACACGGTGATACATTTGGTCCTTGAAAAATGAAAAATTCCAACATAATCCTAAAATATCTCAAATGGCAGTCAAAATAGTCCTTGATAGGGACTAAAGTGTCTGTAAAATTTATTCTAACAAGGACTAATTTGACTGACATTTGAGATTTTTCACGACCAAATTAGGATTTTTCATTTTTAAGAGATCAAATGTGTATCGGTGTTTTTTTTCCTTCAAGGACCACTTTGGGTCTTTATTCGGTGATTAAAGATGCCTATATTAGTTTGATGACCAGTTATATTTTAATGGCTACTGTGTATGCTATACTGCATGCATTGCTATTGGTCGAGTCTTGGGATTGTCTCGAACTTTCATATACAAGAATAGGTGGCCTTGAAAGAGAATTAGACTTTGTTAGGTATGATAGAAGGGATACAGAAAAAGAGATAAGAAAGGAAAGGAAGAAAAAGTAGAGGGTTTATCACTCCTCTTGTTTAGTATCATTCAATGGAAGACAAGAGATGCTTCCCTTCCTTTGTTTGGTTTTATAAAGAAATAGAATGGAAATGTATGTAAACTAATGAAGATGTATGTAAATATATAGTGGGAATGGGATGTACAAAATTGTTTCTGGCCCCTTCCCTTCTTTCTCTCTCCGGCTTGCCTATATTAGTTTGTTTACATGTTATATTAAGAAAAGATGATTGGTTGTTTCAGCATTGCCATCAGAATCTGACATGGTTGGTTGTAGATTGTAATCTTTCAAGTTTATATGCTTATTCGCTTGTCAGACATATATTTCATGATGCCTGATTGCCTGCATTTATATTTAATTAGATATGTGGATATTTGCACACTATATAAGGCACCAAGTTGTCCATATTCATGTATTTTAAAATAAAACTTATTCCAGAATCTAGATAACTAGAATTTGATAGATTGCCTTTACTCAAGGCTGAAATATCTGATTGGTTGGGTTCATTGAGACATTAAGATAGCTACTCTCCATCTTGCTTCGCCTTCAGCATTGAAATTACATTTTATTCTGTGGACCGAGGTTGGCATGTATAGACACTAACTTTGATTTTAACTTTTAAGCAGTTATTTCAACATGTAATCCACATTTACTTTACTTTCCTTTGAAGCAAAAAACTATCAGGAGAAGGATTAATGGGGCCTTAACATTTGATCTGTAATGTCTTTCTTTGCACATAATTACTTGTTTATATGAGGACATATTTTGGAATTCTGCTCGCCTCTTTTTTCCTTTTCTCAATTTGCATTGTTCTACATGCTGAATTTGAAATTATGCATTGAGAAATATTATGAACTATTCTAAGCTCCTTTCCCATTCTCCCTCTTCTTTTTTCTTCCATAAAAAGTTCTGGCAGCATCTGAAGAAAAATCAAATGAAAACATTCAACATAAAGATGAAACTGAGGAGGCCATATCTTGGTACAACAGGGTCCTTGGTTTTCATGTTGAAGGTGGACATGGTAATTGAAGTTGTTAATATTTTTTGTCCAAGAATTACTCTTTTCAAAATGATATTCTTACTGCTTCTTCTGGTTCAGGGGTAAAGTTCACCTTCAAGAATATTAATTTGAACAACCCAAATGAGGAGTACTTTTTTACCATCCGTCATGAAGATGAGACATACACACGTAAGCAGTATACATGGTTTTGTTTATAATTTTAAAATTAGACTAATACAGTTCATGGAATCTGAATTTACTCCTTTCTATTTCAGTGTTAAATTGTGAACCGTCTCTCAAAGACACCAATGAATTGATCCATGAATTAAACAAGACAAACGGGCTATTTAAACTTGTCAGAATAATGAGGAAAAAGTTCCAAGAAGTGGCACAAGGTACTTATCTGTTACATGATTGCATCATTCATGAGATGGGGGACTGAACTGGCTATTTGTCCAGTCCGATTATGATTTGAAACCATGATTAATGAAACCAGGGCTGAACCAGCTGGTTTTCTGTCAAACTATTAAACCATTCCCAGTTCCAGGCTCATCCAGGTTGAAATTGGTGACATGGCAGCCCCCATAGACACTCACGGACACGTAGCACAACACGCACACGAAAACAAGTACACACCAATTTCTAAAATTTATAGGACATGTACACAGCGTATATATGTATATGAAATTAAAAAATTAAGAAAAAAGATTCATAATATCATAGTCGTATAGAGCCAAAAAATAACAATTTTTAAATTTGATGCGTCTCGGCACGTGTTATACAAATGTTGGTGTTTGACATGGGACATGACACCAAAATGGTATGTTCATGCTTTATAGCCTGGCTCCTGTTCAAGGCTTAGTTGTCAGGTGTGGTTACCATTGAGCCTAGTTGCACCTTTGGCAGTTAATAGAAAATAATTTAATCACTGTATCATTAGTTTCAGAATCATTATTTCTACTTATATAATTTAACATTAATATTTCAAATAAATTATGATGATGAGTTTTTTTTTTCATTAACTAAGGTAAATTACTATATTAAACGTTTATATGTATTGTGGAAAATTTCAATCATTTTTTAATATAATATTTTGGATAACTTTCTTATTTAAGTATCATAGATTATTTTATCGATATATTTTATTTACAAAAAATATATTTAAAAGCTGGTTCAACCCTGATCGTGCCTCTATGCCTTGGCCTTCCCCTTTGACCGGATCAATGAACATTGATAAAAATGGGGTTTATTATTCATGTTAATTTCTATAATTACCATTAAACAGGGAACTTATCTATGATAGCAAATGAACATCAAGAATCAGCCCTTATCTCTGATTCTGCTCCAGTTTTATCAATATCAACCATTAGAAGTTATTCTCTAACCGAGGAAAATGAGCATCAGGGTGAACCCAAGAAAAAAAACACTCGAAGAAGGGTAAACTCAGCAGTTCTATCTCCTGGATCTGCATCATCTATTCGTCAATCTCCTCGTTTGAAGGTATGAATCAAATTGGGATTGTGTTACTTGAATTTATTTTTCTGTTTCAGCACAAGGTGTTATCACTGAATC
The DNA here is from genome assembly GCA_039655645.1 of Ammopiptanthus mongolicus. Lineage (NCBI taxonomy): Eukaryota > Viridiplantae > Streptophyta > Magnoliopsida > Fabales > Fabaceae > Ammopiptanthus > Ammopiptanthus mongolicus. The sequence goes on from CM077345.1 coordinate 79,240,221, forward strand.
AGGATTTTCCTCGGCAGAAGTTAGAAAATATTGTTCAATTGCAGTATTATATTTTCAACATGAATGTATGATTATGAAGTTCCTCTGAAAAAGTTTTTATCCTTTCTTGGTTTGACTCATCAACTTACCAACTCAAGCCTAGAGAAAGATGGTAACAGTCAGCCTTATGGCTTGACTTGAACTTTTACTCCCACTATGCTATGAGCCTGATATGAGGTTGAAGGAGTGGATAGTGACAAACAATATATAGATCTCTAACTGATAACAAATAAGCTTTTTGGCAATTGATTTTGAGTTATTCTAAATTTCTAACAACTTATTGTATCCTTGATAGAACACTATAGGCACTGAGGTTTTTATAGTAGCGATTGAATTGTCAATTGACATTGCATGATGGTCATTGATCAGAATGAGCTGTAATCAGTGGCTTTGACCTCATGAGCTTGTGACAAGACTTAATTTTGCCTATAATTTATATAACATTTTGAAAAGAGGGCTTCTGATGAACTTGATTGTCTCTTGTTTTTATGTTCTGGTTTGAGGGAAAGGTGAAAAAACACAAAGGAGTTGTTTGTCAACCTTCAAAAATGGGATGATTAGGTAACTGGTTTTAAAACCTTACGTGTTTGGTAATCACTTAAAATTTGAAAAACTGGTTTTATATGTTTTTTTAATGTCAAAACTAATTCCAAAAAAATCCAATGCAAAATTGATTTTAAACTAATCGATTGTTATTTGAATGAAAACTTTACTTATTCTCTTTCCCTCTCTTTTTATTTTGTTTGAAATTTAAAAGATAAAGAAGAAGGCAAGGTATGGGGAATTATATCTCATTACTTGTGATTCTCTGTACATATAGCTTTATAGGCTAGACTAAGTTACAAAAAAGGAAAGAATAAATCTCCCTAATAAAACAGTAATAAAGAAGAAATAAAGTCTGATTCCTACCTAATTAGTGGATCCAAGAATCACTCATTATCCTAAAATAGTATAGCATTAAATACATAATTACACAGATATTTGGGAGATCCTACATAACTACAGAATCTGTATGATTCTCGAATATCTTCCAACACTCCCCCTCAAGCTGGTATGAATATGTCATTCATGGCAAGCTTGCTGACATCTGCTACTTGACTTGTGGTGGGAATGTAAGACATGCAAATTACACCACCATCAATCTTTTCCTTGATGAAATGTTTGTCCACCTCTACATGCTTTGTCCTGTCGTGTAGAACAGGATTGTGGGATATGGAAATAGCTGCCTTATTATCACAGTAGACTTTTATAGGTGTTGGAGTAGAGACCTTCAACTCTTCTATGAGTTTTTTGATCCATAATACCTCGCAGAAATCATGTGCAACGGAACGAAACTCTGCCTCTGCACTACTCCTAGCTACCACACTTTGTTTTTTGCTTCTCCAAGTAACCAAATTTCCTCCTACAAAAGTGCAATAACTTGAGGTAGACCTCCTATCATTTATGTCTCCTGCCCAGTCTGCATTCGTGTATGGTTCAACTTGGATGTGGCCTCTATTTTTGAACAAGAGTCCTTTCCTCGGAGTCCTTTTCAAGTATCTCAAAATTCTAAAGACAGCTTCAAAGTGAAGAGGTCTTGGTGCAAGCATAAATTGACTTACTGCACTCATAGCAAAAGCTATGTCAGGTCTTGTGTGTGACAAGTAGATCAGCCTTCCAACTAACCTTTGATAGCGTTCTCTGTCCACCACTTCCTTTTCTTCTACTGCTTTAAGTTTCACATTTGGATCCATCGGGGTTTCTACGGCTCTACACCCAGTCATCCCTGTTTCCTTGAGTAAATCAAGGATATACTTGCGTTGGTTTATAAAAATTCCTTCCTTAGACCTTGCAAATTCCATCCCTAGGAAATACTTCAGCTTTCCTAGGTCTTTAATGTCAAGTTCAGCCTCAAGCTTTCCTTTAAAGTTGTTGATCTCGGCTGAGTCATTTCCTGTCATGATAATATCATCAACATATACTATCAAAATGGCAATTTTACCTTCGCTAGAGTGTTTGAAGAATAGGGTGTGATCTGCTTCACTTTGTGAGAAACCATGCCTTTTCACAACACTCTCAAATCGTTCAAACCAGGCTCTTGGTGATTGTTTTAGCCCATATAGGGATTTTCTCAACTTGCAGACTTTGCCTCTTCCAAGATTGTCTTCAAATCCAGGTGGTAGCTCCATTTATACTTCTTCATGTAGATCTCCATTCAAAAACGCATTTTTGACATCAAATTGATGGGGAGACCAATTAAAATTGACAGCAAGTGAAAGAAGTATTCTGATGGAATTAATCTTGGCAATAGGAGCAAAAGTCTCTTGGTAGTCTATACCATGACTTTGGGTGAATCCCTTGCCTACTAGCCTTGCTTTGTACCTCTCCACACTCCCATCAGCCTTGCATTTTACTGTAAATACCCATTTACAACCAACTTTCTTCTTATCTTGGGGTAGGTCAGTAATACTCAAAGTATTACTTTTCCTAAGAGCATCCATCTCTTCTATCACTGCCAACTAAGTTCGGGTCCCCTAAAGCTTCCTGAACAGTTCTGGGCACATACAGATTAGAAATCCTAGACACAAAGGCTTTGTGAGTAAGTGACAAATTTTCATAGGACAAGTATTTAGCAATGGGATGTTTAGTGCAGGTTCGGGTACCTTTTCTTAAAGCCATGGGCAGGTCAAGATTAGAACTAGATGGGTCCATGCCAAGTAAATCATTAGATGAAGGAATAGTGGGAGGATTACCCGTATTTGTAGGACCTTCACTAGGCAAATCAGATTGAATTTCTGCTGGAGGAATAACTGGAGCATTAGCACTTTTGTGAAACCTTTTCCTGGTAAAAACTTTAAGCTCTGGATTAGGATTATGCTCCCTTGTTGGCAGTGTTTCTCCCCCTATTTCAGATATTGCAGTATCTGGCAAATTGGAATTAAGATTTCTAGGTTGCATTATCTCAACAATTGGGTCTGAATCCGAGGATATGTAATCCTCTAAAACCGGTAAAGTGTCCCAAAAATTGTCTTCCTGACTACTACTTAAGTTCTCCCCTTGAAGAGAATTTTTGTTAAAGAAAGGTTGATCCTCAACAAAGTGTACATCCAAACTTTCAAAAAACTTTTTAGTAGCAGGATTAAAACATTTGTACCCTTTTTTATTGGAAGCATAGCCAAGAAAAACACATTTTTCAGCTTTAGGATCCAATTTTGAACGAAAAATATTCGGAATGTACACATAACAAACACATCCAAACACTTTTAGGGGAAGATCAGTAGAGATCCGAGAAGTGGGAAAACAATTCTTTAAAGACTGCAAGGGTGTTTCATATTTTAAAACCCGAGATGGCATTCTATTGATAAGATAACAAGCAGTTAAGAGCGCATTTCCCCACAGATATTTAGGCACATTCATAGAGAGCAAAAGGGCTCTAGCAACCTCAAGAAGGTGTCTATTCTTTCTTTCAGCAATTCCATTTTGTTGTAGTGTATCACGACAAGTTGATTGATGAATGATTCCTTTTTCTGTTAAGAATGTGCCTAAATATTTGTTGAAATATTCAGTTCCATTATCTGACCTTAGAATGCCAATTTTAGTTTGAAACTGATTGAAATTTTCAATCATTAGAGAAAAATCTTTGAATCTTTCTCCAACTTCTGATTTTTTTTTCCAACAAATAAACCCAACATACCCAAGTATGGTCATCAATGAAGGTTACAAACCATTTTTTTTCCAGAAATAGTGTTGATTTTAGAAGGACCCCAAACATCACTATGAAACAAATAAAAAGGTTTGGCAGGGGAATAAGATTTTGCAGGAAAAGAGTCACGATGGTCTTTAGCCAAATGACAAGCTTCACAATGAAGCTTTGAACAATTTATTTCTTTAAAAAATTCAGGAAACAAATGCTTGAGATAAGGAAAACTAGGGTGTCCTAATCTTTTATGCCATAACATAGCTTGATCAGAAACATGGATTGAACTTATACTACTTAATCCATGAGCCCTTTTATTACTGAGAGTGGTTTCATCAAAGTAGTACAAGTCCATTCATCTCTCTAGCAGTTCCAATCGTCTTCCCCGAGTTTTGGTCCTGAAAAATACAAGTGGAAAAGAGAAAAAGGACAGAACAGTTAGTATCCTTAGATAATCTGTTAACAGAAAGAAGATTGCAGCCAAGTTTAGGAACATGTAAAACAGATTTTAAGGTAATTTGTTCTGATATTTTAACGTTTCCTTTCCCCGCAATAGGAAAAACTACCATCAGCTATCCTAACTTTTTCAAAACCAGAACAAGGATAATAAGAATTGAATAGATGATAACAGCTAGTCATATGGTCAGATGCCCCTGAATCTATTATCCAAGGGTTAGATTGGTCTTGGACAGAGAGTGCCCACACATTTCTACCTGTTTATGCCACAGTCCCGACAGGGATATTAGGGGATGAACAGGATTTTAGAAGTTTGAGAAGATGATCCAGTTGCTCCTTGCTGAAAGGGGATGATTCAACTTCATTTGCTGTAGGTATTTTAGGTTCACCAAATTTATTTGCCTTGTCATTGTGTGGTTTGCCATGTAGTATGTAGCAATTTCGTATGACGAGTGTTTCCACAGTGGTCACAGTACAAGTTGTTCTTGTCAATACCCCTTGGGTATTGAAAGGATTTTCGGCTGATTTGAGCCTCAGGAATAGCAAGGGCTGATCCTTCTACAGGTTTGGTGATACCAGCCACCCTTTTTCCAAGCATCAATTGTCTTCGACTTTCTTCTCTACGAACTTTTGCAAAAACTTCACCAATTGGAGGTATCGGGTTTCTTCCAAGAATTCGACCACGAACCTCATCAAATTCAACATTCAAGCCTGCAAGAAACTTGAAGACACGGCTAATGTCCACCATCTTGTTATAATGCTTGCAGTCCTCGGGTGATTTCCACTCATAGTCATTGAGTAAGTCCAGATCCTGCCAAAACCGCTTAAGACAGTTAAAATACTGTCACAGAATTCTCACCTTGGCAAATTTCTCCAAGTTGGAGAGTTAACTCGTACACTTGGGATTGGTTCTGTAAATCGGAGAACATTTGTGAGACATTGTCCCATAACTCCTTGGCAGTAGCATAACAGAGATAGTTTACACCTATCTCTTCGTTCATGGAATTGACCAGCCAGGTCATGACCATGGAATTTTCCGCATCCCAGGTATCATACGCCGCTGTATCCTTCTCATCTGGCTTCATCTTATCTCCTGTGATGTAGCCAATCTCCCCTCTCCCCCTGAGATACATGCGAACAGACTGTGACCATCGAAGAAAATTTTCCCCATTTAGCCGAATTGTAGTGATCTGAATAGGGTGATTTTCAGAAAGGTTCCGGGCAATTTGAGGAGGTTAGGTTGGCTGAGGATCAGATTTAGATGAGATTTCAGACATGATTTTGGGATGGAATATAGAAACAATACCCTAGGTCTTTCCTGCTCTTGATACCATAAAGAAGGCAAGGTATGGGGAATTATATCTCATTACTTGTGATTCTCTGTACATATAGCTTTATAGGCTAGACTAAATTACAAAAAGGGAAAGAATAAATCTCCCTAATAAATCAGTAATAAAGAAGAAATAAAGTTTGATTCCTACCTAATTAGTGTGATCCAAGAATCACTCATTATCCTAAAATAGTATAGCATTAAATACATAATTACATAGATATTTAGGAGATTCTACATAACTACAGAATCTGTATGATTCTTGAATATCTTCCAACAGAAAGATACCTAGTGAGTAAAACCCCACTTTGGTCCCTGAAATTGTAAGGTCGTATCATTTTGGTCCCAGTGTCCAATTTGATCCCTGAAATTGTAAGGTTCGTATCAATTTGGTCCCTGATGGAGGGACTAGATTGATTAACATTTGACAAATTCAGGGATGTTTTTGGAATTTTGAAAATGTCAGGGACCAAGTTGATACGACCTTACAATTTCAGGGACTAACTTGACGATTTACTCATACCCCAGTATTTAGCAAATAACATTTAATATTAAACTAAATCAAAACTAAATTTAAGACAAACTAAATATATTACGAAATTTTTACAAATATACACAGATTTAGGCATAACACTAGTTTTAACCAGTTTTCTGTGTTGCCAAAACACTCGCTAGATGTTGGTGTATAGGGCAAGGCAAAATTTGACCTCTTTGTCATCTAGGTTAGATTTCCCTCTTTTCAATCTACATTGGAGGAATCTCATTTATTGTGCCACCTTATGCATGTTCCTTTTAGGATCCTTTTTTCTTTCTAGATCTTTAATACAATTATCATTGGAATATGATATCAGGCAGAAAACTTACAGGAACAGATTTGATAAAATTTGTTCATTGTGTCCTAAATACTACTCATCATTTTGGATTTTTGCCTTATGGATAATGGATTGAAAAGATTCTGAGTAGCAAAAAAAAAAATAAAACAGCAGAATAGTGCTCTTTGACAGTGTTTCAACTGTGTTCGAGAAGTCACCTTTTCAGGTATAAATAATGTTGTATTGCATGACTGAACATATATGCCGCCACAATTTGTTTGAGGTTTGATCTTTGATGCATCCTTGCATCCTATGGACAGTGCATTAGATGCAAGGGGGATCACCGTCATTAATCTATGCCCTGGCTTCATTCAACATAAATAAACTTGGTGGCACAAGTTCTTGATGATAAAAGTTGTATGTGATTGTTGCATTTGCATGTAGTATGTATGTAAATATCAGTTAATGCTGAGGTCTAATATGTGGCAGGCGAGGAAATGAAGTAGAGTGGACGATGGTTGTCACCTCATTTTGATGAGACATGGCCGGTTCCCTGAAGTACGCAAGTAGGCATAACTCATGACTCCAGTTGCTAACAAATCGGCACATAATTTTAGACATATCCAGGTTATGTGATAGATAAGATCTTTATGTTTTCATGTATTGTCAATGTGAAATGCTGCTAGACTTGTATATTTGTTCAATAAAACATCAGCATTATGGTGCTGATATCTTGTTTTGGCATTGTAAATGAAGCATTGTATTGGGAAATGGATCTCCATGATGCTTCTGTTTATTTTTTCTCCCCTTGTTTTCTAAATCTGTGTTTCAACCTTTCGGATGAAGTTTGAAGTGCAGGAAATATATGCACGGACGCACTCATCGTATTTAGCCAGTGGAATGGTTTCTTTCCTTATCTATCTTGTGGGTTTGGCTACTGGCTTTTTAATATCTACAATCCTGATCACTGGTAAAGCATCTGACTTCAAAAATTTGAGTTGCTAGTTGAATGACCTCCTATACGCTGCAGCCTGCAGTCTTGATCAGTCATATAGATGCTTTTGCCAACCGTAAATGTCTTCTAGCCTGTACTTTCATTTGAGACTTTGATGATAATAATAATTTTTTGGATAAGATTCCTCTAAAGTGAGCAAGTAACGGTGTTCCTATCATTTGTTTAATAAAATGCATAGGGATTTTAACTTATTTTATTAAATCAAAGGTGAAAACACTTTTACTTGCTCACTTTAGAATAGTTTTTTCCTAATTTCTAATAGTGAAGGTAGCCTTCTTTGTTTCATATTTGCTTTGTAAAATAGATCATAAGTCAATTTATTATAGAAGAGAGATTTTATGCTTTATGCTCTTATTTATACAACAATTACAAAGTGGTGCTACACAGGCAATGGGGTTACTAACACTAAATCCCCTTGATTGTAATGTTTTGGGTTGCTTTTTAAGACTCTTCTCTAGTGTTTTGTACTTAACGTAAATGAATAGTCTAATATACATGATGTCTAGACTACTACTTCTAGAAAAGGGGACGAAATTCTTCAAATTGTTGCTTGACGTAGTAGCTTGTGAAGCAAGGCACGAGTGTTATTCCATAGCTTTTGAGCTTCCCACTCGTCATTTGCTAGACTAGAGCAGTTACTCTCATTACAATCGGTAAAGTATTTACCACTTATCCCTTCTGTTTTTGGGCTCAAAGCGACATAACACGTAGTTGATGCACCCTGCAGACAAGCATTGATGTAAATACTACGACTCATAATGTGGAAAAGACTACATTACTTCTAAGGACCATTATTTGATATCCAAATAATAAAGTAATTGTACTATGCCTAGTTGGCAGGTTTGTTCAAAATCACTGCAACTTGGCAGGGTTAGGTACCTAAATGGTCATAGATTCTCGTAAGTGTATTGAGCTTATGCTTTGTTTGGTTCAAGAAAGAAGTATGAGAGAATAAAAAATGAGTAGAAAACAAGTAGATTTTTAGGTTGTTTAAATTGAAAGAAGTAGGAGGGAAATAGAAGAGAAAAAAGTGTTGAGTTTTGTTGCAAAGGTATATTTGTTGCCCGTTATAACATATCTGCACAAATCAAAACAAAAGGATAGATATCTCGATCCAATTTTCCCTTCTTTCATGTTTTTTTTTGGCAGCAATGGAGATATTTTTTTTTTTTGTTGTGGGTTCCACCACAATTTTCTCTCCTCCCTCACTTTTATCCCTTTCCAAACAAAGCAACTCCCACTTTTCTCTCCCTCACTTCTTTCTTCTTCACTCCCTTCTCCAAAATCCAGCAAAACAAAATGTAGTTGATCACAAACCTGTGATGTTGATTTGAGTAACTTTGATGCGATGAAAAATATGGAATCTGCGTGGAGTTCTACGAATTCTTAGTAGTTTCAACATTTGATCAAATGAAATTGGGATACGAGTATTAAAGTAATGAACTTTTACTTACCCGTTATTAAGCCCTTATGAGCTCTAATAATTCCTGTCTTGACAATGCCTGGATGTACTGCATTGATAGTTACCCTTGCATTCCTTGCCTGTGATTGTATTCCAGTTTTCATGAATATTTTAGTGGGGACACAAAGTTTGCTTCTAGTAACATGATCATCACCATTCACTAGATATGTGAAAGTAAAAGAAAATTTTGGGTTGTTTCCCATTCTAACCTTGAGCTGTCGAGCTATTTCCTTGGCATGCAGAATATTGGCCAATTTTGACTGAGCATAAGCGCGTGTGCCATTATAGCTGCATTTGCCATCAGAAAGAGAGAAAAAAAAAATCCAAGGATAAGTAACCAAAATATAATGCAATTACAATTGTTCATAATTTTTCAGAGAAGCATGAAGATGTACTTTCTTCCTCTGAGTATGTCGTTGAAACGAAAACCATGTCTCTTCACCCAGCCATGGATGACAGAGGAAACGTTTATTATTCTTCCTTGAATACCTGTTTTCTCTGCCGTTTCTATCATCTTGTCTAGTAGAATTTCCGTTAACAAAAAATGACCTGAAATAAAAACAATATCAAATTTCAATAAATGTCTCTTTCAAAAAATATAAATGTCTCTGCTAACTTGGTCGGATGACAGTAATAATGACAATAAAACATCAACAACTGCGATTCAAATGAGAACAGAATATTTGATTCCCAAGACAAGAACAGAAGCATTGCACTCTAGGAATGGGCCATAGAGCGCTTTGGACTTGGAGCCCATAAAGAATAGCGCATGCCTCGTGCTCAGTGTTTGTGGACCAAAATGAAGCCTAAAGTGATGTCTAAATTTTCTCCATCAGATAGCCGTGGACCATAGCCTGAAAAATAAAATTATATATGATGATTATGCATTGTATGTTTTTGGTGGGGGACCTTAACCATGTCACTTATATTTCTTCTGTAGTCTATTTGTTTAGTCTTCAAATAAAAGCGATTTTTCAGAAGTATTTTCAATAAAAATGATTATGTAACATTATAAGCTATTTTGTGTTTGACTATAAGTCTAAAAAAATATTTTACTTTGAAAAGTGATTTCAAGCTCTTAGGGTGTGACATTCCAAAAGTGACTTATGAAATTACAATAAAAGACATAAAAACACACTTTCCAATAAACATGTTTGGATAAAAACTGTTCTTTTAAATATGTTAAAAATTAATAGTATAATTTACAATTACTATATTCCTAATGTCTACTTCAAAATAATTTAATTTAGTAATTTATTTAATAAAAAGTGTGAAGACATTAGTGGTCATTTTTTTAAAATTTGAAGGGATAGTTTTGTCAAAAATTATAGAGCAATTCTCTCTCCACTTGAGAAAAAAAAATTTCTACAAGTTAGAAAATTCAGCTTCTTCTAAAGCTATTTTTCTAAGAATTGATTATTTTAAGAAACCTAACTAAGAAATTTTAAAAATGTCATAAGAGAATTTTTTTTAAAAAAAAGCATTTATTTTGGGAAAAAGCCTAAACAAAACCTTTTAATATATGATTCAAACTTTTTCTCCGCAAATAAAAGAAGAAAAAGAGAAAAGGATACTTCTGGCTTTGGTGTAGACTGGAGTTTTAAATTTTTTTTCTTCAAATGGGCACTTGGACGATTTATCCTTATCCAAAGCTTAGGTTACCTGAGTTAAACTTTTACATGTTAAAATTCATATAAATTCAACATGTACAATAATAAGGTTGCGAATATGGGAATTATATAAGTAACATTATACGTTAATAATGAAAAGGGGCACAACAATTCAAAGTTTTTTTGTTTTTAATGATTTTTATAATCCATTCAATTTTAAATCACTTAGAATTTGAAGACTTTCTGTAGGGTCATCTAAACTGAATGGTGGTGACCGAGGACTGTTTGAGCCTTTCTATCTATTATCTAAGATGCTTTTAGCTTAGCCTTGTGAGTGTCTTGTACTAAGGACTGCAAGAATAGCATTCAGATTATGCTGAATCAGTTGTCAAAGATTTATCAGTGCTTTGAATCTTAAGTTAATGAAAAGCATTAGTAAAGGGCAAGAAGTAGAAACATACCTAAATAATTTGTAGCAAATGTCATCTCAATTTTGTCTTCAGAGAACTCCATGTTTTGAGAGAATATCCCTGCATTGTTTCTGTAAAATTAATGTATTCTAACCATTATTAGTATATCTTAAATATCATTAATCTCTCCTTTATCTTTCACGATTATAATCACGAATATAAAGTAATATATGATTACCAAACTTACATGAGAATATTAAGGGGAAGTTCTAAAGCTAAAAACTCGGAACAAAATCTCTGCACAGAACCAAAAGAGCTAAGATCAATCTCCAATAGAATAACCTCAGCATTTGGACTCTCCTTTTGTATATTCTCTCTCACTTCCCTGGCCTTGTTCAAGTCCCTCGCAGCAATCACAACTCTCACTCCTCTCTTTGCTAACACTCTAGCTGTTTCAGCTCCAATACCAGATGTCGCCCCTTCAATTAAAATTCAACAATAACAACTTCATTAATTAAGCTAATTCCACAATATATCTCGTACATTTTATTTACATCAAAGTTTTGATATATTATTTAGTTCATAGGCTAGTGATTAATTATTATCATATCGATATGCAATTTAATTATGTTTGAAAGTTACTACTTTGTCTAAAATGTCTAAAGTTATTTGGACTTGTACGTGCACTACAAATTTTATGTTCACTTTAGCTATTGATGTGAGACTTCTTTATTTTTCAATAAGGTAGTTAAGTAAAAACTTATATGTTGTATAAAACAAACTTAAATGTTGTATAAAAAATGGTGGATAAATTTTGGTGTGGAAATATTAATGTCCTAAGGGCAGGATCTATTTTGTGAGTGGGAAAAAGGAGATTATGGATTTGTGTATGTAGTGTAGATATGGGGTGATATAGTTTGAACCAATGAAATAAGAGTGTATAAAAGTGACAAAACCATATCTTGTTGCGGCTAAAAAGAACCACCATTTTAAGTGGTACACTCACGTGCGAGAGCATGCAGGATAAACAATTAAGGGTTAAATATGTTTTTGGTCCGGTGAACGAATTTTAGTTTTGATCCCTGTAAAAGTTTTTCTTTGATTTTTGTCCTTCTAAAATCTAAAATCACTATTTTTGGTTCTTACTCTCATGTGACATCCATTAACTATTTATACTTCTAACAGAAGGTCATATGGTCATCTCAGGTAACACCCAATGACCTTTGTGGTATCATGTTAGCATATGATTTCCTTAAAAATTTTCTTGAACCCTAAAATGAATTATATTTATCTATCATAAAATGAATGCTAGGGACTAAAAATGTGATATTAAATTTTAGAGGGATGAAAATCAACGAAAAACAATTTACAAGGACCAAAATCAAAATTTACTCATCTTATAAGGATCAACATTAGTAATTTCATATTTTAGAGGGACAAAAATCAAAGAAATTTTTTTGCAGGGACCAAAACCAAAATCTATTCATTTTCTAGGGACTAAATACATATTTAATCTCATCATCCCCGATGGCAGCCGCAATATTAATCAGTAAGAAACCACCGTAAAATTTTTCTGGAGAAAGCTTCGGTGGTAAATATAATTACTATCAAACTTGGCTAATGAAGATGAAAAATGGAAGAAAAATGGCGAATGAATAAGTACAGATGAAATCATGAAATTAATGCATTATAACAAAAGTGACAGCAACATCGTGTTCATGAATCTATCCATACTCAAGCTCTCAGCTAGCTGCTGCTGAAGAAACAGACACATTGACACTCTAAACACAAGTCTAGAAGTGGCCAGAAGGCAAGTCAGAGAAAACCCACCTTGGTTAGTAATATATATATATAGAAGATAACTTTGGTAACAAAATTATAAGTTGAAATGGAAGGATATATGATAATTAAGCTTCTATATGTTTTTTTTCTTCTAGCTTCTAGTGGCTGTATGTTTAGAGATTTACCAGTGATAAGAGCGGTTAGATTGGAAAGAAGGAAGCAAGAACAATCTTGAGTAACTTGCTCAGCAGTTGAATTTGAGCCAAAACCACTCGGGCCTGCAATTCCTGCTAAGTATCTTAGTGTTGCCTTCATTGGTTTGCCTGCTTTAGAATCCTTCAAGGACAAATATATAGCATTTGAGGGTGGGACTGGAAACCACCTAGCTATTTATATACACACATATTATTATGTATATTTATATCAGTTTAATTACTATGCACTAATGGTATATAGTTTTTTTACGCAATCAATCAATCATCAATTATAGTATGAATGATTTTTAAGATAGTTAGGATAAGAGTTAAACATTTTTATTAATGTGATAATTTATGATTAAATATCTGTGTAAAAAACAAATACATTGTTATTATTATTATATAACAATTAAAGTCTAGTAATATATAGCATATACGATATACCGAAGAGTTATTATTTAGTCTTTGTACCAACCTTAGTTAAGTGAACCTCATAACTTTATGACAAGGTTTAGCGAAACCATTGGTTGAGACACCTGTATCGGATGGTCCAAAAACTACGTGATTATTACTAAAACGGTTTAGCATATAGTATTTGCAACGTTAATTGCCCCTTTTCTTAACCTTTTCGATTATTCCTCATAATTAATGCTTGTCCTTATGTGGCTTGCATTTTCCAGTGGTCTGCGGTCATTTTGTATTTTCTGGGTCAAATTTCCAATAGCATATTATTATGCTTCTGTACTAAGGAAAAAGTGCATAATAATGCTTAATTAAGTAACAACAAATCATTATATGAAGATTACCATTGAAGTAAAACTAGATGGCCCTTCTTTTATTTTCTTTTCACTTTTCTTGTGGTAATCAATTTGTGTGGATATCCAATTTGCGGTACATTCTAATTTCTATCCAAAAAAAGGCATCTTATCCCTTTTGTCATCTTTCCACAGAATTGAAGCACATTTGTTTGGGGGAAAGGGGTTCGTGACTCGTGAGGAAGTAGACATTTTAACCTCCTAGCTAATAAAACATATCACCACTAGAGAATGGGTTGTTTAGTTGTTACTTGTCACCCTAGTGACAGAAAAGTCACCTCTGAAAATCTTACCAGAACTTTCGCAGTAATTAATAATTATAGGGGCAAAGAACAACCTTCTTTGTAACACTAAATTTGATCCGCGCTAATGGAAGACTTATTTAAACCTAAAACAAACTTTAAGATAAGATCTTTTGAAACGATTTTTTTATTAAAAAGGATAGTGTAGGCCGGTTGACGCTAACGGTCAATGCTAGCATGTTAGTTGGCCGATTTTGTAATGTAAATAAAATTTTTGAGACATAAAGTAAGAGCTTTAGTTGCTTGACTCTTAGACCGGTCCTGAATTTGACATCTATACCCATATTTTTACTTGAGTGTGGTGTGGTTAATTATTATTGTATATTATATATTATATATAAAGTTAAAATAAATATACAATATATAAATAAATGTGAGAAAGATGTCAACTGAGCATCATATCTTATGTGTTCCAATATCAAAATTGAAAGGTAAAAGCAAAAAGAAAAGTTTCCATTGTTTAAGTTGTGCAGTGCGGTACATCTACAGTATGCATATAGATAATTAATAGTGATAATAAACAGCCATAGATACCAGATGGTAAAATTAACGTACCTATGTGACTAGATCTTATGTTAGACAAGATTCTCTTGTCGCTACTGCTCACCAAGATTCGTGATCTTCTTTGCCTAACTTCTTGCTGAAAGGCCGTTTGAAAGTTAATTTTTTTAACAAAAGAGTTTGGGGTTCAACAGCATGATCAAAATGTAATTTCACTGTCACATACTCTGTTTTTTTTTTTTTTTTTTATCGTATCCTCAGGCGTAACTATGAAGACTAATATATCAAGTCGAGTAGGATCATAAGAGTGGGAAAGCTCTCTCTCAAGAGTTTTAACGCTTTGTCAGTGTCACATACTCTCTGTCTCTCACATACCTTTTTTTTTTTGTTTCTATTTTGGGTTATAATTATTATTTTAAAACCTTAACTAAAAGGTGCTAACCAAAAAAAATACCTTATACTATAACAAATTTGTCTTTCAATGATAGACAAAATTTGTCACTATATATTTAAAATCTGTATATATGTAAAACTTTTATTCACCTACGATCGGTCCAATCGTCTATTATGACCGACAAATAACAACGGGAAATGACTGTCACTATAAGTTTTACCTACGATCCAAATAAATTTACCTATAATTATATTTGACTATCAATAGGCTTTACCTATGGTCCATCTACCTTTATCTATGATTTGACTGACACAAATATCTATAGTTACACTTTTAACAACTATCATTAAAGGTGTTGATAGGTATATGACAAATTTATTGAACTGTTAACTAAAAGGAATAGTAATGACTTTTCGTACTATATTCTAGTATAATCGGTACTTAATTAATCTTTGGCTAAGCAGAAAATAATTCTTTTATTACATAAGCGTAACATTATTATATTGCCACACCAAAAATCATGACATTTTCCATGAGCTAATCTTTTCTACATTGAGTAAATCATCGTTTTGATTCCTGAAAGTGTGAGACACTATCAGTTTAATCCCAGAAAGCAGTTAAATTATGAAAAAGTACATCAATGTTTTTTTAGTTCATCAAGTTTGTCTCTCAATGTTAATTTTATTAGTCAAGTTGATCCCTGACAAGATAATGACAAAGACTAAATTGAGAGACTAAATTAATATTGAGAGACTTTTTCATAATTTAACTGCTTTCAGGACTAAATTGACAATATCCCATACTTTTAAATATCAAAATGATGGTTTATTCTTTCTACTTTACTTGCATACAAATGAACGTAGAGAAATAGCAAACAATTAGCACCATCACAAAAGAAATAAAAAACAATCTCATAAATTAAAATTAAATAAGATCAGTCTAGACATGATTTTTTTTCATGTGTGTTTTTCATTAAACATTAATGTCGAACGGAAATAGAGAGATCAGAGACAAAATTATAAACAAGTTCTTGAAAAATAAACAAAATTGATTGCTTTCATCCTAAACAAAATTGAAATGCGATATATATTGTTTAGGAATTAGTATACGCAAAGGCATCCCATCCTGGTCGGTCAAAGTTTTCAATGATTTTTTAGAAAAAGATAAAAAAAAAAAATGTTGCTTTTCAGGAAAAGAAAACGTATTTTTACCGCACCATTGCCATTTGCTACCCAATCATAAAACTCAAGTGGTAGGATGTATATTCATACCCGTTAATTTTTTTTGGACTTTTACTAAAAGAATTTAATTGATATGTAATGTCAGTGTAAACATATTTTATGCTGTCAATCAATCATAAATTGTCAGGTTTGCAAAAATATTTGACTATTATTATAACTACTTTAAAAGTCACGTATATTATGATTTTCGATTGGTTGACAATATAAAAAACTTTCAATATATAATAATTATACTCTTACTAAAATGGCCCCTATATATTATATTATATGTGAAAAATGACCCCTTTGTTTTTTTAGATGATTCATGTATATACACTAAGATGAAAGAAAGAAGGATATAGGTATGAATTAATGTACCCCAACCTCGTGTGCATCTAGAAGAATCAATTATAGAGGCAAGCTAGCATGCAATGTAAGTTTTGATGATGTAAATTTCCACAGAGAAGAAAAGGAATCAAAAACAGACAGTGACATATAGAGTTGCAGACAAAGATGCTTTTGCTGCGTGCACACATTGCCATTCACTTCTCTCTCTTTTGTCCAACAGAGGACCAATTTTTCTTTATCCATCCATGGCTCTTTGATAAATGATGGGCGGTGTTGGAGCTTTATGGGATAAAAGATAGGCATTGAGGTTGATACTTCAACAAAGGTGTGGTGAAATACGAATTGTGGGTTGTGCATAGGGTCCCATTCTGTTTCCCAACTTGCTAACACCATCTCATCAGCCTGCCACAACTATTTCAAGCACTACTTATTCTTGTTGTTTCAAATATAATCATGGCATGCGCCCAGAAATAAAGTGTCTTAAGTAGAGTTTATATATATATATATATATATATATATATATATGAGTATATGGCATGATCATATACTACATGCATATGCTGACATATATAGATGCTTGTAGGACACAAAGTTCCTTCCAATTATTCAAAAGCTAAAGTGAGCTTCGATCCAAAAAAATAGAGACAGAAATCAAAAAGAAAAGCTAAAGCGGCAATTTTGACTTGTGGCTTGTTTTGCCAAGAAAATAGGAGCAAGGTGTGTGGGATTTCAATAAGTAAACTATATGTGTTATCGTGCAAAAAGAAATTGTAATTCAGCCAAGGGTCTAGCTCAGCCGAAATAAACAATGATATTACTTTGAACAAATATTGGGTTCCTAAACTGCTAAAGAAAGCGTTTGGTCGAAGGATGAACGTGATAAAGTAAAGAAACAAGATAATGATAAGAGACAAGACCAATTTCGAAAGAAATAATAAGCAAGATCGCGAAGAAATCAAAGCTAAAGTAACAGTAAGTAGAGATAAATGAGCATATAAATGCTTGCTTTTCAAATTGATTGTGTGTTCTACAATGCATTACAACGAGAATTTATAGGTAAATCTTGATTCCTTTATCCATGCAACTACCCACGTTTATTACCTGGGATCTCCTTTTTCCAAGCTACTCCCTTTGCAACGGCTATTCCTTAAGGCAACCTTCTCCTATTTTCTCGGCACGTTCCTTGACAGCCTTTACCAGCTTTATCATCTATCAACATTTTCCTTTAGCTTTCAATTCGTAATCTTTTGGCCCAACAAACAGCCCAGCCCAGCAAATATGTTAGCCGAACGACTCTTCTCCCTGCCTATTGACGAATTATTAACCAACTTAGCCATTAATCAAAAGTCCAGCCCAACAATTCTGTTAGCGGAATCTTTATCATATTGACTATGCTTTTCTTTTAACTCTTCTTAAATTAACTATCGCCCCGCATCCGGTTATCAGTTAACCTTATTTTAGTTTGGATATAACAATTGCCCCTTGCATCTTTTAGCTTATTAAAAGGAAGTTAAAACGATGCATTTATTACCTAAATCATTAAACTCATTAATCTCAGTTAGGTAAACATTGCACCTCTTCATTCAGAATAACACATCCTAGTCAATCATCTTCCAACGGTAATATCTAACGGTAACTTTACCATTCACAACCATAATTAGCCGAATACCTTAGCTATTTTCACTTTCTGCTTCCACCATCTCCTTCTGCAAGACTTCATCTTTCTCGACTATGTCTTCCGATTCCGATTCCCAAAACCAAGCTCAATCTTACGGTGATGCTTCCTCATCGTCTTCCCCAATTTCCTATGACCATACTCTTTCGTCCATGGAACAAAATCAAGATTTTGAAACAACCATTCTTGCCCCTATCATGGATTTTTATACCATTCCCCCTTGCTCTTCTGACATTTATGAGGGTAAGATATACCTTGACCATCATTTGTATCCTGATCATTTTGAACTTCCTATCATTGCTCCCTGGTATTCAATAAACAAATGTCCCAACGATCTTCGCACCTGGCCGCATCCCACAACTCAATATACCGAATGGCTAAAGCGAATTGCAGCAAGCCGAGGTGAACTCTGGAAAGAATTGGAATATATGACATTATCATGTTATCGCAACATGACATTCCGCTCAATCTTGAATTGATATTTGGTTTTCTTGGATTTTAGTCCACTTCTATCAATGGATTCATCTTTCCATCTGGTATTATGAGTCCCACTTTGCTAGATGTGGCCACAATTACTGGCCTTCCCATAGCCGGAGATGAGGTACCTTCTTTGCATGCTATGTCTTTTCCACCTCTAAAAATTCAGTTCTCCAAAAACCTAGCATCATACTCAAATTTCATCTCAACTAACGCCAAGTCCTCCAAACAAGTTTCTGATAATGAACACCAAGCCTTCTTACTGTATTGGTTCGCCAAATATTTTGCCTTTCTAGCTCAATAGCTATTGTTCTGGAACTCTCCCATTATGTCTCTTTGATTACCTCAAGCAGGCATTTATCTCTTGGTTCTCTTTTTCTGTCCCTTCTTTACGAAGGTCTTTCTACTATGGTGACTAAGCTTCTCAGAGATGAAAAGCTAGACAACATTGCAGGTCCTCTATGGTTTCTTCAATTATGGATAATCCTATATTTCCCTGAATTCATTCCTCAGTCTCATAAAAGCTTGTCTTTCTCCTCATCGGCTCCAATTCCTTTTGGCAGATTCTTGCAGACCCTTACAATAACAAAGCAATAAGCTTTTGACTTCATTTCAGAGCTATTTGTTTCAACTCGTCATGCTAAGGAATTATTTCCTTTAGCCGATAAACCCTTCTCCCTTCGTTGGGAAAAAAATACTGTTACCCCTACACAAGATCCCCAACTGACCAGTGATCTTACATTCAACTGGGGTACTGTTTTTACTGCAAGAGACTTGATTTGTGGATTGAAACCATCCTCTCGTTATAACAAAACTTTGGCTGAATTTTATTGCCCACAAGTACTAGCTCGACAATTTGGGCTTATTCAAAACATCCCTTTGGCTTACCAATCAATGGTAACAGCTTTTACCATGCCTACTTTATCTGAGAAAGATGTAGTAGTTCTGACAAAACTAAACATCCAAAAATTGAATGCTTTCGAATTCACCCCTTTTCAGCAACAACCTGAAGAATCTTCAGCTTTTATCAACTGGTGGCCCTCTGTGTCAAGTAAAATCTTTTCTGCTCCTTCTTCAAGCTATGTTGCTCGGCTTGTTATAGGAGGTACCATGGACCACCCTGCCCTCAATGCTCCACCTCTTTCTATTGGGAGACCCACAACATCTAGAAGTGTTACCCAAACCTCAGCTGTAGGTAATTATCATTCTCTCCTAGGTTGTGCAATTGCTCATTTTCTCCTTTTAAATTTTCTCCATATCCCAGGAGTTTCTCAAGATGTTGCCATTGATGTTGAGACTTTGGAAAACACTCCTGTTCAGACCTCAACCCGATCCATAGCTACCAAGAAAATCACTTGGCAAACAGGTGTTATTATAAGGGAAGCTCCTCCAGCTCCTCAACAACCAGCAAAGAAGAATAGAAAACTTAGAAAGGTCCCTTCTTTTCCTGACTATCCTTTGATTTTATAACAACTTCTTTCGGCTAACTGTTTAATTTTGATAGACCTTTCCGCAATCAACCGAAGTCGTTCGGGAAAACACTTCGCCAGTTATTTCCCCAATTGGGGAACCATCTACTCAGGTAAACCTTTTATTATTACCACCCTATTTCTTTGTTGGTGTGTTGATTATCATAATAATAATTCCATTTTCAGGAACGAACACCTACCCATTCCAATCCTCAAGAAGAATCTCCAGCCGATCCTGCCATGCTGAGTCCTTCTCATACCTCTATCTCTGAAGAGGATTTAATGCAGTACTTCTCATCTCCACTTCCTCAAGCATTAGTAGCCCCTGATTCATCTCCTGTCAACCATCATGTTGCTTTTGTTGAGGAACAACTTAATGGTGATATCCCAGCCGAAGAAAAAACCATCATTGCCCTACGCTTGTCACTATTTAAGCTTGCTAAGGCGGCCAACAATACCAACACTCAACAAGATATTTATAATCATATGGCCGCCCAGGTTGGGGATGTGTTCTTCACCTATAAGGCTAGCAAAGAAAGATATGAAGCTGCTGAAAAAGACTTAACCTGGCTACAAGAACTTCAGAACCAAAAACTCCAATACCAAACTTCTTTTCAAATGGTGGAGGCTGATTAGCATCAAAATCTAGCTGAGCAAACAAGAGTGACTCAAAGACTAGCTGAGCTTAATGCTGATATGGAGAGAATCCAAAAAGAGATTGCCGATCTCCAACCCCACTTGGATACAGTATCCAAGAATGTTCATGCAAACACTAGAGTGAAGCTTCAACTATATCGGCAATCAACTTCTTTGGATAGGGAGATTGTTTACTTAATGCAACAGAAGGACGCCCGAGAAAAAGATCTAAACAAAGGCAAGCATGGACTTCAGTAAGCCAAAGAATCCTGGACAAGTTTAAAGGATCTTTTGGCCAATATGAAGAAAGATGCAACAATCCCTTCAACTGAGACAATAATTACTCAATCTGAAGGAGAAGCTGCTCCTGTTCCCTCGCCTGTTCATCCATTGGTTGAAACTTCTGATACTCATGCATCTCCATCCAAGACTCTTGCCTTGGCTAGTTCAATTCCTCCTTCTAACCCTGAAACTGAAGCTGAGCCTGTGAGCAAAACTTCCCTTGCTATTGGTTCTGAATCCATCCCTGCCGAAGCACTTATTCAAGAGACAATTCCAGAAGCACCCGTCTTGGCTCCTGCTGTTTCGGCTGCTGAAACTGCTTCTGAGACTCTATCAGTTACCGAATAGTTTTCTAGAGTACTGTTAGCTAGAAGGTTGGCTTGTAACCGTCATTTGGACAAATCTGAATTTCCTTCCCAAATGGAAGGGTAATATTCCTTTAAATATTTTCTATTTATGCTTCTAGTCAATTCTTCTCCTTGCATGTTTACTAACCGATACACCCTATTTGGAACTACTTGACTAATAATAAAAGGACCTTCCCATTTTGGCGACCATTTTCCAAATCTAGGATTTTTTATCCTTATTGGCAATATGGCTTTCCTTACTAGATCCCCTTCCATAAATTTTTTAACTTGGACGTGTTTGTTATATGCTCGAGCCACTTTTTCTTTATTAAGCCTAATATTTTCCAAAGCCATGAACTTGTCTTCATCGGCTGACTCTAGTTCCATGAACATAGCCTGCTGATATTGATCTAGAGGCAAACAATGCTGCTTGGCTATCCGAAGTGACTTTACATTAATTTCGAGGGGCAATACTGCAACTTGACCATAAGTTAACTGATAAGGGGTGTGTAACACCCCGATTTTCTTAATCTATTAATTTCTTAATCTTTTAATTAATCAGTAATTTAGTAATTGGATTTTATTAGAGGGTCTAGAAAATTAAATAAATTACTCCGAGGCCCTAGTCACGCTCTACGCTATCGTAGGAAGCTATGGTTAAATTTTGGTCAAAAACTCAGACGGAACCCGGTCTGCATTTTACACTGACAGTATTATTTTACAGCTCAGACGACCTAATTTTGACTCATGAACGAAATCATTAGGTTTTAAACTAAATTGCGAACGTTATCGGCGATTTTGAAAATTTTCAAAATATATAAGTTTTCTTGACTTTCTTGGGGCGAAGTACTAAATCGTGAAAGTAACGGGACTAAAAACGGATGAACATGAAGTCACATCGCCTAGGAAGGCGTGCCTGTGACTCATTACTGTCAGCATTAGTTTTATGGAAAATATCGAGATATTTATGAAATTAGAAAATATCTAAACGCGAAAAGACCAAAATGCCCCTGATCTTTTTCCTAGAGGACGTTTACGTCCCTAAAATATCTAAGATTTTGATGACCTCACCCCCTCTCTCTCTCTTATTTTCGTGCCTCTCTCTCTCCTCTCTCCCTTCACTTTCTTCTTCTTCTTCCTTTCTTTCTTCTCCATTTTTCTCCATTTTTCTTTCCTTCCTTCACCTCCATTTTTCTCAAGCTTCCACAAGGATTTTCAAGCAAGTTTGTGAATAAAAG
Organism: Ammopiptanthus mongolicus; assembly: GCA_039655645.1. NCBI lineage: Eukaryota > Viridiplantae > Streptophyta > Magnoliopsida > Fabales > Fabaceae > Ammopiptanthus > Ammopiptanthus mongolicus. The sequence continues at coordinate 79,262,714 of CM077345.1, forward strand.
TTGATCCTCTCATCCTCCTCTATCACCTAGGAGGTATAGATTTCACTCTTGAGCTCTCAATCTTCATTTTTCTCCATTGAAGTTCATAGTTTCAAGTTTATGCTTCAAACTTCAAAAATCTCTAGAAAATTGTAGGAAAATCATTTTGAGACCAAACCAATTCCTATGAGCTAGTATCATCCCTACTATCATAATCCAAGAGCTTGTGATGAAATAAAATCTCTAGCCTATTTATCTTTTAAGGGCCGAATGGGTGAGTTTTTGGGGGGGGAATGGGTTTTTGTTCTTTGTTCTTGATTTCACATATTGCATCCCTTAATCATGTAATCCAAGTGATTAGGAGGCCAAATCACACTCCCACCTATTTTTCATGGTGATGGCCGAAACCCTACCTTATGAGTTTAAGGGATTTTGGTTCAAATCTTTGATAATTGATCATTGATTATGCATTAGGTATGCTTAAGGATCATTGATCCAAGAGTTGGTAGAATTTCAATATCCCTAGCCTATTTGATTAATTAAGGGCAGTAGCTAATCCTAGAAATTAGGTAGATTATGGTTTCATTATTTTAATTTCTAGCTGTGTTTTGTTGTATAGAATCAGACAGGATTCGAACACCCGACAGCGCACCCGACTGACAGCTGCGGAGTCGTAGCCGTAGGTGCACGAGGAAATCACTAAGGTGGGGAGAAAGAACTAATATCGTCGGGAAGGCAAGCTTAGTATAGAGTATATATATTTGTGTAGGGGAACCCTTAAACCCTACTAGAGGTTGAGCCCTGGATAAAGTGCCTGGACCCTAGGTGTGGGTACTTTTGGGCTATCACCACTAAGCTGATATTATAAATGATGTGATTGATCAAGGTTGCTGTGTTGATTTATTTAATTGATTATCTGTTTATCTGTTGTGTTGAAACTACCTGTGTGATTTGCTGCTATTCGATTTTTATGATGATATCTGCCTTGGAGTGAATTACTGTTGTAATGTTATTGTGATTTGACTGGTGGTTGAGTGTTGATGAGAGTATGGTGAGCGTTGATGTTGTTCGGGTTGATATCGTTGTGGTCCCGACCGTGGAGCTGTGGCTCGTAGACGCAAGGCGTCGCGATGCTGATGATGATGTGATGTTGATGTTGATGATTGATGTTGACGTTGATGTGATGCGATGTGTCGTGGTCGTGGACGAGTGTTTAGGCGTGAGGTTCCGATATCAACCTGCGATGGATGTTTGTTGCATTTTCATAACATTTCATACCACAGCATTTGGTCCCAAAGGGGGATGTCCAATTGGGGACGTTACGTAAAATCCCGAGGCGGGATATGATGTGATGTAATCCCGACGGGGATGTCCAATTGGGGACGTGATGTATCGGCCGACATGCATATAGGGAAGACAGCATATACATAGGGACTAGTATCCCTCCTATAGGCTTATCTGAGAGAAGGATGTTTGAGATGATTGTGATTGGTGACTTAAGAGATGGATGAGGTTGTGTTATATATGTTATCTGTGTTGTGTGATGTATATATATATATGTTGTACTGATGCCCCTCTCCCATATTGATGAATTACGTTTCTTATCTCCCTTTATTTTCTATATGTGTTACTCTATTTTATGGGAAGACCCCGAGGAGGAACCAGTTGCTAAAGAGCTGGACGGTATTCCTTACGAGCCTGACGCTGGAGGACGTGCCACGGACCCTAGCCTCGAGAGGTTGGGCAATGATCGTGATTAGTCGAAGAGCTATCTCTCGGCCTACCTTTCATACTTTTATTTTGGTTTGTAACAGTATACTCGTATGTATTACTTTATTACTGTAGCCCTACTGATGGGGCAATGCTGTATGTGATATATTTCTTTATATTTAAAGCTGTGTACTCTGAAGCGTAGCGTGCCGTTTATTATTTTTCTTCCGCGCTAAATTTTTCCGCTTCGCTTCGTATTAATAAGGCGCGCTAACGTTTATTATGCGATTAAGATTAGTTAATATCTTTGGTTCTACTGATGGGACGGCGGGTCATCTCATTTATTGGTATCAGAGCAGTTCGATTCTAATATCGGACTGTGTGGTTTAGAAAGTATATTAGCATTGACAGTTATGGCCACATTGGGTACTAACTGTGTTAGGAAAAGGGTAGTGTGTCCGATGCGCATGTTATCGAGAGTGATAACTGTTTTATTCGTAGGGCACATGATATATATATCGATTGATTTATATTGAATGTTGCTTTATTCTTGTTGGGAATAGATGAGGATCTGGGGAATTTCGCTAATCGAAATTAATATCGCTAAGCGAAATGGTTTTCACTAAGCGAATTTGATCTCGCTGACCGATCCAGAGAAGTTCCAATCACTGTCTCAATTTCGCTAAGCGAAATTGATCTCGTTAAGCGATCCAGGGAGGTTTCAAATGGTGCATCACTGTCTCAATTACGCCAAGCGAATGGATCCTCGCTAAGCGAAATGCACTCAGTTTCGCTAAGCGAATTGAGTCTCGCTGAGCGAAATTCACTATATTTCGCTGAGCGAATGGAGTCTCGCTAAGCGAAACCTTGTTTTTGCCTTTTCCTTATTTTCTTCTTTTTCTGAAAAACGGAATAAGTCGTAAGCTTATCATATGTCTTATGGATCGAAGCATAGTAAGGCATATAATGCATGTGTGGGATAATATAGTGTGTAATATAGTGTGTATGTCTTACAAATGTGAGCTGACAATTTCTGCTACGGGAAGTTAAACGACTTGCGGACGAGGTAGAGACAGAAGACGCTGGATCGAGTACTTTTTTGAAAGGGAAGCTGCCATCGTTTATTGGTGACTTAAATCCGGAGGGAACAGAACTCTGGATACACGAGCTAGAGAAAATCTTTACGGCAATGCATTGTCGTGAGGACAGGAAGTTGACCTATGCATCCTTCATGCCGATGGAAGGTGCAGGGCTATGGTGGAAAGGCAAACAGAGAATGCTTGGAGCAGAAGGAAGAGTGATTGACCGAGGACTATTTCGGGAATGTTTTCTAGAGGAATATTTCCCTAGATTGATGATGAGAGAAATAGGGTTCGCTATAGATATCGTACCAGGAACTGGATCGATTTCGATAGCACCTTATCTAATGGCTCTAGCGGAGTTAACAGAGCTGAAAAAGCAGTTGGACGATATGTTGGATAAGGAGTTTATAAGACCGAGTGCTTCACCATGGGGAGCGCCGGTGCTGTTCGTCAAAAAGAAGGATGGAAGTTCGAGGCTGTGTGTGGATTATCGACAGCTGAACAAGGCGACAGTCAAGAATAAGTATCTGTTGCCTAGGATTGACGATTTGATTGATCAGTTGAAAGGAGCAGTAGTATTTTCGAAGATTGACTTAAGATTTGGTTATCACCATATTCGAGTCAAGAGAGAGGATATACCGAAGATAGCGTTTAGGAGCCGATATGGACACTACGAGTACCTGGTTATGCCTTTTGGCGTAACTAATGCTCCAGCAGTGTTCATGGATTACATGAATCTGATCTTCCGACCGTTCTTAGATAAGTTTGTTGTTGTGTTTATCGACGATATTCTTATTTATTCCCTCAATCACGAAGAACATCAGGAACATTTTAGGATTATGCTTCAAGTGTTAAAGGACCGACAACTTTATGCAAAGTTGTCCAAGTGTGAATTCTGGTTAGACGAAGTACAATTCTTAGGTCATGTGATTAATCGTGATGGGATAACGGTAGATCCAGCAAAGGTTGAAGCTGTGATACAATGGGAAAGTACTAAGTCGATAAGTGAGATACGAAGTTTTCTAGGACTAGCTGGATATTACCGAAGGTTCATCGAAGGATTCTCAAAAATCGCGTTGTTAATGACGCAGCTAACAAGGAAGGGAATATCCTTTAATTGGACGGATGAATGTGAGAAGAGTTTTCAGGATCTGAAAAGGAGGCTGACTACGTCAACAGTATTGACGTTACCGGATTCTTCAGGACCGTTTGACGTGTACTGTGATGCATCATAAGATATGGTGACACTATTTATATGGAGCTAAGTTTATAGTGTACAGTGACCATAAGAGCTTAAGGTATCTATTTGATCAGAAAGAGTTAAATATGAGGCAAAGGAGATGGATGGAATTCATAAAGGATTATGAATTCGATCTACATTACCATCCAGGAAAAGCGAATGTGGTAGCGGATGCGTTAAGTAGGAAATCCTTGCACGTATCTGCCATGATGGTGAAAGAGCTGGAACTGGTTGAACAGTTTAGAGATTTGAATCTAGGCATGGAATTATCTAGGGATAAGATACACCTAGTAATGGTCACAGTAACGAGCGACTTTTTGAAGACAATAAAAAAGAAGCAGGAGGTTGATCAATATCTTCAGAAAGTAAAGGAACGAGTGATGGAAGGCAGAACTTCTGAGTTTAGGATGAATCACGATGGAGTCTTGAGATATGGAGATAGAATTATGTGCCAATGGATATAGAGCTAAGAAGAATGATCTTAGAGGAAGGGCACAAGAGTTGGTTGAGTTTTCATCCAGGAGCTGCCAAGATGTACCAAGATTTAAAGGGAATGTTTTGGTGGCCTGGGATGAAGAAGGAAGTAGCAGAGTATGTCCAATCCTGTCTGGTGTGTCAAAAGGCAAAGATTGAACACCAGAAACCAGCAGGGTTATTACAATCACTGGACGTCCCAGAATGGAAATGGGATAGCATTGCAATGGATTTTGTTTCCGGACTACCAAGAACGCAAAAGAGATGCGATGCAGTTTGGGTAATCGTTGACAGGCTTACGAAATGTGCTCATTTCTTGCCGATCAACCAAAGGTATTCTTTGGAAAGATTAACCCAGATTTACATCAAAGAAGTGGTGAGATTACATGGAGTACCTTCGAGTATAATTTCGGACAGGGATCCGAGGTTTACTTCTAGGTTTTGGCAGAGTCTAAATGGTGCATTGGGGACGAAGCTCGGGATGAGTTCAGCTTATCATCCACAAACGGATGGTCAGTCTGAAAGGACGATTCAATCGTTGGAGGATCGTTTAAGAGCATGTGTTTTGGAAAACACAGGAAGTTGGGACGAATTCCTTCCATTGGTTGAATTCACATACAATAATAGCTTCCACTCGAGTATTGGCATGGCGCCATACGAAGCACTGTATGGACGGAAGTGTCGAACACTGCTCTGTTGGTATGAAACCGGGGAAAACCAGTTGATAGGACTCGAAATGGTGCAGCGAACGACGAAGCAAGTTAAGAAAATTCGAGAAAAGATGAAAATCGCACGGGATCGACAAAAGAGCTACAGTGACAAGAGGAGGAGACCTTTGGAGTTCTAGGAAGGCGACCATGTCTTTATGAGAGTCACTCCAAGAACTGGAATAGGCAGGGCAATCAAATCCAGAAAGCTTACACCTAGATTTATTGGACCATTTCAAATTCTTCGCCGAATTGGTCCAGTTGCCTACCAAATTGCCTTACCTCGCAACCTATCCAATATTCACAATGTATTCCATGTATCCCAACTCAGAAAATACCATCCTGATCCATCACACGTGACAGAGCCCGAATCAATCTTGGTAAGGGAGAACTTAGAATACGAAGCGTTGCTTGTACGGATTGACGACACGAGTGTGAAAGAACTCCGCGGAAAGCAAATTCCCTTAGTCAAAGTCATATGGGATGCTACCACAGGGAGATGCCACCTGGGAACGTGAAGAGGATATGCAGCAGCGGTATCCACATCTATTCTAAGGTAAGTCGAATTTCGAGGACGAAATTCTTTTAAGGGGGTAGTAATGTAACACCCCGATTTTCTTAATCTTTTAATTTCTTAATCTTTTAATTAATCAGTAATTTAGTAATTGGATTTTATTAGAGGGTCTAGAAAATTAAATAAATTACTCCGAGGCCCTAGTCACGCTCTACGCTATCGTAGGAAGCTATGGTTAAATTTTGGTCAAAAACTCAGACGGAACCCGGTCTGCTTTTACACTGACAGTATTATTTTACAGCTCAGACGACCTAATTTTGACACATGAACGAAATCATTAGGTTTTAAACTAAATTGCGAACGTTATCGGCGATTTTGAAAATTTTTAAAATATATAAGTTTTCTTGACTTTCTTGGGGCGAAGTACTAAATCGTGAAAGTAACGGGACTAAAAACGGATGAACATGAAGTCACATCGCCTAGGAAGGCGTGCCTGTGACTCATTACTGTCAGCATTAGTTTTATGGAAAATATCGAGATATTTATGAAATTAGAAAATATCTAAACGCGAAAAGACCAAAATGCCCCTGATCTTTTTCCTAGAGGACGTTTACGTCCCTAAAATATCTAAGATTTTGATGACCTCACCCCCTCTCTCTCTCTTATTTTCGTGCCTCTCTCTCTCCTCTCTCCCTTCACTTTCTTCTTCTTCTTCCTTTCTTTCTTCTCCATTTTTCTCCATTTTTCTTTCCTTCCTTCACCTCCATTTTTCTCAAGCTTCCACAAGGATTTTCAAGCAAGTTTGTGAATAAAAGTTGATCCTCTCATCCTCCTCTATCACCTAGGAGGTATAGATTTCACTCTTGAGCTCTCAATCTTCATTTTTCTCCATTGAAGTTCATAGTTTCAAGTTTATGCTTCAAACTTCAAAAATCTCTAGAAAATTGTAGGAAAATCATTTTGAGACCAAACCAATTCCTATGAGCTAGTATCATCCCCTACTATCATAATCCAAGAGCTTGTGATGAAATAAAATCTCTAGCCTATTTATCTTTTAAGGGCCGAATGGGTGAGTTTTTGGGGGGGGAAAATGGGTTTTTGTTCTTTGTTCTTGATTTCACATATTGCATCCCTTAATCATGTAATCCAAGTGATTAGGAGGCCAAATCACACTCCCACCTATTTTTCATGGTGATGGCCGAAACCCTACCTTATGAGTTTAAGGGATTTTGGTTCAAATCTTTGATAATTGATCATTGATTATGCATTAGGTATGCTTAAGGATCATTGATCCAAGAGTTGGTAGAATTTCAATATCCCTAGCCTATTTGATTAATTAAGGGCAGTAGCTAATCCTAGAAATTAGGTAGATTATGGTTTCATTATTTTAATTTCTAGTTGTGTTTTGTTGTATAGAATCAGACAGGATTCGAACACCCGACAGCGCACCCGACTGACAGCTGCGGAGTCGTAGCCGTAGGTGCACGAGGAAATCACTAAGGTGGGGAGAAAGAACTAATATCGTCGGGAAGGCAAGCTTAGTATAGAGTATATATATTTGTGTAGGGGAACCCTTAAACCCTACTAGAGGTTGAGCCCTGGATAAAGTGCCTGGACCCTAGGTGTGGGTACTTTTGGGCTATCACGACTAAGCTGATATTATAAATGATGTGATTGATCAAGGTTGCTGTGTTGATTTATTTAATTGATTATCTGTTTATCTGTTGTGTTGAAACTACCTGTGTGATTTGCTGCTATTCGATTTTTATGATGATATCTGCCTTGGAGTGAATTACTGTTGTAATGTTATTGTGATTTGACTGGTGGTTGAGTGTTGATGAGAGTATGGTGAGCGTTGATGTTGTTCGGGTTGATATCGTTGTGGTCCCGACCGTGGAGCTGTGGCTCGTAGACGCAAGGCGTCGCGATGCTGATGATGATGTGATGTTGATGTTGATGATTGATGTTGACGTTGATGTGATGCGATGTGTCGTGGTCGTGGACGAGTGTTTAGGCGTGAGGTTCCGATATCAACCTGCGATGGATGTTTGTTGCATTTTCATAACATTTCATACCACAGCATTTGGTCCCAAAGGGGGATGTCCAATTGGGGACGTTACGTAAAATCCCGAGGCGGGATGTGATGTGATGTAATCCCGACGGGGATGTCCAATTGGGGACGTGATGTATCGGCCGACATGCATATAGGGAAGACAGCATATACATAGGGACTAGTATCCCTCCTATAGGCTTATCTGAGAGAAGGATGTTTGAGATGATTGTGATTGGTGACTTAAGAGATGGATGAGGTTGTGTTATATATGTTATCTGTGTTGTGTGATGTATATATATATATGTTGTACTGATGCCCCTCTCCCATATTGATGAATTACGTTTCTTATCTCCCTTTATTTTCTATATGTGTTACTCTATTTTATGGGAAGACCCCGAGGAGGAACCAGTTGCTAAAGAGCTGGACGGTATTCCTTACGAGCCTGACGCTGGAGGACGTGCCACGGACCCTAGCCTCGAGAGGTTGGGCAATGATCGTGATTAGTCGAAGAGCTATCTCTCGGCCTACCTTTCATACTTTTATTTTGGTTTGTAACAGTATACTCGTATGTATTACTTTATTACTGTAGCCCTACTGATGGGGCAATGCTGTATGTGATATATTTCTTTATATTTAAAGCTGTGTACTCTGAAGCGTAGCGTGCCGTTTATTATTTTTCTTCCGCGCTAAATTTTTCCGCTTCGCTTCGTATTAATAAGGCGCGCTAACGTTTATTATGCGATTAAGATTAGTTAATATCTTTGGTTCTACTGATGGGACGGCGGGTCATCTCATTTATTGGTATCAGAGCAGTTCGATTCTAATATCGGACTGTGTGGTTTAGAAAGTATATTAGCATTGACAGTTATGGCCACATTGGGTACTAACTGTGTTAGGAAAAGGGTAGTGTGTCCGATGCGCATGTTATCGAGAGTGATAACTGTTTTATTCGTAGGGCACATGATATATATATCGATTGATTTATATTGAATGTTGCTTTATTCTTGTTGGGAATAGATGAGGATCTGGGGAATTTCGCTAATCGAAATTAATATCGCTAAGCGAAATGGTTTTCACTAAGCGAATTTGATCTCGCTGACCGATCCAGAGAAGTTCCAATCACTGTCTCAATTTCGCTAAGCGAAATTGATCTCGTTAAGCGATCCAGGGAGGTTTCAAATGGTGCATCACTGTCTCAATTACGCCAAGCGAATGGATCCTCGCTAAGCGAAATGCACTCAGTTTCGCTAAGCGAATTGAGTCTCGCTGAGCGAAATTCACTATATTTCGCTGAGCGAATGGAGTCTCGCTAAGCGAAACCTTGTTTTTGCCTTTTCCTTATTTTCTTCTTTTTCTGAAAAACGGAATAAGTCGTAAGCTTATCATATGTCTTATGGATCGAAGCATAGTAAGGCATATAATGCATGTGTGGGATAATATAGTGTGTAATATAGTGTGTATGTCTTACAAATGTGAGCTGACAATTTCTGCTACGGGAAGTTAAACGACTTGCGGACGAGGTAGAGACAGAAGACGCTGGATCGAGTACTTTTTTGAAAGGGAAGCTGCCATCGTTTATTGGTGACTTAAATCCGGAGGGAACAGAACTCTGGATACACGAGCTAGAGAAAATCTTTACGGCAATGCATTGTCGTGAGGACAGGAAGTTGACCTATGCATCCTTCATGCCGATGGAAGGTGCAGGGCTATGGTGGAAAGGCAAACAGAGAATGCTTGGAGCAGAAGGAAGAGTGATTGACCGATGACTATTTCGGGAATGTTTTCTAGAGGAATATTTCCCTAGATTGATGATGAGAGAAATAGGGTTCGCTATAGATATCGTACCAGGAACTGGATCGATTTCGATAGCACCTTATCTAATGGCTCTAGCGGAGTTAACAGAGCTGAAAAAGCAGTTGGACGATATGTTGGATAAGGAGTTTATAAGACCGAGTGCTTCACCATGGGGAGCGCCGGTGCTGTTCGTCAAAAAGAAGGATGGAAGTTCGAGGCTGTGTGTGGATTATCGACAGCTGAACAAGGCGACAGTCAAGAATAAGTATCTGTTGCCTAGGATTGACGATTTGATTGATCAGTTGAAAGGAGCAGTAGTATTTTCGAAGATTGACTTAAGATCTGGTTATCACCATATTCGAGTCAAGAGAGAGGATATACCGAAGATAGCGTTTAGGAGCCGATATGGACACTACGAGTACCTGGTTATGCCTTTTGGCGTAACTAATGCTCCAGCAGTGTTCATGGATTACATGAATCTGATCTTCCGACCGTTCTTAGATAAGTTTGTTGTTGTGTTTATCGACGATATTCTTATTTATTCCCTCAATCACGAAGAACATCAGGAACATCTTAGGATTATGCTTCAAGTGTTAAAGGACCGACAAATTTATGCAAAGTTGTCCAAGTGTGAATTCTGGTTAGACGAAGTACAATTCTTAGGTCATGTGATTAATCGTGATGGGATAACGGTAGATCCAGCAAAGGTTGAAGCTGTGATACAATGGGAAAGTACTAAGTCGATAAGTGAGATACGAAGTTTTCTAGGACTAGCTGGATATTACCGAAGGTTCATCGAAGGATTCTCAAAAATCGCGTTGTTAATGACGCAGCTAACAAGGAAGGGAATATCCTTTAATTGGACGGATGAATGTGAGAAGAGTTTTCAGGATCTGAAAAGGAGGCTGACTACGTCAACAGTATTGACGTTACCGGATTCTTCAGGACCGTTTGACGTGTACTGTGATGCATCATAAGATATGGTGACACTATTTATATGGAGCTAAGTTTATAGTGTACAGTGACCATAAGAGCTTAAGGTATCTATTTGATCAGAAAGAGTTAAATATGAGGCAAAGGAGATGGATGGAATTCATAAAGGATTATGAATTCGATCTACATTACCATCCAGGAAAAGCGAATGTGGTAGCGGATGCGTTAAGTAGGAAATCCTTGCACGTATCTGCCATGATGGTGAAAGAGCTGGAACTGGTTGAACAGTTTAGAGATTTGAATCTAGGCATGGAATTATCTAGGGATAAGATACACCTAGTAATGGTCACAGTAACGAGCGACTTTTTGAAGACAATAAAAAAGAAGCAGGAGGTTGATCAATATCTTCAGAAAGTAAAGGAACGAGTGATGGAAGGCAGAACTTCTGAGTTTAGGATGAATCACGATGGAGTCTTGAGATATGGAGATAGAATTATGTGCCAATGGATATAGAGCTAAGAAGAATGATCTTAGAGGAAGGGCACAAGAGTTGGTTGAGTTTTCATCCAGGAGCTGCCAAGATGTACCAAGATTTAAAGGGAATGTTTTGGTGGCCTGGGATGAAGAAGGAAGTAGCAAAGTATGTCCAATCCTGTCTGGTGTGTCAAAAGGCAAAGATTGAACACCAGAAACCAGCAGGGTTATTACAATCACTGGACGTCCCAGAATGGAAATGGGATAGCATTGCAATGGATTTTGTTTCCGGACTACCAAGAACGCAAAAGAGATGCGATGCAGTTTGGGTAATCGTTGACAGGCTTACGAAATGTGCTCATTTCTTGCCGATCAACCAAAGGTATTCTTTGGAAAGATTAACCCAGATTTACATCAAAGAAGTGGTGAGATTACATGGAGTACCTTCGAGTATAATTTCGGACAGGGATCCGAGGTTTACTTCTAGGTTTTGGCAGAGTCTAAATGGTGCATTGGGGACGAAGCTCGGGATGAGTTCAGCTTATCATCCACAAACGGATGGTCAGTCTGAAAGGACGATTCAATCGTTGGAGGATCGTTTAAGAGCATGTGTTTTGGAAAACACAGGAAGTTGGGACGAATTCCTTCCATTGGTTGAATTCACATACAATAATAGCTTCCACTCGAGTATTGGCATGGCGCCATACGAAGCACTGTATGGACGGAAGTGTCGAACACTGCTCTGTTGGTATGAAACCGGGGAAAACCAGTTGATAGGACTCGAAATGGTGCAGCGAACGACGAAGCAAGTTAAGAAAATTCGAGAAAAGATGAAAATCGCACGGGATCGACAAAAGAGCTACAGTGACAAGAGGAGGAGACCTTTGGAGTTCTAGGAAGGCGACCATGTCTTTATGAGAGTCACTCCAAGAACTGGAATAGGCAGGGCAATCAAATCCAGAAAGCTTACACCTAGATTTATTGGACCATTTCAAATTCTTCGCCGAATTGGTCCAGTTGCCTACCAAATTGCCTTACCTCGCAACCTATCCAATATTCACAATGTATTCCATGTATCCCAACTCAGAAAATACCATCCTGATCCATCACACGTGACAGAGCCCGAATCAATCTTGGTAAGGGAGAACTTAGAATACGAAGCGTTGCTTGTACGGATTGACGACACGAGTGTGAAAGAACTCCGCGGAAAGCAAATTCCCTTAGTCAAAGTCATATGGGATGCTACCACAGGAGATGCCACCTGGGAACGTGAAGAGGATATGCAGCAGCGGTATCCACATCTATTCTAAGGTAAGTCGAATTTCGAGGACGAAATTCTTTTAAGGGGGTAGTAATGTAACACCCCGATTTTCTTAATCTTTTAATTTCTTAATCTTTTAATTAATCAGTAATTTAGTAATTGTATTTTATTAGAGGGTCTAGAAAATTAAATAAATTATTCCGAGGCCCTAGTCACGCTCTATGCTATCGTAGGAAGCTATGATTAAATTTTGGTCAAAAACTCAGACGGAACACGGTCTGCGTTTTACACTGACAGTATTATTTTGCAGCTCAGACGACCTAATTTTGACTCATGAACGAAATCATTAGGTTTTAAACTAAATTGCGAACGTTATCGGCGATTTTGAAAATTTTCAAAATATATAAGTTTTCTTGACTTTCTTGGGGCGAAGTACTAAATCGTGAAAGTAACGGGGCTAAAAACGGATGAACATGAAGTCACATCGCCTAGGAAGGCGTGCCTGTGACTCATTACTGTCAGCATTAGTTTTATGGAAAATATCTAGATATTTATGAAATTAGAAAATATCTAAACGCGAAAAGACCAAAATGCCCCTGGTCTTTTTCCTAGAGGACGTTTACGTCCCTAAAATATCTAAGATTTTGATGACCTCACCCCCTCTCTCTCTTATTTTCGTGCCTCTCTCTCTCCTCTCTCCCTTCACTTTCTTCTTCTTCTTCCTTTCTTTCTTCTCCATTTTTCTCCATTTTTCTTTCCTTCCTTCACCTCCATTTTTCTCAAGCTTCCACAAGGATTTTCAAGCAAGTTTGTGAATAAAAGTTGATCCTCTCATCCTCCTCTATCACCTAGGAGGTATAGATTTCACTCTTGAGCTCTCAATCTTCATTTTTCTCCATTGAAGTTCATAGTTTCAAGTTTATGCTTCAAACTTCAAAAATCTCTAGAAAATTGTAGGAAAATCATTTTGAGACCAAACCAATTCCTATGAGTTAGTATCATCCCCTACTATCATAATCCAAGAGCTTGTGATGAAATAAAATCTCTAGCCTATTTATCTTTTAAGGGCCGAATGGGTGAGTTTTTTTGGGGGGGGGGAATGGGTTTTTGTTCTTTGTTCTTGATTTCACATATTGCATCCCTTAATCATGTAATCCAAGTGATTAGGAGGCCAAATCACACTCCCACCTATTTTTCATGGTGATGGCCGAAACCCTACCTTATGAGTTTAAGGGATTTTGGTTCAAATCTTTGATAATTGATCATTGATTATGCATTAGGTATGCTTAAGGATCATTGATCCAAGAGTTGGTAGAATTTCAATATCCCTAGCCTATTTGATTAATTAAGGGCAGTAGCTAATCCTAGAAATTAGGTAGATTATGGTTTCATTATTTTAATTTCTAGTTGTGTTTTGTTGTATAGAATCAGACAGGATTCGAACACCCGACAGCGCACCCGACTGACAGCTGCGGAGTCGTAGCCGTAGGTGCACGAGGAAATCACTAAGGTGGGGAGAAAGAACTAATATCGTCGGGAAGGCAAGCTTAGTATAGAGTATATATATTTGTGTAGGGGAACCCTTAAACCCTACTAGAGGTTGAGCCCTGGATAAAGTGCCTGGACCCTAGGTGTGGGTACTTTTGGGCTATCACGACTAAGCTGATATTATAAATGATGTGATTGATCAAGGTTGCTGTGTTGATTTATTTAATTGATTATCTGTTTATCTGTTGTGTTGAAACTACCTGTGTGATTTGCTGCTATTCGTTTTTTATGATGATATCTGCCTTGGAGTGAATTACTGTTGTAATGTTATTGTGATTTGACTGGTGGTTGAGTGTTGATGAGAGTATGGTGAGCGTTGATGTTGTTCGGGTTGATATCGTTGGGGTCCCGACCGTGGAGCTGTGGCTCGTAGACGCAAGGCGTCGCGATGCTGATGATGATGTGATGTTTATGTTGATGATTGATGTTGACGTTGATGTGATGCGACGTGTCGTGGTCGTGGACGAGTGTTTATGCGTGAGGTTCCGATATCAACCTGCGATGGATGTTTGTTGCATTTTCATAACATTTCATACCACAGCATTTGGTCCCAAAGGGGGATGTCCAATTGGGGACGTTACGTAAAATCCCGAGGCGGGATATGATGTGATGTGATGTGATGTAATCCCGATGGGGATGTCCAATTGGGGACGTGATGTTTCGGCCGACATGCATATAGGGAAGACAGCATATACATAGGGACTAGTATCCCTCCTATAGGCTTATCTGAGAGAAGGATGTTTGAGATGATTGTGATTGGTGACTTAAGAGATGGATGAGGTTGTGTTATATATGTTATCTGTGTTGTGTGATGTATATATATATATATATATGTTGTACTGATGCCCCTCTCCCATATTGATGAATTACGTTTCTTATCTCCCTTTATTTTCTATATGTGTTACTCTATTTTATGGGAAGACCTCGAGGAGGAACCAGTTGCTAAAGAGCTGGACGGTATTCCTTACGAGCCTGACGCTGGAGGACGTGCCACGGACCCTAGCCTCGAGAGGTTGGGCAATGATCGTGATTAGTCGGAGAGCTATCTCTCGGCCTACCTTTCATACTTTTATTTTGGTTTGTAACAGTATACTCGTATGTATTACTTTATTACTGTAGCCCTACTGATGGGACAATGTTGTATGTGATATATTTCTTTATATTTAAAACTGTGTACTCTGAAGCGTAGCGTGCCGTTTATTGTTTTGCTTCCGCTCTAAATTTTTCCGCTTCGCTTCGTATTAATAAGGCGCGCTAACGTTTATTATGCGATTAAGATTAGTTAATATCTTTGGTTCTACTGATGGGACGGCGGGTCGTCTCAGGGTGAACCCTGTCACAGTAGACTTAGAATTTCTATAAGCCCATAATACGTCAGCCAACGCCTCATGCCACCGTTTTGGTTTATCCTCTACTGTCTTCTTGATCAATCCAATCAAGATCTTATTAATTGACTCAGCTTGACCATCGGCTTGTGCATAATAAGGAGAAGAATGTACTAGCTTTATACCATATTCCTGTGTGAAAGCAACTATTTTATCTCCCGTAAACATAGTACCCTGATCTGTAGTGATTGTTTTTGGGATGCCAAACCGATAAATAATTTGATTTTTAATAAATTTGATCACATCTATCTGTGTGAGATTAATCATCGGTTGAGCTTCCATCCATTTAGTGAAATAATCAGTAGCTACTATGATGAAAGTATGCCTTTTGGGAGAAGGAGGGTATATTTTTCCAATAAGGTCTATTGCCTATCCTCTGAATGGCCAAGGCATGACAACTGAATGCAATTCCTCGACTGGGATCTTTCTCAAGGGTTCATGTTTTTGACATTCTTCACATCCTTTGGCATAAGCATAACAATCTGCATTGATGGTCGGCCAATAATACACATGCCTGTGTATTAGCCAACGCATTATAGGCCCTGTTCTATGAGAACCACATATACCCTCATGAACTTCTCCCATCAGCCTTAAAGCTTCTGCTTTACTTGGACATTTCAACAAAATTTCTTCCATTCTCCTTTTATATAATTCATCATCAACTAAGGCATATTTCAGGACCTTTTGCCTCAATTTGAATGTTGACAGAGATGACGGGTTACGCAAATATTCCATAATCTCCATTCTCCAATCATCGGCTAAGTCGATGTTGCTTACCAATATTTTGCTCAGCTGATCGCCTACTGATTGGATATCCATTGACACTTCTTTATACCCCGAAGCTTGTTGAACTAACTCATTTGCTTCTTCATTCTCTTCCCTTGGTATATGCATTATTACAACATCAACAAATAATTTCAATAAATTACTAGCCATTTCGTAATATCCCAATAAATTTGGGTTGTTTCACTTATAATCTCCCGCTAATTGTTAGATTACCAACTGAGAATCCTCCATGACCTGTATATATTTAGCCTTCATGAAAATCAATATCCTTAACCCTAGAATTAAAGCTTCATATTCGGCTTGATTGTTGGAACATCCTAACTCCAACTGATGTATGAACTTCCAGCTTTTTCCTGTAGGACTAGTTATTGCTATTCCTGCCCCAACCCCTTTGCTAGTCCTTGATTCGTCAAACGATAACACCCACGGTTTAAGATTAATACAATGATTTGTTTCATCTAACAGATCTAAAGCATCAATGCAGGGGTGTTGAGCTAAAAAATATGCTAACGCTTGCCCTTTAACTGCTCTTAAAGGTACATATTTTAGCGCAAAAGCACTCAATTTAATCGCCCATTTCATTAACCTCCCTTGCAAAATTGGTCTATTAAGTAAACACCTTACAATATCAATCTTACACATCACCAAGATTTCCCTGGGTAAGAGGTAATATTCTAACTCAGTGCAAGCATGATAGAGCGATAAGCACAACTTTTCTATTGGGGTATACCTTGTTTCAGCATCTTTCAACAATCGACTAAGATAATAAATAGCTCTCTCGGTTCCATCCTCGGCATCTTGTGCTAACAGGCAACCGATTGACTCTTGAGCTGTCGATATGTATAGCTTCAGGGTTTTCCTAATTGCGGTGGTACCAACACGGGAGGGCTACCTAAACACTGTTTTATTTGCTCGAATGCTAGCTGTCGTTCTTCCCCCCATATCATTTCTTCAGCATCTTTTAATTTTAACAAAGAGAAAAATGCTTTTAGCTTGCCTGCTTAATTAGCAATAAATCTTCTTAAAAAATTAATCTTGCCAATTAGACTTTGCAACTCCTTCTTATGTCTAGGGGGTCTAGCTTCTAAAACAGCCATAGCCTTGTTCTTATCAATTTCTATAGCATGTTTGTGAACTAAAAAACACAAAAAGTTCCCCGCTGGCACCCCAAATGCACATTTAGCTAGATTCATTTTTAAATTATGAAATCGCATTTTCTGTAAGGCCTGCTCTAAATCGAGTAAATGTTGATCAAAACTATGGGATTTTACCACTACATCGTCAATATATACTTCCATATTTTTTCCAATCAATTCATGGAAAATGGCATTCATAGCTCTTTGGTATGTGGCACCTGCATTTTTCAATCAAAATGGCATAACAAGCCATTCAAATATCCCAATGGCACCAGGACACCTAAAAGCAGTTTTATGGACATCACTTTTAGCAATAAAGATTTGGTTATATCCAGAATACCCATCCATTAATGTTAAAATGGCATGATTGGCTATAGAATCAACAAGCATATCAGCAATCGACATTACATATTCATCTTTTGGAGTGGCGAGGTTCAAATTCCTATAATCAGTACAAATTCTAACCTGCCCACTCTTCTTTATTATAGGCACGATATTCAACAACCATTCTACATACCTAGCCATATGAATAAAGCCAGCCTTAAGTAATCGTTCCATTTCTTCCTTTATTTTAGGTAATAATTTTGGATTGAACCTTCGAGCAGCTTGCTTGTAGGGTTTGAAACCTTCTTTTATCGGCAATCAGTGCTCCAGTAGTTCCCGGGAGAGAACCGACATTTCATGGTAATCCCATGCAAAGCAATCTCTGTATTTCTTAATAAGATCGATCATCTGATTCCTTTTACCTTTGCCTAACAAGCTACTCATTCTAGTCATCTTCGGCTCCTCTTCTGACCCCAGATTGACATCAAGTAATGGATCTTGTGCTTCAAAAGTAGAAACTCTTCTATTTATTGGGGAGTCCCACATATCTCTTATATCCAGATCCTATTCTTGCCGCCTAGACTTAACAACTTCATCCTCCATTTCCAATGACATGGCCTCTCCAACCCTTTGTTCTGTCACTAGGGATGTTAGCCGATGTCTGAGGTTTGCTATCACT
Source organism: Ammopiptanthus mongolicus (assembly GCA_039655645.1). Taxonomy (NCBI): domain Eukaryota; kingdom Viridiplantae; phylum Streptophyta; class Magnoliopsida; order Fabales; family Fabaceae; genus Ammopiptanthus; species Ammopiptanthus mongolicus. The sequence goes on from CM077345.1 coordinate 79,280,793, forward strand.
AGGGGGTACTATTCATTGATTACCAAATGGTGAAGCTGTAAGTCAGCCTGAATCTTCACATTGAAACCACTGCGGTCAGGTTACAAGATTCCCATAACCCTTCTCATATTCTTCGGGAACTGAAATGGGCTCTAGCTGAGGAGAGTAGAAAATAGCCTCAGCCATCTTTACATCAGCTGTAAATGGATTCTTATTCGCTATCACTGACTCCACCTTATCGCCATCCCAAAACATCAACATTTGATGAAGAGTGGAAGGTACACATTGGCTAGTATGAATCAAATCTCTTCCTAATAACACCGAGTAAGTCGCCTTAGCATCAACCACGAAGAAGGCAGAACTCAGGGTCTTGCTTCCTATGGTAATATCGGCTACCAATATACCCAATGCAGCCGTGGACTCACATGTGACGTTTGTCATCTTCATGTTGGTAGGTACCAGGTATTGCTTGGACTTTCCCAACTTTTTCATGGTGCTCGATGGCATCACGTTCAACACAGCACCTCCATCCACCAAAACTCGGTTAATCACTTTGCCATTGATCTGAGCTCGGATATATAGTGGCTTGAGATGCTTTATCATCCCTATGGAGGGTTTTGGAAACTCCATTTTATTTTCTTCTGGTATACGGGTCAATACAGCCCATTCAGCTTCCTTAATAAACACATCTCCCTCCAACTGTTCTGGTTGTTCTTCATAAGCTAAGAATTCACTTGGAAGGAGTCCTACCATATTTGCTTCGGCTGACACCTGTTCTTCCTCTTCACCCAGTATGGAATTTAAGACAGAATCCTCAAGCACCAGGTCTACGCCAAGTTCTTTTTCCATCTCTTCAACCGTCAAGGGTCCAGGCTCACTGTAAGAACCATGAGTCGTTTCATCAAACTCAGCCGTTTCTAGGCTATTAATGAGATCCTGAAATTCCTTTTCTTCTTTCATAATGCAATCTTGTCCTTTCCTTGGCTGAACTTGGTCTCTCTAATCAACTGTTCTTCGTTCTGTGTTCCTCTCTGCCTATCCTCCTTGGTTGCCGTTTCTTCCTTAGGTTGCCTAAAGGCAATTTCCAGAATCTCGGCTATCCTAGGAGATTGGATTTCGGCTCTATCCACGGTCTTAGCCTCAGTTAGCATTGCCAAAGTATGCCTCATTCTCTGAATGGACTTGTTCCTCTGGGCTCTCCTTTTCTGAGTCCTGGTCAATACGATAGAATTTTGCTCCTTTGGAACCTTTCCTTGCCTGTATTTATTCAGAAACCAGTGTTCTTTCTCCACATCAGCAGGAGGTTTTACCATGCGCTGAGGTCTGATGGCCTCTTCATTTTTTACTGTGATCTGGAGAGTGGTCATCTCCTTCTGAACATCAAACCTTGCAACCCTCTTTTTTCCTTCAGGTATAGGAGCATCATCTACTACTAGTACTCTTTCTTTGTTCGGGGGCTGATGCTTTCTGTCTTGGTCATTCTCCAAAGTACTTCTCCTCGGCTCTTGTGCATCGTTCAATACCGGGTTCATGACTCTAGGAGTAGCTGTTTGTGTATATCTATGATCTTTCGTAGGTCTTTCTAGCCTATTAACCATATTTCTGCGCCCCCTAGCATAATCAAATCTTCCTAGCTTGTTGGAATTTTGTGACCCAGGAGGACATCTATTCTGTGGATTCCCTAATCTGTCAAACACAGTTGGTCTGTTATTTATAACCTTCTCTTCCCCAGCCCCATTCATCCTCTGCCTGTACGAAGTATGCAAGGGAGTGTAAGGATGATCAGACTTGGATATGGTAAGCCTTTCAAACACTGATACTCTTCTATCAACTGATTTTCGCTGAGTAGACATAGCCAAAGCTCTGCCAGCCATATTTGACTCATTCAGGGTCCCCTTCCTCCTTCATTGGGGTCGCATTGGCTGTTTCCATCTTTTGGATGGTGAGCCTGAAAACGAGGTCCCAGAGAAGGATACCATATTGACTGCGACTACAGGGAAAGGATCAGTAATCACAGGCATTTCCTTTTCGGCTAACTTAAATCTTTCCTCCTTGACTGCCTTTTGGATCGCTTTTCTGACAACGACGCAATTGTTTGTGGCATGGGTGTAAGAATTATGCCACTTACAATATCTTTTGTTCTTTAATTCATCAGCCGTTGGAATTTTATGCCCTTCCATTAGCCGAATCTGTTGATCCTTTAATAAATGATCGAAAATTTGGTCAGCCTTCGAAATATCGAACCAATATTCGACTTTGATTTCAGTCGTCTGAGCTTCTTTGCCTTTAGCGGGCTTTAAAGCAGGACATGAATACGGTTTCCCTCTGACGATTTCGGCGACCATAATTTCTACCGTTGGATCGGCTAACTCATCATATCCATCATCTGATTCTTCTATATCAACGATGGAAACTAGGTGAGGTCCTCTTCCTTTATTCAACCTCTTTCTTTCCTTTTCTAAGATATATTGTTCAATCCGGGAGGCCTTAGAAGCCAAATGGCTCAAGTCAGCACAATCTTGACCCACCAATCTCTCTCTCAGCTAAGTGTGCATGTTGCCAATAGCCATAGAGGCGTATTCCGCTTCTGGCAACTGGACAGTACATCGGCCTCTCAATTTTATGAATCTTTGTATGAACTCTGTTCCCGGTTCATCCACCTGCTGCCTCAGGTTCATCATATCAGCTACAGTAACATCTGGCTGAGGCATATAGAACCTATCATGGAAACACCATTCTATATCAGCCCAATTTTGTACTGAATTGGGTGCTAAAGCCGAACTATTCGTTTTGATTAGCCTCTCCACATTGGACCGTGAATCTCCCAACGTGGTCCATGGTGGATGTCCCATCTTCCCCTGAGAATGTAGTGAAATCTGGAGTCTTAAAACCTCTTAGCAAAGGCATCATCCGGTCCACCCACTCTGGGTAAGGTTTTCAGTAGACTAGACTATCGAGGAGTTTTAGCTGAATACCAAAGTGTCTCCTCATGATTTCAACTATCATCTCAGGATCTATCAATTGTGGTCCAAGGGCTCTTTCAGCCGCGTAATTAGGAATTTGTGGCTGAAGAGGCCTGACTGGCCTGAGAGGCATAACCCCTACATGGTATGGTATTGGCTCTTGAACAGGCATTGCCCCGGGGAATTCGCTATCCATGATGGAGCATTAACCACTATTGAGCAATCGGCTGCATCGACACAACTTGTGATATATTGCACCAGGGCTGCCCATATGGAGAAAGTTCGAGGGTTCCAACTGGGGATGGTGGAATGTTCGTCCACGGAACTTCTCCTACATAATCTCCAGCAGTTCTGGCAACCCCAGGTGCACTTGTATGTGGCAAAGCTCCTACAGTCGAATTAGGAGGTAAATGGGGCAACCCGACTAACCCTGTAGCATTAGAAGGCCTTTGGGGTACCTGTACCTACCCGAATTGTAAGTTCGGCTGATGCATTCCTTCATTAACAATGTTCTGGACCGAGGGAATGGTCTGCGGCATGCTTTGATTCGGCTGGACCATCGATTGAGGTCCTGCCTAAACCTGGCTGCTAGCAGGCTGCCCCAATTGCCCAAACATAGCGGAGTGGGCTGAAGTATCACCTATGTGAGCCTGCTTTTTCTCTCGTTCCCTGGCATGATGAACCTTATTCTGAACCATTGGTTTCACTATCTCGGGTAACTGTTTTGACACTTGGAACATTAACTCGTTAATTCCTATATCAATCTGTTCCCGAACAAACGAAGTCGTAACCACTATCGGCTGAGATTGATCTGCAGGTTCCACCATAGCAGTGGACGTCCCGACCGAAGGGGTGACTGGCCCAGTAGCCTGGAGCGACGAAGGCATTCCCAAAGTGGTTTATGGTATTGCCTCCGAGCTCTTACGATCTCCGTTTTTCTTGCTAGCTTGTGACCCATCCATACTGCTAAGATTTTTTCCCGACCTTAGGTGCATGCGCCACTCGAAGTCTTGACCTGGAGAAGGAAACCTCTCAATTTGTTCACCTTCTTTGGTCCAACCAGGCGTGCCAAAATTGTTATCGTGCAAAAAGAAATTGTAATCTAGCCGAGGGACTAGCTCAGCCAAAATAAACAATGGTGTTACTTTGAACAAATATTGGGTTCCCAAACTACTAAAGAAAGCGTTTGGTCGAAGGTTAAACGTAATAAAGTAAAGAAACAAGATAGTGATAAGAGACAAGACTAATTTCGAAAGAAATAATAAGCAAGATCGCGAAGAAATCAAAGCTAAAGTAACAATAAGTAGAGATAAATGAGCATATAAAAGCTTGCTTTTCGAATTGATTGTGTGTTCTACAATGGATTACAACGAGAATTTATAGGTAAATCTTGATTCCTTTATCCATGCAACTACCCACGTTTATTACCCATGATCTCCTTTTTCCAAGCTACTCCCTTTGCAATGGCTATTCCTTAAGGTGACCTTCTCCTATTTTCTCGGCACGTTCCTTGGCAGTCTTTACCAGCTTTATCATCTATCAACATTTTCCTTTAGCTTTCAATTCATAATCTTTTGGCCTAACAAACAGCCCATTCCAACAAATATGTTAGCCGAACTACTCTTCTCTCTGCTTATTGACCAATTATTAATCAACTTAGCCACTAACCAAAAGTCTAGCCCAATAATTCTGTTAGCCGAATCTTTATCAAATTGACTATGCTTTTCTTTTAACTCTTCTTAAATTAACTATCGACCGCATTCGGTCATCAGTTAACCTTATTTTAGTTTGGATATAACAATATGTAACTAAAAAAAAGGTTGAAATAAAAAATTTCATGGATGATCTTACCCATTAAAATACACATTGATTGGAACACGATCATAATTCATCATACAGTTTTTTGGTTTCCCATATTATTTTTCCACTCGATAGGCAAGAGATTAGTCTCTCAAGTACAGTCTTTTAAGTGAAAACTCCTCTCAACGATATTTTTTCCATATTCATTAATCCAAGAATCTAACCCAATTAATTTAAGATCATTATATAAATTGATTAGTTATGTCATGTTTGAAAGTGTAAAATAGTAAAAGACTAAATATGTAATCTGACCATTGTTTTCTTTTCTTTTTCTTTTGTTTTGAAGAAGACGTATTCATAAAAGAATTTTAAGCTATAATGAAGTCCGGTTTAATTTGCTGACTTTTCTACATATTTTATTTACTTGTTTGATCTAGTTTATGATAATTTATTTAAGTGCGAATAAAGATTAAAAAACTAACATTTTAATGACTCCATATGTCAAAAATCAGTGGCCAGTCAAGTCATTGCATGCCAACTCATAGTAAAATATGCACTAGGTGTCTTTATGAGTCGATTTAGTTCGATTCAACAGGAAAAAATCTGAACCAATCAAAATCAATTGGTTCAATTTGGTTTGAATTTGTAATTTTTTTTTTTAAAAATCCGAACCAAACGAACCTGATCGAGAACAGGTTGGTACGCATCACCTCTGTTCGAACTCTTCTTTACAATGGTGTTAAAAAGGGTTCACTCAGAAGAATGGTATTGATTATGAAGAAAATTTTGCCCCTGTTGCACGCATCACCTCTGTTCGAACTCTTCTTGACATTCAAGCCACTCACCAATGACCACTTACAGAAATGGATGTTAAAAATGCCTTCTTAATGGTGAGCTATTAAAAGAGGTTTGTATATGTCCTCCTCTAGGATACACTTGTCCGACCAATAAGGTTTATCGTCTTCTTAAGGCCCTCTATGATCTCAAAAAATCACATCTGGCCTGGTTTGCTAAATTTCACAGCACTATTAGTCAATCGAGTTTCTCTTCTAGTGCTCATGACTCTACTCTTTTTCCTTGTAAAACATAAAATGGTACTGTTGTCCTGCTTCTTTATGTTTGATGATATGATTATTACTAGTAATGATTCTTCTAGCATTGCTGAGCTCAAGCTCACACTACAACAAATTCAGGATTTAATAGTGCTCACTTAACAACGGTTTCGCGACATAGCGCTTTAAAAAAATGCGCGGAAGTATTTAACAACGCACAACCGGGAAAACACAATTAAAATACACATATTTTATAGCGCTTTTCCAAACACTATCTTTACTCGTTCTCATTTAAGAAAAAAAATGTGTTCATACTTTAATAGCGTGTGCTCTTAGAGAAGCGCTATTATTAAAATGTTCATATTTAATTGCGTTTCTTTGGACATGCATTGTCAAAAGCTTCCATATTATAATGACTGCTTGTGGAAATGTTATCTTACCACCATATTAAATGAACACAATCTAATTGACCGATTCTCTGCAGGTAAGTTGACACAGTTCATGAACGTTAGTAATCTCTGCACAAAAAACGTGATATTTGCAACACCCTTTCCCGAGTGTCACATTCCCGAACGTTTATAAGGCCGAAAATATTTATTTATGCGGAAAATATGATTTTTCTTTTTCTTTTCTTTTCATAAAGATGTAATGGGATTAGTAAAGGTAATAAATAATACTAATAAGTGAACTTAGGTTCACCATGCATTACTAGGACATACATACAGTATTATAATACAGAAAACAGAAATAACAACATTACTATATACAGACATAAGTCTAATGTATGACTGACATAAGAAATACAATAAGTACTAGGAGTCATAGCTCCCAAAAGGTACTACAAAAACTGACATAGTCTGGCCGACAACAAAACTAAAACAGCAAAAGAGTCCACCTCCGAACTCAAAGGGTCTGCGGAACCGAACCACCGTTGCGTCCATCTGTTTAAGCATCAACAGCAAGTACCAGCAGAAAACATACAGATATGGGTGAGATTCCCGTTCATCAACACAACAAAACAGCAGTAGCAAAAACGGGACGACTCACCGGGTAACAGCGTACCCAACATGCTTACAAGGTTCTCAATATAAATCATATTAGGCAGTTAACAACATAATAGCATGCTAAACATTTAACAGCATAATATAAGGCATCCTTAAACAATACAGCGATGTATAACAGTAAATGTAAACATCAATAGCCATGCAATGCAATGCAATGCAATGCAATGTATATGACTCAATGTCAATGTCACTGGGTACTACTCTGACCCCTACTCCATGGAGCTAACAAAACATTCGGAGAGAGTGAATGGGAGGACATGTTCCGGTTTCTGCCAGCCATGAGCAAGATGCTGCCATGAGCAATATGCGACAAAATTCGTAACGTGCACGTATCTGGCTTTACGGTAACACTCTCGACCAAACATGAAAAGTACGGCATCTAGTAGAGGATATCAGTGTATTGCACGGATTCGCCACGACACAGAAGAATCACCAACTGGTCACATGTCAGCCCTTCCAACCCTGATACCTCCAAAAAGACCATTGAAGATCGTCACCGTAAGATTCGCACCCGCATCAAGGTGTAAGCTCAACTCCTAGGCTCAAGGCCTTACAACTATGCACATGAAATGCCAATGCTTACACAAAGCAGATGCGATAAAGCAATGTCTATCCATTTGATAAACCTCAAGGTTCACTAAGGTTCTCTTCCTTAGAAACTACACATATCTTTGTTTTATAAAACATTTATCCATCGGATAAAACATTTATCCATCGGATAATTATCTCGTGATTCCTTTGGAATGATCCAGACTGCTTTCAGAATCGTCGACTGTCCCCACAAACCAACACAAGTCTTTTCAGCGTGTTTTGTCCTCACTCACACGCTTTCTAGGAAACTTCCCAGAAGGTCACCCATCCCATAATTACTCTAAGTCAAGCACGCTTAACTATAAAGTACTTATGTTCTAAGCTCCCGAAAAGAAGATAAATCTTGTTGGCATGGGTAGTACCAATCAATTCTTATATGCCTTCCCTTAACTATACAGTCCCATACCTGCATAGCCTCAGGATTCCTTCCACTGTACAGTCCCATACCTGCACAGCCTCAGGATCTCTCTCTCATTCCAGTTATCACAAGACGAAAACAATTGAACGATTAACCTAGATCTGAATCATCGGCCGGTCATCGAACTACTGTTTCGAAAACCGAAACGTTTCATGTTTGTGTTTACATCTTATGAATTAAGTCTCAAGTCCTAAGCATTATGAATAAGGATTGAGAATCCTCTTAGATACGTCTTTAAGCCTTTCTAAGATATTAATCCCTTGTTTTTCAATTAAGGAAACAAGTGTTGATTTCACTTAAGTCTTATGAACTCATTGATGTACTAAGTCATCAATGGTATAGCACATGGTCTTGTTCCACCACATACCATACTTAATTAACCCTTGTCTTCAGCTCTAAGTTAATTACTTAACTTAGGTTTTTCACCCGTAAAACTTTACGATTGAGTTAGAAAACTCCTTTTGTAAACCAAACAACTTTTACAGTTGAAAACTCATTTGATTTAAAACAACATTTGAACTACTTACTTCATTTCTAGCATTTTCTGAAACATGAAATTCGCTTAGCGGAATTTCATTCGCTTAGCGAAAATGAGGCAGTAATGCCTCCTTTGGAACTCCTCTGGTTCGCTCGGCGAGACACAAATCGCGTAGCGAAATATATTGGATTCGCTTAGCGAATATGAATTCGCTTAGCGCAAGTTCAGACGGTTGCACCTCTTTAGAAACACCTCTGGATCGCTCGGCGAGACAGAATTCGCGTAGCGAAACTTCACTTTATTCGCTTAGCGAGAATGATTTCGCTTAGCGAAAGTTCAGACGGTTACACCTCTATTGGAGACTTCTCTGGATTGCTCAGCGAGATGTAATTCGCGTAGCGAAATTTGCTGGGTTGGCTTAGCGAATATGAATTCGCTTAGCGAAAGTGAGGCAGTGATGCCCAACTAAGACTTTCCCTGTTTTCGCGTAGCGAAAGTAATTTCGCTTAGCGAAATGTTGCCTTAAAACAAGACATCAACCTTATGGAACCATTTTGATTCTCTTCATGAAAACACTTCTTTTCTCATTTTGAGTCACTTGATTAGCTGGATGAACTAAGGATAAGGTATAAAACATATTTCACTTTGGTGAAAACACTTTGAGATTTAATTCCATTTAAAGTCACTTAGGGTTTTTCTTTGAAAAACACAAGTTATTGAAAACACTTTCTTTACAATAAAACTTGACTTGTCCAAGAACTATTCATATCCTTCCTTTCCTCAAGGTCATGGCTAATAGCCAACTAGGAATCAATGTGAGGTTTTACTTCATCAACCAATCAAAGTATGGCTCACAACACTTACACAATCATGATAACCATAATACACATTACTACATCATAATCAAACATCCAAGTCCATCACACATTATGGTCTCATAATCAACAATAAAAGTCCATACTTGATCTAGTGATCAAAGTAGGTTTTCCCAACATACATGAAAATGGTTTTTCATTCAATCATCTCATCATCAACATATGCTAAAACACAACACAACATACTAAAGCATAAACTCATCATGACATTCTTGTTCTCCATGAGAACTTAACAAAACATAACAACTAAAAGTGAACCCAAACTAAAGGGTTTCACCCACACATAAAGTAAACAACCATCTTCACCACCACCATCTTGGTGTGATGAGGTTCTTCTCCCCATACCTGTTGAAGAGCAGATTTCCAGATCAAAGTCGGTTGATCGGTTTGTGAACCTTCTGATGACACCAACTACAAACAACCAAACAATCAAACATTAAACAACAATCAAACCAAACTCAACAATTCTCACAAATAGGATTTCGGCCACCCTAAAGAGAATAAAGCTAGGAATTGATCTTAGTTTTCCATTTCATGGATTCAAAAGCATTAGGAAAGCTAAGGATGAAATCAAGTGTTAAAAATCAAAACTTGATGAAAACACTATTCATCATCATCAAGAAGGGTTCGGCCCTAATGTGCTTTTTGAGCTATGATGAGAGTTGAATCATAAGCTCTTGGGTTTAGATAGAGAATGATGAGGTGAGTTCAAAGAAATTGGTCTCACATCAAAATGATTTTTCTACAATTTCCTATGGATTTTCAAACTTTTGGATCTAAGAAATAATTTTCATGAAAATGGATCTTGATCTTGAAATAAAGAGATATTCAAGAAGCTAAGAGATCATAGAAGTGATCTTACCATAAAATGAAGGAAGATTGCTCAAGGAATCAAGTGATTCCAACAAAAACTCAAGCTTTTTCAAGAACAACAATGGAGCTTCTCAAGGTTGAAGATGGAGTGTGAAAGGAGGGCTGTTTGTGCGTGAATGAGGGGCTGGATGGGGCTGAGTTCAGCCTTAAAACAAGTCACTTAAGGGCAAAATGGTCATTTGCCAAAAGGGTAAAATGGTAAAAGTGCAAAAGACTAAGGTTAGGGGCATTTTGGTCATTTTGCATCTAGATTTTTCCCGATCGTCATGAGGACTCTGGCATACTCTCCCAAGTGTCCTGGGATGTTGTGATATCAAGATTATCTGTTGGCGAGTCTCGGTAAGTCCATATGTGGCTCCGTTCGTCACCCGATTGAGAATTCCGCCCGAACGAAGGTCAGGAAGTTATTTTTCTGAAATTTTTACGAAATTTAACCAAAACGTAGAGAATCAAATTCTAAGACTTACTGTCTCGTTCACGGGTCCATCTGAGGTCTTCTGAGCAGTAAAATCATACTGTCAGTGTAAAAACGCAGACCGGACTTCGTTTGAGTTTTTGACTCAAAACTTAATCGTAGCTTCCTACGATATCGTCGAGCATGACTATGGTCTCGGAATATTTTATTTCCATTCCTAAGACCTCGAATAAAATAAAGACGTTAAAATACTGAAGAATTAGAAAACGTGAAAATCGGGGCGTTACATTCCTACCCCTCTTAAAAGAATTTCGTCCTCGAAATTCCGTGACTTAAAACTAAACCTACTCGGTCGCTGAAGATTAAGGAAAGAAATTTTCAACAAAGGTAAGTTTTTCCTGGTCTTGGTCTCAGAAGAAAGTGTACAAAAGAATTTTACCCATCTGGAATGAATATAGGAATATCCAATATGCAAAAAGATTCTTCAGTAGGTTCGTGAGTGTAAAAATGCATAGCTAATACATGTTTACATCCATGACTCTAATAAAGTTCCTTCTTTCATAAGAACCTTCCAATAAATTTGGAATCAAAAGATAAACAGTCTGGCAAAAATCAGACTGGATCACCTTCACCAAAAGTAAAAGTGATTAGACGAAGTTTCATCAAGAAACTTCCAGTATCGGGAAGTTGTTTATGTTATAACTCAAGAAATAGTAATAACAAAACTTTCAGTGAAGTAATACGAAAATGTCCAGACCAATGGACACCATATTACCAATTCACTCAATTGTCTAATACATTGAGGAATATGTAGAAGTGTGAACACAAATATTCCCTTGAGATCAGGCAGCACTAACACAGGTGAAGCAGTCAACCTTCTCCCTAGTCCTTGCAAACTTTCCTCACAGGCTTCAATCCATTCAAACGCTTTATCCTTCCTTTGAAATCACATGACCCAAAAACTTTATTTCGTCGAGCCAAAACTCACACTTGGACAACTTTGCATATAGCTGTTTCTCCTTCAGAAACCTGAAGAATCACACTAAGGTATTCAGCGTGTACTTCCTGGTTTCGCGAATAGATGAGTATGTCGTCTATGAAACAACGACAAACTTATCTAGGTATGGACGAAAGATCCTATTCATGTAATCCATGAATATAGCTGGAGCATTCGTCACACCAAACGGCATCACAAGATACTCGTAGTGCCCATAGCGTGTTTGAAACGCTGTCTTCGGTATATCTTCTGTCTTCACATGAATCTGGTGATAACCCGATCACAAATCAATCTCGGAGAAAACTGTCGCTCTCCTCAACTGATCCATCAAGTCATTTATCCTCGGAAGATAATACTTGTTCTGAGTGGTAACTTTGTTCAACTGGCGCTAATCCATCTCACCAACAGCACAGGCGTTCCCTACGGCGACACACTGGGTCTAACGAACTGTTTTTCCCAATAAGTCCACCAACTGTTCCTTCAAGGTTTCCAACTCAGCAGGTGCCATATGCTAAGGTGTCATAGACGCTGGTCCTATTCCTGGCACAAGATCGATCACAACTCGATGTCTCGAACTGGCGGTACACCTGGTACTTTAGGAAAGACTTCCGAAACCTCGTTAGTAACATGTATTCGTTTTGCTCTTCCTCCTCTCAAAGAAACATTTCCTTGGTTGGCAGTCCAAATCCAGAATTATCCGAATCAGGAAAAACTAAGGTTTTGTTTGCACCGTCTACTAGGATATAGTTACAAGATAACCAATCCATCCCTATGATCAAATCCATTTGCGAAAGAGGCAAACAGATTAAATCAATCAAAAACGTTCTATCCACTACGGAAAATAGAACAGTTCAAACAGACTTTCGCAGTTATAACAGGCTTGGCAGAAAGTGCAAGAATCACCAAATCTAAGGGTAAGGAAAGATACAACTAAGGTTCTACCTTCCACGAAGATGTGACCGTGAATCAAATCTTCCTTTTGAGAAGTCTCAGCATCATCCCCAGTATAAACTCTACTCATTGCCTTAGGCTTCACTGTTTGCACATCATTGACAGAATGTCTAGCTTTTGATTGCACACAGTCGCGTGAAGTATGTCCTGGCTTCCCACACTTGAAGCATATGATCCCCTTGATTAAGCATTCTCTAGTCACATGATTGTTCTTGCCACACTTCATGCACTTCTTTGGGGCGCTTCCAGATTGACTACTACTCCCACTACTTCCTCCTACAGAACGTTGTTGTTGACCTTGCTGTTTTGAATATGGTTTTGACCGAGATCTATCATCACGACCATTGGTGCCTTTATGGAACCTAGTCGGTCCAGAGTGACGTTGCCTTCCTCCACGAGTCTTCATCAGATCTTCGATTACGAAGCATTCATCTACCAAAATCGAGAACTCTTTGACCTCAAGAGGTAGCACCTCTCCTCGAATCTCGTCCGTTAAACCTTCTTCGAACTTTGTGCACTTCCACTCCTCATCGGGATGAAGATGGAAATACCTCGAAGACTTCAGCTGGGACTCAAAACGATCAGCATATTCTTTGACAGACATTCCTCCTTGACGTAGCTGCAGGAACTCCATGTCTTTCAACTCATCGGAAAAGCACTCGTTCTAAAGAACTCTGCGAGCGACAACTTACAAGAAAGCAAAAACATTACTACCCTGTCCAATATCATTCCCCTTCAGAAACAATAATGCAGAGAGTAACAAACAATCGTTGTCTTCTTCACAGAAACACAACACAGAGAGCAAACAATACAAAAGGATAGACCAAAGTCATCATCCTCTCCAACATTGTTTTCTCTCAGAAACAATAGCACAGAAAGACAATCAGAGAAAACACAACACAAACAAGACAGACCATAACCTACAAACCCCAAAAAGACTCGGCCAGCTCTGATACCAAATAATGCAACACCCTTTCCCGAGTGTCACATTCCCGAACGTTTATAAGGCCGAAAATATTTATTTATGCGGAAAATATGATTTTTCTTTTTCTTTTCTTTTCATAAAGATGTAATGGGATTAGTAAAGGTAATAAATAATACTAATAAGTGAACTTAGGTTCACCATGCATTACTAGGACATACATACAGTATTATAATACAGAAAACAGAAATAACAACATTACTATATACAGACATAAGTCTAATGTATGACTGACATAAGAAATACAATAAGTACTAGGAGTCATAGCTCCCAAAAGGTACTACAAAAACTGACATAGTCTGGCCGACAACAAAACTAAAACAGCAAAAGAGTCCACCTCCGAACTCAAAGGGTCTGCGGAACCGAACCACCGTTGCGTCCATCTGTTTAAGCATCAACAGCAAGTACCAGCAGAAAACATACAGATATGGGTGAGATTCCCGTTCATCAACACAACAAAACAGCAGTAGCAAAAACGGGACGACTCACCGGGTAACAGCGTACCCAACATGCTTACAAGGTTCTCAATATAAATCATATTAGGCAGTTAACAACATAATAGCATGCTAAACATTTAACAGCATAATATAAGGCATCCTTAAACAATACAGCGATGTATAACAGTAAATGTAAACATCAATAGCCATGCAATGCAATGCAATGCAATGCAATGTATATGACTCAATGTCAATGTCACTGGGTACTACTCTGACCCCTACTCCATGGAGCTAACAAAACATTCGGAGAGAGTGAATGGGAGGACATGTTCCGGTTTCTGCCAGCCATGAGCAAGATGCTGCCATGAGCAATATGCGACAAAATTCGTAACGTGCACGTATCTGGCTTTACGGTAACACTCTCGACCAAACATGAAAAGTACGGCATCTAGTAGAGGATATCAGTGTATTGCACGGATTCGCCACGACACAGAAGAATCACCAACTGGTCACATGTCAGCCCTTCCAACCCTGATACCTCCAAAAAGACCATTGAAGATCGTCACCGTAAGATTCGCACCCGCATCAAGGTGTAAGCTCAACTCCTAGGCTCAAGGCCTTACAACTATGCACATGAAATGCCAATGCTTACACAAAGCAGATGCGATAAAGCAATGTCTATCCATTTGATAAACCTCAAGGTTCACTAAGGTTCTCTTCCTTAGAAACTACACATATCTTTGTTTTATAAAACATTTATCCATCGGATAAAACATTTATCCATCGGATAATTATCTCGTGATTCCTTTGGAATGATCCAGACTGCTTTCAGAATCGTCGACTGTCCCCACAAACCAACACAAGTCTTTTCAGCGTGTTTTGTCCTCACTCACACGCTTTCTAGGAAACTTCCCAGAAGGTCACCCATCCCATAATTACTCTAAGTCAAGCACGCTTAACTATAAAGTACTTATGTTCTAAGCTCCCGAAAAGAAGATAAATCTTGTTGGCATGGGTAGTACCAATCAATTCTTATATGCCTTCCCTTAACTATACAGTCCCATACCTGCATAGCCTCAGGATTCCTTCCACTGTACAGTCCCATACCTGCACAGCCTCAGGATCTCTCTCTCATTCCAGTTATCACAAGACGAAAACAATTGAACGATTAACCTAGATCTGAATCATCGGCCGGTCATCGAACTACTGTTTCGAAAACCGAAACGTTTCATGTTTGTGTTTACATCTTATGAATTAAGTCTCAAGTCCTAAGCATTATGAATAAGGATTGAGAATCCTCTTAGATACGTCTTTAAGCCTTTCTAAGATATTAATCCCTTGTTTTTCAATTAAGGAAACAAGTGTTGATTTCACTTAAGTCTTATGAACTCATTGATGTACTAAGTCATCAATGGTATAGCACATGGTCTTGTTCCACCACATACCATACTTAATTAACCCTTGTCTTCAGCTCTAAGTTAATTACTTAACTTAGGTTTTTCACCCGTAAAACTTTACGATTGAGTTAGAAAACTCCTTTTGTAAACCAAACAACTTTTACAGTTGAAAACTCATTTGATTTAAAACAACATTTGAACTACTTACTTCATTTCTAGCATTTTCTGAAACATGAAATTCGCTTAGCGGAATTTCATTCGCTTAGCGAAAATGAGGCAGTAATGCCTCCTTTGGAACTCCTCTGGTTCGCTCGGCGAGACACAAATCGCGTAGCGAAATATATTGGATTCGCTTAGCGAATATGAATTCGCTTAGCGCAAGTTCAGACGGTTGCACCTCTTTAGAAACACCTCTGGATCGCTCGGCGAGACAGAATTCGCGTAGCGAAACTTCACTTTATTCGCTTAGCGAGAATGATTTCGCTTAGCGAAAGTTCAGACGGTTACACCTCTATTGGAGACTTCTCTGGATTGCTCAGCGAGATGTAATTCGCGTAGCGAAATTTGCTGGGTTGGCTTAGCGAATATGAATTCGCTTAGCGAAAGTGAGGCAGTGATGCCCAACTAAGACTTTCCCTGTTTTCGCGTAGCGAAAGTAATTTCGCTTAGCGAAATGTTGCCTTAAAACAAGACATCAACCTTATGGAACCATTTTGATTCTCTTCATGAAAACACTTCTTTTCTCATTTTGAGTCACTTGATTAGCTGGATGAACTAAGGATAAGGTATAAAACATATTTCACTTTGGTGAAAACACTTTGAGATTTAATTCCATTTAAAGTCACTTAGGGTTTTTCTTTGAAAAACACAAGTTATTGAAAACACTTTCTTTACAATAAAACTTGACTTGTCCAAGAACTATTCATATCCTTCCTTTCCTCAAGGTCATGGCTAATAGCCAACTAGGAATCAATGTGAGGTTTTACTTCATCAACCAATCAAAGTATGGCTCACAACACTTACACAATCATGATAACCATAATACACATTACTACATCATAATCAAACATCCAAGTCCATCACACATTATGGTCTCATAATCAACAATAAAAGTCCATACTTGATCTAGTGATCAAAGTAGGTTTTCCCAACATACATGAAAATGGTTTTTCATTCAATCATCTCATCATCAACATATGCTAAAACACAACACAACATACTAAAGCATAAACTCATCATGACATTCTTGTTCTCCATGAGAACTTAACAAAACATAACAACTAAAAGTGAACCCAAACTAAAGGGTTTCACCCACACATAAAGTAAACAACCATCTTCACCACCACCATCTTGGTGTGATGAGGTTCTTCTCCCCATACCTGTTGAAGAGCAGATTTCCAGATCAAAGTCGGTTGATCGGTTTGTGAACCTTCTGATGACACCAACTACAAACAACCAAACAATCAAACATTAAACAACAATCAAACCAAACTCAACAATTCTCACAAATAGGATTTCGGCCACCCTAAAGAGAATAAAGCTAGGAATTGATCTTAGTTTTCCATTTCATGGATTCAAAAGCATTAGGAAAGCTAAGGATGAAATCAAGTGTTAAAAATCAAAACTTGATGAAAACACTATTCATCATCATCAAGAAGGGTTCGGCCCTAATGTGCTTTTTGAGCTATGATGAGAGTTGAATCATAAGCTCTTGGGTTTAGATAGAGAATGATGAGGTGAGTTCAAAGAAATTGGTCTCACATCAAAATGATTTTTCTACAATTTCCTATGGATTTTCAAACTTTTGGATCTAAGAAATAATTTTCATGAAAATGGATCTTGATCTTGAAATAAAGAGATATTCAAGAAGCTAAGAGATCATAGAAGTGATCTTACCATAAAATGAAGGAAGATTGCTCAAGGAATCAAGTGATTCCAACAAAAACTCAAGCTTTTTCAAGAACAACAATGGAGCTTCTCAAGGTTGAAGATGGAGTGTGAAAGGAGGGCTGTTTGTGCGTGAATGAGGGGCTGGATGGGGCTGAGTTCAGCCTTAAAACAAGTCACTTAAGGGCAAAATGGTCATTTGCCAAAAGGGTAAAATGGTAAAAGTGCAAAAGACTAAGGTTAGGGGCATTTTGGTCATTTTGCATCTAGATTTTTCCCGATCGTCATGAGGACTCTGGCATACTCTCCCAAGTGTCCTGGGATGTTGTGATATCAAGATTATCTGTTGGCGAGTCTCGGTAAGTCCATATGTGGCTCCGTTCGTCACCCGATTGAGAATTCCGCCCGAACGAAGGTCAGGAAGTTATTTTTCTGAAATTTTTACGAAATTTAACCAAAACGTAGAGAATCAAATTCTAAGACTTACTGTCTCGTTCACGGGTCCATCTGAGGTCTTCTGAGCAGTAAAATCATACTGTCAGTGTAAAAACGCAGACCGGACTTCGTTTGAGTTTTTGACTCAAAACTTAATCGTAGCTTCCTACGATATCGTCGAGCATGACTATGGTCTCGGAATATTTTATTTCCATTCCTAAGACCTCGAATAAAATAAAGACGTTAAAATACTGAAGAATTAGAAAACGTGAAAATCGGGGCGTTACAATATTCAACCTTCAATGCATAGAAAACTGTCCATAATCAATTCAACGCTCAGAATACAGATCGATTGAACCAAACTCCCATATAAATAACCCTTATCTTTGTTCTTATCCTTCACACACAGTTTATAAAATCTATGTATTTTTCATTTCTGGATCTCTCTTATGAACTTCCCACAACTTTTTTTTGTCTATCAACACTAATGTCCCTTCTAATGAACTCAATCAATGAGCATCAACAAGTTAATAAGAAATTGGAGGAGATTAAGGCCTTAAATGATCTGCAGCAAAAGAATTTCAATGATGAAATTCAAAAGGTAATGTGTGGTTTTCTTTAAATAGTTTAAATATTCTCATGATGCTTGTTTAACATTGTTTTGTGTTTATTTTGTTTTCAGTATAAAATGAAAATTAGCAGTCTTGAGATTTGGAAGATTGCTGAAGACTGCAACTTGATAGACAAAAAAAAAAAAAGATGGACCAACTCAGCAATCACTTGACAATAGTGCCATTGATGAGTTGAGGGCTGAGAAATCAAGGATTGTGTGGAACTCAATCGATCCACCGATCATCGAACACGACACAAAAGAGTGGAACTTGCTTTTTGTCACTAGCTTTGGTGGAACGTAGTCGGGACTCTCCAAATACTTGATCCTTGTAATCAGGTTCTAATTTGGTTAGCATTTATGGCTCGTAGCTATATTATCATCAGCGAAGACAATATGTAATTGGAGTCAAAGAGAAGATAATATACTGAACTACTGATGTTTTTGTTCCTTTGAACAACAAGCGGCCTTTCAACAATGTATTCAGTTTTTTGATTGTCTCTGCAATAATGTATTCAATTTTTAATTGTCAATGTAAACTCAAACACCATTTATGTATGAATTTGAAACATAAGAAATAAAATAGAGATTATGTTCTTTGAATTCTTTTTTATTCAATGTTGTAAAGTATATAAAGAAAAAATGCATATGTTTGTAAATATTATAAGTTTTTAGTGAAAAGAATGTTCTGTTTGCATCAGAAATTCAAAGCAAGGAAAAATATATTATATTAAAAAAAGGAATTTAGGTAACGCATATTCAAGAACACGCTATTAAAGTTTAGAATTTTCCTCAATACTTTCTCTAAAAAATATAGTGTAAATATATAATAGCATTTTATTGGGCAAGCACTGTTAAAGATATTAGATATATAACAACGTTTTAATATGGAAGCGCTATCAATGATACAAGATACAACGACGCTACTTAAATAAAACGCTATCACTTTTCCAGTTTTAAAATTTAAACACTTTCTCTCTTCCCACTCTGTCATTCACCGCGAAAACCACAACTCACCGCAAAAATCTCTCTCACGAGGTACTCCATCTCTAAATCTTTGAATGTGTTCAGCACCACGAGAATTTTAAAGGAACTACACTTCAGATATTTCTCTTACTTTCATTCCTTATAGTTTAGGATTCATGGTGACTGTCATGTGTTTGGATGAAGCTCGTTCAGGTGTTCTGACTCTTTGAATGTGTTCCAAGTTCAACACCACGAGAGTGTGATAGGAATTACACTTCAGGTATTTCTCTTATTTTCATTCTTTAGTTTAGGGTTTATGGTGACTGTCATGTGTTGAGATGAAGCTCTGTTACTTTCATTCTTTAGTTCAAGTTATCTTACTTTCATCCTTTAGTTGTTGTTCAAGTTTCAAAGCTCTTTGGACATTCTAAGTACTCTTGGCTTTCAGGTATTTCTTTCTTTTTTCCATCTTGTTTTATTTTAGGCTTTCATACATGATTCATGCTTGTTTTAATATGTAGATTGGGAACGTATGGATCGGAAATGGGTGGCTGCAAGTCATATGTCGAGGGAATATGTCCATGAGTTTATTAGGGTTGCAGTTAAGCATACAGGCAACTGTAGTAGAATCATATGCCCTTATTTAAAGTATTGTTATTCAAGGCGAATTAGTACAGACGATTTGGAAGATCAATTAGTTTGTCATGGAATTAATCAAAGTTATACATGGACAATGCATGGTGAGATAAGAGTTGAGTCTAGTGATATGAGGAGCAGTTCGAGATACGCATCAAATGATACCGACACAAATACAAATGGGGGAGACTGTTTTGAAGACATGGCAAATGCGATTGAAGAGGATCTTCATGATTGTCCTCAAATGTTTGAGAGATTGGTAAGTGATACAGAGAATCCACTGCATCCTGGTTGTACTAAATTCAAAAGATTGTCAGTGGTGTTAAGGTTGTACAAACTGAAACCGGGTAATGGATGGACTGACAAGAGCTTTACAGAGTTACTTACACTGCTGAAAGAAATGTTGTCAGATGATAATATGCTTTCTAGTCGAACGTATGATGCCAAACCAATGTTATGCTCTATTGGCATGACTTATGAAAGGATACATGCTTGTCCTAACGATTGCATTTTATTTCGGAATGAATATGAATCATTACGATAGTGTCCAAAATGTTATGCCCTGCGATATAAGCAAATGAAAAATCGAGTCCAGAAAAGGTTGTACGGTATATTCCCATTATACCCAAATTTAGGCGCATGTATCGTAGTGTAGAACTTGTAAAGCAATTAAGATGGCATAAGGATGAAAGGATTGTGGATGACAAGCTTTGACACCCGGCAGATTCTTCTAAGTGGTCGAAATTTGAACACGGTTATCTTGATTTTGGGCAAGAAGCAAGAAATCTATGCCATGTGTTGTCTACTGACGGATTTAGCCCACATGGTGTTCAAAGTAGTACTCACAGTACATGGCCGATGATTTTGGTATTTATAACCTACCTCCATGGCTATGCATGAAGCGCATGTTGTTTCTATTATAATCTCTGGGCTTAAACCACCAGGAAATGATATAGACATATACTTGGCTCCTTTAATCGAAGACTTGAAGAAAATGTGGGAGACATGTGCGGAGCTGTACGATGGGTTGAAAAATGAAACTTTCAATTTGAGGGTTATGTTGTTCGGCACAATCAATGATTTTCCAGCTTGTTGAAATCTGTCAGGATACAATATCAAAGGTCGGTGTGCATGCGATATATGTGAATATGATACACATTGGATTCGATTGGAACATTGTAAGAATAATGTCTTCCACCATAGATTTTTTCCTTAATCACATCGTTATCGGTGGTGGAGAAAGGCGTTCAATGGGAACTCAGAAGAAGATAAAGCTCCTTCACCAAAGACGGGTGAGCAGTTATATGAAAAGGTCAGTCATTTGTGTACTAATTTTGGTAAACCTTTTGCGAGAGAGCTTGTCACTTGAGGGTGGAAGAAAATGTCTATCTTCTTTGAGTTGCCATATTGGAAGTCATTATATGTTAGACATTTCATTGATGTGATGCATGTTGAAAAAAGTATTTGTGATGATGTCATCGGTACGTTACTCTATGTTCCAGGAAAGAGTAAAGATAGCATCAATGCTAGCATGGACTTGATTAGTATGGGAATAAGAACAGAACTGAGACTGGTAAAGAAGGGAAGGAGTACATATCTTCCTCTTGGGCTCATACTATATCTAGAAAGGAGAAATTTGCTTTTTGTAAGTTTTTTGATGACGTTGAAGTTCCAGACATTAAAAACCTTGTATCGATGAAAGATCTGAAGTTAAAGGGTCTTAAGTCTCATGATTGTCATGTTCTCATAGAGGATTTGCTACCAATCGGGATACGCTCCATCTTGCCTAAAAAAGTGTGATCGTCCATAACTAAACTATGTAACTTCTTCAAGGCGATTTGCAGCAAAGTGATTGACCCTTCGAAGTTGTTGACATTACAAAGAGGAATTGTTGTGGCTTTGTGTGAGCTTGAGATGTATTTCACACCTTCATTCTTTGACATAATGGTTCATCTAGTAGTTCACCCGGTTAGAGAGACACAACTGTGTTGGCCCGCTTATATGAGATGGATGTATCCGTTCGAGCGTTACATGAAGATATTAAAAGGGTATGTGAAAAACCGATCATGACAAGAGGGATGTATTGTTGAACGGTACATAATGGAAGAAGTTGTGGAATTCTATAGTGAATACATGTCCAACTCCGAGTTCATAAGGCTTTCAAAGGCTCGTCACACGGGAAGAATAACAGGTGCAAGGATAACAAGAACTAAAATACTCACGATGTTAGAGGCAGAATAGGAGCAAGCGCACTTATATGTTTTACACAACACCGATCAGGTTGAGCCATATGTTGAAAGACACACTAACACACTTAGGCGTTCGTACTCGAATAAGTCTGAGAAATGGATAACGGAATAACACAATTGTTCCTTTATAACATGGCTAAAAGGTCGGGTTTTCGCAGATTATGAAGTAAATTTTGATTCAATTTTAGAAAGATTGAGAGGGTTAGCACAAAATCCAAGTATACATGCCTTCTATTACACCAGTTATCTAATTAAAGGGTTTACACATTCTATACGAAAGAACATGATGATCGAAGTAAAATGCAAAATAGTGGTGTGACTCTTGTAGCTCAAGCTATGCACATAGCAAGTGCTAAAGACATGAACCCTATTTATGCGAATATGTCATACTTTGGTGTCATTGAGCACATATGGGAGTTGGACTACACAACATTTAGAGTACCTGTATTCCAATGTAAGTGGGTTGACAACAGTAACGGTGTTCAGGTGGATGAGTTGAGGTTCATGCGGGTGGATTTCAATAGGGTGAGATATAAAGATGAGCCTTTTATTTTGGCATCTCAAGCTGAGTGTTCTATGTCATCGATCCATCTGATAAGAAATGGTTCATTGTTCTTTTGACCCACAAAATAAATCTCAATAACATTGGTGATGAAGCTAATAATGAAGTTACTGCTATGGAGGATGATCCTTTTCAAGGGACATCCCATTCACTTGAGATTGATGCGGATGGAGATGAATATGAGCTGTATACAAGAGATGATCATGATGAAGGGATTTATGTCAAATCAAAATTTAATCATACACATAAAGGATAGACAAGGCTCAATCTAACAAGGAAAAGGAAAAGATCTACTTAAGCATGTATGTTTTCTTTATTTGGTTTGTATATCCTTCACTTATTATTGTCCACGGACTTTTTACCTGTGTGTTCTAATTTTGATGCAGGTAAATGCCAACCACCAGCAAGTTGGGGGATTCTGGTTGTTAGTGTGGAAAAGGATGCAGGTAAATGTCTTTTGGGTTTTCATTATCATATTTGTATTTAAGAACCAAAATTTGATTATGATCGATTCTGTTGATTCATATGATTGGCGTTAATTACCAAATGCTATTTTTTGATCCCTGAATGTTGTTTTCTAATTGCTGAATGTTGTTTTTTAATCCTTGAATGTCGTTTGTTGATCCATGAATGTTGCTTTTCATTGTTGAATGCAGGGAAATGTGCAGAAAGCAACGGAAAAAATAGGATGGAGGATAGACAACGCTTCTTTAAAATCACGCTATCGTTGTTCAACCTAGGATAACACTTTATTTTAAAGGTGCTATCAATTACGGGTAACTACAATAGCGCATAATTATTGACGCGCTATCTGTATTCTCACCCCACGTCAGTGCAACTGCTAGGATGCCCATTTTAGTGAAGCCAATTAAAACGTTTTCTTGGACACACACTATTGTAGTAAACTATATGACGGGGCTTGGGAAGCGTCATCGTTGTTTACAACATTCAATAGCGATCCGATAGATAGCACTCGAAAGCGCTATCAAACGCTATTAAATCCCGAATCGGTTGTAGTGTCATTAGTGCTGATCTTCTCTATGGTGATCTCCATCTTGTCGCCATTAGCACTCTTGACCAGCCGACTAATTTGTTCACCAAACCTCATTCTCTCAGTCACTTCCGCACTTTAGTGTCCAAACTCAAGTTGGTTGCAGCTACACCCACTTGAGTTTTAGGGGAATGCATGTTCCGATCATGTTACGATTTTTTATGATTACATTATGATTTTGTTAATATTGTGATTGCTATTGTAATTGCAATCATATTAGGATTGTTTAGGCTTTTATGTGTAATTATTTGTAGAATTTCTTTTATTTTCTTGTCTCTTATCCTGCTCTACAAATAAGAGCATCTCATTGTACATTTGACACATGCAAACACTTTTTCTCATCCTGTTATGTTAGTTTCTACATTAAACATTTAACTCGGAGTCTAATATTTCAATATAATATTGATTCTATTATTTATACTCATGGTATGCAATATTGAAAAAATTAAGGAGGCGAAGACTTTGGTTGTTGGGGAAAATTGCTCCGACTTAGACTTCAAAATCTACAATATATAAAACTTGTCTAAAGTCGGTGGAAATGTCAAAAAACTCTATCTACAAATTTAGAAGATTTACCTAAACTACTTGATTCTACTCCCAAAACAATCCTTATTCTACTATTTTTTCATCACACAATTACTCATTCTTTGACCCTATAAATCTACATATTCTGTAGATATATCAAGAGAGAAGAATAAAAACAAAAGTAAATATTTCTCTCTTTCTCTTTTTTACCCCCCATAAATAAAAGAGACATGTAGAACATGGATATAAATTATTAGACTAATTAGGAATAACACTATAGTCCATATATTTCCTTGTAAGATGATTGTAAGATTGTCAACCCACCATGTATGTATGTGCGTCTTGTCTTCTTCCATCATTATGAATTTTAAACATTTTTTCAGTCCTAATTGTCTTGATCGCTTTATCATATCACCAAAGCTCCACTACATCGACGTAAAGGGTTTATAGTTGTGAGCTTATGCAACCCATAAGTCATAACCCACTTAACTATAAAAGAAAGCCATTTTCTTGTACGAAAATATATTTTATCTTTGCTAGCAACTTAATGAGAACTATTGGAACAATGAAAAGTTTAAGAATGATAATGCATCTCCAATGCAACTGAAAAAAAACGAAAAAAAAAAATGATAAAGCTTGACAAGAAACAAGTGACTTATATAATTTTACTTTTGACTGGAAAAACAATAAAAATGGCCCTGAACGACCTTAGGGCCCTGGTGTCACAACCATGTCCCCTGCAATAGTAGCCAAATTTTCGTACCTGAATTGATGCATTCAACAGAGTTAAAATTTAACATTGTCCATCAACTTGGTATTCAGTGAGTTGGTAGACTCTCCCTCAAGAAAGAGAACGTACGTTCGATTCCTGAAGTCACCCAGTTGGGAGGCAGTTCAATCCCGCATGTAAAAAATCGGACGTCCATCGCTGTCGAACAGGAGATTAGTCTCATAACTGATCCAAAGGGCCGTAGCTGTGGAGACACCCTGGTAGGCCCATTGAGGAGCCAAAGACTCTAATTAAGGTGGATTCCGAACTAAAAAAAAAAAAATTTAACATTGTCCCACAAAACCTAAATTTTTTTCTTCGGATCAATCTTATCAGCTTAATTTGTGTTATCCATATCAACATTAAGAAAATATTACTCGGAAAAGAGCCTAGAGTTATATGTATGATTTTGATTTGTGCTAGCCCCACGTGCCATATGCCAATAACATGATGACACATGGCCCCAAAAATAGAATCCATATTTACACGAGCCAATCACGGGAGAAGTGGGAGTGGGGCACATCCAAGACTAGTTTTCTCCACTTTAATTATACCTTCACACATATCATTAATATGAGATATTATTAACTTTAGACTAATCTATATTAAGCAATGACAAGAGAATTGGTAGCATTTTTCCTTCGGTAGGGGCCCTTGTAGGTGAAGTTTGAAGAAAAAGGGTTCTTTTTATCTTAATGAAGCAAATGTAACCAAAAAGGTTATGTATGCATAATCAAAGGTGAGAAATTTAATTGTTCATGTGTTGGACTAGCTAGAGGGACTTGATTGAGGATGATGGCCATACCTCCTTCGTATCAACTACACAACAATAAAATATTAATAATTTATGGATTTACTTTATATACATTATGATTGTAAAAATATTAATTTTATACTATTAATCAATTATATATTATTATATAAATAATTTTTAATTTTTTTCATAATTATTTCAAAAGTTACACATATATTAATATATGATTAGTAGATAGTTTCAAAAACTTAATTTACTCTAACAATATATTAAAATTAATTTAAAAAAAATTAAACTCATAATTTAATAACAATTATTTCTTTAAACCCATGATTACATAAGTTGTCCCTTAAAAAGACTGAGCTAGGGATGGATGAAGGAGACAAGAGAAATGAGAACAAAATCATTCAAAGACAATATTTATGTGTTTGCCATGGTTGGGGAGTGGGTTTTACTGTAGAGGGCATATAAATTAAAGTAAGCAACTTGGAGTAAGCTATGCGGATGAGAATTGGGTTTTATAAATTATTGGGTTTGCTTGCATTGGACACTTCCTATGTAAAGTTGGCAATTTGGGTTCAGTCCGTTGGTTCAACCCGAACTAGTTCGGTTTTAGACTAGGCTGAGCTAAAAAATTGCAGGTTCGAATTAAATTTGGGCCAGTCTGACTCGACCAGATCGGTTCACTAGGTTGGCTCGGCCCGATCCACTGGCCCGTTTTAAAATTTTTTTATACAATTATCTTTAAATATAGAAACATCCTTTTATAGTTCATATTATAACTTCTAAATAAATGATCTTTTAATTTATTAATGATGAAAAACATAATTATTTAATGACTTTTATGAAAAAATATTTCTTTAACACTTGTTTACATATTTTAAATTGTGATTTATATTATATTTTAGTGTTATTTAATACATATATATATATATATATATATATAAATATATATGCATTTAAACAAAAAAAATAAAACAAAAAAGTAAAAAAATATATGGCCAAAATGGCCCGCTGGGCTACTAGACTAGACCACCAAAAGATTAGCCTGATCTAAATTTGAAACAATCCGGCCGATCCAGTTTTGTACTTTGGCCCGCCGGATCGGGTTGGACGACCCAATTTGCCACCTCTATTCGTATGACAGAATAGGGTTCTCATGTTTCTTAAGGTCTTTATAAATTTTTTCCGTCTTATTTAACCATTTCTTTCATTATCATTTTTGTGTCTCCAAACGTCAAAGGATGCCTATCTATTATAATAAATCTAAGACAAACGCTTTACCTTTTTTATTCTCTTGTGATTTTAAATGCTTCAAATAAGATCAATGAACTTTATTTCTTGACAAAAATAATGTGTCCTTTTTCCTGCTAAGTTAGGGACTTCAAGTGACATTAATTTACATGTATAGAGGTATCTATTTTTTTAAATTTTTTTAATATATTAACTTGAGAGATATCCAGTAAAAAAAAAGAAACTTGAGAGAGAAGAGAGAGCACATAAAACACAGGGAACAAAACAGTAAACTTGTCATATTTTTCTTTAGGGAATCTGTGAATGTAAACTTCTCATATTTAAATTATGGGCCTTAGATAGGGGGTAGTGCTTATTTCTTAGATTGGTGGGAGCTGGAGTGGCTTAATAGAGTCTAATAATTAGAGATGAAGTCAAGCTAGGCTCATATTTTTTAAAGCCTAGTTGAAAAGACCTTTTCCTACTTGTTTTGGTTAAGGCAAAGGTAGGGCTCAAATTCCAAGCTTGAAATGAGAAGTTTCATTAATACACATCTACAGTTACCCTCTCTTGACAATTTTTACTCATACATCTTCCCAAAATACTCTTTCTCTCACCCCCTCCCTCCATAAACCGCTTTCTGAAACACCCTCCCGCACCCATTCAGGTCTCCCCCTTCTCTCCACCCATTTAATCAATGGATCCTTCTTCCCCTCTGATAAGTTCTTCTTCCCTGAAGTTTGGTCCTTCCTCTCGCTCGCTGCTTCTTCGTCTTTGTCGTGATCAGTTTCTTGAGTTTTCTGAAATTTCAACTTTTCGAAATTTAATTTTCGGAACATAGTTTTTCTATGTTTTGAAAATTAAATTCCTGAATGTAATTTTATTAAATTTGAGAAGTACCAGAAATTAAATTTCGGAAGTATAATTGTGTACTTTCCGAATTTAAATTCCGGAAATAAGTTATATTGAGTTTGGGAATCCAAATTCCGGAACTCAATTTAATTGTGTTTCAGAATTTAAATTCCAAAAGTTTTTTTATATAGTTCAAAAAAATACATGCAATTTATTTTGTGTGCTGTGTTTGTCATAAGTAGAAGTGGATATGGAAGAATATGTATCAAAGGTGTCTGAAGAAGTGGATATGCCAACTAATTGGTCAAACCTTCCGGAATACATGTAAAGTGCAAATGAAAAACCTTTCGGAAGAAAGTGTATTTGCTTAGGATTCGTTTGGGGTGGTTTTTGGTTTTATGTTTTGAAAATTTTAAAAAGCAAATCTAATTTCAGTTTTGAGTTTTAAATTTCAGTTTTGAGTTTTAGTTCCGAGTTGAGTTTCAAATTTTTTTTAGTTAAGCCACTCTCTTTAACTAGCCTAACTATAAATTCACCAAATATTTAAAATATTGACGCATAAAAATAATTAAAAATGATAAAAAAATATTTAAATCTGAAAAAATTAATATAAAATATAAAAAATATAAATATTATAAACGAACAACCACGACAGTGGTGGTAATGGTGGGGATGGTGGTGGCGGGGGCTGGTGGTGGTGGTGGGGACGCCTGGTGGTGGTGGCGATGGTGGTGGTGGTGGCGGTGGTAAGGACGGCGACGGCTTTAAAACTGAAACAGGAAATGTAAAACCTATTTTTATGGTTTTGAGTTTTAGCTGAAAACTGTTTTCAAATTAAGTAAAAAAATCAATTTAACCCCATTTTATCCGAACAGGTTTTATTTTCAAATTTAACTTTTAAAACCAAAAATCAGAAACTTAGAACCACCCCGAACAAGGCTCAATTCCAGAAACTTAATTCTGGAACACATTGATTCCGAAATTGAACGTAAACGTGTTCCGAAATTAATTTTTCAGAACTGAACAACTACACTTCCGGAAGGTTTTTCATATGGTTTAAAACACATGTTGGAAATTTATCCCGAAAGCTATCAAAATTCAAAATAAAAACCAAATCGAACATAAAAACCTGAGAAGCTAAACGAAAAGAAGGAGATGACCGGACAAACGGATGAAAAAGGCATGGAGAAGACAAAGCTGAATGCAGAAAGGAGATGAAGTTGAACGGAGATAAAGATGCAGTGTGGAGATTGGGTGCAGGAAAACCTGAGAAGTTGAACGGATATGGACGGAAGATGAAGTGCGGAGATGGTTCCAGAAAAACTATAGGAATTGGGTGGAGATGAAATGTTTCCGGAAATATTAAGGGGTGTGAAGAGGGAAGAGGGTATTTTGGAAATAAAAAATAAAAAAGTAAAAAGGTATATGAATAAAAAGGAGGGTGCAAATAGCAATTCCCAATATAAAACACACACATTCAGTAGATGCAGTGCCCTAACCCAAATGGCCCACGACCAATGAATGCCCATAAACGTCTCTCCAAAACCTTAATCTTCCATTCACCATTCACCAGCTTCATTTTATTACACATTCTCCTAACGAAATCTAGGGCTATACAATAAATCGTAGTCTCTTACTCCTTTATCAACTTAATCAATTTGCATTTGCTTTCTTGTATTTGTTTTTGGATTCAATTCAATTTTAAGTTATTGTATGGGGCACACTGGTGTCTATTTTATTTATGTAATTTTTATATATAGATGAAGGTAAAGGAAAATTCCCTTACCAACATGTGATTGATCCAAGTGATACGAGCTTAGGCCCCTTAAGCAAGTGATCAGGGTTCAATCAATGACTCTTGCGTATGGAGAAAATCTAATTGCGAGAGGTTAGCCCCTAAATGTCATCCAGTACCTCGTAGGATTAGTCTCCAAAATTGCGAATAAAGGATACCCTGAGAAACAAAAAAAAGAAAAAATTGACTTGTAAGAAAGATCTCCCAAAATTGAGAGGAAGTGTCGTAAGACACTAAAAACTGCAGCACAGAGCATCCTTAATCCAAATAATATTTTGATCCACTAATGGCAAACCAATGCCACCATCGGTTGAGATAATATTTTGTGTCGTGAGGTCATCTTGTTATATGTGTGATTTGATACGGATATCGGAGGACTAATTTTTTCCTTTGATAAGCAAAAATGTATTAAATAAGGATATGAGAGTTATCCTAAATTGTATATATAGAACATCGAAAAGAATATGCATCTTGATTTAATGTAAGTACAATACTATTTCAGTGTCTAAAAGCATTATGCACATTACAAACTTGTTGATGAATGTCTCAAAATCAGTTATAGTAGTTAAAAGCTTTCAGTTTTATCAATTAGAGTTTGTTTTAACAAACTTGTGCAATTGAAGATTGGAAGGAGCACGTGCAACTCTTGTAATTGAGGTTCTATATATAGTTGCATAGGGTCATGAACTATGTAATATGAAATAGAATAGATTCACCTATTATCATTTTGTATCAGTGAGATCGAAAAAGAAAGAGTAAGAGAGATCAAAGGGTTAGTGAGAAAAATATAGAGGAAGAATCTTGGGATGCTTGTTCTATTTTCTAAACAGGTTTTAACAAGGGGCCAAGGGAAGTTCTATTGTACCTAGTTGATTCTATATCTCGGTTTCTTTACATTAGTGGATATCTTTGTTCCCTTCCCATGGATGTAAATGTAATGTTAGAATTTTTCTAATAATTCTTGTGGGCGACAATCAATTGTGGTTTTTGGTTTGCGAAAAACGGGCTAATGTTATGATCTATTTGATGATGTTTAAGCCTGCTACTATAGTGATCCATTCGTAACGGGTTATTGGCACCTAATACTGATCTGTGTGGGTAACAGTGTAAGCCTTAACCCACAGGCCTATGATGGGAGGTGCCTAGGGTTAATATATATTCTTTAGCTAGGTCCCCTCTCCCGTCACAATAATGAATATCATAATCAATTGCTCCACGGCTTGCCCCATTGATAGTTGTGGTTAAGGTGCGCATGAACAGGCGGAGGAAGGCTTAGTCTTTCGATTTCAGGAACTTGACGTTGACGGAATTTGGCTTTTATAGAACTTGGTGTTGATGAGGCAATTCCTATTTTTGGTGACCATGTCTTCAACAAGTAAGTACATAATCAGTGTTCTAAATTCATGTAATAGATCATATTTTTGCTTACATGTAAGCCCCATCGGCCGAACCACGTTAATTTCTTGGTATTCATCTTTATCCTTATCTTGCTGTAGTTTTCATTGCATTGTATTGTTCTTGTTCTTGCTGCTGTGGTTTTGTTATTTGATTTTCAGATCTACACTTACAATTGGCGCCGTCTGTGGAAAGTGGAATCAAAGAGATAGCACAGCAATGGGGTCGACTAAATTCGACATTGAGAAGTTCTCAAGGACTAATGATTTTGGTCTATGGAAAATTAAAATGCTAGCAGTCCTGGTTCAACAAGGACTTGGAGATGCTTTGAAAGGAGATGCTGGTATTCCTGTAACTTTGTCAGCTAAAGAAAAGGAAGATTTAATCGCCAAAGCTAGGAGCATAATAATTCTGTGTCTTGGAGATAAAGCCCTCAGAGAAGTAGCCAGGGAACAAACAGCAGCAGGCTTATGGTTAAAGTTGGAATCCCTCTATATGACAAAGTCTGTAGCAAATAGACTCTTCTTGAAACAACAACTATTCTCCTTCAAGATGACTAATGAAAGGTCAGTGTCAGATCAGATTGCTGATTTCATGAAGATTTTAAGAGATGAGCATGGTACAATTAGTGGAAAGTTTGCTACTTCAGTTGGAATAAGGGATTCAAATGAGGCCAAGTTTATGGCCATTGTCTTTGCCTTAGAACAATCTATGCAGCATAGGTGGATAATGGAGAAGGGAATCATTGTTGAATCAGATTCTAAAAATGCTTAAACCTGGGTAAAAAATAAGGAGGAGTGTCCATGGGCTTTAAGACTCTATTGCAATAAATTGTGTAACATCTTGTTGGTAATGAAAGAAGTGGTCTTTGAGCACAAGAATAGAGAAGCAAATGACTTGGCTGATTCATTAGCAAAGGAAGGATCACAAATGGAAGGAAGATGGATTATGTGCATGGTTTTGAATGAAGGAAAATATAAGGTGTAAGAGTCAGTAATAATTTCTTGGGAAGCTAACATAATTATCATAGGGCTGAGAGGAGAAATACACATATGCTACTTTTCTTTTGTGTATTGTTCTGATGAATTGTTTTGTGTTTACAGGTGCTGCCAAGCTTAGGAGGGTGCTACAGATGCATAAACCAACTTCGGTTATATACATTACTCGAGGCTGAAGAAGAGGAACAAGATCAATAAAATACAATGATGAGGAGTGTGATGTAGAGGCATATAAAGAGGTGGTTCTTATTAGAGTAGAACAAAAGTTTATGAAGATGAGGAGGGATGGTTCTAGGAGGAGTCTCAGCTCTGGAACGACAAACCTGTACAGGTGCTGAATTTAATAGATGCAGTGAACTAATAAAGTGGTAACAAGCTGGAGGTGAATTCCTATAGAAAGAATGAAAGGCAGCAAGCATGAAAATGCACAGGGACTTGAAAAGATTAGACATAGATGATGGAGATCTCAATGGTGTATGTATTGGTGTATTTGATAAAAGTATTTCATTTGTATAAGGAGATGGCAGCATATGGTTTGTTTCTGGTACTTTCATGTCATGAAAAGGTAGAAAAGGGAGCAAAATAGGGGTGTGATTTGCTCATAGTGGTGTTAACTCTGTTTTTGTTGTGGACCATTTTGTATTACTTCTCCAATCTAGTCTTCAACACATGATAGAGTGGGTGTTCTTCAACCCTTCCTAGAAGGTGGGGAGGATATTTACTATGATGCTAGAGCTAGATTCTTTAAATAAATTTCCTAAATTATCGGGAAAAAAGAGGAAGCGCTCTAAAAAAAATGCGCAGAAGTTTTAATAGAGTTTCCCCTAAGGAAACGCTATTAACATATAAACGTGTAATAACATTTCCTCAAATAAACGTTATCTTTATCCAATACCTTTTTTAAAAAAAAACATGTTCCACCTCTTACAGCGCTTCGTTGAAGATGCGCTATTATACATTATAACTTAAACAACATTTTATCAAGAAAACGTTGCGAAAGGAATAACTATGATTTAGAAGGGAGAGATGGTAATTGTAGGAGAAGAAAAAATATTTCACACTTATTCTTCAACAGGGCTACAACTGAAAATATAAATAGTCAAGGCTGCCAAGAGAATACCTTTACAACCCTGATTAAAAACTTAAATGAAAAGATAAGAGAGAGAAAACAAAATAAAATAAAATCAGATTATTCCGCTCCTGATCTTAACTACCTAATCCTCCTAGAAATCTGATTTATTTAAATTTAAAATACTATAGCTGTTAAAATACTACAGCTGTCGACACCCCCTCCAGCTGGTTGATGTATAATTTAGCAAGTTCACTAAATCGATCAAGTAGTATAGAACTTGGAAGTTCCGAAATCGAACATGAGGATTGATTTGACCAATTACCACTTCTTAATTTTGATAACTATTCAAACGTCAAATGAGTACACAAATTAAATTTAAATAAGAGAATGAATTTTAAAAAGGAAATATTAAAGAATCAATTTAAGACACAAATTGGGAAGTGCAAAAATAAGTTGAAAGTGTACTTCAAGTCTGAAAAGCTCTAGGGCTCTGATTTCACTAATCTATGTTGCTAGAATTTCATAGACAAAATTCTAAATCCATATACGAACTCCAGTTTGGTGCAGTTATGACAATTCATCCTAATTTCTAACATTAACTAATATCAATCGAGATTCCTAATTTATTTTAATGCCTGGTTTATAGCATATTAAAATTTACCTTTTGATTCCTAACCAACTATATTTTTATGATGGTTATTAACCAAGCAGTTTATTAAGCTCTATGCGACTCTCTATAGAAGTTGCACATCATTCTTATCTCCTCTCGGTCTCAAATTACCCTATGGCTTTTCACAAATGCTCTAGACACATAAATCTCCTTTCGGTCTCATTATGATTGGCCTATCATTCAATTATTTCTCGAGCTAACAATTGAAAGCATTAAGATCATGAGAAAAACATAAAAGCTGTAACACCCCATTTTTTTTAAAGCTTTAAAGGCTTTCTAAATTTAATTAATCAGTATTTTTGTGTTTGTATTTTATTGAAGGGTCTAGAAAGTGAAATAAATTAATCCAAGACCATAGTCACGCTCTACGCTATCGTAGGAAGCTATGGTTAAAGTTTGGTCGACAACTGAAACGGAGCCCGGTCTGCATTTTACACTAACAGTATGATTTTACTGCTCACATGACCTAATTTTGACTCGTGAACGAAACAATTAGGCTTTAAATAAATTGCGAACGATATCGGCAATTTTGAAAAATTTCAAAATAAATAGGTTATCACGACTATCTTAGGCGAAATATTAAATCGCGTAACAAATGGAGCTGCGTAGGGACTTAACGGACCTGCTAACGGATAAACATGAAGTCATCTCACCTAGGAGTGACTCACCAGTGTCATCATTACTTTTCTAAAAATATCTAGATATTTTCTGAAAATATCTAGATATTTATGACGAAATGACGTTTTTACCCCTGGTCTTTTTCTAAAGGACGTTTACGTCCCTAAAATATCTAACCTTTCATGAACTCACTCTCTCTCTCTCTCTCTCCTCATTTTCGTGCCTCCCTTTCTCTCTCTTCCCTTCACTTTCTTCTTCTTCTTCCTTTCTTTCTTCTTCTCCATTTTTCTTCATTTTTCTTTCCTTCCTTCACCTCCATTTTTCTCAAGCTTCCACAAGGATTTTCAAGCAAATTTGTGAAGCAAAGTTGATCCTCTAATCCTCCTCTATCACCTAAGAGGTATAGATTTCACTCTTAAGCTCTCAATCTTCATTTTTCTCCATTGAAGTTCATAGTTTCAAGTTTATGCTTCAAACTTCGAAAATATCTAGAAAATTGTAGAAAAATCATTTTGATGCCAAACCAATTTCGATGAGCCAGTATCATCCCCTACTATCATAATCCAAGAGCTTGAAATCAAATAAGCTCTCTAACCTATTTATCTTTTCAAGTCCGAACGGGTGGGTTTTTGGGGGGAAAATGGGTTTTTGTTCTTTGTTCTTGATTTCACCTATTTCATTCCTTAATCATGTAATCCAAGTGATTAGGAAGCTAAATCCATCTTCCACCTATTGTTTTGGGTGGTGGCCGAAACCCTAAGTTCTTGGTTTAAGGGTTTTTGGTTCAAATCTTTGATAATTGATCATGGATTATGTCTTAGGTATGCTTAAGGATCGTTGATCCAAGAGTTGGTAGATTTTCAACATCCCTAGCCTAATTAATTAAATAGGGGCAGCGGCCTAGTCCTAAGGTTAGGGGAGTTTTTGATTTAACTATACTGATTTTTGTTTGTGTTTTGTTATATAGAATCAGACAGGACTCGAACATTCGATAGCGCACCCGACTGACTGTTGCGGGGTCGTAGCCGGAGCTGCATGTGAACTTTTCTAAGGTGGGGAGAAAGAACTAATATCGTCGGGAAGGCAAGCTTAGTATAGAGTATATATATCTTTGTAGGGGAACCCTTAAACCCCAATAGAGGTTGAGCCCTGGATAAAGTGCCTGGACCCTGGGTGTAGGTACTTTTGGGCTATCACCACTAAGATGATATTATGGATGATGAAATTGATTGAGGTTGATGTGTTGATTTGTTTAATTGATTATCTGTTTACCTGTTGTGTTAAACTGTTGGAGTGATTTATTGTTATCTGGCTTTATAGTGATGTTTATACTGGATAAATTACTGTTGTAATGTTATTGTGATTTGCATGGTGGTTGAGTGTTGATGAGAGTATGGTGAGTGATGATGTTGTTCGGGTTGATATCGTTGTGGTCCCGACCGTGGAGCTGTGACTCGTAGACGCAGGGCGTCGTGATGCTGATGTGATGTTGATGACGATGTGATGTGATGTTGATGTGATGCGATGTGTCGTGGTCATGGATGAGTGTTTAGGCGTGAGGTTCCGATATCAAACTGTGATGGATGTTTGTTGCATTTTCATATCATTTCATACCACAGCATTTGGTCCCAAAGACGTTACTTAAAATCCCAAGGCGGGATGTGATGTAATCCCGACGGGGATGTCCAATTGGGGACGTGATGTATCCGCCGATATGCATATAGGGAAGACAGCATATACATAGGGACTTGTATCCCTCCTATAGGCTTATTTAAGAGAATGGTGTTTGAGATAATTGTGATGGGTGACTTAAGAGATGGGTGATGTTGTGTTGTATATGTTATCTGTGTTGTGTGATGTATATATATGCTGTACTGATGTCCCTCTCCCATATTGATGATATATGTTTCTTATCTCCCGCTATTTTTTTGTAAGTGTTGCTCTTATTTTATGAAAAGACCCCGAGGAGGAACCAGTTGCTGAAGAGCTGGACGACATTCCTTCCGAGCCTGACGCTGGAGGACGTTCCACGGACCCTAGCCTCGAGAGGTTGGGCAATGATCGTGGCTAGCCGGAGAGCTGTCTCTTGATTTAGTTATGTATTTTGATTTCAGTCTATACTAATATACACTATGTAGTACTTTATTACCGTAGCCCTACTGAAGGGGCAATGTTGTATGTGGTATATTTCTTTATATTTTAAGCTGTGTACTCTGAAGCATTGCGTGCCGTATATTTGATTGCTTCCGCGCTCAATTTTCCGCTTCGCTTCGTATTTATAAGGCGCGCTAACGTTTATTATGCGATTAAGGTTAGTTAATATCTTAAGTTCTACTGATGGTACGGCGGGTCGTCTCAAAAGCAATGATAATAAACTAGGATTTAGCCATAACATTACCAAACCTTCATAAGTTGCTACATCAACACCCTAGAAAAGGTAATTTAGCTACTCATAATTGAAACAAATATCAAATTCATTGAATAAAATCCAAAATCCATAACAGAAATTGAATAATCTCCCAAAATCCTAATTCCCTCAACTAATCGCAGCCTTTGGTGTAAAAGTAGATAACCTAATTGTGTTTAAAAACTGAATTTATACATCCTGAATACGCACACTCGCGAGGCGAGAAGCTTCTCGCAAGGTGAAATTTAATGACTGAAATCCTAATCTATCAGCACGGTATCGCGAGGTGAAAGGCCTGTCTCGAGGTGAGAAGCTCAATCCAGTATGCTTCAGCTCTGTGCTCTGCTCAACACCATCACTTCCAAAGCTTCACTTTTGACCCCAATTGAGTACCTGAAAGCACGAGCACCCAATTACACATACCTGACTCAAAAACATACAAAAATTACTAAAAATAGTAAAGGGACTCAAAACACAACTTAAGACTAAACAAAGACAAATACGGGTAAAATTAAGAATAAACTCAACAAATCAAATTAAATTCACTAGTTAATCATAGTAAAAACTAGATAAACCAGCGGATTATCACCGGTGCATAGATATCTAGCATATCCAACTTGCTTACAAAAAAATCAAAATTGGTTTTGAACAGCCCTTTTGGAAGAATGTCAGCCACTTGTTGTGAAGTAGGAACAAATGGCATTCAAATCAGGCATGTATCCACCCTCTCTTTTATAAAGTGTCTGTCAATCTCCACATGTTTTGTTCGGTCATGTTGGACAGGATTTTGAGATATACTAATAGCAGCTTTATTATCACAGTACAGCTTCATAGGGAGAGCCATGGGAAGCTGTAATTCTTCTAGAATTCTTTTGAGCCATAGAATTTCACAAACTCCTTGGGCCATTGCCCTGTATTCAGCCTCAACACTACTTCTAGCCACCACATTCTGTTTTTTGCTCTTCCAAGTAACCAAATTTCCCCAAACAAAAGTACAATAGCCAAATGTTGATTTCCGGTCAGTAATGGAACTAGCCTAATCTGCATCTGTGAACACTTCAATGCCTTGCTGCCCAGTTTTCTTAAAAAAAACAGCCCCCCTGCCTGGAGCACTTTTTAAATACCTTAAAATCCTATAAACTGCCTCAAGGTGCTCTTCATGTGGTGAGTGCGTGAATTGGCTCACTAAGCTTGCTGCAAAAGCTGCATCTGGCTGAGTATGTGATAAATAAATTAGCCTTCCCACTAATCTTTGGTACCGAGCTGTGTCTTCTGGATCTCCTTTGTCTTTACTTCCAAGTTTTTGGTTAGGATCTATAGGAGTCTCAGCTGGCCGGCATCCCAGCATTCAAGTTTCTTTAAGAAGATCTAGAATATACTTCCTTTGGGACACTACAATTCCCTTCTTCGATCTTGAAACTTCCATCCCCAAAAAATATTTTAAGGATCCAAGGTGTTTAATCTCAAATTCAGCTGCTAGAGAAGCTTTCAGCTTATTTAATTCATTGTAATCATCTCCGGTAATCACAATGTCATCCACATAAACAATTAACACAGCCAATTTTCCTTCAGAAGAATGTTTCACAAACATTGTATGGTCACTCTGACATTGGCGATACCCTTGCTTCTTAACAAACTGAGCAAATCTCTCAAACCACGCTCTCGGTGATTGTTTCAAACCATAGAGAGACTTCTGAAGCCTACAAACTATCGGATTAAAGAGTGATTCAAAACCTGGGGGTGCATCCATGTAGAACTTCTTCCTCCAAGTCTCCATTTAAAAAGGCATTCTTGACATCTAGCTGCTGTAATGGGCAGTCTATATTTGCAGCTAATGATATAAGAACTCTTATGGTATTTGACTTAGCAATGGGAGCAAACGTTTCTGAGCAATCAATACCATAAGTTTGAGTAAAGCCTTTAGCAACTAACCTAGCTTTATATCTCTCAATAGATCCATCAGCATTATACTTGACAGTAAACACCCATTTACACCCCACGGTTGTCTTTCCTCTAGGCAAGTCCACCTTTTTCCAAGTCTGATTTTTCTCCTGGGCTTTCATTTCCTCGAAGACAGCTTCCTTCCACTCAGGAACCCTTAAAGTAGCTTGTATATCCTTTGAAATTTCTGTTTATGTCAGTTCAGAAGTAAAGGCCTAAAAGGTAGGGGAAGAATTTTCATATGACATAAAATTAGAAATGGGATGTTTTGTACATGATCTTACACCCTTCTTGAGAGCAATAGGAAGGTCAGACTCATTAAAGGTAGGGTCAGCAGTAGTTTGGATAGAATTAGGAGGATAGTTACTTGAGGGGTCCTCGGATGCATGGCAGTCTTGGGGATCATTTGGCTCTATTCTCTGAGAAATTTTTCTTTTTCTGACAAAAAAACGATCAAAGGGTGCTAAAATTCTATTCCCCATTGTAACTGTCTCTTTTCCAGTTTCAGCAATGTCACAATTTTCAGTTTCTAAAACTAGTTCTGAAATTGATCCAATTTCTAGAATGCTGCTTTGCAAACTTAGTTCACCCGATTCACTATTTCGAAGTCCTGAACTTCTTTCTTCATATAGGGGATCTAAGAATAAAGAATCTGAATTCTGTATTTGTAAGTATTGTATAGCTTCTTCATGGTTTCCTCCCCCTGAAGATGATGTTGAAAAAAAAAGTGTGTTTTCAAAAAAAGTGACATCCATAGAAACAAGGGTTTTCTTAGAAATAGGATCAAAGCATTTGTAGCCTTTTTGGTTGGGAGCATAGCCAAGAAACACATACTTTGTTGCTCTGGGTTCGAGTTTACTTTGATTCGGTTCATGAGAGTGCACAACAACAGTACACCCAAATATTCTTAGAGGTAGAGTGCATGAAAGTCTATTATTTGGAAAAATATTTGTGAAAACATCAAAAAGGGTTTTGAAGTTCAAAACTTCGCTAGGCACCCTATTAATTAAATATGTCCCAGTTAAGATAGCTTCACCCCAAAGATATTTTGGTACCATATTTTGAAACAACAATGCCCGAGCAACCTCAAGTATGTGTTTATTTTTTCTTTCGGCCACTCCATTTCGTTGTGGAGTGTCAACACAAGTGCTTTGATGGACAATACCATTTGCAAGAAAAGAATCATTTAGGTGTTTGTTAAAATACTCCCTCCTATTATCACTACGAAAAACTTTGATCTTTTCCTGAAATTGAGTGTTTATCATATAAAAAAAGTTTTTGAATATGCTTTCAACTTCAGATTTTGTCTTCATCAAATAAACCAATGTTAACCTTGTATGATCATCTATAAAGGTGACAAATCATATTTTTCCATTTGATGTGGGGTCATGACTAGGTCCCAAAACATCATTGTGAATTAAAGTGAAGGGACTAGATTTTTTATAGGATTGAGGGGGATAGGAGGAACGATGATGCTTTGCAAGTTGACAAAGTTCACAAGGAAACAGATTTGGATTTTTATTCTTAAAGAGTTCAGGAAACAAATATTTCAAATATAGGAAACTTGGGTGACCTAGCCTACAATGCCATAGCAGTATTTCTTCATCTGCATGAATAAGAACTGAATTGAGACAGTTACTCACAGTTTTGTTTTTGAAAACAACTTCATCCTCAAAGAGAGAGTCCATCAACCTCTTTAGCACTGCCAATCATCCTCCCCGAACTCAACTCTTGAAATTTACAAGTAGAGGAATCAAACATAGCCAGGCAGTGTAAATCATGTGTTAATTTACTAATGGATAAAAGGTTACATAACAAATTTGGGACATGCGGAACATTACGAAGTGTTAGAGATTTAGATATAGGAATAGAACCAACACCAGCTATGGTAGAAAAGGTCCCATCTACAATTTTGACCTTTTTATGTCCTGCACAAGGGCTATATGTAGAAAACAATTTCGAATAATCCGTCATGTGGTCAGTGGCTCCTGAATCAATGATCCATGAAGCTTTGGAATTTAGTTTGGAACTCGACAAAACAGCAGAAAAAAATATACCTTTCTGGGCTAGAGAAGATGAAGGATTAAGTGACATTTTGCTTCAAAAGGAACTTATATAAGTGCTCTAATTGTTCCTTAGTAAAAAGGGTTGGCTCAGAGGTGCCCTTTTGCTCCATGTTTTCTTCATTTGAGGCTTAAAATGCCCTACCTTCTCCTTTTGTGTTCTTTTTCTAGTTGGGTGGCTTGCCATGGAGTTTCCAGCAGGTCTCTTTTGTATACCATGGTTTTCTACAATGATCACACCATGGCCGCTTCTTCTTTTCCCTTTCTGGTTCGTAACCTTTTGCTGCCAGGGCAGAACCTTCCATTTCTTGCATTCGTGGACTGTCAAAATTGTGCAACATGATTTTTCTCCTAGATTCTTCCCTCCTAACTGCAGAGAATACTTCTCGCATTGATGGCAATGGTTTTCTGCCCAGAATTCTGCCACAAACTGTTGGCGTGAGTCAAGGAGATATTAGTAAATATTTATTATTTCCTATTTTGTGTAATTAGGATCCCTAGAATTACTCTTAGATGTTTCCTAATATTGATGTAATACTGTGTATATATACTGGTTTATACAGAGGGAAATAAAATACAACAGAAAAAAACAATTCTGTTTTTATCTTGGTATCAAAGCGGGTTGAGCCGTTTCCCTTTTTTTTTTTCCCGAACCCTACCCTCTGTAAACCGAATCGGCTGGAATGGCTGGAGAAAAGCAGAGCGCCGCTGGCTCTGAGCCATCCAACATCAACTCCATACCCTTCACGTTCAAACTGAACGACACAAATTTCAGAGTATGGTCGAAGATGATGGAGGTTCATGCTGCGGCCTTGAATAAGCTTGGCTACTTGAACGGAAAAACAGAGAAAGTCGAAGAAGAAGAACCTGGGTATTCCAAGTGGGTTGTCGAAGATGCCGTCGTTCGGGGATGGTTGTTGAAAACCATGGAACCTCACCTTCTCGGTATGTTCATCGAGCTCCCCACTGCTCACGACATCTGGAACAGCGTGACCCAGATGTTCTACGATGGAAAAGATGAAGCCCAATATTATGAGATGCGCTGTAAAGCAACCCGGATTCGGCAAAATGGTCGCTCTGTGAATCTTTACTTCGCCGAATTGAAAAGTATTTGGCTTGAGATGGATAAGCGGCGCCCAAACAGAATGGTGTGTGGAGCAGACGTCAAAAGCAGTATGGAAGATCTTCACAAGGATCGGGTATTTGATTTCCTTGCAGGACTCGATCAGGAGTTCGATTCAGTTCGGAGTGATATTCTCCGAAAGAAACCGCTCCCGGGACTTGAAGAATGTTGCAATATTGTCCGTCGTGAATTTCAGAGGCAGGAAACCATGCTTGGAAGGAAAGACTCTGTAGTGGAATCATCCATGGCAATGGTTTCAAAAACCGCCTCAAAGATGCGACCTCGGTCTTTGCGGGACTTTGATGAAGCCGAGAAAGACAAACTCCGATGCAATCACTGCAACGGGACTTGACACACAAAGGAAACCTGTTTTGAACTTCACGGCTATCCCGAATGGTTCTTGGAGAAGAGAAGGCAGATGAAAACTAAAGGCAAGCGTTCAGGACAAGCCAAATTTACTGATACTGATGCTGGAGTTGCTGTTGTTGCAACAAGCCGAGACTCCTCCAAAGTCCATGACAGCAATCTGCTGTCTCTTCTCAACCAGGTTGATTTAAATGAGTCAACTGATAATCCAGGTAATATTGGTATTGCCTTAATGATCTCCACTGATCAAGATTCTGGTTGGGTAATTGACTCGGGAGCTACAGATCATATGACATATGATTCTTCTCTTTTTCAAACTAAAAGTAGACCCTCAAAAGACAGTATTGTAACAGCAAATGGTGATGTTGTTCCTGTCACTGGAGCGGGTTCTATTGCACTTACTCATACTTTGTCCATGCATAATGTTCTACATGTCCCAGCATTATCTAATCACTTGTTGTCTGTTGGACAAGTCACTAAACAGTTAAATTGTGTAGTATTAATGTTTCCAAATTTTTGCTTGCTCCAGGATATCCGGACTCGGGTGATCATTGGGCGTGGTACTAAGAGGAGGGGGTTGTATTATATAGATGATGTGACATCGGGCCATGTTAATCAAGTCAGAAGCAACGTTAACAGTAGAATGGAGATGATCTGGGTGTGGCATCGTCGGCTGGGACATGCATCTTTTGGTTATTTGAAGAAACTACTTCCTTCTTTATTTCAAAATGTTTCAGACACATCATTTAAATGCA
The DNA here is from genome assembly GCA_039655645.1 of Ammopiptanthus mongolicus. Taxonomy (NCBI): domain Eukaryota; kingdom Viridiplantae; phylum Streptophyta; class Magnoliopsida; order Fabales; family Fabaceae; genus Ammopiptanthus; species Ammopiptanthus mongolicus. Next base: position 79,323,797 of record CM077345.1, read on the forward strand.
ATGTTTGTGTATTAGCAAAAAGCCATCGTGCTTCCTACCCTTCAAGTTTCAATAAAAGAACAGTTCCGTTTGAGTTAATTCATTCAGATGTGTGGGGGCTCTCTCCTATTTCTACCCAACAAGGAACCCGTTGGTTTATTATTTTTGTGGACGATTGCTCTAGAATGACATGGCTGTATACTATGAGAAACAAAAGTGATGTGAGCAAAATTTTTAAATCATTTTATCATATGATTCAAAATCAATATTCTCTTCCTGTTAAGGTTCTTCGATCCGATAATGGTGGAGAGTATATCAATCTTGAATTATCTGAGTTCCTCCAAGAAGAAGGCATTCTTCACGAGACCACATGTCCTCAAACTCCACAACAAAACGGCGTAGCAGAGAGGAAAAATAGACATATCCTTGAAACTACCAGAGCCCTTCTTATTGGTTCATACGCCTAAAGCTTATTGGGCTGATGCAGTTACATATGCAGTGTATCTCATGAACCGTATGCCATCACGTGTTCTTTCCTTTCGGACTCCACTCGAAGAGCTTGCCGATCATGTCACTATTCTGTCATCCTTGAACTTACAGCCACGTGTTTTTGGGTGTACGGTATATGTTCATCTTCATAAAAACCAACGGAGCAAACTTGATCCTTGTGCCGAGAAGTGTGTCTTTCTTGGGTTTAGTCCACAACAAAAGGGGTACCGATGCTATCATCCTTCTACTCGTCGTACATATGTCACCATGGATGTTACCTTTTCAGAAGCTGAGATGTTTTTTCCCCTGAACATTCCAGCCATCATCTTCAGGGGGAGATTGGTACTAGTGAAGACTATAGCTGGATTGATTTGCAGGATAACAATTATGTGGCTGTTGAGCCTAAAGTGATCGCTGTCCAGGATTTGAGTTTGGATTATGTGGGAGAGACTCATACCCCGACAAGTCAAATTGAACAGGCTGAAATGGACCGAGACATACCAACAACTACGACAGTTCCTGAACAAGTTGAAGTTTCTTTTGATACTCCTGCTGAAGATAACAACCCCCCACTCTCTCCTCGTGTACACGCCGATGACCCTACGGATATCCATGAGGTAAGTAACTCTATAAATGAGGCATCTAATTCTGAGATTATTGAACTTCCCTATGTTTTACCTCCTAGACAGAATCGTGGGAAACCACCTGACAGGTATTCCCCAGGCGGAAAGGTTCGTTATGCTATTTCACAATATGTCTACACACACCGACTTTCACCAGAGAACCAAGCATTTGTGGAAAGAATGGCTGAAATCAAGATACCAAGGAAGATTGAAGAGGCTTTGAAAGATCCAAAATGGGCAGAAGCAATACAGGTTGAGATGGATGCTTTACAGAAAAATGGAACTTGGAGTGTTGTTTCACTTCCAAGAGGAAAGAAACCTGTAGGATGTAAGTGGGTATTCACTATCAAACATAGACCTGACGGAACTATTGACAGGTACAAGGCGAGATTGGTAGCTAAAGGCTACACTCAAACCTTCGGTGTTGATTATCAAGAGACATTTGCTCCAGTTGCTAAGATAAACACAATTAGAGTTTTATTGTCTTTAGCTGCTAACTTTGATTGGCCTCTGAAACAATTTGATGTGAAAAATGCTTTTCTCCATGGTGACTTGGAGGAGGAGGTATATATGGATCTTCCACCAGGTTATGGTATTCAGAATTCTGTTGGACAAGTTTGCAGGCTTCGAAAGGCTTTGTATGGCCTTAAGCAATCACCCAGAGCTTGGTTTGGGAGATTCTCATAGGCAATGAAGAAATATGATTATCACCAGGCAAACTCGGATCATACCTTGTTCATCAAGCGCAACGGTAATAAAGTTACTCTATTAATTATATATGTGGATGACATGGTTGCTACAGGAAATGATGTAGAGGAGATTGGTAGACTACAAAAGTACTTATCTTCCGAGTTTGAGATGAAGGATCTAGGAGGACTCAAGTATTTCTTGGGGATTGAGGTTGCACGTTCTCATGAAGGTATATGCTTGTCACAACGAAAGTATACACTAGACCTTTTAACTGAGACTGGCATGTTGGCCTGCAAGCCAGCTGAGACCCCTATTGTGCAAAATCATCACCTTGCTATTTATCCAGATCAGGTTCCAACAGATAAAGAAAGGTACCGAAGGTTAGTGGGAAAATTAATTTATTTGTCCCTCACTAGACCTGACATTGCTTATGCTGTGAGTGTGGTTAGTCAATTTATGCACGTCCCCAGTGAAGACCATATGGCTGCTGTAATGCGTATTCTAAGTTATTTGAAGGGAGCCCCTGGGAGAGGACTAATGTTTAAGAAGCATGGACACATGGAAGTCAAAGGATATACTGATGCAGATTGGGCTGGTAATATATCAGATAGGCGTTCTACATCAGGCTACTTCACATTTGTAGCCGGTAATCTCGTGACATGGAGGAGTAAGAAGCAAAATGTAGTAGCATGGTCAACAGCAGAGGCAGAGTATAGAGGGATGGCACATGGTATTTGTGAGCTCTTATGGCTTCGGATTCTTCTCACCGAAATTGGAATCAAACCAGAAGGTGCAATGTTGCTCTATTGTGACAATCAAGCTGCACGAGAAATAGCTAACAATCCCGTTCAACATGATCGAACAAAACACGTGGAAGTGGACAGGCATTTTATAAAAGAGAAGCTGGAGGCCAAGTTAGTAGACATACCCTTTGTACGCTCAGAGGAGCAACTAGCTGACGTATTGACACATGCCGTATCTACAAGGGCATTTCATGACTCACTAGACAAGTTGGGCATAGGAGATATCTATGCACCGACTTGAGGGGGAGTGTTGGCGTGAGTCAAGGAGATATTAGTAAATATTTATTATTTCCTATTTTGTGTAATTAGGATCCCTAGAATTACTCTTAGATGTTTCCTAATATTGATGTAATACTGTGTATATATACTGGTTTATACAGAGGGAAATAAAATACAACAGAAAAAAACAATTCTGTTTTTATCTCAAACCTCATCTAATTCTTGATTGAGACCTGCCAAAAACATGTAGACTCTATCATTTTACTCTCTTTTTTGAAATTTGGTCGCATCACTGGGATCCTTCCAATCATCCTCATAACATTGGTCCAACTCTTGCCAAAGAGTGACCGTGATGTTGTAATAGGTTGTGACATCTCGGTCCCTTTGTTTAGACTGCCAAAGTCTAGTCTTGAGATCATAAATTTGAGATGAGTTCTCCAAATTAGAGTAGCAATCACGGACAGCATCCCACACATCCTTGGCTATTGGGAGGAACAAGTACGGCTTCCCAATTGTTGGCTCTATCGAGTTGATCAGCCAAGAAATGATGAGGGAATTTTCTAACTTCCATTTTTGAAAGGAAGGATCGGTCATTCTTGGTTGAGCAATATCTCCTGTCAAGTAGCCGGGTCTGCCTCTGTCATCAAGAGCTAGTTTCACAGATTGATCCCATTCAATGTAATTCCTTCCATTCAGGTTTTGGATTATAAGCTGTAAACTAGTACCCACAGTCAGAGAATCCACCACAGTCGATGATGATGCAGTTTCTGGACCAGCAGAACTTGTGGAAGTCTTGGTTGAGTTATTTTGATCCTCATCTCTTTCTGTGGAACGATTCTCTCCAGTCATAGCAATTTTTACCTTGGTGGGTTAGAATAGGATCAGAGTCGAAGCTCTGATACCATGTGATTTAGAAGGGAGAGATGGTAATTGTAGGAGAGGAAAAAATATTTCACACTTATTCTTCAACAGGGCTACAACTAAAAATATAAATAGACAGGACTGCCAAAAGAAGACCTTTACAACCCTGATTCCAAACTTAAATGAAAAGATAAGAGAGAGAAAACAAAATAAAATAAAATCAGATTAGATCAGATCAAATTAGAATATTCTGATCTTGATCTTAACTACCTATTCCTCCTAGAAATCTGATTTAATTAAATTTAAAATACTACAACTGTCGACAATAACTATAATAGCACTTGCTTGAAGTAACATTGTCTTTCATCCGATTTAGAACAAAACCCTCTAGGTGACCAACTCCTTGCACGTTTGTTGAAACAGAATATGAAGTTAATGAACAATAATATATCTGCACACAAAATGGATATTCAACGCACAATTTTTTCAGTTCATCAATTCTATTGCTTTGTAACTCAATAGTATCTCTGCTATAAATAACCGTCCTCTGTGTTCTTATCCTTCACACTTCAAATTTTATCAACTCTCATTCTCAATTTGTCATGTTCTTCATTGAGGGAGTTCCCTTTCTCGTGTGGGAAATATGGAAGAAATATGACTCCATAAAATCCAGAATGTGAGTCGTAATAAAACCCAGAAGAGAGTATGTGAGTCGTAATTAAACCCAACGTGGGTTTGTTCTCCTTCTCACCAGAGAAGTCAAATTGCTTTTCTTTCGATCTTCAACGAAAGTTTGGAGTGCAGGAAGATTTTGTATTATAAGGTTCTACATCTGCCTTGGTTTCAACAGCTCTTAAAAGATTCAGCAAACTATTTTAATTAGAAATGAGATTATATAATTTTCTATTGGAAGATTCAACTTTGTACCCCAAATATGTAATTTCTCTTTGAATTTCAGGTTTTCCATGTCAATTCCCAAATTGTGTTGCAAATTGTAACTTTTGTTGTTTCTTTTCAACCTATAATTCTCAAAAATATAATACTACTACTTGTTTTTGTTTCAATGAAAAGAAATTTGGGGTATCAACAAAAAAAAGCATGAAGGTGTTTATTAGTGTTTCCCCATGGAAACACTATTAAAATTTATATCTTTTACCTTATACCTTCTTCCTTTAAAAAAGCGCATCACTTATTACAACGTTTATTCGGAGAAGCGCTATGAAAAGTGTAACTATGATAGCATTTGCTTAGGGAAACACTATCTTTCACCTCGTATTAAAAACAAAAATGATCTAGGTGACCAACCCTCTTCATGTTAGTTGACACAATTCACGAACGTACAACAAAACTCCGCACAGATAACCCAATATTCAACCTTCAACGCATAGAAAACTATCCATAATCAATCCTGCATTAATATCAATTGAATCAATGCACAGATCTATTAAGCCAAACTCTCATATAAATAACTCTCGTCCGTGTTCTTATCCTTCACGGATAAGACGCTTGGATGCGTCTGAAAATGTTTTTACACAGTTGATAAAAACACAGAGATAAAAACAACCAAAGACTTTGTTTTATATAGACAGATTTAATCTCTGGTTACATGCAAGTTAGAAAACTTAAAGCAGTATTCAAGAGTTAAAGATAAGAGAGAATCATATTCAACGATTTTATACTGGTTCACCCTAAACTTTGGGTTACGTACAGTCCATGGCTAAACCAAGTTTTTCACTATAATTGATCAGGTTACAGACATAAGTATTCTTTGCACATATAGCCTCTTCAGGCCCAACACCTATAGTATTGTTTGCACACTTAGCCTCTCAAGGCTCAACAAGTATTTTTCAGTTAACCTCTTCAGGCCTTACAAATAAAATAATTAGTGTTGAAGCAACAACTTCGATTTGCAAAGGCAAGTCAAGCAGATTGCACTCAAAGAGTGAATGTGATATAAGAAAGTATGACTGGGCAATAACTTCTCGTTAAAGATTACAAATGATTGAGAAGTAAATGAAAGAATGAAGGAAAAAAGCTTTAGAAATGAATTGGAGTTGTTCAGGTTAATAGTGTTGTTATTGTTTTCTTCAAATCTTCAGAGTCTTCTATTTATAGACTTCACGGCAATAAATCTGTTGTGAGACATTCTTTCTTCAACACTTGCTTTATTTCAAGTCTTCATAGGAACCATTAATGCAATATAGTCGTTCTGTTGAAGCATTAATGTTTTGAGGACGTAAAAGGTGTTCTTGTACTAAACTACACTCTTTTAGCGTAGTAGGAAAGTCTTCAAAGTAGCATTAGAGGATTTTCAGCGCACATTACTTCTTTATTGTAATCAATCAAAAAAGGCAGATGAAAAGTGACTTTGTTGTGTACTAAAGTTGTTGTTGTCAGGTACGATGCATAGAGGATGTTGCTTCATACCATTTAAATTTCAAAGAGAAGATCCTCGTATAACTTGAAGTATTTGAGTAAATTTATTAAATATGTTCCCAAAATATTTAATATGTTCGGATCAGTTCTTTAAAGAAGAGAGTCAAGACACGATTGAGACGCGAGATACAAGATACTTTTTTTCTTGACTAGAAAACGCTTGACATAGCACATTTAAACTTTGGGAGCCAAGGTTTATATTAATCATTTTATAAATGTTTGGGTTCATCAAAACTTAAGGTTAAATGAGTTGTATCTGACGCTTGGAGACTCAACAAAAAAGGGTAAAGCTAATAAACGTAAAACGAGTCCCATTCCTAACATAATAATTTATGTTCTTCCTCTCACCATCACAAGAAGGAATATAAAATGCAAGACAAGGAGTATAAACATGTTTCTCCCTCTCTCTTTGAGGAAATTAAAGGCGTCACAGAATTATCTCAATCTCTAACAATGGATAAAGGTAAGTAGCATTTTCCTATGATATGGTAACTTGTGAAAATCAATAAATTTCAAGATCTTGTATTAGTTTTCTATTATTGTGAACCCTAGAAAATGACAAATTACATGTCGTATAGGTTAAGGAGTTCATGATTTTTCAATTAAGATTTATAACTTTTATGAAAACTAATTATGAAAATTATGGTTTTTTATTTTTCAAATTTGTATGAACCCTAATTTTAAAAAATTGGGAATGTATAAATTATAATCGTTATTTTTCCTGTTGTATATCGTAATCGATTTTGACTGTGAAATTAATGAAATTTACAATATAATTGAACTGGTTGTGAGTTAATCGACATTCTTAACCCCCAAGCGCAAATCCTACTCTAGAATTCTAAACACACTACTAAAAGCTACAAACTATGACTAAGAATAGATAGATGTTACAAGTGATGATTGAATTTCAAGAGATATCTTCATAGTGGTGCAGAGGGCCTTTATATATAGGAAAATAGGAGAAAGGGCCCCCAAAATTAGGTCTGTCAGTGCCGCCAGCACATACATGCTCTTCTTTAGCATGACCGTGCTTCCTCCGTGTCAGACCCTGCTCAATTCTCCACAGGCGTATCAACTTCGTAAAATTAGCGTCATTAGTGCACGAACTTCAGCACGGGCATGCTTCACTTTTGCACGGTCGTGCTTCATCTTCAGAGGTCAACTTTAAGTCTTTTTGTAAGGGCATGTTTGGATGGTTGAGCTAAAAGGCTTGCACGGGCGTACGGCTGTCTGGCACAGTCGTGCTTCGAGCATAGACTTCATTATTTTCTTCTTTTTAGCTCAAAAACCTCCATCTTTTATCAATTGTTCATAAAGCTGTCTCTAAACATCAATTCTGTCAAAACTTAAATAAAATGGTGAAATACAATAATAATAATCATCAAATATATCAAAATTTAACCAATTACCCCTTATAAAATGAACAGAATTGAGGTTTATCATTGAGGAATGTGAGTGATGTAGATAGGATTCATTCATCCTACACAACATGAGTAATGTAATAGGTCTCTCGATAGAGTGAGACGTGAAATATGTGTGGCCACGTGGAAATAGGTCAATATGTGATACTGGGCCCGTTTGTGATTGCATGTCTACTTGGAGATCGAGAAACATATAATTGGACTTAACAAGGATGACACATTTATGTCTTGTATTTAATTATAATATATGGACAAAGGGACATTTACTACAAGTTAATTTGGTTGCAATAAGGTTTAAATCGAATCACTGATTTTCTCATAAATTGGATAGCAGTGATGCATTGTTAGATGCCACTCATTATTTATAATATTTGATTTTATAATTAATATTTGATATTATTATATTTAATATTATTGCCAATTTGGTGGGAACCTATAGGGTCACACACATAGAACAAATAGTTTGAGAAGAATTAGTTTATTAAATATGATTTAATAAATATTTCCAGTTTGGGCTAGCGGTGTACAAGCCTATCAGAGTTATGACATGTAGGTGAAGGAGCATAATTCTTTAAATAGATGACGTGCATGCCTCATCGCTACAGTAGACACATTTTAGTGAGACGCACTTCACTCTTGGTATCGTGCCAAACCCTGTAGCCGTCAGATAGAACAAGACGTATTCCTCCAACGGACATTTGCTCGCATGGATTGGGTAGAGATGTTGCCCCTGTCGCGACAATGGTGATTCAAAGCACGTTTCAATTATTGTTTTGAAAGCAAGCTTCAAGAGGTAAACACAATAGCCCTTATATATGTGATTCATGTTTTGTAATGTGCGATCCATGAGTATATGGTTTTCTTCTGTCTTAAGACATTATTTTAAAAAAGAATTGTCTCATGAAAACCCAACAAAATTTGAATCCATTAACCAACCAATCATTTTTTAAGAACTACGTTGCTTTGAATTTCCCATCGCGTCAAGGAATACGTAAGAGCATAATAAATCATTCTGTCAAGTTAAAACTAAATTTTCATAATTTTTATTTATTTTATTTTTTATTGTTTATAAACGGGTAAAATGGATATATTTTTTTTTCAAGCTATTAATTTTTATTTCGCACAATTAATTTAAGGTACCGTTCTTAGAACAAGCGATGTAGGGTTCTACCATCTTCCCTACTCATAACCAGGTACCGAACTCCAAACTCCTTTTCTAAAATGGCCAATTTTCCTTAAATTAAGGGGTTTTCCAAAGTTCACCCAAATAAAATTTTGGTAGCAACTCCTCTGATTTTTTCTTCTTTTTCTGCTACGCCCGACTAGACGGTCGCGACATATGTCTTGAAACTGCCATGCATTTATTGAACATGGTTCCTAGTAAGTCAACAACAAAGATAACTTTTGACATGTGGACCAGAAGGACACCTAGTTTAAGGTACCTGTATGCAAGAACAATTATTGAATATTTCATTGGTTATCTAGCAAAATAAAAAGGGTATAGATTTTATCGTCCTAATCATAGTACTAGAATAGTTGAAACCGGAAATGCTTGGTTCATTGAAAATGGTGAAATCAGTTGGAGTACAGTTTCGCAATGTGATAATCAAAGAATTTAGAGCGCAAGCTCCTTTGACTTGTGCTTCTAATAGAAAAGTGATTGTTTCTCTAATTGTTGAACGACATAACAATGAAGAAGAGTAGCTGATAAATGAACCTATGATTTAGAATGACCGAATTGTAGAAGAACCACAAGAAATAATATTATGATCTCAAAGAGAAAGTAAACCAACTATTTCAAATGACTACGCAATATATCTACAAGAGTCAAAAACTGACTTAAGCAATAATGATAATGATCGAGTTTCATTTTCACAAGCCGTAAGTGGTGACAATGTTGATAAGTGGTTAGATGCCATGAAAGAAGAGTTGGAATATATGGAATGGAATGGTTTGTGGGATCTTGTAGAATTTTCAGAAGGTTGTAAAAGAGTTGAGTGTAAATGGATCTTTAAGACCAAACGTGACTCTCGTGCGACCTTCAACATTACAAGGTTAGACTTGTTGCAAAAGGTTTCACTCACAATAATAACATTGATTATAAAGAGACTTTTTTCACCTATCTCATGAAGTGATTCTTTCAGAATTATCATGGCATTGCTAGCCTATTTTAACTTGGAGCTACACCAAATGGATGTGAAATCTACATTTCTTAATGGAAATTTAGAACAGGATGTTTATATGGACCAACCAATGAGATTCTCAGTTGAAGGGAAGGAACACATGGTATGAAAATTAATTAAATAAATCAATATACGGACCTAAACAAGCTTCCCATCAATGGTATTTGAAATTTAATGATATTGTCGTTTCCATTGGATTTAAGGAAAACATAGTTTATTGATGTATATGTCTGAAGGTTAGTAGGAGCAAGTTTATTTTCGTTATTATGTACGTTAATGATATCTTGCTTGTAACTAATGATCTTGGTCTTTTAAATGAGGCTAAGAAGTTTCTTTCTAGTAACTTTAAAATGAAATATAGGAATAAGGCAACCTATGTGATAGGAAAAGAAATATTTCGAAACAGATCACAAGGATTGTTAGACCTATCTCGGAAAACATATATTAATATAGTACTGGAGTTTCAGAATGGATAGATGTTTAACATCACCAATTCTAATTCATGAGACAAGTTCAGCCTTATGCAATGTTCTCAAATGACTTAGAACGGAAACACATGGAAGCAGTTTCGTATGAATTCGATGTTAGGAGTTATTATGTATGCTCAGACCAGTACCGGACTAGACATAAGCTTTGCATTTGGAATGCTATGTAGATAACACAGTAATCCGGGGTTGGATCATCGGAAAGTTGCGAAGAAAGTTCTTAGGTATTTGCATGGAGCATAGGAACACATTCTTACATGTAGGAGGTCTCGCCACCTTGAGGTGATTGGGTATTCATATATGTGTGGATACTAGAAAATCAACCAAGTACTGTGTATTCCTTTTAGCCGGAGGAGCAATATCGTGGAAAAGTGCTAAGAAACCTGTTGTTCCTGATCCACCATGGAAATTGAATTTGTAGCATGTTTTGAGGCTACAATTTAGGTTAATTGGTTGCAAAACTTTATTTCAGGACTCGAAGGCAGTATTGCCAAACCATTGAAAATTTATTGTGATAACTTCGCAACGATATTCTTTTCTAAGAACAACAAATACTCTAAAGGTGCTAAGCATATGGAATTAACGTTGTTTGACATGAAAGAAGATGTTCAGAAACAGAGTGTCAATAGAACATATTTGCACCAATCTAATGATAGCTGACCCATTAACAAAAAGGTTACTGTCCAAGACATTTATTGAACATGTTGAAAATATGTGCATTACTATAAATACAGATTGTTGAATGTAATGTTTATATTTTATGTATGATGTATTTGACGATTGGAGCTCAATTATGGATATGTTTCTGATTAGTTATTTTCTGATATGCATGTATAATTGTACTAAAATAATGTAAACAGGTGCTATCTTTAATAAAGACGCTATGTTGGACCAATTATATGCTTCTCATTTAATGCTCATGTTAAGGAGAAGACTAATTTATGGTACATAGAAGGGTCTCTGTAGATTAAGTGATGTACAACCGCCATAACTCTTATTAGTTCTTATTCTTAGTTATGATTTATTTTGTACCCAATGTAAGAAATGATTTAATCACATGAATGCGCGCATCAATTGTTTGTTTGATTTATTTGTTTTTTTTTTATGAACCACTATAATTAGGGTATTTGGCTCCCCGGCGGCACCCCAGGGTATCCTCACAAGCTTCGGCCCTTTGGGCCGGCTATGGAACTAATCCTCGGTCGACTTCTTGGAGCAAGGAATTTATCCTTGGTTTTCACAGCATCCCAACTAGAGTGTCCACCACCAAGATTCGAATTTGCGTTCTTCTCCTTATGGGGTCGAGATGCTTACCATTCAACCAACTCTTGGTTGGTTGTTTATTTGTTTATTATACCATGATGTTGGATTATGTCACACAAGCCAACCGAGAGAATGTAAGACTTAAGTGTCTCATGTGAGGTGCATGTGACATATAATGAGTCTAATAAGTAAATAATTAAACAATTAAGGGCTAAATCGTTATTGGATAAAAGAGGAACGAATTCATAAAGTAACTATTATTTGATGAGATTAGTAGTTGAAAAGGGGTAATCCTAATAAATGTGAAACATGTCCTATTCCTGGCATAACAGTATTCTCTTCTTCCTCTAATGTAGAAGGAATGAAAAGTACAAGCCAAAGACTAAAAATAGATTTTCTCCTCTAATGTATTTGTGATTAATCTATGCATTGTAAGTCATATATGAATTATTTGATAATTTAATTACTAATTCTTTCTTCACTCAATTTATAGTAAAACCCAAAATATTTGACTTGGAAGGAACAAGGTCAAAAGATCCTTAGTTTGATAGAAAAAGGCTTCAAAGGTGTGATTGCTACCGTGTATGCTATTTTTATACCAAACAAAAATAGTATTGATCAAGTATCACAAACAACATTGGCAACAAGATCAAATGATTGTTTTAGTATTAGTAGATGTCTCACTTTGCTAAAAGACATGTCAGGCTTAGAGAAGAGCAACCATCAATACTTATTGCCCACACGAATTATTGTGAACGACAAAAATAGAGAGACATTTGTTTATGTCATGGAAGATTCACCTGAACTTGTTCTTGCATGGTTAAGCATGTTTACTTTAGAAGATATGAAACACAATAAGTGATTAAGCTCCAATAGGACAGTGATTGATATTGTATTTTTTATGTTGAACTTGAAGTTCTATTATGTTTTATGTCTTGTGTGTAACAACCCAAGAATTAAATAAAAGTATAAGAGACTTAAAACTTAGCAAATAAAAATTAATAAAGTGTTAGAAAGGCCCAGAATAGTTGATTTTGAACCTTAAGGGTAGTGAGTTGACCAAAAGAAGAAAATAGAGAAGTTTTACGTTGAAGTCTGTCACAATAGCGTCGGCACGCCTGTGCTGATTAGAGCACGGTCTGAGCTGCGCCGTGCTAACTGTTAGCATGGTCGTGTCGGAAAATGGACAAATTTGACGTTGTTTGGCACGCTCGTGCCAAAAGGGAGCACGGTTTGAGCCGCACCGTGCTACCTGTTAGCAAGCCTATGTCGGAAATCACGTAAATTTTGACGCTGATTGGCACTGTCGTGCCAATCGAGAGCACGCCCGTGCTCTATGTCAGATGCGTTAAAAAATAGGATTTTTAAATAGAGAATATTGTAACCCTATATATAAACACCATTATAACACCCTAGTGCAGCTAAAAACCCTATTTGCAACCTAAAACACGGTTTTGCTTGCCATCGAGGACTGAAGAGCATGGAGAAGACGATTAGAGTAGAAGGAGCCTAGAGGAGAGAGAAATGAGAAGATTCTTGAGGAGCTTCTTGGCGCGTTCGTGAACAAACGCTTGGAGCTTCGTAGAGATCTTCAAAAGGTTAGTAGAAATACTCTTTCTCACCCTTTCCATAGTGCAAATCGTTTTAGGGTTTGGGTTATGCTTTCAAAAATATGTTTTTGGAAAATAATCCTGTGTTTGGTCAAATCCTGATTTTACAAATTAGGGGGTTTTCCTTCTAAGGTGTTTCTGCTATGAATTAAATGTGTATTATTGAGATTGATTCTATGATATATATGATGTATACATGATTTGGTTGAATTGAAATACTATATTTGAGTTATTTGATGATATTGGGATGATTTAATACCTGTTAATATGTTGAATGCGTTTGCTACAATACTGCTTATGATAAGGGTATCGAAAGTAACATTGCCAATGAATTGGGGTGTCGAAATATGAAATACCACAGTAATGAGGTATCGAACGCAAAATCGCCACATGTTGGGATGTCGAAATGAGTAATACCACAAGTGTACAATGGTTGGTATCAAAATGAGTAATGTCACTGAAGAGAAGGTTACATGGAAATACCTTCATGAGTAAGGTAGGCAATGGGACGCCATTGTTATGTGCAGATTGATAGTCATATGACATATGACGATGTTGAGAATATTTGATATGTATATGAGATTATGATGTATTTGATTATGATGTGTTGCTGAATGTTTATGACCATTGTTAGAGTATATAATTATTATTTAATTATTTTGAAAATAGCGGGTACCATGGTTAGTTTTTCCAGTTACCGCGCTGGCTGAGAACAACGTTTTTGTGAAAACTTTTTATAATAGTATTTCTATTCATTGGGATTATAAATCTTATTAGTAGTGTTATTTTCAGAGCCTGAGGACGACCATATTGAGCTGCCAGACGCTTGAAGACTATATTTAAGTAGTTAGCTTGGGTTAGTTGCATGGCACATGCCAGAGGAACTATTATTATGGTTTAGTTATTTATTTATGCGAGTTGTAATTGACGCCCAGTTTTTGAGGTTTAAACTTATTATGTATTTTCGTTTATTAAATTCGTATAAACAATTATTTTGGATCGCTATTATATTATGAAGTTATTTAGTAATTATTTGAGAAAATTTTTATTTACAATGTTTCATTTAAATTATTATCTTGAGTTACTAATACAACGAGAGGCGTTACATTGTGCCTCTTGAGCTTATAATTTCATCTATTGAATTTCTATTTTATGTTGAACTTGAAGTTGTAGAATTTTAATATGATAATTATTTGTGTCTTTTAATAATGTGATGCACCTTGTTTTGTAGAAATGTACATTTAATTGTCGGGGTTGAGATACGATTGGTTATTGATTTAATTTATGTTTATTTGCACAAGATGACTGACATTTTGGTAACGTCAGATAATGAAAGTCTTGAAAATGAAATTTTTTGAAGCAGTATGATATTAAAGCGATTGAAAATTGAGGATTGTTAGTTGTTATTGCTATAGTAAATTAAAACTTAGAATATATTGGAAAAGTGGAAAAAGAACATCAATTCTAACAAGACATATGTGGGTGGAAAAACTGAAAAGAGGACATGACAATCGATTTTTTGAGTCATTTCGGATGAGAAAAATCGTCATTTATGACATTGATGAGAGACTTGACAGAGAGGTTTGGATTAAAACCAACATCACATGTTGGCATAGGTGTGGTTATTATATTTTTGTATATTAATAGCCACGGAACTTAGAAGGACGCTGACGAGAGGTTTCAATATTCTAGAGAAACAATATGGATATAGTTTCATGATGTATTAAAATATGTTACAAAATTAGGAACTAAAGTTATTAAACCCGTTGATCATTAATTTAGAGATGCACCTGAACTTATTAAGGATGATGCTAGTTATTGACCCTACTTCAAGGATTACATAAGGGCTATAAATGACACTCATTTGCCATTCATGTTATTGTTGATAAAAAGACACTTTTAACTAGAAGAAAAGGAATAACAACCACAAATGTTCTTGTTGTATGTGATTTTAATATGTGTTTTACATTTGCATTGATAGGTTGGGAAGATTCGGCACACAACTAAAAAATGTTCATGGATACCCTTCAGAAGCCAGATTTGCATATTTCTCTTTCACTTGAAGGGAAATACTACCTTGTTGAATTTGAATCTCTTACACTCAAATGATTCTTAGGTATAGAAATACAAAGTATCATCTTGCTCAATTCAAGTTGGTTTAAGCTTTTAGATTACAAAATGAAGTGTTTAACTTTTATCATTCAAGTTTAAGATGTGTGATTGATAGAACCTATGGAGTCTCCAGCGCAAGGTGGAAGGTACGAAAATCCATGCATAATTTTAAGCTTAAAACTCAGTTTTGCTATCATATGAGCATCTTTTACTCTCCACAATTACATAAGTAAAATGGATTCCCATGTAGATATTCTTGAAGAGTTTGAGAATATTGATGATTCCGAAGGTGAAGATGATGAAGAAGAAAATGAATGAGAATGACCAACTCCATAATCCGACAGACTAATGGAAGAAACAAGAGATGTTATTAATGATCAATTCCATAGTCATGCGCGTCATTAAAATTAAAAATTATAAAAATATAGTGTAAAGATCCATTTATTTATCATCCTTTAGGGTCATTATACTTTCTTGACAAGGTACAATTTATAACCTATTGTTCACCATCTTTTTGACATTGATTTTTATGTATTTTGAATAACCTGCCGTAAATTATCTATTTGTTAATATTGCACCTGGAGAACCAACACACGACTCTTGCATTTCACTCATTATTCCGCCTTTGTAATAACAGTACGTAAAAATGGAAGGAAAAAATTGTGCTCTATATAGTATATTATAATTATAATATACTTATAAATATTGTTAATATATAGTATATAGTTAATATTATATCTAAATAGATATATTTTATCTATTTAACAATATTTGTACATTATTATACTCTTATTATATTATTTATATATTGTATAATTATTTTTTTCTATAATATTTCTATGTTCACTAGTGTAGAAAACACTTTTAACATCGGTTAAAAATGACTTTTAACATTGGTTGTTTCAGCGATGTTAATACAGGCGATGTAAAAAGTGTGACTTTTAACATCGGTTATTGACCGATATCAAAAGTCATTTTTAACATCGGTTCAAGACCACAACCGATGTTAAAAGTCACACTTTTAATATCGGTTCTGTGAACAACCGATGTTAAAAGTGTACTTTTGACATCGGTTGAATCCAGAACCGATGTCAAAAGTTATTTTTTTTAAAAAAAAATATGATTTTATTTCATAATTTCTTTTCCTCCCTGCAGAATCAGTACACACTATACATATATCCAGAATGCAGAAATCAATACAACAAGTCCAGAAGTCCAGAATTCAACAATATATAAGCATGAACTATATATATATATATAAATCCAGAATTCAACAAACATAAATCCAGATCCCAGAAACTCATATACAAACATAAATCATAAACCCTAAACTTATAAATCTAATTTAAGATATTTAATATAGTCAAAAAAGAATTGTGCAAAATACTCCCTCATGTCTATAGGTGCAAAATACTCCCTAAACTTTTTAGCAAACAAACAACAACGAAAATCATTCCAAATGCACGTGGGTAACTGCTCACTACGCAATGCATAGAAAAAAACCCTAACTCTAACTATAACCAAATAATTACTTTATTTTCATTTAATTACAATTGAAATGCAGAATATAGTTTAAATGTGAAAGGATTCAAATAAAAAAGAAAAGAAAGAATGATAACTTGGAGCTTTTGTACTGTGACTGCTTCAGATAAGCCCTCATGGTAGGATTTGAGGGTTTCCTCCAAAACAATATAAATCCCTAAACCAAAACTAGAGAAATCCCGAAACCTTAAATCTAAACCAAAAATGTAAGGGATTACAAATGAAGAAACGCAGTGGTGTGGAGGACTTACATTGGCAGGGATTATGGACCTCGCGACTCGCGGTGGTGTTCTCTTCTGGCGGTGGACCTCACGATGGTCACGGTGGCTCGCTCGGTGGACAGCTGAAGAAATGCGGTGGCCAAACGGCGAGAATGAGGGCTTGCACAAAACATAGATGATGAGTAGCGAGAGTACCGTGCACGATGAAGAAACGCGCGAGACTTAAATTTAAAATTTTGACATTTAACATCGGTTAGTAAAGGAACCGATATTAAAACTCACTTTTTAACATCGGTTGCTTTTTAACCAATGTTAAAACTCACTTTTTAACATCGGTTGCTTTTTAACCGATGTCAAAAGTCACTTTTTAACATCGGTTAAAAAGCAACCGATGTTAAAAGTTTGTTCCATCAACCATTTATTTACAAGTTTGCCACCGCGTCTACTTTTAACATCGGTTTTAAAAATAACCAATGTTAAAAGTGTGCTTCCTTAACCATTTATTTACAAGTTTGCCACCGTCTCCATTTTTAACATCGGTTTAGAAATAATCGATATTAAATCCTGACGTTAAAAAGGTATTTTCCACTAGTGGTTATAGAATATCTTATATTCATATTTTAAAGTATTTTTTTCAGAATAAAGATTCAAATTGATCCTTGATAAAAATCCAAGGTGACATTTTAATCCTTGAGAAATGGAAAATACCAATTTGATCCTCGAGAATGTAAAATGCAGGTCAAATTTGATCATTTTTAGTATAATTTTTAGGGACATTTTAGTCCCTATCGGGGATTATTTTGACCCGAATTTTACATTCTTGAGGACCAAATTGGTATTTTTTATTTCTTAGGGACCAAAATGTCACCGTGATTTTTTGTCGAGGACCAATTTGGTATTTACTCATTTTTTTTACTAGTATAAAGTATTTTCTATTTATAAAATAATACTAGAATTTATAATAAGGAAGAATTAGATTACACTAAGATATATCAACGTGTGGTTGATCCGAGTGGTAATGAATTCAGACATCTTAAGCAAGTGGTTAGAGGTTCGATTCCTGGCTCCTGCATATGGAAAAAAATTGGTTAGGAGGGACAACTCTTAAATGTCGTCCTGGCCCCTGACGAAGATTAGTCACTATCTACAACAGTGGATACTCTGGCCAATTTTTTCAAAACTCATCCAAACAGATCTAAAATCCTTAGGGCCTTGGGCATGATCAGTTGAATTCATGTTTGGTTCTAGGGAATTGCTACATACACCACCCCATTTACACATCTACCACCACACTTAATATTTTTTTATAGGTGAAAAGACAAAAATCTACTTTCCGAATGTGTTCCGACAATTAGTTGCCGGAATACATACTTATTCCTTTTGTATTCCGGCAATTAGTTTCCTACGCTCGTGAACTAGCTTCTTTACCCACACTCATTCATGAAAATGCGGGGCAACCCTTGCTTATTTTTCACTGCACCCAGACGTTGTTACGGTGGTTATTGCTCATTTGATGCTATACTCGAGCAATACAACGTGTTACTTAGGGGCAATGACCTAGCATTAACAGTATCATGTCATATGTTCATGTCATGAAGATTCGACAAGGTTTTATGTTGGTTGTCACTGCCTAAGACAACCCTCCTCTTTTTTCCGAGTTTAGGACCGGCTATGTAAAGATTTGCCACAAAGCACCACATTGGTTGAGTTGATGTTTTCAATGAAAATTTAAAAATATGCAACAACTGGGTCATGATTATATTTAGAATATTATATATATATATAACAATTCAAGACTGTTTATTAACAAACCTCACTGGATCAGTGGTGGAGTGTGCCTCATTCCTTGCAGTAGGCTGGATCTGAATCCCAATCTGAGCATTCTAAAATTTCATGGAATAAACGTTGACTGGTTCACGTGGTTTGACCAGTTTGTAGGCGGGTTACTGGTTCAGTAACCAGTTTTCATTCATCCAGTTTTCAAACATTGACCCGACCAGTCTATATAGACCAAATCCCGATTAACCTGGTCTGACCGACTTGTCCAGTTTGGTTTCCAAAACTATGGTCATAACCCATGTTGCACTAGGAAAAGGTGTGATTGCTACCGTGTATGCTATTTTTATACCAAACAAAAATGGTATTGATCAAGTATCACAAACAACATTGGCAACAAGATCAAATGATTGTTTTAGTATTAGTAGATGTCTCACTTTGCTAAAAGACGTGTCAGGCTTAGAGAAGAGCAACCATCAATACTTATTGCCCACACGAATTATTGTGAACGACAAAAATAGAGAGACATTTGTTTATCTCATGGAAGATTCACCTGAACTTGTTCTTGCATGGTTAAGCATGTTTACTTTAGAAGATATGAAACACTATAAGTGATTAAGCTCCAATATGACAGTGATTGATATTGTATTTTTTATGTTGAACTTGAAGTTCTATTATGTTTTATGTCTCGTGTGTAACAACCCAAGAATTAAATAAAAGTATAAGAGACTTAAAACTTAGCAAATAAAAATTAATAAAAGTGTTAGAAAGGCCCAGAATATGTTTGGCACGCTCGTGCCAAAAGGGAGCACGGTTTGAGCCGCACCGTGCTACCTGTTAGCAAGCCTATGTCGGAAATCACGTAAATTTTGACGCTGATTGGCACTGCCATGCCAATCGAGAGCACGCCCGTGCTCTATGTCAGATGCGTTAAAAAATAGGATTCTTAAACAAAGAATACTGTAACACTATATATAAACACCATTATAACACCCTAGTGCAGCTAGAAACCCTATTTGCAACCTAAAGCACGGTTTTGCTTGCCTTCAAGGATTGAAGAGCATGGAGAAGACGATTAGAGTAGAAGGAGCCTAGAGGAGGAAGAAATGAGAAGATTCTTGAGGAGCTTCTTGGCGCGTTCGTGAACAAACGGTTGGAGCTTCTTGGAGGTCTTCAAAAGGTGAGTAGTCGATTTAGGGTTTGGGTTATGTTTTCAAAAATATGTTTTTGGAAAATAATCCTGTGTTTGGTCAAATCCTGATTTTATAAATTAGGGGGTTTTCCTTCTAAGGTGTTTCTGCTATGAATTAAATGTGTATTATTGAGATTGATTCTACGATATATATATATATATATATATATATATGATGTATACATGATTTGGTTGAATTGAAATACTATATTTGAGTTATTTGATGATATTGGCATGATTTAATACCTGTTAATATGTTGAATGTTGTTTGCTACAATAATGCTTATGATAGGGGTATCGAAAGTAACATTACCAATGAATTGGGGTGTCGAAATATGAAATACCGCAGTAATGAGGTATCGAACTCAAAATCGCCACATGTTGGGATGTTGAAATGAGTAATACCACAAGTGTACAATGGTTGGTATCGAAATGAGTAATGTTACTGAAGAGAAGGTGACATGGAAATACCTTCATGAGTAAGGTAGGAAATGGAACGCCATTGTTATGTGCAGATTGATAGTCATATGACATATGACGATGTTGAGAATATTTGATATGTATATGAGATTATGATGTATTTGATTATGATGTGTTGCTGAATGTTTATGACCATTGTTAGAGTATATAATTATTATTTAATTATTTTGAAAATTGCGGATACCATGATTAGTTTTTCCAGTTACCGCGTTGGCTGAGAACAACGTTTTTGTGAAAACTTTTTATAATTGTATTTCTATTCATTGGGATTATAAATCTCATTAGTAGTTCAGAGCCTGAGGACGACCCTATTGAACTGCCAGACGCTTGAAGACTATATTTAAGTAGTTAGCTTGGGTTAGTTGCATGGCACATGCCAGAGGAACTATTATTATGGTTTAGTTATTTATTTATGCGAGTTGTAATTAACGCCCAGTTTTTGAGGTTTAAACTTATTATGTATTTTCGTTTATTAAATTCGTATAAACAATTATTTTGGATTTATGAAGTTATTTAGTAATTATTTGAGAAAATTTTTATTTACAATGTTTTATTTAAATTATTATCTTGAGTTACTAATACAACGAGAGCCGTTACATTGTGCCTCTTGAACTTATAATTTCATCTCTTGAATTTCTATTTTATGTTGAACATGAAATTGTAGAATTTTAATATGATAATTATTTGTGTCTTTTAATAATGTGATGCACTTTGTTTTGTAGAAATGTACATTTAATTGTCGTGGTTGAGATACGATTGGTTATTGATTTAATTTATGTTTATTTGCACAAGATGACTGACAGTTTGGTAACGTCAGATAATGAAAGTCTTGAAAATGAAATTTTTTGAAGGAGTATGATATTAAAGCGATTGAAAATTGAGGATTGTTAGTTGTTATTGCTATAGTAAATTAAAACTTAGAATATATTGGAAAAGTGGAAAAAGAACATCAATTCTAACAAGACATATGTGGGTGGAAAAACTGAAAAGAGGACATGACAATCGATTTTTTGAGCCATTTCGGATGAGAAAAATCGTCTTTATGACATTGATGAGAGACTTGACGGAGAGGTTTGGATTAAAACCAACATCAAATGTTGGCATAGGTGTGGTTATTATATTTTTGTATATGAATAGCCACGGAACTTAGAGGGACGCTGCGGAGAGGTTTCAATATTCTAGAGAAACAATATGGATATAGTTTCATGATGTATTAAAATATGTTACAAAATTAGGAACTAAAGTTATTAAACCCGTTGATCATTAATTTAGAGATGCTCCTGAACTTATTAAGGATGGTGCTAGTTATTGACCCTACTTTAAGGATTACATAAGGGCTATAAATGACACTCATTTGCCATTCATGTTATTGTTGATAAAAAGACACTTTTAACTAGAAGAAAAGGAATAACAACCACAAATGTTCTTGTTGTATGTGATTTTAATATGTGTTTTACATTTGCATTGATAGGTTGGGAAGGTTCGGCACACAACTAAAAAATCTTCATGGATACCCTTCGGAAGCCAGATTTGCATATTTCTCTTTCACTTGAAGGGAAATACTACCTTGTTGAATTTGAATCTCTCGCACTCAAAGGATTCTTAGGACCATATAGAAATACAAAGTATCATATTGCTCAATTCAAGTTGGTTTAAGCTTTTAGATTACAAAATGAAGTGTTTAACTTTTATCATTCAAGTTTAAGATGTGTGATTGAAAGAACCTATGGAGTCTCCGGCGCAAGGTGGAAGGTACGAAAATCCATGCATAATTTTAAGCTTAAAACTCAGTTTTGCTATCATATGAGCATCTTTTACTCTCCACAATTACATAAGTAAAATGGATTCCCATGTAGATATTCTTGAAAAGTTTGAGAATATTGATGATTCCGAAGGTGAAGATGATGAAGAAGAAAATGAATGAGAATGACCAACTCCATAATCCACTAGACTAATGGAAGAAACAAGAGATGTTATTAATGATCAATTACATAGTCATGTGCATCATTAAAATTAAAAATTATAAAAATATAGTGTAAAGGGTCATTATACTTTCTTGACAAGTTACAATTTATAACCTATTGTTCACCATCTTTCTGACATTGATTTTTATGTATTTTGAATAACCTGCCGTAAATTATCTATTTGTTAATATTGCACCTGGAGAACCAGCACACGACTCTTGCATTTCACTCATTATTCCGCCTTTGCAATAACAGTACGTAAAAATGGAAGGAAAAATTGTGCTCTATATAGTATATTATAATTATAATATAATTATAAATATTGTTAATATATAGTATATAGTTAATATTATATCTATATAGATATATTTTATCTATTTAACAATATTTGTACATTATTATACTCTTATTACTAGATCTTGTACCCATGCGATGCACAGGTTTATTATGTGTGTTTACACTATTTAGTTTGGATTGATTGTTTTAATTTTAGAAAATAACAAATTAAATTTGTGTAGTGTTTGATGTGGAAAATCATGGCATGGAAGTTCTATTTAGGTAATATGCCACTCTCACCATGTTCTCATATAACTTAGATCTTCTCTCCGTGTTTAAAATTCGAGAATCTAGGACAGACCCTTTCAAAATCAGATTTGATATAAAAACTACAACCAAAAGAACTGATTTGGCTTGCCAGGGTAGGCTAAAGCCGAAGCCCCTGTATGCCTCGCCAATTTATATAGCTCTTATTAGTCGGAGATCATCATAAGTCTCAGAACCACTATCTTGTAAAGTTGAATTATGTGAAAGAGGGAAAAAAGGCATATTTTACCATTAGAATACAGTAACACTACAAAAGCATACAATTTGAAAGAGCAAAGCAACTAATTTGAAATTGAATAGAATGTCTCCATGATTGAAATCAAAATCCAAGTCCAAAGAGAAGGCCTCCGCAAGGACTGTGAAGAAAAAGGCTTCGCCAAAGACTTTTGTGCCTACTAACCATGGAAGTGGCCTTCCTACTACTGCATACAATCCCATCTCTGTAACACTTAATACCCTACAAACATTATTAGTTGTTAAAAACCATTTCCCAAAAATAGATGATACATATGAGCATTCCAGTAGTGCTCAAGGAACGGTATGAGTGTGATTCAGTTTCTAACGATGGCAATTGCTATGGTGAATCAAAAGTCCCTTAAGGTGAATCAAAAGTCCATTAAGAGAAAGTAACAAATTCTTCTATGTGGATGAATATTACACCTGGTTGTGATAATGATAAAAGGGAGAAGATCCGCATGAAGAATGCGAGGAAGCACCAGAGGCAGAGGGAAAGAGGAGCTCAGGAGTTGCATGACCGCAGCTGTGGGTATCTAATGTCAAGGAAGCTAGCTAGAATCACTTACACAACAATTAGGGGCAATAGGGTCCTCTTCTGAGCGAGCAACATTGGCTTTAATGTTAAATGAGGGCAAGCTGGAGGAATGAATCTCTTGGCTGTTTCAAGTAAGTCAAGATGAAGAATCACATCCCAAGGATACTACTACCAACCTTGTTAGTGAAGTTAATTTGAAAATTGACATAAGTGAAAAGAGTAGTCATTGCCTGTGAAGGTGATCTTCAGAAGGCTGAATACACGATTGATTTAGTATGTTTTACAAACAAATCAGCTTCTATCAGTGCTGCTTCATTTATCTTTATAGATATGCAATTGTTTTTTATTGAAAAAAAGAAGTGTACTTCATGAATATTAAAAATCACCAGAAAAATAAAATGGTTCAGAGAAGACTATTTTGGAGGAAGAAAAAAAGATGCATCATGCATCAAGTATTTTTATGTATGTTATGATCTAATTGTTTCAAGTAAATATCCATGACAACAACCAAAACCGATACACCATCCAGCACCCAGACAACAAACAGACTATACCCAACTATACCAAGTAATTTTGATCATAAATCAGTAAACATAAACCATCAAAACAACAGCCTGCAAAATTCCTTGTAACAACACACAAACCTAATCAATCTGAGAAATGTACAATAGTAAGATTCTCCAAGGATTTGATAATTGTAACAGATCCAAAGCTCTAAGAATCATATTTCGTTTCACATTATACTACGTTTAATTAATAAATTAAGATGATGATGATGGTGTGTGTACACCAATTCCCAGGGAAGATAGGAGTTTGGGGGTGGTACGTAGTTAGTATGCGAAGGCACCAAAGAAGCATCAGAGACCATGGATAAATCTTCTTCAGACTCCTCCATTCTTGCTCCCTTTCCTTCATAGTCTACAATCCCACCTCTTCTTTGGAAGTAACACAACATCAAACTTGAAATAAATGGCAGATACATCAAAACATAAGTTAAATTAGGAATTACATAAAAACATTTAACATGTTGAATACAAATAATTCAAAGTAAAGCACAAGTTACAATTGCAAAAACTGAATCTAAACTCAAGAAACAAAAGCACAAATTATTCGCACATACACATCTTTACTTGTTATGTCCACATAGTTATGCTGAAATCATTTATAGCAGAATGTACTTCAAATTAAGAAATTCCCCGTAGAACTTGCTAGTATCAAAATGGGATTAAATTGGACATTTACCAAATTCAAATAGATCGTATGTTCACACGTACATGAATTCATTTTATTGAAAGATGAATGAAGTCATCATAATAGTTGGCAGAGAAGTGAATAAAATCATTGAAAGTTTATGTTCATTGACAGATCAAACAAAAACTGTACCAATTTGGGGGTTTATAAGAAAAATATGGAAGAGAAAAATGTTATCAAATATAAAATTTCAATTATGACTTCTTTATTTGATCCATTTCAAAAATTTGGAGGTAGATTTAGTTGTTCATTTATATGTTACATGTTCGTGAGTGTAAAGTTTTTTTCATTCTTTAAGCGTCTATCTCATTTTCACCTCCACGCCTTACTCCCAATTCTTGTGTAGCTACCCACCTTTGTCTTTGATCTGCAACTGCTTCAACTTTTGGTTATAGTAGGAGCAACATTTTATTTCTTCATTGTCTATTACATAATAGAGAAAATTCATTGTTGCCATTGTTTATTTCGAACATTCCAATGGAGATATTCAATGTGAATATAAAATATTTTCAATGAAAAGGGCTTTTCTTTTTTTGGATAACAAAATGTTTTTTCTTTGTGGATGAATTTATATTATACACTAAAACTTGAACTAAATCTGTGTTTTTTATCTCTTTGTTCATATTTGTGTGTGTGTGTGTGTTAGCTTGCACTTTGTACTAACCATATATTTGAGAGAAAATATTGCTTCATGTGAAACATTTACTGAATTCAATGGCATAACATCCCATTACATATATTGTTTGTAGGTCATGGCCATACTTGCAGATTTCATACTGGTTTAGTTTCCTGCACCTACGGTATCTCTTAGACCACCACATGCAATCAATGCAGGGCCTATTACTAAGGTATTTGCTATAATTTGCTGACATTATAAATTACATCCTTCTATCTTTATAAAGAAAAAGATACGGCTAAAGCATATCCTTCATGTTTTGCTATAATTTCCATTCCAATTCAAAAAACATTTTAAATATGAATTATGTGGGCTTGTTATGCCTAAATCAAGTGTACTCAAATGGCTACAATTTCTTCAACTTGCTACCTTTTTGTTCCAATAATTTTATGGTTGTAGCCCATAACACTATTATGTGCAATAGTGGTTGATGACCTCAAAAACTTAAACCCACCTATCGATTTTGACTCCACAATTATGACCAACTGTCTCAATAACCCATCTCTTAGGCACTGCACTTCCTCTCCAATGGACCTTGATGAAATTTTCAAATACACTATTGTTGCTAGTCATCTTTGTAATGAATTAAAGAACCCCAATTGTGTTGACTCATTCCCCAAAGTTGATCTTAGAAACCGCCCAAATATTGCATCACTTTACTTGTCATTTGATTTCTTTTGGAGGTACTGTCCCTTAAGCATTTTGTCTATTGATTTATCCAACAATTTTATTAAGGCTGGTTTCCAATTGATGTTCTCCATTGCACCCAAATTCAGGCTCTAGATTTAAACATCAATCAGTTTTATTGCGACATTCCAATGGAAGGTTACTCTCCCTTGACCAATCTCACTTTTCTGAACCTATCTAGTAATTGTTTCTCAGAGAGTGAACTTTCTGATTCCCAATTTTTCAAAAGGTTTAATTCTTCAAGTTTTCTTCATTACGGTGTTCTCCTAGATCACAAAAGGTTTACATTAAAAGTTGTCATTCTATTTGTTGGCTTTCCCATCCTTGTCATTTTGGTGGTAATTTTTTTGGGATGACTTTGTTTTTAAAGGCCTGATTTTCTACCAAGAAAACTTCAAAGAAGTAGGAGGTTTACACCAGCAATTCTAAAGGTAAGAACTTCTGGTTTTTCAAATAAGAATTTGGTGGGGAGAGTGATGTTGTTCCCATCTACAAAGGGACCTTGAGAGATGGTACTGAAGCGAAAATTGAGATGTTTTGGGATGATATATCACATAGTTTTTAACATTAAAATTCTTATTGATTCAAAAATAAGAATTGCTGGCTTAAGATGAATTTGATAAGATTTTGAATAGACTGTTGTCACCTTGGATAAGGAATGTTTAAAACAACCTGATCAAGCTATTTTATTCATTAAATTCAGTAGTAAATGCATATGTATAGTATTTGATACTTGAGATATGGTAATCAATCTCCTTAGGTGATGAGACTCAATGGAAAGGAAGAACTTAATGATAACCCTGATTTTAATTACCTGGTTATTGTCCTCATAAGTTGCAGAGTGTACATCTATCTATAATCTATAATTCTATAATATGTTATATTTGTAAACTTGATCAGTGAGGAGAAGCTCAAGTGCATCTTCTAGAATACAAAACTATTCGCTCAAGTACTACTGAATACAAAGTATGTTATGCATGAACAAACTATAAGGAGGAGAAGGAAAAACTCACCAACTCTGCAATTCGAGTGATGAATCATTTTCACTGATCACACTATTTATTTAGGTTTAATTAATGATTTCTATAGTAATCTATACATCATTTGCTCTGTCTGAAGGATATGATTTTTTTTAGTTGAAGTAAATGCATATGTATAGTATTTGAGACCTGAGATATGGTAATCAATCTCCATAGGTGATGAGAGTCAATGGAAGGGATGAGCTTAATGACAATCTTGATTTTAATTACCTGATTATTGTCTTCATAAGTTGAAAAGTCTACATCTATTTATAACATGTTAAATTTGTAAACTTGATCAGTAAGGAGAAGCTCAAGTGCTTCTTCTAGAATACAAAACTATAAGCTCAAGTACTACTGAATACAAAGAATTTTATGCATCACCAAACTATACGGAGGAGAAGGAAGAACTCACCCACGTTGCAATTTGAGTAATGAATCCAATAAGTTAATTTGAGAGACCAAAAGTGCATCTGGCAATAAATAAATTGATTCGTAAGAAAGAAAAAAGAAACAAAGTAATGTTGGAATATTTTGTATGTAATTATATTCCAATGTCATAATGTGGGCAGATATCGTTTATTAATTATATTAGCTATTTATCAATTAGGAGCCTTAATTGATATGTGATCAAATTAAGTGATAAGACTAATTAAATTTCTGATTTGATAATAAATTAGTTAATTGATATGGACTAAATATGAGTGGATGTCATTGATGGCCCATTTCGGAATAATGGGAACCCTAATTGGCCATCACCCTATATATAGGCTATGGTCCCCAATACACCGGACACAATAGAGCATACCGTCTCTTCTCCCCATCTGAAGAGCGACTACGGCATAAGGAGTCCCGGTTGAGGAAGAACCACATGCCAACGGGTGTTCATTACCCGTCTCTCTTTTCTCTTCCCCCTCTCTGCGTTTCAGGATTACTACGCGTTTCAGGATTACTACCCTCCGTTCGTGAAGGTTGGTGATCAAGTTCATCCTCTGAAGAACGCTTGAGGTTAGGAACATATAATGGATTCATGTATTCTTATATCTTTGATAAATCAGCATGTTGTAGATCCTAAAGGTATCAAGTTTTAAGTTGTTCTTGATAATAAAGATGCATGCTATATATGGTTATTATGTTTCTGCAATAAAGACTTATGATAGCATGCCTTGTATATGATTATTGAGTTTAAATCTAACAAGTGGTATCAGAGCGGGTCTTCATATTTGATTTATTGGGATTATTTGATTTGAATCCTAATTTTGAAAATTAGGAATTTTGAAAGGAAATATTTTTTTTATTGGCACGTGGTATTAAATATATATACCTCCAATACATGATCCAAATTTTCTTCTTCTTTCGAAATCGGAATCCAGGATTCTGTATTAATAAATTATAATCAATTTTCGATCTTTGGTGAAAGTTTGGAAAGTGAATCTGGAAAGTTTGATTCATAAGGTTTCTTTCATTCATGGTTTTTTGGTTAAAAATAATATATCTATCTTGGTTTTTCAATCTTTGAATATATGAATTGATGATGATATTTTTTTTTTTTACGTGATTAAAGTTTCTTAATTGAAATTTTTTTTTGTTTCACGCAATCATAATCATCTGGGATTGGATGTCAATTTTATATATATATTATATAAAGATGAATGGGAAAAGACTTGCTTTTCCATATTGTTTTATGGTCTCACTGTGTTGAGCAATGTATTTGTTGTACTTTTCTCACATACTTATGAGCGAGACCCTAAACCCGGGCCTGAGTGCAACTTGAGATAGGGAAGAAGTTGAGTAGTGGTAGCCTTCTGGATGTACATCCTGTTTGGTTATCACGAAGGCCTAACTTAGAGTGATTCATTTCGAGGGTATTGCCACTTCTAATAGTTTACCTATGGTTGTGTGTAATATTTCGAAATAAGTCCAGACTCTAAGGACCAAAGTTAGAACTATAGAACCATCTATTCGGAAAATTCATGTATTAGAAAAATCTTTTTTTTTAAAGGTTCTTTTCACACTAAACATTAAGGTTTCCATGTTTTTAGTGTGAATATGACAAATTCGGGACCCCCCATTTTAATAAAATTGTCTGGTAATTTTGGTTGAGTTGGTTGAAACAACACGTTGCCAAAGTAACCTCTGTTGCGTAAATTTGATTCAATTGGATTTACAAAAGATGTAGTATGAAATTATTCATGCGAGTTGTTGTCGGCCCGAAGGAAGGCACAACTTGGCCGGATAATTACATACTTGTGATGGTAAATGTGTGGTATTTATAAAGTATTTTCCATGTGGATAATGGGATGCCCGAAGGTGACCATTATTTGACAGGATTTATCACCAATATTTGATCATTACGTTGAGAGTACCCCTAGCAGTTAATTCTTACAATCCGAAGATTGGGAATTGATGGTGCGCTTGGTATCTTGTTTGGGTCTTCAATTTGCCAATCTGGATTTTGAGTGAGTTAATTAAAGCATGAAGTCGCCAAGGTGACCTCTCTAGTGGAAATCACTCAAAAGAAATATTAAAAATTATGTGAGTGTACATCCATGCGGATATTAATCGGCCCAAAGGAAGCTTAATATTTGGCAGGGTTGCTTTCATACCTGTGATGGTAAACACATAGTGATTATAAAGATCCTTTTCATGTGAATAACAAAGTATCCAAAGATAGTTGTTGTTTGACAGAAAATATCACCAGTGTTTGATCATTACAATAAAATACCACTCACAATTAATGTTATTGTCCAAAGACTTAATATTAATGGTGTACAGGGTATTTTGGTAAGTATCTTTACGGTACTTATGTTCTCTTTAAGTTAATATTGCTTATGTATCTGCTGATTTAATTCAATTTCGATTCTCAAAAGTTTTGACTATTTTTGGAATTGAAAGGAGAACATTAATATTGTTCTTGGATCTTGACCTTGCATAAGGATGGAGAAAACCACCTTCTCTCACAATCCAGTTTCTCTGAAGAGAGGATCAAGTATAGCAAGTGGGACTGCTCCCATTGCATGGGTCTTATTATCATAAAGGACGATAATCTAGAGATATTTAGGGGTATTATTTTGGATGGCATAATTAATGCCAGAGATTTCCTTGCTAAAGTTAAAAAGTACTTTCTGAAAGCAATAAAGATGAAAACAAGCACTCATTGGAGAGTTTGAATTTCATTAAGTATAAAGACAAAGGAAATGTAAGGAGCACATTATGGGAATGTCCAATCTTGCTCATAAACTTAAGGCGCTAAAATGTGGGTTGTTTAACGACTTGCCCATGCATTTAGCATTTGGTATTCCTTCATGCACAATTCGGTCAGTTTAAGTCAGCTTATAGCTGTTATAAAGAGAAATGATATCTGAATGGATTCATTTCATAAGGTGTGCAAGAAAGGAAACAATGAAGCAAGAGACGACAAATAATGCTCATTTGACAAATACCTCTAAGGATAAGGGCTAACAAAAGAAAACTAAGGATAAAGCTGCTAAAGGCCTGTCTCAAAAGAAATATTTAGGGTCACAATTATTTCTTTTATAAGGACATCGGGTATCTAAAGAAGAAATGTCCCAAATATCATGTTTGGCATGCCTATAAAGGAATGTCTGAACTGATGAAGGCCAAGTGATGCTGAAAGATGCATCTATATTGGATTTGACCAAGTCAGTAAAGGATAAGGCTATTGACATTTTAGATTGTTGTTAGTGGCTAATATTTGAAATTAAAAGACATTTTGGTTTAGTCATCATTTAGATGAAATTTGGTTTTGGTTTCTTATTGAACAAATCAGGATAATTTTGTTCATTTAGAAACGATGAATTCAATTTGTCTTTTAAATTCAAATATTGTAGGAACCAGTTAAGCTATGGGCTGGACAAACTATAATTGCTTGGTATTGAGACCTCTTGTGGCAAAACATTGAGTGAGGAATCGTACGACATTAAGCGTAATGTTGATAGTAACATTAAGGAGCACTATGACACAAACATTTAGAGCACATCTCTAGGAATAGAGTTGAGCAACTTGTATGAGGGAATCCTAGATTCCATTGGCCTTATACATTTTATTGTTTGTATTAAATGCATTAAAAGTTAAATATATCAAAATATGGCTATCAAGAATGCAGTTAAGTCCAACTAATGACGCTTAAAGGTATGGTAAGAAGTATGATTAGTCATTCTACCTTACCAGAGTCACTATGAGAGTAACAATAAAGATTGCAGCTTAAATGCTTGACAGAGTACCAACTAAAGTTACCGATCAATCACTTTCAAGTATGGGAACATCCAACTAAGGCAAGACCTTATGAGTCTTGCGAAGGAGATTGGAGCTCCCCAAATAGTGAGCGGCAACCTTATTGATACTCTGAAAGGTCAAAGGGGTAAATGAATTTGATAATCCCAAATTAAAGAAACCTTGAGACAGGAACTGACTAGTTCTTTGAGGATATTGAGTTTGGGGGGAGATAAGATTAGAGACAATATCTTTGAGGAAGAATTGGTTCTAATCCCTGAACCAATTCATACAGTTGCTATTAGTGTAGCAAATTTGGATCCTTGTGAGGATATTGTTGTTATTCTTCCCATTCAAGATAAGGAAATTATTCCTAAAGGTCAAACTCAACACCCTCAAGAACTAGAGCATCAAGAGCCGATGCCTTTTGCCATGATCCACTAAAGATATAGTGAATACTATTTTGGATAATTATATAGTATTTCTCTAGGAACATAAGGTAAGTTGTATTATGGAAGATGATTCAATCAACTCCCATCAAACCATATGACGTTTCTATTCGGAAAAGTGGATTGAAGGTATGAGTACAAGCTTTAGCTAGACATTAAGGTTTGAAACTTATCCTGATACCTGAAGGTTTCAAAGGGTAATACGGAGAGGTATAAGGTTTGTCTAGTGGCAAAAGGCTATACTCAAAAGAAAGGATTGCTTGTAAAGAGACATTTCCTTCAGTACCATTGAATGACTCTTTCAAGGACAATCATGGCTCACGTTGGTTATTATAATTTGGAGCTTCACAAGATGGATGTCAAGACGGTGTTTCTCAATGGCAACATTGATGAAACAAATGCATATAATGCAAACCAGGAAACTTTGTGTCAAAAGACATAGAGAAGATGTTTTGAAAATTAACGGAATCTATCTATGGGCTAAAAATAAAAAAAGACGTCTCGTTAGTGATACCACAAGTCTCATCAAGTGATTGTCTCATTTGGTTTCGAGATGAATATCGAGGACAACTGTGGGTATTACAAGTTTAGTGGGAGTAAGTTCATTTTTCTGGTATTATATGTTGATATTATGCTAACCAAGAAGGATATAGGCTTATAGCGCGAAACCAAGAAATTTCTGACAAAGAATTTTGTGGGGAAAGATCTTGGGGACGCTTCTTTTGTCTTAGGAATTTCGATACCTAGAGATCATTCTCGAGGTATCTTTTGGGTTATCACAAAAGAGCTATATCGATATAGTTTTGGATAAGTTCGACATGAAAGATAGTAAACCAGGAGATACCCCGGTCACTAGGGGAGACATTTTAGTCTCACTTAAATGCCACTATGAAAATCTGGAAATTCAGGAAATGCAAAAGATTCCCTATGCTTCGGCTGTGGGAAGTCTGATGTATACTCAAGTTTGTGCGCATCCGGAAATAGCGTACATAGTAGGATTATTAGGCAGATACTTGAGCAATTCAAGGATTATTGGAAAAGCAACCATAAGGAATGTGAGATACTTAAAGAGAACAAAAAGGCATATGCTCACATATCGGAGATCTGACAGTTTAGAGATCATGAGAAATTATGACTTCGATTTTACAGGATGCCAAGATAGTAGGCATCCGACTATGGGATATGACTGGAGTAATTTTTGTCACTTGGTTACATTTAGTAAAAGATATTGAAATACCACTCAAGTCATGTTGTGACAAATAAGTCAGTCATATTGTACTTCAACAACAACATAAGTTCTACAAAAGTCGAAGTTCATCGACATCAAGTATCTTGTAGTTAAGAAAGAGTTCAGGAAAAACAGTTTTCTATGGAGCACATAGAGACAAATTCTATGCTAGCAGATCCACTAACTAAAGGCTTAACACCTAAGGTTTTTCCACGAGCATGTTGCTCATATGGGTGTTGTCACTGAGGATGTCTTAGTTTAGTGGGAGTCTCTATTTGTGTTTTATATTTGAGATACAAACCTTTTGTTATTTCGGATTTTCTGCAGAAATAAAGTTATGTTTATGAGTTCATTATGAACTTGTTTGTATCTTGTTGTGTGTAAAATTTATTTACACATTAAGGACTTTGGTTTGCAAAATTGATCTCACTAAAGACTTAAGTTGGACCAGTTGGAAATAGGCATGATTCAGAGATCACATTGCATGAAATTTCCATGCCACTCATCCATATCGATCTATGTCATCTAGTGCATTGATGTGGTGGTCGTCGGGGTTTAGTCACAATAGACGTTAGTGACGACAGCCGCGGTGGTCCCATTGTTGATGTATGAGGTGGACCAGATTGTAAAGGGGAAATTTAAAGATAAATAGCATTCGGATGCGCGCCTAAAGAATTCTGATATAATTATTACGATATATTGCCCAAGTGGGAGATTGTTGGAATATTTTGTATGTAATTATATTCCAATGTCATAATGTGGGCAGATATCGTTTATTAATTATATTAGCTATTTATCAATTAGGAGCCTTAATTGATATGTGGTCAAATTAAGTGATAAGGCTAATTAAATTTCTGATTTGATAATAAATTAGTTAATTGATATGGACTAAATATGAGTGGATGTCATTGATGGCCCATTTCGGAATAATGGGAACCCTAATTGGCCATCACCCTATATATAGGCTATGGTCCCCAATACACCGGACACAATAGAGCATACCGTCTCTTCTCCCCATCTGAAGAGCGACTACGGCATAAGGAGTCCCGGTTGAGGAAGAACCACATGCCAACGGGTGTTCATTACCCGTCTCTCTTTTCTCTTCCCCCTCTCTGCGTTTCAGGATTACTACGCGTTTCAGGATTACTACCCTCCGTTCGTGAAGGTTGGTGATCAAGTTCATCCTCTGAAGAACGCTTGAGGTTAGGAACATATAATGGATTCATGTATTTTTATATCTTTGATAAATCAGCATGTTGTAGATCCTAAAGGTACCAAGTTTTAAGTTGTTCTTGATAATAAAGATGCATGCTATATATGGTTATTATGTTTCTGCAATAAAGACTTATGATAGCATGCCTTGTATATGATTATTGAGTTTAAATCTAACAAGTAAGAGATTCAAATAAATAACCCAAAAGGAAACAATTTGTAAAATGCAAAAGAAAAATAGCCAGCAAAGACAACCAACAAAGTAAGACTAATATAATTTTTTTGATAAAAATATTAATATAATATTAAGCAAAACATGGAACTAAGATAAGAAGCACGTGTAAATGTAAACACATTGTTTAAGTCTTAAATATTACCTTGGTACCATTCTTAATGGTTAGATTGATCCCTTTAATGGTCACTTCAAAAAATAAGGTAATGGTTAAAAAGTTCTCGTTCATTGTGAACTTTTTACTTTCACGTATGAACTGTGATATAGGATATAGAAGAAACGACAAATTTTGATGTGGCACGGATAAGTATCTTCAATATTTTTTTAGTATTTAAAAAATTATGTGAAAAAAGATAAAAAAAAAGGTTGCCTATGAAAAACAAATACTTCAAGATAGATGACAGTGACACTATAACAAATACTTCAGCAGAATATAACAAAACAATCTGAATATACATCAATTTGAATCAGAACTTAATACAGCTGGCCAAGCATTGCTGCCTCTGCTTCAATACCGCTAACAGATAATAATTAATAATTATAATTATACAAAAATAATCTGTACCTTGCGCTTTTGGTCCCTTTTGCCAATCCTTTACCCTAAAACCAATTATATGCATGTCTTTAATAATAAGTAGATGAAATTCCCTTCAAATACAGAAAATCAAGTAGCGACTATGCAAACAAAATGAATCAAAATAGTACTTAAAAAAACCAAGTACTTCCATTTTTTTCACCGATATCCTTCACGGCCTCTGTGATAGCTAGAGAAATCATAAAATTGATCTTACCATTAAGCAATGATAATATAAACACAGATGTGCAACTATTGAATTGCTAAAAACAAAGGATAGCTCAGGTTCTCACCCTTTAAATTTATATTTGACATTCTTTTTACTGGAAAACAGAAATACAAATTAACTTGATATTGATATTAGTTAGTTTAGCACAAAAAAGATAAAAAAAAAAAAATGAAGTAATTGCACCTTGTCTTATACTCCAAAGCATTGATAAATCACAATTCCAATATATCCTATTGAAATGCATAGACTTTTGCAAAACTATTTTACCTAGAAATGAGATATTAAATACTAAATCAGAAAGTATAAAAATAAAATAAATTATTTTACACTGACCTTCACGAGTTTTGACTCTTGCAAACTAAATCATAATATGCTTTTAGCAAAATGACTCAGAACAAATAAGTTCAGAACAAAGAGGAGAGTTTCTTGATGAACAAAGATGAGAGATACAATACCTTCAATAGATTTATCACTCCTATGCACCGCTCCTTCTGATCTAGCAAGTAGCAACAACAGGGTTATGCGGAAATGTATAAAAAAAAGACATAATGAAAAGAGAAAAAAACTCTAATTCTACAAAGAAGGGATGAATGACATTTATAGAGAGAAGTCCCTCTCTCTCAAATGCCACAACACTAACAAAGATAACGTCTAATATGTCTGAAAATAG
The DNA here is from genome assembly GCA_039655645.1 of Ammopiptanthus mongolicus. Lineage (NCBI taxonomy): Eukaryota > Viridiplantae > Streptophyta > Magnoliopsida > Fabales > Fabaceae > Ammopiptanthus > Ammopiptanthus mongolicus. The sequence goes on from CM077345.1 coordinate 79,359,981, forward strand.
GTTTTTCAATACTTTCACTTCAATCATCCATCTTTGTCTCATATATTTAGCCTTATGAGACAAAAAAAAAGCCAACAAAAATGAAAAAAAGACAATACCCACATGAAAATTCCACAAAATCTTAATTACAAAAATGGAATCCCAAATCCAAACCTATAGATCAAAACGATTCAACGCCTCTATGCTATGTTCCTGCAGCTGAGTGAGAAGCTCGGGTTGTTAGGGCTTCTAACAATTCTCAATAACCCTAGCGAGCAACTACTGAGGAGTAAAGTGACAAAAATGACATAAATTACTTTGTGAAATGACCTTTTTAACCATACTTTGCCCTGATAGATGGTGAATTCTTCCAAGTGATTTTACAGAATTACCCCAGTCACTACTCTCCATTTATATATAAAGATATTATTTATATATTCTATAATTATTTTTTTTCTATAATATTTCTATGTTATAGAATATTTTATATTTGTATTTTAAAGTATTTTTTCAGAGTGAAGATTCAAATTGATCCTTGATAAAAACCCACGGTGACATTTTGGTCCCTGAGAAATGGAAAATACCAATTTGGTCCTCGAGAATGTAAAATGCAGGTCAAATTGATCATTGTTAGGGTAATTTTTAGGGACATTTTAGTCCTTATCAGGGATTATTTTGACCTGAATTTTATATTCTTGAGGACCAAATTGGTATTTTTTATTTCTTAGGGACCAAAATGTCACCGTGATTTTTTGTCGAGGACCAATTTGGTATTTACTCATTTTTTTACAAGTATAAAGTATTTTCTATTTATAAAATAATATTAGAATTTATAATAAGGAAGAATTAGATTACACTAAGATATATCAATGTGTGGTTGATCCGAGTGGTAATGAATTAGACATCTTAAACAAGTGGTTAGAGGTTCGATTCCTGGCTCCTGCATATGAAAAAAAATTGGTTAGGAGGGGACAACTCTTAAATGTCGTCCAGACCCATAACGAAGATTATTCACTATTTATAATAGTGGATACTCAGGCCAATTTTTTCAAAACTCATCCAAACAATTTTTTCAATACTTAGGGCCTTGGGCTTGATCAGATGAATTCATGTTTGGTTCTAGGGAATTGCTACATACACCACCCCATTTACACATCCACCACCACACTTATTGTTTTTTTATAGGTGAAAAGATAAAAATCTACTTTCTGAATGTGTTCCGGCAACTAGTTTCCGGCAACTAGTTGCCGGAATACATACTTGTTCTTTTTGTATTCAGGCAATTAGTTTCCGGAACACAAATTTTTTATATTTCGGCAATTAATTAGCGATACATCAAAAAATTTGAAAAATTTGGGAACACAATTTTTTTGTATTCCGGAAACTAATTGTCGGAACACAATTTTTTTGTATTCTGAAAATTGGTAGGTCAAACAACTTGAAAAATTTCATAACATTAATTTTTATGTATTAGTTGTCGGAATATAATTTTTTTGTATTTCGAAAACTAATTGTCGAAACATAATTTTTTTGACCCAAAATGAGGTGATGTAAATAGAGTTATTTTGGAAATAAAAAATTAAAATTAAAATTAAAATGTGGTGATGGATGAATAAATGAGACGGTGTAGGTAATATTACGGTTGGTTCTATAGTGTTCGTACTTCATTTATTTTATGAACTTACAAACAGATCCAAAAAAAAAAAAAAAAAGTTATGCTCCTCCAAACAGTATCGAAGGTGGAACGGAACACCAGAATTCGAATATTCAACAAACTTGTCTCTGTTAAGCGCTGGTTGTTAACGAGCTCGCGAGGGTGAATCACCATAAGCGCTAGTATCACTAGTTCCGTACCAATTTTGCTCCCTTAGCAGAGAAACCTTATTGCAAAGTTGCGCTTCTTTCCCATCGCTTCTCTCTCTCTCTCTCTCTCTCTCTCTCGATTTCTGGAATCTCTAGGGTTTTTTTTTTTCGTTGAAGTTCATGGCCTCACCTGCACATTTCGATGATGTGAGTCCTAAATCCCTTATTATTGCTTTCTCTGAATCATTCTTCTCTTTCTCTCGATTCCTTTAACCCGAATTTTTCTGTTCTGCCGAACATAGGAATTTGATTTCGGAGGAGGATTCGGAGGAAGGCATTCAGGTTTTGATTTTGTTCTATAGTGGCTTTTTCTTTATATATTGTTGGTATGGTTGTATTATATTCTGTTTGATTGTTTCGTTTTCCAAAAATATAGGTAATAAGAGGTCATCTCCAGATTATGACGATGAAGATTATGATAATGATCCTTTTGTACCGAAGAAGGTAGTGATTACATGAATCTGTTACTCAATGCTAGCATTTAGTTGCAATAGTGCCAGCTTATATAGTAGAATGTGTTTTTTGTTTTTTTAATTTGGCTGTGTTGGATCATAGTTACGGAGGAAGTGTTTTAGATTGAGGAAAGTAAGGCAACTCTAAAGATTTTACTGTGTTTTCGCGATATTTCGAACCTCTTTATTTGACGGAGGATGTTGGTTATTCAATGTCTATGGCACATAAATTGAAGTACTAGTACAACAGTGATATCTGGATGACTGGGGATGTTTTGGCTTATGTATTTGTGAGCAATGATAGTTCGCATGGTTGAAATGCTTTAATCTGTTTATGATACGGTTTACTAATGATTTGGTTATATTTTTTTTTAATATCTGAACGGCAATTTTGATGCAGGCTAAATCAAAAACTGAAGAAGCTGCTTCTGGTGTAACAACAGGAATGATTTTGTCACTTCGTGAGAGGTATTTCATAGTACACAGTTAGTGTAAAATATTGTATTCTGCTAAGATTGAGTAGATTATTGGGGCCTAAAATTTTCTTTTTGGAACTTTGTTTTTGGCAGTCTTCAGAACTGTAAGGATACACTTGCAACATGCCAAGTATGTTTTCCTTTTAAGAATTGACATTTTTTGCTTGCTCCCTTCTTCCATTGCCTGGTATATTTTTCAATTTATTTTCCGTTTTTACACTCTTTTGTATGAAAGAATTTCAATTTTTGTAATTGTGGGAAGCGGACTTTAGTTATAATTCGTAACAATTTCATCATTTTCATATGACTCGATTTGAATTCATGAGTGGTTCACAATGAGAAGGCTTCATTTATAAGTTTAAGTTGGTAATGGTGCGGGACAGAATGTTCTTGCAACCTTCCCTTCATTCCATAGCTGACTCTAAGCAGTTAGGATTGGGGGTCATTTTGTTTTGCTGTACAAAGTTTCACATATAATAGTCATATCTTAGGTTGAGTTGTACCTCTTCCTTTCTTAAAAATGTTGACCAGATCATTGCATTTTCCAGAGTGAACTTGAGGCTGCAAAATCTGAGATTCAGAGTTGGCATTCTTCACTTCAAAATGAGTCTTTTCTACCTGCTGGGATCTCTCCTGGTCAGTTTGTATTGTGTTTTGCAAGTGACATATACCTATATTAATTGTTCAAGAACTAGCCCTTTTTAAATTTTTTATGTGTTTTAATTGTACACCTGAACAATTATTTAATCTTCCTTCTTTCTAGAGCCCAAAATTTTGATTAATTATCTTCAGTCCCTGAAATCCTCTGAAGAGTCTTTAAGAGAGCAGGTTTAGAATCTATTCTCTTTTTTTTCTTCTTCAAAATATTTCATCATCCATTGATCAAGTTTCATTGACCCTGGTCATTTTTCTATTGGTTTTCAGCTTGAAAAAGCGAAGAAAAAGGAAGCTGCGTTCATTGTAACATTTGCAAAACGGGAACAAGAGATAGCAGAGTTGAAGGTAATATTCTCAAAATAAGGTTCTTGTTTTAGCATTATTGAGTGTATGCGTAAAGTAGAGAGATTTGGGAAAACCGCACCCAATGTGGGTGTAGGTAGTATTTATATTAAGTACAAAGAATATAAGCAGTCAACACTCAACAGTCACAAGACATTATTCACATGCATACACACTTCTTAACAGTACTCAATTTTCAACATTCCCCCTCAAGTTCGATCATAGATGTTAATCACGCCCAACTTGTTACAAAAATACTCAACCCTACTCCCATAAGTGCCTATGTGAAGATGTCATCTATCTGTTCTCTAGTTCTAACTTATCTAGTAGATACAAGTCCTTGCTGAATCTTTTCCCGAATAAAGTGGCAAGTGGATTCTATGTGTTCTGTTCTTTCTTGTAACACTGGGTTTGCGGAAATGTGAATAACAACTTATCACACCAAAGTTTCATAGGTAGAGGGCCCTTGAACCCTCGATTGCAGAGAAACAGAAATGGCAGAAAAGAGAAAAGTCAGAAAACCTAACCCCTTTCTCATTCTTCATATGGCCCTCTCAGTCTAAGTTTCTCTCCCTCTTCCTATTTCAATTTTGATGTATCTTCTCTAATCATGAGTTGCCCATCACTTATATTACGATTTACCCACAATGTACCTATTCTCCTTATATGCTAAGCTTACTAGTGGTTTTTTCCACCTGTCTGTGTTAGAAAGCAATTGAAATTGGCCATATGGAAATGTGCTACAAGAAACTGAACCTGGGCGTGCTTTTTCTTTTATCAGCCAGTAGCATTATTTGCTGAAACTTTACTGGATACTCATGGTGGATCGTCACTTTATCTTTCTTTTTCTTTTACAATGAGGATATATGAGTATAAATTGAATCGTTCATTAATGACATGACCTTCATCTTTGAGTTCGACCCCAACACAACAAAGGTTTGCAATGGCTCTGAAAAACAAGATTTGTTTTTATATTTTCTGTTTTTTTCCTGTACTTTCTGTGTTCGACCACAACACAGATCTGTTTTCTTGAATTTTTGATGCTTTTAATTTTTTTTTTCCCTTCAAATTATGGCGAGCCAACTCTTTTAACCCACCAACCCGTGGTAGGTTAAGCCGGGTTGGCCGAAATCGGGCTTGCCACTAAAGTGAGCCAACCCGGGCCAACTCACTGTAGTTGCAACCGGGTTGGCTCACTTTGACCACTCTGTCGCTGGGCGACATAGTCTGGGCCAGAAAAGAGACAACCCATCCTCCAACAGTCCCAGAAATGCGCTGAACCACCGCATAAAATTTCTAGGTTTGTTTTTTGACGGTAAAGGTCTGAAAAAAATAATTAGAAGGCTCTTGGTACCATATAAAGTGGAGAGATTTGGGAAATCTGTACCAATGTGGGTGCAGGTCTCTGCATTTATATTAAGTACAAAAAATATAAACAGTCGACAGTCACAACACATTATTCCAATGCACACACACTTCCTCAACAGTGTGTGATTTCTGGCATGAACCTTGATCATCTGAGTAAAATATATTTTTTCCCCTTTAAGAAAGTATATTAACACTCTGTTTGGTTGGAGGGAAATGGAGGGGAGGGGAGGGGAGGGATTTTTTTAAACATTTGTTGTTTGATTCATTTTTTAGGAGGGGAGGAGAGGGGAATGGAGGGGAGCAAAATCCCTCCTCTCCCAATTTTTGCTCCCGTCCAAAAGTGGGGTCCGATTTGGAGAGGAGAGGATTTAAAACATTTTGAATGGAATGACTAAAATATCCATATTTATGTATTTTAAAATCTAAAATTATAAGGATATAAAAGCAAGTTAGTTTTAAAATTCCTCTCCTCCCCTTGTGAACCAAACACAAATAGTGTTACTTTGTCTCCCCTCCCCTCCCATCCTCTCAACCAAACATAATAGCTAATTAAAATCCCTCCCCTCTCCTCCTGTCCATTAAAATCCCTCCCCTCATTTGAACCAAACAATCCCTAAGGGAATTGGAAAAAATATGGAGTGGGGTCTTTCTTTCATTCTCTCTTTCTCATTTACATCTGACAACAGCGACCATCAAATAGCGTTCTATGAGGTTGCACCAGATGTTCTATATGAGGTTTCACAGTATTGTGCTTGGCATCTCTAGAGTGCTCTTTGAACGGAGGTGCTGTGATGTTTTATTATCCTGAGTCATGACTCTCGTATCATATCTCTTATTGACCTGGTTGCCATTTGGAAAGCATGTATAGTGATCAATATTGGACTTCTCTATAGAACTTTACCTCCCTTTTTATTCTGTTAATTAGTAAAGTGTCTGGGAAATGCTCTGGATTCTGGAATGTTCGCATAATAATTTTCAAGTGTACTTTACGTGATTGGGGGTTGTTAATGATACGAACATATCATTTTGCCCCTGGGATCCTATTAATCTGGTGTTGCTTAAGCTCCAGAATTGGATATGCTTCTTATCCTATTATTATAATTGTTCTTTTGCTGTCATTGTTGTTGTTATTATTATTAATTATTAGTTATTAATTTATTTTTTCTTTTGTTTATGGCTGTCTGAAAACTTTTCTAGTCTGCTGTGCGGGATCTGAAAGCACAACTCAAGCCACCATCAATGCAGGTATGTTTACAACATGAGTGTTTAACTGTATATCTGGAAATAAATTTGTTCATTGATGATTCTTTATGCATTTAGTTTATAACAAAACCAGTTTTCCAGCTGCTTTTGAGCTAGTGTAGAGATTGCTTGTGATTCCTTGCTTGTATTTCAATTATTTTATTGCTAGTCAAACTGTGTCTCACATAGCAGAATCCTATATTCATGTTATTAATTGCTGAAGTAAAATATCAAGTTGACAGCATAGTCAATGAACCATAATTATTTGTTTATTTGCTTGATTGTTTATAACCTAATTGGGTTGTTTAAAATTTCAGTTTATGTGAGAAAATAGTTGTATTTTTTTTCTCTTGACGACAAACACAACATTCCGTAGAAAATCCACCTTGTTTATTTGCAGGCTTTTATAATAAATAGAAAATTCTCTAAGGTTGAAATGCTCAGATACCTTTCAAGGCAGATATAGTTTATGCTGGCCTATGTAGCTTTTTTTGCTTTGCGCCTCATAAATTCAAAATTCCATAGTTATATATATATAACCACTTAGAGTGCGTTTGTTTTAGATTATTTGATCATAAAAATCATTTTTTTAAGTTAAAAATCATTTTTAGTGGTTTTAATTGTGTTTGTTTAAGATTTTTTAGGAAATGATTTTTTAAAAAAAATCATTTTTATGGCTAAAATGAGAAGCTATTCCATTTAGCTTCTCACTAAAATCTGATTCTCTAGAGGAGAGAGAAAATATGTTTGTTACAGATTATGAAAAAATGATTTTCATATAGAAAATATGTTTGTTACTGATTATGAAAAAATGATTTTCATTTAATCTCTAAATTATTTTATATGAAAATCATTTTTTCATAATCTGTAACAAACTAGCCCTTAATGCTACTGCAGTCTTTATTGTGGAAGAGAAATTACAGATTTTCCAAATGTCCTCCACCATCAAATCTAAACAATGAGCAGTACATGTATCCAAATCCAATATATATGTGGATATGTTGCTTCAAAGAATTTCCTTTTTAGAAACAAATTTCTCCATTTTACATGTCTCCTGTGTCATGCACAACACGCAGCAGGAAATGGCATGTAGCATATGCTACAGAGGACAATGCCCGTCATGCAACACAATAGGGGTCTTGTCTCCCAGAGCTTCATTGCCCTGTGCAAATGTGCCATAGCACCATTTAAAAACTTTCAATGTAATACTGTGCTTCATTTTACTTTAATTTAATTGTAACATGTACCTGGGTACTGACTCCGGGGTAGAAGATTTTGGAATGTTACTCATTCAATCTTCAGTAAACTAACAGAAAAATCAATAACTGACAGTTTTTGAGTTTTTTTGTTTGTTAAAATGGCTTTGCTGTACTTTTACAGCATGGTTGTCTGTGCTATTTTTACCACTGTGGCATCTTTGCTTATATCTTAATCATCACATGTTAGTTGAAAGTTAATCCTGCTGTGCAACTTCCACATCAAGTTGTCTATATCTTGCATTCCATTTGTTTTTGTTCTCCCCAAAATTGTAATGCCTTGATATCCTTTGGAATATAATTTTCAGGCAAGGAGGTTGTTACTAGATCCGGCTATTCATGAAGAGTTCACACGTTTAAAGGTTTGTTATGCAACCTGATTATGACTTCTATTGAATCAAGTTCTCTCGCTCTCTCTCAGACACACGGGGAGGGGGTAAATTTTGAGTTTCATAGCCAATTTTTTCAAAACTGGACCTGTCTTTGAACCGGTAAGAGAAAAGGTGTGCAAGGTTTTGAGGTCGAACAACATACATGTGCATCCTATAAATATATGACAATATGTTAAAAAATAAAATAAAACATTTATATGTTAAATATATAAGCAAGTCATGACAAAAACAATAAAATACATCTTTTTTTTTTTTATAAACAATAAATACATATCTGACATGACCGAATTGATTCATGACAAATTCTATAAATCAATACATCATAGAAATACACAAAATATAGCTTGCACGGACTATATCTAAAATATTGCTAATTATATGCAATATATTTTATATTGTATACCTCCATGCTTTTTGTATAAAAGCATGTTTTTAAATTTGTGTTCTTAATTTTTAGAAGACATTAATTTAATTAAAGTAAATCATAAATTTTTATTTGACAAGAATTTGGTTTATTTTAAAGTAAAGCATTGGCAATTTCTGTAAAAAACTTGAAATTGCATTGAATGAAAAGGGTCAGAAAGAATTTTTTCCCAATGACAATGACAACAACAACCAAGCCTTTTCCCATTAGGTGGGTGGTCGACTACATGGATCAAACAACGCTACCATGTTTTATCATAAATCGTATCTATAGACAAATCATTTAATGCTAAATCCTTTCTAATGATCTTGCCTGTAGTTTTTTCTTGGTCTCCCTCTACCTCTAACTATAGGGCTACCCTTCTTCTGGTCTACTTTTTAAATGGGGTTTCTACAAGTCTTCTTCACCCATGCCCAAACCACCTAAGGTGAGATTTTACCATCTTTTCTACAATAGGTGCTACCTCATCTTTCTCTCTAATGCATTCATCCTAATTCTATTTTGTCTAGTGTGTCCACTCATCCAACACAATAGTTTCATCTTTGCTACATTGAGCTCTTGTTGGCCTTTTACTTCCCAACATTCAGTCCCATAAAACATTACAAGTCTTATAGTTGTGCAATAATATTTTTCCCTTAAGATTGAGTGGTATTTTTCTATCACAAATAGCACCCAAAGTAATTCTCTATTTCATCCACCCCATTTGAATCCTACTATATAACCTCCCCCTATTTCCCCGCCATCTTGTATGATAGATCCAAGATACTTAAACTGTGACTTGTGGTATGGTATGGTCTCCAATTTTCGCCTGTATGCTAGAATTAGTGAAGCATTCTATATACTCCCTCGTACTACTACTAAAAAAAATCGTTTTGGTTCCAAAGCTTTTCTCTACATCTCTAACTTTCCATTTATTTCCTCTCTTGATTCTCCCACTAGGACTATATCGTTTGCAAAAAGCTATGATCCACAGATACGATATGAGTATCGGATACGACACGTATCCGATATGGCGATATGTGGACCCTTAAAAAATATAGGATACGATATGTTTAGGATACGTATATAAATATATAAATATATATAAAAATTCACAAAATATTAGATAATATGTTGTTGTAATTCGAACATAGAAATTACAAATCATTGTTTCCAAAAGTGCAAAGTAGGAACATACTACTTAAACATCACTAAATATAAAATAGAAAATGGCTTATTGCCTAGAAAGTGGAATAGTATCAATTTCATCCCCTCCTTGAGCATCATCCGTAAATAGGACAACTTCTATGTCCGGTTCGTCAAGAGATAATGATGCCACTTCAAGAGTTCCAACATCATCAAAGTTGTCCCATGAATCTCCACTAATGTCCCACAACTTTGTAGTCCCTTCCTTGTATTCTTCACTCTTCCTACCCAAGAGCCACAAATTCGTATGCACATACCAAGTCTTCTGCTCTCTTAGGGTTCAACTTATTTCTTTTCAATGAGTGAATGAATGAATAGGTACTCCAATTCCTCTCACAACAAGATGAAGAGCTAGGCTGCACAAGAAACCTCAAAGCAAGCTTTGAAGAAAAGGGGCGGAAGAACCATGCATCACCCACCAAGATTTAGGATCTAATGTCCACCTATCTTCAATGGAGTCAAAAGAAGCAAAATTGTTTGCTTTAGATGAGAAATCAGCATATTCAAGTGCAACCTTTCTTCTATCCTCAACACTTGTGAAAAGCTTTTTCAAACACTTATTCCTTTCTGTAAATAACTCTTCACCCTCATGTGGGGAAATTCTATTTGGATCCTCTCGGAGCCATTCATCACTATAGTACCTATAAATCAAGCAAAAGTTAATAGATAACTTATGGTAGCTATCAAACTATTTATAATTAATTGAAAAATTGAATATTTGATAGGCTAATTTTACCTAGGATTTTAAAGAGTAAGCCATACAATGGAGAGTGGTGCAACTCTTGGTCCACCTATCAATCAGTATAAAATAAACAACTTCATAAAAAGTTGATGTATCATTTGGCTCTTTCCCTTCATGCCTATCACCTTTTCTATCATAGCATCCCACATCTCATAGACCAAATGAAGTGTGGGGTGGTCCGTATCACAAGCTCTAAGCATATTATCAATAGGCTTAGTGACATCCAGAATATATTGAATTGTGTCCCACCATACATCATTCAAAATAAATTCTTTCGCAGCTTGGGCCTTGCCCACATCATCCTCTCTATAAGAGTTCCATTCTTCCCTAATAACCATTGTTTGCAAAGAACGCTTAAAGAATTTAAATCTTCTCAACATCACTAGAATAGATGCAAAGCGTGTCTCAACAACAGCAAGCAATTTCAAAGATGAGAAGTGATTAAAGATAGCCAATCTCATGTTGTGGTTCATGATAAAGTTCCTAACAAAAGAAACATCATCTGCAACTTGAGTAATCCAACTACATTCACCATAAGCTATCTCATTTTTTTTTTTTTAAGTATTTTTAGCAGCACATATGTTCTTCAATGCAAGATTCAGTGTGTGCACAACGCAAGGAGTCCAAAAAACTTTGGAAATGAGACTTCAATGATCATTCCTGCACCTTTGCATACAGGAGCATTATCTGTTATCACTGGGACCACATTTTCTTCCCCGACTTCTTTTATAACTTCTGCCATCCTATCAGCTATATAATGCTTTTTTTTAATTTCATCTGAAGCATCAACAGCTTTCAAGAAAACAGCACCCCCTTCACTTATGGCCATAAAATTAATTAAAGGTCTTCTTTGGGAATCCGTCCATCCATCAGAAACTATGCTAACCCCTTTTGTCTTCCAAGTTGATTTAATTGGTTTAAGCAACCTCTCAACATGTGCTTTCTCTTGTTGTAAGAGAGTTGTCCTCGAAGCATTATATCCAAGTGGGAGAAAACCACTAAGATTATGATTTGCAGCAAACAAATAAGAATTCACATAATATGGATTTCTTGCAAGATTAAAAGGCAACCCATAAGAATAGAACATTCTAGCAATGAGAGCTCTAAGATGATCTCTATCTTCTAAGTTAAATGCTCTCTCTAAAGGGCCACTTTTCCTTCTTTTCAATGAGGAGTTCTCGTGTTTTCTGAGTGGGCAATGGAACATGCTTAGGTTTCACCCTATTTTCAGCCAATTCAACAACTGATTTCAATTTAGCCAAATACTCCTCATTTACGTTTGAGCACACAGAAATTCCAGTTCCATAAATTTTCAACGAATGTGCTTTTACTCTAGAATAAGAACTTTTAAAAACTTTTTGACAAAAGTTACAAGACCAACTCTTGTTTCCCCCCGGTTCTGATCCCTTTTCTTTTATACTAACATACGCCCAAAGAGGAGCATGATCATCTTGCACAATATTTTCAAAAAGGAACTTACTCAGAATTTTTGAATTTGAAGTAGAACTAGAAGTATTTGATGTTGACATTGTAAAATTATAATGTTGTTATTTCTGTAAAAAAAAAAAAAAACAATTAAATAACTAATAAATTATTTAATTAATTTTTGGAAGAAAAAAACATTATGTTGCCATTATTGAAAGAAAAACAGAGGTGGTTGAAATAACTTAAGCATGATGGCAACATATTAGACTAGAATGCATGGAGATAAGGTCTTCCGATTCAAAATACTGAGAAGTATTTTTACATTTTGTACACTAAGAGTAAAAGCTTTACAAAACAGCGCAACCAATAAAGTCCTGACAAGCAAACGATGAGGCACCACCGCCCCGCCAAACAGCGCAACCAATAGAGTCCTGACAAGCAAACGATGAAGCACCGCCGCCGCCAAACTAATATTGGTTTCATAATTCTAAGTCAAACTCTAAAGAGACTAAGAGCGCTGTACTGTTATCAAAGCCCCAACTAAGAATTTTCTTTTCTTTGCTCCAATAACTTATAAAGTATTTGGGTTTATACTCGGTGACTCAATGAGTAGGAAATAGGTAGTCAAAATTGAAAGAAAAAACAGAGTCCTATTATTGAAAGAAAAACAGAGGCTCACGTACTTGGTTGTTAGAGCAAAGTTGGTGTGCAGAAGCCTCACGAATCACACGCTGATGGTTGTACACTGCACACTGGTCACTTTCGTTGGAGTTGCCGCGGGGGATGGGAGTCTGGTGCGCTGGAATTAGGTGCTCTGTTATGGACTTATGGTGGAGTTGAAGGTGTTCTGACTGCTCTGTTATGGCCGTGGCTCTTGGATAACTTAATAATGTTGATATAGGTAGCCATATAATCATATAGATGAGGAGGTGAACAACTGGAGCATTAATGGTGACTCATTCATTGGTGATATAAATTGCAATTAGTTGGGAGTTTCAGTTTTCAAAGTAAAAAAGGGTAAGAGTCGCGGAATAGCTGAAGAGACATGGTCTAGCATATCGGATACGTATTGACGGCGTCCTCAAAGCGTGTTGGGAATTAGTCTTTTTTGTTTTTTTTTTTTTTTTTTTTTTTTTAAAATAATGGCCTCCGATACTTCACCGACGCGTATCGGCATATCGGAGCATATCGAGGATGGCTCACCCAGAAAATTTGCATACCGGTGCTTTATGGGCAAAAAGTATGCATTGTGGCTTCGGCTCTTAGATATGCTCAGTAAGCACATCCATGCAAAGCCTTCCATCCTACATCCTTATAAAAAAGAAATCAATTTTATAGCATGACACCCTACTTTTGTACATGATAAGTTGCTCTTCCTGCTTCCTAAACAAGTGTTAGCTATTGTAAAATCGAAAGCTAATGAAAAATCTAGTATAGTTTTGTCCTCTGCATTTTCTTCCCCTAGATGCCTACAAGAAACTAAGTAGGTAGAGAAGAGGTAAAGGATTTGGACACTTTGGATTTTAAGTCGTGGTACACTAGCAAGGCAAAAGCTAGAAATGTGGTAGGCATAATTGTAGATCAGTGTAGGAAGAATGATATTGGAGATGTAAAAAGTTTAGGAGATAGGATCATAGCTCTAAAGTTTGAAGTGGATCGGGACACTCGTATCGGCGTTTTGGATTGTATCGAGGACGACTTACCCAGAAAATTTGCGTATCGGTGCTTTATAGGCAAAAAGTATACATTGTGGCTTCGACTCTTAGATATGCTCAGTAAGCACATCCATGCAAAGCCTTCCATCCTACATCCTTATAAAAAAGAAATGAATTTTATAGCATGACACCCTACTTTTGTACATGATAAGATGCTCTTCCCGCTTCCTAAACAAGTGTTAGCTGTTGTAAAATCGAAAGCTAATGAAAAATCTAGAATAGTTTTGTCGTCTGTATTTTCTTCCCCCAGACCATAGCCCCCATGCATACTCTTGTATCCTCTAGATGCACTCCCCACACGACCATTTAAGTCCCCTCCTAAGAAAACCTTTTTTTCCTAATGGTATTCCTTGAATTAAACCTTCTAAATCCTGTCAGAATCTTATCTTGCGGTGATCTTCTATCCCTACTTGTGGTGTATAAGCATCAATAACATTAAAAGTGTCCCGATCCACTTCAAACTTCAGAGCTATGATCCTATCTCCTAACCTTTATACATCTCCAATATCATTCTTCCTACACTGATCTACAATTATGCCTATCCCATTTCTAGATTTTGCCTTGCTAGTGTACCACGACTTAAAACCCAAAGTGTCCAAATCCTTTACCTCTTCTCTACCTACTTAGTTTCTTGTAGGCACATAAATTTAATCCTCCTCTTAATCATGGTGTCTACTATTTCCGTTGATTTACAAGTGTGCCTACATTCTAAGTTCCAAAACGAATCCTACTCTCGTGAACTAGCTTCTTTACCCACACTCATTCATGAAAATGCGGGGCAACCCTTGCTTATTTTTCACTGCACCCAGGCATTGTTGCGGTGGTTATTGCTCATTTGATGCTATACTCGAGCAATACAACATGTTACTTAGGGGCAATGACCTAGCATTAACAGTATCATGTCGTATGTTCATGTCATGAAGATTCGACAAGGTTTTATGTTGGTTGTCACTGCCTAAGACAACCCTCCTCTTTTTTCCGAGTTTGGGACCGGCTATGTAAAGATTTGCCACAAAGCACCACATAGGTTGAGTTGATGTTTTCAATGAAAATTTAAAAATATGCAAAACTGGGTCATGATTTTATTTAGAATATTATATATATATATATATATATATATATATATATATAAAACAATTCAGGACTGTTTATTAACAAACCTCACTGGATCAGTGGTGGAGTGTGCCTCATTCCTTGCAGTAAGCTGGGTCTGAATCCCAATCTGAGCATTCTGAAATTTCATGGAATAAACGTTGACTGGTTCACGTGGTTTGACCAGTTTGTAGGCGGGTTACTGGTTCAGTAACCAGTTTTCATTCATCCAGTTTTCAAACATTGACCCGACCAGTCTATATAGACCAAATCTCGATTAACCTGGTCTGACCGACTTGTCCAGTTTGGTTTCCAAAACTATGGTCATAACCCATGTTGCACTAGGAAAAGGTTAGTCCTAGTTTCTACTACTGTTTATTCACCGAGAGATGTAGTAAGAAGCATCTTGTTTACATAGCAGTAGTTCCACCCCTTGTTCATTCATTGGGGGAACTTGTTAACAGATTTGTGTACTTCGAGGTCACAAAATGAAATGGAACAAAATTAAAACCAAAGATGGTAGAGCATAGCCAAGCTTTGTACTTTGGGTTTGTGGTACAGACTGCTTAAAGTAAGAGGTAAAAGGGGACAACTTCTTTGGTGGAGGGTTGGACCTTGAAATTTCCTAGATGAATCCAGAGGGAGCTTCGGACAGCTTCTGAGATGTTTGCCTTTCAGACATGTCTTATACTGATGCTTTATTATAGTCATATTTAATACATATTGTCTTGATTGCATTTTCTTGTGGCTCAAGAAGTTGAATCAGTATCTTGTTTCTTTTGTTAATTCATGTACATCACATGTTGTCATCTCCTACATATATTAACAATATATTAGTAGTTATGGGCACTTTATCCGCTTTGTTACTCCTTTTTAGTTAGTTGTTCTTACAAGAGTTCTCATTTGATTATAGAAGTTAGTAGAGGAAAAGGACAAAAAAGTAAAGGAGTTGCAAGATAACATTGCTGCTGTAAGTTTCACTCCCCAAAGCAAGATGGGGAAGATGCTTATGGCTAAATGTAGAACCCTGCAGGAGGAAAATGAGGAGATTGGGAATCAAGCTTCCGAGGGGAAGGTGATGCTATCTCATTTGCTTTTTGCTTCTAAATTCTGTTTGTCACTGTTTTCTTTTCCATTCATGTACACAATATAAAGCTTAATGTGCCTAATGTATTTTATGTTATTCATTCTGGATTGATGGTTATTTTTTTCCCCTTGCCGTGCAGATACATGAATTAGCGTTGAAACTTGCAATGCGGAAGTCCCAGAATGCACAACTCAGAAGTCAATTTGAAGGTTTGTTGAACGACATTTATTTCAGTATGTTTGGGCTTCTGGCTTTTTAATCCTTTGACTCTTGCACCAGCTGCTCAGTAACTGCTAGTGTGCTGTGTCACCTTTCGTATCAGATTTATATGCATTTACTATAATCACGTAATTATCTTTCGAAACATATTGAGGTATAGAATCAATAATAGTTTTAGTGTGACTGTTAAAGTAATCATTTGAAGTATAATTGATTATAATCAGAATCTGTTTTTGTTTGGGCATGTTTGCTGAAAATCGATTTTAAGATAATCTATTTTGTTTGGATGGTGTAAAAAAAATCACTTTTATAGAGTATATTACGAAAAAGGGTATGAAGTTATTTGTATAATTTAATAATACTTGTTTGGAAGTTAGTTTTGTAGGGATAAATAAGAAAGAGAGTTTTGAAAATGAAAAATAATCAAATCACAACAATTTTAAGTTAAAACAAATTAGATGATATAAATAGCTTTTTTCCCTCAAAAAAAAGTTTTTTTATAAATTTAAGCTATTTGCCAAACATGATAGATTGTGTATGAAATAACTTTTTAACTAAAAAACAGCTGGAATGGAAAAAATCAATCTTTCCCAAACATGTTCAGAGTAGTGATGTGTCTATAAAATTCGAGATTGTGAGGGTTGAAAATCTCTGTTGATTTATCTATATCGCCATACATTGACAATGTTTGCAGCATTAAACGTCAATTTTATCTACAGGGTTGCAGAAGCATATGGAAGGACTGACAAATGATGCGGAAAGATCAGATGAAATGGTTTCACTTCTACTATCCTATTTTTTTGTTATTTAAAGATTGCAATGCATGTCCAGTTATGAAATGCTTCCTCATATGAAATAATATAGGTTTAATTACTCTGCAGGTTCCCAAACTATTTGAGAATTTTTAAATAGGTCATTGAACTAAAAAAATTTGTACTTGGGTCCCCAAACTTTGATATACTTTGTAATTGGGTCTTTGCACTTTTAAACGTTTATAACGGATCCCTGAACTTGTTAATAGTTTGTAATTAGGTCATTGGGATATGAGACATTTTTAAAACCTTTGTTATTGTGATGATCCAATGGTTCTATTAACCTCCAAGACCGACAAGAAATCTTGAAAGAGATTTATATGGTGCTCTAATTACATGGTTTTTCTCCTACCTTAGGAACCTAATTACAAATTATTTACAAGTTTAGGGACTCAATTACAAATGTTTAAAGTGTAGGGATTTAATTACAAAGTATTTAAAAGTTCAGGGACTCAATTATAATTTTTTTAGTTTAGGGACCTATTTAAAAATTAAAAATTTTCAAATAGTTCGGGGACCAACAGAATAATTAAACCAATAATATATTTGTGGAAAAATGGTGAAAATTATTGTTGGGGGAGGATCCATCGACTCAGGTGAAAACATTAGGGAGGTCAACTATTGTGTCAGGAAAAGGTTTAGATGGCATAAATGAATGCAATATGAATTAAATGAATGCTTATGAGATTAATAGAAGAAAAATTCTACATAACTTTTCCAAAACTGATAATATAATTGCTTCATAAATAAATATAGAATCTTGAATCTAAAAGATTAAGAGAATGATGTTTTTATTATATACTTACACTGTCAACCAATCAGAAATCACAGTATGAGTGACTTTTAAGATAATTAGGATAAGGGTTAAATATTTTAGCTTATGTGTCAATTTTTGATTGATTGACTGTATAAAAAATCTTTACACTGACAGTGTATATCAATTAAATCCAAAAAGAAAACCTAATATCTTATTCAAACTTTTTTATGCCATGTTCTTATCTTTCAGTAACGTTATAGAATTTAAGGTTTAAGGTCCTTGCTAGAAAATAGAGGTGAGGTTTTTAAATGGAAACTTTTTGTGAAGTCTATTTTCATCCCACTGAAAAATATTTTCGAAGGTTGGTGCAGAAAATATTAAATTTGTAAACGCCCCCCATTTCTGAAACCGACATAGCTAGCCCCAAAACTTTTTAGCTTTGTTTGGCGTGACACTTGTGTACTTTGTAAATGTGGTTTGCTCTGTGCATTTTAATTGTTTTCACATGTTTGGCAGCAAAACTTAAGGGACGTTACCATATTTTGGAACTAATTGATACAAGCTAACTATCATTCCATTACTTCCGTCGGAATGAAATGACATGATACTTAAGCTGAGCCGACATTCTGGATGTTTCTTGTTGAGATGATTTTGTAATTTTGCCTGTATGATAGTTAATTAATACGGAGTAATGATATTTGCACATAAATTATTCCTCAGAGACCCAACAGTCACTCATCGCCATCTACTTTTTTCTTATTTTTTCCCCTTCAATGACTTGGGCTGGTTTTTGAGTGCCATGCACAGATATTGCCGGTGTAATTAGAGTAATATTGTAAAACAAGTTTTTAGTATCTTATATCTAGTAATTTTATAAGGAAGTTTTTTAGAATTTAAATTTGATTCGATGTTAAGTCTCTTTATCTCTCAGTCAATAAAAATGCCACATCATTAGTAATTAATGTTTTTCAATTTCGGTACAAATTTTTTAACTGTTTTTAATTAGGTGGCATTTGATAATGTTAAAACTCATTTCAATTAAGTGATAATGCATAAGTTTTTTTATTAACACTGTCATCTACACATTCCTTAAAATATCAGTTTAAATAATATATTTAAATATAAAACTTAGGTGGGATAAATATGTTTTTAGTCTCTAGAAAATTAATGGATTTTGATTTTGGTTCCTATCAAATTTTTTTCTTTGGTTTTCATCCCTCTGAAATATATAATTACTAATTTTGGTCACGATAAAATAAACAATTTTGATTTTGATCCCTTTAAATTTGTTTTTCTTTGGTTTTTATCTCTCTAAAATTTAATATCATTGTTTTTGTTCCCAACATTCATTTTAGGGTAGATAAATATAATTCATTTTAGGGTTTAAGAAAATTTCAGGGGAATCATATGCTAACTTGACACCATAGAGGTTATTGGGGTGTCACTTGGGATGAACATATGATCTTCTGTTAGACACATAAGTAGTTAATGAATGTCATATGACAGTAGGGATCAAAAATAACGATTTTAGATTTTAGAGGGAAAAAAATCAAAGAAATTTTTTACGGGGATCAAAACTAAAATTTCCTCATTTTATGAGGACAAAAAAACATATTTAACCCAACTTAGTTTTTAACTTCAACGTTTGATTCTTCTAAAATTAATGTTTCCATAAATTCTTACATCGACTATCCTGTGACACTTAAAATCTTATAAGCAATCAACAATGATTGGTGCGGGGGTCTTGTCATATATATGCGAGGTAGTACTGAGTACTTAAATGGATTTTATGCAGGTTCTTATGTTGCAAGATAAATTGGAAGAAAAGGATCAGGAGATTCAAAGACTGAAACAAGAGCTCCAACAAAAAACCTTGATGGAGGAGGGAAAATCAGATGCAGCATTTAATCGGAATGACAGTGATGAGATGATACCTGGGGAAGCTGCTAACTAATCACATTAGACTTTAAAGATTTTTGTAGGAAACAGTTAATTATTTCATTTTTAAATTTTCATTGATGGTTGTATATACTATTAATTTTAATTGAACAGACTATTTTTTGGAAGATAAATGATTTTGCTCCTGCCCTGAATGGAGACAGTCCTCATTATTGAATTGTGTTAAATGTAATATTTTATGGTGCTTGGTTCGTTACGATGGAACTACAATTGTTTAATAACTTTCTAGGAGTCAAATTCAAGATTAAGTGCCTGACACTGTAAATAGCTCCAGGGCTATGTTTGGTTTGAGGGAAACTAGAGGGGAAATTTTGTAAGAGACCTTTTAGGAATTTGGGTATCTTTAGTTGACTGGTTAATGAGATAGGAAAAAATTTAGGGCAACTTATTATACTCCATGTAAAAGTGGAGTCACCTTTCCAAAATCTCCTCTCACCAACTCAACCAGTTCCCCAACCCCAAACCTCTTCAGATGCCCCAATTTGCCATTATAATGTCTTCCAAAAATGAGTTGCATAGAGAGAAATAAATGGGATAGATCATGAGGAGGAATGCAAATCTGGGCAGCCACTGCAGTGAGTTTCTAATTGCTGCCCCGATCTCGAACGGAGACGCCAATTTCCTTAAATATATTATGCAATCACTAATCATTTAAGCCCATTAACAACCGCCACTCTTTCCATCGTTCACATTGACAACCATACAAGATGAAAACAAAATCTCTAAATATTTACAATAAAATAAATGTTCAAAGTAGCTATCGCCTTTGGTGCTACTGATAGATAATATCAATCACCGGAAACGGCGGCAAAAACTTGATTGGATCTTGGCAAGTGTATCAGATTGAAGCAAATAATAAAACGGTGAGTATCGAATATCGTTATCAGAGATTGGGTAACCAAGTACAAATTCGCAAGTGCAATGTCTATTTAAACGATCAATTAAGTGATGGTGAAGGTAATTAAAATAATTATGTTGGTTGTGGCTTCATACTCAAGAAGAGGGTGAATTGAGTGATTAAAACTTTTCAAAATTTTCTTCTCAAAAACCAACTTTTTAACAAAACAAGTTTTTCGCAAAAAGTTTGTAAACCTTTGAATGAAAAGAATGTTTTTTTACAAGTGATTAACAATATTAATAACTTTCAAATACAATGCATAAACTCAGATCACAATACAAATATCAATATTGAAAGAGTTTAGGAGAGAGAAAACATACATACAATTCATCTTGGTTCAGCCACCAAACCACTAGGTGACCTAATCCAGTCATCACTTCCACTGTGAGTTTTGTCCATTATAATCCAAGCTTCAATCAGATGCTTGTTGACCTTTTCATTCAAGAGCGTTTTTCACCTTGTTGGGATACCTCGCCCTTGTGAATAAGCCTCTACAACAATTCTTCCACAAGAATTCTAAGGGATGCCTCACCCTTACAACAACGGAGAGCATACTCACTCTCAACTCGGAAAGATTGTGTTTTCAATATCTCAAAAGATTGATACACAAATTCAGAACCTATAAGATAAACTCACTTTTTCACCTTTTGATATCTCACAAATCAATACTTCGTAATCTGTTTTTCTCAGTGAAATTGTTTTGAAAATATGTTCCCTTTATGCCCTTATATATTGATTTCAAAAATATAAACATTGGGAATTAAGATAAGGTCAGTTAGAGTCAAATAAATTCTGCTTTTCAATTTCAGAACCACAGAAATCGATTTCCTTTTTGCATAAATCGATGTGTTAATCAAGAAATGTATTTATAAGCATCAGTACATCGATTTTACTCTTGAATAAACAACATATGTTCCTGAATAAATCGATTTGGTTCTTGACTAAATCGATTCATAATGTAAGTCAAAGAGAGTGCTAAACTCGTCATACTTGATAAATTGATTCACAACCTTATGCATCGATTTATTCATTTGCAAAAGCCAATGTATAACTTCTGACTTATCTTATAAATAGATGTACAACATCTGTAAATTGATTTAATTGATCTAACTATAAAAAACAAACATTCTATTATACAATATACACAGATGCATAATTTGCATACACAAATGTATAAATGCGTTTCATGCATTGTTAAGCTCTTGATTTGAAATATACACTGGTGTATCAAAGTTATACACAGATGTATAGCTTTCATCAAAATTCTAAAATCATTTGAGAAAACATTTTGATAAAACAGATTGTTTCATAACTTTATAAGATCCATTTTTCATGTCTTATTAAGAGGTATCATAAGATTTGTAAGTTTGTTATTTCTTACAAAAGCATCTATTACCAACTTATACTTGAATAAGGTCTTGATGCTTTGTAACTCGATATTCCTCTTGATCTTTGAACTCTCTTCAGGATTCTTGTTTTTTATCTTCATTTGACTTCTAAAATCTATTTCTTAAACCTTCTAGGCAATATGATTAGTCATCAAATAATTTAACACTACGTAGGATTGTCACTACAAAACTTCAAATAAAGAATATACTTACAAATTAAACTAACAATTAAAGAAAGCAAATTCAAATTTAACTATAATTCTAATCTAAGGATTGAATTCAATTATGAGAAAGCTCTAAGGATCCGATTTCACCTATGTTAATCTAATTTGGTGCAATTATGTTAACCCTTCTTAATTCTGTATCAATTACCTTTGTCAACCAAGAGTCCTAAGTTATCCTAGTGCCTCTCTCAAGTACTCTAAAAAATACCCATTAATTACTAACCATTTATATCTCTATGACGATCAATTACGAAAGGATTCATTAAGTTCTTGGACTCTCGATGAAGGTTGCATAAAGTTCCAACGGTATATCTTATCTGCATTAACCCTATGATTTTTTCTCAATACTCTTGACACATAAATCTCCTCTCAGTCTCATTATGATTGGTAGTTCATTCAATTAGTGGCAGTTAGTTGAAAGCATTAAGCATAAAGAATAAAACACAAAAGCAAGATATTTGAAATCAAAGAATTAAAATAAAGCAACCAAACCGTCAAAATACGGTTACATCATCTCTCTATAATAAGAGGTTCAGTTCATGATTGAAGGAAATAAAACAATAAAAATTATAAACAAACTCATCGTCGATCAAACGTAATAGAAACAACAAATCCGAGCCTCGAAAGGAGTGAGACAAAGCTCCAAAAGCAAAAGATCTAACCCTAATTTCGTATAGAAAAGAGGAATATATACTTTTTGGTAGTGCACGATCTGTGAGGCGGATGCAATTTCATGGGGCGAGACTTAAGTTCTAAGCCCAACCCAAAACAGAGTCATTCACGGGGTGAATGTGAATCCTCAAAGTGGATGGCTCAAATATAATCCTCTTCCAGCTCTTCCTCTTTACTCTTCATCTTTGCTTCCAACCTTCACTTTTCCTAAGATTCCAGCACAACTCCTAAAATTGACAAAAGACACAATTAACAAGAATGACTCAAATTTACTATTTAAAATGATATTCAAGATAAATGACTCAAAACACAACTTGATAAATTCAACTTAACCGATCTAATCTATTGAAATATATAAATAAATCTAGATAAGCCAGCAGATTATCAAGAATACTCAGAAAGTTCATTCAATCATTATAAATATTTGAGTTCATCAAAAGTTAGGATTATAAGCTCATCAGGCATCTGGAAACTCAATAAAATGCTAGGAAATGAGGTAAAAAGACTAACGAGGAAAGAGAAACAAAAAATTGAAAAGTAACAATAGCACAACACTCTTAACTTAAACGAACCTAGAACTATAGAGCTTTGTGCCTCGGCACAAATTCTGGTGTGCCTAGGTGCAGACCTTGGCACAACTTCTGAAGCACCAAGGCACAATGATTCTTTTTTATGAAATGGTCAACGAGATGCACATCTTGATCATATGCCAAAGGCTGCACCTGGGCATTGACTTATTTCACTTATGAGGATTTGGGATCCATTCTCTTCCTCACTTAAAGCTTGAGAGAGAGAGAAGAAGTATTGAGAAGAACCTTGAAACTAGAGAGATGGTTGGATGCTTGTGGAATCAACTCTTGGGAATTTGACTAAGGATTCACTCATCAATGATCATCACTAGCTCCTTGAATCTCTATATCTATTGATTTGTTTGTGTACATGGATCTTCTTTTGGTTGTGGTTTCTTTCTTTGTTGTGGATTGCTAATTTTGTAGTTAGGGGATGTTTTCGATTCCATATGGATCGATATTTCACAGATATTTGTTAATGAATGAAATTTTGTTTACCTAATCATATGCTTATGGATATAATTGATTGACCACCAATTGATTTGGGGCTTTTCCTTGAATTGGACATAGGAATAGGAAAATGGGACCATGATTTGGGAATGCATGTTCAGGTGAGTTGATTAGCCAATATGATAGATACATACCCATTGGCCATGTATTGAAATAAGTTCTAAATGAGTTGAAACCGCTTTGAATCACATGGACAACTAGTGAATAGTGAACTAGTGATAAATGCACATTCAAGTAAGACATAGACTCCTGAATAAAATTGGTTTCGACTAGCAAAATTAATTCATTAACAATTGCTTGTTTGGTGTTCTTAGTCCAAGTGAAGTAGTAGGTGAAGATAGACCTCATAAGCTTTAAATTCGTTGTTATCTCTCCCTAGTGTTAGTTTGTTATTATTGGATACTTTTATTATTTTTGAATTTTTCTTCTATTATCAGTTTTCGTATTACATAAACCTAATTTAAAGTAATTAACAGATTGCTAAGCCTAAAACACACATTAAAATCAAATCCATATTGAAATGATACCTGAACTCTTATCATTGTATTTCTTACTTGACTTGTACATATATTATTGCCTAAGTTGCTTAAAATTATATTATGCTGAAATTTACCCTTACACCATTTTATATCGAGATTTGAAGAGTTTCAGAAGTATGATAGAAGTTGGGCTTATAATTTATTGTAATAATACTAATGTACATGTCCACCTATTATCTTAGGTTATCTCGCATATATCATAGATCAATATATTTATTAATTTTTGGGAGAATTTAAACTTTTTGAGTATTCCAAGAGTGATAAAAGACGTCACTAAACTCTAACACGACATTGTAAATGATATATGTGAAAAATATGCAGCATTAGACTTCATTTCTCTATCCTTCACCTAATACTTAAAATTCTATAAGTATGCCCAACAACATATGCCAAACATTAAGAACATTAGGGATAAATAAGAAACAATACTTTTTCATTGATAAAGGAACAAATCAAGTATTGAACATAATAAGGTAAAGAGTTTCATCATAATTCTAAAAAAAGGTGATTTTCCACACATGGCAGTTAAAGCACATAAAAACTTAAAATAGAGATACAATCATGAATTAATCCTAAGAAAAGATAAAATAAGAGGAGAAGGAGAAGAAGGAGGAGAAGAAGAAGAAGGAGAAGGACAAGAAGGAGAGGGAGAAGAAGAAGAAGGAGAAGGAGAAGAAGGAGAAGAAGGAGGAGAAGGAATAGGAGGGGGAGAAGAAGAAGGAGAAGGAGAAGAAGGAGAAGGAGAAGGAGAAGGAGAGGAGAGAAGGAGGAGGAGGAGGAGGAGGAGGAGGAGGAGAAGAAGGAGAAGGAGAAGGAGAAGAAGAAGAAGTGTATATGCTTAGAGTAAAAATAAACTTTAATTCGACAAAGACATTTGGCAGTGTCAAGAGTGAGGGTTGTTCATTTCGTCAGAAAAGATTTTATAAATTGTTGACCAAGTCCCAAATGGATGATAGAAGACAAGGAGCTTCATGTTAGGAGGACATGTGGAATTGCGAAGTTGATGATATTTTCGACAAACATGAGTTTGGCAAAAAGTTTTTAATTTGTCAAAGAAGTTCATTTGTAATATGAGCCTTGTGTAGAAGTTTGCCAAATGTTGAACATGCTACTAGACATAATGAGCTTGGTGAAGAAATGTTAAGGGCAGATCATTCTACCCTTTTGACAAATCGGCTTCAATGAGAGTTACCGTGTAATGGTTTCACCAAAGTTTTCAATTTGTCGAAAAGAATGGTGATATTTTAGACATAGTATGAGTTCGATACCAAAATCTTCAATTTATTGAAGAGAATGGTTATACTTTCAAGGAAAAATGAGTTTGACAACAGCGGCTTCAATATGTCAAAGAAGTTCAATATGCTAAAATTGATGATGTAAATGTTGAATGCAAAGCCCCTCACTCTTTCGATAAGATGATTCCGAAAAAATTGTGGCAAGTGTCGAAGATTGAGCATGAGTACATGAATTGGCAAGAACACTTAACAAAACCTCTGAAAGTCACTTGGAGCTTTGACATCAAAAAGGTTGTTTGCAAACTTGTCAATATCTTTATATATATATATATATATATATAAGTAAGGAACAAATGGAAATAGGTCTAGGATTTTTTTAGGGTTACTTCAGGGTATTTCTATAATATTTAGTAAGGACAAAATGGGTATTAGATAGTTTATATAGGGATATTTTTGATAAAATAATATAAAGTATTAATTTTTAAATTAACTCTTCATTAACCCATTGTTTATTGGAAGTTGTAATATTTAGCAATCTTACTTTAGGTTTTTGTTATTATTTAATTTCTAAATAATGTTCCCCACGTATATTACATATTGTTTTGATTATTTAATTATTTCAAATATTATATTCATTTTATTTATATTATTTAGTTTTTTTTTACCCCAGATTTTTTTTATTTTTAGATTGTTTCTTTAATAATTTAAATTATTTAATTTGTAAATAATTTTTTTTTGTTTTCTAATTTAGTTTGTTTTAAATATTTAATTTAATCAATTATTTATTTATTCATAATATAATATAATGTTGGGTTGTATTAACGTTCATAACCCAAATCATCAATATTTTCACTAGCCTTGGAAAACTAATTCTGTATACAAAACGTTCACAATGTTTGTAACCTCAATAAAGACTGAGACAACCCCGTCCTAGGAGGTCCCATTGGTGACCCCACTTATAATTATTAGCGTTATAGTGTAGCGTAGTAGTATAAAATTTGCGAAAATATTAAAACATACAATACATACTGATACCATAATAAAGTATGCATACATAATAGTACTGGCTCCATCAATAGAGCCTACAACACTGATGCAAAATATAAAAGACTTCAGAGTACAGCAAATAAAACTAAAAACATAACAACGGAAATAAAGGCACATCAGAGATCCTCTCCTAGCGCTCAAGGTCCCCCAGCATTGGGATCCGAGGCTCTCCCGCCGGCATCAGGCTCAACAAGTATACCGCCAATCTCCTCTCGAAACTCTTCATCAGGGTCTTCTCGTACAGTTGAGAACAAAGAAATACAACATAGAAAAGTACAGGGGATAAGAAACAGTAATATGCCATACATGAGAAAAACAGCGATATAAATAATGTATATAGATAGCAACACACCAAATCACAACAGTGACAACCAAACAACTTCCGGATAATTTTTCCCTTAACTACTATCTCTCACACTCATGCAACTAACGACTATATGGACGCGATCACGACGCGACATCCCCAACGGATCATGGTTTCCCAATCATCACTATACCACACCCATAAAGTAGGGTTCGGTCTAAAGCCCGCAGATGCAAATCGTCTCATGGATACAACATATTCCCCCGCCCGCAGGCCAGGTCGGAATATTCGCCCATCAACAACGTAACTTACGGTAACGACATGTTCCCCCGCCCGCAGGCTAGGTCGGAGCATTCGCTCGTCCGTTAACAACTCAACTTTCGGTAACGACATATCCCCTGACCGTAGGCTAGGTCGAGATATTCGCTCGTCCGTCTACGATTCGACTAACGAGTACGACCACCTCCCCGCAGGTAAGATCGGAATCGACCTTACGCCAAACTAATTGATACGACCATCTCCTCGCAGGTAAGATCGAAATCGCCCGTATGTCAACACAGTGATGAATAACAACTATGCAACATGAATCTCACTGACTCATCTCAGGATCAACACTTAGTGCCTCAACCACGACTTGTGTGTATATATATATATATATATATATATATATATATAACCTCGACTTTCTCACCACACATTCATCACCCGATTTATCAGAAATCATTGCCTAGTTCTACTCAGACATCAGCAGTCACAACAGACATCAACAACAGCCAGAATATATATTCAACAGTAAAATCGACTTACAAATAAATAACATTTAATCAGTTATAGCATATAATAGACATCATACACATATCACATATAATATATCAAATATCCAATCACAGCACAGACAACCTTTATGTGCAGTAAAATCAACCTAACGGTCAAATGACCTCTAGTAGGGTTTGGGACGTCCTACGCATATCAATATATATTATTTAAAGCTTGCCTCCCCGACGATATTGTGGTTCTTTCCCCCACCTTAGTGATTTTCCCGAGAGATTCCAAATGCGGCTTCGCAACAGTTAATCGAGTGGGCGATCGAGCGTTCGAGTCCTGTCAGGTTCTATACAGTAAAACACAACCAGAAATTAAAACAGTTAAATCAAAAACTACCTAATCTTTAGGATTAGCTCTTGCCCTTATTTAATTAATTAGGCTAGAGATGTTGAAATTCTACCAACTCTTGGATCAATGACCCATAAGCATACCTAATACATAATCAATGATTAATTATCAAAGATTTGAACCAAAACCCCTTAAACCAACAAAGTAGGGTTTCGGCCATCACCATGAAAAATAGGTGAGAGTTTGATTTGGCCTCCTAATCACTTGGATTACATGATTAAGGGATGAAATAGGTGAAATCGAAAACAATGAGCAAAAAGAACCCATTTTCCCCTTAAGCACCCATTCGGCCTTCCCTAGAAAATTAGGCTAGAGATCTTATTTGATTTCAAGCTCTTGGATTATGATATTAGGGGATGATACTAGCTCATAGAAATTGGTTTGGCATCAAAATGATTTTTCTACAATTTTCTAGAGATTTTTGAAGTTTAGATCTAGAAATTGAAATTCATGAAAATCAATGGAGAAAAATAAGATTGAGAGCTCAAAGATGAAATCTATATCTCCTAGGTGATAGAGGAGGATGAGAGGAGCAACTTTGCTTCACAAATCACCTTGAAAAAGTTTGTAAAGTTGAGTGAAAATGAAGTTGAAAATGGAGGAAGAAAAGAGAAATGGAAGAGAAGAAGAAGGAAGAAAAAGAAAGCGAGGGGAGAGAGAGAGAGAAAGGGATCAGAGAAATAGAGGGGAGAGAGAGAGAGAGTGAAGATATTTTCTTGAATTTTCTTAAGAGTTAAGAAAAGTAAAAAGGGTAAAAAGGTAATTTAGTAAAAAGACCAAGGGCAATTTGGTCATTTCGCGTCCCGATATTTTGAAAATCTTCACAACACTAGTAGGAGTCCCCAAATAATTTATCATAACCTTGGTATGAAAATTATTGGCTCAAGGTTCTCGAAAAATCCTAAAATAGCTCGAATCGTCTCCTAGAATGATTATCGGCCCAAATATAATATATTATTTTTAGGGATGGGAATAGGCTAGGCCGAGCTAGGCCTTGACAAGCCTGAGCCTGGCCTTTGTTCCAATCTCATGGCCTGAGTCTGACCTATTAGCCTGATATAGGCCAATTTTTAAGGTCTGGCCTGGCCTAGAAGCCTATTGAAAAGCCTACTTTCCAACAAGACCATTAAATATGCCTCCACCTATAAATAGGTCATAGGCCTTCACTTGTAAATAGGCTTGTAAGCCTCTAATGAAAAAGATGTTGGTAGGCATATACAGATAAATAGATCGGTAGGCCTTCACAAATAAATGTGCAAATAGATCTCTACATTTAAATGGACCAATATGCATTTACTTTCAAATATTATAAATATTATAAATAATATATTATAGTATTATATATTAAATTATATATTATATATGTGTGTGTTAAATAGGCCGACCTGATAGGCCTAATAGGCTTTTTTTAAAGCATTAGCCTGGCCTTTTTAGCTATATAGGCTTTTTAAAAAGCTTTAACCTGATCTTTTTTTTTAAATAGGTAGGCCCCTGACGAGCAGCCTGGCTTATTCCCACCCCTAATTATTTTCATTTTCGAACGTCATGACGAACTTTTTCGAAAATATAGAAAACGTGATTCTAAGACTGACTATCTCGTTCACAGGTCCAAATTAGGTCTCGATTCTAGTAAAGCACTACTGTAAAGGAAAAACGTAGACCGGGCTCCGTCTAAGTTTTCAACCCAAAACTTAACCATAGTTTCCCTCAATAAAGACCCACATTATTTTCATTCAATTCAATACGGTTATAATATTAGCATAAGTTTAGTGGTTATTAATTTGTGAATCCTCGATTATTATTGCTTAGAAACGTTACCCATCTGGCTACCTAGGTGCAGGTTCTTTATTCCCCTATTTAAACTCACTAAAGAATACTGCTTCGACTCAACCTATTGCCAAAAGAAGGTAAGATATTTCTGCACAAACTTTCTTTTTAGTTCATATTGTCAAGATATTTCTCCCTGCTCAAGCATCCCTTTTAAGAGGTATATATTGGTAATAATTTTTGTTTTGGGAATAATATCTCACCTTCATTTCTTTTCCTCTTCCTAGACTTTACATTTTGTCATTTTGTATTACAACTCTTTTATGAAAATGTACCATTTCAATTTTTTTTTTGTGTGCAGTTTATGGTGATTAGAGATGGTTTATTTCATCACCCGTCTTAGTTCCGGAAAGGATTAATAGGTATGTTATGCAAGCTTTATCTCTTCAATTTTGAACTTACATGGTTTGGGTATTTTGAATTTCTAGGTTTGAATATGTTTTCAATTCTAGGTATTCTTTGCATTCATTTGTTCATTTGTGTTTTTTTGCAAATTATTTTATGGGGTCAACTGATTAGCAAATGAAGGTATATTAGTAGTTTTTAATATCTTTTTCATTTTGTGATTAGTTTTGTATCTATTCACTGTCAGATTTAGTAATGAAATTGAAAAGGAGAAAAATTATATGTACCTGTTTTTTGTTGTATCATAAGTATGCTTTGATGGTAGTGATAGCGAGAACATCCAATTTGAGGGATCATTTATATGGAAATGATTATGTAACCCCTCTTTGGAGTGGTGAGATAGAGATGAATTTCTATTTCATACAAAACCAATAGCATGAGTTAATCAATTATTTTATTTCATTTATTATAATCAAATTGAATGAGTTCTTTGGATGGGATTTAAATATATCAATTTCTCATGCAAGTTATCATGGTATTATGTGTGAGGGAATGGAGAATCATATTCATGACACATATTGAATTGGAGAGCAGTGTTAAGATAAAATGCCAAACAGTATATAGTTGACTCATGAGTGAAGAATATATATCCTTTTATATATTTAATAACAAATATTTATAAAAGATAAAAAATTGTAACTATATATAAATTTATTTTCGTGTCATGCATGGAAAAAGTTCTCTATTGTATTATGATGAGAAAAGTGAAGATTCATTATTTGCTGGATTATCAAAATAAGGTTTCATTACTTTTACATGAAATTTGATGGTTGTATTATCTGTCTTTTATAATTGGCTGACTAATATAAAAAAATTGATGAGAATTTCGTAGACAATTAAGAAAACATGACTAATACCATTAAATAGTGTTATAGGCATTACATTAACCCCTTTAAATATATACTATCATTAAATATTTAATTGTCCGGCTCTTTTTGCTATATATTTTTGTAAATGCATGTTATATTAATTTCATAATTTTAATCATTTTAATACTATGATTAAGGGGGTAGACATTAAAGAGTATAAGGTATATTATAAACTCTTTTAATTAAATATGTCCATAATGTTACAATATAAAACCTTTCACGTTACATCAACCCCTTATTTAAGGTATTAAAAAATAAAAATATTTAAATTATAGTATCTTTAAATACTCCCAAGTTTGGCAACACAATTACATCCTTACAACTTCTAATTAAACATGAGTTAAAACTCAAAATAGGTGTTCCTATTATTTTGTTAACAAATATAAAACAATCTTCTTCTTTTTTTAATTTTGAAAATTGTTTAGATTACGAGAACACACGCTCCATTACAAGGTTAAGAAAGACCACCAACATATATGATTATTTATTGTAAAATTTACATACTGTCATATTTAGTCAAAGCAACTAATTTAATACAAATAACTTAATTGTGTCCAATTTTTTCTAATTTAAATAGAACTCATACATGTCTAAAAAAAATAGAACTCATATCGTTATATCACACAAATATTTAGAATTTAGAAATATAACTTATAAATAATAGGTTAAATTACAATTTTCGTCCCTCAAGTTTTTCATTTTGGCGAAAATGGTTTTCCAATTATTTTTTTCGCATATTTAATCCTCCTAAAATTCAAATGTTACGAATTTGGTCCCCATATTTTGTATTGCACTTTTGGTCCCCCAAAATTGTGAGTTTTTTTTATACTTTTAGTCTCTAAAAATCATGGATTTTGAAAAAATGGAAGACCAAAAGTGCAAAAAATCCATAAATTTAGGGAACCAAAAGTGCAATTAAAAAAATATAGGGACCAAATTCGTAACATTTGGATTTTAGGAGGATTAAATTCGCCAAAAAAAATTGGGGGACTATTTTCGCCAAAATGAAAAACTTGGGGGATAGAAAGTGCAACTTAACCTAAATAATATTATTCATACTCATGATTATCCCATGTATCGCATAGGTACGGGTGCTAGTAAATTGAAAATGGACTGTTAGTGAAGGTGTAAATAGTATCTATGGGGGAATAACCTAAGAGGAATTACCATCTTAATTGGCCTCCCAATAAATCATTAATTAATTCTAAGTAATGAAAATATCTCAATTGAATTTAAGCTTCTTAATAAATAAATAAATAAAACTTAGGCTCCAAGTTTTGCTAAATCACATGCATCCACGGAGTACAGGGTTGTGGCTACCATAAGGCAACTTAGACAATTGCCTTAAGCCCCACACTCTTGTTAACTACTATATCACATTTCCAAAGTTATCTAACATTATTCTTGACTCATTATTATTCCCAATTATCAACATATGTAACAGATTTTGTGAGTTTAGATTTTCTGCACGGTAACTTGCATCGTAACTCGTAACTTGCATTGTTATGATATACAATATTGAAAGAAAATAACAATTAAGCTCATAGGTATTTTGCTAATTGATCTCTATTTATTTAATAAAACTTCAATATTTTCTACTCAATTTTTTTTAGCTTTCTTATTCTTTTCTCTCCTTTTCGTGTTATCTTCATAACTTTTTGAAGTGAATTCTCAAAGAAGATAGCTAATATCAAATTGTTATAGTAAATAATATCGATGGGCAATTTTCTTCTTTTCCAATCGAAAGATTCTTTTTGTATTAAATATTTTCTATACATACGAGATCAATATATTTCTTCTATTGAGACCCAATTCGAACAATTTTTACAATATAAAATTTTTTTTGATTTTTTATTTGAATCCAAAAAATTTAAAACTTCGAATGATGATAAATTGCAAAAAATATTGTACTAATCTTGAAAAGTTTTTTAGATTTAGTGAACATTCTAAAATTGATGGTTTTGATTTATTTTCATAATTGAGAGTATTGAGAGAAGCATTGAGAGAAGAAAGTAATACTTCAATAGAAGTATTAAAATATGTCAAAAGATTAGATTACTTTCTAAATGCATGCATTGCTTATAGAGTATTATTGACAATACTTGCAACAGTTCCTACGGTCGAAATAAATATTTCCAAATTAAAATTACTTAAATCCTATCCGAGATCAACAATGTTACAAGATAGATTAAATGGATTAATAATGTTATCTATTGAGAGTGAAATATTAGAATTGTTTGATTATAAAACTTTGATAAATGATTTCGCAACTAAAAAAGCTAGAACAATAATATGAGAATTGATAATTTATATTACACTAAGTTTCTCTAATATATTTTTGGCTAAGACCTCAAAATTTCTAGACACGGCCCTAACGGAATACTTTCCGTTATAGGAGAATGCTAACTTACAATATTGGTTAAGGAATTAAAAAATGAAAGTTTGTATAGACGGATGGTTTCATAAATATATCAACAAATATTATACTTAATTTCCTAATATAAAATTTCCTTCTTGCCTTGTTATATCTTTTAATTATATTTTACTTTTTGTCATATCCAAGTATTAGTAATCGTATGATACATAATGAGTGTGGCTTAGTTGGTTGCGCATGTTAAGCTTGTGGTGAGTACCTCGGTTCGAATCCTGAAAAATACATCCTTGGGGAGAGACGAAGACCCTTAACTATGAGTAAGCACCCGAACGAAAATTAGTCTCATAGCAGGTCCAAAGGATCTAAGCTTATGGGTTACTCCATGGACTCACTGGAGAGTCAAAGGTTCTAATTACTGTAGGTTCCAATGAAAAAAGACTTAAATAGTCTCTTGGTCCCTTATCATGTTTTTGAAATTTATTTTGGTCCCTCAACTTTAAAAATTATCATTTTAGTTAAGCTCCCAAGAGATACTCTAGTGATTCAGTGTAGTGCTACATTAGATGTCAACAGCCACG
Source organism: Ammopiptanthus mongolicus (assembly GCA_039655645.1). Lineage (NCBI taxonomy): Eukaryota > Viridiplantae > Streptophyta > Magnoliopsida > Fabales > Fabaceae > Ammopiptanthus > Ammopiptanthus mongolicus. Next base: position 79,394,037 of record CM077345.1, read on the forward strand.
TAAGAGAAAGGTTAACACGTCGTAAGTTACATATGTTGACGGAAAAGATCACTTTGGATAACATTGATAACGTAAGGGACTAAAATAATTATTTCTAAATTTGAGGCACCAAAATGAATCTTAGAAATATGGTAAGTGCCAAAAAAAAAAAAAAAAGAAAAGGAAACTATTTAAGCCGGAGAAAAATCAGTATCGTATTATCAGTTCATCACATATTTGTTTGTATTGGTGCTTTTAAAGAGGGTATGTCTGAACTATTGGGCTGGGCCCACTCGTGTTAGGAGGGGGATGTTTTTGCCCTTTCCTATTATTCTGTGCAGAACTTGCTTGCAAGTTGAAAAGGTTCCAACGAGTGCGAGAAAGAGCAATTCAATTCAACAATAGAACTGCAACAGCTATGGATTCTGAGCCACAAAAATTGGAAAATAGCGATTCCGTCTTTGTTTGGGATGAGAAATCACAGCTTTACTTCCATGCCAGGTTTTTCTTTTTATCTGAATGATTATTCTGTTTGCTCTTAATCGTTTCGCGAACATCATGATATTTACATTTGAATTTTATGACATTGGATTTTGCCTTTCCCTTAAGCTTATAAGCTGATTTCCTTGAATCCTGTTTCGTTTTATATTCCATTTTCAAAATAATTGCCTCCTCTATAACCATTTTCGACATGCTTGGTTGAATGAAATAATAATATTAATTATTATTATTATTATTATTATTATTATTATTATGGAAATGGAATGTTCATTCCTCATTATTTTATTTTTTTTGGTTTCATATGGATATGAATGGAATGATTACTAGGTTCCTCCATTTTTATGTTTGGTATGTTAGAATGGATAAAAGTAAATATAGAGGAAATTAATATATGGTTTTTTTAGATGAAATAATGGGGATTCATTCGCTTTTATGATGGAATACCTATTCCTACAATTGATGGAATGCTAATTCCCAAGGGAATGGAATCTTCTTTTTGAACAACCTAGTCAAACATGAGAATGACTTATTTCCATTAGTTTTTCATCCCATTCCATGCACTCCAACCAAACATGTCCTTTTGTTTGGGTTGCTTTGGTAATGTGGTTCGCGTGAAGGAACGTGATAGTCTGTAGACTGTAGAGTGTAAATTACTTGTAGTTATAAATATAACGACAATGTGAGCTTATTGACACTCCCAATTTCCTATATACGCTCTCTCTAACGAATCATAGTATTTTTTAATAAAATTATGAGTATGTAATGAGGAGTTTGTATAGGTAATTGAGAGTGCCAATAGCTTGATCTATTACAACAAGCTTCCGTTAATTAAATGTAATTAATTTCTTGCAGTAGTGGATTTTACCATGACCCTAATGCTGGCTGGTACTATAGCAGCAGAGATAGTCGTTATTACAAATTTGAGGATGGGAGTTATGTACTTTTAGATTCCAATAAGGTAGGTGTAGGCTTCTAATTAAACTCCTTCTGTGATTTTTTCAAAATTAAACTCTTTAAATCATTATCATTTCAAGTTGGCATTTAAGTTCAGGATGATTGTGGAGAAACACATCTGTGCAAGGAAACTACACCAGAAAATCCTAAACAAATATATGGTAACAACAATGAGGATTGTCCTTTCTTCCTTGAAAGTGAATTTGAAGCTTACCAACAGACAGGAACCTTGGCTGATGAAGCAGCTAATGGTAAGTAATGTTAACCTGCCAACTATATTTGAATTAATTCTTGATGATCGTACTATCAAATATAGATCTGAGGTGTGTTCTGGCAAGTGCTAAAATATTACAGTATGATGATGGTAGAAAGAAGTGCAGAAGCCAGGGACAAGGGGTTACTGCCAAGTGCCACCTAGTCATGTCCCCTACATCTGCACTTAGGTTGTTTTAATGCAATTGACAATTGATTTTCTACTACTCTTGGAGCATCAACATTTTGGTGTTTCAGACATGCAGCAGTAATTAATATAACTAAGTAGCTGTCTTTGTAATAGATCCCATGAATTCCACGAGCAGTCCAACTTATGAAAACCCTCCTCCACCACCATCAGAATGGTATCTACCTTCCACATCCTTATGACATTGATGATTATACCTTCAGAATTTTTCCCTGAAAGTTAGTTAATTTGCTAATTTACAGGTTAGAGGACATGCTTATTGATCTTTACTTATCTGGCCACAACAACACAGCAGTTAGTGCAGCTGATATAGCAACAGTGCCTTTGGTAACAGATGATGGATATAACACTAAGTTAGCAGCTGATGGTTTGTTCATGACTTCCATAATTTTTTTTATACTTAAATCAATTAAATGTGATAACTAAGACAGCTCCTAAATGAATTTGTTTCCTGAATGTATAGCTTACAGCAATACTTATGAAGTGGAAGAAGGTGAGTGGATCCCAGACCCAATGGATGAAAATGGCATAGTTGATAAAACAACTGTAGATGAAGGTATAGTTTGCAGCAATACTTATGAAGTGGAAGAAGGTGAGTGGATCCCAGTTCCAGAGGATGAAAATGGCATAGCTGATAGAAATACCATAGATGAAGGTATTGGCACAAATATGCATGCTTGTGTGCTTATGTATATTCATCTGAATCTGAATGCGACAATATTTATTGTATTTTTCTGATAGCTTGTGAGTCATGACTAACTAGCATATTATATTTCAGTCTGTACACTTAGAAATAATTTATAGAATATCGTTATGATGCAAACTGTGGGAAAACTGAAAGTATCAATGGGTTGTTTCCTTGAAAAGCCAAATAACCAAACATGGGCTTGTTTCCTTGTACTATTTTAATTCATTGACCTAATTTGCTTTGAGTGTGCCGTCAAATGTTTTTCTTTCTCTGCATGGATGTTATATAATAGTTTTGATACCATGGTTGAAAGTGCATGCCACCTTAGTCCAAATGCTTGATGCATGCCATTACAGGCATCTTGTTGGATGAAGAGAAATGGCGAGCTCAGTATGGTCAAGTCATTGAATCAGGGAAAGATATAGTTTCAGAGTTTCCAATTGTGAACTTGTGGGATTGGGAAATGGTTAGAGGATCAAAAAAAGATGGAAAAGATAAGGTGGCTAGGTTGATTGGAAGACTAGTGAAACAATCAGCAAATCCTCATCCATCTATTCCTTCTGGTGGGAAATTAAGATCTGCTCCTATCTGCAAAGTACATCTCGATCTGGTACGAGTCAAAACAGGTTTGCATTTTACTCATGTATTTGTTGATGCATATCTTTCTTCATGTCACATGAGATGTAACTATTATTGTGTGATATAAGATAGATGTAATCATACACAACATGAAAACTTGTCATGCATGTGTATTTTTCATTTTGAACCTCATGTAATTTCATTTTAAAATCATGGCTGAGTTATAACTTGCAAGCAACAACAAGGTAGCTCACTGGCATGTTTTAAATTGAAGCAGTATTGGGATTTTTCAGTAAAATGATAGTACTAGAAGTACTCGCTAGACTAAATATGGCTGCTTGATGTTCTTTTATCAGGACAAGTGTACAAATTGCGAAATCCTAGTGCAAGATATTTGGCTTCCCTATCAACCTATGATTCTGCCAATCCAACAAAAGATTGGGATTTTCCTCAGTTATCATCTAATAGAAAAATCACTCATCTCTCTAGGTCCAGTAAAAGCATTGCTTCATCTTCAGATGAAATTCCCATAGAGAAGGATTTGTTAATGTTGCCAAGTCAGCTCTCTGCATCTAAGGTATGTAGTCTGATTTAGAAGTCTAACATATACTTGTTGCATTTTGTTCCTTGTATTGTAGATGGGCGTCAAACTTATAGATAAAACACAGAATGATACAAGTAGTAGGCATGGATGTCAAACATCATAACAATTGACTACTTAAGCATATAAATTATACCTTGCTCATAATTGTCCTAAAAAGTGTTAACTTCAAAACAAGTTGTGGGTTATGAAAGTGGGAGGATCAAAGAGGGAAGAGAGAATATTACAAACAAGGAGAAAAAGGTTTCTGAACATGCTTCTCTGTTCTCCTATGAACACCCTTTATATAGAAAAATTCACTGCATAAAAGGACATCCCCACAGCCTGTGAGCCTTTAATTCATTTACTCGTTTGCTATGCCAGCAAATAAAATGTCAATACAGAGATAGGGCTGCTGAAAGAAGAACCTTACATGGTGGCTATGGTAAGGGTCCAGGACAGAAGAATCTGGAAGTCAGTTATGATGATACACCATCATCACCTGTTGCTGATTGTCCACAAGAAGCAGCATCAGAGGCCTTGGAGATGACATTTGGAGCAGGTAGTTATGCCAGAAAACTTCTAGAAAACATGGGTTGGAAGGAGGTATTTTCTTAATTCTTACTGTCTTCAAGAATTTTCCTTTTTATTGATTTTTAAGAAATCTATTATAATTGCAGTTTTTCTTATTGAAATACTAACACTGCACCACTGCCGATGAGCTTGTAGCTCAACTGCCATCGGGTCATCTCTAGTATGGGTTATGAATATGATGATAATGTTAAATGTTTGATCCTCCAAAATCCTCAATAGGATAGGCTTGTTTATTGTGAAAGACGAGAGAAGACTTTCACAACCCTTAGATCAAAATTATGGGCCAGGATTAGAACACCCACTTAACAAATCACATTACCCCTCCCACCTTCTTCCTTTCCTCAACACACTATTCATTCTTCTTCCACATTCCCTTTCTCTCTTTTTATTTTGGCCTGTTCTAGCTTGAAGACTCAGTATGGCTCAAGCCTCCAGCTGGTACAAACTGGTCAGCATGAGCACTGTGGTAGAAGCTAATGCTGACATAGGTGCAGCATTCATGTCCAGTGTGCAGATTCAGTTTGGAGCTTTTCTCCTCTTCCGATGGCAATGCAAGCTGGGTTTTGCAGAGTTGCCCACAAAAAGTTTGTAGCTATTCTGGGTGTGATGACATTGTGAGACTATTGACGCTCCTAATTGCCTATTCACACTCCTCATTAATCAATCATAATTTTGTAAATAAAAAAACTAAAATTATGATTGGTTGTTAAGGTGTAGACAGGCAATTTGAAGTTTCAATAGCATTTGCCTTGATGACACTCAAGTTATTCTTCTTGTGGGTTATTGGTTATTCTAACAATGACAATGTCCCTTTACCCTCCTCTTGCAAGACTTACATTGCTTCTGAAAATTATGTAATATATAAGATAATGTTTCAGATTTCTTTCGCACCTTCTCACGAGGCAAGTAATCTTATCAAACTGTGCCTTGTGCTATTCCTTCTCTGAAGATTTCTAAATGCAAAAAAAAATAATAATAGTTGGAATTTAGTTGCATTTGGGCATCCGTTTCTTGATATCCCAAATTCCGAATCGTTTAGTGGGTGTTTTACTATTGGCCTTCAATTTTGATAGGAGGGCTGTGAGTTTGTCTTCTCTCATGTAAGAGGGGTATTTTTATATGAGAGTGAGAGGGGCAAATCTAGGTCATTGGATCACATGAATGGTCAAGATTAGAACATAAGTATTATGATTTTTTTAAGTAATTATATGATCACTAACTAACTTCTAATCTTGACCATATATATATATATATATGTATGACATACACTTTTCCACCCTTCCAACTTATGTGTAAGCCAAGAATAGTAATAGTGACTTCTATCACAACTTTTTCCAATGACTCATGATGCACATATATTCAATTATACCATTAGATACTTACTACTTTGGGTCATTTTTGCAGGGGGAAGGGCTTGGCAGTTCCACCAAGGGCATGCTGCAACCTATTCAACCGGTTGGAAACATTGGCAGTGCGGGTTTGGGATGGCCTCGTAGAAATTGACAATGAACGTGGCGGAATACACCATGTCAATGCACCATAATAGTCACAGTTCTAGGAAATATTTATACTTAGGATGCATTTCGGCAGCTTGTCATGAAAACAGGATAAATCACATTCATTCCCAAATCATGATTTATTGACGGTCTCTAAGAAAATTCACATATGGAAGTGTAGGACTCGAATAAACGTTCAGGCATCAACATTAAGAACCAAACATACACAGTCCAACGATTTGAGCATTTTGTCAAACAACTTAGGTGAACCTCAAATGAAGACCAAATTAAGAACCAAAGATAGCACGGTTGGTATAAAATAAAATTCGTAGCACGGTCGGTAACTAGTAGAAATGGGATACATTAATTTCCAAAATATTCAAGCTACTTGATACTTAACCAATAGAGAGAAAATACCATAAAGCTTTCCTCGATGGTTGCATGTAGCGGCTATAATGGCTCGAGTAACACTGCACGAAATTTTGTATATAGTTATGGACACTTTTAATGACGGTTGATAAAATTGCAGGTATAGATATTAGTGTTAGGGAAATCATAGGTAAAGATATGTGAAGCATAGGTAAAATTTATTGAAAGTCAAATGCAACTGTAGGTAAAAGTTTGTAGATCATAGATAAAGTTTATAATGACAATCAATTGTTATTGACATTCATCATTCATATTAGACAGATGAACCGACTGTAGGTAAACTTAAACTTTATATATATCTATAAATTTTAAACATATAATGACAAATTTTAACTGTCAATAAAATGTAAATTTCTAGTCCATCTCTTAATACCCAAAAATAGAATAAAGCTTCTGTATAATTGAATACATCTAGAAGTCTCGATTTTACACATGGAAATTTAAAATTACCATCCATTCATGAGGTGTATTTTGATTTTTTAAAAGTTTAGATCAGAGAAAGACACGTCTTTGTGTAAGGTTAGAGAAAACTATCAATCTCTATGAGGATTTATAGTAGAATTTATATATTATCTACCAACAGAAAAGATTTGAGAATCGAACCCAAACCACATCGAATATGGACGGAAGGCTCGACCAGATGTGTCAATCATGTTGGCCATTTATGAGTATAATTCAATTGACAATATGATGTACTACGTGGATTTCTTTTGGCATTATATACTATTGTGTGGAGTTTACTTGCAATACACCACATATTTAATTTTCGGATAAATTTTGAATAAAATTCTTTAAATGTTTGCAGTATTATTTTTAGAATTTAATTTCTATGCATTATCAGTGTAAAAATTTTTATATTGTTATCCAATCACAATTTCTAATTGATTGACAGTGTAAAAAAATCTTTAAACTAATCGTGCATATTAATTAAATCCTTATTTTTAATAAAAATATGTCATTATTGTTTTTTTCAGATTTTATCGATACATTATAAAGGCTAAATTATCATTTTGGTCCCTTAACTTATTTTTTAGTTTCAATTTGGTCCCTTAACTGTTAAAAGTTTCAATTTGATCCATTAACTTGTCTTTGTTAAGCCAAGTTAGTCCCCTCAGTTAATGACACAAGCAAGAGTGACGAAAGTGCCATATATGTTAACAATTTAAAGGACCAATTTGAAACTCATTTAAAATTTAAGGGACCAATTTGAAACTCATTTAAAAGTTAAGAGACCAATTTGAAACTCATTTAAAAGTTAATAAACCAATTTGAAACTTTTTAACAATTTAACTTGTGTTAACAAAGACAAGTTACGGGACCAAATTGAAACTTTTAAAAGTTAAGGGACCAAATTGAAACTAAAAAATAAAAAGGGACCAAAATGATATTATAGCCAATTATAAAAAATTGAACACAATATATTTTTGTTTAAAGATAATATCATAATCATTAAAGAACTTTAAAAAAAATTATTTAAATTTCATTTAAAAACGGTCAAAATACTTACAACTAACAAATAAGTTACCACTCTGACATAAGACGTTTCCACTTACCTCGTAGGTTGTGAGAAGAAAATAAAACAAAATTTTATATATACTTTGATTTATATCATAATAAATTTACATATTTTTAATTATATAATTATATATATATATATATATATATATATATCTAATTTATAATATATTTTTTTGAATTTAATTGGTATGTATTATCACTATAAAATTTTACATGTCAACCAATTATAAATAGTTTTATCATTAAAATATTTTACTTTTATAGTAACTACTTTAAAAATCATACATGTGATGATTTATGATTGATTGATAGAATAAAAATCAATTACACTCTATTTTTATTATAATTATGTCATATAAAAAAATATCGGATATATATTATTTCTATCTTTTTACAAAAAAAAAAGCTTCCATCTTTTTCTTACTTTTTTTTCTTTTTTTAACGCGAGCAAATGGAGAAAAAGACAAAATGGATCAGAACAATGTTAGAAAAATATGGTTTTGAACATTTGACTATCTTTCTCTATGTCTTCACTATTACCATTCACCCTAATCTTATCAATTTTACCAAGTTTTTCCTTTATAAAAGGCAAAATTAGTGTTTTGGTTTCTTAAGTTAATTTAATTTTTTAAATTGGTTTTTTAAGTTTTTTTGTGTCAAATAGGTCCCTTAAGTTTTTTTGATGACAAACAGGTCCCTTAAGTTGTTATGACAGTGTATGGTCTTGTTATTAAATAAGTGAATTATGATGTTACCAAAAAATTTAAGGGATCTATTTGTTACAAAAAAAACTTAAGGGACCTGTTTAACCCAAAAAAAAACTTAAAGGACCAATTTAAAAAATTAAATTAACTTAAAGGGATCAATACACTAGTTTTGCCTTTATAAAAAGGCCCACACTCACACAGATCATGTTGTGCATTAAGCAGAATCACCTTACATCACATTCAGATGGCATTCAACACATTTTTATTTCTCAGCCTCCTCCCTCTTGTTACCATATCCGCATCGTTTGCTTTTGCAGATGAAGAATCTGTTGCACCCATTCTTGATGTTGCTTCTCTGAATCGAAGCAGTTTTCCGGCAGGCTTCATCTTTGGGACAGCATCTTCAGCATACCAGGTAGAGTATTTGTTAAATGGTACAAACAATGTCGTTACGAATTACATAGCACAACTTTTCAAGGATACACATTTTCAATTAGATAGGATTCATTCACACCATTTGTAAAACTTTACTCTTACACTAATTTCCAACAATTTTTAACCGTTGGTTTTAATTTGATATAAATGCTTAAACGATCACTTTTACAAAAAGAGAATAATTAAAGTAATTTTTATATTTAGAGAAAAATAAAATATATTTAATTAAGAGAGATTTTAAGTATTTTGAATTTTTATTAAAATTATAATATTTATTTATTCAATATTTTAAGTTTTAATTTATAGATAGTTTTTATTTTATTAACTAAAAATGGATACAAGAATAATTTACCAAAAATGCAGAACTAATTTTATTAAGTAGGGGTGTGGATGGTATCGATCGATGTAGCCAACTAGGCTCGAGAATGCCACCTAGGAGAGAAGATGATAGAATATTAAAAAAGTCAAACGTTAGCTAAACCTAACTTATGGGACCTAATTGATAAAATATAAACTTGTGAGACCAAATCAAGAAATGAAATAAATTTAAGGAACCAATCAACTAATTTTGCCAAAAAAATAAAAATAAGAACTCATCAAATGAACCTTTACAACACCAATTAATACAATAATAAATGCAATTTAAAACCTTATATAATTTTTTTTTGGGTGAATAAAACCTTATATAATATGATTACATGGAACAAACAATCCTATTAAATGCAATGTTGAATGAGCATTAAAATTTAATCAATGTTATATTTCAAAAAAATAATAGTAAATGATTACACATGTGAGTTTAATTTTGATACTACATTAGTGTAAAATTATTTACATTGTCAACTAATCATAAATCATTCTATGTATGAGTTTTAAGATAGTTATGATAAGTGTCAAATATTTTTAATGATGTGACGATTTATTGTTGATTGATGTGTAATTTTTTTACAATAGCAGTGCATACCAACTAAATCCTAAAAATATATATTTGCTAGAATTTATTTTCAAATTTATTTCATGGATAATTGACATATATATATATATATATATATATATATATATATATATATATATATATATATATATATATATTGTATTCATGATATATATATGTGTGCTTATTCAGTACGAAGGTGCGGGAAAAGAAGGTGATAAAGGAGCAAGTATATGGGATACCTTCACCCATAAATATCCGGGTAATATTCTGTCTCTCACTCTCTCTCTACCATGAAGCAACAAGATGAAGGGAAGGCATGTGATAATATTTTTAGTAAATACGAATATATATTATTTGGATATCTCATCTCATATATCGTAATTATGAAAGTCTGCTTTTTATTGGGTTGAGTGAAAAAAATTAAGAGAAAAAATAGAAAGAAATGTAAAAATATATTCGTACGGTGTTAATGTTCATTTGAGTTGTGCAAATAACACTGCTCAAATACGTTATACGAATATAAACAAAGTTAATTACATTATGGAGTTTAGTAAATATAACACTGTAGATAATATTTTTAGTGTAATTTGCATATTTCTCATCATCTTCAAGTATAAAAATTCTCAATCCTTTTGAGAACGCTAATGCAATATATAATTTGTTCATGACAAAATACATATTTTTGCAAATATAACCTCATCCAGTCTCGTGGAGTCGTGCTTGACTTTGACTTTCGTTTATTGTTATTACGTAACATATTGTTATTGAGAATTGTTTTCTTATCAAAACAAAACTTTACTTAGAGTCATTTGGTATTAAAATTATTTGTTACATCTTTAATTTAGCTTATTTTAAATTCACAAAAATATACATTTATAACATTCTGAAAAGTGTTTTCTTAACGAAAAAAATTAATTGCAATAAAATTTGATTGAATATACTAATAGTTTTATAAAATATAATAGAAATTTATTCAAAATTTAATAATTTAATGAGTTAAATTTTTTAATTAAATTTGATTATAATTTATTCAGGATTATATACATAATTTAATATTTGCATATAGGTGGTGTGAATAGAGTAAAATATGTGACCTATTACTTTAGCTTATGTCGCCAAGTTGTGTGAGACAACCTCTTCCTCGGAGGTCCCATTAGTAACCCTAACTCGTATTCTTAGTGTTATAACGTAGCGTAATAATATAGAATTGCGAAAATATTAAAACATTAAATATACTGATACCATAATAATATACATACATACATACATACATAAAGTATTAGCTCCATCAGTAGAGCCTACAACAACTGGGGTAAACAAAGTCTCAGAGTACGTAACTGATAAATGAAATAAAAGCACCATAGCAGCGGAAATGAAAATACATATGACTTCCTCTCCTGGCCCCAAAAATACATGTCACTCAACCCATATACTGGCCATAACAACTACAACTACTAACTTCCAACTTCGAAAGTCCTCCAGCACCGGAATCCAGGGCTCTCCCGCCAGTATCTGGTTCTACGGGTATACCGTCAATCTCCTTTGGCAAATCCTCAACAGGATCTTCTCGCACAGTCGAGAATAAAAAAATACAACACAGAAGATATAGGGGATAAGAAACAGTAATATGTCATAAATGGGAAAACGGCTATATAAAATAATTTATATAGATAACAACACTCAGAATCACAGCAGTGACAACCAAACAACTCCCGGATAATTTCCTCTTAACTATTGTCTCTCACACTCATGCAACTAACGACTATATAGACGCGATCACAACGTGACATCCCCAACAGATAAAGGTGTCTCACTCATCACGATGTCACCCCATAAGGCAGGGTTCAGTCAAAAGCCCGTGGGCTCAACTTGTCTCATGGGTACGACATATTCCCACGCCCGCAGGCCAGGTCGGAATATTCTCCCGTCAACAACGCAACTTACGATAACGACATGTTCCCTTACCCGCAGGCTAGGTCGGAACATTCGTCCATCCGTTAACAACTCAACTTTCGGTAACGACATAAATAATAACCAGCAATAGATTCAACAGTAAAATCAACTTACAGGTAAATCATATTTAATCAATCATGAGCATATAATAAGCATAACATATATATCACATATAACATATTAAATATCCAATCAAAGCACAAACAACCTCGATATACAGTAAAATCATCCTATCGGTCAAACGACTTCTAATAGGGTTTGGGTCGCCATATGCATATCAATATATATTATTTAAAGCTTGCCTACCCGAAGATATTATGGTTCTTTCCCCCACCTTAGTGATGTTCTCGGGTGACTCCGGAGACGGCTCCGCAATCCTCAATCGGGTGTGTGGTCGAACGTTTGAACACCGTTGGATTCTCTATAATAAACCACAACCAGAAATCAATACAAGTAAATCAAAAACCCTTTAGTCCAAACGACCAAGGTTCTGCCCCTATTTAATTAAATAGTCTAGGGATGTTGAAATTCTACCAACTCTTGGATCAATGATCCTTAAGCATACCTAAGACATAATCCATGATCAATTATCAAAGATTTGAACCAAAACCCCTTAAACCAACAAAATAGGGTTTCGAACATCACCTCTAAAAATAGGTGAGAGTTTGATTTGGCTTCCTAATCACTTGGATTACATGATTAAGGAATGAAATAGGTGAAATCAAGAATCATTTCACTCAAATTGAACAAAAAAAACCCATTTCCCCCAGTCTTGGACCTAGGTTCGGTTCCTCCTAGAAAAATAGGCTAGGAAGATTATTTGATTTCATGCTCTTATATAGTGATAGTAGAGGATGAAACTAGATCATAGTAATTGGTTTGACATTAAAAGGATTTTTCTACAATTTTCTAGAGATTTTTGAAGTTTGGATCTTAAAACTTGAACTCATGAATTTTAATGGAGAAAATGAAGATTGAGAGTTCAAGAGTGAAATCTATACCTCTTAGGTGATAGAGGAGGATGAGAGGATCAACTTTGCTTCACAAATTTGCTTGAAAATCCTTGTGGAAGTTAAGAGAAAATGGAGGAAAAGAAATGAAGAAAAGAAGAAATGGAGGAAGAAAAAGAAAAGAAGGGAAGAAGAAGAAGAAGATGGAGGGGGGGGGGGGGGGGGAGAACAGCCGAGTAAAAAGGGGGTGAGGGAGGGATGAGTCATAAAATTTTAGATATTTTAGGGACAAAATTGTTCTTTATGAAAAAGACCAGGGACATTTTAGTCTTTTCGCGTCCAGATATTTTTCGCTTGTCATTATGATAGTGTCGAGTTATGGTACGCTTCCCGAGGTGATGTGACTTGATGTGACATCAATTTATCTGATAGCGGGTCCCGATAAATCCCTTTACAGCTCCAATCGCCTCCCGGTTCGAGTATTCGGCCAAATATTTTATATTATTTTCATTTTCGAATATCAAGACGAATTTTTTCGAAAATGTAGGAAACGTGATTCTAAGACTAACTGTCTCGTTCACGAGTCCAAATCAGGCCCTGATAGTAGTAAAACACTACTGTCAATGAAAATCGCAGACTGAGCTCCGTCTAAGTTTTTGACCCAAAATTTAACCATAGCTTCCTACGATAGCATAGAGCGTGACTATGGCCTCGGATTAATTTATTTCACTCTCTATACCCTCTAATAAAATATAAATACACAAACACTGTTTAATTAGAAAATCTTGAAAATCGGGGCGTTACATTATGTGATTGTTTTTATGACATAAAAAGAAGTATATAATAATAATAATTTTGCCTCTATTTTTAATTTCTTGTAATTTTATGAATAAATATTAAACTTAATTATATATTTTAGGCTAAATTATATTTCTGGTCTTCTATCTTATTTTTTTGGTTTCAGTTTGGTCTTATATTTAATTTTCATTTTGATTTGATCCTCTAATTGTCAACTTATTACATCAAGTTAGTCCTCTAATTTTTGTTCCTATTTGATACTCTATTTTATATATTTTAATTATATAAAAATTTTATATTTAAAAACTAACATTTAATAATATATTCTACATCTTTAAATAAATTTAATATTTAGGCTTAATTGCACTTTTGATCCCTGTAGTTTCACCAATGCGTGATTTTGGTCCCTATAGTTTCAATAGCTCAAATCAAGTCCATATACTTTCACAATTGTGTGATTTTGATCCCTATAGTTTAAATTGTCTAAAAATTTATTAGATGATTTTTTTCTATATTTAAAATATTAATAGATATAATATATTATTATAATATATAACTACTAATATATAAAATTTCATGGTTTAATTATTTTAACAATGAGAGAAAATGAAGTACTCAGATAATTATATAAATAACAATTGTTTAAAAGTTCAAAATATAATATATATAAATAAATTTTTGCCTAAACTTTTTTAGACAATTTTGAAAGTATGGGAACTTGATTTGAGCAATTTAAACTATAGGGACCAAAATCACTCATTTGTAAAAGTAAAGGGACTTGATTTGAATTATTGAAATTATAGGGACCAAAATCATGCATTTGTGAAAGTACATAGACTTGATTTGAGCAATTGAAACTATAGGGACCAAAATCACGCATTGGTGAAATTATAGGGACCAAAAGTGCAATTAAGTCAAATATTTATATTAGAGCTTAATTTGTATGCACGATCAGTGTAAAATTTTTTATATTGTCAACCAATTAGAAAATATGGTTTGAATGACTTTTAAGGTAGTAATTAGAATAAGGGTCAAACATTAATGTGTCAAATTATGATTGATTGACAGTATAAAAAATCTTTCCACTAACGACATTCCAATTTTGTTCGGGCTGGGATAATTAATTAATAAAATCAATAAAAAAATAAATATTTGCCCAAAAAATGATAAGTTTTCAAAAAAGAACTAATTAATTGATCCTCGTGAATTTGATTCGATCATACTAAGATAATTGGATCTTTTTCAATTTTTTATTTGAATAAATTGATTTAATTAAGATTTGACATTAACTTCATAATTAAAAAAGATTTGAATCGTAATCGAATAATTGATCATAATTAAATCCACATCTAGATAATTGATTGTGATTAATTATGAAATAAATTCTCATAACCTGAGAAATTGAAAAAAATTCTGAGGGGGGACTCTTCCTCGCATACTGCCTATTGTAAAAGCAGAAATAATTTTGTAGAGCATAGTCAGTTCTTGGTCGTTTGAAACCCACTACCTTCCTTCTTTTTCCTCATCTCTTATTCTACAGTTTTAATTTTTTTCTTTCCTAATACCAACCAAATTTCACCTCAATCCTTAGTTCATCTCCCTCAATCCACTTCTTCTTTCCTACCAAACACCACCTACAGTCACACTCACACCCCTACCATCTTCAAGCACCATGTGAAACAACACCCACCATCACAGAAACACCTACCTCCCTGCATCTCCACACACCACTGCTCATTCGCTAGAGCCGCCATCAGTCCACAGCACCCCATCTCCCTAACCAGTTATTCATCCTCCCCAAGCTCACTCAAATATCTCATCAAAGGCCAGAACTACCCAGCACCACCACACGCGGTCAGGGACGACCGCCCTCCTCCGCGCGCGACAGGTCCCACCGCGAAGCCGCCGCACGCCACCACCGCAAACTGCCGTGAAGAAGATCTGGTCGCCCCTCCTCGACATGCTGTCGCAGCTTCCATCCGACGTCTGCCGTCGTACAGGCTCCTGGTCCTTCTTTTTGTCTGAACGTTTGAATGCCTTTGTTTATTTTAGTTTTTTTTTTTTTTTTTTTTCCTTTTATAACCTTTCTGTTTGTTTTCTTTTTACATAGTCATTAGATTTGGTTTTTTCTGGGTCTTCAGCTGTGTAGCTGGGCTTGCTAAGTGGCTGGAAACAAAATGGTTTTTAGGTGAAAATAATAAACAAAAATAAATCTTACTTAGGCTCATTAGAATAGAGTTGGATAGGTCAAATATGCCTTTTTTTAATACCAATCTTTATTTATAATATCGAATTAATTTTAATTAAATTACATGTGTTCTTAACATTAATAAATTGAATATTATAATAAAAAGATAAACTAAGATGAGACATCTTGTTAACCCTTGATTTTAGGACATCTGAGTTGTAACAACTTGATGACCCTAAGCTAAAAAAATAATAATAAAATACTAAATTAACTTCTTCTAAATAAAAGGATAAACTGAGATGTGACATCTTGTTAACCCTTGGTTTTAGAACACCTGAGTTGTGACAGCTTGATAATCTTTTGGTTTTAGGACACCTGAGTTGTGACAACTTGGTGATCCTGAAATTTCCCAAATCAAAGTTTATTTAAAAAAAAATAAAAAATAATTAAAATCGACCAAATTAACAAATATTTTAAGAACTACGTGGTTTTGAATTTTCCATGGCACCGGGGAATACGTAGGAGCAGAATCATTAATTCTGTCAAGCCCAAATTTAATTTTCATAATTTGCATGTTTATTTTTATTTTTATTTTTTAAATGGGTAAAATTAATATTTTTAAAGTTATTAACGAATTTGCACAATTAACTTGAGGTACCGTTCTTAGAACCGACGATGTAGGGTGCTAATACCTTTCCTACTCGTAACGGACTCCCGAACTCAATCTCTCTTTTCTAAAGACCAGTTTCCTTCGATTAATGGGTTTTCCAATATTTTCCCAAAAATAAAATTGGTGGTGACTCCATTGAATCCTCTTTTTTTCGCGGCGTCCGGACGGGACAGTCGCGACAGCTATTAAAACTTTTCAAGCAAAGGTTGACATAATTATGAGTTTAATTATTATACACTGTCAGTCACAATGTCAACTAATCAGATATTATGGTATGAGTGACTTTTAAATTAGTTAGGATAAAAGTCAAATATTTTAGCTAGTATGATAAGTTATGATTGGTTAACAGCTTAAAGGATCTTTACTCTGACAGTGTCTACCAAATAAATCCTAATTATATATAGACCTAAAAATAAAAATTATTATATGAATTTAATTTTGATATATTGTTATATAATATAAAAGTTTTTTTATACGATCATTTAATTATATATAGTTACATTAATAAAAATATTTGATTTTCATGATAATTACCTTAAAAGTCATCCATATGATAATATATAATTGATTCATGATGTGAAAATTTTTACATCAACAATATGCCAAATTAAACTCTTATCATATTATCTAAGCTTTTGGTTTGTGAGGCATGTCATGTATAATTTAATACGTATATGTTCTTACTTCCGTGCCTATAATGGTTTGTCACCCTTATTACAAAATCTAATAATAACATGCAATACGTAGATAGGATACAGGATAGAAGCAATGGAGATGTCGCAAATGACGAATACCACCACTACAAGGTATGATTTGAGTTATGGATGATAGTTGGGAATCACCTAAAAAAATCCAAACTTTTCCTCCTTTAAATTAGTTATTAATTATTAATTATTAATTAACATAGTGTCCTCCATTAGTCCCATTGGGATTTGACTCACAAGTGGCATATCTACAAATATAATCAAAATTAAAATAAAAGAAATTGCTTATTTTATATTTAATTAATTTTTTTGTTTTTATGTACAATAAAATGATAGACTGCTATACATGCATATATATATATATATATATATATATATATATATATATATATATATATATATATATATATATATATAAAACAGGAAGATGTTGGGATCATGAAGTATATGAATTTGGATGCTTACAGATTTTCTATATCTTGGTCTAGAATACTTCCAAGTAAGTAAAATATTGATTATCACAATTCATGTCTTTCACTAAATTTTACTTATATGTTTCATGCTAACTATTCCAATTGTTTTAATAAACTATATCCACAGATGGAAAGTTAAGTGGAGGTATAAATCAAGAAGGAGTTAAATATTACAACAACCTCATCAATGAGCTAATAGCTAATGGTCACAATCCAAACTTGGTTTACTTGACTTATATTTTAGTATCAATCAATTTTAATATTGATAACAATCACAACTAATTAATTATCAGGTTTGCAGGTATACAGCCATTTGTGACCCTTTTTCACTTTGATCTTCCCCAAACCTTGGAAGACGAGTATGGTGGCTTCCTAAGTCCTAGCATTGTGTAAGTAATACAAAATTTAATTTCCACCAAAATTAGAGCTTTTTATAATGATATATATGAATGACTACATACTCCTATATAAGATCCCATCTCTACTGTTGAAATAAGAACTGCAGGTGGTGTAGTTCCAATCTCACCATTGACAAGCTTTGAAACAATTTTTTTCTTCAAATTTTGACTCAAAAATCTCATTTTTAAAGGTTGAAATCACATTAATTAAAACCTAACTGCACATATCCAAAACCCTCCTATACATATGAGGATAAGTTGTTTTAATTAATAAATCATGTAAATCAAATATATAGCCCGCCATATCTAATTTACCAAACGTATTAAGGTTGGCAATTTTTTTCACTACTTTTAAATTTTTATAATATTTATCGGTTTCTAAATTCTAACATTTTGATTTTTTTCATTGGACTGTGAATATCTTAATTACGAATTAGACCAATTCTAATATTGGAATAAAGTGTGTAACAATATTGAGCCAATATTCATGATGCGTTATTAATTTTCAGAAAACATTTTCGAGATTATGCGGAACTTTGCTTCAAGGAATTTGGAGATAGGGTGAAACATTGGATTACTTTGAATGAGCCATCAGGTTTCAGTCTTACTGGTTACGCGGTAGGATGGTTTGCACCAGGTCGATGTTCTAAATGGGTGAATCCAAATTGCACTGATGGTAATTCAGGGACAGAGCCCTATTTGGTTTCACACCACCAGCTTCTCGCCCATGCAGCATCTGTCCAAGTATATAAAAAGAAGTATCAGGTTCATTATAACTTTGATGATAGCTTTGAAGCTCAATCTGAACATTATTAGATTTCAATATATAATTCAATTAATTGTGGGAGCGTAAAAGTATTAATTCCATGTCCATATCACAATTACCTACCAAAACATTTTACCTTGCAGGCATCTCAAAAGGGTGTGATAGGCATAACTTTAATAGCTCACTGGTTCGAGCCGTTTTCAAATCACAAAATCGATAAAAAAGCTGCCGCACGAGCAATTGACTTCACTTTAGGATGGTAAGTGCTTAGCTCTTCTATCTGAAAATCTTACTCATCCTCCATGTAAACGTAGGCTAGCTAGAGTCACTAAGTAAGAGGAATTCAGTAGCTATTAATTAGGTATACATTTTCTTCGATTATTCGATAAGAAAGAAGGGAAAGATAATACCAATTGTGTGCACTAAAACATTTTCAACAAAGTCAATTAAACTTAGATATGAATTTAAGAGGTTGTTATATAAATAACATTGAAGATAATAATAGTAATAATAATATAAAATAAGCATTTCTTTAGTGTAAAAAAAACCATAACTAAACATAACATGAGGCAACTTCTATTGGAATTGGCAAACTAGTCTAATCATATAGAGCATTATTGTTTCCTAAATTACAACATTCATATTATGGCCTATTTGTAAAAGAGGTGGTACTCTCAGAATCGCGTCAAAAAGGATGCGATGTACAAGCTGCACTTTTCAACTTTCACATTTTCAAGAAAAAAATTCAGAAAAATGTCATCTTGACCGTGATTAAGGTTCCACCGTGATTTCTAACTGCTCATCCAAACAGGTGCTTAATCGGTCGGAGAAAGTGTAGCACATAATTGTTCTTATTATTGTGAAACTATAGAATAACACCATCATTTCTCTTCCTCCTCAAATGTTATCCCTTTATTTCTTTGATTTGGCCCACTTTGCTTTGGGAATATTCTATTTCAGCAATATTTGTATATTATCGAATATGCTTCTTCAACAGTACACAACCTCAAAACTTATAATATTAAATAAAAATAAAATTATAATTAGAGATGCCACTTTCATATGGATTAATTATATAATTGATATGCATTATCAGTATAAATATTTTTTTACATTATCAATCAATCATAAATATTATCATATACATTAAAAATATTTCACTCTTATCATAACTACCTTAAAATTAACACATATGACGATTTATTATTGATTAATGGGGTAAAAAACTTTACACCGAAAATATAACAAAATTAAACCCCTTTTATATATATATATATATATATATATATATATATATATATATAGATATATATATATATATCCATCTTTCTATCCCTTTTTAGGGAGTCGTTTCATATTGGTCATCGCATCATTATGTTTTTTTATAGGCAAATGTTAATTTGTTAGTATTTGTTATGTTAGTGAGAGGAGTTGAACCCTATGACCTTCTTATTACTCCAAACCCTATGTCCCTCCCCCAAACCACCTTATCACTCCCCATCGCACCACTATCTTCCCACTGTGTAACAAACAAGGCACTGATTGAAAGAGTGAAATGAATTACTTGATTGATCAATGGTATGATACGAGTTTATATATACATCAAACTATACACTTGCATATGCTTCTAACCAGTAGTTAACTAACTAACTGTCGAGGGTACAATGGTACATGCAACTAACTAACTATATCAGTACAACTAACTATCTTTATCAATTACTGAAGCTCCCAATACACTGAGCGATTCTTTTGGGTTGGAAATAGCAAATTGTTATATTGTCCGCTGATCATTATTCTCCATTAATGGCAGCTCCATACAACTTATATTGGAATAAGCCTTGTCGTTCTGTTCATAGTAGTGGGTGGATTTGGTTTCCATATATTCAAAATTCACTGCATTCACTAATTTGCACCATTGAGTCATTGTTATTTCATTTATTTAATGCACACTCAAATGCTTCTAATGGTGCATATGAGTGAATGTAGTGAATTTTGAATGCAGAAACCCAAATCCGTAGTGGGTCCTATAATGGTCTTTGGGTATATTTTATTTTTTGGGCTTTAGAGGGTCAGGTCTAAGGTCAGGTCTGTTACCCCCGTATCTAAGGTCATGGTCCTTGTATACTGACCCCCATCGACAAATAGAAAAACACGATAGGTGACACAACTAGGGTCTATGATATCTGTAATGTATTTGAGTATATTAATATATTTTTTATTATCTAAAAATGACAATAATTTTCATCTTCTAATTTTGCTACCTCACATAAATACATAAATCTGAGGGTGACATATCTGATGCTTAGATGCACCAAATGTTATTGGTCGTCATGGAATCGTGGATGACATTGATTTCACACACACACAAATCAGAAGAGAACAAACAAATTATCAAGTCGTATTTTCATTTGTGATATTGATTACAGGTTTATGGGACCACTTGCAATAGGAGATTATCCAAAAAGCATGCGTTCTCTGGTGGGAAAACGATTGCCAAAGTTTAACACAGTGCAAGCTAAACTAGTCAACCATTCATTTGATTTCATTGGGATAAACTATTACACCGCTTTCTATGCTGCCAATGTACCTCAGCTGAGAAATGGCAGACCCAATTATCTCACAGATTTTCTTGCCAATATTACAAGTAAAGAGGCTTTTATCTATCAATTCTCTAAATTATATATATGGTGAATTTGATAATGACATGTCTTTTGCTTTTATAATGGCAGGTGAGCGCAACGGAAATCCCATAGGCTTAAGGGTATGTGCGTGGCCAAGTCAAATTGTAGCTACATATCTAGCTAGTTTGACATATAACTTTTGTTTATAATTATATTACAGGCTGCTTCAGACTGGTTGCATGTTTATCCAAGAGGAATTCAAAAATTGTTACTTTACATTAAGAAGAAGTACAATAATCCTTTGATTTACATTACTGAAAATGGTAAATACGCCAAACATCATATTTATTATTATTGAATGCTATCCTAAATTTTTTGAGAATATTACAAAGTTGCATGTTATGTGAGATTTTCTTCTAACATGCTAATTAGCATATGCATGAGATTTATATTTTGCATCCTTTGCTTAAATTTTGCAGGTATAGATGAATTTAATGATCCAACATTATCACTCAAGGAAGCCCTTATAGATACTTTCAGAATTGATTATTATTATCGACATCTCTTTTATCTTCAATTAGCAATTAAGTAAGTAGTTTTCTATATATATAAATAATTTGTGTCCTTGTTTTATTTTAACTATTTAATCTGATGATTTTTTTATCTGTTAACCTTACAAGCAATGGCGTAAATGTAAAAGGATATTTTGCATGGTCATTGCTAGACAATTTTGAATGGGCTTCAGGTTACACAGTGCGATTTGGAATCAACTTTGTAGAGTACAAAAATGGTAAGAGATACCAAAAGCTCTCTGCAAAATGGTTTAAGAACTTTCTCAAAAGATATTAGATCTTATAGAGTTGATATTTCCAATGGCAATAAATGATGTAATGGAATGTGTTAAGCAAGTTTTTACTTTAAATAGTTATGTGATTGTTCTTTCTATAAAAAGGGCAATTATTTGATTCCTTTTGTTATGCTTTCTCTATCATATTTTGGATGAAGTTATGATATTTAAACACCATAACAATCAGATAAAACTTTACTCATATTTACATATATATGTTACATCTATTCTAACATTTTATACCATATACGTCCAGCATCCAGCTACACTTAGATATCTATATAGTATCCTACAAAGGTGTCAAATTAAGGTGCATAAAAACAGAAATGTTATTTGAACATTAGATATTTTGACAATGTTAACCACATTTTGTATATCATTAATCATGATTCTAACAACATTAACCAACTTGTCACCACCCATATGACATTATTAACCAAGATTTATACATCTATTAACCAAGTTATCTGGTGTCGGAATGTACAAATAACATTTTTGATATAAAAACATTACTATTCAGTCTTACCTTTAAAATTTTTTTTAAAAAAATGTACCATCTCTATCCAAAAGTAATATGGTAAGACATCTGTAATTTCATACGAGCACAATAAGAATGAAACAATAAGTTCTCAGTCTAATAAACTAGGCAAGCAGATCTTCTTTGCATAATTCCATTGTAAAGAGCTTTTCAAAGCGTGCTAATGTAAAATTATAAACCATCACTTACATTTACATCTGTGACTTAATTAGTTTTGTTTTAACTCTCTTAAACAATTAAATTCCTTTTTTGTAATAAAAAAAATATTTGATTCAAAAAGTATAATTTCTAGAGAGAAAAAATGACAAAGTTATTCGGAATTCACTAAATATTTGTTGTATATCAAGCTCATGCAACTCAGGTTATTTGACATTAATTTGGACCCTAAAATGTGTCCAAGAATGTAACATTAGGCCCAGTTCTAACATTACATTGGCAATTCAAATAGATATACTACAGGGAACCCCATACCAGTCACCGCTGGCTTTGAAAAAGGCTTCAAAAGCTCATATGTACGGGATAATATATGAAATTTTATCAGATATGAGAATAAAAGTAATAAAAACTATTATGACAAGAATTTAAAAATATAAAAATAAAAGTATATAATCAGTTCAGTTTCCAAACCCTGAATCCGAGAACCGAACCCGTTACTATCGGATCTTTATTAGTTCGGTTCGGTTTCATCCCGAACACCCAAAAGATCTGAACCAATTTTATCAGTTCGATTTTTTGGGTTTTTTCGGGTTGATTCGAACCAATGAACATCTTTAGTCAGAGCTTGTTTTCATATAGTAAATTTTCGGGTTGATTTGAACCAATGAACACCCCTATTTGTGTATCAATGAATATATTTTTTGTATATAAAAATAATTATATATTTAAATCTGTCATGTGGAAGTTGATTTTACCATTGAAATTCTACGTTTTAATTGACTAAGGATGTTCTAATTGACTAAGATAGTTGAACAAAGATGCATATTGAGTGGATTCTAATCACTCAAGTCGTGGAGTCCCCAAACGAATCGAACCAAAATCTAAAAGTACGTTCCATTTTTTTTAAAAAATAAAAATAAAACAATGAACCGACCTGTCTCTAAAATCGTTTTTACGTTGGTTTATGTAACGTCCTGATTTTCAAGATTTTCTTAATTAATCAGTATTTATGGATTTGAATTTTTTTGGAGGGTCTAGAAAGAGAAATAAAATAAACTAAGACCATAGTCAAGCTCTACGCTATCGTAGAAAGCTATGGTTAAGTTTTGGGTCGAAAACTCAGACGGAGTCTGATCTGCGATTTTCACTGATAGTAGTGTTTTACTATTATCAAGACCTAATTTGGACTCGTGAACTAGACAGTTAGTCTTAGAATCACGTTTCCTACATTTTCGAAAAAATGGGTCCTGACCTTCGAAAATGAAAATAATAATAAAATATTCGGATAATAACTCGAACCGGGAGACGTTAGGAGCTGTAAATGGATTTATCGGGACCCGCTAACAGATAAATTTGATATCACATCAAGTCACATCATCTCGGGAAGCGTGCCATGACTCGACACTGTCGTAATGACAAACGAAAATATCTGGACGCGAAAAGACCAAAATGCCCTGGTCTTTTTCCTAAAGGACGTTTACGTCCCTAAAATATCTAAAAAAGCTTTATGACCCACTCACTCTCTCTCTCTCTCTCTTATCTTCGCTGCTCCCTTCTCTCTCTCTCTCTCCCCCTCCCTCCATCTTCTTCTTCTTCTTCTTCTTCCTTTTTTCTCTCCATTTCTCTTTTCCATTATTTTTCTTCATAACTTCACCTCCATTTTTACTCAACTTCCACAAGGATTTTCAAGCAAATTTGTGAAGCAAAGTTGATCCTATCATCCTCCTCTATCACCTAAGAGGTATAGATTTCATTCTTGAGCTCTCAATCTTTATTTTCTTCATTAAAATTCATGAGTTCAAGTTTTAAGATCCAAACTTCAAAAATCTCTAGAAAATTGTAGAAAACTACTTTTAATGCCAAACCAATTTCTATGATCTAGTTTCATCCCCTACTATCATAATCCAAGAGCATGAAATCAAATAAGCTATCTAGCCTATTTATCTTTAAAGAGCCGAATCTATGCATTTTTGGAGGGAAAATGGGTTTTGTTCAATTTGTGTGAAATGATTTTTGATTTCACCTATTTCATTCCTTAATCATTTAATCCAAGTGATTATGAATCCAAATCAAACTCTCACCTATTTTTAGAGGTGATGGCCGAAACCCTATTTTGTTGGTCTTGAGGGGTTTTGGTTATGTCTTAGGTATGCTTAAGGATCATTGATCCAAGAGTGTGTAGAATTTCAACATCCCTAGCCTATTTAATTAAATAGGGGCAGTAGCTAATCCTAAGGATTAGGGGGTTTGTCATTTAAATTTATTAATTTCTGGTTGTGTTTTCTGGTATGGAATTAGACAGGTTTCAAACTTCGACCGCGCACCCGATTAACTGTTGCGGAGCCGCATCTGGAGTCACCCGGGAACATCACTAAGGTGGGGGAAAGAACCAAAATATCGTCGGGGAGGCAAGCTTTAAAATAATATATATTGATATGCGTAGGGCGACCCAAACCCTACTAGAGATCTTTTGACCGATAAGATGATTTTATTGTATGTCGAGGTTGTTTGAGCTGTGATTGGATATTTAATATGTTATATGTGATATTTACGTTATGCCTATTATATGTTTATGATTGATTAAATATTATTTATCTGTAAGTTGATTTTACTGTTGAGTCTGTTGCTGGTTGTTATTTATGTACTGTTATGACTGCTGACGTCTGAGTAGTGCTAGGCAGTGATTTCTAATGAGTTGGGAGATGAATGTGTGGTGAGAAAGCCGAGGATATACATATGTCGTAGTGCTCAACCTAGAAATACAGTTGATCTGTTTATGTAGTGATATAAAGTCGATACCCGGTTAAGCCGGAGGAAAGTTAGTTGTGGTTGTTTATAAGTCATGGTTGAGGCACTAAGTGTTGATCCTGAGATGAGTCAGTGAGATTCATGTTTCATAGTTGTAGTTCATCACTGTGTTGGCATAGGGGCGATTCCGATCTTACCTGCGGGGAGATGATCGTACCCGTTAGTCGAATTGTAGACGGACGAGCGAATGTCTCGACCAAGCCTGCGGGCGGGGGGATATGTTGTTACCGAAAGTTGAGTCGTTAACGGACGAGCGAATGCTTTGACCTAGCCTACGGTCTGGGGAACATGTCGTTACCGAAAGTTGCGTTGTTGACGGGAGGATATTCCGAACTGGCCTGCGGGCGGGGGAATATGTCGTACCCATGAGACGAGTTGAGCCTGCAGGCTTTTGACCGAACCCTGCCTTATGGGGGTGGCATAGTGATGAATGGGACACCTTGATCTGTTGGGGATGTCGCGTCGTGATCACGTCCATATAAACGTTAGTTGCATGAGTGTGAGAGACAATAGTTAAGAGAAAATTATTCGGGAGTTGTTTGGTTGTCACTGTTGTGATTCTGAGTGTTGCTATCTATATGCATTATTTTATATAGTTGTTTTCCCATTTATGACATATTACTGTTTCTTATCCCTTGTATCTTCTGTGTCATATTTTATTATTCTCGACTGTACGAGAAGACCCGGTTGAGGAATTGCCAAAGGAGATTGATGGCATACCTGTTGAACCAGATGCTGACGGGAGAGCCCTGGATCCCGGTGCCGGAGGACTTTAGACATCCGGGAGGTTAGTAGTTGTAGTTTTTATGGCCAGTATAGGGGACTGAGTGACATGTATTTTGGGTCCAGTAGAGGAAGTCATATGTATTTTATTTTATTTTGCTGTTATGCTTTCATGTTATTCATCGGTTGCGTACTCTGAGACTTTGTTTACCTCAGTTGTTGTAGGCTCTACTGATGGAGCCAATACTCTTATGTCTGTATATATTATTATGGTATCAGTATATTTAATATTTTAATATTTTCGCAATTTTGTATTATCGCGCTACGCTGTGACGCTAATAATTATAAGTGGGGTTACCAATGGGACTTCTGAGGAAGGGATTGTCTCATTTTGTGGTATCAGAGCAGTTTGATTCTTAATCAAGGGCTGCGTGGGTTACGTTGTAATTTCTGGCCATGTCTAGTTGAACCCGCATTGGGTATTAACTATGCTCGAAGTTGGGTAGAGCGTCCGATACCCAAGTTATCGAGTGTGATAACTGTTTTTGTTCGTAAGGCATATGATATATATATATATGTTGAATAAGATTGTATGTTGCTTCTATCTGGCTCGTGAGGCGAGAATCGGTTTCGCGTCGCTAGGCCGAAAGACTGAACCTTACTGATCAGGCTAACCTTCTGACTCGCGCGGCGAGAATAGGTTCGCGTCGCAAGGCCGAGATGCTATACCTTACTGATCAGTCTGGCCTTCTGTCTCGCGTGGCGAGCGTAGTTTTCGTGTCGCGATGCCGAAAGGCTGTAATTTATTGCTCGGGCTGATCCTCTGGCTCGCGTAACGAGCATCGTGTCGCGAGGCAAGCACCTTGTTTTTGCCTTTTCCTTTGTTTTCTTCTTTTTCTAGACTTTTCTAGCTGAAAAATTGGATAAGCCGCAGACTTATGATGTTTCTTATGGATCGAAGCTAATGTTTGCTTTGCCAGGAAGGAATGGCTCGCAGACGACCTAGGGGACGTGCCGGAAGGGCCACAGCGAGTGCCGCTGAACTCGGAATTGGTTATGAAGCAAGTTCCCACGCTGTCGATGGGATAGAATCAACTGAAACACTGAGGACAGTTAGGGAACTGGCAACGGCAATGCTGCACCAGACGCAGCAAAACGCTAAACTGCTACAGTTGACCATGCAACAACAACAGAGACAAAATCAGCAAGGTGAAGTCATGAGGGAAGACAACGGACTGAATACTTTTTTGAAAGGGAAGCCGCCGCAATTCAATGGCAACTTCAACCTAGTGGGAGCTGAACTCTGGATACAAGAGCTAGAGAAAATCTTTGCGGTAATGCACTGCCGTGAGGACAGAAAACTAACCTATGCATCCTTCATACTGATAGGAGGTGCAGAACTGTGGTGGAAAGGCAAGCAGAGGATGCTTGAATCAGAAGACAAACTCATCAACTGGGGACTGTTTTGGGAATGCTTTCTGGAGAAGTATTTCCCCAGGATGATGAGAAGGGAAAAAGAGAAAGAGTTTATGGGTCTGAAGCAAGGGACCATGTCTGTTGGGGAGTACTCTGCAAGATTCGAAGCACTGCTCAAATTTGCTGAATTTTATCAGAGATTCCCCGATGAAGAATGGGTTTGTAGGCGCTTTGAGGACGGCCTGAAATATGATTGCAAAGGGTGATTGCACCACTGAACATCACCCGACTGCCTGAAATGCTGGAGAGATGTTCAGTCATAGAGAACATCGACAAAAAGCGAGAGCTGCAGCAAGGCAGAACTGGAGGACCTACCCGGAGATTTGACCAGAGAAGTCAAGGCAGAAAGGGAATATTCCAGACGGGACATAGGCCTTATGACCGTCAGACACCAAGACAGACTGAAGGACAACTCCAACCAAGTGGCTGCTTTAGATGTGGAGGGTAACATTCAATTCGGGATTGTCCGATAAGGGAGACTCGCTAGTGTTTCCGATGTGGCCAAGTAGGTCACATAGCACCAGAATGTACACAAGGAGCAAGGTACAACACCGACGGGCAGGGCCCAGTGACCAGGACCCAAGGAACGAGACATCAAGCAGCAAGACCACAAGCCACCGGAAGGGTATTTACCATACGAGGAGCTGAATCCTCTCAATCCCTGATCTTATCCAAGGTATGTGCCTAGTGTCAGGTAAACTCTTATCTATATTGTTTGACTCGGGAGCTACTCATTCCTTCATATCTTAAGAGTGTGTGGATCATTTAAAGTTGCCTGTCTCTTTACTTCCCCATGACTTAACTGTTTCTACTCCTACCAGTAATTCTTTGACAACCATAACTGTCTGTTTGAATTGTCTTATTGTCATTGAGAATCGAATTTTTTATGTTGATCTCATTTGCTTACCTGTGCATCAACTTGATATAAATTTAGGCATGGATTGGCTTTCGGCTAACCATGTAGTGTTAGACTGTTCTAAAAAGATCTTATCTTTCCCTGAGCAATCTAGATTAATGCCTACCAATGATACTAAGCTAGATAGTAAATCTCAGAAACACGTGTTGCAAATCTCTATGGAAGCTAAGGAATCTCCTACGTTGGATTCGTTGCCTATAGTGCGGGAGTTTCCGTAAATTTTCCCTGATGACGTTCCAGGTTTACCACCGGAGAGAGAAATAGAATTCGCTATAGATCTCGTATCGGGAACTGGGCCAATTTCGATAGCACCTTATCGAATGGCTCCAGCGGAGTTAATGGAGCTGAAAAAGCATTTGGATGACATGTTGGATAAGGAGTTTATAAGACCGAGTGTTTCACCTTAGGGAGCGCCGATGCTGTTCGTCAAAAAGAAGGACAGGAGTTCAAGGCTGTGCGTGGATTATCGACAGCTGAACAAGACGACAATCAAGAATAACTATCCGTTGCCTAGGATTGACGAATTGATGGACCAGTTGAAAGGAGCAGTAGTATTTGGTTATCATCAGATTCGAGTCAAGAGGGAGGATATACCGAAGACGGCATTTAGGAGTCGATATGGACACTACGAGTATCTGGTTATGCCCTTTGGTGTAACTAACGCTCCAGCAGTGTTCATGGATTACATGAACCGGATTTTTCAACAGTTCTTAGATAAGTTTGTTGTTGTGTTTATCGAAGACATTCTTATTTATTCCCTTAATTGGGAAGAACATCAGGAACATCTTAGGATTGTGCTTCAAGTGTTAAAGGACCGACAACTTTATGCAAAGTTGACCAAGTGTGAATTCTGGTTAGAAGAAGTACAATTCTTAGGTCATGTGATTAATCGTGATGGGATAGCAGTAGATCCAACAAAGGTTGAAGCTGTAGTGCAATGGGAAAGCCCTAAGTCGATGAGTGAAATAGGGAGTTTTCTGGGCTTAGCTGGATATTACCAAAGGTTCATCGAAGGATTCTCGAAGATTGCGTTGCCAATTAGGAAGGGAATATCCTTTGAATGGACGGATGAGTGTGAGAAGAGTTTTCAGGAGCAGAAAAGGAGGTTGACTACGTCACCAGTATTGATGTTACCAGATTCTTCAGAACAGTTTGACGTATACTGCGATGCATCATACCAAGGATTGGGCTGTGTTCTAATGCAGGAAAGGAGAGTCGTAGCATATGCTTCACGACAGTTAAGAGTTCATGAGAGGAATTATCCGACTCATGATTTGGAGCTAGCAGCTATAGTGTTTGCTTTAAAGATTTGGCAACACTATTTATATGGAGCTAAGTTTACAGTGTATAGTGACCATAAGAGTTTGAGGTACCTGTTTGATCAGAAGAAGTTGAATATAAGGCAAAGGAGGTGGATGGAATTCATCAAAGATTATGAATTTGATCTACAATACCATCCAGGAAATGCGAACGTAGTAGCCGATGCGTTAAGTAGGAAATCCTTACACATATTTGCAATGATGGTAAAAGAGCTAGAACTGATTGAATAGTTTAGAGATATGAATCTAGGTATGGAATTATCTCGAGATAAGGTACACTTAGGAATGGTTACAGTAACGAGCGACTTTTTGAAGACGATCAAGGAAAAGCAGGGGTTGATCAATATCTTCAGAAAGTAAAGGAACAAGTAACGGAAGGCAGAACTTCTGAGTTTAGGATGAATCAAGATGGAGTCTTGAGGTATGTTGACAGAATTTGTGTGCCAATGGATATAGAGCTAAGAAGGATGATCTCGGAAGAAGCGCACAAGAGTAGGTTGAGTTTTCATCCTGGAGCTACCACGATGTACCGGGACCTAAAGAAAATGTTTTGGTGACCCGGAATGAAGAAGGAGGTAGCTGAGTATGTATTAGCTTGCTTGGTGTGTCAGAAGGCGAAGATAGAACACCAAAAGCCAGCGGGACTGCTACAATCTTTAGATATCCCATAATGGAAATAGAATGGTATATCTATGAATTTCGTGGTTGGTCTGCCAAGGACTAACAAGAGGCATAATGCAATTTGGGTAATCGTTGATAGGTTAACGAAGTATGCTCACTTCTTAACTATTGGTGAAAGTTATACGTTGGAGAAGTTGACCCAAATCTACATCAAGGAAGTAGTAAGGTTGCACGGAGTGCCTTCTAGTATTGTTTCCGACAGAGATGCTAGATTTACATCTAGATTCTGGAAGCAGTTAAGGTTGAGTTCTTCTTATCATCCTCAAACGTATGGTCAGTCTGAACGAACGATTCAGTCATTGGAAGACCTCTTAAGAGCTTGTGTCTTGGAACACACAGGAAGTTATGAGGAGTTCTTGCCATTGATTGAGTTCACCAATAACAATAGTTTTCATTCAAGTATAGGTATAGCACTTTACGAAGCGTTGTACGGCAGAAAGTGTAGAACACCATTATGTTGGTATGAGACAGGAGAAAGTCAAGTGTTAGGACCGGAGGTAGTACAGCAGATGACGAAACAGATCAAGGGGATATGGGAAAAGATGAAGATTACACAGGATAGATAGAAGAGTTACAGCAATAAGAGAAGGAGACCTTTAGAATTCCAGGAAGGAGACCATGTTTTTTTTAGAGTGACTCCGAGAAATGGAATCGACAGAGCAATAAAATCTAGAAAGCTTACTCCTAGGTTCATTGGACCATTTCAAATTCTTCACCGAATTTGTCCGGTAGCCTATCACATCGCTTTACCACCAAACATATCCAATCTCCATGATGTCTTTCATGTTTCTCGATTGAGAAAGTACTACCCCGATCCATCACACGTCTTAGAACCAGAGTCAATACAATTGAGAGATAACCATAAGTATGAGGTTCTACCTGTAAGGATCGCGGATAGAAGGATAAAGGAACTCAAAGGCAAACACATTCCGTTGGTCAAAGTCGTATGCGACGAAGCTATGGGAGATGCTAACTGGAAACGCGAAGAGGACATGCAGCAGCAATATCCGAGTCTATTTTAAAATGGAACATCGAATTTCGAGGACGAAATTCTTTTTAATGGAGGTAGTAATGTAACGCCCCGATTTTCAAGATTTTCTTAATTAATTAGTATTTATGGATTTGTATTTTTTTTTTAGGGTCTAGAAAGCGAAATAAAATAAACTAAGACCATAGTCAAGCTCTACGCTATTGTAGGAAGCTATGGTTAAGTTTTGGGTCGAAAACTCAGACGGAGCTCGGTCTACGATTTTCACTTACAGTAGTGTTTTACTACTATCAAGACTTAATTTGGACTCGTGAACGAGACAATTAGTCTTGCAATCACGTTTTCTACATTTTCGAAAAAATGGGTCCTGACCTTTGAAAATGAAAATAATAATAAAATATTCGGACGATAACTCAAATCGAGAGACGTTAGAAGCTGTAAAGGGATTTATCGGGACCCGCTAACGGATAAACTTGATGTCACATCAAGTCACATCACCTCGGGAAGCGTATGACTCGACACTGTCATAATGACAAACGAAAAATATCTGGACGCGAAAAGACCAAAATGCCCCTGGTTTTTTTTCCTAAAAGACGTTTACGTCCCTAAAATATCTAAGAAAAACTTTATGACCCACTCTCTCTCTCTCTCTCATCTTCGCTGCTCCCTTCTCTCTCTCCCTCCGTCTTCTTCTTCTTCTTTCTTCTTTCTCTTCATTTCTGTTTTCCTCCATTTTTCTTCATAACTTCACCTCCATTTTTACTCAACTTCTACAAGGATTTTCAAGCAAATTTGTGAAGCAAAGTTGATCCTCTCATCCTCCTCTATCACCTAAGAGGTATAGATTTCACTCTTGAGCTCTCAATCTTCATTTTTTCCATTAAAATTCATGAGTTCAAATTTTAAGATCCAAACTTCAAAAATCTCTAGAAAATTGTAGAAAAATCCTTCTATGATATAGTTGCATCCCCTACTATCATAATCCAAGAGAATGAAATCAAATAAGCTCTCTACCCTATTTATCTTTAAAGGGCCGAATCTATGCATTTTTGGGGGGAAAATGGGTTTTGTTCAATTCGTGTGAAATGATTCTTGATTTCACCTATTCCATTCCTTAATCATGTAATCCAAGTGATTAGAAAGCCAAATCAAACTCTCAACTATTTTTAGAGGTGATGGCCGAAACCCTATTTTGTTGGTTTAAGGGGTTTTGGTTCAAATCTTTGATAATTGATCATGGATTATGTCTTAGGTATGCTTAACGATCATTGATCCAAGAGTGGGTAGAATTTCAACATCCCTAATCTATTCAATTAAATAGGGGCAGTAGCTAATTC
Source organism: Ammopiptanthus mongolicus (assembly GCA_039655645.1). Classification (NCBI taxonomy): domain Eukaryota; kingdom Viridiplantae; phylum Streptophyta; class Magnoliopsida; order Fabales; family Fabaceae; genus Ammopiptanthus; species Ammopiptanthus mongolicus. The sequence continues at coordinate 79,427,204 of CM077345.1, forward strand.
TAAGGATTAGGGGGTTTGTGATTTAACTGTATTAATTTCTGGTTGTGTTTTGTGGTATAGAATCGGACAGGACTCGGACATTCGACCGCGCACCCGACTGACTGTTGCGGAGCCGCATCCGGAGTCTCCCGAGAACATCACTAATGTTGGGGAAAGAACCACAATATCGTCGGGGATGCAAGCTTTAAAATAATATATATTGATATGCGTAGGGCGACCCAAACCCTACTAGAGGTCGTTTGACTGATAGGATGATTTTACTGTATGTCGAGGTTGTTTGTGCTGTGATTGGATATTTAATATGTTATATGTGATATTTACGTTATGCCTATCATATGTTTATGATTGATTAAATATTATTTATCTGTAAGTTGATTTTACTGTTGAATCTGTTGCTAGTTGTTATTTATGTACTGTTATGACTGCTGACGCCTGAGCAGAGCTAGGCATTGATTTCTAACGAGTTGGGAGATGAATGTGTGGTGAGAAAGTCGAGGATATATATATGTCATAGTGCTCAACCTAGAAGTACAGTTGATCTGTTTATGTCGTGATATAAAGTCGATACCCACTTAAGCCGGAGGAAAGTTGGTTGTGGTTGCTTATAAGTCGTGGTTGAGGCACTAAGTGTTGATCCTGAGATGAGTCGGGGAGATTCATGTTGCATAGTTGTTGTTCATCACTGTGTTGGCATACGGGCGATTCCGATCTTTCCTGCGGGGAGATGATCGTACCGATTAGTTTGGCGTAGGGGCTATTTCGATCTTACCTGCGGGGAGATGATCGTACCCAATAGTCAAATTGTAGACGGACAGGCGAATGTCTCGATCTAGCTGAAATAGACAGATGCAAACACTAGAAGTGGGTTGAATGGTATTTGACAAATTTATGCAGAATTAAGAAACTTTTTCACAAGCACAGACGGGTATGGAACAGATGAGTAAACCCAGACAGGTCAATCAGACTAATAATTCATCTGAAAGTTTTCACAAAAAACACACAATCATGCAAGATAAAAAAAAGGTTTGATAAACACAATTATAACCCCTTTAGTTAAATGATAGTTAAGATAAAAAATCAAACCAAAGAGTTAAGGGAAAGAGAGAGATCACTCAGCAGGTTTTATCCTGGTTCACCCCTTAACAAATGAGGCTACGTCCAGTCCTTGGCAGCACCAAGTTTTCTCACTATAACTGAATCAAGTTACAAGACAGACAGGTATTATTTTCACACCTAGCCTCTTCAGGCTCCAGACAAGTATTGTTTACACATCTAGGCTCTTCAGGCTCAGACGAGTATTGTTTTCACACATAGCCTCTCTAGGCTCAGACGAGTATTGTTTGCACACCTAGCCTCTACAGGCTCAGACGGGTTTGTTTGAGAGAAGTTGTAAAATAAATTACAATTTGCAAGTCTTTCACAAGCACTCAGACGAGTTTATTAAAGGTGAAGTTCTAAAAGACTGCGTAATAACTTCAAATGATTGAAGAATAAATAATGAAAGAATGAAGATATAAATGCTCAGAGTAAATGCTCTTTGATTGTAGTGTTCGTTCTCTCTTCTGCTTGAATCTTCAAAGTCTTTTTCATTTAATAGGCTTCAAGGTTTTAAAGCCGTTAGACACGATGTTTGAAGGCTTGGCTTTTTGCAGATCTTCAATAAATGCAAAGAGTCGTTCTGATCAGCCATTAAAGCCTTGAGAACTTCGCTTGTTCTCTCTCATCAGAGTGGTGAAGACTTCTGATACACCTTTGGTCTTAGCAGGTCTTTATACTTGCTTTTTGCCATCAGAGGGAAGACTTTCCCTTTTGGTGTAAGATGCAGTTGTGTTCAGGTAAAGCTCTTTGTTGAAATTCCTTTTTAGAGACGAGACAGCTTTCATCCAATATATTCTTCAACGTTAGTCACCAGATGGGTGAGTAACTTCATTAGACAGGTTGACTCTTACTAAAGAGAATGACGTCAGTTGCGTAGTCTTTCAGACAGGTGAGTCTTCTTTTGATCAGACGGTTGATTTTTTCATTAGACGGGTTAAAGGGATTTCTTCAACGCTGGTCAACAGACTGGTGAAGACTTCATTAGACGGGTGAACTTTTAATAGTTTAGGCGAGTGAACTTCTCCTAGTTCAGACGAGTGAACTTTCGATTGTTCAGACGAGTGAACAAACTTTTGAACTTTTAATAGTTTAGACGAGTGAACTTCTCCTAGTTCAGACGAGTGAACTTTCGATTGTTCAAACGAGTGAACTTTTCCTTAGATCTAGACGGGTGATAACACGCTAAAGCTCAATTCATATAGACACATAATGTTTTAATCTGCACACTGAGTAGACGAGTTAAACACCACAGACGGGTTCAATTAAATCATTGAATAACTGTTTTAATCTCATCAAAACTATGGTAAATGCACATCAGACATTTTGGAGACTCAACAATCTCCCTCTTTGTCCAGCATCTCACACTCTTGAGATTTTTGTTTATGCTCACTGAGGAGTTTAACATTATCTCTCTTGAGGGATTTGAAGGCCTTAGATAAGCCTTTGGATTCCTCTACCAGCTCATCATAAGCATCATGCAATTCCTCAAGTTCAGAATGTACCTCAGTTTCATGTTCTGAATTTATGTTGGCCATCAGACAGAGATTGGCTTCCTCTTCTGTCTCTTCTCCTTCAGAAGATGAACATTCAAGATCTTCCCATGTGGCCATCATTCCATTATTATTCTTTCTGAAGAATTCTTTTTGGAAGCTTTCTTTAAAAGAGGGCATTTAGGTTTAATGTGACCAGGTTTCTTGCACTCATAGCAGACAACAGGACTTTTGTCTGTTGATATGGATTCCTTGTTGATTTTTCTGAAGGCTTCTCCTTTCTGAACTTATTCTTTCTCCAGAGGTTTTTCATCTTTCTGGTCATGAGAGAAGTCTCTTCATCATCATCAGAATCCTCATCATCAGACTCATATATGTCACAGTCAGACTCGTCTGCCTTTGAAGCTTTTAAGGCTTTAGCTGCCTTTAGATCAACCTTTAGAGCAATGACTTTTCTCTTTTTGATTGACACATCTTCATTGAGCTCTTGCTCATGAACAGTGAATGTGCCAAGTAGTTCATCCATAGTTAAGGAGGTGAGATCCCTGGCTTGAGATATAGCAGTGACAAGAGGTCTCCACTGCCTTGGAAGACTTCAGAGAATCTTAGCAACTTTCTCAGCATTAGTATATATTTTACCAAGAGATTTCAAACTGTTAGTAATAGTTTGGAATCTACCAATCATTTGAGCAATAGATTCACCTTCATCCATGGTGAATATTCATATTTTCTAACAAGAATAGAAATTTTAGATTCTTTTACCTTAGCAGTTCTTTCATGTGTGACAGATAAGGAGTCCCACATTTCTTTAGCAGAATCACAAGCACATACCTTTTCAAATTATTCTGGACTGAGAGCACAGATTATAGCATATCTGGCTTTATGGTTTAGATCTCATCTTGTCTTTTCTGCAGGTGTCCACTGAGCCTTTGGCTTGTCTGAGCCATCATCATTTCGAGGAGTGTAAGGACTATCAGTGATGACATCCCATACATCAAAGTTTGTTGACAAGATGAACCAGTGAAACCTTTCTTTCCAGTAGTTATAATTTGCACCATTGAAGAAGGGAGGTCTGGTCATGGTGCCTCCTTCAGGTTGGGGGTTCCCACTTGAGCTTGCTCCAGAAGTCATTGTCTATTCTTCAGGATCTTTTCTCTACACTGTTAGGTGCTCAACCCAGAGGCTGAGCTCTGATACCAAGTGAAATAGACAGATGCAAACACTAGAAGGGGGTTGAATGGTGTTTGACAAATTTATGCGGAATTAGGAAAATTTTTCGCAAGAATAGACGGGTAAGTAACAGACGAGTGAACTCAGACAGGTCAATCAGACTAATAACTCGTCTGAAGGTTTTAACAGAAAACACACAATCATGCAAGATAAAAAAAGGTTTGATAAACACAATTATAACCCCTTTAGTTAAATGATAGTTAAGATAAATAATCAAACTAAAGAGTTAAGGGAAAGATAGAGATCACTCCGTAGGTTTTATCTTGGTTCACCCCTTAACAAATGAGGCTATGTCCAGTCCTTGGCAGCACCAAGTTTTCCCAGTATAACTGAATCAGGTTACAGGACAGACAAGTATTATTTTCACACCTAGCCTCTTCAGGCTTCAGACAAGTATTGTTTGCACACCTAGCCTCTTCAGGATCAGACAAGTATTGTTTGCACACCTAGCCTCTCCAGGCTCAGACGAGTATTGTTTGCACACCTAGCCTCTCCAGGCTCAGGCGGGTTTGTTTGAGAGAAGTTGTAAAATAAATTACAATTTGCAAGTTTTTCACAAGCACTCAGACGAGTGTATTAAATGTGAAGTTCTAAAAGACTGCGTAATAACTTTAAATGATTGAAGAATAAATAATGAAAGAATGAAGATATAAATGCTCAGAATAAATGCTCTTTGATTGCAGTGTTCGTTCTCTCTTCTACTTGAATCTTCAAAGTCTTCGTTAAATAGGCTTCAAGGTTTTAAAGCCGTTAGACACAATGTTCGAAGGCTTGGCGTTTTGCAGATCTTCAATAAATGCAAAGAGTCGTTCTGATCAGCCATTAAAGCCTTGAGAACTTCGCTTGTTCTCTCTCATCAGAATGATGAAGACTTCTGATACACCTTTGGTCTTAGCAGGTCTTTATACTTGCTTTTTGCCATCAGAGGGAAGACTTTCCCTTTTGGTGTAAGATGCAGTTGTGTTTAGGTAAAGCTCTTTTTTGAAATTCCTTTTTAGAGAAGAGACATCTTTCATCCAATATATTCTTCAACGTTAGTCACTAGACGGGTGAGTAACTTCATTAGACGGGTTGAAGGGATTTCTTCAACGCTGGTCAACAGACTGGTGAAGACTTCATTAGACGGGTAAACTTTTAATATTTTAGACGAGTGAACTTTCCATTGTTCAGACGAGTGAACTTTTGCCTTAGATCCAGACGGTTGATAACACGCTAAAGCTCAGTTCATATAGACACTTAATGATTTAATCTGCACACTGAGTAGACGAGTTAAACACCACAGACGGGTTCAATTAAATTATTGAATAACTGTTTTAATCACATCAAAACTATGATAAATGCACATCAGACATTTTGGAGACTCAACACTAGCCTGCAGGCGGGGGAATATGTCGTTACCGAAAGTTGAGTTGTTAACGGACGGGCGAATGCTTCAACCTAGCATGCGGGCGGAGGAACATGTCGTTACTGTAAGTTACGTTGTTGAGGGGCGAATATTCCAACCTGGCCTGCGGGCTGGGGAATATGTCGATTCCATGAGACGAGTTGAGCTTGCGGGCTTTTGACCGAACCCTGCCTTATGGGGGGTGGCATAGTGATGAATGAGACACCTTGATCTGTTGGGGATGTCGCGTCGTGATCGCATCCATATAGTCGTTAGTTGAATGAGTGTGAGAGACAATAGTTAAGAGAAAATTATCCGAGAGTTGTTTGGTTGTCACAGTTGTGATTCTGATTGTTGCTATCTATATAAATTATTTTATATAGCTGTTTTTCCATTTATGACATATTACTGTTTCTTATCCCCTATATCTTCTGTGTCGTATTTTATTATTCTCGATTGTACAAGAAGACACTGTTGAGGAATTGCCAGAGGAGATTGATGGCATACCTGTTGAACCAGATGCTGGTAGGAGAGCCCTGGATCCCGGTGCCGGAGGACTTTAGACATCGGGGGGTTAGTAGTTGTAGTTGTTATGGCCAGTATAGGGGATTGAGTGACATGTATTTTTGGGGCCAGGAGAGGAAGTCATATGTATTTTATTTTATTTTACTGCTATGCTTTCATGTTATTTATCAGTTGCGTACTCGGAGACTTTGTTTACCTCAGTTGTTGTAGGCTCTACTGATGGAGCCAATACTCTTATGTCTATATATATTATTATGGTATCAGTATATTTAATATTTTAATATTTTTGCAATTTTGTACTATCACGTTACGCTGTGACGCTAATAATTATAAGTGGGGTTATCAATGGGACCTCCGAGGAAGGGATTATCTCAGTTTAACCCGTTTTAGGCTACTTGAATCGGGTTTTGGTTGACTTTGCATCATAAGACCACTTTTCCTGTTCTCTAATCCGACCGAAACATGAGAGGGCAACGATCCACGATCCAACTGGTCGAATTGATCCGATTGGACTGGTTTTTAAAACACTGATCATAACATTAAGTGATGAAGCTAATGATTAGGACCAACCAGTCTAATGCATTAAAAACACAGAGCACATATATAGAACAAAAAAATTTAGATAAAGTTGATAAAATAAATAAAGTTAAAAAATGAAAATACCTGTTTTATTTTATTTTAAATTTTTTCTTTTCAATTTTCTGCTGCTACCTCAATGGTCCAAGATATACCGAAACTTAATTAAAATATCAATCTCATTTATTCTCCATACAATTTCGTTAAAGTGAGATTGAGTATAAAGTGAAAAAATAAAAATATATTCACACTTATTTAATAAAATGGATTAAGGTCTCAATACATTATAATTAATTAATAATAAATATATCTTACTTTCTTATTTTACACGTTCAATTAAGAGAAGGCAAATGCAATTACCATTTACTCTTTGGAAAAAATTCCTATAACATAAGTACAAATATAAAATGAGAAAATAAGAGCGTATATATCATTGATTAGTTAAAATGGGTTGAAATCTAATACACTTTAATCTAATACACTTTAACTAATTAACAGTAAATACATTTTTACTTTTTCACATTATACTTTTCCTTTAGAGTAACCTATCCTTTTTATTTAATCAGCAGAGTAACCTATCCTTTCTCTTTTTACAATAATATTCGGAAATGTAATCCGAACGCACGGAAACTGAGTATGCACTGTTTTGGCGGGAAATAGCAATGAAATTTATACTATGGCATTGCAAATGCTCCGGTGATAAGTCAGATAATAGCATAGCACACATGTACGAATATTTCGGATCTCAGCCGTTCGATATCACGACTACATCGGTATTAATTAATAGACAAAAAACATCAACAGTTGATCTCATTAATCTGTGATTCATCGTCATTTGCAACTAGCAACAACGTGATTCACAATCCAGATGACAACACCAGATCGCACGGAAAAAGAAAAAGAAAATTCAGTTTACCACTTAGCTAGCAGAAGAACCATAGCGTGAAATCGAAGTTGATCGCTCTAACACTCAGCTTCTAAATCTGAATTCTACGGTTCTTCATTCTAAGTCGAAATTAACACTTATTGAAGATTTTAGTATAAAATCTTCCATGGACGGAGGAGGTAGCAGTGAAAGCCCAACTGAAGCAAAGAAAGCCAAGTCCTGTTGTAGATAATTCAAATAGTTAGTTTGTTAGTTACATGAGTTAGTTAGCATGCTGAGCTGGCATTACTGTATGATGAGATCCTTATAAATAAGGAAGTGCTATGTGTAAAATGTATGAGAGTATCCATTCAATAAAGAGGTATATTCAGTATTCATAATTCTTCTCTGTTTTAGTTGTGTGTGTAAGTGAGATTACTCTAACAAATTGGTATCTAGAGCTTCAACGATTCTGGACCAGGAGAGATCAAGTGAGGTTTCCAGTGAGTGAGAGCAATTGTCGAGCAATGACTAGCAATGGAGGTTTCCCAACCAATTTTCCAGTTCTCGATGGCAAGAATTGGGAAAGATGGTGCATACAGATGAAGGTATTGTTTCGCTTCCAAGATGTAATGGATTTAGTCAAGAACGGTTATGTGAAGCTGGGGAAAATCCTACTGATGCTCAGAGGTTGGCTTACAAAGAAGCAAGAAAGATTGTAAAGCCATGTTCTTGATACATCAATGCGTGGATGGTGGCAATTTTGAAAAGATTGGTGCCTCTTCCATAGCAAAGGAGGCTTGGGACATATTGGAGAAGTGCTATTCTGGTGGTGACAAGATCAAGAAGGTGCGACTCCAGTCATTGCACAGGCACTATGAATTACTGCAGATGGACAATACTGAGAAAGGGAGTGATTATTTCACTAAGGTGCTGAGTCTCACTAATCTCACGAAGGTATGTGGTGAAAAAGTCACTGATGTGATGATAATAGAGAAGATCTTGCCCACTCTAACGCCCCAGTTTGATTACATAGTGGTTGCGATTGAAGAGTCTAGAGATGTGGAGAAAATGAAGCTTGAGGATCTTCAAGGTTCTCTGGAAGCACATGAGATGAAACTATCCGAGAGAAGTGTTGTGAAGCCTGTAGATCAGGCACTACAAGCTCATGTAATCAAGAAGGGGGTACTGATCGAAGAAAACAATGGAAGAAAGGGGGAGGAAGTGGTAGGTTCAATAAAAATCAAGATCAATCCATGGATCCTGACAAACCTGAGTCCTTGAGTAGAAGCAGCAGAGGAGGTTCCTCAAGAGGTAGAGGTGGAAGCAAAGGGTCTGACAAAAGAAAGATTCACTGCTACACTTATAATAAGTGGGGGCATTATGCTGCTGAGTGCTGGTAATAGTGATGATGAAGCACACATGGCCTAAGATGACTCAAATGATGAACCTGTGCTTCTAATGGTAACAACCATTGATGCAGTACAAGATTCAGAGACATGGTTTCTTGATACTGGATGTTCCAACCATATGACTGGACGCAAGGAGTGGCTCACCAATCTTGATACAACCAAGAAAAGCAAGGTTTGGTTTGTAGATAGTAGAACAATAACAGCTGAAGGTGTTGGCAACATTGTGTTAAGAAGGAAGGATGGCAAGGCAGCCTTGATTGAGCATATGTTGTATGTGCCAGGCATGAAGTGCAACTTGATGAGTGTTGGCCAATTGATAGAGAAAGGTTTTTCTGTTACCATGTAGCATGATCTTCTTGAACTATATGATCCAAACCAGAGATTGGTCTTGAAGTCTTCTCTCTCAAAGAACAGGATTTCAAACCAAGCTCAAGGCATCTGAGGTACATTGCCTAGCAACAACTGTGACAGATTCAGAAAGTTGGCTTTGGCATATGAGGCTTGGTCATTTAAATTTCAGAAGTCTTAATATGCTTGCTGCTAAAGAAATGGTAAAAGGACTCCCAATGATTGCTATACCTCGAAAAATATGTGAAAACTGCCTTATTGGAAAACAGCCAAGAAATTCCTTTAAATCGCACTTGTCAATAAGAGCCACAAATGTTTTACATGCTGTTAATTCTGATGTATGTGGACCTTTTGAGGTGCCTTCACTAGAAGGAAATAAATACTTTACTTTCTTTGTTGATGAATATAGTCATATGATGTGGCTGTACTTGATAAAGTCAAAAAATGAGGTGTTTGCAGTCTTTAAAAGTTTCAAGGCAATGGTTGAAAAACAAAGTGGGAGAGCTATAAAAATTTTCAGAACAGATTGAGGTGGAGAGTATAATTTGAGTCCTATTGTGTTGATCAAGGAATGCAACATGAAGTCACAGCTCCTTATACACCCCAGCAAAATGGGTTGGCAGAAAGGAGGAACAGGACCGTGCTTGATATGGCACGAAGCATGATTAAGCAAAAGGATCTTCCACACTCCTTTTAGGGTGAGGCTGTTACTACTGCAGCATATGTCCTAAATAAGTGTCCCACAAAGAAACTTAAGGAGAAAGTACCCGAAGAAGTCTGGTTTGGCAAGAAACCTGCAGTGAATCATCTTAGGATCTTTGGCTCCTTATGTTTTAAGCACATTCCTGATGCAAAGAGGAAGAAGTTGCAAGACAAGAGTGAGCCTATGATCCTAGTTGGTTATCACTGTACTGAAGCTTACACGCTTTACAATCCTGTGACTAAGAAGATTGCCATTAGCAGAGATGTCTTTGTCAGTGAGACTGATTCATGGAGTTGGCTAGATCAGACCAGTAGCCTCAAGTCCTCAGTTTCTGTACTGATTGGATATGAACACAGTGATACAGAAAACAATGCCATTCCTAATGCAGATCCGACTCAAGCTCAGAGACCACATAGGGAAAGGCAAGCACCAAGGAGATATGCAGATTTTGAGCTGTTTTCTGACACTGCAGTAACACCTGAGGGTGATTTGGTTCATTTTGCCCTGTTAGCTGATGTAGAACCACTTGACCTTGAGGCAGCAATGCAGGAGCAAGTATGGAAAGAGGCTATGTTGGAAGAGCTGAAGTCTATTGACAGGAACCAGACTTGGGAACTTGTTGATTTGCCTCCAAACAAGCATCCCATTGCAGTAAAGTGGGTTTATAAGCTAAAGCTACAACCCGATGGATCCAATGCCAAACACAAAGCAAGATTGGTGGCAAAGGGTTTTTTTGCAAAGGCCTGGACTTAACTATTCAGAAGTGTTTTCACCAGTGGCAAGGATTAAGACTATTAGGCTGGTTGTGGCTCTAGCTAATGCAAAAGGCTGGCTATTGTTCCAGCTTGATGTCAAATCAGCTTTTCTTAATGGTCCTTTGGAAGAAGAAGTGTATGTACTTCAACCACCTGGTTTTGAGATTAAGGGAAAGGAGGCTATGGTGTACAGGCTGAAGAAGGCACTATATGGCCTAAAACAAGCTCCCCGAGCATGGAATAAGAGGATTGACTCTTTCCTCATTCAACATCATTTCAGCAGATGCCAAGTGGAACATGGTGTATATGTAAGGGTACAACAGGAAGGAAGAGCAGTGCTAGTAATTTGCCTTTACGTTGATTATCTGTTGGTCACTGGAAGTGATCTCCAGGAAATGGAGATGTTCAAAACCGTCTTAAAAGCTGAGTTTGACATGACTGATTTGGGAAGGTTGACATACTTTCTTGGCATGGAGTTTGTCCGCACTTCCAAAGGTCTTATACTACATCAGAAAAAGTATGCAAGTGAGATACTCCACAGGTTCAAGATGATGGATTATAACCCTGCTATAACTCCAGCTGACACAAATACAAAGCTTGAAAGAGTAGAAGGGGAAGAAGCAGTAAACAGTACCCTATTCAAGCAAATGGTGGGATCTCTAAGGTATCTTTGCAATAGCAGGCCTGATATCTGCTTTGCAGTTGAGATGATTAGTCGCTTTATGGATAATCCTAGAAGGTCTCACTTCCTAGCAGCTAAAAGGATTTTGAGATACCTGAAAGGAACATTACAATATGGTATTTTGTTTCCAATGAAACCAGATCAGGAAATGAATGATTTACTTGGCTATTCGGACTCTGATTGGTGTGGGGACAAAACTGATAGGAGGAGTACTATAGGGTATGTGTTCAAGTTTCTAGGAGCACTAATCTCATGGTGTTCTAAGAAACAACCCGTGGTAGCATTATCATCCTGTGAAGCAGAAAATATAGCTAGTTCGTTTGCAGCCTGTCAAGCTATCTGGTTAGACTCACTGTTGCCAGAATTGATGATTAAAGTGAAAAAGCCTATGCAGCTGCTTGTAGATAGTAAGTCAGCCATTAATCTAGCAAAGAATCCAGTTTCTCATGGCAGAAGCATACACATAGAGACAATGTTTCATTTTCTTAAAGAAAAAGTGAACAATGGAAAGTTAGGACATGTCTACTGTCCTACTGAATTGCATACTGCTGACATGATGACAAAAGCCTTGAAGACTGGTCGATTTATGCAGCTAAGCTTGAGTTAGGAGTTGAATCATTAGCTATTTGAATTAAGGAAAAGTGTTTAGATAATTCAAATAGTTAATTTGTTAGTTAGTTAGTTACATGAGTTAGTTAGAATGCTGAGCTGGCATTACTGTATGATGAGATCCTTATAAATATGGAAGTGCTATGTGGAAAATGTATGAGAGTATTCATTCAATAAAAAGGTATATTCAGTATTCATAATTCTTCTCCGTTTTAGTTGTGTGTAAGTGAGATTACTCTAACAAGTCCAAGACCCCTCGAAAACCAAAAGAAACTGTTCTCAAGCAGAGTCTCTCTCTTTCTCTCTCTCTCGATGTTGCGATCCAAACGTTTCATAATCTTTTTCTGTTAATTGATTATTTATTTATTTTATTTTTTTGAATTTGCAGAATCTCCAGCTGAGTTCTTCGCAGAGAACAAGAACATCGCTGGATTTGATAATGTAAGCATAGTTCTACAATAATTACGTGTTCGATTCCGTATATCTGCATATATTTTTTTTTAAATTTTGTGACCTTTTTATATAATTTATTTCCTCTGAAATTGTGTGGATTTCAATTCAGCCTGGAAAATCTCTTTATACTACTATTAGAGAGCTTGTGGAGAATGAGCTTGACTCGGCAGAATCTATTTCTGAGCTTCCAGTGGTTGAAATAACTATGTAAGTTTTCAATTGGAAATATGGTGAATGATGAACAAGTGATTTAGCACATGTGGATTTGTAAATAATTTATTTCATGCGGATTTGGTTGCTGCAGTGAGGAGATAAAGAAAAGCAAATTTAATTCTATGATGATTGGTCTTATTGACCGCGAACGTGTCGATGCCCAATTGTATGACGATTATGAAACTGATAAGGATCGTGAGGTGTGTATATTTCATTTTGTTACATTGGTTGTGTCATACTGAGATATACTAGTCTGGATCAAACTCTATGGTTGGGTGGACTAATTTGATTTTGATAAATTGCTAATTTGTTATGGTAACAGTTTTGAAATTATGATCTTGGTTCATATAAACTATTTGTTGCAATTGAGTAGACTAAAACATGGAAGGCTCTCTGTGTAGGATTCTATCTCACTCTCACATTATAATCTTACCATGCAGAAACGATTAGCAAAAGAGGCTCGTGCTCAAGAAATACAAGCAAAGAATGCTTCCCATGGAAAGAAAGTGAAAGACACTCCAGCTCCAAAGGGTATCAAAGGTCGAGGTGAGGCTTCATTTTACAGAGTTACATGCAAGGTGCGCGTGGTTTCTCCCCCACCCTGTTTTTGTGGTACTATATTGATGTGCATTGTCTTTTTTATATGTTAGTTTTTATCCGATCAGTGAAACTATTTGATCTGATCTTGAAATCCAATTTGAATTTATTTTATCATTTTCTTGGTTATCAATCTCATTCTAGTAAGTGAAATGTAGACAGTCTCATGCTTGTTACTAATTGTAGGATAATGGAAAAGGAATGCCACATGATGACATCCCAAATATGTTTGGCCGAGGTCAATAGTTAATTGCTACCTTAGTTATCCATGAATCAACATTTGTTTAGACATTTCAGTATTTCTATTTTTGTTAACCTCACTTGCTGTAAGCTTGTCTGTTCATGCAGTTCTCTCTGGAACAAAATATGGCTTGAAGCAGACGCGGGGGAAGTTTGGTCTTGGTGCAAAGATGGTATTGGCAACAGGCAACATGCACTAGTCTACCTATTTCCTTCCTTTGTTTTTGTTTTTGTAACTTCGATAAGTGAAACTAACTTGTAACAGTTGCCAACTTTTAGCTTGAGGTTGAATTACATGCTGATTTCTGTTTGCCCTATTGATCTATGTTGTTCATATATGCAGGCGCTAATATGGTCTAAAATGAGTACCGGGCTCCCTATAGAGATCTCTTCATCGATGAGAAACAAAAATTATATTTCATTTTGCAGGCTGGATATTGACATTCGTAAGTATGATTTTAAGTATTATAAATGAATTGATATTTGAACTTCTTCTCCAAATAAACAAATGCTTTAATTTTCAGGAATATTCCTCATGTATATTTACATGAAAAACGGGAGAACAAGGAACGCTGGCATGGAGCTGAAATTCAAGTTGTCATTGAAGGGAACTGGACAACTTACCGTGTATGTAATACTTACTCGGTGCAAGTTTAATATTTTCAGTGCAAACTCCAGATATAATTGAGCATTTCCATTTTCCAAAATACACTGTTGTTATGCTTATTGATATAACTATAGATTAATGGTGGTTGTGTTTCATTAATACAAGCACTTTGTTTGCATTTGCAGTCAAAAATATTGCATTGCATGCGACAAATGGCTGTTATCACTCCTTATGCTCAGTTTCTATTTAAATTTGTGTCAGATGCACCTGAGTATGTATATATATCTATTTACATCCTTCCCCCGAGAACAATAGTGCACAATCATCTTATACTTGCTGTTCTCTTCTGCAGCAAGAATGTCACTGTAAGGTTTTCTCGCAGAACAGATGTGATGCCACCCATTCCTCTGGAGACAAAGCATCATCCATCCTCTGTTGATTTGCTGCTAATTAAACGACTTATTACAGAAACTTCGAAGCAGAACCTTTTGCAGTTTCTTCAGCACGATTTTGTAAATATCAGTAAATCCCAAGCTGAAAGATTGATAGGTAAGGAAAAATAGTTCACACATGGTTCAATGTGCATATTAGAGTCTAGAGATGCTCAATCTGTTATCTACTGCACTCTATTTTTCCCCCCAGGAGAAATGGGTCCAGACTTCAGCTCAAAAATGGCTGTGAGGTCTCTAACTTCACAACAAATAGTACGCATTCATCAGTTGTTTTGTCAAGCCAAGTTTGATGATCCTAGTGGTCATGTAAGTTATGTTATGGAGTCTTTGTTATAAGCCCCTTTTCTATATATTTCATTACACTTTTTCCACTATATTTTTATTGTATGTTCCTTACTTTTGTCATTTGATATGTCCTTCATACCTATTTTCAGTGTCTTAGTCCTGCTGGTGAATACAATCTCCGGCTAGGAATTATAAAAGAGCTGAACCCAGACATGGTTGCAACTTATTCTGGCAGGTTGTGGTCCAATGGCAAAATTTTGCTAGTTCTTTCTCTTACCTCAGATCATTGCTTCTTGGAACTTCTATGTCTCTTGATTAACCATTTCTTTTTAATCCTTGTGGTTGTGGATCACGGATATATAGCTTACTTTCTATCCGACTTTTATTTGTCGGGAGTCCTAAAGGGTAACTGGATGCCACTATGCCAGAGGCCCTTGAGAGATTTCTTGTTGTTTATGTGCTTGGCTTTTCTGGTAATAGATGATTCATAATGCTTAAAATTTAGTTTTCTCTGTCACTACTGCACAGTGTTCAAGTTTTTGAAGGCCACCGATTCATCGTGGAAGCTGGAGTCAGTATAGGTGGAAAAGATGTCAAGCAAGTTAAGTTTCACTTCCATCAATATTTATGTCAGATAATAGTTTGAAATTCACGTGTTAAAAGTATAATTTTATCGGAGAAATAGTTGGTGATAGAGTCAATTGCTATGAATGTATTAAATATAATAAGCAAAGATAAAAATGTACAAGAGAAAAGAAAAATATTTTGCTAGATATGCAACAGAAATGGACTTGGAGAGCTCCCTTGAGCTGATGTTTTTGTGCTGTTAGCAGGATTGCTGATATTCCTATTCTGCACTTCTCTTCTCTTCGAATAAATTTTTCTATTAAAAAAATAACATGCTTTCTGATGGGTTGTGATAAAATCATCTGCCCCTGCTTCCATCCCGTAAATTATGTGATGCAGGGTGATTCCTGATCAAGCATTTAATCAACTGGGGAATATTAGGAGCAAGTTATAAAGTGATGTTTTATTCTGTTCTCAAACAATGGTAATGATTTGTTCAGTGACAAATCATATAATACTTGTTTCCAGGGTCTTAATATATTTAGGTTTGCAAATAGAATTCCACTACTTTTTGAGCAAACTGCTGATGTTGTCACCAGGACTGCACTTAAGAGAATCAAGTGTGCACAGAAGCAAATGGTTTCCTCTTGACTTTCTAATGTTGGGACGAGGTGACTGAATAAGGATCATTAATTGCTTTACAAAATTCTCTGGCAATGCACTATTCATATTTGAAATCTTACTACCTTTTCAGCTGGAGTAGTTACAAAATCAACCAGATACAAGATAAGATTGGTGTCTTTGTAAGCATTGTGAGCACAAAAATTCCATTCAAAGGGACTGGAAAAGAATACATCGGTGATGACATAACTGAGATTGCTTCTGCTGTCAAGGTTCAAAGTTTTTAATTAATGAATTTTCAATTACAGCAATTAGCAATAGTAATTAAAATAACAGTATTTTTTCTCCTGTATGCTATTCAGCAGTGTTGCGTCCCATTGAAATCCAATATTGTAAAAAAGATGCCGGCCCGTGAGCAGCAGGAGAGGAAACCAAATCTAAGCAAGTATGCCTAAGTCTTATTTTCTCTCATAATTCCAGGAGTCAACTGAATGACGCAGTGCTTGTTTTTTTTTTTTTCGTATGAAATAAAATATGTTTTCTACCAATTGGCAGATATATTCCTGATGCTGCTGGTGCAGTATACAATGTTTTGAAAGAAATGACACAGTTACATGCATCGAAGAAGAATCGTTATGGGGATGATGATGTAGAACTACTGAGAAAAGTCTCTGAGAAGTTGGTTACTAAAGAAACATTGAGTGAAAAGCTCGCTAAACATGTTGAAGAGGTATGCTCTCTAACTGTTATTTTTTTGTGAAAAAATCGTAGTTTTCTTGCAATTTAATGTTGTGGATTAATCACGCAATCAAACAACAATATAGAATGCAACAGCACGAAATTAAAGAGATAGAGAAGAAGAATATGACACCAAGAATTGGTAACGCAGTTCAGCCAATATGGCCTACGTTTGCGGGGGAGGGAGCAATCGAACAATTCACTATGAACAATGAGGTTACAAGATCAACAAGTGCATAGAGTTCCTCTTGGCCCTTGTTTACTACTGTTGAGAAAACAGATACAAGATCCCCAAGCCCTTACCACACTCTATCTTCACACAGTAACCATGATCTCTACAATCTCTCTAATCTTCTTTTGCAGTACAGAGTATACAAAGAAAACCTCATAATCACACCCCTGATCTATTTCAAAGCTAAGAGAACTATACAAAAGTATATCTTTCTCTCTTCATCTATCTAGAGATATCCCTATGCCTATTTATAGGAGTGGAAAACCAAGCTACAGCCAATAACCACTTGCAACCGAAGTAACAGAACCATTATTTTAGTTATGGCCAGTAACTGAATAACAGAATTCAATCACAAGTCCTGATGACTTTGCAGCATTCAAATGCTGCAGCATTCAAATGCTCTTGGCACTTGAACTTGAATGCATGATTTTGAGACACATTCAACAATTCTCCACCTTGTCTCTAAATCAGACCAGTTTCCTCAAAGTTCTCCCTTGCTCCCCCCACCAAATTCATTACTCTTCACAGAAACCAACCAAGTTCAAGCAGTGCTTGAACTTGTGCTGAGGCAAGGATTTAGTAAGTGCATCTGCAGGATTATCCTCAGTTGCAACCTTTTCGACTAGTACCTCCTTGCTCCCAATTACATCTCGAATGAAATGTAGCCTGACATCAATGTGCTTTGATTTGTCATGGTAAACTTGATGCTTGGACAAGTGAATAGCACTTTGGCTATCACAAAACACAGTAACACTTTCTTGCACAATTCCAAGTTCTCCAACCAAGCCTTTAATCCACATTGCTTCCTTGAAACTTTCAGTGAGAGCTATAAACTCAACCTGAGTAGTTGACAGAGCCACCACAGACTGCAATACTGACCTCCATGACACAGTAGTACCAAAAAAGTGAAGACATAACCAGATAAAGACTTCCTTGTGTCTATGTTCCCAGCATAATCCGAATCCACATACCCCACAATAGCCTCTTCTTTTCTGTCATTCCTTTTAAACTTTAAACCAGATGATAAAGTGCCATTTAAGTACCTTAAGATCCACTTCAATGCTACCCAATGAGCTAGTCCAGGATTTGCCATGAACCTGCTAACCATATTCACAGCATATGCCATATCTGGTCTGCTGCACAGCATTCCATACATGATGCTGCCAACTGCATTTCCATATGGTACTGATTTCATCTTCTCCTTTTCCTCATCTGTTAAAGGAGCTTGCTTCATTGATAATTTGTCATGTTGCCCCAATGGAGTTGTAACAGGTTTAGCCTCATTCATTCTAAACCTATTAACTACTTTATTCATATAACCTTGCTAAGATAAGAATAAATCTCCCTTGATTCTGTCCCTGCTTATGTCCATTCCCAATATTCTCTTAGCTTCCCCAAGTTCCTTCATTTCAAATTCATTCCCCAAATCTGACTTGAGCCTTTGAATCTCCTTCTTGCTTGAACTGGCTAAGAGTATATCATTAACATATAGCAGTAGGTAAATTAGAACTTCACCACCTTCCTTTAGAATGTACACACAACTGTCATAGCTGCACCTTTGGAATCTCATTCTCATCATGAAGTCGTCAAACCTTTTATACCATTGCCTACGACTTTGTTTTAAACCATATAGTGATTTTTTCAGCAGGCACACCTTACTTTTATCCTTAGCAAATCCTTCTGGTTGCTGCATATAAATGATTTCCTCAAGATCTCCATGAAGGAAGGCTGTTTTGACATCTAGTTGCTCGAATTCAAGGTCAAATTGAGTAAAAAATTGCAAGTAGAACTCTGATTGAGCAATGCTTTACCACCGGTGAGAATATCTCTTTGTAATCAATGCCTTCAAGTTGAGAAAATCCCTTGGCCACTAATCTAGCTTTAAATCTTGGCTTCTCTCCACCTTGGACACCTTCCTTTTTCTTGAATATCCATTTGGAACCAATCAACCTTTGATTTTTAGGTAGACTTACCAGCACCCAAGTTTTGTTCTTCTCAAGAGATTGCATTTCTTCAATCATTGCTTCGAACCATTTTTCTTTCTCCTTGCTTTCCATTGCTTCTTTAAAACTGTTTGGTTCAGACCCTTGAATCTCTTCTGCAACAGTCAATGCATAATATATAAGATCAGCTTGACCATATCTAATTGGCTTTGTTATGGTCCTCCTGGTCCTATCCCTTGCCAAATTATAGTCTCTGAGGTCTGTTTCACCCTCTTGTTCCACCAGTTCCTGTTCCAGTTCTGTTTCTATTTCTGGTGTGAAATGTTTCTGCTGCTGTGAAGGCAGCTCCACCTCAACCTCTGTTTTCTCTGTAGTCTTTCCCTGAAAACTGTCTTGCTGCTGTTCCTTGCACAACATTGCCATTCTGTTTTCATCAAAGGTTACGTTCCTGCTGATAATGACCTTTGGTTCACCAGGTTCCATCCTCCATAGTCTGTACCTTTTAATTCCAGCAGGGTATCCTATGAATGCACATCTGATTGCACGTGCTGCAAGTTTATCTTGCTTAGCATGTGCAAACGCCAATGCTCCAAATACTCTTCGGTGTGAGTAATCAGCTGGCTTGCCATTCCAGAGCTCCATAGGTGTTTTAAACCCAATTGCAGTAGAGGGACACCTATTAATTAAGTACACAGCAGTTGTAACTGCTTCACCCCAAAAAGATTTAGGTGCCCCGGCACCTAATAGCATGCACCTAACCCTTTCCAGAATTGTTCTATTCATTCTTTCTGCTATGCCATTCTGCTGTGGAGTTCCTGTCACTGTCCTGTGCCTTTGAATACCTAAGTTCCTGCAGAACTTATTAAATTGCTCTGAAACAAACTCCAGGCCATTGTCAGTCCTTAAACATTTGAGTTTAGTTTCCAATTGGGTTTCTATTTGAGTATGCCAATCCTTAAATTTCTCAAAAGTATCATTTTTATTTTTAAGAGCATACAACCATACTCTCCTAGAATAATCATCAATTATAGTGAGAAAATAAGAACAACCAGCATGAGTCTTGGTCCTAGCTGGACCCCACAGATCAGAAAGCATATATTCAAAAGGTCTATTTGTAGTACGCAAGCCTATTCCAGAGCTGACCCTCTTAGCCTTTCCCAATATGCAATGATCACAGAACTCTAGCTTCTCTATTTTATCACCATTTAACAGATTCTGTTTAGACAATGCAATTAACCCATTTTCACTAACATGTCCTAATCTCATATGCCACAATCTGGTTTTATCATACTGATTAACCGATATCATAGCAGCTTGAGCAATAATAGTGCAGCCATCCAAAATATATAAACCATCTCTCTTAATTCCTTTAGCAATTACCAAGTTATTACTTACACCATTCAGCAGGGTTTCTTGGCCATTGAACATCTTTAATCGAATTGAGCCTTGACCTTGGACTTTACATGGTTTATTATTTCCCAGCAGCACCACTTCACCTTCTTGAAGGTTTATTGTCTCAAAAAATTCCTTTCTTGGACACATGTGAAAAGTGCACCCAGAATCCATCACCCAATCTTTCTCACTTTCAGAATTTGACAGCACCAAAGCCTCTGCAGTGTCATATCCTGCATCTGCGATTGCTGCCCCACCAGGATTCCCTTGATGATTGGTACCTTGGCTCTTCTTTTCTGGGCAATCATTCTTAAAATGCCCCCTTTTGTGACACTGGAAACATTTAAACTTGCTTTGTGACTGATTCTTGGACTTTGATCTATGTTTATTTCCCTTAGAGCCTCTCTTCTCAGACCTTCCCCTTATTACATTCAAACTTTCAGCATTACCTTCAGTTTTGTGTTCTTGTTTCTTCTGAAGATCCTTAGTTCGAATTGAGGTCTGTACTTCCTCAAGTGTGAGTGTAGTGGTGTGATCCCTACCAAAAAGAATAGCATCTTTAAAATGCTCATAAGAATTTGGCAGCCCACTTAGAAGTATTAGAGCCTTATCCTCATCTTCTAATTTCACCTCAAGATTCTCAAGATCATCAAGAATCTTGTTATACTCTGCCATTTGATCAATGAGTGATTTTTCCTCTGTCATCTTGAAAGAAAACAGATGCTGTTTCAATAACAATCTGTTTGCAACTGATTTAGTCATGTACAGAGATTCGAGTTTCAACCATAGTGCTGCAGCAGTCTTCTCCCGTGCAACTTCCCTCAATGCTTTGTCTCCTAGACACAATATGATCACGCTTCTAGCTTTTTCTATCATCTCGTCCTTCTCTTTATGGGTGAGAGTGCTGGACATTTTTTCAACCCCTTTTAATGCCTCTGCATAACCTTGCTGAATCAAGATTGCCTCCATCTTGATTTTCCACAGGCCAAAGTCATTCGAACCAGAGAACTTCTCAATGTCGAATTTAGTTGATCCCATGGTTGCGTTTATTTCCCACAGACGGCGCCAATTGTTGTGGATTAATCACGCAATCAAACAACAATATAGAATGCAACAGCACGAAATTAAAGAGATAGAGAAGAAGAATATGACACCAAGAATTGGTAACGCAGTTCAGCCAATATGGCCTACGTCTGCGGGGGAGGGAGCAATCGAACAATTCACTATGAACAATGAGGTTACAAGATCAACAAGTGCATAGAGTTCCTCTTGGCCCTTGTTTACTACTGTTGAGAAAACAGATACAAGATCCCCAAGCCCTTACCACACTCTATCTTCACATAGTACCCATGATCTCTACAATCTCTCTAATCTTCTTTTGCAGTAGAGAGTTTACAAAGAAAACCTCACAATCACACCCCTGATCTATTTCAAAGCTAAGAGAACTATACAAAAGTATATCTTTCTCTCTTCATCTATCTAGAGATATCCCTATGCCTATTTATAAGAGTGGAAAACCAAGCTACAGCCAATAACCACTTGCAACCGAAGTAACAGAACCATTATTTCAGTTATGGCCAGTAACTGAATAACAGAATTCAATCACAAGTCCTGATGACTTTGCAGCATTCAAATGCTGCAGCATTCAAATGCTTTTGGCACTTGAACTTGAATGCATGATTTTGAGACACATTCAACATTTACAAACTAAACGATACTCAACCGGAATAGATTGGAACTGTCCGAGTAGCATTTAAATTGGTCCAGAGGAACAACTCTTGTTTGTTATGTCAACATGTCAGACCTTAATTTAAAATCTAGATATAGTTGTTGTAACTAAAATTAGGGGTAGCTTGAAAAGGTACAAAAGTAGCCTCATAAAACTTTCTAAAGAAGCTTTTTTATGACCAACACACACTTGTCTCTTGTTCAGATAATTTTTCTTTAAAATCTGGATTACGTGCTTAACTGCTTATAGTTATAGCCTTCAGCAAAAACACCAAATGGAGCTTTAGGCAAATACCTTCTAGGATTGTTGCCTGTACGTAATATGAATAGAAGAAAAAGGGACTGGTTCGGGGGCACTTGAATTTTAAATTAATTGCTGAAGTTTGGTCTATTTGTATGCAGGTGGACTATGAAATGGCATTTGAGTATGACACACACAGTGGAGTAAGCGAGGAACCCAGAGAAGCAATATATATACAATCAATGGAAGCTGAAAATAAGATGATTGACTTACATGCTCCATTTTTTGTTTTTAGAGTCTTTCAGTAGATTTAGAACATTGAATTGAAAACGAAAGTGAATTTGATTTTCCAAAATCTTTTAAAATTTTAGTATACGAAGGAACGATTGTTGTATCTATTCTTTTCATTGCAAGAAATGCCAATAAGATTGATAAGATATTTCAGTGGATTCTGAAATTATGTTTACGCGTGCATTTACACTGCCGGCATTCGGAAGTAAGTACAGTCCACAATGATGATTCAATTCTAAGATCACTGAGAACAAAACTGTTTCTTTGCCATTGATATGCAAGAAAACTAGGGCCACAGCTGTGTTTATTGTGATGAGGGGCAATAACTATTCCTGCATAATATGATTGTGCATCAAGCTTTCAAATGACCGGACCCGCGACAGAAATTAAGGCCATAATAATTGGAGCATATTTTCATAGCCCGTACCCCGGTGGTGGATTGAATATTCTCATGCTTGATTTCGTGTTCTGCTGGCATAAGCCCCTTGAGATCCAACTCATACAAGGCAGTATGAAAGAAAAATTAATATTATATATTTAAATAAAAAATAATTTTAAAATAATAAACAATAAACTTGTATATGTTTTTTGAAAATATAATCTTTTTTTAAGCCAAAAGTATGTATTTATTGAAAATATAATCTTAATTCAATGTACAAATATAAATTTAAAACCTAGAAGTATTGGAAGTTGAATAAATTTGAAAGAGAATTGTCATTGGGAATAGAAAAATAAAATGATTTAATTGGTATACACTGTTAGTATAAAGATTTTTTATATTATCAACCAATAAGAAATTATCACATAAGCTAAAATGTTTTACTTCTAGTCTAACTACCTTAAAAGTCACTCATATCATAATTTCTGATTGGTTGACAGTGAATTTTTTTTTACAATGACAATGCATAGGAATTAAGTTCAAAATAAACTGAAAGTATTAGAAACAAAAGAAGCAATTAAAAATATATGAGACTAAAATTGAGAAATTCTAAATATCATCTATGTAGATAAACTTTTTCATGTAACAAATTTCAATAAAATTAAGCGTCAATGACAAAGTCAATTTCTGCCTGGCAAAATCAATTACACAACTCGTTCTATATGTAATATAGATTGTTCCGTTCATGGTTGGAAGATTAATTTTGGAAAAATGACGCAAAAAAGTCTTTCACAAACTTAAATCCAACAAGCAAAATACATAGACTTGCCTCTCTATTAGAAATCTTAGAAAAGGTCCAGATGTTAGGCTTGATTTCTATATAATGATGGTTTTATCCATTCTTTATAATTTTTTTGGTGGGTGATGGGGGAAGGCAGGATAAAACTTCTTCTCTATTTCTTTTTTCTATTTTTTGGGCAGCTTGTTAATTGGTTGTGAGATGGTTTCAGTTCCAGCTTTTACATCTAATGTGGATTTGTCCTTACCTTCTCGAGATAATATATCATCTGCCTTATAAGCCTCTATTTCATGGAGTGGAGTTCAGTTAACAATTTACTGGAAATTTAAAACTAATTTTGGAATGTTTTGCCTTAGTCATTTGGAGAATGGATGTTCAGGAGTATTTGTAATGGTTGTCTCCTCCAGAACACCCTAGGCATGTGGTAAATGATCTTTCATCTTACAAATACACACACGTGCAACACATGCCAGACATGTACAGTAGATATGCTCATTATTCTTTACTCATGCTGTTTAACACATTATAGATCTTGCGGCGAGTCGTTGTTGGCATGAATGGAACACTGCAAATTGAGCGTGGATTCCAAGGACAACATGGTTACCTGGTACATACTATAATTTCAGTTACAGTTTTTATTTTATTTTATAAATAATCAATATCTTAGATAGGATCTGAGCTTTTTCTTTAATATCCACTCAAGTTGCAGTTTATTTATTTTAAAGCGCTATCAGTTATCTTCATTGTTTCCTTACCTAAATGCGAGCATGTTTTTGGGATTTGGATTCAGTCATTTTCGGATTTAATAACTTTGGTGCCTTTGGACATTTTTGGAGAGAAAAAAAATGAGAGAGAAAAATGAGATAAGACGAGAGAGTGTGTGTATTAGATTTGGGCCTAACTCAACCCCAAAAGCTAGTTCAAGAGGTGAAGATTACCCAAGCTTTATAAGCTCTTATGAAGCTCTATCTCTAGTCAATGTGGGACTTGAGTTTTTCCCAATACACCCCCTCACGTCCAGCACTATTGGGCTTTGTGCGTGGATAATATGGTAGGCAGCCCTTTAATGGATCTAGGATAGACTTTGATACCATATTAGATTTGGGCCTAACTCAACCCCAAAAGCTAGCTCAAGAGGTGAGGATTGCCCAAGTTTTATAAGCTCTTATGAGGCTCTATCTCTAGTCAATGTGGGACTTGATTTTTTCCCAATAGTGTGTCAAATGAGAGAGAAAATGCCTAAAGGCATCAAAGGTACCAAATATCAAAGTCAGTGAATCCATTTTCATGATTTTGATGTCTAATGATGGATGCTATGATACATAGGTTTCGGTATATGGTGGTGATGGACTAAGTAAAAGCCCCTTCTCTCCATTCAGTGGAGTAACTGAAGAATTAAACGCTTTTATTAGTGATGTATCTGACTGAAAGCACCCTTAAGGTAATTGAGATTTTTTTAACAAATGCTTCCATCTTCTCATGTTTGAATTCCGTTACAAATTCCTCTCTTTTATCTTTGTTCATCATGTTTGTTACCTTCTTTTCCTCACTACATGTGAAAATATAGCTGGAACAGTAGATTCAGACTTCATACACATATAATCAAGAAATAAGAATCAAGTCGTGCAGGGAGTTATTCTCTACTCTCATTTACTTTCTTTTTGCAGAAGGGGAGTCAGTTTGTGGCTGAGCCCTGCCTCTCTTTTGTTGAGGGTGCGAGAGATTTTTTTTTTGATAAGTAGTTATTTCATTAAAAGCTTAACCAAGGTTAGGAAAAAGTATGTACATCAGTGTATCTCACATTTGACTCCACAAAAATTAGTCAATCCACATGCATCCTTTCTAAATATAAGTAAGAGGGGCCTCGTTAAAATCTTCTGATATAAAACTCACTTTGGAAAAAATCATCAAGAAGAAAAAAAATATCCCTAATACAAATATCATATTGAATCCACTAGTTTAAAGTATCACAGTGCTCCCCCTTCCACCTTCTAGGAAGGGTCGAGGGTGCGAGAAATGTTGCTGTTTTAGAGGCAAATCCAGAGCAGGGTGAGCTTGTTCATTTTAAAAAGTTTTGAGGTAATCATCGAACACTTTTCATTGGCCACATAATTGATTACAATCTACGGATATTTATTTTGTATTGGTCTGAACAATTGAGCTGAGAAAAGCAGTTAAGTCATAAGTGTAATGAATAAGTCGTGTCTAAAGAATTACTTGGATCAATATGATTCGATGTAGTTTTAGCATTTGTATTCATTTATTAAAATTATTGCTCACATTCTATGCATATGGAACTTTTACGCTCTGTTTGGCAAGATTAATCCGCAAGCTTATAAAAAATGAGTTTGTAGTCTTATTTGGTTAACATTTTTCTCACTAGTTAATAATGATTTTTTAATAACTAATAACGTTTTTTTAAAACGTTACTTCAAGTAGCGTTTGAGTTTATAGCTTATAATCTATTATTATTTTTCTAATTTTTATCCTTACTAATTTACTTAAATTCCTCTTTTATCATCTCTTAAATAAAATAAATATTATAATCCTAATATTTTCATTTTAGGTCTCACATTTAAAATAACATATAAACAACTGATAAATACTTTAAAATAAATTAATGTATTAAAAGTGATAATTATTTTAAAATAAATAATATATATTTATATATATAAAAATATGTACAAAAGCATATAAATATGTCATTTTAAATTTATCAGCTAGTTCAACTATTAATTTTATCAAACACTTCCAATCCAATAAGTTAATTTATCCGATATTAGCTATAAACTCATTCTTATAAGTTAACTTATCTACTATCGACTAGTTTTTAGGGAAGTATATGAAATACTGCAATGTAAGTTTGATTGATTGTTATGTACTACATGCATATATCAAGGTGCCTTCTATAGTGCACCAGCAAAAACAGTAGTGCACCATGCACCACTTTCTTTATTCATTCTCCTCCAATAGAAGTGCCAACAAGGCATTCATTTTACATGTGATTATTATAACCTGGTCAAAGCCTTTTAGTACTTTCGTATTTGCAACTAGCCATCGACGTATTTGCTCATTGGTTTATTGTATTTATACAAAACATATTTTTTTCAATTTTCTGAAATCTGAAACTCATCCCCACCGCTGCCAATGATTATGGTTGCATCCATGCCATCCCCCCACCAGCATCACATTCTTCTTCTTACCAATTTCAACATTCTTCTCGTATGTACCACTTTCTTCTTACCCTTTTGTTACTTTTGTCGGGTACCGATGCCACCGCCTCAGCTACAGTGTTGAACTCCCCACTCCCATCTTTAGCCACAAGTCCACAACAACGTTGGGATTGATCTCCTCAGCCGAAGACTCCAAAAGCCATCGATCCTTCCTTGTTATCCACGACGGAAAACCCCTTCTCCCTCTGAGTCTGAATCACTGATGTTGATAAAACAAAAAAACTCAGTTTTTAGCCAAATCCAATGTCTTAAAACAAAATAAAAAACCTTTTGTTTTTTTTTAATCTCTGATTCTATGATGCTCCAGAAACAATAAACCCTCAATTTAACATCACCATATAAACTCAGTTGCAGTCTCTTCCTTTTCTCTATGATACCCATATGAAAGGGTTTTTCTTTAATCTAATATTAATGACAAAGGAAAAAAGTAAAAATATAAACAAGATGTTCAAAGCTCAAATCTTTTACAAATTTAAAGGAAGATGTTCAAAGCCCCACATCTCCAACAAATTTGGCTTAAGAGCCCTAGCGGTGTGAGAGAGAGAGAGAGATGGTGGAGAATGGACATCAAAGACGACCCCAGCGAGAGAAATGGCGGAGATGGTGGCTGGACCTGTGATTCGCAGAACTAACAGGAAGAGGAAGGAAGGATTGCGACGGTGGTGCGGCGTGGGGTTGTGACAGTGACGGTGGGGATGGCAGAGCAAGGCGGTGAGGCGACGAGGTGGAGCAGAGGTTAGTGAGGTGAATCGGAATCTGGCCGACGATGGTTGCCGGAAAGGTAGAGGAAGTGCAGAGAAGAGGAAAGGTGGGTGTTATTATGCAAATATAGCAAATCTACTTCCCTGTATGAAAATAAATACACTAATACACTTTGACTAACTTTTGACCAACTCAAAAATTCAAAAAATAAGGTTTAATTGCACTTTTGGTCCCTCAGGTATAACGATTGTGCAATTTTAGTCCCCTAAGTTTTAATTGCGCCAAGTGGATCCCCTAAGTATCACGATTGTGCAATTTTGGTCCCCCAGTTTTCAATTGCATCAATTGGGTCCCCTAGGTATCACGATTGTTCAATTTTGGTCCCCCAAGTATCACAATAGTGCAATTTTTAACGTCAGTAGCCTACGTAGGACACGTGAGACTAATTTGACACTTAGTGAAGTCAACTTGACAGCTTACGGAATTTTCTTATAAGACATCATTGACATCTTACACAATTTAATGGTCAAATGCACATAATTAAGTGTCATATAAGAATGACACGTAAGCTGCCAAGCTAGTCTCATTAAGTGCCAAATCAGTCACACATGTGCTTCGTAGGCTATTGATGTTAAAAGTTACACAATCGTGATACTTAGAGGACCAAAATTACATAATCGTGATATTTGAGGGACCAAAATTGCACAATCATGATATGTGGGGGACCCAATTGGAGCAATTGAAACTGGGGGACCAAAATTGCACAATAGTGATACTTGAAGGACCCAATTGGCGCAATTAAAACCGGGGGGACCAAAATTGCACAGTCATGATACCTGAGGAACCAAAAGTGCAATTAAGTCAAAAAATAAACATATCATGTGTGGCAATTTTAATGGTTCAGATTGCTCATGTTTTAAGGTGTATGGTGCACCATCTTTTTTTATGGTTCAACTTAGACAACATCATATATCAATACCAGGGGAATTTAAGTGCTCTCGAGCAAGAGAATTTTTTTTTTTTTTTTTGATGGGGGAGCAGGAGATTTTTATTACTTTATATTATTAATATTATATTATTAAATGTGTACTACCAAGCCATACGATAAAACTATGATAAGTTACACCTTGTTTGTTAAAAATGGTGCAAGCATACACCTTTTTTTTAAGACCAATGGGAATGCTCCATTTTAACACATGTGTTGGGCCAATTTTTGCTGATGTTGACTTGATCAAAAAGCATTTGTTGAGTCAAATATATTTTTGATTCTTTGTATTTGCACTTCAGGTCCAATTTTTGTGTATTTGCAAGTTATTTTTTTTTTTTTTGCATTTGTACATCTTTTTTTTTTATTAATAATGTTAATTTTTTTTCCACTTGTCGGCGTTACCTTTTTTTATTATTAATAATTAATAATGTTAATTTTTATTTTATATATTTCATTTTAATTAGAAATATAGATATTAATTTTCTTATGGATTTAATTGTTATGCACTGTCAGTGTAAAGAGTTTTTACACTATCAACCAATCAGAAATTGTCATATAAGCTAAAATGTTAGACACTTATCCTAACAACCTTAAAAGTCCCGTGTATAACTATTAGTGTTGTAGTGTTGCTCAGTATTGTAAAGTGCCATTATCCCACTTTGTAGTGTTGCTCAGTGTTGTAAAACCCACCTTCACCTTATAAGGGGGTATATTAGAGTTTATGTGAACTATCCTAGTGCTGTGCACAGTGGATTACTGACTCTGCTGAGTCAGCCAGTCAGTTAGGCTGTTAGCAGTTAGTTCAGGTAGTTGGGCCTTGGCTTCTCAAGGACTCTACCGATCATACTACATGTATATGCTCTCTCTGTACTATTGCAGATAGTTTGATTAGACAAGAATATTCAGTTTCTTCTACCTCTCTTCTCTCCTTTTCTTCTCTTATCACCATTGTTACAATTCTAACATGGTATCACGAGCTTGACTCGGCCATGACTTCCGCATTTCCCGGTGACCCACCGCCACCACCTCCGCCACCTGTCCCGGCGGTGATGCAACTCCCAAACCTTTCTGCTGTAGTAACCACCAAACTTACGGATAAGAATTTTCTTCACTGGAAACAAATTGTCGAAGCAGTGATTCGCGCTAATCGCCTCGAGCGATCCCTCCAAGGTTTCGCTCCGATGAAGATCGCCTCACCGAAACACCTAATCCTGAGTACTTAGCGTGGGAAGCTCGGGATCAACATTTGTTCATTTGGTTGTTGAACTCGATTGCCGATTCAGTTCATGCGCGTGTTGTCGGTTGCACACACGCGTGGCAGCTATGGGATGAGCTCCATAGCCACTTCAACTCTCAGACCAAAGCGCGCAGCACTCAGTTGCGCGCCGAACTTCGCCATATGGTGAAGGGAGATAAAACGATTTCTGAGTACCTTCTTCGCATCAAGCCGATTGTGGATGCATTGATCTCGATTGGTAATCCTGTCACGCACCAAGAACATGTTGAGTCGATTCTTGAAGGGTTGCCAGAAGAATATCACATTATGTTTCCTACAATTGAAAGCCGTGTTGAGCCCTACTCCATTGCAGAGATTGAATCCTTGCTACTTTCCCGTGAATCTCGATTAGAAAGGTCAAAATCCAAGGTATCAGCGGATGCATTCTCGGTTAATATTGCTCAAACCGCTTCTTCCACACAATCCTCACCTCAGGTACCGTACTCTTCTACACCTCCACCTCCTTCCAATTTTTATTCTCATGAGATCTATCAGCAATCTAATGCCGGTTTTCACTCTGAAAATGGTTACCGAGGTGGAAGAGGTGGTCGAGGTGGATTTCGAGGACGTGGCTGCAGTGGTCGAGGTCGGTTTGGTGGCTATGGATCCTGTCAAATCTGCAATAGGAACAACCACACTTCTGCTGATTGCTACTATCGCTATGATGATGCCACACAATACAACCCGGGCAGAGGTCAGCACAGTGGTGCTCAGTTTGTTCAAGCACAGCAGGGTGGATTCGGTTCGCAATATCACCAAGGCAGAGGGCAGAACTACTATGGCAACTCGTATGGTTATGGCAGAGGTCAGAATTCTGGTCAGGGAAACTTTAATGGCTTTGCACAGTCGTCCTCACAAACACCATCTGTACAATTTCATCAAGCTGCACCACCTGCTCAGCTCCATGCTCCTCAGCCCCTGCTCTCCCTACCTTGGCACACAACCAATTCCACTCAACCTCCTACTACTCGGCAAGCACCCACTCCTATGGCCATGGTTGCCTCCAACTCTGGTTCAGATCCTAATTTTTGGTATGTGGATAGTGGCGCTACGCATCACATCACTGCTGACCCAACAAACTTGAGCACTCAGACAGATCAATGTGGCTCCAGTCACATCTTTATGGGTAACGATTTTGGTCTCAAAATTCATGTTGTTGGTACTACAACTGTTAGATCTTCCTTTGATAGCACTGTTCATCTTAAACTTAATGATTTACTCTATGTCCCAACTATCACCAAAAATCTGTTAAGTGTCAGTAAGTTCTCCCACGATAATAATGTTTTCTTTGAATTTCTTCCTCATATTTGCTATGTTAAATCTCAGAACAATAGAAGGCTTCTCCTAGAAGGGTCTATCACCTCTGATGGTCTATATGTGTTCTCCAAATTCCCTGTAGCTGCCAAGCACGCCTCAGCAGCTGCCTCTAGTCTCTCTAGTCTTCCTATCTGCTTAAGTGCCTCTTGTAACTCTTCAACTCCAATGAATGCTGTGTCCAGTTCGGTTTGTAATAACACTAATTCTAGCTGTAATGTTCCTAAGGACAGTGCTCATTGTAATAAAGTGCCATTATCCCACTTTGTGTGGCACTGTAGGCTAAGGCATGCCAACGACAATGCTGTAAAACAAATTTTACACCAATGTAATGTTCCTCATACTAATAAACAAGTGTTTGATTTTTGCACTGCTTGTTGCCTGGGCAAATCCAAAAGACTGCCTTCCCAACCCTCACTCACCACTTACACTACACCCTTTGAACTTTTGTTTCTTGATTTGTGGGGTCCTGCCCCTGTTATATCATCCACTGGGCACTCTTACTACCTATCCATTGTAGATGCTTGTTCCAAGTTCACTTGGATTTTTCTTTTAAAACAAAAATCTGAAACTCTAACCATCTTCCAACAATTTAAGGAACTTGTTAAGGTGCAATTTCAAGCATCCATTAAAGCTGTTCAAACTGATTGGGGAGGGGAATTTCGCCCCTTCACCAAGTTTCTCACTGCCTTAGGCATCCATCACAGAGTTATTTGCCCCCACACTCACCATCAGAATGGGAGTGTGGAGAGGAAGCATAGGCACATCGTGGAGACAGGCCTTGCTCTCCTTGATCAAGCCTCCCTCCCAATGAAATTTTGGGATCATGCTTTTCAAACTGCAACTTACCTCATAAACCGATTGCCCACTCCTACCCTTCACAATCAAACTCCTTTCTCTATCCTCTATAACACTATTCCTGACTACTCCTTCCTTAGGGTCTTTGGGTGTGCTTGCTATCCATGCCTTAGACCCTACAACAAAAATAAACTAGAATTTAGGTCATGTGAGTGCACATTTCTAGGGTACTCCTCCACTCATAAAGGATACAAGTGCCTCTCCAAGGAGGGATGCCTGTATATCTCCAAAGATGTACAGTTTAATGAACATCTCTTTCCCTTTGCTACTGCACATACACCAGATGTGCAGCCTGCCTCCCAACCTGATTTCACATGCCCTATGCCTCTCACAGTTGTCCAGCAACCCTGGTACAACACTGACCATGTCTCTAGTAACATCTCAGCTTCTCCTGTCAGTCCTTCCAGTGCTCCAGCCTTCCCAATTTTTGGCACTGCTGCCAGCCCCTCTCTCCATCCTTTGAGTTCTCCCTTCATTAGTCCCGCATCGATCCTTCAGGGCCCTGTCCCCTGTCATAACCCTGTCCCACCAGCTCAGCCCCTCCCTATAGTACATCCGTCTCCTTCTCCCACTCATTCTCCTTCGGACACCTCTTCCTTCCTTGACCAACACTCTGGTCTCACACCTCTTTATCCATCCAGTCTGTCGGTCTCTCCTACTCCTCAACCCACCAACACTCATCCTATGATCACTAGGTCTAAGGTTTCAGTGCTAAATAAGGGAGCTCCTCCTACAGTGTTGCTAACCCATGTGGAACCCACCTCTCCAAAGGAGGCCCTAACCGTTCCCAAATGGAAAGAAGCCATGCAACTAGAATATGATGCTCTAATGGCAAACCACACCTGGACATTGGTTCCTCTGCCTCCTAACAGGTAATCCATTGGCTGCAAGTGGGTTTTCCGGATCAAAGAAAATTCTGATGGCACTATCAACAAATACAAAGCTAGGCTGGTTGCCAAGGGGTTTCATCAAAAACATGGTTGTGATTATACTGAAACCTTCAGTCCCGTGGTTAAACCAGTCACTATTAGAGTGCTTCTGACCTTAGCAGTAAATCATAGTTGGTCCATACAGCAGCTTGATGTGAATAATGCGTTCCTCAATGGTGTTTTGGAGGAGGAAGTCTACATGGATCAGCCTGTTAACTTTCACAGTCAACAACCAGGCCTGGTGTGCCTACTCAACAAGGCCATATATGGCCTCAAATAGGCCCCCCGGGCTTGGTTTGAAAGGCTAACTAAAGCCCTGTTTCAGTTTGGTTTTCAGTCAAGTAAATGTGATCCCTCACTATTCATTCATAGCAGGTCAGGCCATTCCACCTATGTCTTAGTGTATGTCGATGACATAATTGTAACTGACTCATCTCCTCAGAGAATTACAGACCTCATCTCCAAACTGAATGCTGAGTTTGCACTAAAGCAGCTAGGAGAACTTGACTATTTTCTTGGCATAGAAGTGAAGAAATTGCCCAATGGTGGTCTCATTCTTTCCCAAACCAAATACATTAAAGATCTCTTGTCCAAAGCTCACATGGCAGAAGTAAAAAGCATGCCCACACCCATGATCAGTAATAGCAAACTCACAAAAACTGGTGCAAATTACATGGCAGAACCAACTCTCTACAGATCTATAGTGGGGGCCCTACAATATGCCACCATCACTAGGCCTAAAATTTGCTTCAGTGTTAGTAAAGTTTGTCAGTTTCTGTCTCAGCCTTTGGAGGAGCATTGGAAAGCTGTTAAACGGATTCTAAGGTATCTACAAGGGACTTCTACCCATGGCCTAGTTCTCAAACCGGCTCCTACGACACAACCTCTCACCCTGCAGGGCTTTAGTGATGCCGATTGGGCAGCTGACTTGGATGACAGAAGATCAACATCCGGCTCCTGTGTCTACCTAGGACCAAATCTAGTATCATGGTGGTCACGAAAACAACCCTTAGTGGCCAGGTCCAGCACAGAGGCAGAGTACCGAAGCCTTGCTGCCACTACCACAGAGGTTCTCTGGCTGCAGTCTCTGCTCAAGGAGCTCAAGGTTGACACTCTCCAACCAGTGATATGGTGTGATAATCTGAGCACAGTTTCTCTCTCCCATAACCCAGTTCTTCACTCCAGAACAAAGCACATGGAACTTGATCTCTTCTTTGTCCGGGAGAGAGTCATCAGCAAGTCTCTCTTAGTCTGCCACATCCCTGGATTACATCAGGTTGCAGATCTTCTCACTAAACCATTGTCTCAGGCCAGATTTGAACAACTGAGAACCAACCTTGGTGTTCTTGATAAACTCAGTATTGTAAACCCACCTTAGACTTATAAGGGGGTATATTACTGTTGTATTGTTACTCAGTATTGTAAAGTGCCATTATCCCACTTTGTAGTGTTGCTCAGTGTTGTAAAACCCACCTTCACCTTATAAGGGGGTATATTAGAGTATATGTGAACTATCCTAGTGTTGTGCACACTGGATTACTGACTCTGTTGAGTCAGCCAGTCAGTTAGGCTGTTAGCAGTTAGTTCAGGTAGTTGGGCCTTGGCTTCTCAAGGACTCTACTGATCATACTATATGTATATGCTCCCTCTGTACTATTGCAGACAGTTTGATTAGACAAGAATATTCAGTTTCTTCTACCTCTCTTCTCTCCTTTTCTTCTCTTATCACCATTGTTACAATTCTAACGATAACAATTAAACTTTTTTTTTATTCCAGTTATGAATCCTAGCAAAACTATTATTGTATTGTTAATAGGGTTTTTTCTAACCTGTGCAAAGTTGCACTGCTTAAGATTAAGGCAAATGCTAACCAGTGCCCTAAGGGCATTGGTTAAGGAAGCAAACATAGAAACTTTGCATTGGAAGTTGTGTGTATTCAATACATTGAACAATTAAAAGTTACATTTTCCAATAAGTTTTTTCTATCTATGGATTCCTTAAACAATGCCTTTAGCGCACTTATTAGCAAGACCCTAAGATTAATTATTACTCACTCTACATAATAACGTATCTCTCCTAATAATTGTGATTTGTTGAAAAAATAAAAGTCTCTCTCCTATTTATTTATTCTGAAGTCTTTCTCTCTTCCCACCAACAAGCATTAATAAGTCATTCTCTCCCTTTAAACAATAGAAAAACAAACAATTATAATTTGCTAGCAAATCACGTGAATGTCTCTCTTTTTAGTATGTCAAACTAATTCACAATGATGAAGAAATAAAAGGTGCGCACAGGTGACTTCCCTCATTACTTTCTTTCCACTATTCCCTCATTCCTTTCTTTCACTTATTCCTTTATGCTTTTGTATAGCCTTGCACACATGAAACAACAAGAATCCCATATGTGAGAACAACCAACAATGGCTGCTGAGGTGAGTTCTCTGACATTGGACGTTAACTTAGAAATTCAAAGAAACAAGCTACCAGAAAGTCAAAATCCTACTAGGTATTTTATTCATTTTTGTTTTTTTATGATTAATTAATTAATTAATAATAATAATAATAATATTTCTAATATTTTTTGTATAAAACCATGACACCACTGAAGATGCACACTACAAGAAAATCCGATAATACCGATGGCTTTTTACCGATGGTCGTTAGCGTCGGTAATTCAGGAATTTCCGACGGCCTAAGATGTTGAAAAATGCGAAAATAGTTTACCGACGGTTAGAGCTGTCGGTAAATTCACCGAGGACAAGACCGTCGGTAAATCCGTCGGTAATTTTGGCGCAATTGGGGCCAAATTTTCCCGCTCGATTTCCGATGGTTTAAGCCGTCGGTAATAGTACTTCAATTTTATCGACGGCCTCCTTTAAACTTATCGACGGTCTACATTGTCGGTAAGTGTCTTTTCGCTTTCCCGCACATTTGATAGTTTTCGATGGTTAAGGCCGTCGGTAAGTTACCGACGGTCTAACCCCTCGGTAAATTAACGGTCACATTTCAATTTTCCGACAGCCTAAGCCGTCAATAAGGGTATTTTAACTTTACCGACGACCTTAAGGTTAGTAAACGGTCACATTTCAAGTTTTCGGTGGCCTAGGCCGTCGATAAGGGTATTTTAACATTGGCCGTCGATAACCGTCGGAAATGTCCACTTAACTAAGACCCGCGTCTTCTCCCTCTCATTTCTCTCCTTCTCCCGCGGCCAAACCCCCCTCCCCTCCCCCTCCGCGTCTGGTCTCCCAGCCACCGCCACCGTCTCCGTCTCCCTCTCCTCCGTATCAGCCACCACCGAGACCGCCACCATTCGCACTGCCAGCACCACCTCTTCGCGGCCCACCACATCGCCGCACCATCTCTTCGCGGCCCACCACCACCAACCGCACCTGGGGTCCGCCTGAACTCTCAGTCTCTTCACCGCCGCCACCGCAAGACTACCGCCACCACCAACCATCGCAAGTCCGCCTTGTTCATTCAACCACCGAGAGCCCTTCCTGTCAGATTTCTCCCCTCCGCGTCTGGTCAGTCATTTCAGAATCCCCCATTGGATTGTATTGTTTTTCTTTGCATTATTATATTGTTGTTGAACATGTATTATGTTGCTGAAATTGTAATTGTTGAACATGTATTATGTTGCTGAAATTGTAGCTGCTGAACATGTATTATTGTTTTTCTTTGCATTACTGTATTGTGTCAAACTGTGTATTGCTGGTGAAATTGTATGTTCTTCTGTGTAGGGCTTAAGTTGAATTGAGGTTTAGGTTGTTTTTTTATTTGTTTTAATTCCCTATCATAGAATAAATAGTAACATAAAATACTATCTTGGAATATCAAAATCTCTTAACACTTGTATTTGTGTTAAGCCTCATAAGAGTTAAATTATAAAAATAATTAGCTTAAATTAGAAACCTGGACATGCAAAAAATGCATGGACGGTGGTGGCTGAGTCATGGCAAATTGCAGATGGTTCGATAGCAGATAGTGCGATGTAGCGAGATAATTAATGAATAAAATTTAAAATTTAAATAATTAAATAAGGATACTGATAACTTGGAAGTTGCTGGTGAAGAAGTTGATACTGAAAACTTGTCATCCGTTCAGGAGCATTTGGATGAAGAAGACGAAGTCATTGATTCAGGAGAAGAAAATATTGAAATTAGATCTGAAGATGATGGAGACTTTTTGTCAAATTCTGAATAAAACTTAAAATCATGTAACCTTTATAATTAGTGGAACTGAGATAATGGAACTTAGATAATTATTGTTCTATCTTAGATGATTATTCGTAATTATTTTATTATCTTATTATCTTATTATTTCATCTTTACATTAAATTGCTCTATAGACACATGGCATTTGGAGGACGTGATCCATTGCCACCCATACCACCCACAGGTGGTAAGGGTAAGGATGTCGACACTACTCCTGGTTCGACTCGTCGTCGGACCAGGGCACCTCGCATTATTACTCGTGACGTTGTAGACGGTTTTGTGTCTATCCCTGCGGCATCTGTCCCTGCGGTGTCTGCACTCCCATCATGCCCGCCTGCACCTACACAGCGACCACATACACCACGGGCAGCACCGCCTCCACCGGTTTTACCTACGCCATTCACAGCATTCGGGATCGATATGATTCCAACCCCAAGGTTTGTGACACATACACATCGGGGCGCTTCTAGTTCAGCTGGTGTGGGTGCATCATCACCTGGTCATCAGGCTACAGAGCAGGAACAAGAGTATAGTCCAGGGTATACACCCTCACCTTCAAAGGCGGATGCAGACGAGGAGGAGGTTGAGGTCATAGTCGATGGTCGACCTATCATCAAGCCATCTTGTAAAGGGTAAGAATTAGTAAAATAAATTTATTCAATTTTAATTACATGTTTTTACTTGATATTGATTCACATGCTTTTACTGTTAAGGTTACTTCCTTCGAAGGTAGCTTCGAAGAACATCACAGCTGTTATTGAGTCGATGTTCCATTATCCTTGGTTCACATGGGGACAGCTCAAGGACAATGAGAGGCTGAGTTTCTTTGACGCTTATAGAGTAAGTTATAATTTTCAATTTACTTAATATGTTTTGGTTTATTATTTCATATAAATTATTGATATAATAAATTACTATTTATGTCTTTCTAATGCAGACAAAAGTTGCTTGGAGAGCCGAGCATGAGGCATTGGTCGAGAGGAACTTTCACATAAAGGCCTCCCATCACCTATCCGATATGCTCAAGGAAGCTCGCTTGAGGGGTGAGCGACCCTCATGGATGGGAGATGCAGTCTGGGATGCCTTATGCCGCCACTGGGCTACTGCTGATTTCCAGAAAAAATCAGCCCAAACAAAGAAAAATAGGGCATCAAAGAAGGATGGGAGCCTGCACATAGGAGGTTCCATTAGCCAGGCGGAGTACTTTGAGCGGCTGGTACATTTGTTCATATTTAATACATATGTTATTTGTATTGTTTTTTAATTATTGTTTACTGATAATTTATGTTTGTGTACGTACAGGTTAGGGACAGAGAGGAACCAATGCCGATTAACGAGCTCCACCGCCACACCCATACTAGGAAGGGTACTGGCGAGTATGTAGATGAGCGCTCTAGGCGCACTCAGGTAATGCCTCATTTATTAATAGTTTTGAAATGTATGGTTTTATTTTATATAGTGTTCATTAATTTGTTTGATTATGCATAATAAGAGGAGTTCGAGGAAAGGATGTGTCAGGCAACAGCATCTTCCTCCACCCCACTGCCCACTTGAGCCCGAGGAGCAGCGGCGGCTTGCACTGCGTATTTGGGCTGAGGTTGTTGGCGGCAAGAAGAAAGGTCGTCTTTACGGTGCAGGAGACTTTTTCGGTAACTATCGGAAAGGATCTTCGAGCTTGAATATCAATGCCACGGCATCCATCGGAGCCAGTCGCCGACCGGAGATTGCTGAGCTGAGGCAGAGACTAGCTGAGTCCAAGCGTCATGGCGGGGAGCGTGATCGGCGTGCCGAGGAGCGTGAGCATCGGATGGAGCAGATGCTACTGAGCATACAAAAAATGCACCAACAGCCCCCTCGGCAGCAGCCCCCCATCCAGATCAGCCGACAATGATAAAGAGGACTCTTTCGATGATCTTATCCAGTCTCCTCATTATTATGATAGAGATTATTAGATTTTTATATTAGTTTTTTATTTATATTTTTATGTATTGTAAGAACATATGTTATTTATTATTTGGATATAATTTTAAATGTTTTAATGTTATTTTTAATTTTATTTTGCACTATTTATTTAATTAATATTTACAAATAACTAATAAAAAATAAACATATTTAATAAATATAAAATATAATTACATAATAGTTAATTAATCAATTAAAATTTAAATTAAAAAAAAATTTACATACGCCGACGGCCTGGCCGTCGGTAATGACCATGAACACTTTACCGACGGTCTAGTTACCAACGGTCTCACCGTCGGTAAAGCTGTCGGTAAACATTACCGACGGCGACAAGCATATTTCCGACGGATAAAGGACCGGCGGTAATCCGTCGGAAATGTGCTGGTACCAACAGATTTTGGTGATTACCGACGGCTTTAGGCTGTCAATAATCTGCTGTTTTCTTGTAGTGGCAGACATGTTAAAGAACAAATTCAAAGTTACTATTTTTTTAATTTACTTATTTTTATGCTATTTGTAGTTAAATTAGTTTGTATGGATATATTTTTTATTGTGAAACTTTTAGCAATCCATTATCAATTTTTTCATGTAGGTTGAGAGTCACAAATTTGATTGATTTGAACAATCTTCCAAATGATGAACCATGTGATAATTTTGGATGTGAATTAGCTGATATGAGTAAAGATGACCATGAAGGTTCTCATGAAAATGCTCTTGAAAACTTGTTTGAACCTTTTATTGGGCAATGTTTTCTAAGTGAGGAAGAAGCTTATAGGTTTTATGCGAATTATGCCAAAAGGAGTGGGTTCTCAATTCGGAAAGGTTGATTTATTAATAAAAATGGGACAATAAATAGGCAGGATTACTTTTGTCACCGTGAAGGATTTCCAGATAAAAAAGTTCATGACCCATCTAAAGAGCAGTGAAACAGACAATCTTCAAGATGTGGATGTAAGGCCGTCATGACAATCAAATTGAAGAAATCCTTTGAGATTTTCCCAGAAGAATGGCAAGTTATTGAATTTATATCCGACCACAATCATGAATTATTACTTCCAGAGCAAGTGCGCTTCCTTGCATCTTACCGCAACATTGCTAAGGAAGATGAGAAGCGAATTTTGTTATTAAAAGAAGCTGGTCTTTTAGTTAAGCAAATAATGCATGTTATGGAGCTTGAAAAAAATATAAAGCATGGGGATCTCCCATTTCTTCAGAAAGACATTCATAACTTCTTCAATCAGATTCAGCAAGAAAATATGGATGATGATGCCAATGATCTTTTGCAGTTTTGTAAGCGTGCCAAAGATGAAAACTCTTGCTTCCAATATGCATTTATTGTTGATGACAAAATAGGCTAGAGCATATTTTTTGGTCGTCGCCTCATTGCTTTGAATTGCACCAAGAGTATGGAGATGCTATATCATTTGATACTACTTACAAGGTGAATTCTTATACTATGCCTTTTGGCTTTTTCATTGGAGTCGACAACCATGGTAAAACGATATTGTTTGGTTGTGCACTTATTCGAAATGAAACAGTAGCTACATTTCAATGGTTAATGAAAGTACGTCTCCATATTTTCTTAAATTCCATAAACTTTTACCTTCACTTTTTAAATAGTAATCTCGTGTATATTATTATTGACAATTTTTTTTGCATACAAACTTTTGTTGCTCCTATGAAGAAGCCTCCAAAGACAATTGTTACTGACCAAGATCCATGGATGGCTCAAGCAATTTCTCTTGAAATGCCATTCCCAAAACATGCCTTTTGTATATGGCACATTACTGCTAAATTTAGTGGTTGGTTTACTTCAATTCTTCGAAATCGATATTCGTCATGGTGTGCTGATTTTTATAGGCTTTACAAGCTTGACAATATTGATGATTTTGAGCAAGAATGGTTTGCCATTGTTTCTAAGTTCAATCTAGAAGAAAATAAGCACATAAAGGGATTGTATGAAGTCAAGCAATATTGGGTACCATCTTATCTTCGTGGACATTTCTCTGGAGGTATGACGACAACTGGAAGATCTGAGAGTATAAATTCTTTTGTGAAACGCTTTACTTCATCTCGCTCGTGTTTAACCCAACTTTTCAAACAAGTAAGTATTCATATAATACTTTAGCTTCTTGCCTATCTTGTTTTGTGTATTATTTTTATTTTTATTTTTATAATGCTAGTTTTTAATAACTAGTGGCACTTGGATTGCAGTACCTGTGGAGCAGCTTAAATTCTAAATTTATCTTTTTATCCAACATTTTAGGTTGATCTTGCCATTGAGGACGTTGGGCAGCAAACAATTACATCATACCATGTTGGATACATATAGGGGCTCTTCCCTTCAAACTTTATCCCCTTTAGAGGAGCAAGTTTATAATGTTTTCACAAACTTTGCTTTCATAAAGTTTCAGGAAGAGTTTGAGAGGGCAACTCAATACAAGATATGTGAGGAAAATCATGTGGAATTCATTGTGCAAAATTACAAGGAGCAACATTCACAAAAGCATAAAGTCTTATGGGATGGTGATGTGGTTGGTTGTAGTTGTAAGCATTTTGAATTTTGGGGTATTATTTGTCGGAATGTATTGACAATATTTCTCCATAAAGATTGTTTTCAGATTCCACTTAGGTACTTGCCATCACGTTGGTGCCGTGACGAATTTCGTAGACCGCTCAGAGTTGTTCCGATGCTTGGTGAAGGGGGTTCTACAGATAAAGGTCCATCTATTGATAACATTGGGTATGAGGTTATTGATTTTATTAAAAATCCTCCAAGTTCAACAACAAAAGGTCGTCCCAGGACAAAACGATCAAAGGTGGAAATGAATTGATAAAGAAAGCTAGAGGTTGTACCTTTTGCAAGAGAAGTGGCCACAATGTTACAACTTGCCCAAATAAAGAAAATCATGTTTCGTCAACCATGACAAAGAAAAGGAAGAAGGAAGCCCAAACATAACAAAATTTAAATCCTGTTTTTTATCTAAAGTTTTAGATTAAAATTTTGGAGTTATATTTTTGGAACTAAAATGTTAGTTTAAATATGAAATTCATGTTATATCGAACACTCTTTGCACAAAAATCTCGTTTGTATGCTGTTGATATTAAACTTGAAATATCATTTACATGCTTTTGACACTATCGTTGCAGACTAAAAAAATAGGAATATGTGGGAAAAAAAATTAATGGAACTCACCTCG
Organism: Ammopiptanthus mongolicus; assembly: GCA_039655645.1. Lineage (NCBI taxonomy): Eukaryota > Viridiplantae > Streptophyta > Magnoliopsida > Fabales > Fabaceae > Ammopiptanthus > Ammopiptanthus mongolicus. The sequence goes on from CM077345.1 coordinate 79,469,337, forward strand.
CCTTTTATCTCTTATCATTGTGAATTAGTTTGACATAATAAAATGAGATAGATTCACGTGATTGCTAGCAAATTAATATTGTTTTTGTTTTTCTATTCTTTAAAGGGAGACAGTGACTTATTAATGCTTGTTAATAGAAAAAGAGAAAGACTTCAAAATAAATAAATAAATAAATAAAAGAGAGCTTTTTTTATTTTTTCAACAAATCATAATTATTAAGAGAGAAAAATTATTATCTAGAGTAAATAATAATTAATTTTAAGCCGCATAACCTTCCACAGATTGGAAAGCCCTTGTAAATATTCGTCCAATGGTAATTTATGCGTCATTATCATGTTATTATTATGGCAATGTATTCAAAACAATATTTTGCAGTTCCCAAAAACTATTGCACTTTTATTACTTGATGCTAAATGGGCAATTCTATTGATTAATATTGATTGGTCAAACAGTAGAAACATGTATCATTTTTCAAAAAGATGTACCATAAAAGCATGATAAAACTACAGTTAAGGGAGAAGTGATGGCCCACCTAGTTGACATTGTGCATATTCAATGGTAATACTAGGGGTGTTCGCGGATTGGATTGGATCGGTTTTGAGCCAAAAAACCATCCGATCCAAGGATGAAAACAACTTGCGGTTTGGATTGGATCGGTTTGCTTCCTTAAAAAAATCCGATCCAATCCAATCCAATCAAATGCGGTTTGGATTGGATTGGATAATTCGATTTTTACCGATACATCGTTACATAATTATATTAAGTCGAAAACCAACATTAAACCTATATATACTAGGATTAATGTAGTTCTAGTTCCTAAGTACATGCATAAAATCTTCTAGTAAATGAATAACTATTGATTCCTAAGTACATGAATAACTATACACATTCTAATACATCTAGTATTTGACAATTCCAACAAAAATATTAAAGAGAATGAGAGTATTCGTTCATAAAAGTATGAAAAACAATGCTTAAGTATGAGTAGTACTATAATTGAAAAAATAATAGTATATGTATATAATAGGTTGGTTTGGATTGGATTAGATTGGTTTTCACTAGGGGATCCAAAATCCGATCCAATCCAATGAAAAAAAGCGGTTTTTTCGGTTTTCGGTTTTTCGGTTTTCGGTTGAGTCGGTTTTCGGTTTTTCGGTTCGGTTTTTGCGGTTTAAATTGATTTGGATCAGTTGATGAACACCCCTAGGTAATACAGTCTACACTCTTACTCATGGAACACCTAAGAATTTATCTAATTCTGGTGCATCTTGCGGTTGCGGACAGCTCTAGTAACCCTGTGCAGTTTGTGCCGTTTGAAAGGAAGTCTCGGTTTCTACGCATGGCAAATCAAAATTGCCATCTATTCCTGGGGTGTAATTTTAGTCTAGGATTAATATTATAAATAAAAATTTAATGAAATATATATATATTAAAAAAATTAATTAATCTTATTTAATATTATAAAAAAATTAGATTTATTATCTAAAATATCTTTCATAAAAGGACTTGGGATTTGGAACATAGAATAAAATAAGTTATTAGAAAAACAAAATTGGTAATAAATAAAAAGGATATTTTAGGAATAATGTCATTAAATAGGAGGGAAGTAGTTGTCTTTTGATTATATACTTGACCAAAAATTTTGGAACTTTTTTTGCTTATAATATTGACCGGAGGGAGTAATAAATATTGAAACAATTATTTTACAACATTTTTAGAAATCTTTATTTTGAAAAATAAAAAAACAAATGAAAAATTTGGATAACTGATATTTATATAAAAATAAGAAAATAATATATGTTCGATTCTATTTATAATTTTATATATGGATCATAATATTATTAAAAACATCGTAAAAAATAGTTGCATTTTTAGAGTTATTATTTATTATAACACATGTTAATATATGTGACATTCATTCACATTTATTATGATAGGTCAATTAATAAGTATATAATTAATATTAATATATGAATTAATTTAAAATATTGTAAATCAAATGTTGGCTTAATGAAGTTTTTGGTTTATGAAAATATAGGGCTTTTTGGTTTTAATTTCTATCTTTTGTTTCTTTTGCTTTTGGTGTCTGTAAATTTTAAAATTTTGTTTTTGGTCCCTGCTGCCAATTCCAAACGTTAACTGCTGACGTGGCAGACGGAAGTCCACGTCAGCACTGACACGTGATAAAATAATTATTTTTTTATTCCATCTGTCTGACATGACAGAGACCAAAAACAAAAATTTTAAAGTTACAGACACCAAAAGCAAAACAAACAAAAGATAGGGACTAAAATAAAAAAATCCTATATTTTCAGGGACCAAAAATTTCATTAAGCCTTTAATAAAAATGATTTCCTATAATTTATGGATTAATTTGATTTTTTGACAGATGAAGAAGAATTGTAAATTTTTTAGTGGACTGATTTTGAAGCAAATAATCCTCCAATGCAAATGACGAGGATGTCCCTTTGGTACTTAGAGCACATGCTGAAGAGTTACATAGGAAGAGACGATAGTTGCAATTGAAGCTAACCGGTGAAAGATAAAAATCTCAATTTTTGATAATGTTCTTGGGAACTTTAGTTGGATTTTGCTTATTTTGTATTTTCAATTGGTAGTGTCATGGCTAGTATGCTTATTTGTTTTAGTGGCTTGTGTTATGTTTGACAATTGAAAATACTAAATAAGCAAAACTCAACTATAGTTCTCAAGCATATTATCAAAATTTGAGACTTTTTTTCTTTCACTGGCTAGCTTCAAATGCAACTTCTGTCTTTTCCTCTGTAGCTCTTAAACATGTGCTCCGGATAACAAAATGACGTCCTCCTCATCTAGTTATCTACACTTAGAAGATTATTTGCGTCAAAATTAGTTCCCTCAAAGAATTACAATTCTTTTTCATCTGTCAGAAAATCAAATTAGTTCATAAATTACAAGAAATAATATTTATGAAGGGCTTATTGAAGTTTTTGGTCCCTGAAATATAGAGATTTTGGTTTTATTCCGTATCTTTTGTTTGTTTTGTTTTTTATGTCTGTAACTTTTAAATTTTTGTTTTTGAGTCGCTGTCATGCCAAACATATGGAATAAAAAACTAATTAGTTTGCCATGTGTCGCTACTGACGTGGACTTCCGTCTGCCACATCAACAATTAACGTTTGAAGTTAACCGCAGGGACCAAAAACAAAATTTTAAAAGCTACAGACACCAAAAGCAAAACAAACAAAAGATAAGGACTAAAACAAAAAATCTCTATATTTTCAGGGACCAAAAACTTCATTAAGCTTAAAATGTTTATATTATTAGAGTTGGTATATGAGTATTATTAGTATTTGAAACAATTGAAAACAAAGTTTGCAATTAGAATAAAATGTGATATTCACTTATTATGCTAGTTAAATAATGTATATATAATTGATATTTTGGTGTAGAAAAAGTATACTTTATATTTAAATAAATTTTAGAATATTTTAGATGAAATATTTTTTTAAGAGTTTCTATTTATCATAATATACAAATAATAATAATAATTCGTATTCGAATTAATTTTTAAAAATATGATAATTTGAATAAGATATGTTAGTAATTAATTAGAAACATTTTATCTGAAAATAAATAATAAATAAAATTAAATGATCAGTGAATTTAGTAATTATAATAATTAGTTAATAGATTCGAAAATGCATTTAAAAATAATTTTTTTTTTAAAATATGCTTGATGTAGGTGAAGCCACATGACTCACCAAGAGGAAATCATTTTTGGAGTGTCAGTAACTATTCAAATTTAATATATAGAGATTAAATATAATATAATATTTTTTTTTATAGATTATAAATAAATATACACACATTATATTTTTATTTAAAAATAATATCACATGAACTCAAAGAAGTTTAATATAATGTACCAAAAAAAAGAAGTTTAATATAATTTTGTATTTAAATTTTATTTAAATATTGTCAAAGCATGTGTGACTAATCATATGATATAACATGCTTACTTTAACATTAAAGCATAAAAATCATTACTTGATCAAGATATTTGAAGCAGGCAATGCTATATAGTATAGTTAAGAAGCGTACAATTTGTCAGTTAGCTTAAATAGAAATATTTGGTGCATAAAAGTTGAAAAAAATATAAAATCTATCCGATCACATTATTTAGAGTGTGTTTGGGTAAGTTTATTTCTTACTCAAACAACTGTTTTTCATGACGAGAACTGTTTTATAGTAGAAGTTGATATATTTGGGTAAACTGATAAAATTGCAAAATAATAGTTTTTATAAGAAAAAAGTTGTTTAATTTTTACAGAAGTTAGAAGATTGAAGATTATTTGAAAAGCTATTAGACTACTTTGAAATCAATAACATTCTTCTCATTTTACTCATACAAAACTAACTACCAAACAAATAATATCAAATTATACAAATAACTTCATAACTTTTTTTGGTAATTTACTATATAAAAGTGACTTTTTTTACACAATCCAAAACGAAATAGATTATCTTAAAATCGTTTTTCAAAAAACATATCCAAAAATAAAACTGATTTTATCATAGTTGATTATAAAAATAATTGATTATGCATATAATCGATTATTGAAATAATTAATTTTTCGCAGCTAATCCAAATACACGTTTGGGTTGGGTAAAAAAATCACATCTATACAATAAATTGCAAAAAAATTGAAATCATTTGTATAATTTAGTAATATTTGTTTGGTGGTTAGTTTTGCATGGGTGAAATGAGAAGAATGTTTTTGGTTTCAAAATAATCAAACATCTTTTTAAGTAAGCTTTAAACTTATAGTTTCTCTAAAAATAGTTTTTTAATCATAAAAATAATTGTTTTACAATTTAATTAGTTTACTCAAATATACAAGTTTCTAGTGAAAAACAAAGGTTGGGTATGTAGAAATAAGTCTAGGTTGTAAAAGGAAAATAAAACAATAAATTTTATACACACCTTTACTCATATAACATTATATTTATTAAGTGATCAGAGATTCGATCCCTGATATTTTTGTATGGAGAAAACCTAGTTGGAAGGGGACAGCCCTTCGATATCATCCAGTACCTCAAAGGATTAGTCTTCATAGTTGTGCGCGGGATATCTTCGGACCAAAAAAGATCACATTATATTTATATGATTATATCATATGATTAAATATAATTTTATGTGATTCTTTTGTATATTTTATTCTAATTTTGTCTCATAAAATCATAAATAAATATAAGATCTAGATTTTTTATAACCATTTTACGGTCAAATGTTGACAAGACAAGATCTACATTATTTAGAACCTTTTGCAAAAAAAGAAAAACCATTGTCTTTATATTTATGTGATTTTGTAGTGTCGTACACAACATATCTACATTATTTATACTAAGTTTTTTTCGTAGAGCATCTCAATCCTCTTCATATAAGTAATCAATTTTATTATTTTAAGTGGGTCGCCATAATTTTAAGCAACACAATGAAGTTTCACTCCAATAGGAGTTCCTATCAACAAGTTGCTTAACTCAAAAATATCATCTCTCTCTTCAACATCTCATATTATCTCTCCTACATGTACACACAAATGGTTAAATGTTAAGCAACCCATAAGGAATGATTGCTTATATAAGCAACTCTCCTCAATTTGAAGCAACCCGTATATAAGCAACTCAAAATCATATATGATCCACTGTAAGGAGCAGAAATATGTAAATATAAGAACTACTATATAAAGTATAGGCACACATGTAACATGCAAATGGGGTACTTGTATTATTGCTACTCCAGTCAAAGAGCCATGCACAGATTCAGAGCTGTTATGGTCATAGTACAAGGAAGGTCACTATAATGCATAAAAAGAAGGGAGATACACCAGAGAAGGAAGGGTTAGAGAGAAGAGAATTCCGAGTACTTATTCACACCCTTTTTTGGTATTCCTTTCCCTATTTATCTCACATAACCTTCGTACAAACTGTTAGGCATCTTTTTCCTAGTGTTTTTCCTTGTTTCCTCATTTGTAGGATCATTTGCCACGTGTCCTTTTTCTCTAACCAACTCACGTGCCATGCCCTCCTCTGTGTGATTCTCATTTTCATTCCTAACATTACTCCCCCCTTTAAAAGAAACCTTGTCCTCAAGGTTGGCAGAAGGGTAATCTTCAAGCAAGGCTGACCAATCTTCCCATGTTGCAGCTTCAATGGGCAAGCCCTCCCATTGAACTAAGACCTGTGGGGTTTGAGTACCATTCTTAAGGAGAAACCGAGTCTGCAAAACCTCTAAGGGTCGCAAGATTGGGCCTTGGGGTGAAGTGAGTAAAGGTAAAGGCATGTATTGATCAGTGGAATCACCCTTGCAAGGCTTCAATACCGAAGAATGGAACACCGGATGTATATGAGCTGAAGGAGGAAGTAAGAGTTCGTAAGCAATTTCACCAATGCGATCTACCACAGGAAAAGGATCAAAGTACTTCATGGCCAGTTTCTGATTTTTGCGAAGGGCCACAGAATGCTGTCTATACGGTGGAGTCTCACTAACACCATGTCTCCAATTTTAAACTCAAAATGGCGCCTTCCCTTGTCAGCATACTTCTTCATTAATTGTTGAGCTCTATGAAAATTGGATTTGAGTTGCATAAGGACTACATTTCGCTGCTGCAAAAGACTATGCAACTCAGGAGGAGTAGTGGCATCATTTGAATGTCGAATCAGAGTTGGAGGATCACGACCATAGATCACTTTGACTGGACTCATCCCAATACCACTATGGAATGATATGTTGTACCAAAACTCAGCCCAAGATAACCATTATGGCCAAGCTCTCGGGTTGTCATAAGTAAAGCAACGAAGATAGAGTTCCAAACACTTATTCAATGCCTCTAATTGGCCATCCGTTTGAGGATGATAGGCGGAGTTCATTGCCAAAGTAGTGCTACTCAAATGAAAAAGGTGTTGCCAAAATCTACTAGTGAAAACCTTGTCTCTATCCGAGACTACACTCTTCGGAATAACATGGAGCTTGACCACATTGTGCATAAAGGAATCCGCAACTGTGCTGCTGAAAAAATCAGCCTTGAGAGGGGCAAAGTGGGCATACTTGGAGAGACGGTCAATGACAACCAGTATCACCAAGAAACCCCGTGAAGGTGGAAGACCAGTAATAAAATCCTTCGCAACATCCTCCCAAATTTGACCCGAAATTGGCAACGGTTGGAGCAGTCCTGCGAGGCGAATTGTGGCTGATTTGGCTTGTTGGCATATCAAACATTGGGACACAAAAGTGGAAATGTCTCTGTTCATGTGTGGCCAGAAAAATTGGCTAGCAATGCGAGCCTTAGTGCGGGCAATACCGGAATGGCCACCAACTAGCGAAGAATGAAATTCATGCAAGATGGACTTAATTAAGTCAGCATTTTCGGGTACCGCCAATCTGGACTTCCAGTGCAGTAAATTCTGGACTACTGTATAATGTGGATCCGACGGCTTCCCTTGGAGACAAAGGTCACGAATGGCAGCCAAGGAAGAGTCCACCAAAATAGAGGAGTGAACTTATTGCAGAAAATCTGGTTGAGGGGCGAACAAGGCCAAAAAGAAGGACCGAGACAGCGCATCAGCTGCAAGATTTTCTTTGCCCGTTTTGTATTCATTAGAAAAATCATAGCCCAGGAATTTGTATAACCATTGTTGCTGCTCCGGAGTTTGAATAGTTTGCTAAGTAAGGGATTTAAGACTCTTTTGGTCCGTGCGCAAAATGAACCTGTGACCCAAGAGATAGTGACGAAACTTAGCCATGGCTTCAGTGATATCATATAGTTCTCGAACATATGTTGATTGCTTCTGCATCCGTGATGTCAGTTTCTTCGAAAAGTAAGCAATTGGATGCTGACCTTAACTTAGAATAGCCCCAATACCCATACCTGAGGCATCAGTTTCCAAAACAAAAGTTTGAGAAAATTTTGGAAGGGTGAGGACTGGAGCCTCGATGATAGCGGCCTTTAACTTCTGGAAGGCTTTAGTGGCAGCAGAGTCCCATTGAAAAGCATCATTCTTGAGTAATGCTGTCAAGGGATTAGCAATGGTAGCATAACCTTTGATGAATCGGCGGTAGTACCCCGTGAGACCGAGAAAACCACGGAATTGTTTAATAGAAATAGGTTCGAGCCAATTCAAAACTGCTTGAACCTTGGAACAATCCATTTCGACGCCATTACCCGACACAGTATACCCGAAATAGTCAACCTTTGTGCAATACCTTTTTCCGAGGGTCACATTCCCGAACGATTATAAGGCCAAAAATAATATTAATGCTAAAAATACGGTTTTTCTTTTTTTTTCTTTTCGCAATGATGTAATAGGATTAGTAAAGTTAAGTGATAATAAATAAACTTAAGTTCACCATGCATTTCTAGAAGTCATACATAATTACATAAAGAAATAAAAACAATACTGTATACAAACATAGGTCCAAGCCTAACTGATAATGAGTATATAATTAAGTACTAGGAGTCACAGCTCCCCAAAAGATACAACTGACACTTGGACATAGCCTGACCAAAACAAAACAGCAAAAGGAGTCCCCCTCCAGACTCAGTATATGCTGAACTGAATTGTGGTCGAGCCCATCTTCTTAAGCAAAAACAACAATACCAACAGAGAAGATATACAGATATGGGTGAGATTCCCAATCATCAACATAGCAAAATAGCAGAAGTAAAAACGGGACGACACACCAAGTAATAACATACATAACATGCATACCATAAATCCCAATATATCATGTTAATCAATTAGCAGCATAATATAAGGCATCCTCGAAAACAGAATAGTGATGTACAACAAGTAAATGTAATCATCAACAGCCATGCAATGCAATGCAATGTACATGACTCAATGCCATATGCCACAAGGGTAAACTCTGACACCTACTCCATGGAGCTAACAAAGTGTCGGAGAGAGTGAATGGGAGGACATGTTCCGAATACGCCAGCCTTGGGCAAGATGCTACAACATTTGTAACGTGCACGTATCTGTCTTTACGGAAACACTCTACACCAAACATGAAAAGTACGACATCTAGTCGAGGATATCAATGTATTGCTCGGAGTCGCCACGACACAGAAGAGCTACCAACTGATCACATGTCAGCCTTTCCAACCTTGATACCTCCAAGATTATTTAAAGCGTCACCGTAAGATTCGCACCCGCATCAAGGTGTAAGCTCAACTCTTAGGCTCATGGCCTTGCAACTAATGTAATGAAATGCCAACGCTTACACTAAGCAAATGCGATAAAGCAATGTCTATCTACCGGATAAATCTCAAGGTTCACTAAGGCTCTCTTCCTTAGGAGCTATACGCGTCTTCGTATTATAAAACTTTTATCCACCGGATAAATCTCGTGATCGCTCCAGGATCGAGTCATCACATGACTGAAACACTTGAACGACTTTCTCGGATCCGAATCATTGATCCGTCATCGAACTACTGTTTCAAAACCCAAAAAGTTTCATGTTTGTGTTTGTCTGTTATGAATTATATCTCAAGTCCTAAGTGTTATGAAGAAGGATTGAGAATCCTCTTAGATAAGTCTTTGATCCTTTCTAAGATATTAATTCCTTGAGTTTCAAGTAATGAAATAAGTATTGATTTACTTAATCTTATGAAGTCATTGATGAACTAAACCATCAATGGTATAGTGCATGGTCTCTTGTTCCACCATATACCATACTTAATTATCTCTTTTCTTTTGCTCTAAGTTCATTACTTAACTTAGGTTTTTGTGCGTAAAATCTTACGATTTAGAGTTGAAAACTCTCGATTTGATACTTTGCAAACCAAAACCTTTCTATTTGAAAACTCATTTGATTTGAAAGAACTTTGTTACTTGCTTAAAGTAAAGTACCTTAACTAAGTTGAAAAGGGTTTTTCCTTACTAACTTCGTTTAAAACCATGATCTAAGCTAGTGTAAAAGAAAATGGAATTTTATTTAGTTTCCAACTATGATTCCTTTAATTCAAACTTTAAGAAAAGGTCCTCTTTATACTTAAAGATTGAATGTTAACTTAGTTTTACAATGAAGGTGATATCCCATCAAAACCTAAGGTAACTTCATATTACTTTTACTTCCCTGAAATCATTTTCATTATTTTGCTTTTAAAACACTTAGTTAATTGGATAAACTATGACTAAAGTAAAAATATATTTTCACCTTAGTAAAAAAAAACTTGAAGGTCAAAACTCTATTTGATCTTTGGATCAAAATCACTTCTTATTTTATTTTGAAATATAAGTTACTAAAACACTTTCTAGCTTTTCAAAAACATCGAATATTCAAGAACAACTTATGTTCTTCCTTTTTCTAGTCAAGGCCGAATACTCCCACACAAGGGATGTGAAGATTTTGCTTCACTAACTTGTCAAGTCATAGCTCAAAATGATCACAAGGTTATGATGAACAACAATCATGCATCATTCAATAATCAAGCATAAAAATCCTTACTTGATCTAGAGATCAGAGTATGGTTTTCAACATACATGAAAATATTTTTCCATCCAAGCATACATCATCATAAACACATACTAAGCATGGAACCATTATTACAATCATATTCTCAAGAGAACTTCATCAATAAAGTAGTGAACCCAAACAAAAGCCTTTCACCCAAATAAAGCATAAACAATCATTTTCACCTTCCACAAATTTTGGTGTGATGAGGTTCACTCCCCATACCTTTTGTGAAGTAATCCTCCGAATGAAAAGTCGTCTGACCGATTTGCGAATCTCCCGATTATTCAACACCAACTACATTCACACAAACCAATCAAACATCAACATTCAACAACACAAATTTTCCCTATTTCCTTAGACTTAAGGTTCGACCATAGGGATCAAAAATTAGCTAGAGATGTCTAAAATTTCCTATCTCTTGGATGAATGATCCTTAGGTATACCTAACACTAAAACAAGTCTCATTACTTAAAACTTGGATAAAAAACTCAAGCTTTTTCAATATATATGGTTCGGCCTCATCATACCCATATGGGCTAGAGAACTCTTTTGAATACAAGCTCTTGGATTATGAGAGAGGGCAATGAAACTAGCTCATAGAAATTGGTTTGACATTAAAAGAATTTTTCTATAATTTTTCATGGTTTTATGAGTTTAAGCTTCAAACTTAAACATAGCTTGAAAATGAAGTTTCAATGGAAGAAACATGAAGATTGAGAGATCAAGAATGGGTCTATACCTCTTGGAGGATAAAGGTGAGTGAAGTGATCAACTTTGCTTACCAAAGTTCTTGAAGATTCTTTAAGAAAAATGAAGAGAAAGTGAAAAAGAAAAGAAGTGAAGGAGAAAGGAAATGGAGGGTGATTTGATGAAGAGAGGAGGCATGGGAGAGGTGAAGGGAAGGGCAACGGTGTCCAAAAAATTTCACTTAAGGGGCAAAATGGTCTGTTCACACAAGGTTAAATGGTAATTATGAAAAAGGTTAGGCGTATTTTGGTCTTTTCACGTCCAGATATTTTCTAATGTCATCATGACACTGGCACGCTTTCCTGGGTGATGTGACTTCAAGATTATCTGTTAGTGGGTTCCGGTAAATCCCTATCTAACTCCGTTCGTCACCCGATTTGAGATTTTGCCCGAATAATTTATATTATTCCTCTTTTTAGTACGAAAATCCAATTTTAGCACAATTGTAGGAAATTCAGTTATAACCTACCTGTTTCGTTCCCGAGTCAAAATTAGGTCGTTTGAACAGTAAAATCATACTGTCAGTGAAAAATGCAGATCGGGTTCCGTATGAGTTTTCGACCCAAAATTTAACCGTAACTCCCTACGATAGTGTAGAGTGTGACTATAGTCTTAGTTTATTTTATGTCATTTTCTAAACTTCAGATAAAAATATAAACGCATTTACACAGTTTATTGACCTTAGAAAGCTTGAAAAATCGGGGTGCTACACTTTGGGAGGCCGAAAGTGCATTTGGATAACCTGGCAAATAAAGAATGTTGCTGTAACAAGTGTAATACCTCTTCCAGGTGATGCAAATGCGTGTCCCAAGTGGGACTATAAATCAGTATATCATCGAAGAAAACTATAACTGATTTGCGTAACAAATGTCGAACTACCTCATTCATAAGACTCTGAAATGTGGTAGGGGCGTTGGTGAGTCCAAACGGCATCACAAGCCACTCATATAAGCCTTGGTGCGTTCGAAAGGCTGTTTTATGGCGATCCTCGGGACGAACCAGAATTTGATGATAGTCAGAGCGCAAATCCAGTTTGGAAAAATACGCAACACCAAACAGCTCATCCAACAGCTCATCGACAGTCGGGATCGGAAAACTATCCTTGATAGTTATAGCATTCAATGCCCTGTAATCAGTGCAACAATGCCACGTGCCATCTTTCTTTTTGACCAGTAAGATTGGAGAAGAAAAAGGGCTTGTACTGGGCTGGATAATACCTTCATCCAACATTTCTTTGACCATGTTATCAATGAGCTCCTTCTGACTGTGCGGGTAGCGATATGGATGCACCTTAACCGGGTTACTTCCCTCTATCAGGGGAATAGAATGATTTTGGGGTCTATCAGGTGGCAAGCCGGAAGGTTTGGCAAAGACCCTTTGATATTGAAGGAGCAGGGCATATAGGTCAGGTGGGATGGATGCAGCGATTTCAGCTAGTGTTTCAGGTGTGCCTGAAGGTTGTTGGACATGAAGTGCAAAACAGGCATCAATGGAATGGGTAGATGAAAGGCGTTTTATTTGATGGAATTAGGCAGGGCTAGGGTGGTTCGATTTCTCACCATGGAGGGTCACAAAGATATCACCCAGGTAAAACTTGAAAGTCAGAGCACTGTAATCCACAATGTGGGGGCCAAGGGTGGCCAGCCACGCCGCTCTGAGCACCAAAACAACCCCTGAAATTGGTAACAAATACACTAGTAGTTCAATCGTGTGGCCTTGCACTTGCACCTTGAGATTGCGGATGAGACCTTCGGCTGTCAAGGTATGACCATTACCCACCAGGACCTTGAAACCAGTCACCGATTCCACCGGCAGCTTGAGGAATTGTGCCACTTGTGGTTGGATGAAATTGTCGGAGCTACCACTATCCAAGAGTATCTGCAACTTGTGGTCCAAAACCGAGCCGCTAAAATTGGAGTGCGTTAAAAGAGAGATGGTGAGCTGGGTCAAGTGGGGTGTCGGTGAGGGGTGGGTCTGTGGAATCGGGCGGGTTGAGTTCTGGGGTGTCGGACGAATCCTTGTCCACTTGCAAAAGCAAGTATTGGCGGTTAGGGCAGCGGTGGGAGGGGGAGAAACAGGCATCGCACCAGTAGCAGAGGTCTTTTTCGCGTCTCAGTTGGATCTCAGGGGGCGAAATGTTCTTGACCGAAAACTGGGAAGGGGACGACGGCGAAGGTTTATGGGACGGAGTAGGTAGCAGGGGAGGCGAACTAGAGGGTCGAGTGAGGGGCGGAGGGTGTGGTCGATTAGAGTTAGAGTGGTGCAAGGCTTGTTGGGTTGGTTGGGTTGGTTGGGTTGGACGGTTATGGGCGGAAGAGTAGAAGTGTTTAGGCTTAAGGGGGTATTTTTCCTTAAATAATCTGGCGAAGGAGACAGCTTTTGGAATGGAAAATGGGCTTTGGGCCAACACATCTCTGCGAATCTCAGCTTTTAGCCCACATACAAAACAATCCAGCAACGCATCTGAGCTCAATCCCTGTACCCAATTTGCCAGCGCCATGAATTCCATATAGTACTCACTCACAGTGCCTGCTTGAGTGAGTTTGAACAAGGTCGAACGTGGGCAATCAAAAGGGGAGGGCCTGAATTCCATTTCAAGAGCACGAGTGAACCCTATCCATGATTGGAAAGGATTTGTGCGAGACAACATCTGGAACCATGGCACCACCTCCTTCTCCAAGTGCACGGTGGCGATGGTGAGCCGCTGCTCGTCTAGCGTCTCGTAATAGTCGAAGAATTGTTCTGCTTTGAATATCCATTCCAACACATCAGTCCCATCAAATCGGGAAAAATCCAATTTTACATTCCTTACCTGAAAAGGCGGCGGCGAAACAGAGTTCGACGACCCACCAGAAGGAGATGCTTGTTTCAGAGAGTCAAGCGAGTGCTCCATGTTATCCAATCAAAGCAAGTCGTCGCGTCGTTGGCGGAGCTCCATTAGCTCGATCAGGCTTTTCAGTTCGGCTTGGACATCCTTAAGGCAGGTAGCATCAACCATGGTGGGGACGAGAGCACCAAATGTAAGGAACAAAAATATGTAAATATAAGAACTGCTATATAAAGTACAGGCACACATGTAATAGGCAAATGGGGTACTTGTATTATTGCTACTCAAGTCAAAGAGCCATGCACAGATTCAAAGCTGTCATGGTCATAGTACAAGGAAGGTCACTATAATGCATAAAAAGAAGGGAGATACACCAGAGAAGGAAGGGTCAGAGAGAAGAGAATTCTGAATACTTAATTCACACCTTTTTTTGGTATTCCTTTCCCTATTTATCTCACATAACCTTCGTACAAACGGTTAGGCATCTTTTTCCTAGTGCTTTTCCTTGTTTTCTCATTTGTAGGATCATTTGCCACGTGTCCTTTTTCTCTAACCAACTCATGTGCCATGCCCTCCTCTATGTGATTCTCATTTTCATTCCTAACACCCACCAAAATAATATTTTTAATATTAAGCAAATATTATTGAAGTTGCTCTTATAAAAAGGCTCACACTCTAATAAAAAAAACTTTCATCTTTTTCTTGCAGTTTCCTTTTATTAAGGCGAGGAAATGGAGTAAAAGACAAAAGAAGTTACAGCCATGTTTGAAAGGTATGGTTTGGAACATTTGACTTTATCTTTCTCTATGTCTTCATTATTACCATTCATGCTAATCTTATCAGCCGTAGCTACTAAGCTTTTCCATTATAAAACAGTCGTGTTATTTGAACATCAAGTTTTAGATACCGTATGTGACACCGTATATATTTATGTCTATCTCTCACTTACTTTTTATCTTCTTTGAATACACGCAATTCAAAAATACATTAAAAAACTAAGAGACAACATTTTATCAAACTAGAATGAATTTAAATTTTGATAAAATCTGTAAACACTCACAACTTAATAAACTTTACGAGCTTGAATTTATGTATAGTTTTGCCCTCAAAACTCACTATTTTGGTCAATATATATATTTGTTGGGTAAGTATAACTTGAGTTGAGTTATCCATGTTATCCAATATGTATTGGGCTTGTCTAATTTTATTTATTATTATCTTTATCTATTTTAATAAACTACAAAATAATATAAGTGCTAGCTAAATATAATATATCAGTTAAGTCAAATATTGAGTTATGTTGTTACTTTATTTCTTTCATTGGCTTCTATAAAGCACGGACAACCTTGCAGGTAAGGTTGATCCAATAGGGATTCTTCCACCGGAGACAGGTGCAATTCTTAGGTGGAGTTCGTTATGTTTTCCAAGTGCAACTTCAACCAGTACCAAATGATGAAGCCACACGTGATGTTGCACTAGACTGCACTAAACCATGGGATGAAAATGAGTTCCCAGACATTGATGTTGAAGATGTTGGAGTAATCTCTTCCTGAGATGTTGTTTCTGTTATATTTCAAATTGTTCTTATCTCATAGGATCTCTTATCCTATCTTTTGTATTTGAATTTTCAATTTCAAATTTGTATTGTAACAACCTTAGCTTGTATCTCTATCATTTACAATTAATGAAACTACATACAATTCATTTCTCTATACGGTATCACAGAGCACTCTTGCTTAACAGCTTTTTTTTCCGATCCTGATGGCATCCACCAATACCACCACTTCTGCAACCACTGAACTTTCTTCCACCTCCCCTGCATCACCTCTTATTGAATTTAACTTTGCCTCAAACCTCCCTATCAAGCTATGTTCCACCAATTATCCTACATGGCACAAACAAATCATGCATTTGCTCAAAGCCAACAATCTTGAAGGCTATGTCATTGGTTCCACTCCCTGCCCTTCATCAAAAACTGGAACTGGAGACTCTGCTATCACAAATCTAGCTTATCTGCATTGGTGTCGCCAACATTACCGTGTTTCTCTTGCCCTGCTTGGTTCCTGCAGTCCTGAAGCACAGGTAATTATGTTCTCAGCTACCTCATCAGCTAATGCTTGGGCTAAACTCCAGAAAGCTTTCTCCAATCGATCTCGTGCTCGGATCATGTCCCTGAAAGAAAGACTTGCATCAATCACAAAGGGCACCTCTAGTGTCCATGACTATCTCCGCTCCATCAGATCTATAGCGGATGAACTTGCTCTTATAGGTCATTAAATTGATGGCATTGACCTTGTCATTGCAGCCCTCAATGGCTTGGACTCTTCTTTTGGTGAATTCAGTGCTTCCATCAGAACTCGTGATAACCCCCTTCCTTTTGATGAGTTGTTTGATAAGCTTGGTGACACATATAGGGAGGATCAAACTCCTATATAAAGTGAGCAAAGATGAAGTGAGGAAGTGGGGATGTATCCACTCTTAATTAGTTGAAGTGCTTAACTAGATACATCAGATCAATTTTCGAATTCTTATTTTGAAACCGAACCAAACCAAATCGAATCGTATATATAAAATTTAATACTTATTTATTCTATTATTAGCATACGAAGTTGTATTAGACTATTAGTGTATTAAGGATTACCTTAACCTAACGTCGCATTAGACTATCTGTTGATTTTTGTTTTCCTAATAATATTTATTAGTTTCATGTGATGTAATTTTCTACTATTTTTAATGTTTCAAACATAAAATTAATATTTGTTAGTTCCTAATATTTTAATTTGTAGTATATTATATTTATTGATGTTATTAGTCTTATTTTTTTGCTATTTTGTTCGTAAAAACTGAATAATCTAATCTAATTTAAATCGCTTTTAATCGAATTATATTAGTTCAGATTTTATATAAGAACCAATCAAATCCAAATCGAATCACAACTTATTTTTAGCTTTGGACCAAATGATTTTTTGTCTCAAAACTGAGCCAAATCAAATCACGAATAATCATATCCCTTACATTTGGATTTGCCCCCGGTAGTGATGAGCCTTTCTATCCAACTTGGGCTGTTAGCCCTTATCTCCTCTCTGCCTGGTCCAATCCAGAATAGTTTGTGTGGCTTCTAACTTTCACTATGAGCTGCATTTTAAAATTAAAAATAGTAATAGTAATAATGCCATTAAAGCTTATCCCAATTCACGAACCCATTGATGCAACTTTGTAACTCTAATTGGACGAATGGAAGAGCCTGGCGATTTGCTGAGGTAAACTAATTTATGTTTGCCTCTAAAAAGCATGGGTTACCCACAAATATTTTTCTAAATAGTCTGACAGCACTTAACCGCAATAGATTAAAACCTCATTGTATTTCCGTATAATCACTAAAATAAGAGAATTTAGAAAATTATGCTCTCATATAAATGTTGATGAAACTGGAGAGCTCTCTACCTCGGTTAGACATCATATAAATCGATGGGAAACTATGAAAGCTGTCAATTAACGGTGGAAAAATCAAATCGTACCTTATGTATTTTCATGTGGAGTTTTATTTATTTACAATGCACACAAAAAATAGTTTTTTTCTTAGTTTATATGTGCATTGTGAGTTGGGAGTACAAAATGAATAATTTTTTTGATTATTTTTCACATTTCTTGAAAGAATAATTAAAATATACAAAAGATTAAAGTTTTTTATCCGGTGAGATTGTTATATGAAGCAAATGATGTCATTGTATTTTATGAAAAATCAAATTATCTTATAAGTTATTTAAATATTTTCTAATGAGCACCCCTAATTTTTTTTCTAAATGTTATTCTCCCTCTAATGAAAGAATAAACGAATTGCTTAAATTCAATTATAGCCTTATAGTGGACAAAGCTTAAAATAGAAAAATTATAGAAAGATATAAGTTTGTCCGATAGAAAAATAGAAAGTTAGATTTTTTTTTAGTAGCAATAAAAAAAAACTCAATTTCAAGGATAGCTCCGTTGTAAAGTATGAAACACTTGTTTGGTTACAGGTTGAGAACTGGCAAATGTGAGTTTACAATGGTGAAACTTGGGTTTGACTGATTTTGAAAATATTTTTTTTGTTAATGATTTTGAGAATATTTGAATGTGTGTTGGAGAAGCAATTTAACATCGCAAATTGATTCTAACTTGACATCAAATTTACAATTCATTTTGAACTCAATTATAATTAAATTAATTTTACAAAATCAATTTCATTAAAAATCGCATTAAATATTTTCACTCTTTTTCCCCTTTCAAAATGGAGCAAGGCAGTATAGCTAAAAAAACAGGTGCAACGACGTAGAGAAATAAGACTCGAACAAGATTATGAACGAGCAACCTTAAAACCATAACCTTTTACGTTGACCATTCTAAGTAACTTTTAGTCCCAGTAAATCCTTGATTTACACTTTAAAATTGTAAGATCGTATCAATTTCATTTCTAATATTTTTGAAATTTCAAAAACATCCCTGAAATTGTCAAAAGTTAATCAATCTAGTCCCTCCGTCGGGAATCAAGTTGATACGAACTTTACAATTTCAGGGACCAAATTGATACGACCTTACAATTTGAGGGACCAAATTGGATATTTAGTACTTTTAGTTCTTTTAATTGAACCAGGTTTTACCTGGTTGAAAAATTTTCAATATATTTTATATACTAAAATTTAAGTGAGAAATAAGAATGAAAAAAGAAAAAAAATCTATGACAATGAATCTAAACTTTAATCTGTCTAAGTACATTTTATTTTATACTTCTTTTTAGTTGTATTATTTTATACCTATTTCCTTGATTAAATGATAATGTTTTTTAGATTTTCTTGCTTCTAATATATTATTATTATTATTATTTTTAGTATCTTACTATTTATATTAGACTGTTCATTATTTCTTACCTATCTATTGTAGAAATAAATATTTATAAGTTTATTTTTCAATTACAAAGAGTTATTATTTTTAATTTATTTTACAAATCTGATTATGAAAAGAATTAAGATACAGAAGAAAAAATTAATATCCATTTCTTTTATACCAATGGTTAAATGAATAAGTAAAGAAACTGTGGATCTAGATTCATGTATCATTGTACCCCTAAAATGATTCATATATCGTGAATCAATGCATAAATTAAAAAAAAAAAAAATAGTTTTAGGGATTTAACTGGTATGCAATATTAGTATAATTTTTTGGTTAAAATATACTTTTGGTCCCTTATCTTTCTTTTATGTCTCAATTTGGTTCATTTTTTATTTTTTGTTCCAAAATGGTCCCTTATTTTACAAAGTTATACGAACGTGGTATTTCTTTTATTTTTTTTTATTCTGAAATGATCCCTTATTTTGCAAAAGTTAAATCCATGTGGTCCTTTTTTTGTTCCAACATGGTCTATCTTTTATTTTTTATTTTGAAATGGTATCTGATTTCACAATTTATATCATTGCGGTCCTCTCTGTACCATAATTTAAACGGAAAAAACCGAATTTAAACCTAAAATAAAGATAAGGGACCTTTTCAGAAAAAAAATTAAAAGACGGACTAAATTAAGGCCTAAAATAAAGATAAGGGACCAAAATTATAGTTTAGCCAAAAAAAAATTTATACTGTCAAACAATTATAAATTGTCACATAAGTAATTTGTTTCAATCTTATACTAACTACCTTAAAAGTCACACATACCATAATTTGTCATTGGTTAACGGTATAAAAAACTTTACGCGGACAAAGGCATAATAATTAAACTCTTTTTTTATTGGCAAAAATATTTATTATATGGATTTAACTTGTATGCACTGTCAGTTTACATATTTTTTTTACACTGTCAACCAATCATAACTTCCCGCATCAGCTAAAATGTTTTTTACATATATCATGATTTCTGATTGGTTGATAGTATAAAAAACTTGACACTAATAATGCAATTATATTTACTATTTTGTTTTAAACAGACTTATAATTAGGAGAAGGGTTTTTAGTTTTTACCTAAAAAATGAGTTGACAATTTGTTTTGTCTGTCATCATTTGCGCACGTGAGTAATTTAAATGTGTATTTGGATGAACGTTTGATAAACATGATTTTGAATGAAATTGATTTTGTAAATTGATTTTGGTTAAAAGCGAGTTGAAAGTGAAATGATTTATGTTTGGATACATTCATGGAGAAAGTGATTTTACTTAATTCATCTTGTTTGTATAGTTTGGACCAAAACTGCTTTTGGGTGTACAATAATAGGTAGGTGAAAGTGGTTATTGAAGGATTATAGTGAAAATTTACCGATGAAAGCTGAAAGTTAAAATTAAAAGTTAAGAATTGTTGCTTATCCCAAAATTCATTTTGAAGATAGAATGACTTTTCCAAAAGAAAGTCAAACATCTTCAAATCGGATTTGACCCACATATGACAATCTCAAAAAGCACTTTTGAGGCCTCTCAATGGATTCCCATTCAGGTATTAAGTTTGGGATGAAATTTAAACTACCAATGTTGTACATAATATTTATTTCAGAGTAATACTTTATTTTTGAATTTAATTAATATGTATTATCGGTATATTTTTTTTACACTATCATCCAATCATAAATTGACACATTATTAAAAATATTTAAATTTTATCCTATCTATCTTGATTTGTGATTGATTGACAATGAAAAAAACTTTACATTGACTAATCTCCATGAGGAAACTTGTTGGGCACACAAGATGAGTTCTCCCTTTCCAATCAGGTTTTCTCCATATACAAGAGTTGGAATTCAAATCTATAATCACTTGCTTAAGATGTCCGAATATCTTATCACTCAAAATAATTACATGTTTTATTTATTTTATAAGGCCAAAGGTTTGGGCTAATTGGTCTCTTTCAATAGATTGATTTCCGGAGTCGAGTGATTAGACCGATTGATTCGAAATCCGTTCCACTTCCTAGAAAAAAAAATCATTTATGTACATAACATTTCTGAATAATTAATTAATTGGGGAAAGAGACCGAAAAGGAATAACAACGTTGAGGGCAAGGTGCAGAGTAATTATATAGGCGCAATGCAGGGAATCTTGATATTGGATGTCACACTTTGAGCTAAATTTGTCCTCTCTCTCTCTCTCTCTCTCTCTCTCTCAAAATCTTAGGCTCAGCATAGCATTGAATTTCGGTCCATTTTGGGTTGCAAAAGCAAAACCCTTTTTGCGTTCTTATAGTTTTTGGTGAATTCGCCATCGTCTTCTTCTTCGTCATCAATCATCAATCAATAATTAAAAAAGCAGGGTACCCAAAACGAATCGTAAAAGCTCAATTTTTTGGAGGTTGCAATTTGCAAATATCGCCTACGCTTTCTGTCCAATCCCTCATAGATGGCAGAAATAGAAGAAATTGGAGCTGATGTTTGGTATGTCTACCAAGTTTTATTATTCCCACAACTTTGATTTACTTCTATGTAATATGTTTCGTTATTTTCTTGTGTTTTTTTTCTCTTTGTAATTTCATTTTTGGTTATATATTTTGTGGGTTTCTCTGCATGAATGCTATATTTTTGAATAATTATAGCTTTTGCTCTTTAAATCTCAATTGGATTTCATCAAACGTGACTTAGTTGAATTACATTTATGGGTTGTTGAGACTCATCCTATAGAAATTTCCCACAGCTCGTAAGTTTTCAATTTGATATAGGATAGCCACAAGTTACAATAATTTTGCTGAGGAATTTTTATTTTTTTTTGGGTCCAAGGGGGTTCATATGAGGCCTTATATGGGGGAGGGGACAAGGGAAATTGGTGGTCCGCATTGCTGAGGTTTGAACCTCCACACTCCTTACTCATGTCCCTAGCTTAACCAACTTAGCTAGCTGACTTAAGGGGAGGAATTTATCTTATGGGAAGTTTGTGTAAGATCAATGGGGACTTCAATGTTGTTGACATGGAAATAATGTCTGTCCCTATTTCTGGTTTCCATGGAATGTTAGGGTTGAGTATTTTGCATTTTACTTTGCTTTGTATGTTCCAATGATAATTTTGACATATGCAACTTCAGATTTATATCTTTGGAGACCAAGTGAACCTAATCTTTTAAGTTCAAAATGTGTGCCGTTTTTGTTTGAATAGATTTTCTCAGCAATCAAGCTATAAGTGTACTTCATATTTAATTGAATGGAGCATCTTCTGATAAATCGTGACACATTGAACTACAGTTCGGATATAGAAATGGATGACATTAGAGTTCAGAATATAGCTG
Organism: Ammopiptanthus mongolicus; assembly: GCA_039655645.1. Taxonomy (NCBI): domain Eukaryota; kingdom Viridiplantae; phylum Streptophyta; class Magnoliopsida; order Fabales; family Fabaceae; genus Ammopiptanthus; species Ammopiptanthus mongolicus. Next base: position 79,491,639 of record CM077345.1, read on the forward strand.
ACAAAGATGTCAGTGATGAAGAGATTGAAGCAGAAGAATTGGAGAGGCGGATGTGGAAGGATCGTATCAAACTCAAAAGGCTCAAGGAAAAACAGAAGCTAGCAGCGCAGCAAGCTGCAGAGAAGCAAAAGCCCAGGCCGAGCACTGATCATGCTCGTAGGAAGAAAATGTCCAGAGCACAAGATGGGATTCTTAAGTATATGCTCAAGCTTATGGAAGTCTGCCAAGCTCGTGGATTTGTGTATGGAATCATTCCTGAGAAAGGCAAGCCAGTTGGTGGTTCCTCCGATAATATTAGAGCATGGTGGAAAGAGAAGGTGAAGTTTGATAAGAATGGCCCCGCAGCCATAGCCAAGTATGAAGCAGAGTGTCTTGCTATGAGGGAGGCCGATAATAACCAAACTGGGAACTCTCAGAGCATTCTCCAAGACTTGCAGGATGCAACGCTTGGGTCCCTCTTATCTTCTTTGATGCAACATTGTGATCCTCCTCAGAGGAAGTATCCATTGGAAAAGGGTATTCCCCCTCCATGGTGGCCAACCGGGAATGAAGATTGGTGGGTACAATTGAATTTACCTCATGGTCAGAGTCCTCCTTATAAGAAGCCACATGATTTGAAAAAGATGTGGAAAGTGGGAGTGCTAACTGCTGTTATAAAGCACATGTCACCTAATATTGCAAAAATAAGGAGGCATGTGCGCCAGTCCAAATGCTTGCAGGACAAGATGACAGCCAAGGAAAGTGCAATATGGTTGGGAGTATTAAGTCGAGAAGAAGCTCTCATTAGGCAGCCTAGTACTGATAATGGTACATCTGGAATAACTGAAATGCCGCCTGGTGTTCGTGTTGAAAATAAGCGAGCTGCCGCTAGTAGTGATAGCAACTATGATGTTGATGGTGCTGACGATGGTGTTGGCTCTGTTTCTTCTAAAGAAGATAGGAGACATCAGTTTGTGGAGACTGAACCATCAGATAAAGATCAAGCTGAGAAGCAGCCTAGGAAAAAAAGATCCCGTTTGAGGTCAAGCACCACTGACAAACGACTAGCACAAGCTAACAATGAAATTTTACATGTGGAGCCAACAAGCAATCTGCTCAATATGAACCAGACAGAAGCAGAGGTAGTTGGACTCCAGATTCATGGAAATGAACAGCTCAAGGAGACAGATTCTGCTTTGAGACCACTAGAAAAAGGACTTGAGGTGCCAGCTCAACTACCAGCACCTGAATTTGATCATTACTCTTATCTCCATTCAAACAACTTAATTTCCTCAGAAAGCATGTATATGAATGGAAGGCACTATCCAGAGGTGCAAAACCCTGACATGCACCATAAAACTACTTATAATCTTTATAATCCAGCAGCAGGATACGGGCTGAGTCATGATGGACAGCAGTTGCAGTCTGGAAACAATGAACCCATTAGGCCAGAGAATGACACAGTATCTATGCCAGCAGTACATATGAAAGGGGATGAAATTACCGGAGGAGACTTGCAATATTTTGGTAAAGACGCATTTCAAAACGAGCTTGATAGACCTATAGATCACTTCTTTGGATCACCAATCAATAGCATGACATTAGATTTTGGAGGACTCAACAGTCCAGAATTCAATTTAGATGATTTCTTGGGTGATGATGAAATGATCCAGTACTTTGGAGCATAGATTATTGGAACTGGTGACTCGTCAGAGACTGTAAGTGCTATTCTTCTATGAAATTATGCTTGAAGTTCTACTTCATATCATGACTTCTGTAATGGGTTTGTGTCATCCTTTTCCAGGAACTACAAAATTTGCAGCTCTTGTTCCTTAGCTGGGTGAAGGTGGTGTTAGTGTTTATGCAGTTTGAGGTTGAAAGATGTAATCTTAACGTCGACAATTCATCAATTTACAAAGCAGGAAGAACAGAAGCATGCATTTTGTTATATTGATTACCCCATTTACATATCAATAAATATGTTTGGGGTTTCATGTAAATGTGTCATTTATTGGACTGGCTAAACTATATGAATGTTTAGGTAAATTTCTTTGGAATAGAGTTGCCTCTAAATCTTTATATATATATATATATATAAGTAGTAGTCACTGGGGTCATTTTTTCCTATCCAAAGTGAGGTTACAATTGTAAGTTCCAATTAAAAATAAGTTCTGCAATTTTCTCTTCTACTGCGCTGCACTAAATGGGAAATTGATTAAGCTGACATGCAATAATTCCTTTCCCTTCCCAATGTGCACGCAAGGCTCTTCGGCTATACCTGTAATCAGTTGTTGTTTGTGGCTCTTCTTCTCCTTCTGCTCCAAACGAGGTAAAATCATAATGCAACATTCAAAATTTTAGTTTAACCATTTTTCAAAATTAAAAAGATGGTTAGCCTTTTCATATATCATTTAAATTTTTGTTTTAGGAACCGAATGAGTTTCTTCCTAATTATTTCTTCCTGTGCTTTTTATTATCTCTTCTAGTTGCAGCAACTCCTCATTTTCATTCCCCATTTTCAAGCACCCAAGATATGTTGAGAGGAGTAGGGCATGTATATGAAAATGGTGAAACCTTTGTATATTAGGGTTTCTCGAAGGTATGATTAGAAGCTAAGGTTTTTTGGGCAGCTTAACATAAGCTACTCTGTTGCTCTGCCGTATCGCAGAAACCTGCTCTGTCATAAGGGGATCCTTCTCAAGCTCGCCAGTTGGAAACTCAAGTACATTTAGAGCAACTAGCCCTTGCAAATGGGATAAAGGTAATCAGATCATTTTTATATTGAGTTCCATTTTGCTTTTTCATATTCTAGTTGATGTTTAGTTGCAACTAATGCTATTTCATGAAGCAGAGAGTAGAAGAACTTGAACAAGAGTCAAGAAGATTAAGGAAAGAGCTTGAGAGTGAAAAGAAAAATAAATATATGGTAGTCATAATTTTTCAAAATATAATATTTTTTATGCCTATTGTTAGTCATGATTCTTCTTCTTTTAAAAAATTATATATAAATATTATATGAGATAAATATGTATTTCTCTACAAAAGCCTCGGTATCAAAGTAGCAGTCGCTGCCCATTGGGTCATTTTTTTCCGCCCATGATGTTAGAATTGTAAATTCCAATACAAAATAAGTTCTGCAATTTTCTCTTCTATTGCGCTGCACTTATTGTCCAGCTGATGCAACTTCTGGCAACAACCATTCATGGATTTGATATAGTTAGGATTTTCTTTTCTGGATATGTGATTTTGTGATGTTATACTGTGCTTTCAATTGCATATTGATTTTGAAGTGCTTAAAGTTGAGGTTTTTTTATTTAATTAATTATTATCAACATGCATTTCATATTTTACTTTATATGGGCCATTAAAATTAAATAGACCTGCCTCAAGTATTGAAGATAGACCACACATGACTGCTGAGACTGATTATTCATCACCTCTTAAAGTTGATGTTGTTGCACAGGTACTATTACCTTTGGGGGATTTTTTGTTCTTGTTCTTATTCTCTTTTTGTTATTTTTTGGACAGGCGACTGTGAGGAAGCTCACGCTGAATATGCCTGCAAGCAGACATGGAGTTTTGACGGGTTGTCTCTGCAATGTTCATAAAAAAAAGGTTACAATTTTTTGTTTTGGTTTACTTTGTATTGTTTTTTTTAAAAAGCCTTAAAAAAGTGTTCCTCATTAATACTTTATTGATATAATATGCTGCACCATGTTATGATCTCTAGAAAATTCTTTTGTGTTGATATATTGAAAACTTACATAACATTGACAAACCAATCGCAAAAGTCATAGGATAGAATTCTTGCCTGTCATTGGAACAAGGTTTATGCTCATTGGGAAATTGAAAGCTTTATTGTATCTTTATTGCTTTATTGTGCATCATTATCGAGGCCTTATATTCTCTATTCTTTGTTCCCCCCATTTTTGCTGGGTATATGTAACATCATTTATGCATTTTATCTTTGAATAAGTGGCTGCTGCAAAGGAAAATTTAAATTATATTGGGTTAGATGGATAAATTGGCTGCATGGCGAATGAAGCAGGGCATGGCCACAATGGATATAATTAAATTGCATGGGGGTGCTCCTTCCAATTTTCTTGATGTAGGTGGGAATGCCTCTGAAAACCATGTAATGTTTTAAAGTTAGCATTGCTTCCACTATTATATTGGTCTTAGCTCCACTGTTATATAAGATTATTGCTCTTATTTGATCCTTTATCAGATCAATTTATAATTTGCTGGTGCATTAACCTGAAGTTTACCCCAAAAAGATGATATCAGAGGAATATCGTTTAGCTGTTGCTATATTATTATCTTCAATGATCTCCATCTTATGATGTTTTTGTTCCTTTTATTTTTGAAATTATATAGATCAGGTGGTTGAAGCATTTAAAATATTGACCGTTGATGACGAAGTGAAATAATTTTGTTTAACATTTTTTGTGGTATATAGCAAGTGGAATAGTGAATGCTGCAACGCAGGTTAGTAAAGTTATGTCTTCTCTACCACCCCCAAAATAAAAATTATGCCTTTAAAATTGTTTTATGCTTTGGCCTACCACATGAGTGGGAATGACGGGGGTATTTCTCTTTGCAAATTAACTTTTTTTTCATTTGTTATTACAGGTTTCTAGAATCAGCTCTTTCTCTGCCAGAGAGAGGGCCTCTAGGCTACAAACAGAAACTTTAAATTGGTTAGGGATCATTCCTTTTATTTCCTTACTTTTTTGCTTTCAATACTGTTTTTTATATGAAATTCTTTTGTCACTGATGAAAGTATATATCTTTCTTTGCGGTTCAGTTTCAAAAAATGAGTGTAGTTGTTTAGCTTCATGAATGACATGAGTGTAGTTGATCAGTTTCAACAAAATCTGCATTGTAGTTGGAATTCAATGGTTGATCTTGGTGTTGGCATGTTGCTCTATAAATAAGCTTACTGATGATTGTTTTTTGTTTTTTCATTATTAGAGTGATCCATGATTCTGGTTTTTCTTGATGCTGCTGTCTGTGTATATTGACCAATGATCACTGAGGTGATGCTGTAAGGCTATATGAAATGCTTTCAACACTGGTTTTGCTTTTATTTCCTTACCTTTTTGCCTCCAGCATTGTTTTTATATGAGATGCTTCTTGCAATGTTGAAAGAAAATTTCTTTCATTGCAGTTTTGTTTCAAAAAATGAGTGTAGTTGTTTAGCTTCATGATTAACATGGTTTGATAAATGAAATGAGTATAGTTGTTCAGTTTCAATAAATGTTGTTTTGATAAATCAGCTACTTTTATGGTTGTCCCCTATTTTCTCTAGAACTTTTTATTAGATTCTGTCGAATTAAATTTTCAGATGTGGTTAAATGTATTTTTATCACAACTTCATAACTCATAATTGTAACTGTAACCTGATCCTTTTTCTGATCACGTTGTGCTGTTGTGAGCTGCAGAAAAATTGGCCAATATTCCGATCTTTTTGGAAGGACTCCATTGACGCCTATTATCACTTAACCCTCTTAGACAACAAATCTCTCATAACACCCACATACCCTTTGATCCAAATCACCAACAAAAGCTTCACAAATACCTTTGCATAGCATTATGCAATCGTGCTGAAGCAAGGTTCAAGTTGGGGTACTTACATTGCGCCTTGCAAGATTATGATCATGCTTTGAAGATTAACCCACCCATTTCAAGAAAAAATCCAATTTTGAGGGCATCATTTTGGTGTGCATATTCGGATGCTTATAGGTCACAGTGGTGTTTGAAGAGTTGGGGAAGGTGGATTCCTGCATTGGATGCTGAGGTTGGTATCATCATAAGATGTAGTGGGAGATGATCACAGGTTACTTAAGATCCTGATAGAGGAGTTGAAGAAAATCGATGGTGGTTTTATGGAGATGGAAAAAGGTTTGAAGTTGGCAAGAGAGGTGTATGGAAAGTTGGTGAAAAAGAAAGCAATGAGAACACTTCTTGGGTTCTGCATTAGTGATTGAATGAATGAATTAACTCAGTATAAAATCCCAGTTATTGTATCTTTCTCCATTTCTTTTTCACTCCCATTATTCATGTCTTCTTTTCTTACTATAAGCAATCATCAACTCGAGTTGTCATGATCACGGCAATTGCTAAGAATTTCAATTTTAGTGAATGATCATTGTTAAATAAAATTGCATGCCACTTTGCTATAAAAAATCCAATTTTAGTAAGTTAAGTTATTTTTTTTTTTTTTGGTGAAAGTAAGTTAAGTTATTTAATGTCAGTAATCCAAATTCAGCATGTTGAAATTTTCACGGTATTCATTCTATAAATTTATAATAAACTACCATTCTGTTAACATTTAAGTTTGTGTTTGGAGTATATAGGCTATAATCCAAACACACTCTAAATAGTTACATCAATAGTTTCTTCATTCTGTACTTAGAAGTTCATAGAACAAAATAAAAAATTCATGTGATATTTTTTTATATTCACATTTATTATTTTTTCTAACGTCAATCTTGATTTTGTTATTTTGTTTGCTATATTAAAAAATTCTTTTTCCTTTTAGTACTTACTTTATTTTTTCCTATTTCATGACACTAATATTTAACTTTTAAACCTTTGAGAATCAATCAATGAAATTAAAAATATTGTAAGTTTAGAAGATGGTAAAAAGAGAGTTCCAATCCAAAAGATGAATAGGTAATGTAGTATGATTTTTTTAAAATATTTTATTTATGAGATGTTAATTGATATAAAGATGTATTTGGTATAATAAAATTCATATGCATTTTTTCAATTTAAATAAACGTTAACTTATTTTTTTAATTATTATAAAACTTGAAAATGCAATATGAAGTAGAAGTTGTAATGTTAGCACATTTCAATAGAAATAAAATATCTATGAGCAAATGTATAGGAACTTTAATTATAAATGGATATTTTGTGAGCAAATGTCATCATTTTCTTTATTGGAATATGAAATCTTAATTATTTTGTACTTAAGAATGGATGTGAATTTGGAAATTGATGAGTCAGTTCTACTTTTCTACGTAGCAACTTTTTCGTGGTTTTGAAAATTATCAATTGCTTAATTGTATGAAACTTAACAAGGTGTTGTGATTTGGATTTTCAGGAGTTGGTTCTGTCTTTTAACTACTCATTTTTAGGTATCAAATTCTCAATTGTCATATGATTTTGTCAAAGAAACCGTTGATAAAGCATCATATTTTTTTGATGAGTAAAATAAAGCATCATATGATATAATTTTTATGTTGATATAATTTGTTTTAAAATATATATAATAAAATATTACTCCAAACGTATAGGAACTTTAATTATAAATGGATGTTTTGTGAGCAAATGTCATTATTTTCTTTATTGGAATGTAGAATCATAATTATTTTGTACATAAGAATGAGTGAGAATTTGGAAATTGAAGAGTCAATTCTACTTTTCTATTTTGCTACTTTTTTCGTGGTTTTGAAAATCATCCATTGCTTAATTGTATGAAACTTAACAAAGTGTTATGTTTTGAATTCTCTGGAGTTGGTTCTATCTTTTAACTACTCATTTTTAGGCATCAAATTCCAAATTGTAGTATGATTTTGCCAAAGAAACTATTGAATAAAGCATCATATGATATAATTTTTATGTTGATATAATTTGTTTTAAAATATATACTAAAATATTATTTCTTTTTAGCACAGTCTTTGTGTAGTTGAGTAAAACTCCGATTTCTTATCCATTTAATGAATGAGAGGAGTTTAAACTCATCAATGATAAAAGAAATATGTAAATTCCACTATGAATTCTCATAGAGGTTGGTGGTCTTTCCTGACCTTCCACGGGGGCGTATCTTCCCCTAATCTAAACTTTTGTTAACCAAACAAAAATGATAAAAGAAATATTGAGTGGTAAAAAAATAATAACAACAATAATAAAAAAAGTGCATACTATGACCAGATTGTATTTTTCAATTAAAGGAATGAAAAATTAAAGAAAATATTTTTCATATTGTATTTTTTAATCGTATAACAATGAAAGTGCATAATAAAAAATATGACCAGATTAACATTAATTTAGATTACACGTTTTGTTTCCCCTCTTATTCTTTACATTAGGTAGTTGTTTAAGAGCAATAACTTCTTAACTTTTCTTATTTTCTCTTTGTTGTTATAGAACAATATCTTCTTTTAAGTTTAAACTATAGAAAATCAACCCTTATAGGTTCTCAATTGAATCCATTATCACTCTCATTATTATTATTTTAATTAGTGAAGACGAAATGGAAAATGATTTGATTTTAAATATATATTATTATAGTGTTCATTTTTTACAATATATATGTGTATATATTAAATGGTGGGAATACCCTATAAGAATTATATAGTAGTAATATGTATGGGATTGCAATTCTTCTAACAATTAGATATACATCCCATTCACTATTTCGTTTGCTTCAATGAGGATACAACACAGCTGTAATCAATATAATTTAATACGTGTCATAATATTTGCAAAATATTTTGGGACTACTTTTTTTTAAAGTTGTGTTTTATGATTTTTTGTGTTGTGAAATTGTGTTTTAGGGGTCTAATCGGATCGGTTTAGATCGGATTTGGGGTGTTTTAGCATCCGAATCGATTAAATTTGGTTGGTTCAGTTTGGATCGGATTTGGCAAAAAAATTCACGAGTCCGAACCGAACTGATCCAATTAAAATCGGGTTAGATCGGATCGCGGATTACCCTTTATTTATTTATTTTAATTTTAATTTCGAAAATTACTAAAAAATAAAATAAAATTGGATTAACTTAAATTTTTTCACTTTTAATATTAATTTTTAAGTATAATCTATTAATATAATATTAATATATATTGATTTTGTTAAGAAAATATTTTATTAAAATAAAATTATTAACAATATATTATTTTTAAAGGGTTCGGATTGGATCAATTCCTCCGATACCCTAACCAATCTCCTTCGGATTTGGAATTTTAAATCCGATCTGATCCGATGATCCGATTCAAACTGTCAAAATCAGTTTGGATCAGTTCAGGACCATCAAATTCACAAATCGGATCGGATTGGATCCGCTTATGGCCTATTGTGTTTTATGATTTTTTTTTGTGTGAAATTGTGTGCAAATGGGACCAATTTGACTCTGCATTTGGGTTTTGAGTAATTGCTTCTTAAGTTTACTTCGACAGGAAGATAGCACAACTACAATCAGTTTAATCTAATAAATGTCATAATATTTTTACAAATTCTTATGACACATTTATTTTAAAGTTGAGTTTTGTGATTTATTTTTTGTGTAAAATTTTACGTGGGTGACGCCGATTTGAATATTTGGGTTCTAAGCAGTTGCTTCTTATGTTTGGTTCAATGGGGAGATAGAATAGCTATAATCAATTTAATCTAATACACGTCATAGTATTTTTAAAATTTCTTAGGACTCATTTCTTAGGTAAGGCCAATTAGATTCCACATTTGGGTTCTGAGGAGTTTCTTTCAATGTTTGCTTTGACAAGGAGATTTCATAGTTGTACTCAATTTAATCTGATACACGTAATAATATTTTTAAGATTTCTTAAGACCTCTTTCTTTAAAAGTTTGGTTTTGTTTGAATTTTTGTCATTACAAATTGTTTTATTTCAGTTGTAATAACAAAATTGTTTCAAATCTATGATACTTAAATTGTAGTTAAAATAATTAATCATATTTCAAAAGCCGTATTTCATGAAGAGCCATATTTCTGTTAACAACGTTCTTATTACTTTATGTTTTAAGCAAATTACTTACAACTTTGATTAATGTTTCAGTTGTTGATGACACTGAGAAAACTGATGTCCAGATTGTCCAAAGTTCATGTTCAGGTTATAAATATATTGTAGAGACCGCAAACTCTTTACCAAAATTTTATTTTTATAAGCAAAATAAGTATTTAATTTCATAATTATAATTTTATTTTTTTAATTTCACATGTATATTTTGCAAAACCTATGGAAATGCATTGTTTCATTTTCTTATTCAAGCTTCTATTTATTTTTTTTTTCGAATTTAACATAATCATCATGTATTGTGTCATTAACTTTACCCGGGCATACTACTCTCGTTTAGTTTATTATTCGATAGTATTAATGTGGAAGAACCCTTCCTCAAACCCGGCATGGAGATTTGCTGTTGATGCTTAGCCATCTTTTCCTCCTCCTTCTGTTTCAATTCTCTCTTAACCTCTGCTTGCACCTTCTTCAAATTCTCCATGTCCTCCTCCATGGCCGTTTTCTCTTGTTTCAGTCTCTTCTTATGCTCCAGCAATGATGTATCAGACTCCTTAACAGAGAAAAACACGGGTCCCAGCTCAGCCAACCACTGGGTCTCCACTGCTGTGGCACACTGCGAACATGTTTGGAAAAGATAGATTTTTTCCATTTCAGCTATTTTTTTGACTAAAAAGCTATTTCATACATAATCTATCATGTTTGACAATTAGCTTAAATTTATAAAAAAAACTTTTTTGGGGGGAAAAAAGCTATTTTATGTTATCTAATTTATTTTAGCTTAAGATTGTTATGATTTGATTATTTCTTATTCTCAAAACTCTCTTCCCTATTTACCCCTACAAAACTAACTTCCAAATCAATATTATTAAATTATACAAATAACTTCATACCTTTTTTTGTAATTTACTATGTAAAAAGCGATTTTTTTAGACAATCCAAACGAAAAAGATTATCTTGAAATCGCTTTTCAACAAACAGACCCAAACAAAAATAGATTCTGATTATAATCGATTATCACAATAATCGATTATTCATAAATTAATTATCAGTATAATCTTTTTTTTTCAGCTTTCCCAAATAGACCCTGCATGTACTCCTTCGTGGTCAAGATTAACTCGTGATAAACCACATACTCAGGAGTGCAACCCATACCATATAGAGCACTACTGGGGTGTAGATGACAAGGCATCCCATTCCGGCAGTTGACATACTCCCCGACGTTCTTCAACCTTGCGGCGTTGTGGAAGTATGCTGAACAGATTGCTTTCCTGACAAGGTCTGTATCCGGAAAACAGGAGGTTAAGGGAATCTTTAAAGTCTTGAGAATATCTAGGAGCTGGGACCGCACCTCTCTCGCCTTTCTTAGACCTTTAACATGCAAAAAATGATCATTGCACCAATCACCTCTGTAATCATGCTGTTTCCATTGCTGATAAACATTGTACAGGGTTAAATGATCGGATTCTGGCACAAAAAATCTTTCACGAGCAGCATCACTCTCCTCTGCTCGGTCCTTGGGTCTAAAGAAAACAGATGGTACAGAAAGCATGGAAACAATTGTCAAAACCTCCTCAAGACATCCTAGCTGTTCACCCATCAAAAGCATCTTAGCAAGCGGAGGGTCCAGTGGAAACTCGACCATTTTCCAGCCAAGATCAGTTAAGCCCCCTACATTATTAAGGGCACCCAACACCCACAACTGGTACATAGAATTGAGAATATTATCTTGGGGGGGTGGATCCATGAAATCAAAATCAAGTAAATTATCAACTTTAAGAGATTTCAGCAACAGGACCACATTGCCGAGGTTAGTCCTCTGAATCTCTGGAACAGGACTGGACAACATTTCATTTAGGTAAGCACTCTCTGTATACAACCGATAGCACGTACCAGGCCCAGTTCTACCAGCTCGACCAGCACGCTGGTCAGCAGCAGCACGGCTGACGGGGAAGACTTGGAGAGCATCCATGCCCATCCTAGGGTTATACACCTTCATTTTACCATAGCCTGTATCTATGACATAGAAGATACCATCAACGGTCAACGATGTCTCAGCAATATTAGTGGCGACAATGCATTTGCGAGCTCCATCTTCAGCTTTCTGGAATATCTTCGCTTGCAAGTCAGCAGGAAGCTGAGAGTATATGGGAAAAATCAAGAGTTTAGGGACTTCTTTCTTCGAAGATGACGTCATCCGTTCCATTCTTTCCGCAAGGGCATAGCAAGCTGCCTCAATCTCATCTTGGCCAGTCATGAAGATAAGGATGTCACCTGGAGGACTGGTTATGTGAATAGTCATGGCCTGCTTCACTGCACCTTCAACATAATCTTCAATTGGAGTTTTACTCCATAATATATTCACAGGAAATGTTCTTCCTGGAATATGAAAAATCGGTACACTGCAATGCAAGTATGACCCAATTAGGTTGAACCAAACAAATGTTAATAATAAGAAAGAATGCTAGATGAGGAATTGAAATTACCTTCCAAAGAAATTTGAAAACTTCTGTGCATTCAGAGTTGCTGATGTAACAATCAGCTTAAAATCACGACGCTGGGCCACAACCTGCTTCAATATTCCAAAAAGAACATCTGTGCTTAATGATCTTTCATGGGCTTCATCCAATACAATAACCCTGCAATAGTTTCAGACAAGGTGACCAATAATTTTGTTTTTATTGCAAACAAACAATGAGATGTAAATGTGGAGGCAAATTTTCAAAATATTTCCATACCGATACTTGTCTAGATCAGAGTCATTGAGTGTTTCACGTAGAAGTACCCCATCTGTCATGTACTGTAAAATTTAACCGCTGAAGTTTAGAGTATAGCATAAAAAGTTGATGTTTGATGTGTCCACATAATTACACTATATGTTCACAGCATGTTGCTCTAAGGAACTATGAAAATAAATCACACTCAATATCAGTGTAACACAAAGCACGATAATTAATTTTAACCCTGTAAACTAAGTGGTACTCACCTTTATAATGGTATTTGGCCCAGTCACATCCTCAAAACGAATAGCATAGCCAACTTTATCACCCAGCTCTGTATCCATCTCCTCACTGACTCTCTTGGCAACACTCATAGCTGCCACGCGCCTTGGTTGGGTGCAGCCTACTATACCATTTATAGTATAGCCATCCTCATGCAGATACTGTCCAGTAAATCAAATGTCAAATTCCCTTTTTGTTGTATACAGATACCTATTTCTAACAAAGTACAAGTGATTTTTCTGTCTCTTTTTCCCCCCTTTTCTGACTGGATAAATATAATATAATAATGTAAAACGCAGAAGAAAAGACAAGGAAAGGAAAGGGGTCAAAGGACAACAAAACCTGTGTCAATTGCGTTGTCTTTCCTGAACCAGTCTCTCCAACCACTACCACCACCTGATTTTCACGAATCACCTACACATTGTATATCAAGAAATTAAAAAATTATTACAATAACATATATGAGCCAAAATCTGTGTGTTTTAGACAGAAAATCTAAGAGGAAACAATATTGCCAAAGATAACAAAAATTCAAATATTAACATATTGATAAAAATATAGAGCAACCTAAACAAGCAAATAAAAATGCAAAATTACATGATGCAAATGCATAACTGATGGAATGAAAGAAGGAAAACTTGGTTTTGTATATATTAATATCAGAAACATAAATTGATAAATATACTTTTATATCCAAGTCAATTAACAATGTGATCAAGAAAATAAAAAGGAATAATATTGAGTTTGACATGCTTAACCCAGCCCCCTTCCACATGAAATACAGATGGGTTTTAAAACTATAGATGTTAAGATCTCCTATGTCCTCATTTTGAACATTTGGACCAATTGATTGTGAACATTAAGTGCTAAACCTGAAAGACTGAATTCCCAAAGATTTCTTGTTTGACAGAAAGCAACCCTATCATTAATTATCACATATATAACAAAGAAAACCCAACCTGTAATAACTCTTCTCGCACTGAAAAAATGGGCAAATATTGCCTTTGCTCTGCAATGCTTTTTGACTTCGCAAAGTCACTCACAGCTTCTCCCTTCTTCAAATGCTGTGAAAACTTAGCTTCCTCCTTAAAATCAATTTCACCATCTTCACCTACTACAGCAGTATCTGCATCAATCTGGCAATTGGAAAAAAAAAGTGAATATAAAATTAAGTCTTCAAACAATGAAGATAGAAAGCAAAGATCACAATTATTCCAGAAAAATACCTGTTCTGCTGTTTTTTCAACACCCAAGATATCACCAAGTTTTGAGCCTGCAAGCTCCCAAAAACGTTGGCGAGACTTATTCATACTCTGCTTCTCATGTATTTCTCTGACCAGAGCAGATCCTTTACGAGATATTATAGCCATGTCAGATGTTGGATCTTTTATTGGCATAATTGGCTCCGCCTGCTTAGTAAAGACAACTCTTCCATCGAGGAAAGGAGGCTTTGTATCTGTGACCAACAGGGGGAAATATATCAGTTAAAAGAGAAAAGAGTGATACATGCAAAATTGCATTAAAATGTAATAGTTGGCCACATGAAGATTTACCGTGCACAAGAAGAATAACCTTGCATTCTTCCTCATCATCGAATTCAGTCTGAACCTCTGTACCTCTAACAGCTCCTGATCTCAGTAGTTGCCGATCCTCCCATTGAGCATTATCGGCTGTGAGCTGAGACAATTTCTTGCTCTTAGCAAGGTACATCTTAGTCCCATCTCTTCGGACCTGTGTTGTTGATAACAACTCTAAAATACTTTCACAAGATAATAAATTCATCAACTTGCTTGAAACAATGCACACCAATACATCAAACATTTTGTACATATGCAGAGTCATGAATATTTCACCACATACAACAATAAAAAAACACATGGACAGTACATGTACCATGTTGCAAATACTGCCCCTAAAACACAGCAAACTATTGTTGCGTGAATAGATACTTTTTTGTCAATTAATCTCCAAAGTCAAAAGAGTACTCATACAAGCAACTATCATTTCCATGACCAATCACATGGAAAAAGTCAAAGTAGCTCCTCCACAATATAAATCACAATGAACATAATGATAATTTTATGAACTTCAATCTCTGGCTAGATGAAATCTGAACCTAACTGAACTAGAGAATCACGATGACAACAAAACTTCTGTGCTACCATTCTTTAAGATACAACTTATCGGGTGTAGAATCTCTCCCCATGCAAGCTTTTCAATTTTAAAATATATCACTTCTCCTTATGGCCAGTAACTGCAATTTATCTACTAAACAATTTAAATAGTAGCAGGAAGCTCCGTATATAAACAGTAATGCACATACAAAATGCAAAAAACATTAGTTAAAACTTTAAATATAATAATAAGTCCTAAAAGTTACCAGTCTTTTGGCCAACTCAGCCTCTTTTTTCTGGAAGGAAGCCTCGTCCGCAAGAAAACTGATGAGTTATCTGCATCAAACATTGAGCTACCTTCCTCTCTATCATACCTTAAAAAAATTAATCTTAATAAGATTAAACTATAATTAATTAAAAAGAGAGAGGTTGCAAATTACACAATATAAATTGAAGTCTGAATCATTTACAACTTTAACTCTATCACCACGAAGATAAGGTAAAAATTGGATGATGAGTCAAGTTTTGGATCTATCTATCAAAAAAATGAAGAGTTCAAGCAATCTAAGCCTTGACATTGTAAAAGACAAGTAAAGGAACCAGCATATTCTTCCAATATATCATTATATGCACTCTTATCTCTCTTCCCAAAAGATTCATCTATGATCACACTACACAATTCAAATACAGTGATTTAAAATGATATCGAAGAAAAATACTTTTCAAAACTAAATTCAGTTACCATGCTCGGTCAGCATCATATTCCATCTCTATACGCACGCTTTCAGTAATCTCATACTTGTGTTCTTCACCCAAGTCAGACTCATCTGCCACTTCATCCTGGACACATGAAATTAGCAATGATATAAGTTGATAATATAGCATGCATACCAAAAGTAATCTACAATCATTAGATTATGAAAGAAAGAAACTGTGCAATATATTCAGAACCTTGCTAGAAATCTTTTTTTTTTTTTCCTGGTGATATGCTAAAAGTCATTTATATCCAGCATATATGATAAATTATCAGATATACAAGGGAACTATCAGACATTAGGTGCCAAATATACCTGATATGTATTTGAAGCTTCTGAAGAAAAATTAAGTTGATGAGACCTTCTATTTCTAGAAACCGAGGATTTGACTGAAGATCCCGAAGCACGTATCGTAATAGGAGATGGAGAAACATGGTCCCAAGGAGAAGACGAAGTAACTACACTCAATCCAACAATAAAATAAAGTTATTTCTCAAAGACTACCATCATCAGAGTCAATTTTAGGAATTAAAAGCATCAAGATTTTGACATTCACAAAAATGATATCATATTTGTAATAACATACAGGAAGAATGGGGAGTATGGCCCCCCAACCATGGAGACACCAATCGTACATCGGGTGAGGCGCCAACAAACATCGGGGATGGTGAAGGTTGATAAAGTCTAGAACTAGAGACACTTTCCTTTCGTTGAGTATCTTCCCATTCCCAACCACCATCATCCCAGTCTGGCCTGCCTGCAAATACAAACATTAATAACTCCTAAGTGATAAAAATAGCTAGTTTTCCCAATGCATTGGGGCTAACTTGCAAAATTATAATTTTGAAATGACACCCTTGACTTAAATTTAGTTCAATAAAATGAGAACACAGCAACAAGTTTATAGTATAACAAATATGGAGAAATCCACAGCATTCCCTGTCTTCAATACTTGTATTAATTCAAGAATTACAAGAAGAAACAGAAAAATAACAATTGCATACCAGGTGTTCTCCTGGAACCTTCATATCTGTTTCGCTTTGTACCATATTCCCGGTCATATCTACTACGTTAAGACTCCTTACCTTCATAATTGATTCTATGCTGCACTCTACTGCTACCACTTCTTGAATCATCCCTGTGATGCCTCTTCTCGCTCCTATGATCATCCCTGTCATATCCAGAAGGCGAAGCAGGAACCTTCAATATGGAAATTAAAGATACGAAGCAAACATTCACACTCATAAAATTTAATCAATGGTGAAGGAAATCGTTTCATTTTTTAACTCAATAATTCTATAACAATAAGAACCAGGATGTTGTGAATGCTATAATTTTAACCTTGAACATGTCCATATTAATTGAATATTTGCTCAGAGGCCAGAGAGACATGGAGAGCTTGACGGTGAAGAACGACGGAGTCGTTAAGCAGCTTGATGGGACACGGGTTCGTGGTGTTCAGGCGCGGCGGTGGTGGTTAGAATTGGGAAGGGCAGGGAACCAAATCCCTAAATCGTGGCGAAAAACGACGTTGTTGAGTAGCTTGATGGGTCACGGGTTCATGGTGGTGAGGCGTGGCGGTGGTGGTCAGAGGCGTGGCGGTGCTAATGGAGGGGGAACCAAATCCCTAATAATCGTGAGTGAGGGGCAGGTAATTGATAAAATTAACGGTTAGCAGATAGAGTAGATAATGTCGAATAATTTATAACGAATAACGAATGAGATCTGATAATGAGTAGTTAATAAGTTAGATTATTTTGTATGAAATTATCTACTAAAACTAAGATTTGAAATAATTAAAAAATATAAAAGGACACATATTTATATTTTTTATATAAATATTATTTATATATTAAAAAATTATATATATGTTAATATTATAAATATTAATATATTATTATATATAAATAAATAAATAAATTATATAAATGATAACCTTACCGTATTATATTATCATCTAAAAATATATATATTATATATATATATATAATATTATCAAACAAACAGTTATTATAAAAAAGGTTAAATTATATAAAAAAGACCAAAAATAATTAATCACTAATAGTATTGATAATAAAAAATAATTCAAAAGAATAAAAATAGTATAATGATTAAAATAAAAATATAAAATTCTTTCAATTATATAAAAGATTCTCATCTTTTATTAATTAATATTATATTAAGACGGTAGAGTTAGAATTAACATAAGATAATAAGAATAAAAGATGGAAAAAATAAAATGTTATAATATATAAGCTCAGACGCTACTCTACTTGAAGTAGCGTCTGAAAAAAAACGATATAAGCTCGTGAAAAAACGCTATAAACTCATGACATAAGCGTTTGTCAAACGGGACTACTTTTCCATATGCTACAAGCTATCATTTATAAGCTCATAAAATGGACGTGCCAAACAGGCTATAAGTACAAATTACGAATTTATGAACTGAGAGGAGGTGTCATGTGAGGTATATAATTTTTTTAAAAATATAAAAAAGAAATTTGTAGTACTTGGGTCGGGCTGGGTGACCGTAAGGTCAACCCTAACCCATACCTGACCTGACTTCAAGTCACGTAGGAGGACATGGGTTCGTCCCATCATCAACTCGGGTTCGGGTCTAACCCGACTCGATGCTCTCAGGTTAGGACGGGTTGACGGGCTGGACCGAGTTATGTTCACCCATAGATAGCATCGTGTCAATTTAAACAATGTTCCTAAAAGCAATAAAAAGAATGAGAACATTAATAAAAGGTGAGAGAAATAATCCTACATCTGAACCCAAATGCTCACTTGAACGAGTCCCATATGTATGGTTACTAATCTTCAGTAACAGAACTTTTTGTTCAGATAGAGTCATAGAACCCTCTGATATTATTACTTGATTT
The DNA here is from genome assembly GCA_039655645.1 of Ammopiptanthus mongolicus. NCBI lineage: Eukaryota > Viridiplantae > Streptophyta > Magnoliopsida > Fabales > Fabaceae > Ammopiptanthus > Ammopiptanthus mongolicus. The sequence continues at coordinate 79,510,135 of CM077345.1, forward strand.
TGCTTGAGAAAAAAGTTAAAACTTAAATTTCACACATATACACCCAAAAAAGTAATATGTGCTAGATATTGGGGTGTGATTCTGCAATAAAGAAGAGAAAATAAAAAAAAAGCGCAATCTCCAAGGCGTATGAAAATACTAGACTTTAGGTTTGATTCGCCTCCACCAATCTCTATCTAGATTGGATGCAATAGATGTTAATAACGAATCCCCTTCAGAATACAATGGTTCAACCTTGATTTGATTTGCACACCCTAAACCAAGCGTATCGTTAATGACAGTTTACAAAATAATAGTTTTCTAAACTTTTTGTGCACAAGGGAGAAAAGAAAGTGATTTGGAAAGGATAAGGCTTAACAATTTCGTCAACCTTTCCTACATGCAGAATGGTTCTATTTATAGACAAATTCATGCCACTTAGTGAATGGAAACAACCTTTCATTAATTAAAAGAAGGAATGCAACCTTTTATGCATGTATCCTTTGATGTGTAGAAAAATATATTAGAAGTGGTAGCCAGTAGAATAGTGAGGGAGGGAAAGAAATTGAGAGAAGCATGTAGTGTAACCGGAGAGACAGAGATGAGAGTAAGAAAATGAAATAATAGCCTACCGTGAAGATGAAAAGTTGGAGAGAAGTGAAGTAATTGAGAGTGAAAGAAAAATGGTCTGGGAAAAGAGAGTGTGTTTTGAGAAATGTACCGTGAGAGAAAAATGGAAAGTTCATGGGATTTTAAAGAGGAGAGAGTAATTGGTAGTAAAAAAAAATAAAATTCTGGTTCATTTTATTATTATTATTATTATTATTATTATTATTATTATTTTTCACTTACACACGTTACCATCCTATCTCTCCCCATTACTCAAGTCACTCACACATGGCAATTATTCTTTACTACACATCACTTTGTATCTTCTTCAAGTGCGTGGCCCCCACTCTTGGCTGCACCTCACTCTTCATCTCAGAAAAAAAAAGAGTTATATGAAAAACTAATTCTAGGAGAAAAATAGAGTAAGTTATATATATATATATATATATATATATATATATATATATATATATATATATATATATATACACACACACAAGTATGTGTGAATATACTTAATAGACTAAAGGAATGTTGGTATTAGTGTGTGAGTGCAGCGTGAACTGAAGACTCACACAAAATAAAAGTTAATCAAATAAACAAAATTATACATATAATAAATAACTCCTATGCCTAACACTTTTAGGAAATAGAAGAGGTGCCAGTAGTGATGTATGTGCTTTGTGCAACGTGTAAATTCACTGGGGAGATGAAGAGTGAGGTGCAGCCAAGAGTGGGGGCCACGCACTTGAAGAAGATACAGAGTGATGTGTAGTAAAGAATATATATATATATATATATATATCATTAGTCATATAGGAATTGTGAATCATGATTTTCTTTTATGAAGATTAAAAACTATGTTCTGTTGTCATTATTCTACAAATAAAATATCCTTTCAATATTAGTGTTTCACACTCAAAAAGTTACTACATTAAGGCTTGTATATAATTGTTTTAAGGAAATTATGAGTTTTGCTTGTATGTGTTGTAATATGATAATAAATTTGAACATCTTGTTGATGTTGAGTTAAGCATCTTGTTGATGTTTATACATCTTGTTGATGTAATAAGCAAGTGACACCTTGTTGGTGTGAACAGGTATCCTCCATGGAGTTGGTTCTTGGACCTATATGTTGTATGAGTATTTTTTTTTTTATAATTGAATATGAATGATAATTACCGCTGTATGGTGTTGTTATTGTTGCATTAATTTAAAATCTATTTCTGGCTATATTGTCTTGAGTATTAGATGCCTTACCCCTTTTCTTGTTTGTTTCCGGAAATCAAATGTGAATTTCATGAAGATGGCTGACCCTGATTTCTCATTTGAATGGCACCTCGTGGAAGTGAATCTACACTACAATGAGATTCTCCACTATCTTTGCCTCCATGGAACAGTTGCTATTTTAATCTTTTTCAACCCTATACCTGAACTTCCTCCCCTACTTAGCCTTGGATGCTACACTTCCTTTCTACCCTTGCCATAAATAAAGGATCTTACGAGCAGAGTTTGTTTTGAAGACTTTTTGAGGAGAGGGACATTATGTAGTCTTATCTCTTAATAGAATATAGGAGTTTATAACTTGTTGGACTTAAATGCAAATATTTGTAACTCCTTATAAACCTCTCCTGGAAAATATAAGAATATAGGATGCATATATACTGTATTAACTCTTACTTGATGCATATATAGACAAGTTTCCACGTTAGTCTCTTATTAATGTTATTTTATTTTGTTTGATAATCTTGATTGAATTTATAAATTTATTTTTATAAATCGGATAATGGATATTTACCTATATGTTGGAGGTATACCAAGTGCCTATATATTTAAACTTTACAAACAGAATGTATGATATAATATGATTTGAATAATAACAGTTAAATACTAGACTAAGTAAGTAGGGTGTGACAATTTGTCCATGAAAAATCTTGGGGTTTTGAGACTCTCTACCCCAAAAGCCTAAGGAAACCCTACGACCTTACACTCTTCTTCTACATTTTTTTTTTGTTGTTGTTCTCAGATAAAGCCAGTAGGTTGTAAAAGTTTTAGTCTTGTTGTACTCTGATATAATGGAAATAACGACCCCTCCCTCTGCGTGATTGGTTACTGCGTTTATATGGTGGGGAATACCCTCACTTGCTGGGTTAATGGTTGCATGCGTGAACCATTGTGTTAGATTTGACATGCACGTGGGATTTAGACCTTTAAAGTCACGAATGGTTACTGTTTGGTGGTCATAGGACCCAATACATGTTGCTATGATAGCTTGGATGCACTCTGCATATTGCTTGAAATCTAATAGAATATGCTTGACAAATTGTTTCTTTTAAAAACTTAATTATATCAAATAAAATAACCATGCATGAAATTATATTTTGTTTTGGTATCCTGACTCAACATGAGAAGAGGAAGGGAACACCCTCTTTTGTACCTGATTGTCTGACTATAGTACTATACCTATTTATTAGTTTATCTATTATGCTATATTCAAATTTTTTTTGTTATTTCCCATCTCAAATCTGAAACACTCTATTTGTTAGATGGTAAAACTTTAAATTTATACTTTCATAATATATAATATATATATATATATATATACACACTGAGAATCAAGATTTCTTTTCAGTCAACTAATCGGTTCTGTCATAAGTAACTTTCTATCCATGGTGGGAATAGACACACTGATTATGTTTATAAAGGTAGTAAGTTTTACTGAACTCCTTCAAATGTTTTAGATAAAGTGTTTTAAATATTCACCCTCTTGTCACTTTATTTTAAAATAGTTGAAGTTTGGAATTGGTTTTTATAAAGTTAGAATAGTAATCCATATATATATATATCGTCAGTCATAGAGGAATTGTGAATCATGATTTTCTTTTATGAAGATTAAAAACTATTTTCTGTTGTCATTATTCTACAAATAAAATATCCTTTCAATATTAGTGTTTCACACTCAAAAAGTTACTACATTAAGGCTTGTATATAATTGTTTTAAGGAAATTATGAGTTGTGCTTGTATGTGTTGTAATATGAAAATATCCTTTGAACATCTTGTTGATGTTAAGAATAACATCTTGTTGATGTTGAGTTAAGCATCTTGTTGATGTTTATACATCTTGTTGATGTAATAAGCAAGTGACACCTTGTTGGTGTGAACTAGTATCCTCCATGGAGTTGGTTCTTGGACCTATATGTTGTATGAGTATTTTTTTTTTATAATTGAATATGAATGATAATTACCGCTGTACGGTGTTGTTATTGTTGCATTAATTTAAAATCTATTTCTGGCTATATTGTATTGAGTATTAGATGCCTTACCCCTTTTCTTGTTTGTTTCCGGAAATCAAATGTGAATTTCATGAAGATGGCTGACCCCGATTTCTCATTTGAATGGCACCTCGTGGAAGTGAACCTACACTACAATGAGATTCTCCAATGTCTTTGCCTCCATGGAACAATTGCTGTTTTAATCTTTTTCAACCCTATACCTGAACTGCCTCCCCTACTTAGCCTTGGAGGCTACACTTCCTTTCTACCCTTGCCATAAATAAAGGATCTTACCAGCAGAGTTTGTTTTGAAGATTTTTTGAGGAGAGGGACATTATGTAGTCTTATCTCTTAATAGAATATAGGAGTTTATAACTTGTTGGACTTAAATGCAAATATTTGTAACTCCTTATAAACCTCTGCTGAAAAATATAAGAATATAGGATGCATATATACTATATTAACTCTTACTTGATGCATATATAGACAAGTTTCCACGTTAGTCTCTTATTAATGGTATTTTGTTTTGTTTGATAATCTTGATTGAATTTATAAATTTATTTTTATAAATCGGATAATGGATATTTACCTATATGTTGGAGGTATACCAAGTGCCTATATATTTAAATTTTACAAACAGAATGTATGATATAATATGATTTGAATAATAAGAGTTAAATACTAGACTAAGTAAGTAGGGTGTGACACTTTGTTGGTATCATTTGTAACGGCCCGGACTGCTTTAAGGATTGCCGACTGTCCCCACAAACCAATACGAGTCTCTTCAGCGTGTTTTGTCCTCACTCACACGCTTCCTAGGAAAACTTCCCACGAGGTCACCCATCCCAGAATTACTCCAAGTCAAGCACGCTTAACTTTAGAGTTCTTAAGTGATGGGCTACCGAAAAGAAGATGCATCTTGTTGGTAAAGGTAGTACCAATCAATTCTTATAAGCCTTCCTTCAACTATACAGTCCCATACCTGCACAGCCTCAGGATCCCTCTCATTCCGATGTGAATTCGGTTCATTCATGTATCCCTCCGCCTAGAAGCCTGCCGGGAGCCGCTCCTTCTCCGTGCCTCATGCATCGGCGATCACGCCCCGCCCTCGTCAACCCCGGGTATTACATGCCCACCAGCTTCCGCTTGGTTCATCCCCGAACCACACCGTACTGGGAGAGGTCCGCTCTGATACCATTTGTAACGGCCCGGACTGCTTTAAGGATTGCCAACTATCCCCACAAACCAACACGAGTATCTTCAGCGTGCTTTGTCCTCATTCACACGCTTCCTAGAAAAACTTCCCAGGAGGTCACCCATCCCAGAATTACTCCAAGTCAAGCACGCTTAACTTTAAAGTTCTTAAGTGATGGGCTACCGAAAAGAAGATGCATCTTGTTGGTATAGGTAGTACCAATCAATTCTTATAAGCCTTCCTTCAACTGTACAGTCCCATACCTGCACAGCCTCAGGATCCCTCTCATTCCGATGTGAATTCGGTTCAGCAGAGTTTGTTTTGAAGACTTTTTGAGGAGAGGGACATTATGTAGTCTTATCTCTTAATAGAATATAGGAGTTTATAACTTGTTGGACTTAAATGCAAATATTTGTAACTCCTTATAAACCTCTGCTGAAAAATATAAGAATATAGGATGCATATATACTGTATTAACTCTTACTTGATGCTTATATAGACAGGTTTCCACGTTAGTCTCTTATTAATGGTATTTTATTTTTTTTGATAATCTTGATTGAATTTATAAATTTATTTTTATAAATCGGATAATGGATATTTACCTATATGTTGGAGGTATACCAAGTGCCTATATATTTTAACTTTACAAACAGAATGTATGATATAATATGATTTGAATAATAAGAGTTAAATACTAGACTAAGTAAGTAGGGTGTGACACTTTGTTGGTATCAGAGCGGACCTCTCCCAGTACGGTGTGGTTCGGGGACGAACCAAGCGGAAGCCTGGGAAGGGACTTTCAAGCAAAGATAAGTTTTATCAGTAATTCAATGGTTTACAAACAAATTTCAAACAGAAAAATTTTCTGTAAACGAATTTTCCCAACGGTGTAAAATCTGACAACTTGGATGAGTTGTGGAGATTTCATTTTGAATTTGTGTTTCACAGAACGAAAAACGGTGAAAACGTTGAAATGTGAACCTGTGAAAATAGCACGTAGATCTAAGAATCCGTGTTACGGTGTTGTGGACTATGTATCCTATGGACTGTGTGTCCTCTTTACGATGTGATAAAACGGTGTTAACAGTGAATGCGGTCTTCTATTACCACAGACCTTGGACTGGTGCATCGGTTTAGAGCTCCGCGATTTAAAGATGAAAAGTTTTAAAACGGTGTAAATTACGAATGGTCGGGAGCGTTTGAGCTACGACAAGGGAAGAAAGAACACAAAGAAAAGTGACAAGACATAAAACGTTTTTACATGCATTAAATCGGCAGACGTGCCAATGGTGTTAATCTGGATATCTTGATGGTCAGGATATTCTAACGGTGTATATGATTGTGCCTTGATGGACAATGAAAACCATAAACGATGATTACTTGTGCCTTGTGTTAAATAGTGTGCAATGGTTTTAACAACGGTGTGCCTTTGGACAATCGAGTTTGATCAATTCATTTTATACAGTGTTGGAATCTTCGGAGATTAAGTAAAGAATTAGACGTTGAACGTTGAAGTGTCATGCATTTTTATAAAATGACGATGACTGTCGGGTATGAAACACTATGATAAACTACTTGTTTATTTAGGGGAATCTTATGCATTATGATATTATATATGCTTATTTGCTGTGGCTGTGTCCCGAATGTGGTTATCGTGTTTAAAATCCATACATTGGTATCTCACCCTTGCCTGTACGTGTTGGACACCCTGTTGTGTTTTTGGATACGTGTACAGATACATTTCAACGGACCTCTGGGTTACTTCAGGACCCTAAAGCTAGAGTCTCTTTATGTCGACGGCGAAGTTGTGTGGACTGGCGATGACCAGGCACCGTCTCATGGATATGATTTATACTAACTAGTATACTCTATCGTCTTTAGAGTTTCTTTATTAAACCAGCTCTTAGGATTTTTTATATTTAAGTCAAGTCTTTCGACTATGACTGAGTATGTGTTGTGTACTAAAAGATTTGGAAAAGGCTATGCGCCTTATAGCGAAGTTGAATTGCTATTATCAATGATGAATTTCAATTTGTTTTACGTGGTTGTTCTGTTTTGCTTTTGGTATTAGATTTCTACAACCACTCGAGTGAGTGTTTTTCGAAAAAGTTTAGTTTACTAAAGCTTTATTTTTCCGCAACAGGTTACCATGTGATGTCCCAGAAGGAGGTGTCACAAAAAAGACCAAGATATCACTTTTGAGGACACTATCAAAATAAATGAAGAGCTTGAAGAGGAGCAGCTCTATCAATTTTGGAAAAATATCATTCCAATTATTGGCGGACAGGCATCCACAGAAAAGGAAAAAGCTCCTGTTTAAAAGAACAAGTCTGGTGGTGAGCATGGCTGTGTATCAGCTGAAGCACGGCCGCGCACTACTCCCAGTGAGTCAAAAAGCATGTCAATAGAGATACACGACCGTGTCCTTGCACATACACGGCCGTGCTTAGCTTTCAGTGAGCCAAAAAGGGGAAAAGTCAACATTGAGATAGAAAAGATTCTCGTAGCTATTGGTAATGCTAAAATTGAGGTTAAAAAAGGGAAGATAACATTAAATAGTGGTACTAAAGAGGTTGTTTTAAAAATTTTAAATTCTAAAAAATCCCTTCAATATTTCTCTCCTTTTATTTCTTCTTATTTTGCTAATAATGTGATTATTTCTAACAACTTCAATTATGTAAAGACACAGGAACCTATGAAAGGAAATCATATCTTGCAGGATCTGAACATATTGGTGGATGATGAGTAAGCAAAAATATCATAATCTTTTGAAGCTTATCCACCAAGGGGAAAAAGGAAAAATAACATGAACCACATGATCAAAAAACTAAGAAGGGGCAATGTCTTGCAGACTAACTTTGCACTTGCAGAGCCCCCTAATTGATCACTTTTGAGGTACCGTCAAGCTAACGACATTAAACAAGCACTTTTCGAGAGGCAACAAGAGTTATTTTATTTATTTTGTTATCTTAATTTTTTTAAGGATAGTTTATTTTATTTTATTTTATTTTTAGGAGAGTTTATTTTATTTTTAGGATAATAATAAAAAATTTAGGATCAGTAGTTCTCTTCTCCTTCATTACACTTGTACTTTATGTTAATTTCATTGCATTAAGGACTTTGCAAATATTAAGTGTGGGAAGGAAAAAATATATATTTCGTGATATTGCTGCATACAATTAACTAGCTTAATCCCTTTTTTATGATATAAGTTAAGGAAACCTTTTACAATTTTTTTTTTTGATGAATTGCTTTGATAGTCTCATCAGTATTTTTGAAAATTAAAAATTAGCAGAAAATTCCTTAATTGAAAATTTTTCATTACACTAAACTTCTAAATGTGAGACTTAGGCTTTTATAGGGGTTAAGTTACATTGCCAAATTTATTTGATATCAACTCCTTTTCTTTGATGAGTGTAACTTCTCATCTGAATATGTTCTAGAACTTGTCTTGAGACCATTTTGAGGCAAATTTGACTTATATGCATGCAGAACTTTGGTTTGGGCACTTTTAGGTATTTCTCTAGCTCGCGTTATTTTTTTATAAACACCTCTAGTTGCCCAATTTGAGCATTATGAAAATATTTTCTTTGATCCTTTTTTGAAATTTTTTTTTTGGTGACCTCTTAGAAGCATATTGGTGCATTAATAGGAATGTGTTGTTGTATCCCTTTCTGGAAATAAAGTGTTAGAAATAAGCTGGCAAAAAAAAAAAGAAAAAAAAAAGCTTCTCTCTCTATGCAAAAAGAAAAGAAAAGAAAAAGAAAAGAAAGAAATTGGAAAATGAAGTTAGAGAAGAAGCACGAAAAGAAAAAGAAAAGGCAAGCTTATAGCGAAGGAAATGAAAGAAAGGAAAGGTTGAAGAAAAAGTAATAGATTCTTGAAAATTATGTGAAAAAGTGTCAATTGCACTTTATGCTCTTTTATGCTTCAAGAAGTTATTGTTTTGTTTTTGTTGGTTTACCCCTTTGAATATCTCTTTTCTTTCTCTATCACACTTGACATCAAAGCTGTGACCCCATTACAACCCATGAAAGACCCCTTCCTTCTTTTGCATGAATGGGAATCATATTATGGAGGTTTGGTCAATGGACAAACCTATGGTAATGTATTTACTTTGAGAATCTTAAGTGCTTAATATCTTTGTCCAATACACTAAGAGATTGTGAGTGGAGTGACTCATAATCTTTTGGAAAGTTTGATTTCAAGGAATTTAAAATTCTAATTGGGTAATCTCTTGACTTGCTCTTGAAAATTATATTTGTTTGACTATCCTCGCAATTTTGAAAATTCTGTTTGTTTTGGGTTCCCCTGATTTAAGACTAAAAACTATTTTGAAAATTCTTTTAAGCCAAATAATTGCTTAAGGACAACCAATACTCAAGTGTAGCAAGTTTGATAAACCTCAATTCTGTGCACTTTATAGGAGGTATTTGGGTTGAATTTTGATGCATTTCATGATAATTATTATTGTATTTCACCCCTTTTACTTAAGTTTTGACAGAATTGATGTTTAGAGGTATTTTGATGAATATTTGATGAAAAATGAAGGTTTTTGAGTATTAATGAAAGAAAATATTGAAGTTCTAAGCTCTAGCACGGTCATGTCAGACATGAGCACGCCCGTGCAATCCTTTCAGCTCAACCATCCAAACAAAGCCTTACAAGAATGACTTAAAGCTGACCTCTGAAGATGAAGCAAGGCCGTGACAAACACCAGCACGTCCGTGCCAAAGTGATGCAAGGCCTGACTCAGAGAAGCAAGGCTTGACTAAAGCAAGCATGGCCTTACAAATGAAGAGCATGGCCGTGCAGAAGGTTGAGCACGCCCGTGGCACTTCTAAATCATCTCTTAATCTTTTGACAACTATTCTATCATACTATCATCTTTTGTAATAGCTTTCTTATAGTTTATATCTTTTAGTAGTTTAGATTTCTAGAGTAGGATTTCCAACTGGAGGTTAAGTTGGAGACACTTCTTCTTCTAACTCTTCAGGATGTGTTTCCCTTTGTTGAGTTTGGTTTTATCTATTTTTATGGGTAGATAAATTCACCACTAGAGTTGTGGTGGATCTTGTATTAGTAGAAACCTTTTTTGCTATGTCTTAGCTTTAATTCGAATCCTATTTGGTTTCAAAGTTTAGATTTGAATAGTCTTATTCTATTGTTCTTCATCCCATACTAGGACTGCGCATCCTTTGTATGCTCTTAATCAATTGGTTGTCCAGCGATCATACTGCAACTTAATTGGTCGATCTATAGGATAACCGAGGTTTGAAGTATAGCATGATCAAACTTGATTTACTCCTTTCAGTCATTCAACCTTTTTGCTCTTTATGCTTTCTAATCATTTAAACTTTTGCCTGATAAACATTGGGTTCATCTGAGGAAAAGAATATTAATTGTCCGACAAACAATTAATAGTATTCGTAGAGGGATTGATATTCGAAAAGCAATTGAAAAATTGAATAGAATTAGGATTTAATGGGTATCAAAAGTACAAGTGAAACCACGACTCTAGTCTCTTTTACTCTAGATTTCCTAAATCTTTATTTCTCTTTTGCTATATCTTAGTATTGCTTACACTTTATATTATCATTATTATTTCATTAGTCTAAATAGAACAAGGATTTCTCTATTCCATTACTTATTTTGTCACTTAAATATTACACAATTAATCTCTTGGGTACAATATATGGACTTCCATACTATATTACTTATACGACAGGGTACACTGCCCTTAAGTATGTTCACAACGCAACAATAGTGTATCCCGAGGGACATCAAGACTGGTTGAGTGTTACTAAGATAAAAGCACGCAGTGCGATCACATGTGATGTGGCCTGTTAGTCCAAGACAGAGGCTCCATACCAAAGTGTTCTTGAAATTAACGGACTCCAAGTAGTGTTGCATATTGACCCGCACAATTATGATGATATTCTGGCAAATGTTGGGCCTGGCGATGAAGTAGTTGACACTGTACTAGTGGGTCAATATGGCATGGACGAATCTAGCGAGAATATATTTATCTCATCTGATGGTGAGGAGAGTGAGGGTTATTTCAGTGATAGAGATTCCACATAGGTAATTTGTATATAAAAACATATAACAATTGTTTTTGTTAAGTTTTGTTATTTTGTTATATATTCCACTAGATTAATTATGTTGTACTTTGAATAAGAAACGATGAACATGAGTGAGATGATGGCTCAGATGATTTGGTCTAGATAGTCACATGTTAGGATCCAACAAAAGTTTGTATCACTTATTAATTTATGTACTCACACACGCACACGCACACGCACACGCACACACACACATATATAAATATATCTTTTTTCTAGCACAAGATGGTAGATGATGTTGGTCGTGGTCACTTTTGTGGCGGTTGTGGCAACCGCGGTCGTCGTGGTGGGAGACAAGGTTCCACCCACCCCTCGTCACCATCCGACAAGCTTGGAGCGAGCACAAGTGGCTCTGTCATCTCACAACCCGATGGCGGTATTGGCTCATCGATCGTAATAGCCTCAACGTCTACCGTGGCACATCATCCACATCGGCCACCCGGATCACACCGACATCCTTTGTGTGGAATAACAAGGGAGTGCTAGTTGAGCAGTCGAGGACGATAGATCCCACTGATCAGAGAATATGGCATCGCCCATATGAAAAGAATGAGTAAGTTATTTATTAATTATACTTGTTTTTTAATGTTTACAATTTTGATTAATTATTAATAATGCTTATTTATTAAGTTATATATTGCTATTTGCCAACAGTTTTGATTCTCCAAAGGCCCCTGGCAAATAGATTGGCAGGTTTACTAGGGGCCAGTATAACGCCCTCTGGCTCACTTGGAAGAAAACCCCGCAGGGCGTTCGAGATGACGGTTCACTAACGACTTTGGGGTAAATTTTAATTTTCATTTAAACTAATAAAGTTTATTAGTTTGATTTTATTTCAACTTCATTTACTTGGTTTGATTTATTTCAATTGCATTTACTTGATTTGATTTATTTGAATTTCTATTTGTTCATTTCATTTACGTGGTTTAATATTGTCTTGTCTTGCAGGCATGCTATAGGTGATTGCCTGAACATGATAATCAGACCCGCCGAGCATTTGAGAGCAGAGGATCTAACATAGTAAAAAATGCTATGAATAAGATTAGGTATAACAAATATAAGGGTGATTGGCTCCTCCCGATCTGCTCCAAGGCTTGCGAAATTTTTGGACCACCGATGAGGAGTTTCAACATAGGAGCAAAATCGAGCCGCAAATGCTGGAGCTCCTCTATACATGGGTGGCTCCATATCTATTCTCGATCATCACACAAGGCTGGTAAATAAATTTCAATTTAAATTTTTGTTCATTCATATTGCGCTCTTGACTAGTACTAAAAATTTTAGGTGCTACTTTTATATATGCATATGACAGAGTAGAAGAGACTCCCCACGGTATATGAGGTCGTGAAGAGAACCAAGAGGACAAATGATGGGGTGTGGGTCGGGAAAACCAAAGATATTGTAAGTTATCATTAATTATGTTTTATTTATATTTTATTATATTTTGTCATTTTAAATATTGAAAATGCTAATATTTGACTTATTATCCATGACGAGTTCCATCGCCTCTGAGATGAGGCTACCAGTCAGGGGTATGAGCACTCTACTACCTCTGACCATGTGTATGGGTTGGGCCGGATGGGAGATGAGTATGTGGGCTCATTGACGCCATGTACTCAATCCGATCATGGCCCTACCTTGGACGTACAAGCAGTCATCGCCAACCTCAATGCTCAACTAGCAGCGAAGGACATCATAATAAACAACTTGGAGGGTAAAGTGGAGCAGACACAAAGGGAGATGCACGCCTTCTTTCAACACTTGGGATACAGGCCCGACAGCTCCAGTGTCGTTCATGCACATGCCGATCCAGATGTCGATGGCAAGACCAATAACAGTTTGTTCCCCCAACCCCCAACATATTGATTTACTATTGTATTACATTATTTATTCCTCTTCGGATTGAAAATGTATTAGATGTTTGGATATGTGGATACATATATCATTTATACTCTTTTATTTCAGTTTATCATAATTTTGTTTTGTAATTTATTTAATTTTTATATCATTTACTAGAATTGTAAATCTGTAAAAGAAAAAGCAATTTTTTGAAAAATAAATTAATTTTAGGGGTGGCAAATGGATGGATTAAAAATAATTCGTTAATTCATTATGATCCATTAAAATTTCATTAAAAAAATTCAGTTCATCCATGATCCATTTAAAAAATCTATCCAATAACAATTTTTTACGAATGGATATCCAATCCATCCATAAAAAATATTTTAAAAAATTAAATAATTTCTATTCCTATTTCCAAATAATATCTCTCATCCATTCACACAAAAAAATTCCAAAATAATTTTTTCACCTATTTTTTTTGTAATTAACAGTTCATCACAAATTCACTTACACAAGGACTGCAAATCGTCTAGCAAAACCCCAAAAAATATATTGTTCTCCTTATAATAGCAACAAATTGATTTAATTTTCGAAGTTGTGGTTTTTTATCGTTTATTTATTTTTTTTTCATTTTTATCCAATGAATTATTTTTTTGTTTTATGAAGTGGTCAAATGGATTTTAGAATAATGGTAGATCATAACCATCTATAAAATAAAATAATTCAATCCATCCAGTCCATTGTTACTTTTGTTTTTTTTTTTTGCCATGGATGGATTGAATGGATTTTCATTTGGATGGACTGGATGGATGGTGGGCAATTGAATTTTTTTGCCACCCCTAATATATTTAGTGATCGATATTAATTTCGGTCGCTAAGGCAGTTTCGCCAAGTTAGCGACTGAAATAAAGGTAGGCACTAATTGCGACAGATAAATTCTGTCGCTATTTCGTCTCTAATTTGATCCCTAGGACATGTGTTTGGGACCAATTTAATTAGCGACCGTTTTATTTATGTTTAGTGATCTTATAATGTTGTTGCCATTAGCGATCGGTGGAGACGCTAAACAAGTTAGTTACCAACACTTTAGCGACCAACGTGACGTGGTCGCTAACTAGTTGAGTGATCGAATTATTGTCTTTAGCGGCCGAAAATGTCGGTCGCTAAAGATATGTTTTTTTTTTTTTTTGTAGTGGTTGCTTTTGTGTTCAGCGAGGTTTCCATTTTGATGCAAGTCATAGGAGTATCAGAAAAACACTTCTTGTAGCTTTAATAAGAAATGTAATTTTGATTTCTACGAGGTACAACTTTTCATTGAGTTTGAACTTTGGACTCAAATATTCTTTTTCAAATATGTAGTCGTTTAAGTGAACTTGACCTTTTACTTTAGACACTCAGGATGGTGAAAGCTTCTTGGGCGTGTTTAAGTTTGGGACGCTGAGTCCTTTTCATATCACACGTTCTTCTTACTGCCTTAGATCTACGTTGTCTAATACTTGCTTCTTGCAGAGCCGGCTTGTCAAGTTGCTAGACACTTTGAACTTGACACATTGATTAATGGAAGTATGTTTTTCTATCCTTGTGTGTCGTCAAGTCTTTTGACATTGGGTACTTGACACTTTGTTTGTAACACCCCAAAAATCTTGTATCTGTTAATAATTAATTATTATTGTTTCTTTAGCTTATTTATTTTTTTATTGGGTGCGTTAACACTGCGTTATCAATGCACGCTTGCAAGACAAAAATATTATACTATTCTTATTCTTGTTGTTTGTTTAGAAAAATATTATTTAAATAATATGGTTGAAAGAAATTTATTTTCTAATTTTAATATGTGTAATTTTAGATTTAAAAATAAAATGGGTTGGACTTAGTTAAAGATTAATTTTGGATCATCGATTCCCTAGGTTGATCAATTTAACCATCAATTTTTAAAATGCTCCAACTCGCGGACCAACCCGTCTCACTCGGATTGAGCTCGTCGAACTCGCAAGTTAGGCGACCCGGGTCAAAATGGTCTGGGGTCTAAATGAGCCAGATTTTTTACACCTCAACCCACCAGTGAGTCGAGTTGAGTCGGGTTGGATCGCGGGTTCTAACCCACTTTCACAGTCTATTGTTAACCATACAACATTTTCCTAGGGGACAATTACTCACTGTGAGATAATAATAATAATAATAATAATAATAATAATAATAATAATTGAAATACATATAGTAAAAAGAAAATGTCATCATAGCTTCTCACATGTTTTCTTTTTTAAAGCTTGAATCTTGACATTAACTTTAAGCCTGTTTATCCCTTAACCTACATATTTTAATATAATTGGTTTAATATGAAAATAACTGATATAAATAATTTTAGATAATAGAATAAGATTTTTAAACTATAATAATGTCATATATAAAAGAATTAAATTTTAATAAATTTTCTATCAGTTAATTCACTTAATTGTATCATCCCTTATTTCAATATAAAAGAATTTGCCAATCCAGTCAAAAAAAAAAAATTCTATTAGGATGTTTTTTTATACCATATTAGAGTGATTTCTTTAATATTATCTATTCCAATAGCACGTGCCACGGATTTGCACGCCTGATCGAGCTTTCCGTTTATATTTGTTGTGACATAGATTTGATTTTCAGATTTCCACTGTTGATATGTAATATGTAAATTCTATTATAAATCTTCATAAAAGTTGATAATCTTTTCTAATCTTAAATGAGGACATGTTTTCTCCTAATTTAAATTTTTTATAATCAAAAAAAATATTTCAACGGCACCTTGTTATGGTGGCACCGTGACATTTTGTCTTATTTTGTTTCCTAGCAGGTCTCCTTTGGCAAACTAGAGTTCACTAGAAATTTCTAGTGGGAGAAAATAGTGCCGGATGAGACAGAAATTTTGTCAAACTAGAGTTCACTGGAAATTTTGTATTATTTTGTTTCCTAGCAGATCTCCTTTATTTTTTTTTGTACAAAAAAAAATTAAGATTAGAATAAGACACGTCCCATAAGAAAAAATCATAGACCTTTATAAAAATTTATAATAAAATTTATATATTATTTATCAATAAAAAAAAAAAATCAAAGAATCAAATCCAAATTATAACAAATATGAACAGAAAAATTCAACTAGACCTGTGAACCCTATTTTATAGCTGGTGTCCTTTGGTTAATCATTTAAAAAACTAGTGTTAGATGAGACCTCGCAACTACCCCCTATTACAATCTAAAAGTATAAAATGTTTTGAGGAGTCTTCTAATCAATATTTTATAAAAAGTAAAGGTTTATTTAACTTCCCAACAAATTTTGAGATATCATTTTTTCATATTGAGAAGAAAACATTCACGGAATAGTTATAGAGAACAATAAAAGATAGATATTTTAATTTTTTTATTTATTTTTATCTTAAACACATTATTAAAGTATTAATTCATATTATTAGTATATTAGATACTCGGATAATAATTCCTACATGAATAATAAATTATGAAAATAAATATGCATTGACTCAATAAAATCTCTAATTATTACTTAAGTAATCAAATTTAGTCCCTGATAATTTCTATCGTGGGACACATTAGTTCCTTCATGTTACAAAAAACACATCACATGTATCAGATGAGCCACACCAGATGCACCAATATAGGTCATATGGACGAGTTTAATAAACCTGGACACACTAATGATATATATCAGCACTTTAACATCATGTTTAGGATGGAGACAAACGAAGCGACTGAATTGTCTCTCTTTTATCATTGTCAGGAATTGTTCGATAAGTTTTTTCTTAGTGATGAAAAGTGATATATCAAATATTACTAGGGATTAAAATTAGCCGTTATCCTTTCAAAAAATGTCTTGCTTAAAGAATCTGAAATAATATCTTTTCATTAAAATATTTAATATTTTAAAAAATTCAAAAACTGTAAATTTTAATATTTTTTAGTTTTTAATTTCTTATTTCAGAGTGCATATATCTCACTGCAGTGCTACATGTTGGGATTAATAACGTAGAAATGTGACCTGTAATTTCCAATGCTAAATCATTTGGGAATCACATTAAATTGCTGAGTTTTTTTTCTTTTTTTTAAAATTAAAATTTGATTTTCACCAAAAAAAATCGAAGGTTCTAAAAAAATAATAAAAAATTGAAGTTTATAAAGGAAGCAATAAAAATAATACAAACTTGAAATTTAATTAACTGATGTAGCGCGAAATAATAAAGGAAGCAATAAGCCCGTCGAAATAAAGTTGAATACCTGAAATATCTTCACTAAAAAAATATTAAACCCATGGAAACTTCACATATTTACAGAAGAAAGAAATGAATAATGAAAGAAAACTAAAAATATTATAAAAAAAAAGAAAGAAAAGAAAAACTGAAAAGAAAGAAGCTGAAGCTCGATTTGCGGACGACGAGAAGAAACTGCCTTAGGAAGAAAAAGTTCTTTCGAAATAAATTTGTATTTAAAAACTGAAATTAGAAAATAAAGATAGATATTTATCTTTATATTTTTTGGTGGATGATATCTATCTTTATATTATTTAACGAGTTAAATTTATGATATAATTTATCAAAATTAAAAATAAATATTTTATTCTTTTTATTTAAAAAAAAAGGCTTAATTATACTTTTGATTTCTTAGGTATCACGATTGTTCGATTTTGATTCTTCAGGTTTTAATTGTGCCAGTTGGGTCCTTCAAGTATCACGATTGTGCAATTTTGGTCCCCCACATTTCAATTGCGCCAATTGGATCCTCCACGTATCATGATTGTGTAATTTTGGTCTCCAAGTATCACGATTGTACAATTTTGATCCTTCAAGTATCACGATTGTGCAACTTTTAACATAAATAACCTACGAAACACATGTGCGACTGATTTGATACTTAATGAGACTAGTTTGACAACTTACATGTCATTCTTATGTGATACTTAATAATGTGTATTTGATCATTAAATTATGTATGATGTCAATGATGTCTTATAAGAATGTCCCGTAAGTGTCAAGTTGACTTCATTAAATGTCAAATCAGTCCCACATGTCCTACGTAGGCTACTGACGTTAAAAATTGCACTATTGTGATACTTGGGAGATCAAAATTGAACAATCGTGATGCCTAGGGAATCCAATTCGCGCAATTGAAAACTAGGGGATCAAAATTGCACAATCGTGATATTTGGGGATCCAATTGGCATAATTAAAATCTGAAGGACCAAAATCGAACAATCATGATATCTGAGAGACCAAAAACACAATTAAGCTTAAAAAATAATTTCATTTTAGAAGATACTTAATCCAGCCAATGGGACTTGGTTCACATGTCCAAAAAACAGATAAACAAATGATGTCTTAAAAGCAATAAACGAAGACCAACGGAAAAGTTTTAAACATAAACATAAATATTGGCAAAATTAGTATTTTGATTTCGGAAGTTAATTTAATTTTTTAAATTCATCCCTTAAATTTTTTTGTGTTAAATTGATTTCTTAAGTTTCTTTAGTGATGAGCGGGTCCCTTAAATTATCATGATAGTATATGATTTTTTTATTAAATCAGTAAATTATGATATTATAAAAAAATTTAAGGGATCTATTTATCATAAAAAAACTTAAAAGATCTGTTTGACACAAAAAAAACTTAAAAAACTAATTTAAAAATTTAAAATAATTTAAGAAATTAAAGGGCTAATTTTGCCGAAACGATAAAGTACCTGTTTGGTTTAGATTATTTTCAACATAAATGTGAAGATAACGTTTTCCGAGACAATTATTTTGGAAGCTATAGAAAATAAGCTTTCTCTTAACATGATTTTTAAATGTGATTTTATCTTTACAGAATCTAAAACAAACACATCCAAAATAGTTGGCCAAAAGCAAAAATTAAAACGCAAAACATGCTCGAGAAACATCTAGAAAAGCAAGAAGTGTGTTCTGGATCTGATGGCCGGAATTGTTGTAGAGAATAAATAAAAGATTTCACACACGCACTTTTTGGTTTGTTTGTTGTTTTTTTTTTTTTATTTGTGTAAGGGTATTTCAATTAATATTTGGAGATTAATTTCTTTTAAGACTGTAAAAATTTTTGAAGTGAGTATTGTCTCTCTAACCAAATTTTTTTTCATACATAAGGAATGAATCAAATTTCTAATAATATGCTTAATGAATCCAATTATCTATTAATTATGCTAAACTTTTATTTTTATTATTTAAGGATATGTTTCTATTTATAATTATAAAATAGATATTATTTTTATTATTTTATTCTAATTTTTTAAAAAAATAAAAATAAACAGATAAAAGCACAATTTTATTATTGTTATTATTTTCTTCACAAAGTAATACACTCTTCACCTCTTCCAATGATTAAGGGCCAGTTTATTATAAATTATAAAAAAATAATTTTTATATAAAATAATTTAGAGATTAAATGAAAATCATTTTTTTATGATCTGTAACAAATATATTTTCTCTCTCCTCTAAAGAATCAGATTTTAGTGAGAAGCTAAATTGAATAGCTTCTCATTTTAACTATAAAAATGATTTTTTTTAAAAATGATTTCCAATTAAAACCACTAAAAATGATTTTTAACTTAAAAAAATGATTTTTATAATCAAATAATCTAAAACAAAAGCACTCTAAAGATTATACGTTTGTATATTTTAAAAAAGATTTTTCTATCATGTGTAAATTTGAACAAGTTAAAGTTGTGTATTTTATAATTTCAAAATGAAATGATTATCTTTTCAATAAATAGTTACTGTTTTTGGGTTCCTTAACATATGCAAGGTTGCATACAAGATAGACAAACCCTTTTAAAAATAATAAATTATTACATTATTAAAAATATTTGACTTTTATTCTAATAATTGTAAAATTTATTTATATCATAATTTGTGATTGATTAATAATCTAAAAAAGTTATTTGTTTTGCTACATGACAGTATAAATTTTTTTATGCATATCAACTAAATTCTATTTTTTTAATGAGTAAATATTTAATTTGATCCCTGAAATTATAGGGTCATATCAACTTAGTCTTCTATATTATCAATATTCCAAAATGATCTCTGGAATTACAAAATATAGCAAATGCATCCCTGACTTTATTCACTTAGTTTCAAATACATCCTTGACATTACCAACTTAATGTCATTATAGTCCATTCAAATATCAATGGAGAGACAAATCTGATTAACTTTCTATAATTTCATGGATCAGTTTAAAATATTGATAATATCATAAACTAAATTAATATAATCCTATAATTTTATGGATTAAATCGAAGATTTTTTTATTTTATTTTTTAATGCTTAAATATCGTTTTCCAAAACTAGCTTCCGGAGACCGTAGTGGAACCGACCCTATTGAAAGTTCCTTCGTTTAGCGGTTGACGGTTGTATCCATTCCAATATCCTCAAATATTTTTCCTTGCAAGGCCATCCTATCTTATTAAGAGATTAATTGTTATATATTGTTAGTATAAAATTTTTTACATTATCAATTAATTAAAAATCATGATAGGAATGACTTTTAAGGTAATTAGTATAAGAGTCAAACATTTTCGCTTATGTGGCAATTTATGATTGATTGATAGTGTAAAAAATCTTTACACTGACAATATATACGAATTAAATCCTATTATTAATAATAATATTTTTTCGTAAATTTTATTGTTAAAAAACTTAAAATATGATATACTTATTTAATTTATATATATAATATATAAATTCTAGATTTAACTGATATATATTGTGTGTGTAAAGATATTTCACTTTCAATCAATTTTAAATTTTAAATTATTTCATCATTTAAATGTTTAACTTTTATCTTAATTATCTTAACAGTCATCTATATCATAATTTATAATTGATTGATAGTATAATAAACTTTAGGGTCTTGTTAATGAATGCTAAAGGTATTGGTTAAGGAATCGATAAAAAATATTTTTTTTATTGAAAAACTAAATATACAACTTCTCGCAATATTAAATACATCAATTTTTCATGAGTTTTTTTTAATTCCTTAACCAATACTCTTAGAACATTCGTTAACATTCTCCTAAACTTTATACTCACAGTACATAGCAATTGAACTCATTTAATTATCCTCACATCAAACATATATGATAAAAAGAATTATTTCCACCATACCCAAAATTAGTAGAATTTTTGTCTATTTTCAAATTTGTGGGAAAATAAATATATATTATATATGAACAAAATTCCGCTGGTCCAAAAAATGGTATCTTGATATTCTTTATTAATCAAAAGTTGAGGATGTGCATAAGTGTTAATAAATTATAATTTTATTTTATTAAATGACAAATTATCACTGATAGGAGATAGAGAATGTGACAAAAAAATGGGATAGAAGATTTTCATCTATTATATACATGTATATAATTCTTCTATATATTTATTATCCTCAAAACTTTAAAAATAGACATCTTTATTTCTCATTCAAGGGGAAAGGATCCCTACTTGTTTTCCACGGCTTCAAATCGAGAAAGAAAAAGAAAAGAGTAAATATCCAATCAGATCCTTAAAATTATAGGGTCGTATCAATTTAGTTTCCTCACATTATTAATATTCCAAAATGATCCTTGGAATTGCAGAAAGTTAATCAGATTCGTCTCTCCGTTGATATTTGCATGAATTATAATGACATTAAGTTGGTAATGTCAGGGATACATTTAAAACTAAGTGAATAATATGAGGAATGTATTTGCTAACGGATCCAAATGGAAGGACGAACCTAATTAATATTTTATAATTTCAACGATCATTTTAAAAAATTAATAATATAAAAGATTAAATTAATATAATCCTACAATTTCAAAAATTAGATTGAATATTTATTCAAAAAGAAAATCATATTTGGAGATGCTAGCTACTGCTAGCAATTTATTTTTGTTAGGTTACTTTGGTAAATCACCGTTTGTTCAAGCGGTGAGATTTGACCCACATACCCCACAATTCGTTTCACGAGAATGTCCCACTCACAATTGGAAGAAGCAGAACATTGTTCAAATGACTAAGGAGGCTTTTTCTATATAAATCTCATAATAGCTACATATTAAGCATCAAGAAGCACCAAGGCTTTTTCCCCCACACCCTTTTTCTAGATTCTTCAATCGTTCAATTCCTAGCTAGTTTCTTACACGCTCAACCTTCTCCTTTCTCGATTCCCAAAATACCGTACGTAGCTTCCATTATTAGCTAGCTAACTAGCTAGGCTAATAATTATCATCCATGGCTCCAAGCTTAAGCAAAAATGCGACCCTGGAAGTAATGGGGCTTCTCGACGGTAACTTACCCTTGTCCATTACCCTAGAAGGATCAAATTTTCTCGCTAATGGCCACCCTTTTCTGACAGAAGTTCCACCTAACATAATAGTCACACCTTCTGTCTCCTTAAAATCCATCGATTCCAACAACAACTTCGGTTGCTTTGTGGGCTTCGATGCTGACAAACCCAAAAGCCGACACGTGGTTCCTATTGGCAAACTTAAAAACATTAGGTTCATGAGTATATTCAGGTTCAAGGTATGGTGGACAACCCAGTGGGTTGGAAGTAATGGACACGAAGTGGAACACGAAACACAGATGTTAATCTTGGACAAAAACGACATCGAACGCCC
Source organism: Ammopiptanthus mongolicus (assembly GCA_039655645.1). Lineage (NCBI taxonomy): Eukaryota > Viridiplantae > Streptophyta > Magnoliopsida > Fabales > Fabaceae > Ammopiptanthus > Ammopiptanthus mongolicus. The sequence continues at coordinate 79,532,812 of CM077345.1, forward strand.
CTACGTTTTACTACTGCCAATTGTAGAAGGCTCATTCAGAGCATCTCTTCAACCCGGTTTGGATGATTACGTGGATGTTTGCATGGAGAGTGGCTCGACACGTGTCCGTGGGTCCAACTTTAGAAGTTGTTTGTACATGCACGTAGGCGATGACCCATACAAGTTGGTCAAAGAGGCTATGAAAGTTGTTAGAATCCACTTGGGAACTTTCAAGCTTCTTGAAGAGAAAACACCACCAGGTATATATTGAGGATTCAAAAGAACAACCAGGCGTGGGTCGTGACCATCTTCATGATTCCTAGGCACTATAGGATACTATTAAATCGGTGTATTAATATATTTTTTTTTTTTTTTATATTTGATATTTGTTAATGGTGTTTAATTATGGATCCGTTTTGTGCATGCAGGTATTGTTGACAAGTTCGGTTGGTGTACCTGGGATGCTTTTTACCTGAAGGTACATCCCAAAGGTGTGTGGGAAGGTGTAAAGGGTCTAGTAGAGGGTGGTTGCCCTCCAGGCATGGTCCTCATCGATGACGGGTGGCAATCAATCTCTCACGATGAGGACCCAATCACAGACGAAGGTATGAACCGAACCTCAGCAGGGGAACAAATGCCTTGCAGGCTCATAAAGTTTGAGGAAAATTACAAGTTCAGGGAGTACCGTAGTTCAAGTAGTACTGGGATAAAAGGTATGGGTGGATTTGTTAGGGACCTAAAGGAGCAGTTTAGGAGCGTAGAACAAGTGTATGTGTGGCATGCACTTTGTGGGTATTGGGGTGGGATCAGACCCAAAGTGGAAGGGTTGCTTGAGTCTAAGGTGATTGCTCCAAAGTTGTCACAGGGGCTTAAGATGACGATGGAGGATTTGGCAGTGGATAAGATTGTGAACAATGGAGTGGGGCTGGTGCCACCAAAGCTGGCACATCACATGTACGAAGGGTTGCACTCTCATTTGGAATCGGTGGGAATTGACGGTGTTAAGGTTGACGTTATACACGTAAGTCTTCTGGATAGAAAATTCTTCTTCTATTATTAGTGTAAGTATGAATAGGTTAAAATCCTTAATTTATTTTTTAGTTTTAATTTGGTTTTTTAATTTTTAAAAGTTTCAATTTGGTCCCTTAATGTATCTCTGTTAACACAAGTTAGTCCTTTTCGTCAATGACGTGAATAAAAGTAACGAAAGTGCTATTCGTGTTAATAACTTAAAAAATCAATTTGAAACTCATTCAAAATATAAAAGATCAATTGGAAACTCATTTAAAATTTAAGGGACCAATTTGAAATTTGTTAAGAATTTAAAGGACCAATTTGAAACTCATTTGCTTATATCATTAACGGAGAGGACTAACTTGTGTTAACAGAGATAATTTAAGGAATCAAATTGAAACTTTTAAAAGTTAAGAGATCAAATTGAAACTAAAAAATAAGTTAGGAGACCAAAATAATATTTTAGCCTTATGAATATTATAGTTTTATATTTCTGATATTTTTTTGGTGTTGTTATTATGAGTATATTTTGTGTATATAGAACAAGTATGTGTTTGAAAGAAATTATAAAAAATAGTAATAATCGAGATCTGGTTTATGATTTTATATACTAGTTTTTTTGTTTCAAATATTAGTTACTCGTTCTAATTTAAGTACGATAGTACTTGAATACTTACCAAAAAGAAAACTTAAGATACTTGAATAGTGGTACATTGACACACGTGATTATAGATGTCTCTAGTGTAAGAAGTAATGTTCAGATTATAACTATAATCATTGTATGATATTAGATATAGTTAGTTTTCCATTAAAAAAAAAAGAAAGATATAGTTAGTTATATGTTATGGGCTTTGCAAGCTAAGTTAATCGAATTATTGGGTAGAGAATGGGTCAAGCAACTCATAATGGACTTCTGGTCTGACTTGTTTGTGATATATATAATCATAATTTATTTAATAAATAAGTCAAGTTTACATTTTCTTTGTAATGTAAAGACTTATAATTTTAAAAAAGTTTGTTTAGACCTATCTAATTTTAAAATGGGATACTTTTATGTGATGTATACGTTTAAAATAAGTGTTTAAGTCCCACATTGATTGGATATATGTGCCAAAAGTCATTTATAAAAGGCTTGGACAATCCTCATCTCTTGAACTAACTTTTGGAATTAAGTTAGGCCTAAGTCTAAATTCTAAGATGGTATCAAAGTCCATCACGATGTTGGGCCACCCCGTAAATGTTTAGTTTTGCATACTTCACGCTCTAGATATCCAATTCTAGACGTGAGGGGGTTTATAACACAATACAATAGATAATTTGATCAATCTAAATAAGTGAAGATAGATTTATGTTCCTTGGCTACAATCCATGACCAAGTTTTAAATTTAATTAAGTCCAACAAACTGCTCACATCTGGGGTCTCATTACTAAATACAATTTTGTTCCTAGAAATCATATAGACCATACAACCGAATGCCTAAGAACCTGCCAAATTGATTTAATTTTTGTAGCACACACAAACAACAAGTTTTAATGAATTCTTCACACAAAAACAAATTTTCTTTTGTGTCTTTCTCTCTCTAACCTGAGAGGAAAAATGATCCAAATCCGTATTGATTACCCTCGACTAATTAGAATTTATAACAACACATGGCATGGGATCTTGCAATAAAAATTAATAAGACATTGAGTGAGATCAGCAGCTTTCAATTGTCTTTTGGCATTTATGTATTAAGGTGTGTTTGGGTAAATAACTTTATTAAGCACTTATTCAATAAACTATTTTTCAAATAAACTAAAAACAACTTATTTTTATAAGCTTCTCTGACAAGTTTATGAAAATAAGCTAAAAACAGTTTATGAAAATATCATAAATTATTTGTATAAGTTTAATTCCATAAGCTAGTCTCATAAGTTATTCAAAGCTATTTCAAATGCACCCTTAGTCTAATAGGACGAACCATATACATACACAGATACAGCAATGGTGGTTGTAATTGCAGGGTTGAAACTTGCAAGCCAATTGTCTCAACTAGAAATGGTTTGTTATTAATAAGGCAGCATCCGGTGAGTATACAAGGACCTAGCCAATTTAGTATCGCAAGTACAAACGAAGTTCGTCTTCATTTGTTTCTTGGAGTACTTGTGTTCCCCATTCTCAATCAAAACTGCTTTGACATCAATTCCCTTCACGTAGTCACTAGCAGGTTGAGTGGCTTGCACAATTTTAAATCAGCTTTTTTAGTCGTTTGAATTTAATAACAAGTAGATGCATTTGAGTAATTAACTAACAATTTGCTTGATTGCATGGTTGTTCACAAATGTTTGTCATTCTCTTTTTTAATTGCATTTGATATCTTGTACTAAAATCGTCATTGTGTTTTTCAAATTTTATTTTGGTCGTTGTTACCTTGGTCTTTTTGGTAGTCTTCATTTTTTGTTTTGGTAGAGTTCTTGTTACCTTGGCTGGGTTTGATATCTAGTGCAAAGTTCTACCTGGTAAGTTTTTAGTTGTTTAATCTGTCCACAAGGTAAACTTTCAAATGCACAATTGTTGAAATTTGAAAAACATAAATGCTCTGGGATTACATAATTTCTTTCGTTTTTTTATTCTTGGGTTTCAGAACTGAGTTGTGTAGATAAACCCTATCAGGCCCAAAAATTCTATATGGCCCATTCTATGTATAAGTTGGGTCTCCTATAAAGCCTATAGACAAGGGAATTTTTCTTAAAGCAAGACACAAAAAGAGTTCAGACTTGGAAGCAAAAAGATACAAAAAGAGTAAAACTATGTCTAAACTTGAGATCTTGATAATAATTTAGATGATGTCAAGTCTAATATTTTGTGCTTTGCATTTTTGCAGTTGCTTGAGATGCTATCCGAGGAATATGGAGGCCGTGTTGAGCTGGCCAAAGCTTATTACAAAGCACTTACTGCTTCGGTGAAGAAGCATTTTAAAGGCAATGGAGTCATTGCTAGCATGGAGCACTGTAATGACTTCTTTCTCTTGGGCACAGAAACCATAGCACTTGGGCGTGTAGGTAAGCAATCCAAGTTCCAAACTAATACTTAATATCCTGTCCCATTTCAAAATGATCGACAGTCGTTTTTGAGAATTTAGTCTTTGCTTTATTTTTACTGTTTTCTAACATAAGATTTAATTTCGATATATTGTGAATCAATCACACAAAATCCTATTAGTAACTTTTAAGATAGTTACAAAAAATATTGATGAGGTAATATGTGATTAGTTATCATCATAAAGATTAAATCCTTTATAATATGAGTTTAATTATTATGCATTGAAAGTGTAATTTTTTTTGCACTGTCAACCAAACCAATTATGATTTGAGTGACTTTTAAGGTAGTTAAGATAAGAGTCAAATTCCTTTACGGATGTGACAATTTATGATTGGATGTTTGTATAGTGTATAACAATTAAATTTTTAAAATACTAATAAACATCTATTTATTTTTTTCCAACTATATCCTTAAACATTAATGATATAACTGATTTTAATATTTATAACATTTACGAAACACTGATTTACTTTTTCACTCTAGTATAAAACTATGAACTCCTCTTGATAATTTCTGACCCATTCTTTCACAACAATACCTATAGGTGATGATTTTTGGTGCGCCGATCCATCTGGAGATCCAAATGGTACTTATTGGCTACAAGGGTGTCACATGGTGCATTGTGCCTACAACAGCTTGTGGATGGGAAATTTTATTCACCCGGATTGGGACATGTTCCAAACCACTCATCCTTGTGCCGAATTCCATGCCGCATCAAGAGCCATCTCTGGTGGACCAATTTACGTTAGCGATTGTGTTGGGAATCACAATTTCAAGTTGCTCAAGAGCCTAGTTTTGCCTGATGGTTCTATTTTGCGATGTCAATATTATGCTCTTCCTACACGTGACTGCTTATTTGAAGACCCATTACATGACGGGAAAACAATGCTCAAAATTTGGAATCTCAACAAAGTAAGACACCCTCTCTTTTTAGTCCATAATTGTAGTAGAAAAGTTTTGAAAAAAAAAAACATAGTGTAATGAAAAGCACAAAATTTAGATACAATTTTTTAGATGTCTATGATCCTATTTTTTAAAGGAGAATAGATACAATTTTTTCGATGTTTATGATAGGAATCAAACCTTGTCAGCATGCTTAAGGAAGTTAGTTAGTGAGCCTTCTTGATAACAAGACCCTTTTATAAAACATATGATGCCTAACAACTTATTTATGTTTTTATTAAGAAACATAACCACATTCATCCAATGAATTGATCTATGTGGTTATAGAAGCCACATAACCACATACATCCAATGTTTTTTAGATTTCTATGACAAGAGTCAAACCCTTAAGGAAATCAATTATCTATCAACTCTACCGAACCTTCTTGATAGCAAGACCCTTTTTAAAATATATGATGTGTAACAACTTAATTATGTTTTTATTAAAAACATAACCACATAAACTCGATGAATTGTGTCCAAGTCTTTTCTTAACGAAGATTGTGTATAAATAATATTGTTGAGTAATTAATCACTATAATGACATTGGAATCAACCTCACTTGCTTTCTTCCTTACAGTACACTGGAGTTTTGGGCTTATTTAATTGCCAAGGAGGTGGGTGGTGCCCTGTGACTCGGCGAAACAAGAGTGCCTCTGAATTTTCACACGCATTGACAAGTTCAGCTAGTCCTAAAGATATTGAATGGAGTAATGGGAAACACCCAATGTGCTTAAAAGGGGTGGATGTTTTTGCTGTATATTTGTACAAGGAGGAAAAACTGAAGCTCATGAAGTTTACAGACAAGTTGGAAGTTTCACTTGAGCCATTTAGTTTTGAACTATTGACAGTGTCTCCCATTACGGTGTTACCAAAATGGTTAATCCAATTTGCTCCAATTGGATTAGTAAACATGCTCAACTCTAGTGGTGCCATTCAGTCCTTGGAATTTGAAGACCATGCTAACCTGGTCAAAATTGGGGTAAGGGGTTGTGGGGAGATGAGGGTGTTCGCATCAGAGAAGCCAGTTAGTTGCAAAATAGGTGGGGTAGCTGTGAAATTTGATTACGAGGATAAAATGGTCAGGGTCCAAGTTCCTTGGCCTAGTTCTTCAACATTGTCAGTGGTTGAGTATTTATTTTGATCCCTAACAACGTTAACTTGGGATCTTATCATGTATGATTTTGGGCTCAAATTTCATAAATAAAAATAAGGTTTATCTTTTGAGTTTAATTGCTGTATACTGTCAGTGTAAAGTTTTTTACACTGACAACCAATCAGAAATCATGGTGTGTGTGATTTTTAAGGTAGTTAGGATAAGAGTCAAATACTTTAACTTATGTGACAATTTCTGATTGGTTGTTTGTGTAAAAAATCTTTACACTGACAATGTATACCAATTAAATCCTTATCTTTTTACCATTTATGTTTAATAGTAATAACAACAAATTTTGGATTGTGAAAAATGATTCTTGTATATTAATTGAATTGGATAAATAACTGTTTACATATGGATTTGGATTAAAATCAAATTTTAATGGTTCACATAAAACTTGTGTGTCTTTATCTCTCTAACATAAAAGAAAAAAGGATAGAAGATAAAAGGAGAAGATCTAAATCCTTGGTTTTAATTATATCGTGCAAGTTTCACAGACAAGTTATTGTTATAAATGTTTGGATTAAATTATTTTATAGATACAAAATGTTTATTTTTCAAAAGACCTCTTATAGAAATTTTTATTATCTTTTTTTTTAAGAGCAAACGTTAGCATGCAAAAGCATCACTGTATTTACTGTCATCCCAATTAGGTTGGCACCACAACAAATACCAATCATATGCAGCACACTAATTAATTATATTAAAAAATAAAGAATACAAAACACAAGGGGGGACATCAACCAAAACCCTCACAAGGAACATTATTTAAATCTAAAACTAGGAAGACCTAACCTATTACGGAAAAAGTTTTCACCAATAAAAGTGGGAATAGTATCCCACCAATGAAATCCCTCAATGGAGAGACCAAAAGACACAATTTTTATTATCACTTATTTTGAATATAGAGTAAACCGACCCAACATTTACATGTCAATAACCGATTCTAACCAGGAGGTATGAAGCAAACTAGTCATGTTAACTATATATTAATATAAATTGAGAAGTGCAGTAGCTTCTGAGTTCATTAAGTTAGCTTGGGATCAAGTTCAATTTGGGCTTAATAAATGTGGGCTTGAGTTTATTGGGTACCTTGTATCACCTCTCTGCAACGGATTTTATTATGGGCACCCCCAAATTACTAAGGACACCCCTCATGAACAGTGTATTTATCAAAATATTCCCACCAAAAAACTCTTAAAACTCAATATTTTTTTATCCCCCCATTCTTATCCTCGCAGATTACCAATTTCAGAGAGTTGCTAATTTTTTTCTGGAATCTCGCAAATAAGTAAAACATTTTCGCAAATATATTCTTCACTCGCAATTTAGGTAATTGCGAAATTTTTATTGATTTGTGTTGTCGCAAACCAGGTATTTGCGAGTGTGAAAAATTTTTCTTCACTTGCAAATACCTTATTTGCGAAATCATCCAATACTCACAAATAAGGTATCGCAAATAAGGGGTAAAGAAAATTTTTCTTCACTCGCAAATAACACTACAATGAAACAAACAAAATAAAATAAATACCTAATAATAGATGCAAAACGTGAAAAAAAAAAAATTCATTACAATCGCAAATTACTCTCGCAAATAGCTAATTTGAGAGGGATTAAAAATTTAAATCACTCGCAATTTAGCTATTTGCGAGAGTACAAAAACTTGTACACTCGCAAATACCTAATTTGCGAGTGTAAAAAAAAAACACTCGCAAATTAGATATTTGCGAGTGCGCAAAAATTTGCACTCTCGCAAATAACTAATTTGCGAAAATTTACCTTCTTTCGCTAATATCTAATTTGCGAGCGTCACATATAATTTGGGAGAAAACTATGAGTAGTTGTAAAAAAAAAAACTGTAGCTTTATGGTAAAGTAATGGAATAGACTTCATATATTTACTTATCAGAAAATGGATCCGCGTATTAAGAAATTATTCGGTATTGAACTCATTGTTCTTTTTTTTTTTTTCCTTCTAGATGTCCGAACGGTATTGGCATTAAAAGGTTTTAACGAGCATGTAATTTTTTTAAAATTGCACTGTCGCAAATATGATCTTTGCGAGTGCTTATTTTACTCGCAAATATCATATTTGCGAGAGTGCAAACATTTTTTCCACTCGCAAATAGTATATTTGCAAGTGAGCCACATGACAAAAGAAAAATTAAGGGGATATTTTAGTAAATGCACTGTTCATGGGAGGTGTCCTTAGCAATCTTGGGGGTGTCCTTAGCAAAGCCCCTTTACAAGTTGGAGAATGGATATCATGTATTCCTAATTTGGAGTAGATGTTATGCAAGGAAGAGAAGTGTAGTGGTATATGGGCTAGATGCAAGAATGATAAGGGTAAATGATGAATGAGACTAGAACAATTTCTCACAAACTCGGTGGTAGTCTAGTTCTATATGTTTTGCTTTTCTCGTGGAATGTTGGGTTTAAACTATATGGCCGATTGGTTATCGAAGAGTTGTTGGTTGGAAGATCGGTATTTGAAGATCATGGACCAAGTAAGTTAATCATGCAATCCAGAAGTAGTGGCAGCTAAAGCCCTGTACTCAGACTCAAATTATTTGGAAATGGTATCTTTCTTCTTTGATTTTCAGGAAATCAGTAAGAAACAAAAATATATGTGTAAGCCAATAATAGATCTTCTATGTGTCCAAACATCCTCTCTAGTAAATTTCACTTAAGGCTTAGAAGTTAGAGAACTTAAAAAAGGCCTTGGCTTGGAGAGCCCTTGATATAGCTTAGAACACTAATTGCAACTTGATAGTGCACCCCAAGAAATTGGCTCTATTATTGCATTATAAAAACAAGAGCAATGCTACATACTCTTTAGCACGTTCCCTTCAACACACTCTCTATTATTAGATGAATTTCACGTGGGACCCACTTAATAGAGAGCGAACCCATCTGATTTAGAATCCTACACGAAATCTACTCAATAGTAGATAGTGTGTTGAAAAGTGTGTGTTAAAAAGTGTATTGCTAATATTTTTCTAAAAGCAATGCCATTGCAATTAATTAAGTAGAGGAGCATACCAATGAGTCTCTTTAGCAGGGAACACTAGGATATCGCTCACCAATCCTTAGACAACTTGGTGAAGCTACCAGGGGTCCGGGTCCGAGCAAGTTCCATGATGAAGGCCATTTCATACCTTAATTAGTTAGCTAAGCTTTTAGAATAGTTATAAGGGTTGTTATGGTTAGTTGAGGACAGGGCTGACTCAAGGGTGAATCAATTAAAGCCCTAGCTTTAGACCCACCAGCTAAAAAAATATTTACTCTTAGTTTTTATAAAGCAAAAAGGACACACTTGCTGGCAAAAATGCATAACCTAAAACACAATCTGACCCAACTACACTTTCTCACTTAAAACAAAAATGCCTCACTCAAAGTTTGCTTTAGGCCGATCGACCACACTCACTCTTGGGCCGACCTTGATTGAGGATCAATTAATTAGATAGTGTATAAATAAAATTTACTCAGTTCATTCAATATGCAATCAATCATTTCATCTTACTCACTTTTTGTCAATCATGTTTTCTCTCTTTCTCTCGTCCCCCTACTGATTCATACCCTTAAATACAAATTGGTAATATAAGTATAAAGAGGAAACTCCTCCTTTATAGGTGAGGTAGCAACATACTAGTACTATTAGCATTGGTAACCTTAGAGACAGAAAAAAAAAAAAAGTCAAAATGAGAATAGACACCTAAAGTTTGCAATAATGAAAAGAACGTTAAATTAAAAAAACTGCAGGCGACCTTATTATACATGCACATCAATATTAAATACAAATATAGTACGGTATTTGCACATCAATATTAAATACAAACTATCCTTGTAATTATTCTTTCCTATGTTTTAAAGATATAGTAGGTGTAAATAAGGTAGACAAATTGATTAGATTTAATTAATCAATTTTTTTGATGAATTGGATCATCGTCATAAGGTGATCATGGAGAGTGCGAAAGATGTTGAATTGTACCGAAAATCAGTTCAGCGACAAAGGGTACATACTGTTCTTGCAGGAATCCATGGTGAAATTTTGAGAAAGGATCCTACTCCAGAATTAGAAGAATGTTAAGCACTAGTTCGCAGAGAATCAGTTCGACATGCAATGATGAAAGGAGAACATGAAAATTCTGAAGCTTCTGCCATAGTGACTCGAAATCGATCCAATCAGAATTGGTCTTCTAAAAAATGACAAGACCAAACAAGGAACTATCTTAACACCATTGATGGTGCCGAGAAATCTACCTACAAATGTACTCAATGAAATCAAACTGGTCATACCAAAAAACGTTTTTTTTTTTTTTTTTTTAAATTGTGAGGTATCCAGACTGGTGGGATCATAGCTGGACCCATAGAAGAGTAATTACAAGAAGGCCCCTATTGCTACAGTTGTTGAAACAAAGAAAAGGGATGATAATGCTGAACAAACTTCGACACTGGTAGCAGTTGCAGGTAATGGTGGTAAGGTTTTTAATATGTCTGCACTTGTTTCTAATAGTGCATTGATCATTGATTCTGGTGTGACCGATCACATGACATTTGATTCTAGACAGGTTCTCACCCCTTAAACCATCTTCACAAAAAATTGTTTCCACTGCCAATGTTGCTTCGACCCTTGTTATTGTGGAAGGATCCTTTCCCCTCATTGATACATTGAATTTAGATTCTGTTTTAGTCGTTCCTTTTTTAGATTATAGTTTTTTTACCCGTTTTCTAAATTACTACTGCCTTATTTTGTGTTGTAATTTTTTGGCCTGAATTTTATGTGTTTAAGGACATCCAAACAAAGCAGACGATTGGTTGTGGCATGACTTAGGTGTGCTTGATGAAATCTAAAAGTGAAGTGAGCGTCTTATGTCAAAAATTTCATAAAATGGTTTGTACTTAGTACAATGCCCAAGTTTAGGTTCTTCAGAGTGATAATAGAGGTGAATATTTGAGTTTTGAATTTCAACAATATTTGGAAGCACATGGGACTGTTCATCAAACTACTTCTTCTTACACACCTCAGCTGAATGGGTGTCCGAGCGAACAAATCGTCATTTATTGGAGGTTGTTTGTGCTTTGTTAATAGAAGCCCATATGTCATCCTATTGGGGAGAAGCATTTACCTCTGCAGTGTACTTGATCAACCGGGGTACCTTCCAGCACTAATGACTTCAAACACCATCCTAGGCTTTTGTTGAAGCGATTGTTGCCCCTGTCATCCCAAACTTATCTCCCCATGTCTTTGGTTGCGTAGCCATAAGCATTAAAGTAACAAGTTGACTCCTCGAGCGTTGCGATGCGTCTTTGTAGGGTATGTTGCTTACCAAAAAGTCTATCGATGCTATCAACCTCCAACTCAACGAATTTTTTCCACATTCAATGTAGTTTTTCATGAAGACTCGATGTATTTTTCCTTTGAGCCTGGACTTCAACGGAAGTATTAGGAGTAAGTTTTGACACTAGACTATGATCTTCGCTTATCTGAAGAAAGGAAAATCATAAAAGAAGGATAACTCTTTGAATTTGTAGGGGAACGTTTTGAACCTTGTAATAAACCTGGTAATCTGGATATGAGTGAATTGGATATGAGTGGTGCAACTTTGGAGAAAAGTGGTGATGAACACTCAAAAATTTCAATTTCGGCTCCACCTTCATCCGTATTCCTCGTATCACAGGCAATTATATTCAAAACTAATCGCTTGCTAAGAATGTTCCTGATTTGTAGTTTGAACTATCTAGAAAACAACTACCACTGTGTCACGCTAGAGGTATCCCTAAACCCACATATGAACCCGAACTTTCTACTAAGATTAAATATCATATGAGCTGTTATATGTCTGACCATCGCTTATCAGAATCAAATCAATCATTTGTAAATCAATTATATATTGTATCTATTCCTAGCAGTGTGTAGGAAGCCTTAGCTAACCCAAGGTGGAAAGCTGTTGTGAATGAGGAAATGAAATCCTTGATGAAAAATAAAACTTGGGAACTTGTTGACCGTCCACCAATAAAGAAACCCGTTGGATGTCAATGGGTTTATACTGTGAAGTACCAAGCTGATGGTACAATTGAACGATTTAAGACTGATGGCAAAAGGGTAGGCTCAGATCTATGAGATCAATTACACAGAGACATTTGCATCTGTAGCTAAAATCAACATAATTCGAGTCTTGTTGTATCTGGCAGCGAACTTGGACTGGTCCCTACAACAGTTTGATGTGTAGAAAGCCTTTCTACATGGTGAGTTGTTTGAAGAAGTCTACATGGATCTCCCACCAGGATGCGTGATATCAAAAACCCATAGTTAAAAAGTGTGCAGATTAAAGAAATCGTTGTATGGGTTGAAACAATCTCCAAGGACATGCCTTAGAAGGTTTACAAAATCTATGAAAACCTTTGACTACTGTCAAAGCAATGCTGACCACACTTTATTCTTGAAGAAACAACATGGTAAGATTACTGCACTTATTGTATATGCGGCTGACAACGTGGCTACAAGAAATGATCATGTAAAAAGGAAGACCTAACACAGTTACTTGTCTAGAGAATTCGAAATGAAAGACGTTGATCCCTTGAAATTTTTCCTTGGATATGAAATGTCTCGATCTAATAAAGGAATCTTTATATCTCAAAGGAAATATACCTTAGACTTGTTACAAGAAACTAGTATGTCAGTATGTCAACCAACTGATAAACAAACAGAAGAAGAATTAAAGTTATGTGTTGAGTCTAATCAGGTACCAGTTGATAAAGGGAGATATCAGAGACTCGTAGGGAGATATATCGATGTAATTAGCCCACACCAGGTCGGACCTTGCCTATGCATTGAGTATTGCTAGCCAATTTACGCATAATCCTGGATAGCAACATATGAATGCAGTTATGCACATTTTGAGGTATATGAAATCTGCTCATCCGAAGGGAATGTTATTCACTAAAAATGAAGATTATCAAAGCTTGGATGCATACACAGATGTTGATTGGGCTGGAGCGGTAGATAACAAACGATCTACATTAGTTTATTTCACCTTTGTAGGCGGTATTCTCGTTACCTGGAGAAGCAAAAAACAAAATGTTGTTGCACGTTCAAGTGCAAAGGCTGAATTTAGAGGTATGACACTTGGAGTATGTGAAATATTATGGCTCAGACTTCTCATGATGGATTTGGGCTACCCGCCTAGGCAACCAATTCGACTATGTTGTGACAAAAAAGCAGCATGTGACATTGCTCGTAATTTGGTTCAACATGATCGTACAAAGCATGTAGAGATAGATATATTTTTCATTAGGGAGAATTTGGATGAGAAATTTGTGGAGCTCCCTAAAATCCAATCAGACGATTTGTTGGCCGACATATTTACTAAAGTAGTTTGAAGTCAAGTGTTCTCAAAGTTTTTGGACAAGTTGGGCATGTGTGATATCTATGCACCGACTTGAGGAGGAGTGTTGAGATATTTGGTTGATAGTTAACTATCCTTGTAATTTTTCTTTCTTATATTTTGGAGATATTATAGCTGTAAATCAGGTAGAAAAATTGATTAAATTTGATTTGGCATATAGCTTGATTATAGGGTCAATAACTTAAACGTAGGACTTCCTTTTGTTCATTTAGCCTATTTAGCATCTGTATAGATCCTTTATCAGTCAGAGAGAATAAAAACATATTCTACTCCAATACTTCTTTTCAATCTATTTTAACATTTTTACCCATTATTTATATTGGATTAATATTTTAAAATGAATAAACACAATTTGCTTAAATACCTGCTTAATCCATTTTTAAAACCTTATTTTGTAACATATAGCTCTTCTAAACTATTTAACAGTGTCAGTTTGCACATGTTTAGAAGTTGACTATTTGAAAATCATGTAAAAAATCATGTGATTCTTATGTACAATTTCCATGGTTAAAATTTTCAAAAAAATACAAATTAATACTTTTTTTAATCAAAGTCTAGGGGTTATTTGCTACAAAATGAAGTTTATATGTGCAAAATTAAAATAAATAAAACATCAGGAACTAATGTATAATTTACCCTTATTTAAAAAAAAAAAAACAAAGCCAATAAGTTGACTCAAGGTGTAAACCCTCATAAAAGTATGTTAGAGATATGGTTAGTTAGAGAATACTTAGAGTTTAGTGGGTTGGTTAGCTAGCCTATGTAGTATATAAGGACTACTATACACTCATTGTATTGGTTTTCTTATTTCAATCAGTTACACTTTTCATATATACTCTCAAATATTCTTTCTTCTTCTTGGCTTTACCATGTTTTCTAACATGGTATCAGAGCCGTGGCATCTACCATGAACGTCCCTCCCCTTCTGTGTCCTTCTTTTCTTTCTTATTAAGTTTATTCATTTTCGCTTTTCCTCTCCTTTCCTAGTTTCCAAACAGATTCCATTCTCTCTTCTTTCTCTGCTTCTTCCAAGAAGAACCCCTCACTCTGTATTCTTTTCATTTTCGTTGTTCACGGGATGAACCCTAGATTTTTTTTCATTTTTGGTTGATCAGTGGTTCGGGAACCTTTTCCCCCATGTGATCCTTCATCTACCGCTCCGCTATTTCCTCCACTTTTGGTTTCAGTTCTGAGTCTGTTTTTTTTCTTTAGATATGCGATTACTTGACATCTGTTCTATGGCTTGTTGGTGAATATCAATTCTGGGTTTCGGTTCTTGCTCTGAACCCTAACCCTGTTCCATGGAGATCTACGATCTTTGCATCAGGTTTGAAACTTCCTTCGTTTTCTTCATGTTTCTTCCCCTTTCTAGTGTTGATCTGGTTTGCTCCATTTCTTCGCATCTTTATTTCCATTTTTTTTTGTCTGTTCTTAGCACCTGTTATAGATAATCATTTGGAAAAATTGGTTGATTGGTCCTATACGTTTATTTAATTTTTCACATCGGTCCTATAAGTTTTTTTTTCAAATTGGTCCCACACGTTATGTTTCGTTTTTCACATTAGTCTTTTTCGTCAATTTCGACCTTACATCGTCAAATCAAGAGCCACGTGTCACATTAATATCATGCCATGTCAGCTCAAAACTAACGGCGTTAGGTCGAAATTGACGGAAAGGACTAACGTGAAAATGGAATATAACGTGTAGGATCAATTTGAAAAAAAAAAACTTATGGGATCGATGTGAAAATTTAAATAAATGTATAGGACCAATCAACCTATTTTGCCATAATCATTTTTTTATCTTCCCAGATTTTGGATTCTGTTCTTGATTCTTATGTTTTGGTTCTTCATTAGATTTGGATGCTCCTTTGCTATTCAAAGGTTAGTTGGATAAAATTCCAATAGTTGGTTGGTTTGGGGCCATCGATTGGCTTCTTGATTGAACATAGCTTCTTGATAGATCTCACATCCGATGATTGTTTTTCTTGATTGTCACCTTTTCTCTTCTCTTTCCTTGCTTGGTTGACTTTGCGAAGTTACATTTCCTTCCCTCCAAGCTTGATTATGTATTCCTTCCTTCACTCATTCTCAAATTTTTTTTGCTTTGTGCTTGTGCCCATTCAAAAGGGGTGTTCCTCTGTTTTTTTTTTATTTGGTAATTGTCTCCCCTAAATTGGCTTTGTAAGCTTCTACTCTTGGTGGTTAAACATACACTACAAGAAATTTGTCATTCAGTGACAGACAAAATCTGTCACTATATATTTAAAATCCATAGGTATATGTAAAACTTACATTCACCTATGGCCGGTTCAACCGTCCATTATGAGTGACGAATAACAACGGGAAATGACTGTCACTATAGGATTTACCTACGATCCACATACCTTTACCTACAGTTGTATTAAGTTTTACCTATGGTCCACCTATCTTTACCTACGGTTTGACTGACACTAATACTTATACCTACAGTTTTAACTTTTGTCACTAAAAATGTCTGTAGGTATATGACAAATTTGTTGTAGTGATATTGATGTGAACCTTCTTCCTTAGGTGGTTAAACATTGATTCTTTGATTTTTGCTTTTCCCAAGTGGTTAAACCTTTAATTGTGGGTTCTGTTTGGTGGTTAAGCTTAAACTCCTGTTTTGGGTGGTTGAGTATTGATACTTGTTTTCTACTTCTATCAAGTGATTAAGTCTTAAAGTGTGACTACTGCAGGGTGGTTAAACTTTGCCTAATTTGACATTTGAAGAATGCACCCAAAAGTGGAGTTTCTTGACTCTTTTGGAACGAGTGTCATGGAGATGCTAGAAGAATATCGAAGGGACCCAAAAGAAGGTTGAAGACTTCTCGGAGTTATGCATGCACCTCGGTTGTTGCCCATATCATTATCCAATTTTTCTTGCTTAATCAATGTGATTACGACTTATTCCTTTATAATTTTCATTAGTGATTGTTCCTCCTTTTCAATTGTATTGAGTTGTTCATCCCAAGCTGCAATGTGCTAATGCGCACTTCCAGCAAAATGTTCATCCCAGACTGTTAGAGATATTGTTAATTACAAATTAGTTAAAGGTTGGTTGATTGGTTAGCTAGCCTATGTAGTGTATAAAGATTACTATACATTCATTGTATCAGTTTTTTCTCATTTTAATCAATTACACTTTTCATATTTTTTCTCAACTATTCTTTTCCCCCTTCTTGGCTAGTTCAACCATGTTTTCTTACCAAGTATTTGTTAGAAGAACCCCGTGACATCTAAGGAATTAATATTGCAGTAATATTTGTAAAGATATCCTAATTAAAGACCTAAAAATTGTTAAAAGGAATGTCAAGAAATTCAAATATTTTTGTATATACTCGATGTACGTAACTTGCGTAGGAGAGATTATAAGTAAGTGGCATATTATGCACTTCCTTTCGTCTTATAATTATATCTGTCATTTTAAAAATAGTTTTTATTTTATTTTATCTATCACTTTAAAATATTATCAATAATATTAACTATATTTTTCTAACTTTATCCTTATCTTTTGGTTCATTAAATGGAATAAAATGGAAAATTAATATTTTGAGTATTTCCATAAAATAGTAATATAGTCAGTTATGCTCATTTTTCATTGTAATTGATATTATTTATTGTTTTTAAATTTGTGTTAAAAATTTAAACGACAAATATTACAAAACAAAACGAGTACCTCAGAAAATTATTTAGTACAAAATAATGATGTGTTGATTATTTTAGTCAACATATACATAGTTAAGTTTAGAATATATTAAAAGAGCCTAATATCAAGTTTTGAATATCATATTTTGATATTATATATATTTATGTTTATCTTTCAGTTATTTTTTTTTATCTTTTTTATATCATTTTTAAAAATACATCACAAAATTAAAATAAAGTCATATAATATCCTATTTTGATAAAAAAAAAAATTTCCTTATCATATGGGAGAAATTTATATTTAATTTTATAAATGTTTTGGGTGTTTTCATATAAAAAAATAACATGTATAATAACTCGACAATAAAAATATAAAATATATGATAACTAATCCATTATTACACATATTAATATGTTTTCATTAAAAAACAACAATTAAATTGATCGGAATTTGTTTAATAAAAAAAATAAAACGGTAGGAATTTGTACTAAGTTTTCTAGTTTGATATGACTTCGAAATCCATGTTTTGGACTATATCCGCGTTAAGTGGGTGAGGACCTTGTATACGCCATCTCGGTGGTCGCTTTCTGCTGAAGTCAGAAACATTGGCCCATGTACAATTTACTACGAAAAGAACCACCTTTTCCAAATTTGATCAAGGTTATATATATATATATATATATATATAGTAACATCATCTTAAATTCCAAAACCCTGCCATGGGATGGGTGAAGGAATTGTGAAATAATTTTATGAATCCACATCAATAATAAATACAAGAATATAACATATTATAACATTAAATTCATAAAGATAGATCAAGAAATCCTTCAATGGGCTCCTACAAAATTACGCAATACTGCGAGGGCCTCAATTTTTTTAAATAAAATCTATTATGCCTGTTGGAAGTTGGAACAGCTCAAGCATATCTTACAAATATATTCTTCGTTTCATGATTCTTTCACAATATCTCTATAAGAAATTGCATACCCTTTAAAACGACTGCTGCATATATACATGTTTGAAAAGGAAAATCAAGAGAGAGAAATGAAAAGCATGTGGATGATTCATCTAAGACTAGATAAAAGTGAAAAGAAAGAATGAAATGAGAGCATCTCTTTGACCCATAATCATGGTTTGTTTAGAACAGAAGTAGTGGCCACCATCATCGCCATCATCATTGGAAATCTTAAGACGAACACCTTTTAGCATAAAATATAATTGTAATAAGGGTCATAAAGAAGAAGTAGATAAAAGCAAGCAGTGGTCTTCGGACACATGAGCCTTTTCTAGAACTCGTGCATGTGTGGCAATTAATGAAGCCTAATTCTGAACCCTTTGTACAATTAACTAGGTGTGTGCAATATAATATAAATATGCTTATCAAATACTAGAGAAATGTCAGATGATATGGATGGATGCTGGATCTTTCTTCTTATAATTAATATTATATATAATTAATATTTTATGTAAGATTGGTTGCACTGACATAAGTATTGTTGCTTGATTCTTAGAGGCGGCGCACTTGTCTATTTTCTTGTCCCACTAAATTTCAGAATGCATAATTAATTAGAACTTTTTTGGGTAATAATTAATTTGAACTTTACTATGAATTTGGCCTCTCTTTTTCTTATGGTCACATGACACACATATTTATCATATATATTACTTTATAAATAAATTTTAATTCTCATTTTTAAATTTACTCAATTATTTAAACTAATTTCAGTAACAAAGTATATATGTTTGCGTGAAAGTAAGTTTATAATATTGGTTTAACAATTACAATTCATAAAAAGGTCTGTAATTGGTCTAATAGAAGAAAATACATAATTGCATCGGCAACAACTGAATGTAATATAAAATGAATGTACTATTTCTTCTCATTTTTTTGTCCTTCAGTTTTGTTCTGTCCGAGCTCCGGATGTAACTGGATCTCCTTTGACTCCTTTAGGCCTTTTTTCGGAACACGATTCATGGTGTGGTGAGGGCGGAAGGAGGTATCTGTAAAGACACTTCAATACTTAAATTAGTTTGGGAGTCTGGAAAGCTTATGCAAGAAAGATAAGAAAATAAGAGAATAAAGGCTTAGCTATACTCCCTAGTATCTTGGTATTTATTGGCCAATGGTTGGGTGAATTAATGTCAACGGGAGGGGCTAATCATGACCCATTGGTCATCAGGCTGACCACTTGTGTCCAAGGGGTTGTCACTAGTGCAAAATATGGATTCTATAACAGGTTTCTACATCGATTAATTAAAAATCGATTTTACAAAAAAGGCAGTGGCAAATTTGAAAATTAATGGAAAACTTTTTACATAGGTTCTCCTTTAAACCGATGTAAAAAACCTTTAAGATCGGTTGTATATAACAACCGATGTAGACACTTTAAATAAAAAAACTAAATATTTATTCCCGCCTAGATTTTACATCGGTTATTTCCCAACCGATGTCACAAATATACTTTCAAAATCGTTTCTCTTACCCAACCGATGTCAAAAAATGGTTTATTATGTAAACCTATTTCATGTTCAAAAATCTTTCATATCTTTCCCTCTCCCTCGTTGCTCTCTCTCTTCGAACCTAGCACCATTGCCACGAATCGTTGTTGCTCCTTCATCTTTCTCCTTCATCTCTGACGGACTCTGCTCACAGACACAATGCCCAGTCGCGCACGGCTTCACCCTGTCCTCTAAACCTCTGTCGCTGCCCTTTGCCCACGACTTCACTCTCTTATCTCGCAGGTTCTTTTTCTCTCTCTCTCTAAATTGCTGTTGTTGCCTGCCACTTGATATGATACCGAAGTTATTGTTTGTGAGATATTTAAGTTGTTAATAGTTAGCTTGTAAACGAGATAGTTAGCTTGGAGAATTTTTGAAAATTGTAACTTTTGAAAAGGTATGGAACATGTTTTGGGGTGGATTGGTGTGAGATGTTAGGAATAATTGGAAGCTTTAGAAGACTGAGTGTGGTAGCCATACTCTGAATAGGAACAAACAAGTTGAGAGGGAGACATCATATCAGAGAGGAGAATGAAGGAAAAGAAATTGAGTAGTGCAATAGAGGGTTGAGGCTAAAGCGAAGAATGAAGCTTCTTCGCTCCTAGCTACCTAGCAAAAAGATAAGATAAGAAACTTATACTTGAGATGTTGCACTCCATAAACTGAGTTATCTTTAAAAAGAATGACAAGTTGAAAACTATAAGTCAAGAAACACCAATAGGCTCATTACTCAGCCTATGAAACAATAATATGTGAGCCCTTGCAACGTGCAACGTAAGGTGAATCATTAAATCATATAGTATATCACATAGTTAGCAATATGGTTTTCTTTCGTGAAATGTGATGATTGCTAACTATAATAAACCTTTTTGTAGGCAACATTGGATATTGTTAGCGATCAATCCCAAAGAAGACATAGTGTACTATTTAGACCCCTTGCATACTGACTATAACATTCGCCAAAAAATGAAGGATATCTACAATTAGTAAGTATATATGCATTTATTTTTATCTTCATATATATAAATAGTGATCATGATTATATAACTTAATGAAGTTATTTGATTTTGAAATCAGGGCTTTGCTAATTCATCGTGCCTGCAGTGGAGGAGCCAAGTCGAGATATTCTAAGTCGTCAAAGACTAAATGGATATCTATAGAGGTATCTACTAAAACTCATATGCAATTATTTAGGTTAAAAATTAACTTGAAACTTTTAATTTATTATTTTCGGTTTTATAGTACCCCCGCCAACCGAATAGCAACAATTGTGGCTACTATGTCCTGAAGTTTATCAAGGGTATCGTCATTCAAAACCAAACGCAAATCCCAACGACGATATGTAATTTTAGCTCTAGTTAATAATTAAATTACACACATTTTATCATTAATTGAATGTACTTTAATTCTAATTGATTTAATTTTCATTTCGCAGTACTTTCCCGAGTGTAAATGTGACAGATATTATGATGACCAACTTATTGAACTCAGGGAAGAGTGGTGTCGCTATATTGTTACAAATTTTATCCAAAAATAAAGGTAGAGTACACATATACTGTGATGTTATAAGTTAGAGTAGTGCCTCTCCTATTAGGTTTGTGTGCATTGTGCAAGTGATTGTGTGTGTATATCTAATTTGTTGATGTGTTGTAAATTTAAGTTGTGTATCTTGTGTGCAAGGGCAGCAACAAGTTTGGATATATATGAAGTGCACCTACATGCAGCTAGCTACTATTAAGTAGTGAAGCTATAGTATGTAGTGTAAAGTGTTGTTATAGTGTACATAGTGTATATAAGTGTTGTTAGTGAACCTCTGTTAGTACTGTTAGTGTAGTAGAAATTTTAAGAGCAGACTTCTTTTTGTATATGCAACTAAGTTAACCTTACTTTTGTATACTGTGTTAGTAAGGTATAGAAATTATACTTGAATGATTATTTTGGTATATATGTACTAGTTTTGATGAGAAATTGCAGCTGTTATGTATTGGTTTTGCTGAGTGCAGGGGGATGGATAATTGAAAAAAGAATGTAAAATTTAAAAAAAATAATAATAAGGGTATAGACAGCGCTTCCGAAGCGTTGTCTAAAATACACAAAACACAGTGCTTCCTAAAAGATAATTACACAGCGCTTCCTCAAGGAAGCGCTGTGTTTGTGTATTGTATATAGACAACGCTTCCTTGAGGAAGCGTTGTCTTAGTCACAACAAAGACAGCGCTTTAGAATTGCTGCCTTTTCCTTCCAACCTACCATAGCAGTTACATGAACAGCGCTTGTAAGCGCTGTTGTAGGCAAAAAGTAAACGCTGTCTAATCCCTTTTCTGTTGTAGTGAGAAATGCATTTAATACTTATCCATAACAAAAAGTTCTATGGACACAAAACTCTTAACAGTACTCACAACATATGTTATAATTACTAGTGAAATAAATTCTTACTTCAATCATTTTCAATTCAGCCCTCGTAGTAGTTTTCTTACTGTTCTCCCATGCTGAAATGGCCGAAAGGTTTTTGACTGCTCTGCTCAACAATTTCATTTAAATTAGTAACAAGGAATACAAATTTAGTTAGGTAAAAAGAATACAAAGACATTAACATATGAAAAAGTTCTCTATAGTAGAGATTATTGGGGTCATCCATCTCTTTAACAACTACCATACCGAGAAATTATTATAAGCTCCAAACATCAATTACATAAACTGTCAGAATCAAACCCTCAATCCATTTTCCATGGGAACACACCAAACACCAGAACCTTGGTGCCATATCATTTCAAGCATTACAACTGATTACACAATTGCAAGACTCCAATATAAGTACACATTTTTTAATTGCGGAAATGATGAATAAAAACATAACTTAGGAAAACACAAATTAAGATAATAACATCAATCAAGAACTCCCCAAAATAATTTATTATGTGAATATCATAATAAAGAACAAAGTGCAGATCGTCCATGAAAAGTCAAACAAAACCCTAGCTCAATCTCAACATCAAATTCAATGGAATCAAACGTTTAAGAAACTTGTAAACAAAAATCATTGCCACAAACATTTTATTTACGATGAAAATCGAATCGATGATCTGAGAGAAGGACTTACGGAATTACCGAGAAGGACTTACGGAATTACCGAGGAACAAGTACTGAAGGAAGCTGGTTGAGGCAGTGGTCGAAATCAACATTTCAATTTCGATGGAAAAGAAATGTTAGATTGGATCGTCGTTTTGCTGTATCTCTCTATTCAATTCGAGGTGAAGAGGAAATCAAAGTGAAAAGTCAAATCAAAATGGTGAGCTTCAGATCTTCAGAAATCAAAGTGAAGATGAAATCAAAATGAGAAGATTCAGATCAAACCTCACGTTCAAATCGCAGATCGAGCGAGCGACAACCTGAGAGTGAGAGAGAAAGTGAACGCGTCAGAGATCGGGACAGAGAGAGAGAGAGAGATTGAAGAGAGCGAGCAGAATGTAGAGAGTGAGAGAATGAGATGGATATGGAGAGAGCTGGAGAACAAAATGGAAGACAAATTAACTAATATTTAGTTTTAAGGAAAAAAATATATATGGTAGCTAATACGTAGATAATTAACTTCAAAATAACTACTAATTTTTATTAGTAAATAAAACTGGTAGCAATAATAAAAAATTCTTATAGTGATGGAAGCAATGGTTTTTTCCTAGCAATTGATTCTTGATAGAATACCAACAAAGGTCAATCTGGTAAGAAGGAACATTCTTCAAAGTCATCAAAGCCCTGATTGTGTTATGTGCCTTCAAGGGCACGAATCATTAGCTCATTTATTTTTTCATGTAGTTTTGCATATCTGGTTTGGGGTAAAGTATATTCCTGGTTAGGCTATCAAACAGCTCTTCCTCGTGACGTAAAATTGCATTTTAAAAATCATTATGGCTTAGTGAGAGGTAAGAAGTTAAAAAAGGTATGGATGGTTGCCTGATTTACCACGATATGGTCTATTTGGCTAGCGAAGAATAAATGTATTTTTCCCAAAGAGGGGTGTAACACCCCGAATTTCACCTTATATTAATACATATTATTATGTATTATTCTTGACCAATATATGTGGTTATGCTCGCCCATGAGGTTTAGATTCATGTTTGGGATAATTTAGCCTTTAAAAATAGTTTAATCACTTTATCGCCTTACGACCTATTTCACGGTTTTGGCCATATCTTGAGTTCTAGATGTCCGATTGAGGCGATCTTGGATGCGTTGGAAAGCTTCGAAGATTATCGAAAAGTAATATTTCATGTGTTAGGGCCAAATTTGGCTTCTATAGTTTCGCGTTGCGAAGGACAATACGCCTCGCGAACCTGACAGCCAGATTCTTGCATCTCTTTGGTTCGTCTCGCGAAAAGAGACTCGCCTCGCGAATCTGCGCGCAGCAGAAATGTGTTTTTGGGCTTCTAATCAGCCCATAATGACCCTAACTCATATTTATACCATAAGACTCGACCTAAACCTATTTGCTAACTCGAAATACTCTTAGAAATTGCCTCTTTCTCTCCAAACAAGGATTTCTAAACCTTTTTCAAGGATTCTTGAAGGAGATTGCACCATTGTTCATCATTCTTCGTCTCCTTCGCTTGAAGAGCATCACTGCCATCGCAAGCCCTTTTCCTAGTTGCTGCTCTTGAACCTTTTGGGGCTATGATAGTGAAGTCAAGCGTCGTGAGATCGAGCATTCATGAGACGCAACCTTTTCCAGACCTTTTTCCTTCCTTTGTTCATTGTGATCTTCATACCAGGTATGGGGGGAAGAAATAGATGATGAGTATATGGGTTTTGGGATAGGTTAAGATGAAGGGGTTAATCCATGACCCCTATATGCATGTCTATATGCGTTGTAAATGCCTATGTATATGCTATGAGTGTATTTATGTGTACGTTATGTACATGCCATGTATATGCTCATGTGAATTTTATGTGTATGTTATTTATATGCCTATGGATCTATGATTATGATTGTTGGTGCTTATATTGATGATATGATTGGAATATTATGATACACGATGAACGGTAGGTACATACATACGATGTGTATTGATGAGAGTGCATGATGTGCATTGATAATGATGACTTGATGATGATGTGCATTACAATGATGGAAATAGGATTACTGAAAAAACATAGCTTTAGGACGTTTGGCATCCCATAATGAATGAGTTGTTATGAGAGGTGAGATTGATAATATTGGATTAGTTTTGGAAACCCATAGGAATGATTCTTGAGAGATGGGATGATTGGCATAGGGATAACTTAGAGAAATCCTTAAGATTCCCACATCTGTCACGATTAGCCTGGCGAATATAAATTCGCGAGGCGAGATAGAGAGACCATTTGTGGTCTAACGTGATTTGCTTGGCGGATTGTAATCCGTGAGACGAATGAGAGAACCAGATATTGGGGCTCTCTGGCTCGCCTCGCGAGCCAGGATTCGCCTAGCGAAGTTGAGAACCTGTTTAGGAGCTTTCGGGCTCGCTTTGCGAGCCACGATTCGCCTAGCGAATCTGGGCTTCTCACCCAGATTCTGTTGTGAAGGAATAATGAATAGGGTAATGGGAAAAAGACAATGAGATCATAATTCAAGGTTGATAATATAGAAAAGAACGTTAATACTAATAATAACGATATGATAATATTGGCAATGTTGATAAAGGCAATAATGATGGTTAGCGCCTAGTTGATTGATGATCATCATTGATGGTCATTGTTGATAATTAATGTGATTGATTATGATGGTGGATGGTTGGACATGTGTTTGCATGTTGCTGAGCATAGCTTGCATCATACGTTGACGTTGATATGTTGGGTGGAAAGTAAACGTTGAATCGCGATAGTGGAGGCCACTATGGGTGTTATCCTGGCCTTGCGGGTACATTGGGTATGGAAGTTCCAGGTGACATGGGCTAGCTACCTATTGTCGGAATGACCTAATGGATAAGCTTGAGTACCCTGACTAGCCACTATACGTTATCAGGATTGGTAAGAGTGTTTAGGGATGGCCCATGATCTGGCATATCATCCACGTTGATAACCGGACATGTACTCCTAATCGTCTTTCCAGAGTTAGAGTTGTTGGCCACATACATACGGAGTAGTGATGTTACATTCGCATTGACATGCATCTTTGATATATATTGATTATATCTGTGTTGATTGATGTATGTTGTATACCATCTTAATTACTATTCCATTCCGTTTACATATATTCATGATTGTGTTTCTTATCCCTCTCTTTGTTATTCTTATGCATATGTTGTGGTATATGCAGAGGAGGGTGAGCATGCTGACGAGGAGTGATCCCGAGGAGATCTCTCTCAGTAGTTAGAATTTATGATTTATGTTATTCGGCTTTATTCCGATGTATTATCGGTATATGTATACCAGCTCTGATATGTGACATCGGGATTTGGGTTATGTTTACTATTTATGTTTTCCGCAATTTGTTATATGTTAAAGGATTTCGATTTATTCAGATTCTCATGTTATGTTTTTGGATGACGTGATACACTTTACCTTTGAGATTTATTTTAATTGTTATATTATTTTTAAAGACATGTATGATTTTATTTATGCGGGGTAGTGGGTGTCACAAGGGGTAGACTTGCTTAACATCTTTGATCTAATTAAGATTAGAACTTGGCATTGGGTTAAAATTAAGAGAGGTGGGAACTTCTCCTTCTCTAATTGGTTTTTGAATCCGTTAGAATATATGAAGTTGGTGTCTAAAACATAGGTTGTGAGAGTCGATGCATGAGTTTTGGGTTGTAGAGGTTTTTTGAAAAAGGTGCCTCGGCTGCTTGTGAATCTTACAGTTTAGCGATTGAAATAGTAGTAGAAATCCTGACCTTTTTATTTTCAAGATGCTTTTGATTTATTTTCTTGAATCACTAGCGTATTTTTTGTTCTTAAGCTTTGGTTTTGACAGTTACACTTTGCTGGCTTGAAACTATGAAGATTTCCAGGTTCTTTTCTAGGCTGGTTTCTTCTCGCCGTGAAGGCTCTTTTCCCCCCTTTGTTTAGCAATTCTATTTGACACTTTTTGGGTCTCACTACAAAAAAAAAAGAGGTGCTCAACGACCACAAAATTCGGTCGCTAAATATAGAAATTTGATCGCTAAACCATATAGAGACCACCAAACGTGATAGAAGAATGCCTTGTTGCTAAATCATTTGGTGGTCACTAAATCAGTAGCTAAACCATTTAGCAACCGAAATTACATATTTAGCAATCAATTAAGTGTGGTTGCTAAAATTCGTGGTCGGTAAAATACCTTTTTCTTGTAGTGCCTGGTTTAGGACCTTTAACCGAGCCAATTGTGTTGTTATTGGCAAGGGTGGAACTTCTAATTGTTAGCTCATGTTTTGGTGGTTTTGTCTTTGTGATCTCTTGGTTTTTATTTTCTCTATCATAGGAGAAGTCTGTTCTAGTCAAGAGGGTGGTTTTTATTGGATTGTTATTTGTTTACTTTGGTTTGTTTTTCAATTGCTTCGGTTCCTCTATATTTTAAGCTAGTTTTTTGTTTATGGTTTTGATCGGTGTAATAATCATACTGTTTTTGTATAGGTAGGATCGATATGGTACTTACATTTGATCTTTCCTTTCTTTTTTCTTGTATATACAAATCCGAGTATCCCTAAACTACTCATCTATTAATATTTGGCTTATAAAAAAAAAACTTTGTACACTTATATAGGCAGTTCCATTTTGATTGGAGTCTCATATTAAGAAAGCGGGCTGGTATAAAGATAATACCCTGTTCACATATTAGATGATGGTACAAGAGTCAAGTCTAGTGTAAAGATAATACCGTGTTCTATAATGTTTAGATTCAGTATTTATTTTATATTAATTTTGCTTTTAGTTGCGAGTTTTGTATATGAGTTAAAGTATCCTTTATACTTTCACACATTCAATATACTTTTGCTCATAAAAAAAACAAGGAGGCTGGTGAAAGTCAAAGAGCTTTTTACTTTTTAGGTGGTGGTTAAAGCCACTGAATTCATATATTAGAAAGATGGCAAGAGTTTGAACAACTTGACAGGTTAACAATGTCGAGAGTCATACCAACATCAAATAAACCAAAGAGAAAGAAGAAATGGTAAGAGAAATTAATAAAAAAACCTGGCCAATTTACTTCATGATCAGAAGTTATTGTCAAGACATACTATTTACTTCATGCCCAATTTCATTAATTAGTAGTTGAGCTTTGATTTTCAAACTTGGAATATTTTTGGTACACAGAATTGAAGTTGACATATCACATGTGAACGTATACTTGTCTCAATGACTGTCTGTAAATATTATTAGAATGACAATAGACTCGTTTGTCTCTCTTGACCACATTGAAAAGAATAACATAAGTACATTAGTACATGTTTGGGTCTGTAAATCTATGAGTAGAAAGAGAGAGAGAGAGAGCTTTGAACATGGAAATCATGTAACGCGAAAGATACAAGTCCTGGACCTTGTGGCCACTTATTAGGTCCACAAGGACATAAAGAATTCGTTGTGGGGGCTTAAATAAGGATAGGACCCCCCCCACCCCCTCCACCACATGCTGTTCTCTTGTTTGTCCTTTTTAATAACCTCACCCTGCAATTTTTCACCTGCTCTTTGCTTATTTTCCACGTCTTGGTGCAGAGTGAGCTAGGTAAGAAGATTGATGGATTCTGAAATTATAACTGTTGCATTCATTCAGAAAGGAACAATAAGTTCAGAAAGCCATACTCACTTTTTCTCTGAAACCCAACAGTGCATATATCCATCCCTTTCCTTTTGGTAAATTGCAAACAAATAATTTAATTTTTTGTTCCAATGCCAAAATGTCCAATACTATATTCTAAAATATACTGATTAAAAACGACTTGACGGGTATAAGGGAGATATTCTGAGGGAAAGTTGATCAGGGATTAGATTTGCTTCTCCCAAAATTCCAAGAAAGATAAGTC
The DNA here is from genome assembly GCA_039655645.1 of Ammopiptanthus mongolicus. Lineage (NCBI taxonomy): Eukaryota > Viridiplantae > Streptophyta > Magnoliopsida > Fabales > Fabaceae > Ammopiptanthus > Ammopiptanthus mongolicus. The sequence goes on from CM077345.1 coordinate 79,561,537, forward strand.
GAGGCTTTTGGTGATCTCGAGGAGGAAAGCAGGGTCAGGGTGCCTCACACACAGAGTGTGTGTGTGTGTGTGTGTGAGAGAGAGAGATATGAATTGGAGGACTATACGTGACTCTCACTTCTATAGCTAAGAAGAGGAAGAGCCTCCGCCTGGACGTGTCCCTCATAACCCATATTTTCTTTGCAACAAACACATGCACACATCAAATTTTCTACACACCATATATCCATCGGTGAGGGATACCTAAATAATCAATCAGTAAGAAAAAATGAGTGTCACATATTGTCTACCTCAATTTCTACCATATGGTATACATAATATACCTATCCGGCTACTCCATTTAAAGATATATAGGATCATGTTAACGAATATCCTAAGGGCATTATGTAAGGAAGCATAAAAAAATAAGTTTTCATTGAAAAATTAAGTATAACATTTCCTTCAAATATTAAATACATCAATTCTCAATAAAAACTTTTTTTATTTGATTCCTTAACCAATGCTCTACGACACTCATTGGCATTTTTCGTAAAGATAATTGATTTTAGGATGTAGTCTAACGCGGTATCAGAGCTAGAGCTCATCTCTATCGTTTTTATTGTTTATCGTCTAATTGATTTTAGGATGAAATCTAATAATATTAATCGATTAATATTCCAATTTATCATATCATACTCATTCTTAATTAGTTATAGTTATTTGCATATTTTACTTCGATCACATGAGACATGCCATTCACTAATTATTTACCTAGTCCATAAAATGGTGTGGAAAACTGGTATTGAACTGTCATTTTCCTTTACATTGTGTGTATTTGAGAGGGAGGGGAGACTTTCTGATTTATCTGGATTCTTATGAGAGTGTAACAGTGTTTGCGTTGTGCTGTGTAATGCTGCGAGAGATAGAAAAGTGACTGCAAAAGTGAAGGGAGAAACAGATGAGGTTGTGAGCATTTAGCTCTGTACTCACTGAGATCGCAAAGGCACACATTAATATTCATAAATAGGAGAGGGAGAGAGAATTCATCGAAGAAAATAAGGATAATTTCATGATTTGATCGATCTCTCATTTCTTATCCTTACCTACAAAAGAATAATTTATATTCTTGGGGTTCAACAGTTTAATTTGATGATTGATAACAATATAACATAAATATATATAGAATGCAGTGACGGCTTGCTTTCTTTTGGAAGATAAACTTTTCTTCAGGGAACAAGGAAAGCAAATGCGGCTGAACTTGTAAGTTGAAACACTTCTTTCTCTATTTTTTTCTTTTTCTTCATATGTATCATGGAAAATAAACCTAACCCTACTTATTTTCTCGGATTTCGAAAGGTTTTTTTGGCAGCAACTTCTATGATTCTGATCTCACTAGGATCAGTTCAGAATTTTACCTGTCAAATTGCGATCTAACATTTGCCTAGAAATAAACAATTTCATGAAAACAATAATGCACAATTATTAGTAAAGTTATCCAAAATTGGATTTGACTCTTCTAAACGAAGTAGAGTTATAAAATGAAAAAGTAAGGAGCGATCCATCCTTAGATCATTTAGTAGATTAATATCTCTATATATTTAATTAAATCAATGGTGGATAGTCTCTTACTTTTTTACTTTACAGCTCCACTCACTGTAGATGAGCCAAATCCTATTCAATTCTATTTGTTTAATTATTAATGATTAATGAAGTCATAAAACATTTTTTTGTGTGCACCAAGGTAACTTAGTCAATAGTTAAAAACTAATTTATTTCGAGACGTAAAGATCACCGTATGGGTTTTGTCTCTCCAGATAAAATCTTTTCCATATACACAATAGAAATCGAACCTCCGACTATCTACCAAATGTGTTGTAACTTGGTGTAAAAAGAATTATTCGTATGCATCCAAGTTGATGTCAATGTAGCTGCAGTTTATGAGAGAGAGGAAGAGGGGTCTCACTGTTTCACTGCATTAATTGTCTGGGGGTGAGTGAGTGTTGGTTGTTGATAGTAACAGTTTCAAAGTGCTAGCTAGGGTACTTCTTGAAAGAGAGACAAAAGGAAAAAAAAAGAAAAAAGAAATTAAACCCTAAGGATCAACCACTACTACTTTAAGTATTGGATCCAATGTGGACAGCGACTGTGGCTAACTATTTCTGATTTTTGTGTTTATTAAAGAAATGAGAGGGTGGAACTGAGCCTCAGTCTCACGAGAAGACTTCATCATGAGAGTAAGTTTTTAAACCAAGAGATTCATCATCCCACCTTTTTCCCAGTACAAGATGAAAACTACTATTCAAAACAAGTTTGGATTGCCGCAGAGAGAGACAGAAGTTCAGAAAAAACACTGCTTGTTTTCCTGTTAGTTGAGTTCATCAAACACCATCCCAAATACCCAAAATGTATTTCCCCAAAAATGTAAAGATCACTAGCTAGCGATAAGATGTTGTTGGATTATATTATCAAAGAAGGACAGAGACTTTTTTACATGAAAAGTCTATGCAACTCCACATGAGATTGAGACTTGAGAGTGCCTATATACACATTGAACTCAACCTCAATATCTTGTTTCTGTGTATTTGATTGTGACATTTTGCCAAAAGTTAACTGAACTCCCTCACAGTCACTGACTTCACTTCTGTTGCCTTTATTTTAGGGGAAAATTATATGTTGCCTTTAATCTCAACGGATGCTTTACCTTATTACTCAGGTAATTAAGAATGGAAAACAATATTCAAATCAGTGGTTTTCAACCAGCCATATAAAGTAGGGTAATAACTAATAACGGAGTTAGAGAGAGAAAGTAATAGAAGGGTGGTCCATGAATAAGAGCAAAGTGGAAATGGAAAGGAATTAAAGGCAGGATATATATATATATATATATAGGGTAAGTAGGAGTATGCGTCTCTAACCCGTAGAGTTAGGCTTTAGAATCAAGAACACGTTATCTCTCATATATTCTTAATCATAAACAATGACAGAGAATGTCAACTCCGCATGCACACTACACATTCCTAGCTAGAGTTGCACTGAATACACAATAAAGAAGTACCTACCTAGTAGCCATACATTAGTATTACTATGCATGTTCTACCGACTTATTTAGGCCCTAAAAGCCACACTTGAAGATTTTGGAAACACTGCCTAAATATGTTCTAGCTAGCTAGGTTTTAAACAATACATTATAAATGTTCATCATCTTAGAAATTAAAATTAAAATTAAGAGAAAACAGTAGTCCTTCAGTCACCTAGCCAGAAGAGTCTAAGTAATTAAGGCTACATAGCCAGAGACCATAACTAGACATCTATATATAATACCACCATGCCATCAGAATGTTGCAGGCCATGCCTCAAAAGGCATAAACCCTAGATGTGCAAATAAATTCACAAATTACCTCCTATTCCTCCTCCCTCGTTGATATCCTCCAAAGAGGTATCCATCCATGGAAGAGAATATGGAAAAGAATAAGCTATAGGAGATTGCCTATAAAACCCACTTCCTTCATTACCAATTCTTGCACTAAACTGTTGCCTTTGGGGCATTTGTTGAAGTGAAGTAACATGTGGCACAGGCAGAGAAGCTGGAGTGATGTCATTGCAAGCATAGCGAAGTAGATCAACATTAGCAGCATCAAGCTCCTTTTGGAGCCTTTGAACTTGTCTCTGAAGGAAAGTGATGGCTCCAACGCAGCCATAAACTGGGTCTCTGACACGTGCTTCTGCTTCATAGGCAAGGGAATTCACTGCATCTTCTCTCTGGTGAGGTAGGAGTTCGTTAAGGAGCTTAGTCACGTTGCTAGCACCAAAGATTTTGTGAACGTTGGCGAATTTTTGGGGTTCTTCAGGTGGAAAGTAAGGTGCAAAGATGCACCCTGGCATGCATTTCCTCCTCAAGAATTTGCAGGCAGCACAAGGAGAATTGTAAGAGCTGGATGATGATGCCATTTTTCCCTGCACAAGAAAAGATTGGCATAAAATCAATTATCAAAATTTCCCTAGTAAGCAGTTTTTTGTTTCAAAATTCTTATGAAACTGAATTATCAGAAAATTGGATCTGGTGCTATTTGAGTTACACCTCTCTATTCTACCACCATTTTTTTCCCGTCTCGTTCGTTTTGTTGTGTTCTTTCTTTGATGATGGTCATCAACAACAGCTACAGAAATGGGGCAGCAGGATTTTCCATTGCTATTATTAGTATCAACTCCATTATTTGTACAACTAAAATTAAGATCAAGGTGATATTCATACTCAAATTTCACTATTATAAATTCATGAATTATTTACGAATTTTTTTTAGGATTTTTTCTACAGAAATTTCTTCCGAATTTTTTTTCAATTTTTATAAAAATAAGGTTTTTTTTTCTTGTAGATTCAAATTTGTAAGAAAATTTGTAGGAAATTTTGATATTTACTACGGATTTTCTTACGAATTTAAATTTTTCCCAAGAAAGTTTGTAGAAAATTCCTGGGGATTTTAAAATTCGCAGGAACAAATTACCCACGAAGGTATTACATATGAACAAAAATTCATAAAAAAAACTGTAGAAAACATATTTCCTACGAATTTTTGTATAAAATCCGCAGGTAATCAAAAAATTTCTAGTAGTGGTGCGTATAGTGTGTCTACTTTAAATCGAAATACAAGATACCTCTATACCTATCAAGGCTCATATAGTCTATAATATCTATATGAGTGTTCTATTTCAAATGTTAAAAAAAATGTTTTCCTGCTAGTATTGATGCAGAAAATATAAGTAATACTAGCCAAAAAGTATTTCTTTTTTTATTTATTTATTTGCAGAGACCCCGAAATTTTTTTTATGAGAGACTTAAAATTGGACCCGATTTTATAGACCCTTCAAGACTTATTCCATCAATTAATCCCCTTCTAAAATATTTCACATACCCTTTCCCTAACATTCACATACAAGACTTTTCTAGATGGTTTAAATTTAAGGATTAGTAGTCACTTTTCTTGTATTATATAATAAATATATGACTATCTTTATCCCTTCTTTTTCTTTCACAGACCCTTTTTATTTCTTTTTTAAAATATATTTTCCTTCTTTCCCTTATTTCTCTTTTTCAATTGATGAGAAAAAAATCAGTAAGAATTCTTAATTTCAAACTTGACAATCCCTTCATAGTGTTTTCTAAATTTTCTCCCCCGCAAGTTTATTTTCTGGGTCTGTTTTCTCTTCTTGAGACACCCATACACTGGCGCAGAGAAGAAAACTTTATCTCTATCTTTCTTCTTCTGGAATTCAGCTGCATGATCAAGTAAAAAGTTATAATTTCATTCTAAAATTAAATCATCTGAACCAGGGAGCTAGCTGCTGCAACAAGCCATGTTTATATTTCATGGCTACATCAAGAAAGCAAAGAATGGCAAAGCCCTAAACAATGGCTTTCTCAAAAGGGTTCATTTTGTTTATCAACTGTTACTTTACTTAAAGAATCAAAAACAGAGAAAATGAATTATATATGCATAAAGAAAAGGAGCAAAGAAGGAAACTACATGAACATGACTTTAACTGTTTGAGAGGTAGGTTTCTTTGATCAGATGAACTAAAAGGAAAGTACCTTTTTTCCTTTGTGTGAGGTCCTTCAGAAGCTGCTCTTTTATCCTCACAAGACAAAATAGCCTTGGCCAGTGAGAGATATAAGTCGCAGATATGTTGCAGGAGGAGCACCCTTAAAGAGGAAACCCTAATTGCAAGAGAGACCCAAAGGGAGGGAGAGAGAGGGAGAGAGAAGGGTGGCAAAAGGTGATATTATAAGGGGGAAGGCAAATAGCACTGAAGGAGAAGGAATGGATGCAAAAGACAAAGTAATAATTGGAGAAAGGTTATAAAAAATTCTTGTAGGTATATTGAACCAATTGTATTATCAATAAAAAAATAATTTTAATAATTAACTAATAATGTGATGGGTTTATCATATTCAAGTTAGATACTCTAACTGAAGCCAAGAATTTATTGGTACACTGGAAAAGAAATGAGTCATGACCTTGCATCTAATAATAATATCAGGAATGTGGGGATGTCTTCCATTCTCATTCTCTCTCTAACTCATGCACTAAAATTATATTTTTGTGACAAATCTTTTTTTATAAGCCAAGAGTACAAGAGATACTATAACATGTATACGTAGAAAAACAACAGTAAAAAAAAGGTCCTATATATATAACTGTCATACTGACAGTAACAACTCTAGAAGTCAGTTGTCTATTACACTTCAACATCCGAGATTAGAACCAAAAACAGATAAAAGGAACATTCATGTTTTTGTGACAAATCATACCTGATATTTAAACACGAGTAAATACTAAATATACATATTAGTTCAAGTGGCAAAGAGTTTGATTTCCCTTAAGTAAGGTCTCGAGTTCTAGTTTTATAAATAAAAAAATAGATGTTGTGGAAGAGCTTTCCCCCCTTAAATAGATCTTTTCGACTCGACTCGGATTAATCGGAGTTCAGTAAGAATTCCGAACACCGAGGATATTAGACCAAAAAACAGGAGTAAATGGTACCAATTAAGCACATATCCAATTTAGACTACCTAATTATAATTTATATATATATATATATATATATATATATATATACACCAAGTGAAATATAAAACTTTTCTAAAAGTTTAGAGTTGTTACGTGAAGACTCATCAATAGTTTTATACATAACATGAAGCTATCAAACACTTAGGGTTTTCTTATTGTCTTCTTGTAAAATACACTATAAATTATAAACAATTTTATTTATACTACTAGATTTAACATTTAGATGACACATCCTTCAAATTCATATATGATATATTTATTCTAACTTTACATACAATATACAACATATTCAACTTAACTAACATAAAAGTTCAGGTATCTCACCACCGAATTTCAATTTCCATGGTACAAAAAACTATTTCTATTTATTAATGTGTGTGTGTACGGTCATCTTTTGCACCCGAGGAAGGGATGCTTGGACTTTTGTGCATCAACCGATCGTTATCTGTCTTAAAGTCTAAACAATAATGATAAAGCAGTTTTTGTAATTTTCAAATTAAGGTATTCAATTAATTGGCCCTTATATAATAGAGGTATGTTAATTTTTAACTGGATTTGTATCTTCTCATTCTATTCTCTCCTTTTTTTCTCATGTTATGAGACAGAAAAACACAAAATCAAGTTTTAATGAATCTCACTCATAAAACAAATTTGCTTTTTGTCTTTCTTACTTTAATATAGGAGGGAAAAGGAGAGAATAAAAATAGAGGATCCAAATCCTTTTTAACTCACTACACTAGCTCGGATTGACTGAGGATGTTACATATGTTTAACAATATTTATTTATTTCCTAATTTACTTTTACAATCTTTATCAGCATTATGATAGGTTGGGTAATAAAATATTGCCAAGAAACACTTAATCATGGTTGGATTTTTAAATTCATTACGCTATATCGCTACTTGTGATTTAACAGTTAGTGGTAAAAAATTTGAGAGTCCTGTGATTACTTCAACCCCTATACATCTTAATGTTATTTATGATATGAAAGTTCTTGTCAAATTTTTTTTGGAGATGGGGATGAGGATGATCTAGAGAATGACTCTTTTTCAGCAGAGCAGAAAAATGATATTGCTGTCAAGGATGATTCAAATTTCAAAGTGGTTATGTCTGAATCTCATAAGTATAATTTGAGAAAGAATAGAAAGTTTAATTTTAAATTTACCTTATTCTTGTTTTTTGCCTCGGTTTTGGTTTATTCCCCCTATGGTTTTGTTTTTTTTTTTTTTTTTTTTATCAATAAATTTATGGTAACATAGGATCACCTAAAAAAAATCATGGTTGAATTTGTTTGCGAACCTTAAACAGGTTTTTTTTTTCTCGATAAATAATTATTTCATTGATAGAATCCTACATCTTTAACATCATTGTGCACGCTCAACCTACCTTCTAGAAAGGGTTGAAGAACGAAACTTGCAATCATGTGCTCCAAGATTAGGACAGTAACGAGTACACCTGTAAAGTCAATTCACCATTTCCCAGGCATAAGGATGGGGGCCTCGTTAAAATTAAGCTTCCGATGCAAAACCCTCCTAAAGGAAAAATCATCAAGAAAGAAAAGGAATACCTCCAATACAAATGCTCACATACAAAAATTCTCCCTAAAGCAAGGTATGCTCCCCGTTCATAGATGTTACAGATTTCAAAATTCACTAAACTATTGAAAGAATAAAGCATTTTAGGCATATCATTTACCTCCTTTTCTTGCTATTCTCTACACCTCCATGTCCACGATGTGCCCCTTGAGCTGTACTTTTTTTCCTTTTTTACATCACCTATCTTTTATCAAAATCTCCTCAGTATGGTAGTTTTGATAAGAATCGATCCTTCAACATGTAAACCTCTTTTGCACTTTTCATATTGTCCTGTTTGAACCTGCACAAGAAAGCCTACTACCAAACTGACCAACAAAGGAGCCAATATTAGGCCACAAGCATAACATGATAAATATAGAATCGCCCCTTATTTTCACCTAGCTAAAATACCCCACTCGCCACTGCTTACAGAAATGCTCAAGAAAATTTTCATCATTAAACAGTATTGAATCAACAATGATATTATATGTAACATAGCTAACAAAGTTCTCCATTAAAACGACATGAGCCATGTTCCTAGCATTTGTGAGCCATTGGCTTCTCTATTCCTGTGGACAAAAATAACATTTTTTAGTAACAACAAAATATTTTGCAGCTTATTATGATAAAACCTCAGATTCCATGGGCATTCTTCCATTCTGTTAACCCATGATATGGCATGTTTGGAATCAGATTCTACTATGATTTCCTTTTCCTTGAGCAATTCTTGTTGTAACAACATTTCCAAGGCAAAAGCAATTGCCAAGAATTCTGCTTCATTAGAATCTCTAATCCCAACAAATGATGAAAAGATGGCATGCTGTATATTGACACTTTCTATAAAGTATTTACAATCATTTTAAATTAAGCATATATAATTGACTTTTGACTATTTTAATGCACTATAATCTGTATGGGAAGCCAAAAAATATCTTTCATATTAGAACGATGGGTCATTAAATTTCTATATTAGTAAATTTCACTACTATACTAACAAGGTTTATCATAGTTGATAGATAAATGAGTTTCTTAAGTACATTATTAGAGAGTTCGATTTCTGTCATGTGTATGGAAAATACTTTGTTGGGAGAGGTAAAACCCACTTCGATGATCTATACGTCTCGCAAGAGATTAGTCTCCGGTTATTGGTTGGGATACCCTTGATGCAAAAAAGATAACTCCTTTACTGTTCGAGAAGTAGTGCTATTTCATACCGAAATTGTTTTCGATGTGGCAATATAACTTCAATCAACAGTGTCCTCCACCTCCTCCTTCCTCTTCTTAAAAGCTCTTTTTTTATGCTTTTTGTTGTTAAAACTCTTTCAGTTTTCTTTCTATATACTGATTGTGATGATTTACTTCACCTTTTGCCTGATGACAAAAAGGAGGAGAAAGAAAGGAATTTTTTTTGATTGAATTGATTGAAATATATAACTGCATATATGTCTTATATTTTTCATCTCAGTTGAGCTGATAATTGATACTTTTTTCGACTCTTTTAATATTAACTTCTTCTATAAGACTCACAATACTTATTCTCAATCTTTTTATATAAAACCTCAGAAGAACAATCATTCTCTTATTGTTTCATATTTGTTGGAAAATCTTGTGATATTTAACATTTTTTGCAGTTGAAGTTGGAGCTCTAAAGGTCAAATTCTAGGTGGATTCTATGGTGCACCAAACATGAGTGAGGTGTATAAAACAACCCACTTTTTTTTACTAGGAATAGCAAGTTTTCACATATTTAGATAAATAAACCCTCAAATAATAATATTTTCAAATTAGTCCAAAGGGCCCATCATCTTTTTGCAAATTAAGATTGTGGAACATGTTTTCTTTGCATATGTCCATGCTCTTACCAGGTGTGGTCGCATGTTTATTCATGGTTGGGGGTGTCTGTGGTATTAAATGTTGCAGATTTCGATCACTATGGTCAACATGGTGCTTTGATCAGGGATAAATGCTTCAAGAGGTTTAGACATTTGATTTGACATGCTGTAAATTGGTCTCTTTGGTTGATGAGAAACAAAATCATCTTCCAAGGAGGCGCGTTTGACATGTGTGCAATTTTATATCTTATTAAATTTAGGTCATGGTCTTGGTGTAGGGCCATTAAAGGTGGGGCTAGTTGCTCGTTCTCAAAATTGTGTTCTAATCCAATAGAATGTATCAAGAGATAGCAGTTTATACAACTCATACTAGGGCCACGAGTTTTTATATTTCAGCTGTTCTTGGGGCGTATACCTGCTACTTCTCTGTTTTCTATAGGCACAACGCTTTTCTGTTGGATGTTATGGTTATGATAGTAGTGCTATCTCAGTCCATTTACCAAGTGAATATTGAGTTCAACATACACCACTTTCAGGGAACTTTTGGATCTTGGTGCTCTGGGTTTGAAATCCGTTTCATGTGGTAATTTCATTCAGATATTGTTAGATTTAAACTCAATAATCATATACAAGGCATGCTATCATAAGTCTTTATTGCGGAAACATAATAACCATATATAGCATGCATCTTTATTATCAAGAACAACTTAAAACTTGATACCTTTAGGATCTACAACATGCTGATTTATCAAAGATATAGGAATACCTGAATTCATTATATGTTCCTAACCTCAAGCGTTCTTCAGAGGATGAACTTGATCACCAACCTTCACGAACGGAGGGTAGTAATCCTGAAACGCAAAGAGGGGGAAGAGAAAAGAGAGACGGGTAATGAACACCCGTTGGCTTGTGATTCTTCCTCAACCGGGACTCCTTATGCCTTTGTCGCTCTTCAGATGGGGAGAAGAGGCGGTATGCGATATTGCGTCCGGTGTATTGGGGACCATAGCCTATATATAGGGTGATGGCCAATTAGGGTTCCCATTATTCCGAAATGAGCCATCAATGACATCCACTCATATTTAGTCCATATCAATTAACTAATTTATTATTAAATCAGAAATTTAATTAGCCTTATCACTTAATTTGATCACATATCAATTAAGGCTCCTAATTGATAAATAGCTAATATAATTAATAAACGATATCTCTCCACATTATGACATTGGAATATAATTAAATACAAAATATTCCAACAATCTCCCACTGGGCAATATATTATAATAATTATATCAGAATTCTTTAGGCGCGCATCCAAATGCTATTTATCTTTAAATTTCCCCTTTACAATCTGGTCCACTTCATACATCAATAATGGGACCACCGCGGCTGTCGTCATTAACGTCTATTGTGACTAAACCCCGACGACCACCACATCAATGCACTAGATGACATAGATCGATATGGATGAGTGGCATGGAAATTTCATGCAATGTGATCTCTGAATCATGCCTATTTCCAACTGGTCCAACTTAATTCTTTAGTGAGATGAATTTTGCAAACCAAAGTCCTTAATGTGTAAATAAATTTTACACACAACAAGATACAAACAAGTTCATAATGAACTCATAAACATAACTTTATTTCTGCAGAAAATCCGAAATAACAAAAGGTTTGTATCTCAAATATAAAACACAAATAGAGACTCCCACTAAACTAAGGCATCCTCAGTGACAACACCCATATGAGCAACACGCTCGTGAAAAAACCTTAGGTGTTAAGCCTTTAGTTAGTGGATCTGCTAGCATAGAATTTGTCTCTATGTGCTCCATAGAAAACTGTTTTTCTGAACTCTTTCTTAACTACAAGATACTTGATGTCGATGAACTTCGACTTTGTAGAACTTATGTTGTTGTTGAAGTACAATATGACCGACTTATTTGTCACAACATGACTTGAGTGGTATTTCAATATCTTTTACTAAATACAACCAAGTGACAAAAAATTACTCCAGTTATATCCCATAGTCGGATGCCTACTATCTTGGCATCCTGTAAAATCGGAGTCATAATTTCTCATGATCTCTAAACTGTCAGATCTCCGATATGTGAGCATATGCCTTTTTGTTCTCTTTAAGTATCTCACATTCCTTATGGTTGCTTTTCCAATAATCCTTGAATTGCTCAAGTATCTGCCTAATAATCCTACTATGTACGCTATTTCCGGATGCACACAAACTTAAGCATACATCAGACTTCCCACAGCCAAAGCATAGGGAATCTTTTGCATTTCCTGAATTTCCAGATTTTCATAGGGGCATTTAAGTGAGACTAAAATGTCTCCCCTAGTGATCGAGGTATCTCCTAGTTTACTATCTTTCATGTCGAACTTATCCAAAACTATATCGATATAGCTCTTTTGTGATAACCCAAAAGATACCTCGAGAATGATCTCTAAGTATCGAAATTCCTAAGACAAAAGAAGCGTCCCCAAGATATTTCCCCACAAAATTCTTTGTCAGAAATTTCTTGGTTTCGCGCTATAAGCCTATATCGTTCTTGGTTAGCATAATATCAACATATAATACCAGAAAAATGAACTTACTCCCACTGAACTTGTAATACTCACAGTTGTCCTCGATATTCATCTCAAAATCAAATGAGACAATCACTTGATGAGACTTGTGGTATCACTAACGAGACGTCTTTTTTAGCCCATAGATAGATTCCGTCAATTTTCAAAACATCTTCTCTATGTCTTTTGACACAAAGTTTCCTAGTTTGCATTATATGCATTTGTTTCATCAATGTTTCCATTGAGAAACACCGTCTTGACATCCATCTTGTGAAGCTCCAAATTATAATAACCAACGTGAGCCATGATTGTCCTTGAAAAAGTCATTCAATGGTACTGAAGAGAATGTCTCTTTACAAGCAATCCTTTCTTTTGAGTATAGCCTTTTGCCACTAGACAAACCTTATACCTCTCCATATTACCCTTTGAAACCTTCAGGTATCAGGATAAGTTTCAAACCTTAATGTTTAGCTAAAGCTTGTACTCATACCTTCAATCCACTTTTCCGAATAGAAACGTCATATGGTTTGATGGGAGTTGATTGAATCATCTTCCATAATACAACTTACCTTATGTTCCTAGAGAAATACTATATAATTATCCAAAATAGTATTCACTATTTCTTTAGTGGATCATGGAAAAAGGCATCGGCTCTTGATGCTCTAGTTCTTGAGGGTGTTGAGTTTAACCTTCAGGAATAATTTCCTTATCTTGAATGGGAAGAATAACAACAATATCCTCACAAGGATCCAAATTTGCTACACCAATAGCAACTGTATGAATTGGTTCAGGGATTAGAACCAATTCTTCCTCAAAGATAATGTCTCTAATCGTATCTCCCCCCAAACTCAATATCCTCAAAGAACTAGTCAGTTCCTGTCTCAAGGTTTCTTTAATTTGGGATTAAAAAATTGACATACTTCTTTTACCTTTCAGAGTAACCAATAATGTAACCAATTACTATTTGGGACTCCAATTTACTTCACGAGGCTTACAAGGCCTTGCCTTAGTTGGATGTTCTCATGCTTGAAAGTGATTGAGCGGCAACCTTATTGGTACTCTGTCAAGCATTTAAGCTGCAATCATTAGTTACTCTCATAGTGACTTTGGTAAGGTAGAATGACTAATCATATTCTTCATCATACCTTTAAGAGTCATTACTAGGACTTAACTATATTCTTGATAGCCATGTTCTGATCTATTTAAGTTTAATGCATTTAATACAAACGATAAAATGTATAAGGCTAATGGAATCTAGGATTCCCTCATACAAGTTGCTCAACTTCTAATTATAGAGATGTGCTGTAAATGTTTGTGTCATAGTGCTCCTTAATTTTACTATCAACATTACGCTTAGTGTCGTACGATTCCTCACTCAATGTTTTGCCACAAGAGGTATCAATACCAAGCAATTATAGTTTGTCCAACCCATAGTTTAACTGGTTCCTACAATATTTGAATTTAAAAGACAAATTAAATCCATCTTTTCTAAATGAACAAAATAATCTTGATTTGTTCAATAAGAAACCAAAGCCAAATTTCATCTAAATGATGACTAAACCAAAATGTCTTTTAATTTCAAATATTAGCTAGTAACAACAATCTGAAATGTCAATAGCCTTTTCCTTTACTGACTTGGTCAACTCAAGTATAGACGCATCTTTCAGCATCACTTGGCCAATTCATCAGTTCAGACAATCCTTTATAGGCATGCCAAACATGATATTTGGGACGTTTCTTCTTTAAATATCCGATGTCCTTATAAAAGAAATAATTATGACCCTAGCAATTTCTTTTATGACGGACCCTTAGCAACTTTATCCTCAATTTTCTTTTATTAACCCTTATTCTTAGAGGTATTTATCAAATGAGCACTATTTATCGTCTCTTGCTTCATTGTTTCCTTTCTTGCGCACCTTATGAAATGAATCCATTCAAATATCATTTCTCTTTATAACAGTTATAAGCTAACTAAAACTGACTGAATTGTGCATGAAGGAATACCAAATGCTAAATGCATGGGCAACTTGTTCGACACCCCATGTTTTAGCGCCTTAAGTTTATGAGCAAGATTGGAAATTCCCATAATGTGCTCCTTTCGGTTTCCTTTGTCTTTATACTTAATGAAAATCTAGCTCTCCAATGAATGCTTGTTTTCGTCTTTATTGCTTTCAGAAAGCACTTTTAATTTCAGCAAGGAAATCTCTGGCATTAATTATATCATTCAAAATAATATCCCTAAAGGTCTCCGGAATATCGTCCTTTATGATCATAAGACTCGTGCAATTGGAGCGATCCCACTTCCTATACTTGATCCTCTCTTCAGAGAAATTGAATTTTGTGAGAGAAGGTGGTTTTCTCCATCCTTATGCAAGGTCAAGATCCAAGAACAATCTTAATGTTCTCCTTTCAATCCCAAAAATTAGTCGGAACTTTTGAGAATCGAAATTGAGTTAAATCAGCAGATACATAAGCAATGTTAGCTTAAAGAGAACATAAGTACCATAAAGATACTCACCAAAATACCTCGTGCACCATTAATATTAAGTCTTTGGACAATAACATTAATTGTTAGTGGTATTTTATTGTAATGATCAAACACTGGTGATATTTTCTGTCAAACAACAACTATCTTTGGATACTTTGTTATTCACATGAAAAGAATCTTTATAATCACTATGTGTTTACCATCACAGGTGTGAATGCAACCCTGCCAAATATTAACCTTCCTTTGGGCCGATTAATATCCGCATGGATGTACACTCACATAATCTTTAATATTTCTTTTGAGTGATTTCCACTAGAGAGGTCACCTTGGCGACTTCATGCTTTAATTGACTCACTCAAAATCCAAATTGGCAAATTGAAGACCCAAACAAGATACCAAGCGCACCATCAATTCCCAATCTTCGGATTGTAAGAATTAATTGCTAGGGGTACTCTCAAAGTAATGATCAAATATTGGTGATAAATCCTGTCAAATAATGGTCACCTTCGGGCATCCCATTATCCACATGGAAAATACTTTATAATCACCACACATTTACCATCACAAGTATGTAATTATCCGGCCAGGTTGTGCCTTCCTTCGGGCCGACAATAACTCGCATGAATAATTTCATACTACATCTTTTGTAAATCCAATTGAATCAAATTTACGCAACAGAGGTTACTTTGGCAACGTGTTGTTTCAACCAACTTAACCAAAATTACCAGACAAATTTATTAAAATGGGGGGTCCCGAATTTGTCATATTCACACTAAAAACATGGAAACCTTAATGTTTAGTGTGAAAAGAACCTTTAAAAAAAAGGATTTTTCTAATACATGAATTTTCCGAATAGGTGGTTCTATAGTTCTAACTTTGGTCCTTAGAGTCTAGACTTATTTCGAAGTATTACACACAACCATAGGTAAACTATCAGAAGTGGCAATACCCTCGAAAGGAATCACTCTAAGTTAGGCCTTCGTGATAACCAAACAGGATGTACATCCAGAAGGCTACCATTACTCAACCTCTTCCCTATCTCAAGTTGCACTCAGGCCCGGGTTTAGGGTCTCGCTCATAAGTATGTGAGAAAAGTATAACAAATACATTGCTCAACACAGTGAGACCATAAAACAATATGGAAAAGCAAGTCTTTTCCCATTCATCTTTTTATAATATATATACAAAATTGACATCCAATCCCAGATGATTATGATTACGTGAAACAAAAAAAATTTCAATCAAGAAACATTAATCACGTAAAAAAAAAAAATATCATCATCAATTCATATATTCAAAGATTGAAAAACCAAGATAGATATATTATTTTTAACCAAAAAACCATGAATGAAAGAAACCTTATGAATCAAACTTTTCAGATTCACTTTCCAAACTTTCACCAAAGATCGAAAATTGATTATAATTTATTAATACAGAATCCTGGATTCCGATTTCGAAAGAAGAAGAAAATTTGGATCACGTACTGGAGGTATATATATTTAATACCACGTGCCAATTAAAAAATAATATTTCCTTTCAAAATTCCAAATTTTCAAAATTAGGATTCATACAAATAATCCCAATAAATCAAACATGAAGACCCGCTCTGACACCACTTGTTAGATTTAAACTCAATAATCATATACAAGGCATGCTATCATAAGTCTTTATTGCGGAAACATAATAACCATATATAGCATGCATCTTTATTATCAAGAACAACTTAAAACTTGATACCTTTAGGATCTACAACATGCTGATTTATCAAAGATATAGGAATACCTGAATCCATTATATGTTCCTAACCTCAAGCGTTCTTCAGAGGATGAACTTGATCACCAACCTTCACGAACGGAGGGTAGTAATCCTGAAACGCAGAGAGGGGGAAGAGAAAAGAGAGACAGGTAATGAACACCCGTTGGCTTGTGGTTCTTCCTCAACCGGGACTCCTTATGCCTTAGTCGCTCTTCAGATGGGGAGAAGAGGCGGTATGCGATATTGTGTCCGGTGTATTGGGGACTATAGCCTATATATAGGGTGATGGCCAATTAGAGTTCCCATTATTCCGAAATGGGCCATCAATGACATCCACTCATATTTAGTCCATATCAATTAACTAATTTATTATCAAATCAGAAATTTAATTAGCCTTATCACTTAATTTGATCACATATCAATTAAGGCTCCTAATTGATAAATAGCTAATATAATTAATAAACGATATCTGCCCACATTATGACATTAGAATATAATTAAATACAAAATATTCCAACAGATATTTCTTCCATCAATTTCCTTGGTATTGTTGTATGGCTAGGTTGCAGGGGTATTGTGGGTGATTTTTGGATGCTTTGTTTGTCGCAATCTTGTTTTGGCTTTTTTTGGTTACCACCATGTAATGTTTGTGTATTGGTTGGGGTATAACCCCTTGTACCCACTTAATAATATTTTGCTTATCAAAAACAAAATTAAAGGGTGAGGATTTGGAATAACTTTTTTCTAACTTTTTTAAAGTTACTCTTGGAGTATCTTGATCCCCACTCATATATATATATATATATATATATATATATATATATATATATATATATATATATAATGATTTTTAATAGTGATTTCTCCATTATACTAGTTATGCTCACAAATGAAATCTAAGATAACGTTTGGTATCTGACATATTTTAATATTCCCGAGAAAGTGAGGTCGGGAATAAAAGTTTTTCATGTTTGGTACAATGGGTAAAAAATTATTCTCAGGCATAAAAGATTCCTGGGAATAAAATTTGTAAATAAAAGTGGAAAACTTCATTACCATGTGAGGGTGGGAAAAAACGTACCCGGGAATGAGATTCCTGAGGATATTGTTTACTTGAGAATAAAACATTAATTCCATGAACCAAACGTCACATAAGGTAAGGGAAATTGGCCATATTGCATGCTTAGTGCATCTCCAGCAGTTCAACTCATTGAAATTGCTTAACATTTTTTATGGGTCTTATCACGTTACCTCACTACTTTTTATTTTATACTGCTTTAAGCAACTCTACACTCTAATGGTGCAACTCTTAAAAGTTCACCAATGAGCCTCACAAGTTACCCCACACCTTTACTTACATTTATTTTTATTTTTCAATTTTCGGAAAAAAGCCTTTATTATTATTATTATTATTATTATTATTATTATTATTATTATTATTATTATTATTATTATTCTCTTTTGTTATTAGTGGTTCTTATATAAGATCTAGTTACTTATAGAAGCAAGTGTCCTTACACGTGAAATTCACATCAACTTGTTCCAATAATGATGTAACCCAATAAGAACTAATCCTTAATTTTAAGAACTACTTAAGCAACTCCTATTGAATTTGCTCTTAGTGATTCAATTATTAGTTAAAGATAATCTCACGTCCAAAACTTAAAAGTAAAGGCTAAGGGCCTGTTTGGTTTGACCATTTCATATTTTCATTTTCAATGAAAATAGAAAATGAGCTTGAAAATGCGTTTGGTTGAGTTTAGTGACCGAAAATATTTTCTGAATTGGACCCAAATCTGAAAATAAAAAAAAGTTGTTTTCAGTGTTTTTATTCCCAAATTTTTGAAAATAGGAAATGAAAACAGAAAACAGGAAGTCAAAACAAACACGTTTTCAATTTTTTCAAAATTTGAAAATGAAAACAATTTTCAGAAAATAGAAACAGGAAATGAAAACACAAACCAAACAGGCCCTTAATTTTATATTTTTGAAGAATTATTCGTTTACTAAAACTGGTAACGTTATTGCTTTCTGATCAGTCTTAATCAACCAAAGATGGAGTTTTTGTTATACAATAATAAATATTAAATGGCAGTACTGCAGTATATATGCCCTTCCATTGGGAATTCAAGATTCCCATAAGCCTGCAAAGGTTTGATTAATGGAACCAGTGAAACCAAAGGTCTTTGTTTTGTTATGGTTGGAATGGATGATAGGATCACAGCATTTATAAGTGTCCTAAAAATCATGAAAAAAATTACCCATACAATACGCATCCTTCAAGGATGAATTTTTTTTTTCATCTGCCCCCACCTACCATTCCCCTAGGCCCTCTCCCACTTTATAATAATAAAAGCCTCATATACATACTTTTATATGGAAATTCCCTATGTATCTAGATAGTTTTAGTAATCAAGTGGTTAGGGAAGCTAACTTTAATTTGTAATTAGTTTTGAGTGATGAGCCAAATACACGTTTAGCTGGCTATACTTAATTTCGGCTGCAGAATAATTAAGTTAAGCCATTGTCGAAAATGAGTTCGTTCAATTAGTAAGATCAAGTTGTGTCAAAGTGGCTTATAAAGAAAAAAGTTGTGTCAAAGTGAAATTTTTGGATTGGGTCCCTTATTAATTAGTAACTGTTTATTGGTAGACATTCGCATTTACTGTAGTGCAATTAGTTTTGATTCTAGATTAATCTATTTATCTCTTAAATTATTTAAAAAAAAAATTTAAGCAAATCCCTTTATTTATCTCTTATATTATCATACCCACATTGAGAAGGGTAGTAGATTCTCGCTATCTTATTCAAGCCGGTAAAAGAAAAGACCAATTACATGTAGCGTTTAACTGTTATGCACTGATAGTGTAAAATTTTTTACACTGTCAAACAATATGAATGACTTTTAAGGTAGTTAGGATAAAAGTCAAATTTTATTACTGACATGACAAACTATAATTGGATGTTTGTGTAAAAATAATTTACACTATCAATATATAGCAATTAAACTCTTACATGTAACCACTATTTTTGTTCACCAATAAGCTCGTCAGAAATTAGCGAATTATGACTTCATTGAATAAAATGCACTATCACGTCACTTGAATAATTTCAGCAGTTAAATTAATAACCAAGTTAAAACAAATTACAAACACTAACACTTCAGATTCTTTTATTCATACTTTGGAATGTATTTAAGCTCTCAAGAAGGGACGATTTGATTCTTTGATGTAGGGGCTGGACACATTGGGCCGGACCGGCCCGAACCCGACTAAACCGGTAGCGAATTGAGGGGAAACGGGCGGGTATGGCGGGCGGGCGGTTCTCGGGCCCATTAATCCAGTTCCGCGCGGATTAGTTCGGTTGGGTTCGGTTTTGGATTATTTATAACGCTACCGACCGAACCCGCCCGATAGGGTGACAAGGCTAATTTTTGGGATGCAATACGGCGTCGTTTTGCTAGACGAGGAGGGTAAAGACCAGGGGTTTCCTTACCCTGAGTCATTTGTGCTTCTCTTCCAAATCGCGAACCCTAGCGCCGCTTAAGTCTCTCTCTCTGAAAACACCAACCCTAGCAGCTACCACCGCTTCCTCCTCCCTCCTGCTTCGTCTTCCACCATCTGAAACCCTATCGCCGCTCCTCATCTTCCTCCTTCGTTCGTCTTTCTCCTTCCTCCCACTTTCTCATTCGTCTAACTTTCTCCTTCGTCTCACCATTCAAACGAATCAAACCCTAGCGTCGCTCTTCTTGTCTCTCTGGTTCTATTATTGGATGTTGTGGTTGTTTGGGAACGAATTCTTTGGCTAAGAAGAGTCTTAGTCTCTTGGAGATCGACAAAGTCACGAAGGTTAGGGTTTTATTTTTTAATTTTTGGTTTAGGTTTTCATTTCTGAAATTTTGAGGTCGTTGACTAAGTTAATAACTAACCCTTGCTTGCTCTTCTCTGTGTTTCAGATTCGAGGGTAGGGTTTCAGTTTTTTTAATTCAAGGTTAGGGTTTCATTTTTTTAAATTTTGGTTTAGATTTTTAGTTTTGAAATTTTGAGGTCGACTAAGTTACTAACCCTTACTTTCTTTTCTGTGTTTCAGTTTATCAACTTAACTGTGAATTTGTGATAGCACTTAGCACCTTAATTAGCAGAATCTCAAACGTCCCATTCAGATTCGAGGTTAGGGTTTCTTTTAATAATTTTTTGTTTAGGTTGTTATTTTCAAAATTTTGAGGTATATTTGACTAATTAGTTCCTTTCTATTCTGCCTTCGTTACAGAATACAGAGAATAAATATTGTTGCTAGCCAGCAAGTAGGAGTGTAGGACAAAGGAGCTAACGGTTGTAAAGGTATGTGTTTTTTGAACTGATTGTATATGAATGTGCTTTGTTACTGACCTGTTTCCTATCTTTAAATTATGAATGTGAACTGTTTGCTATCTGTAAAGTGTGTGTCTGAAAGTATGTGAACTGTTTGCTATCTTTAGAGTATATATGTGAAGCGTTTGTTATCTTTAAATTATGAATGCATGCTGAAAATATGTGAAGCTGTGAACTGTTTTCTCATCTTAATTCTGATTGCTATCTTTAAAACGGATTGCTATCTTTAAATTATTAATTCATGCTGAAAGGATGCCAAGTTGTGAACTGTGCTGTGTTATTGAACTGTTTGCTCATTTAAATTCCGATTGCTGTCTTTAAATTATTAATTCTTGCTGAAAGTATGTGAATTGTGCTTTGTTTATGAATGTGAAATGGAAGTATGTTATTGCTTTGTTATATGAATGCTGAAAGTTATTGAACTGTGCTTATATGAATGAATGCATGTTTTATTTGCACACTCCATTCATAGAAGTTGTGAAAGGAGTGTGTAGACTTTATAAACTATAAACTGATTTATATAGTTAAAGCAATGGCTTATAGTTGAACTATAAACTACAAAACAGATACACTAATGAACTGAAAACTGAAAATTGAATCTGATAATGTGGTTGGCAATTCTTGACTACGACTTCTTCATTGTTTTAGTAATGGAGCAGTCTAGTCAAAATGAGCCTCCTATGTTAACACCGCAAGGTGGGACTCAAGGGGTTGGAGATCAACCCACTGGGCAGGCAGCAGCTGCAACTGAAGCTGCTAGAACTGATCCCACCAATCCTCCTCCCACAAAGAAGAGGAAGCCAAATGCAAGCGGTCCTTGGCGGACTTCTGCCACCTGGGATCACTTCATAAAATTACCAGAAACTGAAGTTAAAGAACCCACTGCTGCATGCAAATACTGCAATAAAAAGTATTTATGCGACACAAAACTTCAGGGAATTTCTAACATGTTTGCTCACCTGAAACATTGTGCCAATTTTCCTGCTGCTATAGTCACTGACCCCACTCAAACAACCCTCACATTTAACAGCCGAGAGGTCAGTGGTTTGGTTGCTTCAAGTACAAGATTCAATCTTGAAGCTTGTCGAAAGGCATTGGCTACTTTTGTAATTGTCGATGAACAACCCTTTAGGGTAGTCGAAGGTGAGGGATATAAGCACTTATGTAAACAAACTCCAACCCCAATTTAGTCTCCCGTCAAGGCGTACAGTTACAAGAGATTGTTTTAAGATGTACCTTAATGAAAAACAAAAGTTAAAAGCCTTTTTTAGATCGGATTGCACTAGGGTAGCCTTCACTACAGACTGCTAGACTTCCATATAGAAACTTAACTACTTGACCCTCACAGCCCACTTCATAGATAACGATTGGAAGTATCAAAAGAGAATAATCAGCTTCTCTACAGTTACCAGTCATAAATTAAGGTGAGACAATTTGTAAGAAAGTTGAGGAAGTTTTAAGGGAGTGGGGCTTAGGAATGTGTCTACGATCACGGTTGATAATGCATCATCCAATGATGTAGCCATACTCCATTTGGAAAAGAGAATAAGGAACATGAATGGGTTGATGGTGGATGGGGCTTTCTTTCACATGAGATGTTGTGCCCACATCTTGAATCTTGTAGTCAACGATGGGTTGAAAGACATGCACCTTTCCATTTCTAGCATCCGGGATGCGGTGAGATTTGTGAGGTCTTTGGCCCAAAGATTTGCCAAATTCAAAGAATGCATAGAATTTTCCAGAATTACTTGTAAAAAACTAGTATGTCTCTATGTTCCAACTAGGTGCAACTCGACATACTTGATGCTTGATGCTGCTGAAAAGTTTCAAGCAGCTTTTGAAAAGCTCGAGTTTGAGGACTCAAGCTATGTGGAGTTCTTTGGGGCCGCAGGTCCTCCTAGTCTTATTGATTGGGAGAATGTGCGTGCTTTTCAGAAGTTTCTCAAGATTTTCTATGAGGCGACTCGTCTTTTTTCATCATCAACACATGTGAGTCTTCACATTGCATTTCATCAATTAGCTTTAATCTATGTTGAACTAAAGCAGTCCTCTATGAATTTAAACACTGTTTTAGCAACTATGGGTTGTGAGATGAAGAAAAAGTATGACAAGTATTGGGGCAAAATGCAAAACATCAACCAACTTCTTTATTTCGGGGTAATTTTTGACCCTCGATATAAGATGAGATATGTAGAGTGGTCATTCAAGGACATGTATGGTGATGAGCCCATCCTTTTAAGTGAAATGTACACTACTTTAAGGGATAGTCTCTTTAAAACTTACAATTGGTACAAGTCATCCCATGAACAATAACATAGATCTGCCCAATCATTTGCTGGAACAGAATCAGTTTCCCGTGGTGATACATCTACTGAAATGGCATCACAATTGGCAAGGAGAGATGCTTTTAAGCAACACTTGAGAGCAAAAGATTCAATCGATAATCAAAATGAACTTGATAGGTATTTGAGTGAAGCATGTATTGATGAGGGTGACAAATTTGACATCCTTCTTTGATGGAAACAAAATTCCTCTCGGTACCCTGTTTTATCTACCATGGTTAGAGACATTTTGGCCACACCAGTTTCGACAGTGGCCTCTGAAAGTGCATTTAGTACTGGGGGAAGGGTTCTAGACACATTCAGAAGCTCTCTAAACCCAGAAATGACGGAGGCTCTGATTTGTCTTCAAAACTGGTTGAGGCCCTCTCTTACCCAATTGAAAGATCTCAATCTCACGGAGGAGTTTGAGATATCTGAGAATGTAGTGGCAGGTACTTATTTCATTATTTTATGCCTATGAAATTCTTTAATTGTTGTATCTAAGTATAAAGTTAACTTCTATTTTCTGTGAGTATACATTAGAATTCCAAGGAGCTGCAACTGCACCTGGAACTGCAACAACGAGCCATTAAGGGTTTGTCCATTCATATTGCCTTGTTTAATTTTTTTGTGCTTTAAATTATGACATGTACTAATTTTTGTATTTTATTATCTCCTAACAGTTCTAAAATTTGCTGCAGATATAACTGACATTAATATTTTGGAATGATAACTGTAAATCTCTAATTTTGTTCTATCAATGATGCTTTACTGTTAATACAGGTATCATACTGAATTTTGTTTAAAATAGGTTAATGATGTTTGTTCTGTTATTGGTTTAAATTGGTTAATGATGCTTGTTCTGGAATTTTATTAGTTTAAATTGGTTAATGGTACTTGATGCGTGGATCTATTAATAATGCTTGTTCTGTATGTTTGGCTGGCATGTCCAAATGTGGATGGGAATTATTTTTGGGTTGAATCTTTGAAGGCTGACTGTTCAAGTCAGCAATATCTATGCCAGTTGCAAGGATTTATTTTGTAATAATTTTGGATCAATTTGTAAACTTTGCGAATTTTTTTTACTTTGATTTTGAAGTTGAATTAGAATAGTAGATTAGTAGGATGATTTTGCATTAGAATCATGCAATTGGAAATAGGTTTACTGGAAATATATAGGCCCAATAGCATGATACAGAATATACAATTGGAAACATTAATATAGGCCTAATTGGAAACTTGGAATTATTTTGTATATTATAGAATCAAAATAATATAACCTTTACAAGAAGTAAAAAAAGGTCCCAATAGAACTAAATTTTAGTTGATGGCAGTATAGAACAAAAAATGGCCCAATTTGTTTACTCAGTTGTTTAAATAGCTCAATTGAGCTGTATTTTGCTTTACAAATTAATCAAAACGAAAAAAAAGCTTAAAATTTAATACAGGCCCAATAAATTATTTTGGCCCAAATGTGGCCCACAACCGCCCGGACCCACCCGACCCACCCGCTCGCCGAACCAACCCGAACATATATTCAGATGGGATTGGGCCAGCTTATAGTGTGGTCGGTTATGGTCGGATTGGGCTAATTGGGCCCGAATCCGACCGAACCCGACCAACATCCAGCCCTACTTTGATGTAATGTAATGGGTTGAAGTATCTCTTACATTCCTTTTTTAATATATTTTTTATTATAAAAAAGACAAACACTAAAATAAAATAAAACATCTTAATACAATTGATATACTCCATGCTGAATACACTAAAAACAAACACTAATTAATACACTAAAATATTATGCGCGACATAATAGCCTTTTTCATTTCATTCTAGTCTTAGGCCTTTTTTTTTTAATACATTTCCTTTTAATTTAGTTCGAGTAAATATTCAATTTGGTCCCTGAAATTATAGGATTGTATTAATTTAGTCCCCTACATTATTAATATTCCAATATAATCCTTGAAATTAAAAAATGTAGCAAATACATCCCTGACATTATCCACTTAGTTTCAAATAAATCCTTGACATTACCAACTTAATGTCATTATAGTCCATGCAAATTTCAACGGAAGGACGAATCTGATTAACTTTCTGCAATTCCAGGGATCATTTTGAAATATTGATAATGTGGAAGACTAAATTGATACGACCCTATAATTTCAGGGACCAAATTGAATATTTATTCAATCTAGTTCGTTCGACTTCGTGGGCGAACTGAAACATTATTTTTCTATTTCATTATTTTTCAATCCCATTTCCTAAAATAAGAAGTGTTAGTATAATATTATATAATATAATATAATATAATATTAAAAAAATAAAAGAAGAGTATAAATAGAACCTTATTAAAAAAATGTTTAATTATTCAGTCGGTGTCCGAACCATTTGAGAATTTTTAAATAGGTCTCGAAACTAAAACAAATTGTAATTGGGTTCCTGAACTTCTAAATACTTTGTAATTGACTCCCTGCATTTTAAACGTTTGTAATTGGGTCCCTGGACTTGTAATAATTAGGTGCTAGGGATAGGAGAATAACCTTATAATTAGAGCACCGTATAAACTTCTTTCGAGGTTTCTTGTCAATTGTCAGTCTTAGAGGTTAATAGAACCATTGGATTACCAAAATAACAAATGTTTTAAAAATGCCTAATATCTCAGGGATCTAATTACAAACTATTAACAAGTTCATGGACCCGGTTACAAACGTTTAAAGTGCAATGACTCAATTATAAAGTATACCAAAGTCTGAGGAACCAATTTAAAAATTCTCAAATAATTCAGGGACCTGCGGAGTAATTAAACCTTAAAAAAATTATAATTTTGTTAAGAAGAGTATAGACTATAGAGTCCCTATAAACTTTGACCTTTTGCAAATCATTAACATAAACTTTAATTAATATCCCAATAGATTCTTTTATTTGATTTAATATATTAATTCGTTGGCGATAATAATATATGGTAACATTTTATTAGTATTAACATTATGTTTGGTAGGGATGGTAATTTAGACCCTACCCGCTGGGTACCCGCAAAAAATATCTACGATGGGTAAGGTAAATATACCCGCTTTATGGATATGGATCCGGATATGGATAATTACCTGCAAAATAAAATGGGTATAGGTGCGTACGAGTACGCTAGTACCCACCCCGCCCCACACCCGCACCCATATATATATATATATATATATATATATATATATATATATATATATTATTACATATAATTATAATTAAATATAAATTTTTAAGAATATAATTAATCTAAAAGTACCAAACCTAGATATATAGTTCATTACATTTCATTATATTTAGATGTTTTTTTTAGTTAACTACTTTGGTTTGGAATGTTTTATGAATAGATTTGAAAGATCTTTGGATGGTTTTTAATTAAGTTATAATGATCTTTTTGTTATTTATTGATTTTCCTTAGTTAAAATATAGGTAACGGATGAAGGTATGAGTACTTAGGTATTCAGAGGGTATGAGTATGGGTATTTTTTTCAAGTGCGGGTATGGAGACGGATACTATAGTACACTATCCAAATCCTACCCATTGCTAGGGACGGATCTATTCATTGGCTCGACTGGGCTTGGGCCCTACCTGCTTTTTTCTTCTTTTTCTTACAAGTAGTAATTAATAATATTGTATGTGTGCTTAATAGGTTTAACAATAATAAAAAGAAATAGTAAAGCCATTATAGTAAAAAAAAATTACATTGTCAACCAATCACACTAGGACTTTTAAAGTAGTTATGAGAAGAGTCCATTAATTTTACTGATGTGATAATTTTTGATTGATTGACTGTATAAAAAATCTTTATACTAATAATGATGCATACTAATTAGAAAATTTGATGCATATATTTGTTAGATAAATTTTAATTTTTATAGTTGATCCCTTCCATCGTTAAAGTCTGGCTCCGTCCCTACCCATTGCCATCCCTAATGTTTGGACTGCTTATTAATTTATTTATTAAAATTTATTTTTAATTTATTGAATTTATTCCTTACAAAAATAAATAAACACAACTTTATTTTAACTCAAACAAATTTATTTACACCTTCAGATTTTGTCAGAGCCTTTTCCGGAGTTATCTTCATTCTTCCCTGCTGTTTGATGATTTATTAGTGCTACCATACCCTTAAGTGTTTTGCAAAGTAGTCTTTTGTAGTTTATTTGTTTTTCCTTTGGGCTTTGGCCATATTGTACCAATTTTTTTTTATTTATATTATAATAATAAATTTATTTATAATTAAATTTAACAAAATAATTTGGTACAGTTCAAAATTAATAATACGGATGATATGTTATTACAAATATTATTATCAATAAATTAACAAATTTAAATTAAAAAAATCTATTAAGGGATAGATTACAATTTTAAAGTTCATAATAATAATAATTTATAAAGAGTTTAATTTAGATATATTAACAGTGTAAAGTTTTTTATACAGCCAACCAATCACACAACCTCATGTGTCAGTGTGACCACAAAGAGTTCAATTCAAAAGGTTGAACATTTTTAAAAAAAAAAAAAAAGTTGTCACATTGCATGAAGGCTTCAGAATTTGAGAGAGGAAAGCAATCATAACTAACTCAATAATTCCATATTCACCTTACACAATCACACTTGAAAGAGAAAGCAAATGAGTGAAAAGAGAAGTGGTCCACTACTGTTGCAGCTGCACTAAGTTCTTATCACTTTCCCAACACTTTGTTATCATCATTTTCAGTCCCGATTCTACCCCAACCACAATTTGAAAGTCATTACTCGATGTTCGGACCCCATATGTTGCAGTTGCAGATGCTTACAATGAGATTAGTCTATAGTTTACTTCTTCTGCTGCCCAGTCAATATGGCTTGATTTTGACACCCTGCCCAGCTACTCAGATTTGTGATGTGCTTGTTGCTATAATTAACTTACAATTTATTTCCTGAATGAAACGCATAATAATATCTAGGCTTAAACAAGTCTTTGATGTATTTAGATTTAAATAAGTTTTTGATGTGTGTAAATAACTAAATATGAAGATTTTTTGATTTAGTCCTTATTAAAATTTTATTCAGTTTTAATTCTCCATTCTATAAAATATAGTAAACTTTTAGTCCTCGATCGTCAAGACTAAAAATACACTATTTTAGTATTTTCAGAGATTAAAAATGAATAAAATTTTAATAGAAATTAAATTCAAAAATCATTATACTCATAACAAGTATGAGGTAATTATATATTATATATTTAAACCTAATATCTACGTAATATAATTCCCCCTCATTTCTATGTCTTTCAATTGCAGTATCTGTCACATGCATCGTGATCTTACATTTTGGAACGTGCCACATTATATTTATTTCTTACCGGTACAAAAGTTGCATGGCTAATTAGCAAAGAAACCAATATTTAGATTTCATAACCTAGATTAACAATTATTTTCATATAAATTATGTTACAAAATATATATATATATATATATATATATATATATATATATAATTAATTTATCTGTATATTATAATGAAGTACTATCACTACAAGAAAAAAGCTGTTTAGCTACCGAATTTTTCGATAGCTAATATCAAAAATTCGGTAGCTAAATTGATTAGCTACCGAATTAGCTACCGAATGGAGTTGGTAACTAAAGTGCTGGTAGCTAATCGATTTAGCTACCGAATTTCACTCCGGTCGCTAATAGCTACCGAATAGTTCGGTAGCTAAATGTAAATATTGTGGTCGCTGAAATGGTCACGTAAACCGTGTCTGTTACCAGTTTAGCGACCGAATTGGCGACGCATAATATTCGGTAGCGAAATATATATTTTGGTTTAGCTACCGAATACTATTCGGTAGCTAAATATATATTTGGTTTAGCTACCGAATCATGTTCGGTAGCTAAATATATATTTTGGTTTAGCTACCGAATCCTATTTTAAATTTGCAAATTTTATTTAGCTACCGAATCCTATTCGGTAGCTAAATATAAATTTTCTATTTTTTGGAATAATACCAAACTTTTACCAAAATTATCATCCTGCTTAATCATACAAAACAGAGATAAATTACATAAAATTATACTCAACTCAAACAACAATATAAATTCACCATATATATAAACATCTAATACAATATCCAATATCCAAATAGAAACAACACATGTAGTACAATAGTGGTAGTAACTAAATGTAACAAATATAATATCAATGTGTTGGGGGGGTGGGGGGATCCAGCCATCATCGTCCTCGCCATCGTCCTCATCATCGGCACCTGGATCAGCATGCGAATTATCTTGTGGAACGACACTAGAGGAGCCGGGCCTGTATCCTAAGTGCTGGAACAACGCGTACATCTCTCTCTGTGTCTGATCCATCGTCCTCTCCAACTGGTTTATCCTGTTGTCCTTCGCTGCCAGCTCAGCATTGAGATTGGCGATAACCTCTCGTACGTCGGGGGTAGGGCCAGGATCGGATTGAGTATGTGACGTCGATGAGGTCACGTACTCATCCCCCATCCGACCCAACCCATACACAACACCCTTCTTGTTTTTGCCACCCGCCACCTCCAAGAAAATGGCGTTGTCAGATGCAGCAGAGTGCTCTTGTCCCTGACTAGTGGCATCACCCCTTCTTTCATGAAACTTTTCCTGCATAATAAATCACATTAAGATTTTTAAATATTAAAAATAATAAAACAGATATATCCTCTATTTCACTATAAGAGCAGCTCCAATATAGTTCGATGATTTCTTACGTCTTTATTGTCTTCAAAAAATGATGCATGCATATGAATGAATGAATATATGATATGAATGCCCTGTTGACCCGAAATCAATTATTTTTACAAATACATTGTTGATTCTTATTCTTCACATAATATTTCACTGCTACTATTACTAATTACTAATACTGGCCAGATTAATGTGATTATTTGAAATCCTCGTGAATGTTTAACTACATTGTTTGAGGGAAGGAAGTTTTACAAGAGTTGATGTTTTCAAAGAATAAAAGGGTGGATCTTCTACCAAGCATTTGCCAATTCCTTATTGCAAACAAAAACAGTAAACATAAAAAGAAGAAACAAGTCCAATACCTATAGCCACTCTGACCCAGTTGTGAAATGGGGAATGTATAATTAACTGCTGAGCATGAGACACCTCTGTATACCATAAGACTAAGTACTAAGTCTAAGACACCTCTTTTTCTTTCTTTCAGCCAAAATCCTTTTTTATATGGATGTTATATTTAAATTTCAAACTCACTCTTTACCAATTACCATTCCCTTGTTTTCCTCATTAATCATCCGAGCAAATAGAAATTTATTTTGTTCTGTTCATTCCATTCCATTTCCATTTCTTTATGAACCATTCTGTACCATTCTACCCACCCAGAAACTACCAACTATAACCCGAGTCCTCTTCCTTCAATCCTTTACTTAGCTATAGGTCATATATATAATACCCCATATATGCAAACAAACAAAAATTTCACACGTTTCTTATATATGTTCTATAACTTGAGTTAGGATTAAACACAAGCACTTATCACCGTCTACAAATACTCAACCTAGACGAGTCATCGGCTCTAATACCACTAATTAGACCATAGGAAGACTCCAAAAGCTAGGAGGTCTCCATTCATTAATCCATTATATCATTCCAGTGCAATCATTTACCAACCTATTCCCCACAGCAAAACAAAGAAGGAGAGATACAAAGTTATTATAGTATCAGTTACATTGTATTGAGAGAATCCATCCATCTAATATTGTTTTCTTTATATTATTTTTAGTTCAGATTGATCCCATATCAGTCAAAATGAATAATGACCAAAATGAACTGTTGGGAGAATTTCAATAACAGATAAAGATAAACTTTCTCCTATTAGTTAAATAATTGAACTTTTCTTACATTAGTAGGGTATAATTGTAAAAAAGATTTCCTCATATCCATCTAAACAATGTAGCTTGCAAATCAGAATCTATTCACTAGTTTCCTTTACACTTATTTATATAATACAAGAATGTTAAACAGGAGAATAAAGAAGAAAAGAAAAAGGCTTCTGGGCACTAGGTAGTAATCTCTGACTTGTGCCTTCTAGTAACTCTTATATAACAGAAAACTGACACCAAGAATGTGGTGGCTAGCCCTCCAAGAATGACTCCTCCCCCAGCTATGGACTTGTCAAATGAATGGTGATGCTGCTTTAACAGGTGGACCTGACCCTGAGAACTCAAAACTTCATCATGTGGCTCAACAGAAGTTTTCTGATGATTAGGAATACTTCCCTCAGAACTAGTATGCATCTTCTTTTCACTTTGGGGTGCTTCAGATGGGCTAGGACTTAGGGTGCCAGAGGAGCTGACCTGC
Source organism: Ammopiptanthus mongolicus (assembly GCA_039655645.1). Taxonomy (NCBI): domain Eukaryota; kingdom Viridiplantae; phylum Streptophyta; class Magnoliopsida; order Fabales; family Fabaceae; genus Ammopiptanthus; species Ammopiptanthus mongolicus. The sequence continues at coordinate 79,593,364 of CM077345.1, forward strand.
TTATACTGGTGCTTACCAAGTTTCCTTCCAATTGAGGGTTCAGCTATGTAAGTTCTTGGGTCACTAGATGGACTTTGAGAAGGAGAATTTGAAGATGGTTCTGAAGGATATTGAAAAGTGATTTCAGGTTTGTTTGTAGCCATGGCTAGACCAAGGAAAGTATTTGCTAAGAGAAAGCAAAGGAAAAGAAAATGAGCCATTGTTTTGGAGTTTTGGGTTTCTGAAGATGCTGCTTTGAAGCTATGGTGGAAGATTGTTTTGGGGTTGGCCAATATTAGCTTCAGCATTATATAAAGAGATAAGGCAATCGTGTGGTTTGGCTGAAATTTCCTACTGTTGGATTATAACCAATAATTTATTTTAATTTTTATATTTATTTTTCATTGATTTGTCTGATAGATGTGGAGGCATTAGAATATCAGTAGTACAACTAAGAAACAACCAAGGGAACAAGATATCAAAGTGTATACAAACACTACCTTGAGATCACTCAAAAAACAAAATGGAAAGAAACAGTATACAGAAACTCAATATGTTAGTCACTCAGGTTTTTCATCAAGCAAATGGTGTGTATCAGGATTAATATTTTTGAAGACCAAAGCAACTATCATCAAAGCAACTACATAATCTATACCATAGTTTACAGTAAAGATCAATCAATCTATTTACATAACATACAATCCAAGCACAAATGGACGCGCGACGAGAAGAGATCAGAGAGTACCTGAAGCCACTAAGGCAGAGATGCGTAGTGTGACAGACACTAAGCCACTAAGCCACTAAGCCACACGCGAAAGACAGAAGGAATGGGGAGAGAGACACCTTAGCAGTGTGTTTTTAACAAAACCCCCGAAAAAGCAGAAATTAACTTCCAACTTCTTCACTCTCGAGCTAAGTAGTCGCACTGAAGGAACAATGAAGGAAAACAAAGCTTCTATCAAACGATTATCTTAATCAATCAAAGCTTCTATCTGTGCAAAAACAAAGAAGGAAAACAAACCTACCTTTAGAATCGAAACAGGGAGGGTTGGTGAAGAGGAGAACGAAGAAGCAACTGCAGTCTCGGTGATAGTCTTCACATTGTGAGAGCCTGAGAGTGAAACGGGGAGACAAAGATGAGCCAACGACCGGAGTTCGAGATCGAGGCCAACGGCGATGGGGAGAGAGAGAGAGAGAGTGAGAGGGAGAGTTTGTCTTCGCAGAGAGTGAGAAGAAAATGGGGGGAAGCTGAAGATTTAGGGATTTAGTTTAGCGACCGAATATTTCGGTCGCTAAAAGCGTCGCAAAACCAATAAATGATTAGCTACCGAATCATGTTCGGTCGCTAATGTACAAATATGACCGTTGAACTTGAATTCGGTCTCAGATTCGGTAGCTAAAAAGTCAACAAGTTTGACCTTAAAAATTATTGCTTTGGCGACCGTATTAGCTACCGACTTTTTGCGACCTCGAATTTCGGTAGCTAATCCCGTAGCTAAACGCCAATATTTATTAATTTTTAGAAAAACTAAAATATGGTAGCTAATACGGTCGCCATTGGCGACGCAATTATTTCGGTAGCTAATTTCGGTCGCTAAATACACATTTTCTTGTAGTGTATTTTTGTGTGGGGAAAACTTGTACCTTTATAGCAATTTAATTTGATCTTGTGGGATGATGAGATTGCACGACACGACATGACGTTACTTCACATTCCTTTTCATATATTCCTGGGAAAGATTATGACTCTAGATGAACATTTTCAATGTCGTTATTGAACTTTCCTTTCCATATATTCCTGGGAAAGATTATGACTCTAGCTAGAGAAACATTTTCTATGCAACCGAAACATGGGTTTAAGTGTACACAAGGAAACACATGATACATTTATATATTTGGAACAGTAGTAATATTCCTCCTTTTTCACCAACACACAGTTAATTCCTTACTATACAAACATGCGAGAGTGAGACGTGAGACTTGAGAGACCACTACACGGAGCACAGAACAATGCCACGAATGAATAACAGGTTGGCTGTGCAATGTAATTCATGGCTAAATGCCTAAATCTATGTCCCATTCCCTAATCCTTATGGTATGCTTTTTACTCCATTTTTAGGTTCAGTATTCAGGAACGAGAAAAAGGCTCATTTTATTCTAATATGTAAATGGCTCTTACTCCTTGTAACCCCATGATTTCAAACAGAAAGACTATATACATTAACAATAATTAAAGCTTTGTTCCTGTTAGGTAAGTTCAATTATATGGATCAAATGAGTCATTATATTCTATTATAGCCAAATCTTTCAAGAGACCATTTTAAGCTTTCTTAAGTCCTCCTTTACCTCTAATTATTAAGTTATCCTCAATTTGATCAACACTTTTAATTGGTGTATCTCTATTTGGTCTTCTTCTCACATTTCAAACCATTTTTAGCACCATGATATAAAATCTTTTCTTCGAGAGGTGCTGCTCTTACTTTCCCTTTAATACATTCATTTTTTATCTTACATTTTTTATATCCCCACCCAATGCTGCATTTGTATCTCTACCACACTTATCTTTATGTTCTTGTTGGTAAAGCATTCTAGCCTTGTGATTGAGCAGTAAAATTTTCCTTTCATATTAATATATATGTACCTCTTCTACAACAAATAATATCTTAAACTCTCATAATCCCAAATTCGAGATTTAATAACGCATACTTAATAGCGATTTCGGGAGAAAACGATTTAAAAAAATGTGTGAAAGTGTTTAATAGCGCTTCACAAAGAAAACGATATTAAAAGTTATACCTTAAAAGTTATACCTTTAATAGCGTTTTCAAATAAACATTATTTTTACCTCACGCTTTTTTTTTTTTTTTTTTTTTTATAAAAACGTGATCCACCTCTTACAGCGCTTCCTCGAAAACGTGCTATTATACTTTATACTTTTAATAACGCTTTATTAAGCTAACATTGTTAAAGGAATAACAATAATAACATTTGCTTGAGGAAACACTATCTTTCACCGGATTCAAAACTAAACACTCTAAGTGACCAATTCTCTGCACCTTATTTGAAACAGTCCATGAAGTTAATTAATAATAATATCTCTACACACAAAATGAGACATTCAACGCACAATTTTCTCAATTCATCAATTTGATTGCTTTGTAACTCAACTATTGAAAACGTTAGTTTGAATTATTTGACCAAACTCTCCTATAAGAAATTGTCTTCTCTGTTCTTATCCTTCACACTCCAAATTTTATCAAATCTTGTTCTCAATCTATCATGTTCTTCATAGAGGGAGTCCCCTTTCTTGTGTGGGCAAGATGAAAGAAATATGGCTTCATATTTTTTGTTTTGTTTTTTGAGTTGTAACATTGATTGTAATTCTCAAAAATATGTTACTGTTGTTAAGAAAGAAATATCCAATTGGCCTCAAATTCAAAGCTTTACTAATTCATTAAAATATACACTTTTGAAGCCAGATTTATATAGCTGCATTCTTTAAACTTCATAATAAAATAGTCAAAGGTGTTTTAATGATCAGGTGAAAAAATAATCAACCTAACAAAAAGTTGATAGGGCTAACTTTAACTGTGTCTCCTCTAAGAAACACCATTAAATGTGATGCAGGCAACCTTTAACAATGCTTTCTCAATGAAACGCTATTAAAGATAGGACCTTTAATAGCGCTTTCTCAATGAAACGCTATTAAAGATCGTATCTTTAATAGCGTTTTCCCATGGAAATACTATCTTTCCATTATTTTAAAAAAACAAAACAATCTTTGTGACCTGGTTTCTAAACAATTTTAGGAAATGAGTTTGTATTTAATTTGATGATGAAAAACATCTTTATCTGAAATTCACTACAATTTCTGTTAGCCAGAAAAACAATTCATTGCAAGGTCATCTTTCCTTTTATTGCGCTATATGCATACATTTCCTTAAAAAATTTAAGTTAGTCATACAATTGTTGTCGCTTATAATTGGTTCTTGACATTTTCTTAAAGGTGAATGATAAATAGTTGATATTGAGAGTTAAACTTAATTAATTAGTATAAGTACGTACTTGGTAGTGGAATTCATCACGTTAGATATTGAGGGGAGCGTGGAACACGAGAAAATGCATAGAAATAACACTTCACTGATAATTACAAAAAGGTTCTCTATACAAATAGATAGTACCTAAGGATTTCTAAGAACAACAAATAAACTGTTCAGCCCTCCCTTCCAACAGATAACTGTGAAGATGACTCCCCTTTTCTCTTCATGTTGGCCAGATATTCTAACCTTTCCTTGGCAGGAAAAGATAGCCCGACATTGGGATAAGCCTATCCGTACTCACGATTTCGTTTTGATTGAATCTCCTCTCGATCAGATTCAGATGGGGACAATGGTGAGGTAGGCTCTGGATACATAGATTCTGAAAAAGATGAAGAGTCGAGAGGAGCCGGTTCAATACCCCTGCCTATGAGGTGGGAGACATTATCGAGAGGTTTAGGCTAGATTGATGATGCTTCATGCCAGTAGGCTTCATTAGATCCAAAGATCCAAATAAAGAGCATTCTATAGGGGATGCTTCCATCATTCCCGCGAAGACGATATTTTAGATATTCCATGACTAGGAATGAAAATTTGATTTAGGAGTAGGTGAGGAGATAGACCACAGCCATTTGATAGGTGAGGAGAATATAAACCACCGTCTATTAGGGGAAGAATGAAATGGCGGCAACACTCCAATAAGAATCTAGCCTTATTAGTCAACAGTTTGGTCTTATGCTTCTTTCGACCAGCGTTGTCCCCAAACAGTCTCTGATATACCTTCTTCAGAGAAAGGTCCAGGTTTCACTTTATCCACTCTGGACTTCTGAAACTCTCCAAACCCTTTTTTGGAGCTCCCGTTATTTTAGCAACAAGAGCCTAGGTATATGGTCACTGAAATACCACCACTTATGCGCCCAGTCATGGATTCGTTAGCGTTGATATCAGCATTTGACCAGAACTCCCTGATTTCTACAACTCGGATGATTATCCACATGCTGAAGTAATCAGTCCATCCTTGAAAAGAAATCTCTTTAGTTGCGTCTTATCCATCCTTTTTAAGCTCATTAAGGTTAATTCTCCTCATTGTAATGGGATGAAGTTTGGACGCCATTTGGGTTTTGGAGAGTGAAAGGTTTCTAACTGTGGAATGGTTTCAGAGTATGGAATGGTTCTATTTATGCACACGAGCGAACGTACAAATAATGAAGAAGACAAAGATGTGCAGTCATGCAGGTAATGGAGAAGACAAGGACGTGTAGTCGTGCATTTTTAGATAGAAGTTACAACGTTGATGGAGAAGACGAAGGGATCACATGCATCTGTGCTCTATCACACAATCATTCCCGCCAAAAATAAGCTATCAAGATAAAATAACGTTTCTCCAAAGAAGCGTTGTTAAATAAGCTATCAAGATATAATAGCGTTTCTTAAACAAAACGCTATTAAAGGTATGGTCATCATAAAATAGCTGTTAAAGGTAGTGTTTCCTCTCTGTGACCACAATTAATATCTCACACTCTTTCAAACTAGTGCGCGCTCTCAGACTCTCCCTTTTTGACTCCCTTTCTCTCTCTCGCTCTCTCCCTTTCCCAGACTCTCACCACCACTACCACCACCACCGAGCAACTCACTCTCTCCATTTTCCACGTCAAATGGTAAGTCTCTACATTTGAAATACTTAGAGTTACTTCATATGGAAAGTCATTTTGATTCTTTTAGTAATTTTGTTGCAGTTAGGGTTACGTAGAATGCATCAAACTCCAAAAAACGAGGTCCAAGCATGGGCCGACCGATATAAAGAACTTAAGGAGAATAATTTGAGATAATATATAGTTTGATTATACTCTAACATGTTTAGGATGTTGATTATGTGAAATGTTGCTTAGGATTTGCTAAATCAACATTTTTCTAGTAAGAATCTTGTTATGGCTAGGTCGACCATTAGAATTTCAACACTCTTTCCTTCTTTTTATTTTCACCTAGAGCAGATTTGGCTAGGTGGACCATAGATCTATATGCTTTCCTTTACTTGTTAAAGTTAAATGCCCACACTTCAAGCATTCTGATTTAAACATGTATGTTTTGAACTACTATAACTTTGGAATTACCAGACAAATTTTTTTAATTACTCTAACTTAAAAATGTATCCTTCACTTATTATTGTCCACTGACATTTTACTTATATGTTCTAATTTTGTTGCATGTAATTTGGCAACAGCCAGCAAGTTGTTAGTGCTGAAAAGGATGCAAACTGGACTTTGTCAAATTCTGGTATATTCATTAGAGTATTTTTTTTTTTTTTTTTGCATTATTGTATCTGTATTTAAGAACCAAAGTTTGATTATGATCGATTCTGTGCTTTAAATGTTGAATGTTGTTTTTTGAATGTTGAATGTTGAATGCTGTTTTTTGATATGCTAAACGCTGTTTTTTTATATGTTGAATGTTGTTTTTTGAATCCTGAATGCAGGGGATGTGCAAAAGGCCGCAAAAGAATTTTAAAAAAAGATGGGGAAAAGACAACGTTCCTTTAAGCAAACGTTATCTTTTTTTGTGTCACTAAGATAGCGCTTCATTGGAAAAGCTCCATCTTCTTTGTGTCACTAAGATAGCACTTCTTATAGTGGGCGCTATCTTTAGTCCGACCCACACTTGTCCCTCTTCTTGGATGCACATTTTAGCGTGAACTTCTATAGCGTTTCATCAAGGAAACACTATTGTAGGTAAGTCTACGACAGCACTTCGAAATTGCTATCATTGTTTACCTCTTTTAACAGCGCCAATATATATAACTCTTGAAAGCGCTATCAAATGCCAAAAATATGCGTTATTAAATCCTGAATCTGGTGTAGTGACTTCTCCATTTCATCCACCGGCTTGAATCCTATGATTGACACTCCCTCTATATTTGTTTATACTTCATACGATAGAACCAAAAGACCTAAACTGTGTGACATGTGGTGTGGTTTGATATCCCATTTTCAACTTTGGTCCAGAGTTATGCATGTCTTACTAAACTTGTATTCTATATACTCTATTTTACTATTGCTTAAACAAAAGTCACGAGATTCTAAAGTTTCCTTCCATAGCTCTAGTTTACCATTTATCTTTTTCTCAACCTTCCTATTAGGACCACGTCATCTAGAAAAAGCATGTATTGAGACATCAGTTCTTGGATATATTGAGTAAGAACATATCCACAACCAAGATAAAAAGATAAGGGCTTAAGACTGGCCCTTGGTGTAATCCTATAGTTATAGGGAAATCCTTTGTGCCTCTATCATGTGTTTGCACATTAGTTTTGACCTCGTCATACATATCTTGTATGACCCAAATATAAGCCACTTGAACTCCATTCTTCTCCAGCTAGCGCCATGACACTTCTTTTAGCACCTTGTCATCAACATTTTCCTAGAAAATGAAAATCATATGTACTTCCCTTTGTTTCCCCCGATATGTCTCCATAAAGCCTCACAAAAGGTATATTATTTCCATAGTTGGCCTCCTAAGCATAATGCCAAATTGATTCTTTGATATACGAGTCACTTGTCTTAATGATTGTTTAATAACTCATTTCCAAAGTTCCATAGAATGGATCATGAGCTTAATCCCTCTATAATTTGCACAATTTTGTATATCTCTCTTGCTCTTATAAATAAGGACCAACATACTTGTCCTTCATTCATTTTGCATTTTCTCAGACCTCATTATCTCGTTAAACAACTATGCGAAATAGTTCACCTTTCTCTCCTAGGAACTTCTATACTTCAATAAGTATATTACTTGTCCAACTACTTTTCATTGTCCATTCTCTTTAGTATCTCTTTTATCTCAAACTCTCAAATCTTTTGTTCATACCTTAGACAACGCTTGCTTGAGGCCTCCGTTTTTGTATGAAAGCCTCTACGCATGTAAGCATGTGCAGCTCCTTTATGACATATATAAGCATGTGATATATATTGTGTGAGTGGGACTCAAATTCCTTTCTACTTAGTGCTCCTTCTTGACATTAAACTGTCATACAGTCTTTAAACTATGGTTGGGGAAACAAAGCACGTGGTCGATGTCTGAATATGTACATCCTAATCCTTAAAGTAGTTATACTGCATATTACTCACTTTGGCATTGCCATGATTGTGAATTGATGTTTTTGCTTGTGTGTCTAATTTTGTTATAGGTAAATGGCATCTCCCAGTCATGATAGTGGGGCCAAGCCCAAGAAAAATATGAGGCGTCATGGACCGACTTTTAAGAAGAATATCGTTCGCCAGAAGAGTGAAGGAGTGAGACTTGTGGTAAGATACATACTAATTAATCTAATTAATTGTTTGATTCTATAGTTTGTTATCTAAATTTATATATTTCATCAATTTTTTAGGTTTCTTGGAATGTAAAGGGTCAGCGTACTGGTAAAAATGGTAAAGAGTTGGTTAATTACATTGGAGCCTTAATGCGGCAAACGGTCCTAATTACCAGCGACAATTGGAAGTCCCCAGCTTTGGACAGTCTGAAAGATGACATGTGGCGTGATATACAGGTAAATTAATTAACATTAGTTAGTATATTTTTTCTTAATTATGTAAACATATTTATATTCTGACATTTTTTTTTCTATTGTCTTCGCAGGCTTGTTTTATTGTTGATGAGACCCGACGGGACATGATACTTAAGGAAGCTGGAAAATTACACCGTGCCTTCAAAAGTAAGTTGACGATCGACTGGCTGAGAGATGATAATGAGAATGTCAGACAAGAGCCTCCATCCAAATATGCAGAGATTATATGACCGGAGCATTTGAAAGCCTTTGTAATAAAACGCACGGAAGATGAGGAATTTCTGGTATGTACTTACTTTTGTGTAAACTATGCATTGATACTTACTTCTGTAACCATGCATTGATACTTACTTCTACGTCTATGTAGAAAATAAGCAGTGAAAATCAGCAGAGAGTGCCATCTCCTCCCTACTCTTACCTTAAAGGGAATGTAGGGTATTCCGGCATTGAGGAAAAAAAGATATGTACAATAAGTTGTTTTATTTAACGCATTTTTTGGTTTATTTCTTAGCATTGATGGATTTCAATTTGTTTGTTTAAATGTGCAATTGCGGGAGGCAGAACGGGACCCGGAAACTGAAAGCATTGAACTTCATATTTTGTGACAAGAAGCCCGCATGAATGAGCAGGGTGTGATTGCAAATCTCATCTCTTGGCAACTGGCTGAAAGAATTGTAAGTATCGCATATTAACAATTACATTTGTAATCTTCCTATATATGATATTTGTGAATAATGTGTAACGTGTTTGTGAATAATATTTGTTTTTCAGGAGACCCTATGACATCCTTGCCAGAGCCTAACCCGTTAAAGAGTACGCTGGTCGCTATAGGGGCGTGGGATTTGGTGTCTCACAGAAAGCTATTGTAGGAGCACAAAAGCGCACCAAACAAGCAGATATTAGTGAAGTGGCGGACTTGAGGAGAATGGTAGCCGATCTATATCAACAAGTTCAAGATTTGAAAAGCAGCAAACAAGACAAGACACCGGTGGAGGAGCATGAGCCTGATTTACCTACCACTACCCCACATAGTGCCAGAGATAGTTGCACTCATGTGTCATACATCCCCCTTCCCGAGGTAATAATTATTACATTGGTATCTTTATTTGTATGTATTGCATTGACAAATTAGATATTAATATTTTGTTTATCATTGGTTTAGGGCATCAATCCGTGCAACATATATTTATTAAGCCCAACTCATCGTAATGTTGGTATGAGGATAGTATATAACGTTTCGGGTGACACACATTGCACAACCGACCATTACCTCCCAGTCATGTAAAAGTTCAAGTTGAGGTTGCAGTTGACGGCGATGCACCATTGCCTGTACCACTTGAGAAGGCAGATGTGATGACAGTGCGAGAGGCAATAGGTACCTATGTGACATGCCCCATCAACCTCATAAATGTAAGTGACATGATATTGTTAATAAATTAATATGATTAATTATCATTATATACTGCTTATATTATTAAATTTGGTGGTCACTAACTAATGTATTATAATGCAAAATATATAGGTACCTAGGCCCACAAAATCCAAAGCCAAGGACAAGGACAAAGCAGTGTCAGAGCACATATCAGCTGGCAAGAATGTGGGCAAATCCCGACCTTCTGTTGACAAGGAGCAAACAAATGGGTCAATTACATCCCCAATAAACAACAGGAGCAAATCTCAGTTCTCCCAGCCTTCTAGAGCTCAACAAGTAGATTTTGTTGCCTTTCTTAGAGTCTTTATGTTAAAGATGTCTATGAATATAATTGAGGTACCATTTGAGCCGGAAATTTTGGGTTCAAAGATGACACTTCTGCTCGGTAAAGATTCTCTCAAGGAAGTTCTTCACCATGACAGATTAGGTGTTTCTGTTATTCAAATATATATGAGGTACTACATCAAACTTTAAATTATACAACGTTTTTTATTCTTTCATGTACTTAATTATTGATGTTAGTGTGTTAATCCATTAATTTGTATACATGTTTTAATTTAAGGTACTTGTATCATGAGATACTTCTTACAAAAGGACGGACTTAGAGGTTTGTGTTTTTATGCCCGTTGCGAACAACTATGTTTTCATTTGTAACTGGGCAATCTCAATATATAGTTGATCGGTTGACATTAGCAAAGCCACAGTATGAGACCCTGTTTTTGTCACCTTCCAACATAGGGTGAGTCATTTAATCCTATATATAAGAATTATCTGCTTATGAAATGTGATTTCCTACTGCTTATTTGCTAACTCAATATTTTTGCAGGGAACATTGGGTATTGCTAGCGATCAATCCCAATGAAGATACTGTGTATGATTTAGATCCCTTGCACACTGATTATAACCTTCACGACAGAATGAAGAATATATAAAAGCAATAAGTATATGCATTTATTTTTATCGTTATATATGTGAATGATTCAAAATATGTACTTTAACGAAGTTGTTTGATTTTTGCACTTAGGGCTTTACAAATTTACCGTGCCTGCAGTGGAGGAGCCAAGCTCCGATCTAAGTCCATAACTAAATGGATAACTATAGAGGTATATTTATAAATGTTCTTATGAAATTGTTTAAATTTAAAAATTAAAACTATTAATTTATTATTTTTTGTTTTAATTATAGTGCCCCCGTCAAGATAACGACATCGACTGTGGGTACTATGTTATGAAGTTTATAAAGGATATTGTCTTTCAGAACCAAATGCGAATCCCAACGGTGGTATGTAATTTTAGTTCTAGTTTATATATATAATTTAATTACTCTTCCAAAAGTACATTCGAATGTAACTTTAATTCTAACTAGATTTAATTTTCATTTCGCATTATTTTCCTGAATGTATATGTGACACATACTTTGATGATCAACTTACTGAACTCAAGGAAGAGTGGTGTCATTATGTTGTTATGAACTTTATCAATTAAAGGTATTGATCATTGTAATGTAAATTTAAGTTGTACATATTCAACAGTGTGTGCACTGTGTTGTAAATTTAAGTTGTGTATCTTGTGCAAGAGCAGCAGCAAGCTTGGATATGTGAAGTGCAGAACGTGCAGCTAGCTAGTATAGTGTATAGTGTAGTACTGGAGCTATAGTATATAGTGTAAGTGTTGCAAGCTTGTGCTTTAATTTGTACTGAGTGTAGTAGAAATTGTAAGAGCAAGCTTCTTTTTTTATACTGTTAGTACTATTAGTGTAGTAGAAATTGTAAGAGCAAGCTTAATTCTTTTTGTATATGGAAGTTTGCAACCTTACTTTTGTGTATACTGTTAGTAAGCTATAAATTGTACTTAAATGGTTATTTTGGTATATATGTACTGGTTTTACTGAGAAATTGTAGCTGGTAATTGCTATATGTGTATTGGTTTTGTTGAGTGCAGGGAGGATAATTGAGAAAGCAAGGTAAACTTTTAAAAAAAAATAAAGGCATAGACAACGCTTCCTTGAGGAGCGTTATCTAAAGTAATCAAAGACAACGCTTCCTTAATGAAGCACTGTTTAAAATTGACTTACACAACGCTTCCTTGTTTGGGGAGGCGCTATAGACAGTGCACCCCCAAAGAAAGCGTTTCCTCTAAGGCCATTTTAGATAATGCTTCTGAGACGCTACCTTTGCCTTCTAACATACCATAGCAGTTGCATGGACAGCGCCTGTAAGCGCTTTTGTAGGAAAAAAAAAAACGCTATGTAATCTTTTTTCTATATTGTAGTGGTCCTTCCCGCTTTATAATTTTTTCCCGAGAGATTTTACTAAAAATTATCTAGATCTAGCATGACTGTGATCTCTTCCCCACCTTCAAAGAAGGATTGAAATAGACCACTCAATTATTTGCTCATAGCTACCAACATGTGGTTGGTTAAAAAAGCTTGAACCCCTTAAGCAAGTGGTCAAGGGTTCGATCCCTAGCTCTTGTGTATGGAGAAAATATGGTTGAGAGAGATCAGCCCTTAAATATTGTCTAGTACCTTAGGGGATTAGTCTTCGCAATTGAGCGCACAGGATACTTGGGAAATCAAAAAAAAAAAAATCATTTGCTCATAACTAGATATGCAACAGTACAAAGACCTCCATCATAAACATCCAATAATCTTCCCGCCTTATAATTAAAACAAGTGTTAATTATTCTGAAATCAAAAGCTACCAAAAAATCTAGAATAGTTTTACCCTTCCACTAGCTAGTATTTTAAAAGCCAGACTAAACCGGGTCGGTTGAACCAGTTTGGCCACGAATTAGTAATGCCTCCAATTCAAACAAAACTAGTTCAACCATATATAGTTTAATCACAGTTTTACCATAAATTTTAACCGATTGAACCAATCGAACCATGACTTGGAAGTCTCATCTATTCAATCTTCGGCTTGATTTTAAAACATTGCATGATCTTCCCCTAGACCATACCCCATGCAAACCCTCGTACCCTAGATTTACTCAGTAAATGTCTATTTAATTAAGTACCCTCCTAGAGGAAAATTTTCTCCAAAAGATATTTTCTGAACTAAACCTTCCAAGTCCTATTCCCGATTGTTTTTACATTTACTATAATATTCTTCCGAACTTTATTATTATACCTACCCCATTTTTCTATCTAACATTGCTAGTGTACGCTTAAAACCTGAAGTATCTAACTCCTCGCCTTATCTCTACCCACTTAGTTTCTTATAGGCATGGAAAATTAATTTGTCTCTTAATCATGGTGTTAAATATTTTTATTGATTTACCTATTAGTGTGCCGATAGTTGAAGTTCCAAAATAAATCCTACTATCAAGAAGTAGCTTCCATACCCGCACCCATTTATGAATGTGTGAGAACCCTTGCTTATTTTTAGCAACGTGTGGACGTTGATGTATTGTTCTTTGCAAATTTGACATTGTACTCCAGTCATACAAAATAGGTTGCTTCCGGTAACGACCTAGCATTAATACAATGGTACCGTTGTCTATACCATCAAGATTCAACCGAGTGATTATCAAAAAAAAAAAAAAAAAGATTCAACAGGGTTAAACTTTTGACTGCCTGACACAAATTTCTTTTATCCTAGGTTGAGACTACATTGGCAGACATAAACAGAAAGACCACATATACAAATTTACTAAAACGAAATTCATCACTTTTTTCCCTGTATCCTTGTCCCTAGTCCCTCATCATTCAAGCAATTTGCTTCTAGTTGTCCCGTAATTGAGAAAGAAAAAAAAAAAAGGTTAAACTAATTATTTGGTCCTTAGACTTGACACTGATTTTTAATTTTAGTCCCTATACGTAAAATCTTTTCAAATCAGTCCCTATATATACCATTATTTTAAATTTGATCATTATCGTTTATTAATGTTATAACGTCGTTTGTTGGAGTTAAAGTATAGAGACCAAATTGAAAATGATTATCACATGTAGGGACAGAATTTAACAACAAAAAATTGAATTCAGTCTCACGAATAAGGATCAAAATATTAGTTTAATCAAAAAAAAAAAAAAAAACAAAGATTTTCTTTTAGTGGGGGTGGACTAGTGGAGCCTCCGCCTGATGTTCCAAGTGCAATTTTTGAAGGAGCACGCAAGTTCCATACATAATCGGTGTGCGATACAATGTAAGTGTGAATATGATAGCTAAAATGAGTGCATATGCCTTTACTTTATGTCTGATTACTTAATACTGGCCCTAATGATTAGGGACATACATAGTTGGACTACGTAATCTTGCTTTCCGAAAGATAATTCATTAGAATATTAGAGCTAGCTACTATAAGCTAAGGCAGGCAATCTCTGGAAGGTTTTCAGAGCTAGGCTAAAGAGTTACATTTAACAAGATTCTTCTGTTTTAGAGCTGAGTCATTGGTGTCACATTTATTGCCGTGCCAACAATACCAGCCACCACATACAATACAATTTAAAATTAGCGTAGGTTGTGTCATGCAATTCTCGGAAGGAAGAATCTAATCCGTGTCTATATGATCCAATCAGATTGTGAGAATTTAGTCAAATGTGATATTGACATGACCATTTAATTGAGGTGACGCATTCTGATTGGATATAAGATATCTAAACCCTATATTTTTCAAAGGTACCATAACAATGATCTTCTAATAAACAAAGAAAGAGGGCAGTTGTCACGGTTGAATTATCTAACAAGATAATTTAACGTTTTGAATTATTACTAAATCTTTGTAAACAATAAAATTTTCACAATCAGCAGTAACATTTGTGATAGCCATTATTACCATAGAAAGTTACGGCACTGAAGTGTATTGCTGTCTTACATTTATCAGAAGGTTTGAGTAGTTAAAATTTAGGTTATATTATTACCAGAAAAATTACATGTCTAAAGTTTTTATGAGCCATGTTAAAAATTCACATATTTATAAAAGAATGCCTTTACGTATAAACTGTTGATTTGAGTATGGTAGACAATGTCTGTCTAAAATTTTATTTTATTGCCAGGAGGTCAGTATTAAATTGGGTGATGTCCTCCATTAATTGACCCGGAGCAAGATAGATCACTTATAGAATTTCTAAGAGTGTATTTAGGTAAACAGCTTAATCAAGTCCTTATTCAATAAATTTTTTTCAAATAACCTAAAAACATCTTATTTTCATAAGCTTCTCTGACAAGCTTATGGAAATAAATTAAAAAGAACTTACTGGAAAATCATAAACTTTTTTCATGAAATATTTGCATAAGTTTATTTCCATAAACTATTCTCATAAGTCCAAATATAAGTTCTTTCAAACGCACCCTAAGTTTAATTATTTTGGATAGGAAGATGGATAAGCTAAAAATCTGCTTGACTGTAAATACAAAATTCAACCCAAACACTACCTTCAAATTGTGAGAAAGAAAATAAAAATAAAAAACGGATTTAGATTCATTCCTTTTTTTCTCTCACATTTTTTCTCGCTCTCATGTTATGCGAGAAAAAAGAGACAAGCAGATTTGCTTTTTGTGTCTTTCTCTGTCATAAAATGAGAAGAAACGTGATGAAAAAAAAAAGAGATAATCTAAATGCATACAAAACTTCGTGGGTGGGTCAAGCAGAAAATGCAATTATTCAAGTCCGTGATACCAAGGGGATATCGACGTGGAGAATGCAGACTAACACAAGTAGGAGCAACAGTACAACTTCCAAACGCTTGACTGTAAGGATGCAATTTCACGAGCTAAAAAGACCTACCAAACAAAAAAGACGACTGCACAGGACTCTCATTATTGTAGTTATGGTTTTAATTGCCGAGTTGCACTTACTTGCATTTATGACAATCATGAAAAAAAAAAACTATGATCAATGCACTTGTCAAAACTATCAAAATTATAATATTGCGATCTCAACTGGGATTGTGAAATCACAATTTAAAACCTTAAATTTAGTATATGAAAAAAAATCATTTTAAGCAACCTTATCATCTTGCGGGAAAAGTTGTTTCCACCACTAGAACCTTAGCAACCTTAACGTTGTGTAGGAAATAATAGCAACAATATGATTTGTTTTGTTTTTTTTTTTTTACTGGACAGTATGATTTGTTAAGTAAGTCACGGAAAGGAATTAGTATTTACGTGACCAGCTGGTTGTGGCATTTATATCAAGATTCACATATGGAGAGAAGGGCACAAAAGAAAACAGAATCCTTGCTTTTGTTGTAGAATAGAACCACTGGGTGGATATTACCAAAAAAAATAGAACTCAGTGGAGCACCAAATCTCCCAATTTTACTTCTCTCAGCAATGGAAAATGCATTGTGGAACCAAAGTAACAAAAGGGAAGCGGAATGTATTGACTCGACCAAGTGGGTCGAATCATCTGTATAGTTTTTACTTTTTAAGGATAAAAAAGTTCAGCATCTGAATTGTTTACTCTGTGGTGGGATTTCCAATTGTTATTTTGAGGAGTGCTACCAACACAATCTTTAACATTCTCTTTCCAACATACTCTCTCTTATTGGTTGAAATTTATGTGAGGCCCATTACTTTATGGGGGTTCCACTTGAATTTTGTAGGACTCATATATATTTTAACCAATAAGAGAGTGTGTTAAAAATAGAGTGTTAGAGAGTGTAATATTATACTATTAACAGGGTAAGAACTAAGAAGTATAACTAAGATCTACGCATCAAGGATACATATATAGATATTAGTTTTTTTCATCGTATAACAATACTTGGCTCAGGACACATCTATAACCGAACGACTTTACTAGTAAAAAAACAAACTGAAAAGGTGTGGGAGAACTGTGTTTTAAACTAGAAAAGAGCACAATAGAAACTTCCAATGGAAAGAAGAATTTGGCATGGATTGCTGCAAGAAAATATAGCATTTTGGTCAAAATTGGTGAGACCCAAAAGGTAGCTTGATCTCCACTCAACTTCTATTGCTTTCATACAGACCAAATAAATTGTCATTCAAATATAGCACCAACAGCACAATGAAATCTGGAGCAAACATTTGGTAGTCCCAAAATAGTTCAGAAAGTACCACCAATCAATTCTTGAAATTTACTTCCTCGTATACTTTTGGTGGCCCTGCAGCATTCATACATTGAAAAGCCTCTAAATGGAAAAGCGAAGTCTACTCTGTATTTACAGCCTTGAACCTAACCTTACTAATGGTATACCTAGCTCAACTTCAATAGGGCAATCAGAAAGAAGTCAACTGAAAAGCAAGGTCTGGGACATGTCTTTCCAAGACATCAGGACCTATTGTCTTTTGATATCATCGGTTTGTGTGGTTTCACAGTTCCAAGGAAGCTGCTTCAGAGCAAAACTCCCATGTCAATCTAAATTGCTCGATTCCACACAAGTACTATACCAATAATGTATCTCATGAATCAGTTCACTCTTTTACATATTTCACACAGTATATACAAATTATACGCTCAGCTGTAACAGATGGCTTCATGGGAGATGCAATGAGTTCAAGACGAAACATCTACATCATTCTCTGTTTTGAAACCCCATATCACGTGTCTTTCATGTTGGGTTTCCCTCATTAGTGTAAGAGAGAAAAAGAAGGAAAAATAAATAGTAAAATAAAATAAAAGGAAATAAGGGAGAATTTGAACAAAACAAATGGAAGAAAAAAGGAGAACTCTCCTTCATGCATGACCACCAATTAACTAGGAATGTTGGCTACAAAAGCCATTGCCTTCATTCATTTCAAAGCATCCCGTAGAAAACCAAAACTTAGAGAGTTTTGAGAGATAAGAAAACATCACTCGGAGAAAATCCTCGAGAGAAAAACCAAGAGAGTTTAGCCAACGGTGTTCGGTGAGATTATTATTGTATTTTCATAGTGGAAGATATTGTTTTTATCGTCTCATTGTGATTACACAAAGTGTGGGAAAAGTAAGATCCTAGAATAATAAATTATCCCCTGACCTTGTATCAGGTGGTTTTACTTGTTATCTCCAATATTCTAGTCTTCAAAGAAGACAACATCTTTGCTTCTAAGAATCTTTTTTTCAAAGAAAACAACATCTCTGCTTCTAATAATTTTTTTCTCGACAGGATCCCATAGCCTAACCCGATTCTTCATTTCCATATCCTATGAAGATGCATTCCTTCAACTTGGAGTCGAGTTTTGATATCTTATCTTTTGGAATATATGAACAAAGCTCAACAACCAAACACCTTCAAATGGTTGTAGGAGACATCTTTACCGATCCAAAACTTGTTTGGAACATCACCATTCAACAGAGTTGGAGGGGATAAGTTGATCAAATCAAACTGTAGTCATTACATCTTCACCCCAAAAACTCTTGGGTAACTTGACATGAGATAACATTGTTTTCATCCTTTCAACAATAGTTTTGTTCGTCATCTCAACCACTCTGTTGTGTTGAGGAGTCTTTGGAACAGATCGTTCGTATCAGATTCCATTACTCATGCAATAATGTCTGAAAGCTCCCATATATTCTCCTTCGTTGTCAGTGCGAACACACTTTAAGTTTTTATCAGTTTCTCTCTCAACACTAGCATGAAACTGTCGGAATACTACAAACACCTGATATTTTGTTTTGAGGGCATACGCCCAACCTTCTTGGAGTGGTCGTCAATAAAGGTAACAAAGTACCTTGCACCTCCATGAATATTGGTGGTCATTGGACCACAAATATCAGAATGCATCAAATCTACAACATTGAGTCTTCTATGTGGGCCCTTGTAGTGGACAGAAGATCTATGTTGCTTTTGAGCCAAGCAATGTACATGGTTTAAGAGACATATTTGTTCCTTTCAAACCTGCCAATGTATCTCTTTTGGCTAGAATTGAAAGCCCCTTCGCACTCGTATGTCTGAGTCGTTTATGTCATAGCTCGACTGAGGAGTCTTCTCCCAGAGCATTAACACACCCATTATTGACTTTGTCTTCTATCACATAAAGAGTGCTTACTTTCTTGCCTCGGGCTATCACCAAGGAATTTTGCATTAACTTCCATTTCCTACCCCCAAACACACAAGTATAGCCTTCTTCGTCTAGCAATCCTGTGCATATTAGATTGAGACATATGTCATAAACATGTCTCACATATTTCAATGTTAGGCGACAACCAGTGTTAGTATCTAGGGAACATCTCCTCTTCCCACAATCACTTAGAGATATGGCCTAAGTAGTGCTTATAAGGCTTGGGCAGTCCTCTCCTTACAAGTCAGTTTTGTGAGGTTGAGTGCTCATGCACAAAGTCAGACCCACAAGCCAAACAGTATCAGAACGGAACCAGCAGAAGACGGCGATCACGGCGGTGGAAGCGACGGAGCAAATGGAGCCCGAGAAGGCGACGCGTGGGTTATGAGTGAAGCGGCTAAAGACAGCGAGTGAGGGCGGTTCTGACGGCAGCGCTTCGGCGGTTGGACTGTCGGCAGCGTCTGAGGTGAACAATGGTGTTAATCCGATCACCGGACAACGTTAGAAAATGTGGGTCAGCGCTCACAGCGGCTGGAACCCAAAAGACAAACCAACCAGGAAAGAACAAAGCTGTGATACCAAATTGAATATGAACTGAATATTTCTTGTATTAACAATGCAATAGGAGTACACTAGATATATATATATATATATATACTTGACTATGAACTGATACCTAGAACATTAAATGTCTACGCTAAGTCCTAGGAGAATAGATATAATGAATAGAAGAATACAATGGATAGGACTCTACCGTCCACATTTATTATTTACAGTTAACATCCTCCATTATGAGCTTCCAAATGGAGTAGTTTTGAAGAGGTTAATTTCACCATCGTTGTTGATGTCGTCGAGGTTGACTCTTCCATTGTGAATGACACGAGTTAAACCGTGTAATAAGTCAAAGCTCTGGTATCACTTGTTGGGAAAGATAACAAATAAAATCGCCTAATACTAGGCCAATGGATAATTTATTATCCTAGGATCTGACTTCTTACACTTTGTGTAATCACAATGAGACAATAAAAACAATATCTTCCACTATGAAAAACAAAGGGAATACAATAATAATCTCACCAAATACCGGTGGCTAAGCACTCTTCTTGATTTTTCTTTCAAGAGGATTTTCTCTCTCACAGAAGTGATGTTTTCTTATCCCTCAAAAGTCAAAACTCTTTAAAGTTTTGGTTTTCTATGGGATAAAATGAAATGAACGAAAGCAACAGCTTTTATAGCCAACACACCTAACTAATAAAACAATACAGTTAATAAAAAAACATGCTAAAGCTTGACAGTGTAAATCTCAAAGAGTGCCATTATGTAATAAACTCCTTATAAAATGAAATTTATCAATCAAAATGAGTTGACTTATATACACTTGGAATAATAATTACAACTTATATTGACAAGACAAATAAATAAGATAATTATTCCCTAAGTGCATGAATTGGAAAATACATGAATCTAATGAATTATAATTGCTAATTCCTAAGCTATTGTGATTTACAACACTCGCCCTCAAGCTGGAGAATGTATATCCATCATTTCTAGCTTGCAAGTGAGGTTTGAAACTTATCTCTGGGAAGTCCTTTGGTCAGCACATTTGCGAATTGATTGTCTGAAGGAACATATGATGTGGCAATCAACCCATTATCAAGTTTCTCCGTAATAAAGTGTTTGTATATCTCTATATGTTTGGTACTATCATGTTGAATCGGATTATGAGCAATACTAATGGCTGACTTGTTGCCACAAAATAGCATCATTGGAACTTCATACTTAATTTTGAGGTCACCCAGGATGATCTTCATCCACAACAATTCACAGAGTCCCTGAGCCATAGCTCGGAATTCTGATTCTGCACTTGACTTTGCTAATTGCTACTACATTCTGCATCTTACTTCTCCATGTTACAAGGTTCCTTCCAAGAAACATGCAATAGCCAAATGTTGACCTCATGTCAGTATTTGAACCAGCAAAATTTGCATCAGTATAGGCCTCCATAGATAGATTTTCACCTCTTTTAAACAATAATCCTCTTCTTGGAGAAGCTTTGAGATGCTGAAAAATACAATCAACGACCTGTATGTGTCTCATTCTTTCTGCAATTTCATTTTGTTGTGGTGTTTTAACACAAGAAGACTAATGGAGACTTCCCTCCTTCTGACAGAAAGAAGTGAGGTCATGACTAAAGTACTCTCTTCCATTGTCAGACCTAAGCCTTTTGATGTTCACACCAGATTAATTTTCAATCATGTAGAAATTTTTTGGAAAAACAGTACTTACTTCAGACTTGTTTTTGAGTGAGAAAATCCAAGTAACCCGGGTACATTTGGAACAGTAGAGGGACCCCAAACATTTGTATGAATAAGATAAAAAGGAGAGGTACTTCTTTTATTGTTTATTGGGAAAGGTAGACGCTCGTGTTTAGCTAACTCACACACCTCACAATGAAGACTCTTGATATCTACCTTAGTAAACCGAGACGGAAACAAAACTTTGATGACCCCAAAAGAAGGATGACCTAATTGACAATGATAAAGAAATATGTTTTCTTTATTGGAAAGTAATGACCCCGACATGAATGAGTGAGACTGGTGGTTTTTTGTAGAGAGACCTGGTTCTTCAAGATAGTAAAGTCATTCCCTTCTCAAGTACGTCTAATCGTCTTCCCCGACTCCTTGTCCTGAAACAATCACGATGAAAAATCACACTACAGGATAAGTCTTTTGTAAGTTTCTGTATAGAGACAAGGTTTATGGATAGCTTTGGAACATGAAGGACATTTTTTAAGGTTATAGAAGGATTTATTTGGATGTCTCCAATGCTAACTACAGTTACAAGTGTACCATCTGTAGTGACGATTCTCTTATTGCTGGGACAAGGGGAATATGTGGAGAAGTGTTTGGAAGAGGGCGTCATATGGTCTGTGGCTCCTGAATCTAATATCAAAAGAGGCTAGAAGGTGTTTTTGAGACATTAATCCGAATGAAAGTGGAAGCTTACCTGAATACGGCACAATACAATTACCTGATGGTTTCTCCAGACTGCTGAAGAATGCTCTCATTCTTTCTAAGCCCTTCTAGTCGACTGGGCACCCTACTTCTTCAACCTTTGACATGGCAGAACCGAGAAAAAACAAACCCGGGTAGGGATGTATAGGAACCCAAAAGATGGAGAGATCAGATCAGGTAACCACCCCTCAAAACGGGTTTAGGAGAGGTTGGCGATTAGAACTAAGAAAGCGGGTAGCGCGTACAGTGGCTGGAGGGAGGCGTGTAACTAGACACGCCGGAAAGTGGACGAGCGTGTGGCAGCGCTTGAGGGCACGTGCAATGGATTTTGATAGTGGGCTTTCGAGATCTGGTAGGTCTCAGGGCGGCGGTTCTGCTGGTAGGCTCGCTAGTCTGAACGGTAATGGTCAACGGCGGACTGTGGCGGTTAACAGTGGACTAACAGTAGTTAATGAAGGTTCTGATGGCACAATGAAGGTACCAGTACAGGATTTTTCTAAGGATAAGGGCACAATACAGGTGCCAGGAAAAGATTTTTCTAAGAAAGGGTTGCAATGAAGGCAACCAAAAAATCAAGGTTTGCTTGCGGATGCAGAGCCCCCAAGATCGGGAGCGCTGATACCATGTAGAGAAAAGTATAAAACCGGAATTTCTGAATGTGCATGAGTGATTAGCACTCAACAGACTTGATATTTATATACACTTCATCATCAATTTACATGTTACAATTACAAGGGAAATAAATATTAGTGCCGCCCATTGTACATGAATGAATTAAACCATTGTACAAGAACCTAATGATACATGAACCGAAGCCTTAAATGTTGTAGTTTCCAACAATATATTTGAGCAAGTAAATATTAAATGGTTTTATTTTATAGAGTGTGAAATAGTGATTGTGAAACTAACTATTTTTAAAAAAATTTACAATACAGATTCATTCTAAGAAAACAAGCAAGCTTAAGCATCAAAAGCTACAAGACTTGGTTTTTGTAAAGTATAACCAAGCTGTTAAAGACCGCTTTGATAGCAAGGATTTAAATGATCCCATTCTCGTAGACAATATCGACGATTGTAATGAGTGGCTAGTAGGGGAAATGGGTGAAGATGGAAAAGTGGCTGAAGATGAGCCGACCTTTGGTGATGATAGCTTGACTTGGGGAGTTGTTGGTGATGCGGTTGGGGCTGGTGAGCCAACAAGACTTACTAGACAGCATACTAGACTCACTACAACTGTGCCTATTGAAGAGGAAGAGGAAGAAGACCATTTCTTTGAATCAAGTGGTGAACAAGAGAATGACGATGAGAAAGAACCTGGAAGTGCAGATAGTGATTCTATTTAACGAATAACTTGTAATTATTTTGATTTTGAATACTTTTAGAACTTAAATTAGTAGTTAAGTTATATTGGGATATGATTTTAGTGACAAAGACAATGAATTTTGATTATTAATTATGACTATGTCTTTAATTTTGTGTAATTTTCTATTTTTGAGTATTTATATGCGTATAATATAAATTTTGTATATTGTTTTCTAGTCTTCGCAATAGCGGTCATCCCGCTATCCGCTGTCCCGCATTTTGGGGTCAGCCGCTCCGTGCCGCTATCTGGGATTGACTACATAGGATAGTACAACCCTCCTTGATCTTTGGCAACTCAAATCGTCCTACTTGTGGCAAGATCCTGAAAGACGCAATGAGAATGGAAAAAAGTTACTACACAATTTAGATATTTGGCAAGCTTATAAATGGAAATAAGATTATGGGAAAGTTTGCGAACATGGAGCACATCCTGTAAGTGAAGGGAAGACTAGAGTTTAACTTTACCACATCCCACAACTGTGGTATGAGAGCCATTATGAGAGCCATTGGATACGATTATATGATGTTCACCGATAGAGGGTTGATAAGACGACGAATGTGGGGAATGGAAGGTCATATGATCAGTCGTACCAGAGTCAATAATCCACGAATTCTCAGTCACGGTAATAGAAGCATTATGGGATAAGGTACATGAATTCTTACTAGTCGTGGTTTGAGAACGAATGCCAAAAGGCTTACTAAGAGAATCAAAGGGTGCCCGTAGGCGCATCAACTCGTCTTTCTTATGAGTCACAAAGGCATTGGGATGTAAGACTGTTGATAGCTCGTCTGACATGATCACGGCAATACAGTGATCAAGATAGGAATTGCTAGGTTAGAGTATGTAGGGAGGTCCACCATCAAGATAGTGACCAAAGCTTTTGACAGGTGAAACAGGTCTAAGAAGGGCTGAAGAGCAGAATGGGACCAGCGCAGCGTGGAGCGGTGTCCAAAAAGGCAGTGTGTGGAGCTCACGCGCTAGTAGGGGTAGGTGCGTGTGGAGGCGCGTGTGGCGGTTTCCAGTGACGACGCTGTAGGGCTGGTCGGTTGGAGCTTTCTAAGGCTGTCTAAGATCGGTTGTTGGTGTTATCGTGGTCGGAGATAGTGGGCACACAATGAAGGTGTTTCGGGAAAGAAAAAAATGGTGTCCTGCAATAAAGGCAAGGACCAATAGAGAGTGTACATTACAATAATGTAAATTACACTTTTAAGGCATCCAAGAAAATCTGTTAATTACTTGAGTTGAAAAATGTACTGCAAACTTTTGAGCCTGCGTATATAGCACAAGAACTATGTCTTGAATATACAAATGTTACTAATAATAGCAATATACTCTCCTAAAAGGTCAAGACTTCATATAAGACATGAATTTCAGCATGTTCTGTAAGTTTAGGGTAGCAAACGGTTATATTAAAGGGAACAACCTGGGACCAACATCTATCAAGATGTCACATTTATGGATACAGAGCTCTAAAGCATTGCAAAAATGGAGCTAAAAATAGCATATCAATGGCATCTATCTCTCTTATCTCATAGCTGATAAAATCTTGGTCCTATAACAGCTAACAATGTAGCTTCGGAGCTCATGTCAATTACCAAACAGTACTAAAGAAAAGTAATAACTACAGAAACTAGAGGCAAATCAAATGTAGATAGAAGCTTACTTGGCTCACAGAATTTCTATAGATTGTCTCTCAGTGAGTTCGAAGGCGATTGAGGAGTTTTTTAATCAATATCCGCTATTCTGCATAAAATGTGACTATCTCAGGAATTCAGCAATATGTGAGATGACGACAGGAGAAATGGAGATTGGAAGTTAGTATTCCTCCTATCAAGCACAAATCTCATAAAAAAGAGCTTCGATGAACTTTAGATATGATAACTGATTCTCAACTTCTTCATGAAGAAAATAGTACCCAGGAAAAAGGTTGCTCATAACAGCCAGCATACTGTTCTAACACATTCTCTAAGTTGTCAATTAAAATAAATGGCATCATTGAGGGGTAACATAGAAGATCTTATCATTTACGGGACACTACCCCCCACCCCCACCCAAAGGTGATTGGAATATGAATACTATCTCTCGAAAAAATAGCAAAATATACACAAGTCCAGTAGGTTATTGAAAAACAATCCATTTTTGCACATGCTTTTG
The DNA here is from genome assembly GCA_039655645.1 of Ammopiptanthus mongolicus. NCBI lineage: Eukaryota > Viridiplantae > Streptophyta > Magnoliopsida > Fabales > Fabaceae > Ammopiptanthus > Ammopiptanthus mongolicus. The sequence goes on from CM077345.1 coordinate 79,618,848, forward strand.
TAGTCATATAAATTAATCAGATAAGGAAATAGAACACTGAGTATTCAGATGTGCTTATGCATGGACTCCTTCATTTGCTTTCTTTTTGAGGTACAGAAATATCATTTTCAGAATAGTTATTAGAAAGAATAGAAAGTTCAGAAGAAAAGAAAGGATGTACAATAGCATGCCAGTTCGAACATCCCCCCACCCCAAATTTTTGTGGCATGCCTTGACTTTGGAATTGGAGAACCCTCCCCTGCCCCTTAACTTCTATTTTAAAAGAAAAAAGAGTGACTATATTAACTACAAACTTCATGCAAGGCAGAGTGCCGTTTGGATTTTGGAGCATCAATTATTAAACTGAAGATTGAAACCTTTCAGGTTATCCATAAAACATAAATTATCTATATTTTCAAAGATCGAATGAAGCCATCTACAAGAACCTGGTACAGAGACAAAACCCACTGTGTTTCCAGTTTCGTGATTGCTGTTTCAAAATCCATTTCTCTAATTCCAGTTGCTTCTATAAGGACAAATCACTTTAAAGTCTCACAGATAGGAGTTAGAGTTCAGATTCTTTGAAAAAAAGTGAATATCTGAAAATAGCAAGAGAAAATAATTAGGCACCACTGGAGTTTAGCCACTGAAAGCAGAAATGTAGTTGAACTTCATTTTCAAATAGTTTTATGCGTAGAGGCATGATTTTGAAAAGAAAAGAAATATGCATTCATGTGTCATTCATGTGATTTAAAGACATTAAAATGTCACATTTAGGTGACTTAAAAGACATTAGACCAAATGCTGAGCTAAGAACCAAAATGAGATCAGTAATTAATCATCATTTAACAAATGCAACTCAGATATGAGGTTACACTATTGATTAATGTGTAGGTTATATTTGAATCAGTTATGAACTCCGTCATTACAAACATTCCCAATCAATTCAGCCAAACAAACTAAAATGCAAACATAGACTTAAGGTGGCTGTTGAGATCTCACATCGACTAAAGATATGGCCAAATAGTTCTTATAAGGATTGGGCAATCCTCACCTCTTGTTGGACCCAAAAGCTCAAATTCTAAAATGGTATTAAAGCCTATCCTAAATCTGTTACTGGGCCAGTTATTCCACCCGCATTTGTCCACGCTCGAGATGTCCAGTTTTGGATGTGAGGGGGGGTGTTGAGATCCCACATCGACTAGAGATATGGCCAAAGTAGTCCTTATAAAGCTTAGACAATCCTTACCTCTTGACCTAGCTTTTGGGGTTGAGTTAGACCTAAAAGCCCAAATTCTAAGTGTGACATTCTCCCCCATTATGTGATTTTATAGATTAAAGTTCACTACTCTCCGTTGCAAGATAATTTTCCAGGGTCCAGACCAATGTTGTGCATCGAATAAGTCAAACAATGTCCGAGAAGCAAAAATATACATAATTATGTTTCACATTATAATACCTTTCTGAGATGCCTCTCTACATCTGACAGCAGTTATAGTCTATCAATTTTGCAGCATCTATCTAAATTTTAGGAATTAGCAAAAACTGCCTTCAATCCAGCTTTGTCCGGGCAGTTTTCTCAGACCTTTTATTTTATCTCTCAACTTCTTCACATCATCCCACCTCCCATTACTAGCATATATATTAGAAAGCATGACCCTGTAAGCATCATCGTCGGGATTACTTTCAAAAAGCTGCTGAGCTACAGTTTCTGCCAGCTCAGAATTTCTAGAAGAATTACAGCATGATAATAAGGCTCCCAGGATGGCCTTGTCTACTGGTTCTGGTAAGGACTGAGTGAGACTGTAGGCCTCTTCTAACTCCCCAGCACTGCCAAGAAGCTTCACCATGTAAACATAGTGCTCAGGCCTAGGTTTGATGTCAAATTCATCTTTCATTCTCCGAAAAATCTCCCGGCCATCTTTGACGAGGCCAGCATGACAACAAGCACAAAGGAGGGCGGAAAATGTGGCCTCATCAGGTAATAATCCTTTCTCTAGCATCTTATCAAACATCATGAAAGCCTCGGAAGCACATCCATGCAAGCCGAGACCTGAAATGACTGAATTATAAGAAATTATATTTCGTTCTGGCATTATCCTGAAAACACAAATTCCCAAGTGCAAGAAACCACACTTTGAATACATATCTACAAGAGCAGAGGAGACTTTGACATCTGATTCCAATCCATGCCGAAGAACATAACCATGTATCTCACACCCAGGTCCTAGATACGCTGTCTGAGCTATAGAAGCCAATACACTAGCAATCAAAACAGAATCTGCCTTCTTGTGTTCCATATTTAATCTCCTGAAAAAGAGAAGTGCCTTCTCATACTCCCCAGACTGAGAATACCCAGCTATAAGAGCTGACCATGTGACCAAATCAGGTTGGAAAATACTGCAAAAGACTCTATATGCTGAAACCATGCACTTACATCTCGAATACATACTCACCAGTAAACTACCAACATGAGAATCAGAATCAAGCCCAAATTTCAGACTTAAACCATGTAATCCTTGACCAATACTCAACAAGCTAGAATCATCAATACCCACAAGCAACCCGGCCAGTGTATATTCATCTGGCTTCTTCCCAACATGTCTCATTGAATTAAACATTTCCATACCTCCATCCCAGTCACCAGAGCACCCATAACCAGAAATCAGTGAATTCCACAAAACCAAATCCGGTTCTGCGATCCCATCGAACACTTTACACGCTTCATCAACAAAGCCGAGTTTTGAATATGCTGTCACAAGTGCACTGCAACAAATATGGTCAAGTCCTAACCCAGAAGCTACAGACCCTCCATGAACAAGTCTTAGCATACCAAAATCAAAGTTGTCAGAGCACGCACGTATAACACAAGCATAAGTGTAATTGTCAGGAGTTATGTCAGCTCCAAGCATGGCTCTAAATAGAGAGATTGCATTGCGAAATCTTTGGGACCTGGCGAAAGCTCGAATCATGGAATTCCATAGGTAGACACTTCGAGTCGGAGTTTTGTCGAACACTTGGTAGGCAGAGTTAATGTCATTGTTAGCTGCATATAGCCTTAGAATTTTCGTTGCATAAAAAGGGTCTTGTGAGAGATGTGACTTGAAAAGCAAAGCATGTAACTGCTTGGCCCTCAGCAGGGACTTGCAAACGTTGCTGAGTTCGGACTGGAGCCAATGAAATTGAATCAACATTAAGATAACAATATAAACTTACTGTACTGTGTGGACAGTGTGATAGAAACAGCGACACTCGTAAGCATGGCAAGCATTGTTTTAACTTGCCGCTGCGGTTGTAGTACAGTTGTGAAAAATATATAGCCAATGCGACCGCAATTGTGGGTTGAGGAAAATACCAAACTACAATATTACGATTGTACTCTGCAAGTTAAAACCCTGCTCGTAAGAAAGTAATAATCATAATCAGTTCAATGAGTTCAGGAACAATATGATTTATTCTGTTCAGTGGGGCTTTCTCCTATTTGCAAGGCTCTGGGTGTCTTTTCCATCGCATTCGTTCTCAGCCTTTTTGCCTTTACCTCTGAAGTTATTTTATGCAAATGCTTGTCACATCAAACATTGAGTAAATCTCCTATTCAGTACCTGCATTTATAAAGACGTATTAACTTTGTCTCTGACATTTTCGAAATTTTAAAAGCATTTTTACAGTTTTTTATAAATTTTTGTAAACGAACCGTGTTATTCCTATGATTTTTTTCTTTCTCTTTGTTTTTTGAGATTTATACCGAAAGTTGGTTAGGAAAAATTCATCTAAAATAAACTAATCCAATTATTCATCTAATATAAATCGTATCGTAATTTTTACTCACTAATAGAAATCCAGCTCATTATTGAACGTGTGTAGGAGGGTAACATGGTTGCTCATTGTTAGGCTTCTCAAGGTTATGGAAATCCCAATGTAGTTTGGATTGAATATTGGCCAACTAAGCCGAAAGCCTGGCACTATTGGATGTTCTTGCTTCTTCAGTTTCTTATTGATATTTAAATCTTTCCTTTAAAAAAAACTAGAAGCACTTACAATCGACTTCTTTTACTTTTGAGTTATATCCTAGGAACAATATTTTTGAATATTAATACCATATTTTTATATTTTATCATAGTTTTTTATATATATTTTTCTCATCCCATTACATCAAAAGACAAAAAAATGAAACATCATACGATGTCCCATACAACATCAACATTACAAATGTACAAATAAACTTTTCCTTTTCCTTTGATAACACCACGAGCTGTAAAACTAATATAGCACAGGCTTTAGTTTGGCCACAAGTTGCTTCAAAATTAACCAATCTTTTAAGTAGTTACGCCAATGTTGGTCAAACACTCAAGTAGTTGGGCAGATGTTGAGTTGGATAACAATGAAATCAGAAACAAAGATTATCACAACTTACATTGATTTGCCCAAGACAGAGACAAGAAAGTGAAACTGTACATAGAAAAGGGTGTATACAGAAATCTTGCAGTCATGAATTAGCGACGGCTAAGAATTGGAGTATGTAAAATTATGGCTGAAAATTTTTGAACCACCAATTTAAATAGTGTTGAAAAGGTTGGTATAACTATCACTTCTCGAGAAGAAATAGGCAAAGAGTATACAAATTACAGAGCAGCGAAGAGAATGAGTTACCAGAGTTAAGAGAGTTGATTGCGTCAACAGAATGAGTTTTTTTTTTTTTTTACTTAGGTCAGTCCTCCTTTCGTTTGTTTTTTTCATGTTCCTTCTCTTTTATACAGAACGTAGAAACAACAAAATACCCTCTAAAACTTAGGCACATATATAAGTTTTGGAGGCGAGGGTAGATGAGAAAACCCTCGTTTGCCTCCATTTTCACTCATGTGGCCATAGCAGGAACCAATTCTACATGATATAATTGGAGTGGTTTTCTATAAACCTGCCAAGCTGTCGCTGTCGCTATCGCCATGACGCTCATGGCACCATCTGCCATGCAATTTGGCAATGCTGCTTCCAACATTAAACAGCAAAAGATTCAAACTCCAAAATGTACATCTATCATGAAGAGAGAAAATAAGTAATGAACTCCCCGCTTACATGCTAATCTATAACTTGTTCTGTTCTATCAGTACTAAGATGACGGATCCACTTGTGGCCTATCTTCTTCCATCTCATCTGAAACACACCTGCTGCGTAGAGGATATATTTCTTAGCTTTTAACAAAAGGAACCAAATGGTAGTCAAATTCATTTGCAGATATGATCATATGATCTACTCAACAACATTTAATCTTAATATCAAATAAACAATGAACTTAAAATTAGGGGTTAAATGCACTTTGCCACCCTAATTTTCTAGTTGCAATTTCCATTCTGAATTATGTAATTAAGCATATCACACCTTCATTTTCTGTTGCAATATTACCCCCCCCCCCCATTTATTTAACAGCAATAATTGTCAAAAGTACCCTTCTGCCTTCTATTTCTCCCTCCGTGTTGCAGCACTATCTTTCCAGAACTTCGTGCGGCTTGGAACCCTTTCTTATAATCTTAAATTAACCTCATACACAACACAACTCATAGCAATAAAAGAATTTGATTTAGATTTTATTTTATCTTGCTTATTTTGTCTATTCTATAACTTTTCAAACCCGTTCAACCTCAGAAGTTTTTAATCTATGTGAACCTAGGAGATGTCCAAGTTTGCATTTTAATAACCAAGCATAGCTTATTCTAAAGAGCACAGTACTTTTTCACTACAAATTACAAACAATATCTCATTTATTCACGTACTTAATCTTAATATTAGAAAACAGTGGGAATTATAAGTTTAAAATGACACTACGTGTTGTTTATTTATCCCACTTTAGAAAATTCAATAAACAACATCTAATTTTTCACACATTTATCTCATTTGTTATGCAGGAAGCTTATGGATTAAAATGCAAACTAGGGCATCTTCTAGGTTCACACAGATTCAAAAGGTTGAAGGGTTTTGAAAAGTCATAGATTCTAAATCAAATTCTTTTATTGCTAAGAGATCTATGTTGTATGAGGCTAATTTAAGATTATAAACAAGCATTGAGAGCCCCAAGAAGATCTAGAAAGATAGTCTAGCAAAAGATTTTTCGCAATTTATGTTAATAATTTTTACATAAATTTAATTTTAAAGTAAAACATAAAATTGCAAAAAAAATATATTAAATGAGGGTGTAATATGCTTAATAACATATATTAGGGTAGAAAGTGCAGCTGGACTAATAAATTGGGGTGGTGAAGTTCATTTATTTAACAGTAAAATATAACAGTGATAGTCCCCAATATATATGAACAGAATTGAACTTTTACATTAAATGTTTAAGGTCAAACCTCCACCTCTATTAAATTGTCTATGTATATATATATAAAACTATAACCAGGCCCATGGCCTTAGCCCATACAAGCCTAACCCAACTACTAAATTAACCCTCAAACTGATGGTGCAAAAACATTAACTATTCGGCTTTAAAACAAAATATAACATTTACCTCGTATGGGTGGTTAAGTTTGAGCATTTTGAACTAGCCTTCTCATCTTCATCGTGATCAGATTCAAAATCTTCACAATTCCATATGCGACGCTTTGGTCTTCGTTCCATATCCTCTTCTTCCTGGATCCATTTGAATAAAATCAAACAAAAAGAAAATGGCAGATTGACAATATCTGCAACTAGTTTATGAAAGTCCCAACCTCTTCAGGAAATTGTATGGTAGATGGTGTAGTCTGAAAAGGTACGCTAGGTGCATGGGGAAGTCCGGAAAGCTGTTCTAGTAGTGTGTTCCTAAAAAACCAATTAAAACAATCCATTTAAATCATGGTTTACTCATTGCAAATCCTAGCAATTATTGATAGAAGCAAAAGTAACAAGCGATGACTTGAGAAATAACAGAAAACCCCTCATTAAAACATTCAGCAATTACCACATATCAGGCTCCACGGTACACATATTAGAATAGCAATACTTTTTTTTAGTTGGGATCTTTAGGGAGTTAGCATTTACTAGCCCAGGACGAAGAGTCAGTTTACCACCTGAGCTATTGCTAAAGTGGTAATGAACCACCTTTATATCTAACATGATTTGCATATATATTGTAATGTGACGTTGGAAAGCTCCAACGCTGACTCTGGTGGTTGGGGTGAATGGACATTTGAGCATAGATCATAATCTAAAGCTGTGGTAAGTTGTAACCACTTCCCAGTTTAACCCACTCCCCAACACACATACCCACACAAAAAGACTTATATGGGTACGATATACATGAGAAAATGGAAGCTTTAATTCTGCCAATATTAATCCCTGGCTTCTGGCACATAGTGAGACAACTTGACATGGTTGCTTCAGATATTTGAAGTGTAGAACAATACAATATGTCTTCACAACCAACACAAACACAACAAAGGTGTTGAAGTTAATGCAAATTTCTAGATTAGTATATAACAATCTTGTAGTTGCAAAAGTCTGTAGTTTTCTAGAATTATTATAATATAGAATGAATTATATAGATATGTCTGGAAAGATCTAACCACCTAACAGAGGTGGTGAAGAAAGGCTACAAATAGCCTTGTCCATTACATTATAAAGGGGCAGCTGCAGCAAAAATAGCAGCAATAGCTGCCTAAAAGAACTCAATGTAATACTGCTTATAATGAATAAAACTATACTATGTCAACTATTTTACTCCTCTATCTAGCCTCTTATGTCCTCCTCCTAAAATTCCAACAAGTGGTATCAGAGCTACATTCGGTCATATACTAGGCGTAACTCAAAAGTCTTCCATCTATCTACTACAACCATTGGATCACCATGACGGACATGGTTGATTCTATCCAACTAATGTTGCAAATCAGTGGCCTCTAAGACTCTAGTTCACACGAAGAGCACAAGCCCAGGCAATAACTAAATATGGGAGACTTGTGGCCTCTAAGGCTCGGCTGGAGTACAAGCCCAAGAGGAGTCCCTGTCAAAAGTCTTCAACAAGACCGGGAAGGAGATTCATATACAACTACAAGAGCAAGAAGGGTTCCTGTCAAGTCCTTAACGGGCCGACAAGGAGACTCACAACTACAACAAAAGGTGGAAGCACAATTTTTGGAGCTCAACAAAGCACCACTAGGCGTCAATGCAAGAGGAGGCAATTTGCGAAAAGAGTTGTAAAAATTTGCATTAAGGAGGAGTGTTGAAGTTAATGCAAATTTCTAGATTAGTCTATAACAATCTTGTAGTTGTATAAGTGGCAGTTTTCTAGAATTATTATAATATAGAATGAATTATATAGATATGTCTAGAAAGATCTAACCGCCTAATAGAGGTGGTTAAGAAAGGCTATAAATAGCCTTGTCCATTGCATTATGAATTTATGGAGGGGCAGCTGCAGCAAAAATAGCAGCAATAGCTTCCTAAAAGAACTCCATGTAATACTAATCCTTATAATGAATAAAACTATACTATGTCAACTATTTTACTCTTCTATCTAGCCTCTTATGTCCTCCTCCTAAAATTCCAACATCTTCCAGGTTTAAACTATAGCTTGTTTGTGTCTATGCAACTATTCACAAGATTCTGAAAAGTGAAAACATCATATTGACAGGATATGACTTAGCTGCAGAAAAATGTAATGCATCTCAGTGATTAGACTATAATTATTTATGACCAATACGTTTTCAATAATTATGATTAAAAAAAGATGAAATCAGAATCTTCGATTGTAATTCAACCAAAAAGCAACTAATATTGAAATTAATCACCTAATTTTTTCCATATCCTTGGGTATGTTTAGGTTCTCCATCTTGTATGGTTCGACATGAAGAGTATAGTCTGGTCCAAAATACTCATAGTATTCATTGTAAGGCAACTTATTATCAGGCTCCACTCCTACTGCCACTGCTGTCTAAAACAAAGAAAGAACAAAATCGTAATCAAGAAGTAACATTAGACCATCACCAAAATGATTATTCATAATCCTGCTCAAGTAGAGAAAGGAAGGGACCTCATAACACCAACAACGAGCAACATTCCGAACTGTATATCCTCCCCCACCCAAGACCATTAGAGGAACATTGAAAGATCTAAGGAAACGAAGGCAATCTGCATGACCCTTCACAGACAAGTTGAAGCAACCCAACCTGTCACCAGATAATGAATCAGCTCCGCATTGAAGAACAACTGCATCAGGTTGATAAACCTCCATGACTTTTTGAATGATGGGACGAAAAAGACTACGGAAATTCTCATCATCCATTCCATCATTTAGTGGAACATTTAGAGCATAATCCTTTCCGGGGCCCAACCCAGTGTCTTTAATATGTCCAGTGCCTGGGAAAAAATCCCCAAACTTATGAAAAGACACTGTCATCACTCTATCAGTAGTATAAAATGCCTCCTCAACGCCATCTCCATGGTGAACATCAATATCAACATACAGCACACGCTGGCCAGTGACATAGAACAGATAGTGCGAACAATATATTCAGGAAATGAAGAAAAGACATAAGATAAAAATAGCAAAACATATTACAAGAAACAGAGAAACATTTTTGTATAAGTAAAGCATAATTTTTGTTTTCACATGCAGAAGAATATTATAAAATGAATTTATACTTTCAAAGAATTTGAAACAAAAAAATAGGCCAGGAGTAATCAAGTCATAACTCTAAACAAGTCATAACAAAAATCACACACTAAACAAGCATGAAACTATAACTACCAATATGGTAGGTCACCATTAGAGTTTTGTTCATTCCGCATATTTGAATTAAAAAAGAATTTTGTGTGCAACCAAAATCGGAAAGGGAATGGTCACCCACTTAGAATGGGATTTTATTCATTTCCATATTGTTCGTATGCTTGCCATATGAATGAAATCAAACATTAAAATAAAATCATGACCATGACAGAAGAGCAAACTAGTTGCCTCTTAGGGCATCCAATGCGATTTTGGGCACCTACACACACTTGCCACGAGTGGGAAAAATACTATGAAAAGTAGAAAACAAAACGAAACTCGAAGCAAAGGTGATTTCAAGATAAAATGAAGACTGAAAAGAAATAGTTAATTCCCAATTCCCACGTAGCTAAATAGAGTTCGACTACAATGGCAAAGAGGTCTTAACTCCTAATAGCAATTAAAAACACAAATCCATTGCCACATATTACAAAAAGAAAAAAAAGTTACAATTTTTACTACCAATTGGAACAGAAAGAAAAGCAAAGAAGACACCCTCAAATCAGTCCCGGAAAGAATATGTTGTTGCCAAATAGATTCTTAAAAGTTTGTTGTCACCAATTAAGTCCTCTAAAATTAAAAATAGTGTTAATTTGAATGACTTAATTGGTGACTTAAGTCCTTAAACCAGCGTTAGTGACCTTTTAATTCTTTTAGGCTTGGCTGGTTCAAAGGAATGAAGGGGAGGAATTTTAAAACTAATTTACTTTATATATTTGTAATCTTTATATAAGGTTATAAGTAAGGATATTTTAGTCGATGTATTCAAAATATTTTAAACTCCTGTGAGGACCTTCATTTTCCTCCAAGATGCTGAACCAAATAAGAAAGATTTATAAAAATGTTTCCACTCCCCTCCCCAACATTGGAACCGGATCATCTGCAGTTCCTTTTTGAACTGCATGTGGTGCAGTTCCTAATCTAATGGTTGAAACTTTTTGTGTTATATTTAAATTTTTTTTTTTTGTTACAAAATAAAATATTTTAAAAGATTTAGATTGCATACAGTTTTGTGATAACTGTAGAAGATCTCAATCCCCCTACGTTCCCTCCAAAATATTGAACCAAATAAAAAAGATTTATAAAAATCCCTCCCCTCCCCTCCCCTCCATTTTCCCCAAACCAAACACTATCTTAATTTTCTGATAAAAAAATTTCAACCACCTATCCAGCGACACTATAATTTTCTGAGGACTGAAGGGAGGATAGGGTTTTACAGCGAAACCTATGGTAAGAGTACAATAAATTAAACATCACATATATGCAGCAACAAATACCCCGAGAGAGAGAAAAAAGAAAATGTCGAGAATACCCTGTGAACTTTGAGTAGCTCAAGAATACCGAGAACAATGTCATTGATGTAACAAAATCCAGAGGCTTCAGCCTTCTTCGCGTGGTGCAAGCCGCCAGCCCAATTAATTGCGATATCGGCGTCGTTGTAGTTGAGTTTAACGGCGGCGCCGATGGATCCCCCGGCGGAGGCCCGGCAGAAGTCGAAGATGCCGTCAAAAACAGGGCAATCCTCGCCGACATTGAAGCGCTTGAGCTGGCGGTAGTGAGAGTGGGTGTTCTCGGAGAGGATCTCGGGGGATACGGAGGCAAGGAATTCGACATAGTCGTCGGAGTGGAATCGGCTGATGTCGGCGGCGGCGGCGGGGAAGGGACGGTTGATCTGCATGCGGCGGTGGAGGGAGTAGTGGATGATGAGACTGTGGGCCATGCGGATCCTGTGGGGCTTCATAGGATGGCCTTGGCCATAGTAATAATCGCCTATTGTGGGTTCGTAGAAGTAGGTTACCCTGCGCTGCTTTGCGTCTGTGCATGACGAAGGTAGCGAAGCACCACCGTAGTCTGTCGAGTCTTCATTTTCTCCACTAATAATACCCATTCAGTATGGTTGAATACAAATCCAATAGGGAAAATTCCCTAATCTTTTTTTTTCTCCTTCTCTTCCTCTATTCTTCTTTTTGCTCCACTATAAAAGACTTGGGTAGAATGGATAACAAATGGGACGGTAGGTGATTAATCATGAGTTTATATATAGATAGCATTTGGTATATGTGTATAATGCAATAGAAAGGAGGATCCACTAAAAAAGCCCGTATGAGTAGATAGTTGAATTCCTTAAACATAATATCATGAGTCTGATTCATGTTATGTATATGAAAAAAATTTTATTGGGAGAAGTAAAACTCACTTTGATTTTTACGTATCGAAAAGAATTAGTTTCCGACTATCGGTTGAAGATACTTATGCACAAAAAAAGAGGAACTTCATGGCACAGGCTTAGTTTGAGTTGAACTAGGACAGCCCCTCCTCGGAGGTCCTATTTAGTAACCCAAACTCAACTTCTTAACGTTACAGCCCCGTAATGCAGGGTTCGGCCAACAGCCCTCTAGGCTCAACTCATGGGTACGACATATTCCCTCGCCTGCATGCTAGGTCAGAATATTCGTCCGTCAACAACTCAACTTACAGCAACAACATATCCTCCCGCCCGCAGGCCAGGTCGAGACATTCACCCGTTATCAACTCAACTGATGGGTACGATCATCTCCCTTCAGGCAAGATTGATCGCCCGTACTCCAACACAGTGATAAACAACAACGATGCAACATGAACCTCACCGACTCATTTTGGGATCAGCAACTTAGTGTCTCACCCGTAACTTGTACACAACTACGACCAACTTTCTCAGGTATAATAGGGTGTCAACTTTATATCTCAACATAAATATATCAACAGGATCTCTAGGTTGAGCACTACAACATATATATATCCTCGAAATCCTCACCACATATTCATCTCCCAATTTATCAGGAATTACTGCCTATCTTTACTCATACAACAATGATCACAGGTATCACATCATAAGTAACTATAATCATATTCGATAATCATCTTCATCATATCTACTCGTAGGCATATATTCAAGTAATCCTACGCATGTTACTAGGCACACATACATATCAAGGTGTATCATATTAAGCAAACCGACACACAAGCATACAACCTCGACATATCATAAAATCAACCTATCGACGATAAACCTACAATGCCTAAAACTACATTGGTACCACCAACATATAGTCATCAATGTGAATTAGGTGTTGTCGGTTACTCGATCACTAATAGGGTTTAGGTCGCCCTACGCATATCAATATATATTATTTTATTCTTGCCTCCCCGACGATATTGTGGTTCTTTCTCCCACCTGAACAATTTCCTATGCGCTTTCCCTTGCAACACTGACTGCAGCTCCGCAACCGGCAACCGTACACGCTTAGAACAATCAAACACAATCTGATCCTTCACAACAAATCACAACCAGAAATTAATAAAATCCAGCAAAACTCATCTAGTTCATGTGGACTATGGTTTGGCCTTCACTAATTAATTAGCCTAAGGATGTCAAAATTTTACTAACTCTTGGATCAATGATCCTTAGGTATGATAAAGACATAATCAATAATCATTTGTCAAAGATTTGAATCAAAGCCCATCCAACAAACTAGGTCAAGGTTCGGCCATCCATGGGGAAAATAGGGAGGAAATTTCTTTTGGGTTCATGTTTCTAGATGATCAATATATACATCGTCGTGAGTTCATAGAAATTGGTTTTATGATCATAGGATTTTTCTATGATTTTCTAGAGATTTTTGAATATAAGACCCTAGAATTGAAACATGTTGATCATGGCCTGGAATCAAGAAAATGAATGAAGAACATAGAGTTTATTGATCAAGGAGAGTAAGGTATACCTCTTGGATGATGAAAATTTGCAAGAAATCAAGCACTTCCTTCACAATTTTTGCCTAAGGTTCACTTGAGAAACATGAGAAATTTTGAGAAGTTTGATGAAGGTGTGAAAAAAATGAGTGAATGGCCTTGATGGGGGGGGGGGGTTGCAAGAGAAAGAATGGACAATGGGGTCCAAGTTCTGTTCATTTTAGGGACAAAAGAGTAAATCACTTAGGGACAAAATCTAACGCCATGAATATCTTAGATATTTTTAGAACGTAATGATGACCGGTGGTGAGTCATATGGCAAAAATGTGTTTTCATTAATTCCTACGGACAAAATGGTCTTTTAGTGCCAAAAATATCTTTAGATATTTTTAGAATTCCATAAATATCTTAGATATTTTTTTGAAAATACTGATGACTTGTGGTGAGTCATGGTGGTGACTCACCCTCTGACTCACCGCACTTAGGTGACCTGTGTCCCTCATCCGGTGTCCGATTTTGTCTCTGCACGTCCGTTCTCGACTCCGTCGATTTCCCGATTTAGGTTTTATGCTCGAATAAAGTATAATAACTTATTTATTTTGAAAATTTTCAAAATAACCAATATCGTTGGAAACGAGATATAAAATCTAACCATTTCGCTCACGAGTCAAAATTAGGTTTTCTGATCAGTAAAATCTTACTGTCAGTGAAAATACAAACCGGGTTCCGTCTGAATTTTCAACCCAAAATTTAACCATAACTTTCTATGATAATGTAGAGTATAAATATGATCTTGGTTTATTCAAAATCATTTTCTAAATCTCGGATAAAATATAAACTTATTTATATAAATTACTGATCTTAAAAAGCAGTAAAAATCGGGGTGTTACATTATTACCCCCCTTAAAAAGAATTTCGTCCTCGAAATTCGATGTACCTTTTAGAATAGACTCAGATACTGTCGTTGCATGTCCTATTATCTTTCCCAGGTAGCATCTTCTGTCACTTCATCCCATATGACTTTAGCCAACGGAATGTTTTTACCTCAGAGTTCCCTAACCTTTTATCCTCGATCCTTACAGGTAAAGCCTCATACACAAGGTTCTCTCTCAATTGTATTGACTTTGGTTTTTAGATGTGTGATGGATCAGGGTAGTATTTTCTCAACTGAGAAACATGAAAGACATCATAAAGATTGGATAGGTTTCGTGGTAAAGCAACATGATAGGCTGCAGGACCAATTCGACGAAGGATTTGAAATGGTCCAATGATTCTAGGAGTAAGCTTTCAAGATTTGACTGCTCTGCCAATTCCAATTCTTGGAGTCACGCTCAGAAAAATGTGATCTACTTCCTGGAATTCTAAAGGTCTTCTCTTTTATTGTTGCAACTCTTTTGTCTATCCTGTGCGGCTTTCATCTTTTCCCTTATCCTCTTAATTTGTTCCGTCATCTGCTACACCACCTCCGATCCTAGCACTTGACTTTCTCCCGTCTCATACCAATATAACGGTGTTCTACACTTTCTGCCGTACAACGTTTCATAGGGTGCCATACCTATACTTGAGTGAAAACTATTGTTATAGGTGAACTCAATCAAAGGTAAGAATCCATCCCAACTTCCTGTATGTTACAAAACACAAGCTCTCAAGAGATCTTCCAATGATTGAATCATTCGTTCCAATTGACCATCCGTCTGAGAATAATAAGCAGAACTCAACCTCAATTTAATTCCCAAAGCCTTATATAACTGCTTCCAGAATCTAGATGTAAATCTAGGATCTCTGTCGGAAACAATACTAGAAGGCACTCCGTGCAACCTTACCACTTCCTTGATATAGATTTGGGTTAACTTTTTCAACGTATAACTTTCACAAATAGGTAATAAGTGAGCACACTTTGTCAACCTATCGACGATTACCCTTTTTGAATGGTGTTCAAAACAAATAAGGATATCAAATCTTTCTTGAAAACCAATTATACAAGATTTGACAATATCACAATATAACAAATCATACACAATATCACAAGATTAAAATGTAAAACAATATATCTTGCATGAAAGTAAAAGTGTAAGGTAAGAGAGATTTACAGTATGGAATTTATACTGGTTCGATCACAACTTTAGTGACCTACATCCAGTTCCTAAGCAACGCTTGAGTATTTCCACCATATCAAGAGTTTTGTACAACATCGAGATTCCTCAATCTAAAAATACAAACCTCAAGGTTTATGAGATACCTCACCCAAAAACCTTTATGGGATGTCTCATCCACAAATCTCTTTACCTTCTAGGAATACCTCAACCTTGAATCCCTCTTTGGATGCCTCATCGAAGACCTTGATCAGCTTCAAGGATTCCTCACCTTGAATGAACACCAATCTACCTTGTAAATGATAGTAAGAGAAACACTCTAAATTCTATATCGAATATGATTACAAACGTAACTAAACTCAAGTATGAAATTTGCAAAGCTCAAGTGTATATTTTGGCAGAGTGACAATAGTATTGAACTTGTTAATTTTCGTGTCACACCCGTGTTGGAACCAAAGTGGTTATGGTCCAAATAATCCCTTAAGTTTTTATGTTAACAAAGAGCTAATTTAAAAAGAACAAAGATTTCTTATGGACTAACGTTTTATATTAAGTGTGCAGGATAAAACTTATTTGAGTCCGAAGACTATCTAAAGTCCGAAGTGTTGAAATAGACAGATGCAAACACTAGAAGGGGGGTTGAATGGTGTTTGACAAATTTATGCGGAATTTAGAAACTTTTTCGCAAGCACAGACGGGTTATAATAGACGAGTAAACACAGACAGGTCAATCAGAATGATAAATAGTCTGAAGGTTTTCACAGAAAACACACAATCATGCAAGATAAAAAAAGGTTTGATAAACACAATTATAAACCCCTTTAGTTAGATGATAGTTAAGACAAATAATCAAACTAAAGAGTTAAGGGAAAGAGAGATCACTCAGAAGGTTTTATCCTGGTTCACCCCTTAACAATGGGGATACGTCCAGTCCTTGGCAGCACCAAGTTTTCTCACTATAACTGATTTAGGTTACAGGACAGACAAGTATTATTTTCACACCTAGCCTCTTCAGGCTCCAGACGAGTATTGTTTTCACACCTAGCCTCTCCTGGCTCCAGACAAGTATTGTTTGCACACTTAGCCTCTTCAGGCTCAGACGGGTTTGTTTGAGAGAAGTTGTAAAAAGATTACACTTTGCAAGTCTTTCACGAGCACTCAGACAAATGTATTAAATGTGAAGTTCTAAAAGACTGCGTAATAACTTCAAATGATTGAAGAATAAATAATGAAAGAATGAAGATATAAATGTACAGAGTAATTGCTCTTGATTGCTTTGATCGTTCTCTTGTCTGCTTTAACTTCAATGTTCAAAGTCTTCTTCATTAAATAGGCTTCAAGATTTTAAAGCCGTTAGACACAAAGTCTGAAGGCTTTGCTTCTTGCAGATCTTCAATAAATGCAATAGAGTCGTTCTAATCAGCCATTAAAGCATAGGGAACTTTGCTTGTTCTATTTCATCAGAGTGATGCAGACTTCTGATATACCTTTGGTCTCAGCAGGTTTGTATACGCGCTTTTTGTTTGCAGAGGGAAGACTTTCCCTTTTGGTGTAAGATACAGTTGTGTTCAGACAAAGCACTTTGTTGAAGTTCCTTATCAAAGTCGAGACAGCTTTCATCCAATGTATTCTTTAACGTTAGTCACTAGACGGATGAGTAGCTTCATTAGACGAGTTAACTCTTTAACAAAGAGATGACGTCAGTTGCAAAGTCTTTTAGACGAGTGAGTCTTCCTTTGATCAGACGGTTGAAGACTTCATTAGACGAGTGAACTTCTCTTAGTTCGGACGAGTGAACTTATCTCAGTTCAGACGAGTGAACTTTAGTTAGTTCAGACGTGTGAACTTAAGTTAGTTCAGACGGGTGAACTTATATAAGTTCAGACGAGTGAACAGTTCATATAGACACTTAATGTTTTAATCTGCACACTAAGTAGACGAGTTAAATACCATAGACGGGTTCAATTAAATCATTGAATAACTGTTTTAATCTCATCAAAACTAAGGTAAATGCACATCATACATTTGGAGACTCAACAATATCCCCCTTTTTTATGATGACAAAAAATGTTAAATGATTTAATGAACTTAAAAAAAATTCACATAAAGCAGTCATGTATATAATCAGACAAATTAAAAAACATTGTTCCATAATTATAATATACTCAGACTGATAACCATTTAACTTTGTATCTTAGTCTTATCTTAGTATTTTCTCCCCCTTTTGACATTCTCAAAAGCAATAGAATATAGACAGAGAGAAAAGAAAAGATACATCATAATTAGATAAACATTTGTTCATATCAGACAGTTGTAACATTAAAACATTTTTCATTTAACTTTCTCCCCCTTTTGTCATAATCAAAAAAGAGAAACAGATGAGGTAATTTGTTTTTAACCATCATTGGTGTACAAGGTAATTTTAAAAAGAAAATTACAAATAAGGTATTAAGAGAACAAAAAGAGTTAAAAGCAAGTTTGTTCTTTGGTTTTGCCTAAAGGCTTCTTCAACTGCTCCCCCTGAGCAGATGCATCCTCTTTGATGGTTTTAAAAATGAAGAGAAAAAGATTTGAAAACGTAAGAACGAAATACCTTTTAAAAGAAAAAAATTTTTCCCTTTTAAAGACCAAAGACAGTTGTAATTTTAAATGAAAGCAATAAAAAGATGGAGGTTTAAAAAAAAAAGTTGATTTAAAATAAAAAACAGCGATGTACACATTTTGCCTCAGAGAAAAAAATGATACTTAAAAGAAAATAAATAACCATTTAAAAGAAAATATTTCAAATAAAGAGTATGATTCAAAGAGTCAGACGGTTAAACATAGATGGGTATCATAAACACTCATCAGACAGGTCATTCAGCAAAGCAATGTATATTCAAGTTGTCTCTTATAAACTTAAACCTATCCTCAGCTAAAGGTTTTGTAAAGATATCAGCCCATTGATTTTTAGTTTTAACAAACTTAACATCAAATACACCTTTTTGAATATAATCTCTTATGATGTGATGTTTGATTTCTATGTGCTTAGCCTTAGAATGTTGTATGGGATTCTTGGTTAAGCAAATAGCACTAGAATTATCATACCAGACAGGTATATTATTATCAAATATAGAGTAATCTTCTAGTTGATGTTTTACCCATAATAGCTGTGAGCAGCAACTTGCAGCAGAGACATATTCTGCTTCTGCAATTGAGAGTGCGATAGTCGTCTATCTTTTGCTTGACCAGGAGACTAAGTTTGCTCCAATGAAGTGACATCCTCCACTGGTGATTTTCCTTTCAATTCTATCTCCAGCAAAGTCAGCATCACAAAAACCAACTAATTTGTAATCTTGTGTTCTCAAATACATTAAACCAAGATTAGTGGTTCTAAGTAAATATCTAAAGATTCTTTTAACAGCCTTAAGATGAGATTCTTTGGGATCAGATTGGAATCTAGCACACATACAGACACTAAATTGAATATCAGGTCTGCTAGATGTTAAGTAAAGAAGAGATCCAATCATACCTCTGTAGACAGTTTGGTCTACCTTTTTACCTTCATCATCTTTGCTTAGATTAGCATTAGTTTGCATTGGAGTTTTCATGATCTTTGAGCTATCCATTTTGTACTTCTTTAGAATCTCCTTGATGTACTTTTGTTGTTGGATGTAGATTCCATCACACGTCTGCTTCATTTGCAGTCCAAGGAAGAACTTCAATTCTCTCATCATGCTCATTTCAAATTCTGCTTGCATCAACTTAGAGAATTCTTTGCACAATTTTTCATTAGTAGCTCTAAAAATAATATCATCAAAACATATATTTGAACTATTATGAAGTTATCTTTTGAGCATTTCTTAAACAAAGTTGTATCAACTTTCCTCTTATAAAACCATTATTCATAAGAAAAGAACTAAGTCTATCATACCATGCTCTAGGCGCTTGTTTTAAACCATATAAAGCTTTTTTAAGTTTGAAAACATAATCTGGTTTTTCATTATCTTCAAAACCAGGAGGTTATTTAACATAAACTTCTTCTTCAATTATTCCATTTAAAAAGCATTTTTTACATCCATTTGAAATAAAGTAATTTGATGTTGTACAACATATGACATGAGTATGCGAATAGCTTCTATTCTAGCTACAGGTGCAAAAGTCTCAGTATAGTCAATACCTTCTTGTTGGTTGTAGCCTTGAGCTACTAATCTTGCTTTGTTTCTAACAACTCTGCCATCTTCATCTAGCTTGTTTCTGAAAACCCATCTTGTTCCAATAACAGACTTGACTGTTGGTTTGGAGACAAGTTTCCAGACATCATTCCTTTTGAACTGATTAAGTTCCTCTTGCATAGCAAGAATCCAGCTTTCATCTTCAAGAGCTTCCTCAATATGCTTTGGTTCAATTTTAGATAGAAAAGCCATATTGTTTGACTCTCTTAAGACAGATCTGGTTCTAACACCTTCAGAGGGACTTCCAATGATAAGATCTTCAGGATGATGAGCTTTGAACTTCCAGTCTCTTCTGAGATCATCATTTTGATGTTGATTTGACTGATGACTCGTCTACTCCACTTGTCTGACAGATTCCTCAGCAGATTCAATTTTTGATACGTCTGGCTGTTGACTCGTCTGCTGGGTAAGATCAAGTCCTGCAAGATCATCATCTAGATCTGATAGTTCCCTATCAGTCTTTAGATTATCATTGGATTTTACATGAATGGATTCCTCAACAATAGAGGTTCTAGAGTTAAAAACTCTATATGCCTTAGACACTTCAGAATATCCAATGAAGATACCTTTGTCTACCTTGGAATCAAACTTTCCAAGTTGATCCTTGGTATTTAAGATGAAGCATTCACATCCAAATGCATGGAAATAAGATATGTTGGGTTTTCTACCTTTCCACAATTCATAAGGAGTCTTCTTTAGGATAGACCTTATAAGTATTCTATTTTGCATATAATATGCAGTGTTTACTGCTTCAGCCCAGAAGTACTTAGGGAGATTATTTTCATTGAGCATTGATCTAGCCATCTCTTGCAGAGATCTGTTCTTTCTCTCAACCACTCCATTTTGCTGTGGAGTTCTAGGTGAAGAGAAGTTGTGAGAGATTCCATTCTCTTCACAGAACAGTTTGAATTGCTCATTTCAAAATCTCCCCCATGATCACTTCTAAGGGTAGAAATACAGAAACCTTGCTCATTTTGTACTTTCTTACAGAATACAGAAAAGGCCTTAAAAGACTCATCCTTGTGGGTTAAGAAAAGTACCCAAGTAAATCTAGAATAGTCATTAACAATGACAAATCCATATTTCCTTCCAGCTAAACTGGCAACACTAACTGGTCCAAACAGATCCATGTGTAACAGTTGAAGAGGTCTAGAGGTTGATACAAGGTTTTTTGATTTGAAACATGATTTTACTTGTTTACCTCTCTGACATGCATCACATAAAACATCTTTCTTAAAACTAATGTCAGGCAATCCACTCACAAGGTTATCCTTTTTCAATTTCGAAATAAGTTTCATACTAGCATGTCCTAGTTTCTTATGCCATAACCATCTTTCATCCTCTTTAGACATCAGACAGGTTACACTTTGATCTGAGAGTTCAGTTAGCTCAATCTTATAAATATTTTGCTGTCTATTAGCTGAAAAGAGGGTCTTGCCACTCTTGTCTTTGACTATGCATTCATTCTTAGTGAAGGAGACATCAAATCCACTATCACATAATTGACTTATGCTAAGTAAATTGTGTCTTAGTCGTTCAACCATAAGCACATTTTAGATAGAGGGAAGAGGGGGTTTACCACCAATTGTGCCAACACCAATTACTCTTCCTTTTTTATTGCCTCCAAAGGCAACAAATCCACCGTTCTTAGACTGGAGGTCTTGAAACATAGACCTTTCTCCTGTCATATGTCGCGAGCAGCCACTGTCCAGGTACCAGCAGAGGCGTCTGCTTTGTCCTATTAAGGATGTCTGCAACAGAAATTATTTTATCTTTAGGTACCCATATTTTTTTGGTTCCTTTTCTGTTAGTTCTAGGAGTCTATGAAGACTTCCTCTTCTTCTTGTAAAAACACTTAGACATAACATGTCCAGCTTTTCCACAGAAGTTACAGACGGGTCTAATTCTAACTGGAATGGGTTTAACATAGACAGTTGAAGATTTTGTTGATACTTTATGATCAGCTTGATGATCATATCCAATGCCTTCTTTGTTAAGAGAGTGTCTCTGACATCCTAGCAGTTTTGTCAGATTATCTCTGCCATTAACAAATCTAGCAAGATCAGAAGTGAGCTCCTTCACTTTCTGTTGAAGTGTGACCACTTCTTCAGAATGTGATGTTTCACTTGAGATCGAAGCTTCATCAGACTTTTCAGTCCTCAGGTGGCTATTCTCTTTGGCCAGCAACTCATACTCTTGAGATTTTTGTTTATGCTCACTGAGGAGTTTAACATAATCTCTCTTGTGGGATTTGAAGGCCTTAGATAAGCCTTTGGATTCCTCGTCCAGCTCATCATAAGCATCATGCAATTCCTCAAGTTCAGAATGTACCTCAGTTTCAGGTTCTGAATCTATATTGGCCATCAGACAGAGATTGGCTTCCTCTTATGTCTCTTCTTCTTTAGAAGATGAGCATTCAAGATCTTCCCATGTGGCCATCATTCCTTTCTTCTTCTTTTTGAAGAACTTCTTTTTGGAAGCTTTCTTCAAAAGAGGGCATTCAGGTTTGATGTGACCAAGCTTCTTGCACTCATAGCAGACAACTGGACTCTTGTCTGTTGATGTGGATTCTTTGTGGGATTTTCTGAAAGGCTTCTCCTTTCTGAACTTCTTCTTTCTCCAGAGCTTTTTCATCTTTCTGGTCATAAGAGAAGTCTCTTCATCATCATCAGAATCCTCATCATCAGACTCGTCTATGTCACAGTCAGACTCGTCTGCCTTTGAAGTTTTTAAGGCTTTAGCTGCCTTTAGATCAACTTTTTGAGCAATGGCTTTGCTCTTTTTGATTGACACATCTTCATTGAGCTCTTGCTCATGGACAGTGAGTGTGCCAAGAAGTTCATCCATAGTAAAGGAGGTGAGATCCTTAGCTTGAGAAATAGCAGTGACAAGAGGTCTCCACTGCCTTGGAAGACTTCTGAGAATCTTAGCAACTTTCTCAGCATTAGTATATGTTTTACCAAGAGATTTTAAACCATTAGTAATAGTTTGGAATCTACCAATCATTTGAGCAACAGATTCATCTTCATCCATGGTGAACAATTCATATTTTCTAACAAGAATAGAAATTTTAGATTCTTTTACCTTTGCAGTTCCTTCATGTGTGACAGATAAGGAGTCCTATATTTCTTTAGCAGAATCACAAGCAGATACCTTTTCAAACTCTTCTGGACTGAGAGCACAGATTATAGCATATCTGGCTTTATGGATTAGATCCCATCTTGTCTTTTCTGCAGGTGTCCACTGAGCCTTAGGCTTGTCTGAGCCATCATTATTTTGAGGAGTGTAAGGACCATCAGTAATGACATCCCATACATCAGAATTTGTTGACAAGATGAACCAGTGAAACCTTTCTTTCCAGTAGTTATAATTTGAACCATTGAAAAAGGGAGGTCTGGTCATAGAGCCTCCTTCAGGTTGGGGGTTCCCACTTGAGCTTGCTCCAGAATTCATTGTCTATTCTTCAGGATCTTTTCTCTACACTGTTAGGTGCCCAACCCAGAGGCTGAGCTCTGATACCAACTGAAATAGACAGATGCTAACACTAGAAGGGGGGTTGAATGGTGTTTGACAAATTTATGTGGAATTTAGAAACTTTTCGCAAGCACAGACTGTTTCTGATAGACGAGTAAACACAGACAGGTCAATCAGACTAATAACTAGTCTAAAGGTTTTCACAGAAAACACACAATCATGCAAGATAAAAAAACGTTTGATAAACATAATTATAAACCCCTTTAGTTAGATGATAGTTAAGACAAATAATCAAACTAAAGAGTTAAGGGAAAGAGGGATCAATCAACAGGTTTTATCCTGGTTCACCCCTTAATAATGAGGCTACGTCCAGTCCTTGGCAGCACCAATTTTTCTCACTATAACTGATTTAGGTTACAGGACAGACAAGTATTATTTTCACACCTAGCCTCTTCAGGCTCCAGACGAGTATTGTTTTCACACCTAGCCTCTCCAGGCTCCAGACAAGTATTGTTTGCACACTTAGCCTCTTCAGGCTCAGATGGGTTTGTTTGAGAGAAGTTGTAAAAAGAATACACTTTGCAAGTCTTTCACGAGCACTCAGACGAGTGTATTAAATGTGAAGTTCTAAAAGACTGCGTAATAACTTCAAATGATTGAAGAATAAATAATGAAAGAATGAAGATATAAATGTACAGAGTAATTGCTCTTGATTGCTTTGATCGTTCTCTTGTCTGCTCTAACTTCAATTTTCAAAGTCTTCTTCATTAAATAGGCTTCAAGATTTTAAAGCCGTTAGACACAAAGTCTGAAGGCTTGGCTTCTTGTAGATCTTTAATAAATGCAACAGAGTCGTTCTGATCAGCCATTAAAGCATAGGGAACTTCGCTTGTTCTATTTCATCAGAGTGATGCAGACTTCTAATATACCTTTGGTCTCAGCAGGTTTGTATACATGCTTTTTGTTTGTAGACGGAAGACTTTCCCTTTTGGTGTAAGATGCAGTTGTGTTCAGGCAAAGCACTTTGTTGAAGTTCTTTATCAGAGTCGAGACAGCTTTCATCCAATGTATTCTTTAACGTTAGTCACTAGACGGATGAGTAGCTTCATTAGACGGGTTGACTCTTTAACAAAGAGATGACGTCAGTTGCAAAGTCTTTTAGACGGGTGAGTCTTCCTTTGATAAGACGGTTGAAGACTTCATTAGACGAGTGACCTTCTCTTAGTTCGGACGAGTGAAACTTGGCTAGTTCAGACGAGTGAACTTATCTCAGTTCAGACAGACGAGTGACCTTCTCTTAGTTCGGACGAGTGAAACTTGGCTAGTTCAGACGAGTGAACTTATCTCAGTTCAGACGAGTGAACTTTAGTTAGTTCAGACGTGTGAACTTAAGGGCGAACTTATCTAAGTTCAGACGAGTGAATAGTTCATATAGACACTTAATGTTTTAATCTGCAAACTAAGTAGACGAGTTAAATACCACAGACGGGTTCAATTAAATCATTGAATAACTGTTTTAATCTCATCAAAACTAAGGTAAATGCACATCATACATTTGGAGACTCAACAAGTGTAACACCCCAATTTTCACACTTAGATTATAATGTGTTAATACTTGATTATATATGTTTATATATGCTTGCTATGCTTGCTCTTGGTGCCTAAGTTCATAGTTGGGGTAGTTCAGCCTTAAGGAATGGTCAATACATTTGAGTCCAAGAAACATGTTTTACGGTTTTGTCCATATCTTGAGTTCTAGATGTCCGATTGAGACGATCTTTGATGCATTGGAAAGCTTAGAGGATTATCTACAAGTCTTATTTCAGGTGTCAGGGCCAAATTCGGCCTCTATAGTTTCGCATAGAGAAGGAACTTCGCCTAGCGAATCTGACATACAGATTCTTGCAGCTCTCTAGTTCGCCCGGCGAAAATGGATTCGCTTAGCTAATCTGCGCGCAGCAGAATCGTATTTTTCGGCTTCTAATCAGCCCATAATGACCCTAACTCATATTTGTACCATAAGAATCGACCTAAACCTATTTTCAAAGTCGAATTGCTCTTAGAAACTGTCTCTTCCTCTCCAAACAAGGATTTCTAAACCCTTCCAAGGATTCTTGAAGGAGATTACACCATTGTTCATTGTTCTTCGCCTCCTTCGCTTGAAGAGCATCACTGCCATCACAAGCCCTCTTCCTCGTTGCTGCTCTTGAACCTTTTGGGGCGGTGATCGTGAAATCAAGTGTCGTGAGATCGAGTGTTCGTGAGACGCAACCTTTTCCAGACCTTTTCTCTTCCTTTGTTCATTGTGATCTTCATACCTGGTATGGGGGGAGAAAGATGATTATATCATATGGGAATGCGAGAATGGGATTGAGGTGATTGGGGATTTCCATGATCCCCTTGTGCCTTGAGTGATTTGTTGTTACCATTGTTGGAGCAATGGCTTGAATGATTATGTGTTATAATTATCATATTGACTTTATTGTATGATTATACTATCATAAAGCGTGTATTTGTTGCTATAATGTTATAAATATGTATGCGTTACTACAAGTGCTATAGTGTTTGTAAATGTTATTATGATAATGTTGTGATGAGTTGTAATCATGAATTATATGACTATTGGTTTGGGATTATAATATGTGAATATTGAGTTATAATTAAGGATGAATGTCTGTGAACTATGATTGTGACATTATTGAAATGTGACGTATTGTTTATGTGTGAGACCCAGCTCTAAGGAGCCCGTGATGGGTACTCATTTGTGGATGTTGTGCGTGAGACCCAGCTCTAAGGAGCCCGTGATAGGTACTCATTTGTGGATGTTGTGCGTGAGACCCAGCTCTAAGGAGCCCGTGATGGGTACTCATTTATGAATGTTTGTGTGAGACCCAGCTCTGCAAGGCCTGTTTATGGGACTCAGCTCGGAAGGGCCTGTTTATGGACCCAGCCATGGAATGGCCTGTTTATGGGATCCAGCCTCTAAGAGCCTGTTTATGGGACCCAGCCCCTAGAGAGCCTGTTTGTGGGTACTCAATTATGTGTGTTGTATGAGTCTGAGGGGACATTGTTGCTTGTGATTGTAATACGACATGTATACAAAATATAATGAGATGATATGTTAAACTATTGTGCGATGATTTGACTTGATTTACGAGAATGATTATATTATGTTTGTGGGTGTGTAGTGCTTATATGTGTATGTATATATATGTATATATGTATATCTATGTGTATGCACTAGCCTTAATTTCCATTTTACTTCCACAACATATGTATATGAGTATGTCTTCTCACCCCTTTGTATTTGTGTCTTTTCTTGTGCAATGTATGATTTGTTCAGATGACTCTCAAGTGACTGAAGAGTAACACGTCGGAGCTTACGTGGAGTTGTTGATGCTTAGAGTATTAGTAGTTGAATTCTTTTGATATTGTTCTTTAGACTTTGGATCATGTTATTTATTTCTTTATGGGTTTTTGTTTAGCTCTGATCCATGTGACATCGGGCTAGGGGATTATCTTGTTTAAACTATTTATTATTTATGCGAAACTTGTAAACGTTTTATGGCACTGTGTTTAATTTAATTGGATTTGAGGTTTGAGTTTATGAATGGTGATACTCTTAACTATTGCGAAAATGTTTATTAATGGTAGAACTCCTATATTATCCTTTTCCCGCAAAGAATATTTTCGCAAATTAATATTTACATAATAAACGTATGTTGGGGTTAAGGGTGTCACACAAAGACTTTATCTCGTCCAACCTGGTTCAACAGTGATTTACGTCCTTCTTAGACTGGATGGTAAGAAAAAGAACCATGAGTCCAAATACTCTTTCTGTTACTTTTGTAATAGCTAGTCCAATATTGCTTTTATATTTTAAGCGCGAATACCTTGTAAAAGTATTTGAATTTATTATTCCCTGTAAAAAGGTTAATATCCTTGGGACAAACATTCTTTGTAATATTCGTTCAAACATTAAAGCATAAGCCAGAATGTCTCTGACACATAAAGAAGTTGACCTTCTTCTTTTAGAAAGACAAAAGACAATTTTCGTTCTACACAGAAGATATGTCAGCACCATTTTTAGCTATCCCTTGATAGTCTATCCTGCTGATCAGAAACTTCAGAAGCTATCAGACTCAACGGATCAAATGCATTCAATGCTCATCAGAATGGATCCTTTTCCATCAGTTGAAGATCAAAGTTGATCAAGGCTCAAAGCTGGTTATGTATATATACCTCTCTTCTTGAAGACACAAGGTATAGAGAAGTTGCACAATAACAAACGAAGCAATACTCAGTGATTCAAAAATCTCTCAAGAGAAAACAAGCAAACAACTACTCAAGCTATCAAGAGAATATCTCAAAGCTTGCAAAGCTACTCTGATCCTCATTTTCATATCACTCTCTGTGTAGAGTTTTTAAGAGTCTAAGCTTTAGTTTCGAATTCTCACATTTAGTGAGTTAGTAGAACAAACTCTTTTCAAAACCTTAGTTGGTTGAGCCTGAAGAGGCTTGTCTGTAAAAGAATACTTAGAGAACCTGAAGAGGTTGAGAATACTGCCTGAAGAGGTGTTGAATACTTTGTAATAAAGGGTTTTTTGTTATAGTGGATAAAGCTCTCAAGTAGAGAGGACTGGACGTAGCTCTTTGGTGAAGAGTGAACCAGGATAATATCTCTGTGTTCTTTTCTCTCCCTTATCCTTGCTTTAGTTTTTTATTTAACTAACCAACTGGGATTGAATTGCTTTTTGCCTGCGCTTCTTTCTTATCTTAATCAAACTAAGTTAGCGCCTAACTTGGTGTTTGGAAGAGCTCTCTTTGCTTTTAACCTTTTTAGCGTCCAACCTTGCGAAAATTATCATCTGCTTACGAAAAGATTTTAAAATCTTAAGAAACACAATTCAACCCCCTTCTTGTGTTTCAAACAGGTTCCTTCCATTGGTGTCAGAGCTCAGCCTCTGGGTTGAGCACTTTGCCGTGTAGAGGAAAAGATCTTACTGCAGATATGTCTGGACCAGGTATGCCAAGCGGGAAACAGTTATGGAAGGTACTTCCATGACCAGACCGCCATTCTTCAACGGTACTCACTACCTATACTGGAAGGAGAGATTCAAAGGTTTCATCCTCAGTACAAACTCAGCTCTTTGGGCCAGAATCACAAACGGTCCTAATGTTTGTCTCAACTCTGACGGGACAGACAAAGCATAGGACGCCTGGACTGATGCTGAACGGGCTAGAATGGAACAGAATTATAAAGCAAGATATGCTTTAATGTGTGCTCTCAGCCCTGACAAATTCCAGAAGATTCACGCATGTGAATCAGCCAAACAAATATGGGACACCTTGTGTAATTTCCATGAGGGGACAACCAAGGTGAAGGACTCTAAAATCATCATGCTGGTTGGCCAGTATGAACTATTCACCATGGCTAAAGGAGAGTCCATCCTAGACATGATGGGTCGCTTTCAGACGATCATCAACAATCTGAAATCCCTTGGTAAGGTCTACACTACCAAGGAGAATGTCACCAAGATTCTTAGGAGCCTACGTAAGAAGTGGAGACCTCTTGTCATTGCAATCACCCAGGCCAAAGATCTTTCTACTTTGACTCTGGATGATCTTGTTGGGACGCTTCAAGTTCATGAGCAGGAGCTTGATCTTGACAATCCTGGAAAGAAGAACAAAGGGATTGCCTTGAAAGCTCATAAGTCCAACAACTCAAAAGCTTTAAAAGCTGATGAGTCCAGTGATGAAGCTGATCAGTCTGATGATGATGTATCAGACGATGACGAGCTATCCTTTATCTCCATAAAGATTCAGAATATGTGGAGAAAGAAAAATGGAATGAAAAGGAGGCCATTCCAAAAGAAAAGCTTCAAGGATCATGCTGAACCCAAGGATAAAAGTCAGTTGGTCTGTTTTGAATGCAACAAACCAGGACACTTCAAAGCTGATTGCCCTACGCTAAAGGACAAGAAGAAGTTCTTCAAAAAGAAAAAAAAGAACTTCATGGCAACTTGGGAGGACTTGAACTCTTCTGAAGAAGAAGAAGAAGAAACAAATGAAGAGGCTAACCTATGCCTTTGGTCCAATAAGCAAGATGAAGACTCTTCGGACGATGAACAACTTGTTGTTCCCGGAGAAAGAAGTCAGGAGTCTACCTCTGAAGCAGGATGGAATGTTCCACCCATCTTCAAGGGAACAGACTATCTTCTTTGGAAATCAATTTTCCAAATATACGTCCAAGCTCAAAACTATGAGTTGTGGAATGTCTTCACTAACGGAGATTATCGTCCAACGATTACCCTTGAGGACGGATCAACATCGTCCAAACATGAAGCAGACTGGACGAGTGAGGATATCAGACGGTGTTCTCAGAATGCTCATGCTAACTGGTGTCTTGTCAACGCCCTTAATCGTCCAAGACTGGACATGGTCTCGCGGTTCCAAACAGCTAAGGAGAACCTGGATGCTTTGGAACATCGGTTCAGACCAAGGAGCCCGTCTACCTCAAATCTCTGTCTGATGGTCAAAAGCTCTTCGGACGCTGAATCAGAAGATGACGAGGTATCTGTTTCTAAATCTCTTCAAGAAGCATATGATGAACTGCTAAATGATTCTTCTCTATTGCATCATCAATACATCATGCTTAAAAGAAAACTGTCAAAAGTGAATAAAGAGTTGGAAGAGTCCAACAAACTAAATGAGCAGCTTGTTGAAGAGAACAATAAGCTTAAAGTTGAGAATGTCTGTCTAACTGACAAACTCACCTCTGAGTCCAGTGAACCCCACGAGGTAACTAGACTGAAACAAGAGATATCTGATCTCACCAAAAGCGTATCTAAGCTTGTTGGAGGATCAGAGAAGCTAGACCTGATATTGAGGTACTCTAGATCACCTCATGATAAGTCTAGCATAGGCTATGACTCTGAGAAACAACGTGTGTCTCAGAAAATATCAGGGTCCAACAAACATCACAAGGCTTTTCATTCCCATGGAAAGCAAAAAGAAAATAAATTGCATGCATCTAGAACTTACTGTAAGATTTGTGGAAAGAGTGGTCACAACTCTTCAAAATGCATTTACAAGAAGAAAAACAAAATGCATGGACGAAGACCACCAACTAACCCAAAAGGACCCAAGTCTATCTGGATACCTAAGAATATGATAATACCTGTTGCAGATCTGCTTAGCAACACAAAAAAGACCCCATTCCTGGTACTTGGACAGTGGTTGCTCACGTCACATGACTGGAGAAAGGTGTATGTTCCAAGAAATTTGTGAGAAGACTGGTGGATGGGTCATCTTTGGAGGCAACCAGAAGGGAAAGATAGTAGGAATAGGTAAGATTGGTAAGCATCCTCTTCCCTCTATTGATAATGTTCTTCTGGTTGAAGGATTAAAACATAACTTGCTTAGCATAAGTCAATTATGTGACAGTGGGTCTGATGTTTCCTTCAATAAAGGTGAATGTATGGTCAAGAACCCTGATGGGTCCATCTTATTCACTGCCAAAAGGCAAAATAATCTATATAAGATTAACTTGGGGGAACTCTCAACTCAAAGTGTATCATGTCTAGTGTCTGTTGAAGATGAGCGATGGATCTGGCACAAAAGACTTGGTCATGCAAGTCTGAGATTAATCTCTAGACTAAACAAGCATAACCTCGTAAGAGGTTTACCAAATATTGTGTTTAGATCAGATGCTCTCTGTGACGCATGTCAAAAAGGAAAACAAGTTAAGAACTCTTTTGAGTCCAAGAACATTGTTAGTACTTCTAGACCACTAGAATTGTTGCATCTTGATTTGTTTGGTCCAACAAGGACTGCTTCTGTCAATGGTAAGAAATATGGGCTTGTCATAGTGGACGACTATACTAGATGGACAAGGGTTAAGTTCAAGGATGAGTCTATCAAGGTCTTTTCTGTATTCTATAAGCAAGTCTAGAATGAAAAAGGCATATTCATCAGCTCGATCAGAAGTGATCATGGAGACGAATTTGAAAATGAGCTTTTTCAAAGGTTCTGTGATGAAAGCGGTATTCATCACAATTTCTCTGCCCCTAGAACACCACAACAGAATGGTGTTGTTGAGAGAAAGAACCGATCTCTTCCAGAGATGACTAGGGCCATGCTCAGTGATAATTCTGTCCCTAAGCACTTCTGGGCTGAAGCTGTAAATACTGCCTGCTACACTCAAAACAGAATATACATAAGACCAATCTTGAATAAGACTCCTTATGAATTGTGGAAAGGACGCAAACCCAACATTTCTTATTTCCACCCTTTCGGATATCAATGCTTTATTTTAAATACTAAGGATCAACTTGGTAAGTTTGATGCCAAAGTAGATAATGGAATATTGTTAGGATACTTTGAAACGTCCAAAGCTTTTAGAGTCTATGACTCTAGAACTTTGATTGTTGAAGAATCCATCCATGTTAAGTTTGATGACAAAGAGCCTGATAAGAGATTATCAGAGCTAGATGATTCTTTTGCAGATATAAATCTAAATGATTCAGATGCTCGTCCAACGACCAACAAAGACGATGCATCAGACACAACGCAGGACGCATCATCGTCTCAGCAAGCTGTAAACACCCCTCGTTCGTGGCAATTCAGGACTTATCATCCTCAGGATCAACTCATTGGCAAACTTAATGATAGCGTTCGGACAAGGTCAACCTTCAGAAAGCAAGCTGACTCAGCTTTCATCTCTGAGATGGAACCAAAGTCTGTGGACGAAGCCTTACTGGACGAGTGTTGGATCCTCACTATGCAAGAGGAGCCCAACCAGTTTCAACGTAGTGACGTTTGGACGCTGGTCTCCTTGCCTAAGGATAAGTCTGTCATTGGAACCAAGTGGGTCTATCGCAACAAGCTGGACGAAGATGGCAAAGTTGTAAGGAATAAAGCAAGGTTAGTTGCTCAAGGCTACTCACAAGAGGAAGGTATTGATTATACTGAAACCTTTGCTCCAGTAGCTAGATTAGAAGCTATATGCATCTTACTCTCATATGCTGCACATCATAACATCATGCTTTATCAAATGGATGTAAAAAGTGCATTCTTAATTGGTGTAATTAATGAAGAAGTATATGTTATTCAACCACCTGGTTTTGAAGATCAAAATGGTCCTGAGCATATATATAAGCTTAAGAAAGCTCTATATGGACTCAAACAAGCTCCTAGAGCTTGGTATGAGAGATTCAGTACTTTCCTAATGGAGAATGGTTTCTCAATAGGAAAAGTGGACACAACTCTGTTTAGAAAAATAAATAAAAAGGAATTTATTGTTGTTCAAATTTACGTTGATGATATTATATTTGGTGCAACTGATGAATCTCTTTGCCAAGAGTTTTCTGACTTAATGCAAAGGGAATTTGAAATGAGCATGATGGGAGAACTAAAATTCTTCCTCGGACTTCAAGTAAAGCAAACTTCAAACGGAGTGTACATTCATCAGACGAAGTACATAAAGGAGCTTCTGAAACGCTTCAAGTTGGATGATTGTAAACCTATGAATACACCAATGCATCCAACGTCCGTGCTAAACAAAGATGATAAAGATAAAAAGGTAGACCAAAAGGTATATAGAGGTATGATTGGTTCCCTCTTATATCTAACTGCGTCCAGACCTGATATCATGTTTAGTGTTTGCTTATGTGCTCGTTTTCAATCCGATCCAAGAGAGTCTCATCTCTCAGCAGTAAAAAGAATCTTTAGATATCTAAAAGGTTTTACTAATCTAGGTCTTTTGTATAAGAAATTTGATGAGTATAGATTAGTTGGATTCTGTGATGCTGACTATGCTGGAGACAAAATAGAAAGAAAAAGCACAAGTGGAGGGTGTCACTTCATTGGTGCTAATCTTGTCTCATAGTCAAGCAAAAGGCAAAGCACAATTGCTCTATCAACTGCTGAAGCTAAGTACATTGCTGCTGCCAGTTGCTGTTCATAACTGCTTTGGATCAAACATCAGTTGGAAGACTACAACGTGTTTGTAAGTAACATCCCTATCATGTGTGATAACACTACTGCAATTAACTTGTCAAAGAACCCCATAATTCATTCTAGAGCAAAGCATATAGAAATAAAGCACCATTTTATTAGAGACTCTGTGCAAAAAGGGACCATAGATATTCAATTTGTTGATATTGACCATCAATGGGCAGATATCTTCACCAAACCATTAGCTGAAGATAGGTTCACATTCATAAGAAAATATCTGAACATGCATTTTATTGATTGACTAAGAGTCCAATGCATGCATCCAATATTTGCATTACGTCCAATATATGCTCGTCCATTGTACATTCTGCTTGCTCGTCTAATGCATTAATGGAACTCAATCTTTGTCGAATGATCTATTATCTCTCATTCCCTTAACTGAGTCAGTTTTTGTTTTCATTGTTTGCCAAAAATGCTTTTTACGGTTTCAAAGTCTGAATGTGTGTCGGGCATTTAATGCACATCGTTTCGCTCTCTCTCTCTCTCTCTCTTTGAAAATACGAAAGGTTTTCGTTCTCTCTTCTCTTCTCTTTAAAACCTAAGTCTTGTTAAAAATCAAACCTTTACAAAAGCTTTCATCTTTCTTCTTTCATCTTCAAAAAGGAAAACTCTTTCTGGCAAACCCTTCTTCTCAAAGACCTCTTCTCTGAAACTATGGCAACCTCTTCTGCTGCTGCTTCTAAGAGTAAAGGAAAAACCTTTAATGCTCAGACTGCTGATGTCTTGGTCGAGTTCAAATTTAATCTGCAATTCCTGGCTGATAATGGGATTGATATTTTCTCAAACATCCATGCTGCTGGTTGGTTAAGCTTCTTCGAAGGTTCTCCAGTAATCTACCCTGCACTAGTTAGGGAGTTCTGGACAAACCCTACTATCTCTGCAAGGGAGATTCACAACAAAGTGCTTGATACTGAAGTAATAGTATCTGAAGCAACCATTTCAAATGCTATTGGGTGCGCTCAATCTGGAATAACTATTGAGGATAAATGAGAGGAAGAAATTGGTGATGCTACCACCATCAGAGACTGTCTTTTGAAGAACTCGGATGACAAACTCATAGCCTTAAAGATGACTGACAAGGCTAGGGTTCTTCACCAAATACTGAACAAGTCAATCCTTCACAAGGCTGGGTCGAAGGATAATGTATCAAAGGCTGACCAAATCTACTTGGTTCATTTGATACTGGAGAGGCAGATAAACCATTCCCACCTTCTCTTTTCCTTCTTCAAGTATGCCATTGAAGGCTCTGGGAAGCATACTTTGATCATCTATGCTGTCCTTCTCTCAAAAATCTTCGAGAAGCATATGGTCTACGATGACCTCAAGAACTTGGCTCCAGAAAGAAAAGTCAAATACTATGGTGTTCATGGTATTGAACGATCGCATCAGCCTGAGTTTAGCAGGCAAAGCTTGGTGATGATTCAGCTGGACTGTCTCAAAAAGTCCAAGCTTGAAGGGAAACAAAAAGGAGCTCAGACGCAAGGCTCAGAAGAAGCGTCTGAACATCAAGTCACTGCTGGACGCTCAACTGAACTAGCTCGTCCAACAGCTAGGACTCCTCCTTCTCGTCCAAAGCTCACCGTCCAACCATCCAGAAAAAGGAAGCTGATTCTACTCCCATTGATGAGGACGAAGAGGACGATTTGCCCATCTCCAGGGTAGTCAAAGGTCCAAGACTGGAGACCTCGTCTATTGCACCCCTGCCTAAACCTATCTCAACAAGGGCAAGGACTGCTCGAGCAAAGGCAAAATGTAATACTGAACCCATCTCTAGTTTAGTTATTACTTCCACTGTTGACCAATCTTCTGAGATTGAGGACTTGACCATTGAACCTTCCTTACCACCCTCACCCACTGCCCTACCACAAACACAAACCCTTACCTCACCAAATGAACCCCAAGACTGGTTCACACCATGGGGAGATCACCCCTTCCAACCTTATGTTGCTCCTTACCCCAGAATGATCTACCTTAAAAGAAAATATAAACGCATTTCAAGAAAAACCTTCCGAAATGAAAGTTCAAATTAGGCTGACGTCCAACGTAGATTCCCTGTCCTTTTCCTTAGACACACACCCCCTTCTACATCACCTCACCCCAAAAGCCCTTTACCACCACCTGAATACAAATATGAACAACCTTCCACTCCACCTGCCTCTGGACCACCCTCTGAACATGGATACTACCCCATCCCTCACACTTCAACTGAACGTCTGGCCACTGAAACCTTTGGTTGTCTCCCTTGAGAAGAAGACGTTTCCTCCAAGGAAAATCTATCCCAACCTCATTAAGGATAAGGCATTCCAATGGTGCCACTACAATGTAAAAAGGCACGTAGCCCTTCGTAATGAAGACAAGAAAGGCTGCAAAATAGAGTACGAAAAGAGAGCAAGGACGTATGGTCTAACCAACTACATCCTTGATCCTGAACTGCAGTTTATTCCAAGCTATCCAAAACCATGGAAGGAGTACTCTGATGTTCGTGACTTTCTTCCTTGTTATGCTGTGCGCAAGGAGTGTGACATGTCTCGGGAAGCTAAGATTCATCACAACCTTCCCATGAAGTTTTGGTCAAGGACTTCAAATACAAGAGTATGAGTTGTTCCTCCTCGAGCTTGTGCAAGGATTCCTATTCTGGATCCCAACAAGAATAAGGACCTTCGCAAAAAGCTTGAGACGTGGACGCTGCCTTACAAAAATTTCTTTGATCCTTTGTTTTGGAAGAAACCTCGAGATGTCTCTGTGGCTCTAGCAAGCATTTGGAAGAAGGACCCTAGATTCAGATATGACCCAGATGCACAGGTCTACTGGGAAAATCACGTTTGGCGATGCTCTCAAGAAACATCATCGTCTGGTCTATCAATTGAGGAGAAAGAAGCGATTCGTGTCTACCCAAGACAGTATCGAATCTCTGAGGCTGACATCATGTTCATAGACGATATCTTTGGGATACCTCTATATCCTAGAGATGTGTTGCCTCCACCTGCTCCCAGATGGAGAGAAAACAAGTATGATGATGCTGAGATCATACTTGAAGTGCTGCCACCTCCACCCAAACCTGTCATTGATCCTGATGCTCCTCCTCCTGCCCCTCCTAAGCCGGTTATTCCTTAAGAAACTGGGGACACCGAAATCATTTATGAGGACCCTACTTCTGAAACACATGCTGAGGAAATGGAACAAGTTGCAGACTAGCCCCGTCTAAGTCTCAACCTATCCCTCTCTCAGTGGTCTATCCTGTTGATCCATCTCCTTCTCAGGCTCTCAGTTTAGTTCCTGATCAAAGAGACATGGACGCAACCAGGGCCACAGCTGAGAGCTCCGCCTCTGTTATTCCTCCTGAGTTTCAAGAGTTCGTCCAACGGTCCATAGAAGCCAACAATGCGGTGCTTCTTCAGCAAATTGCGGCTATGTTTAAAGATTACCTTCCAAAACCTCCTCCTCCTCCTTCTTAAAATTGTGTTAGATTCATTTCAAAAATACTGACTATGATGTGGTTCTCAATCTTTTGTCTGATGACAAAAAGGGGGAGAAAATGGGTTGATTGAATATATCTTGATTCCATGTTATAACATGTTTGACTTTCCATGCTTAAATGTTTATATCTGTCTTATAAGCTTTAAATGTTTAGAATGTTTGTCTTAGGGGGAACTTTTCAGCTCTCTAGGACTCTTTATTCAATCAAATTAGTATGTTTTGTCATCATCAAAAAGGGGGAGATTGTTGGAACCAAAGTGGTTATGGTCCAAATAATCCCTTAAGTTTTGATGTTAACAAATGGCTAATTTAAGAAGTACAAAGATTTCTTATGGACTAACGTTTTATATTAAGTATGCAGGATAAAACTTATTTGAGTCCGAAGACTATGTAAAGTCCAAAGACTTTATCTCGTCCAACCTGGTTCAACAGTGATTTACGTCCTTCTTAGACTGGACGGTAATAAATAGAACCATGAGTCCAAAGACTCTTTCTGTTACTTTTGTAATAGCTAGTCCAATAGTGCTTTTATATTTTAAGCTCGAATACCTTGTAAAAGTATTTGAATTTATTATTCTCTGTAAAAGGTTTATATCTTTGGGACAAACATTCTTTGTAATATTCGTTCAAATGTAAAAGCATAAGCCAGAATGTCTCTGACACATAAAGAAGTTGACCTTCTTCTTTTAGAAAGACAAAAGGCAACTTTCGTTTTACATAGAAGATATGTCAGCACCATTTTTAGCTATCCCTTGATAGTCTATCCTGCTCATCAGAAACTGTAGAAGCTATCCGATTCAACGGATCAAATGCATTCAATGCTCATCAGAACGGATCCTTTTCCATCCGTTGAAGATCAAAGTTGATTAAGGCTCAAAGCTAGTTATGTATATATACCTCTCTTCTTGAAGACATAAGGCATAGAGAACTTGCACAATAACAAACGAAGCAATACTCAGTGATTCAAAAATCTCTCAAGAGAAAACAAGCAAACAACTACTCAAGCTATCAAGAGAATATCTCAAAGCTTGCAAAGCTACTCTGATCCTCATTTTCATATCACTCTCTGTGTAGAGTTTTTAAGAGTCTAAGCTTTAGTTTCGAATTCTCACATTTAGTGAGTTAGTAGAACAAACTCTTTTCAAAACCTTAGTTGGTTGAGCCTGAAGAGGCTTGTCTGTAAAAGAATACTTAGAGAACCTGAAGAGGTTGACAATACTGCCTGAAGAGGTGTTGAATACTTTGTAACAAAGGGTTTTTTGTTATAGTTGATAAAGCTCTCAAGTAGAGAGGACTGGACGTAGCTCTTTGGTGAAGAGTGAACCAGGATAATATCTCTGTGTTCTTTTCTCTCCCTTATCCTTGCTTTAGTTTTTTATTTAACTAACCAACTGGGATTGAATTGCTTTTTTCCTGCTCTTCTTTCTTATCTTAATCAAACTAAGTTAGGGTCCAACTTGGTATTTGGAAGAGTTTTTTTTGCTTTTAACCTTTTTAGCGTCTAACCTTGCGAAAATTATCATCTGCTTACGAAAAGATTTTAAAATCTTAAAAAACACAATTCAAGCCCCCTTCTTGTGTTTCAAACTGGTTCCTTCAACCGTACCAATTTATAGAGAAAGTGGTTTAGATAATGAAGCCCTTGAATTTAAAATTCTATTTCAAAAAAACTTGAAGTAATCTATTACTTTCAAGAGTGTAGTCGATTACTCTTCTCAAGAAACCTCATTTTTCTATAACAGACACAAAATAGTCAATTACTTTAACAAGGTTGTCGATTACTTTGTTCTAACTGAAACTCAAGATCCAATAACACATGCAAGTAGTCGATTACTTTAACAAGTAGTCAATTACTTTGTTTTAAACCAAAGTTCTAACTTCTGGAACCATAAAGTAGTCGATTACTTCTTCAGAGTAGTCGATTACTTTACTTAAAAACATATTTTTCATTTATGAAAAAGTTTAGAACTTTGTCTTACCAACTTAGAATCTTGAATTTGTATATCTAAACCTTTTTCACTTATAGATTCACTTGTTTAGCTTTTAATTTCATTCTTGATTACATTTACACAATATAAACTATCTATCGACTATAACAATTTGCTATATGTCTTCAAGTTCCGTTACTTGCATTTATTAAGTCTTCATCAAAACCATAGGGAGTTGTATAGTAAACTACATTGCAACCTCGTCCATTACACTTTGACCTCAAAGAAAATATTAGTTTTGGTTTGTTGGTAGCCTCTAGGGTGGACGGTGGACCAAAAAATATGTGGTTGATGGGTGGACCACCTTTCGTAGTCACTAGATATATTATTAGAATATTTGAATGATTGAGATTAAAATTGGGTAATGACTGAACAGGTAACCAAAGCAATTCAAACAACAATTTTGTCCCCACGCTTCTCAACCCATTCCTCCCCACCCTTACAATTCCTTCTTTCATCCGCTTCCCTTGTTTTCCTCGATGATGACTGGCATTTTCCATCTGTCTTCTATATCTTCAAAATTGTAAAACCTAGTTTTTGGCAATCCTTCTATGGGCATGCCTATTTGATTTAGGCACAGACACAAAATTCGTACTGAAAAATGATTTGCCTTAAACCTTAATTGCTCTTTTTACTTCACCTTCAACAACTCAAAAAAAAAAAAAAAATCACCATTAGAGCATTAAAAATGGCAACCTCCTAACCTCAACCATTTTGCATATCATCAACTTCTCACCCATAGAAGATGAACCCCAGAGCCCAAAAGAGAGTGCGGAGGTGTGATGAAGTTGATGGTGGTGAAGGTTGGGGTAGGGATGGATTTTGGAACGGGATGAAAGAGGGGCAGTTGGGGGTAGTGGTGAGAGGTGGGGGTAGGAATGAGATATACAAGATAAAAAAATAAAAAAATGGATAAAATTATAAGGAAACTGGTGGTCTATCGATGAACCATATGTTTGGTGGTTCATCATAGAAGCCACCTCCTCTAATGCAAAAGTTAATTGAGAGTTAATTTTTGTTGTATTAAGAAATTTAGTTGAGATCATGTAAACTGATTTCAATTGTAATAGTGTAACAAAAAATTACTGAAGAGTTGAAATCAAATGAACATTTTATGTTGATTATGTTGCTATTATTCACCGATCCATTTGATTTCATAGACAAGTAAATGTTAAGTTTAAGTAAAATGGATGTACGCGTTGGTGTGTGTTTTTTTCATAAACCAAAAACAAAGAATGCAGAGAGAGACAAGAAAAAAAAATAGACTGCAGCCTTTCCAAGGTGATTCCCATGCTATCAATTGACAAGGTCTCGGCAGGAGAATTTAGCATAGCTAAAAAAATTTTAATTTTTTTTGATTAAAAATATATTTATTCATTCAAATTGATAAAATATATCGAAAATAATATAAATTCAACATCATTAAAAACTGAAAAGGATGAATCTACGAACAAACTCACAGCACCCAGGTTAATAGCATAAAACGTCAAAATGCCTACAAATATGACAAAATCAAAGTGACCGGAATACCTATGTCTCCGGATCTGTAACATTGACGCCCAAGCCTTGATTGAATCTGTAATGGATCGAAGTTGATCTGCCAATCTGAACCAAATGAACACCACAATAAGACGGGAAACTAAACAACGCCGCACCAAGACGACAAATAAAACAATGCCACACTCAGAAGATGAAATCACGGAAAAACACGAAAGAAAAATCAGATCTATGTGAAAAATTACTTATTTAGATAAAAGGAGAGAAAAACGATGTAGATGGATGATTTCAAACCAAAAAATGACTAAGACCCCCCTCTGGTGGGTGACGAAGAAGGAAGAAAGGAGTAGAGGGAAGGTTGAGAGAGAGAGAGGCAGCTAGAGAGAGAGAGAGGCAGCTAGGGTATATTCAATGTAAGTTTTGTTTAGCTAAAAAAAAAATAATAAAGAAAAAACTTTATATGTAAGGATTAAGTTAAAAAAAAAATTTTTTAAATAAATTATATATAAAAATTACTGTTAAAAGTTTTAAGTAGTAATAGTGACCGTAAATTAACATTATTGTACATAACAGTAGTGAAGTACAATGGCACAAGTGTCATACTATGGTTTTTTTGCATTACTTTATTCTTTATTTTTTATTGTTTATAGATTTGTTTCTTTCAATGTTTAATCTTTGTTTTTTTTGTTTAACGAACTTTTTAGTCTCTGTAAAGCAGAGATGTTTTGAATTTCATCCCTGAAAACTTTTTTGTTGGGTTTTGGTACGAGTAAATGTCCAATTTGGTCCTTGAAATTGTAGAGTCGTATCAACTTAGTCCTCCACATTATCAAGATTCCAAAATGATCCTTAGAATTGCAAAATGTTAATTAGGTTCGTCCCTCTATTTGGATCCGTTAGCAAATGCATCCCTAACATTATTCACTTAGTTTCAAATGAATCCCTGAAATTACCAACTTAATGTCATTATAATCCATGCAAATATCAATGAAGGGATGAATCTGATTAACATTTTGCAATTCCAATGATCATTTTGGAATATTGATAATGTGTTGGGACTAAGTTGATATAACCCTACAATTTCAGGGACCAAATTGGATATTTACTCGTTTTGGTACCTGTATTTTGAAAATATTTGTTTTGGATCCTTACCGTTAGTGTGTGCCGTTAACTTGTTGACATGGCTGACGATGCACCATGTCAGCATTGCCACTTTGATGAATCTTGTCACAGTGTCAGCCATGGCATCAACAACCACGTCATTATTTTTTTTTTTGTTTAAATAAGTTTTTGGTCCCTGCGAACTTCATCAATTTTTGTTTTAGTCATTGTAAAAGTTTTTTTTAGGATTTCGTTTCTGTAATCTCAAAATATTCGTAAATAGTCTCTACCATCATCTCTCAGTTAACTGCTGATGTAACAAACGAAACGCCACGTCAGATTTGGCCAGCAGGATGCGGAAATAGTACTTCAAGATTCGTTACGTGTCCAAGGTCTCCTGTTCTTCTTGGCATCTATTATTTTGGCACCAATTTTTTCCACGTCGGTGCCACGTGGGTGATTAATAAATAAGTGTCGGATGGATTGTATGCTTATCAGGGATGGCAAGACGTAACACCCGATAGTGCAATTTGAAATTTCTCGAGATTTGTAACGCCTCGGGCTGCTTTTCAAATTGACGACTACTCTTACAAACCAACAAAGATCTTTTCAGCGTGTTTTGTCCTTACTCACACGCTTCCTAAGAAAACTTTTCACGAGATCACCCATCCCATAATTGCTCCAAGTCAAGCACACTTAACATTGGAGTTCTTAAGTAATGGGCTCCCGAAAAGAAGATGTATCTTGTTTACGAAAAAAAATTTACAATGACAAAAATCAAAATTGATGAACTTTGCAGGGACCAAAAACTTATTTAAACCAAAAAAAAAAAAAAAAAATAATGACGTGGCTGACACCGTGGCAATGCTAATGTGGTGCATTGTCAACCACGTCAACAAGTTAACGACGGACACTAACGACAGGGGCCCAAAGCAAATATTTTCAAAATATAGGTACCAAAACCCAACAAAAAAGTTTTCAGGGACGAAATTCAAAACACCCCCTACTTTACAAGGACTAAAAGGCTTATTAAACAAATTTTTTTTTTGTAGAATGTGCCATTCTACTTTAGCACGATAGAGTTGTGTTTTCGGGGAAGCTTCTTTTCAGACGTAGAGTAGGTTTTGGGGTAGAGGATAGAGGGTTAAAGTAGGTTCTCTCTGATATTCTCTTTTTAGTGTTTCTGTGTAATAATATGGTCGGTGTATAAGACGTTGGATCATCAGACGCTAGTTGCATAATACGCTACGTTAAATAAGACACATGATGCATAAGATGCTAGACTCTCCACATCGTGAAGTTGTATATGCATTTGTTTGGGCAACCTTTCGCAACGTTGGTTCTCATTGATAATTGGCATGCAGTGCAGCCATATCAGAAGTTAAAGATCATTGTGCTTCTAGTTGCATAAGACGCTTGGTTAAATAAGACACATGATACATAGGACGCTAGACTCTCCACATCGTGAAGCTGTATATGCATTTGATGATTCCACATCTTATGCATCTATCTAGGGGTGGGCATGGGTACGGGTCGACCCGCGAACCCGGTATACCCAATCCAACCCAACCCATAAATACTGGGTTGGTTCGGGCCATTGGGTTGGGTTGGTTTCTAAATAAGGAGACCCATAGCTTATGGGTTGGGTGCTGGGTCCAAAGATTGTAAACCCATTTAACCCAACCCAACCCACATATTGAGAGGAATATTATAAGCCCAGCTATTGGAGCGTGGAGTGACTCTTCTATCTTGAATTTAAAGACTCTTCTTTAATACTCAGCCGCCTAAATTGGAGTGACCATTTTTTGGTTACATAAGCAGAAATAGTTTGAAGACATGTAGAAATAGCTTGAAGACATAATCAATGAAATTGTTTAGGAATTGTTTGAAAACATTATTATTTTTTTTATTACACTTGTTTGTTTAATTTTGATGGATATTGTGTTCCAAATTGAAGTTGTATGCTTCATTTTGTATTTGGAAGTTCAAATTAATGCATTGGTATTATTTTTCTTCCCTATTTTTCCTCCATTACTTGCTTTTGATAAAAACAAAATAATTTATTACCAAACCCGGTCACCCGACCCAAACCAACCCGCATGAGGTTGGGTTGGGTTGGGTTGGGTTACCTGAAAATTTTCGAAGAAACCGATCCAACCCAACCCATATTTATTTGATTGGGTTGGGTCTTTAAATGCATCAAAACCCACCCAACCCGACCCATGCCCACCCCTACATCTATCCTCTGATGATCTAGCATCTGAAGAGGTTATGCACCTAGCATCTCATGCACCTAACGTCTGATGACCCACAACGTCTGATGACCCAACATCTTATGCCCCTATTGTCTCTTAATTATCAATATTTCAAGTGTCTTTCTACATGCTTCAACTTTTCACCCATTCCCAATAGCCATCCGAGATTGATGGATGGTCATCATTAAAAGCACCACAAATTTCATTAAATTTTAATATATATTATAATTTTGAAACAAATCCGACATAGATAAAGGTCTAGCCTATACCAAATATCCAAATGCAAATGACTTTGTATAATATTAAATTAGTATCTCTTACATAAATCATATGTTAAAAATTTGGTTAAAAAACGTATATAAGTTTGTTTATGGAGTCTATGGAGTCGGTGTCACTAAGATTGATCCAAAACCTAAATTAGAGAAAATATATCTTCTTAGATATGTGTTGCAAGTGGTATGATGCTTTGTAGTATAATATTTTAATAACAAAAAAAATATTATTATTAT
This sequence comes from Ammopiptanthus mongolicus, assembly GCA_039655645.1. Taxonomy (NCBI): domain Eukaryota; kingdom Viridiplantae; phylum Streptophyta; class Magnoliopsida; order Fabales; family Fabaceae; genus Ammopiptanthus; species Ammopiptanthus mongolicus. The sequence continues at coordinate 79,662,917 of CM077345.1, forward strand.
TATTATTATTATTATTATTATTATTATGATGTCAAATGTGAATCAGAATAATAGTATGATGCTTTGTTTCTTGATATTATGGGTTAACTTATCTTTACTGGCTTGATTGTTAAAACAACTCAAGAAAAAAAAAAAGATAATTGCTTACCCTATTAGATATTTATCTAATATGTAGACCTACATATATCATTAATTATGTATTGTATATTATTTAAAGGATTATCACATTTAAAGTGATCTTATATGGATTAAGTTATTAGAATTAATGACATCCCAAATGTCGTATTTGTATTTTTATGATGGGTCGAAATAGAAATAAGAAAAGTTTAAAAGTCATGACTCTTCATTTTTTTTAAAAACAAAGATGGCATGCAAAAACATCACTATGAAAATAGACATCCCAACTATGTTGGCACCCCTATCTTCATCAATCATCTGCAACACACCATAAAGTTATTCTAAAAAATGAAAAGAATAACAAATAAACATGGGAAACTAGACCAAAACCCATGGAAAAGATAAAAACAACTATTTGAATCTGTAATTAGGAAGACTATATCCATTACGATAAAAGTCTTTACTAATAAAATTTGGAATCAAATCTCACCAAGAATAACATTAGGAACTAACCCCAAAAGCTGCTAACTTATCGGTACATTCCCTTCTCTAAAAATGTTAGATACAACAAACCTCATGTTCTTTGTAATGTGCAAACAATTTCTCCATCTAATTCTCAATCTCCATGGAACAATCTCAATCGAAGAAAAGGCTAAAATCACGAATCTTGAATCACATTCTAACCAAAGGTTCAACGAAAGGCTAAAGTCATGACAATTCATGAAAGGATATGAACTCAAAAAGACATTACTCTTCATAAAAGGATATGTACTTATTATAAATGGTTATGATCCGCAAGCCATATGCAACAATTTTCCTTTCTAACATCCCATCATTAGCTAAGGAGAGACTCTTCATTGTTTAGAGGAATTGTGCATACTAGACTTAAAAGACCAGGAACCCACAAGTTTTTCTATTATATTCTTTATGGATTTGAGTATGTTTTCGCTATAGTCTTTTTATATTTCTTGATGATTGAACATGATTTGTTTTGATTAAATGATGATTTTCATCTTTAAGTATCTCCCATAAATATCCAAGAGGTGGTATCAAAGCCACATTTATGTTGAATCATTGGGAAAAATTGTGCTATAGTTGCTTGAATATTGTTGAATTGGAAAATTTCTAAATTTGAATCGTCAAATTTAAGAACAATTATGGGTTCAATTTATATAATCAAGGCCATAATTGTTCTCTATTACGAATTCACATTATTGTACAGATTTGATTTTCTAAGTTTGAGTTGCATTTGGTATTTAAAAAAGGATTTGGATCCTTTCCTTTTATTCTCTCCTTTTACCTCTAATGTTAGAGAGAGAAAGACATAAAAACAATTTTGCTTTTATGTGTGAGGTCCATTAAAATTTGTTTTTGTATCTTTCTCTTTCATAACATGAGAGGAAAAAGGAAAAAATAAAAGGAGAAGATCCAAATCCTTTAAAAAAAAAATATCAATTCATGAAAATGTTGTGTTTATATTCAAATATATGTGTTGTTGATTAAACATAGTAATTTCTTTGGAGCTGTAAGAATACCATGATTGCCATTTTTGAATCGTTGAGAGCCGAGTTTGACTCCCATATTGGAAATTTGCATTATTTATGAAACATTTTAAATAACCAAAAGTAAACACAAGGAAGGAGGTTAAATTTTGTTTACTTAAATCTTTTTGAAAAATAGAAGGAGGCAGATACGTTCAAGCTTACAATCACTTGAGATGAGTATGAAGGTTTGTAGAACTTTGTTCAAAACAAATATTTCAAAGATAGAGATTAAAACAACTTTAAGCAAAACAAAGACTTGTTTACGAGATTAAAACAACTTCAAACAACTTTTAATGAAGTCATCCAATGTCAAGTAGGAGTCTTTTGTGTATCCTGCTTTTTTGAGAACTTACCTCAGGCTTTCTGCAAATCAAAAAATAGAGAACAAAATTAGCCAAGCAGCATTGAAGTGTCAATATATCAATACCAACATAACTGAAAGGGCTTTGCTAAGGACACCCCCCAAATTACTAAGGGCACCCCCATGAACAGTGTATTTACCAAAATACCCCCATCAAAAAGGCATTTTTTATTCTTCACTCGTAAATATGATATTTGCGAGTACTTACTTTACTCGCAAATATCATATTTGCGAGTGAGCAATTCTCAAAAAATAACTCACTCGCAAATATCATATTTGCAAGTGAAGAAGATATTTGCGAAAATGCTATACTTATTTGCGAGATTCCAAAAAAAAATTAACCACTCGCAAATACTTTATTTGCGAGTGAAGAAAATTTTTTCACTTATGTGTGAAGAAAATTTTTTCACACTCGCAAATATTTTATTTGCGAAATCATCCAATACTCGCAAATAAGGTATTTGCGAGTGAAGGAAATTTTTCTTCACTCGCAAATATGATATTTGCGATTACTTGCTTTACTCGCAAATATCATATTTGCGAGAGTGCAAACATTTTTCCTACTCGCAAATAACATATTTGCAAGTGAGCCAAATGACAAAAAAAAAAATTTAAGGGGGTATTTTGGTAAATGCACTGTTCACGGGGGATGCCCCTAGCAATTTTGGGGTGCCCTTAGCAAAGCCCTAACTGAAAAGGTGATATGAGCCCAATAAGGAGTACGGACCAAGAAGCACTTCAAGGACTTGGTGGGCCTATGACCAGATCAAGAACCAAGAAAGCAGTGTTTATGTTGATTCATATTGCTTCCAAAGAAGAACACGAAATTAACTTGTTTTGAATTCAACCATAAGATCTTCAAAAGGCAACCACACCATTTGGTTGTCATCAAAAGGTGTATGGAAACAAAAACACTAGTGCAGACTTGTGAGCTGAAATAAATAATAGCTTAAAAAATACTCAAAATAGAGGAGACTTTTTGGCATCTGTCAAATGGAAAATGCAATTCATCTAATACAAACAAAAGAAACCACCTGGATCATACAAAAACTAAAGAAATTTATTAGGTAAAATTTTATGCATCCCTTCAATTTGGAGAACATGCAAAAGAAATGAGACCAACAAATCAAAACTAACAAACCAGTTTACATTGTGAAGCAGTGTTTACATCTAACATGACCAATATAATAATCTTAAGTAAGCCAGATGATACTGAGATCAGACTTCAGCATACCAAACTTAAAATGGGGATGTCAAACCAGTAACATGATGCACCTTGATGAAAACCAACTTTTCTATCTAGTACCTCCTAGCAAAACTAATTCATTCTTAAGCAATACAAGGAGGCGTATAGATCTTTGGTGATACCTCTCTCTGTTCATCCGACATGAATGGACTTGAAAAATCTTTCAGCACTCCCAGTGTATCTTTGAAAGACACCTTTCCATTATGGTCTGAATCATATACTTTGAAAATAACTGCAACATAGAAAAACTAGTAACCATAGCACCCGCATTAAAAGCAGCCACACAATGCCGAATCCATTTACAAGTAACTATTGTAATTTTAGAACAAGGAATAGGGTACATCATAGTCAGTAGTAGAAGATAGTATCAATGTTTCATTAAGGAAATTTTTTAAGAAATCTCTCCTGCCCCCTCCCCACAAAGAAATCCCTTTTTCAAGGATGAATAATTCAAATCATTTGAACTTCTTATTTGCATAAGCAATTCTTAACTGTTTAATTAACTTCTTTGCTGCAGTTACCATGCACTCTAAAATACATTGACCAAAATCCCAGGACTCCAGAATGGTATTGAAATCTTCTAATCTATCAATTCCATAACCTGGGGTTGGATCCTACTAAAAGAACTCTGTGCCATAAGAACTACGTTCAAACTACTAAAAGGTCACTGAAAAAGTCATTCTTAATGTTCTATCACATCTATTCTTTTCCAGCACGATGAGAATCCATCAATAGAGGGAAGAGAATATATCCAATGTTTAAATTTTTCTTTTCTTTTTAGCTTGAGCACAGGATTTATTTCATATACAGTATCCCAAGAAATTGTAAAATAAAGTTGAGAATCTTTTTCCAAGCTGAAGGATTAAAATCTAACAGTGAAGTTAATGGTAGTTAATACTTGATTAAAATAAAAAAGACAAAATTGCTAAACTTCCCTGCTTTGAAGTATGTATAGACATCAATAAGGAAAGAAGAGAACTAAAGCTAGAGTGGTTTTTTGTGCCAAACATCCTTTAAAGAAAGAACTCCTGGGACTTGGGAACTAGAAATCTCTTTTAAACCACAGGTGATGAAAATATACTTGGCCAAACCATAGGTGTACCACAATTTAACCTTTTCATTATTATTCTTTCTACATGCCAGAGCTGGAGCACCTTACAAGTATCTACTTCCATACCTAGTGGCAAGCAGAGGTAGAAGTTGAAAGATGAGAGGAATAGTAACTATGGCAATGAGGGGCACTCAGAAGAAAGGAATGTGAACAACTTCAAAAACTAAAGAGTCAAACAGAGGAGATCACAGTGAAATCATCAGCATTCCCTTAAAACGTCAAGTCAAAAGTCACTCCATACCAAAAAACCAGAGTAAGCATTCTTATATTATGCATATTCTATTTTGTTGCTTATAGGCTTAATGGCCTACCGTCGACCGATGGAGAAAAATGCAACACTTCCGCTAGCCATGTAAGGATAAACAATTAGCCTTTTTGTTTGCATCATACAGAACCCATGTTAACAGAGGAGATTTCAATGCACAGCCATGCTGATCATCTCTACTTCCGTCTGAAACTGAAGCTCCCCACCAGGTGTGCACTTTTTTTCATTGCTTTTCACAGCAACCAATGAACCATCTGCCAAGCATCCTTTGTACACCTTAACAAATCCTCCTCTTCCAAGAATGTCCTTATTGCGGAAGGTATCTGTTGCAACTTGCAGTTCTCATGGTGAGAATCTCTTAAGCTTCCCAAGATGTACTTCAGGATCCTCTTTGACTGCAAGTAGATTAAGGAAATCAAATTCCATCCAGTTAATTTGTTCAACCAATGTAGTACTCATTCGGATGGGATGCTCACCAGGCACGTCAAAGAAAAATTCCATGGTCTCCTTTGATGCCACCATGCAAATGCAATTGCAGGAGCAGCAAAATAATAGTGCAGCACCTGCAGATTGCAGCAACTCCTGCAGCTATTGCACCGGTGGCACTATTACCTCCTGCTATTGGACATAGAAGAAAGGTGGAACATCAGTGCTTCTTTTATCTTGATGTTTTACAGAACATACATTTACAAAACAAGCAAACAAACAAACAAATGTAACCACATAGCACAAAGATTGAGCCTATTAGAAGATAAAGCAGACCGGTGACATCAAATAACTCGTTCCTATCCCATGCTCCCCAAAAGTCATTCTTCCAATGAATACAGAAAAAGAGCACACATATTATATATTGGAAAAGAAAAAAGTTTAGGATTTGAGGTAGTGGCACGCAAAACTGCCATGTTAATTTCTACAAGATCATTGTATTATGATAGTATTCAATTAAAATAGTTTTCATTTTAATCTAAAGCATTTTTCCATTAATTCAATAAAAGAATATCCGATAAAATTCTATTTTAGATCCTATTCAGATGGCAGAGATAAAATCCATAAGCAAAAACTGAGAAGGACAGACTAGATAAGCATATTACTACCATAGTTACAAGTATCAAAGTAATGTTAAGACAATAAAAATAACTATTGGCACACCAACACTGTCAAAACAAATTTAATAAATATGACTTGGTCAAAACTTCTTTAACAACAATGAATTCATTATCTAGTCCAACTTCTGTAGCCCAAAAGAAACAAGCATTTGCAACCATTAAGTTAAATTAAGATATAACAAAAGATAATTAAATTAGAATTAAAGTGTCTGACCTTATTGTTTTCCAGGCATCTAGGGATAATTTCCTCAGAAGTTTCTCAGCCTTATCATTCTCATTTTTTTCTAGAAGAGATGAATGATTCTCTCAACAGTTTAGGGAGGCAGTCACGGTCTTCCCTTTAAAAAAGCAAAGCTTTTCTTTCTTCTATCAATTCATCTTTACAAATACCATTGATTATGATATTATATGTTTGGACATCTGGATGGCAACCTCTAATGAAAGTATGCTGGAAAATCTTCTGCGCAGTCTTTAGCCATCCACCTTTGTGCAAACCATCAATAAGTATACTATATGTGTGAAAATTAGGACAAATTCCTTGATCGACAATTTGGTTTAATAATGCAATTGCCCTGTCAAGTTGCTTCCTGTTGCATAACGCATTTAACAAGATATTGTAAGTGATTATATCAGGGGGCTGGCCGCTATTATACATCTCACCAACAAGCTCCAGTGCACTTGAGATTCTTCCAGTTATGCACAAGCCATCAATCAGCGTATTGTAAGTTACAATATTTGGCACCAAACTCTTCAAGCACATATCTTTAAACAGATTTATGGCTTCATCTACTCGATTATTCTTGCAACAACCAGTAATCAAGATGTTGTAACTCCAAACATTAGGTGCAAAACTTCTTTCAAAGATGAGGTGTTTAAATAATGCAACTGTCTTGTCAAGATGCTCGATTTTGCAATAAGTTTGTAACAAGATATTGTAAGTGGTTACATCAGGGGGTAGCCCGCAATAATGCATTTCCTTAACAAGCTTCCATGCATCTGAGATTCTGCCAGATTTGCAAAAGCCATCAACTAGAGACTTGTAAGTTATTATGTTTGGAGCTAAATTCTTAAGAAGCATATCTCCAAATAGATTCATGGCTTCATCCACTCTTTTCATCTTGCAATAACCTTTAATCAAGATGTTATAACTCCAAACATCAGGCATTAAACTCCTTTCAATCATCATATCAAATAATTTTCTTGCCCCGTCCACTTTATTTTTTAAACAATATCCATTCATCAAGATAGTGTAAGTAATAATGTCAGGTTGTTCACCTCTTTCAATCATCACATCACACATATCGTGTGCTTGTAAGAGCATCCCTTCTTTGTATAATGCATTAACTATTATGTTAAAGGTACAAATATCTATGTTGATGTTTTGATCAACAATCTTATTCAGCAATAAACTAATCTCATTCCATTGGCCTGCACTACAGAAACCATAAATTAATGAACTGTAAGTGACAATGTCAGGGGAAATTCCTCGAACAATCATTTCAGAACACAAATCATGCGCCTCATTTACAAGTCCATCTTTGCACAAACCATCAATGACTATATTGTACATTACAAGATTGGGCTTGACAAACAGTCCATCCATTTTACGAAGCATTTGAATGGCAACTCTTGTTTCTCCAGTTTTACACAGCCCATTGATTAAGGTTCCATATATAAGTTCATCAAACCGAAACCCTTTTGCCACCAGTTCATGATGAAGGTCTAATGCATCCAACATCTTACCATTAACACACAACCCCCTCATTAGAGTAGTCAAAGTGACAGCATTCGGTTGATAACCCCACTTGAGAATCTTACCCATTACAGAGAAAGCAAAGCCCATCTGACCCACATGGCAATAACAATTCATCAAGATGTTCAAAGTAACTATGAACGGCGCGATACCCTTCAACTCCATGTAGGTATAAAGACAAATAGCAGTGCCATAGTATTTCATCTTTACAATCGTTCCTAAGATTTTGGTGAATTCCACAACTGATGGCGGAGGATGCATAACAGCCATGTGATGAAACAAAGCTACAGCATTGTCAATATTATCAAATTTGTCGGCATTTTGGGGTGGTGGCAGCTGCGAATGAAGATGTAGCCTCGTGTGTTGAGCATATGGCATAAAAATAAGAAAGGTAGATGATGGCGAAAGAACACGAGGAAATTTGGGGATTGCGTACCTTGTTGAATACAACATGTGCTCCAAACACATGGCAACTAGCAAGACATTCACTCTAGTTCCTCCGATGATGCTTCACCAAATGCAGTTTCCTCTATATTTCTCCATCTCGTCTTGTGTCCCTTTTGCTAGCTTTAAAAACATAATAGTAGAATTAGACTGGAATTGTATTTAAAAAGAAAAACCTGAAAAATGTAAATCATTGAGTATATGTAAACAAACTAGTCATAATAATAGTGCAGAATAGATATTTTGGCATTCGGTTAGCGGGAATAGCAGCTCCTATCAAACACACTACACTAAAATATGGCAAAGAAAACCAGGCTTCATCAGGGGTGGCTCCTTTAGCCCCCCCTTCGAATGTATTCAAAATCAAAGAATTTGCAAAGAAATTTTTCTTTGAACTTTTTATTTCTAAAGAATGGCCCCTAGTAAACACTAAAAATTTTCCCTCTAGCTCCGCCAACTTGGGCTTCATCCACAAAACAAAGGATTCTGTTTCAGCATTCTGTCAATTCCTCAATTGCAAGACTCATTATTTAAAAATATTCAGTAAATAGCTGAAACAAACCACAAGGCATAAACACGGAATGAAGGCAAAACAGAACCACAGACAAGCAATTGCCATGAGCATAAAAAACAACAGAAAAAAAAATTGCAAACAATCTTCACAGAACAGATCAAGTCATTTAAATTGCCATCAGTAATCAATACAATGCAACAAAGTTGGCATAACCTTAAGGAGGGACACTAAATACATACATACAGACAAACATACATACATACATATATAAAACCAGTGTTATCGATGGCGGATGGCGGCCTACAGCGGCGGGCCAAAAATCCGCCATACAATATGGCGGATGGCGATACGGTCATATGGCGGATGTCATGGCGGACAAAATAAATATATATATATATATATATATAACAAAAAAACTGCAGAAATAAATATAAGTCTCATATCATAGGCAGCCTTGGTATTTATAATTAAGTAACTAATTACATGTTATGTTTACAAGGAGAAATAAATGCAAGTACAACTTCCTAAACTCCCTAAGTAGATACATTTCATAATCAATTACATGTTATGTTTACAAGGAGAAATAAATGCAAGTACAACTTCCTAAACTCCCTAAGTATATACACTTCATAATTAATTACATGTTATGTTTACAAGAAGAAATAAATACAAGTACAGCTTCCTAAACTCCCGAAGTACATGAATCTAAACATAAATGAGCCTAAGACTTAAAAGTGCTCCTCCTATTTCCAATGAGAAAACATACATATACATAATCTTGATGTTTCCAACATTTAGAAACATGTAGAATTAGTATTAGTGGTAGAAAAGTGAAAAGTCACGAAACTAAAAAATCAGAAAGAGAATAAACACATGAGTAGGCCGGTCGCCGGACGAAGGCTGGTCGCTGGAGGTCGGTGGTCGACGGACGGTGGTCACCGGTCGGAGGAAGGTCGTCGGACGGACGGTGGTCCCCGGACGGCTATGGTTTCACGAAAAAAGAGAAGAAGCAAAAGGTAAGAGACTTTCTTTCTGCCATTCATTAGGGTTTTTACCCATTTGGGCTGAAAATCCGGGTCGGGTCGCACGACCCAAGCCTCTGTTCCACTTTTTTTTTTTGTAAGTTTTCCGCCTTTTCCGCCATGGCCGGCGCATCCGCCATGCCCGGCACCCGCCATGCGGCCGCCACGGACCGCCATGTGAAATCCGCATCGCTACCGGCATAGTATGGCGGTTCCTTCAAAACCCGCCACCGCCTTCCGCCATGGCGGCTTTTCGATAACACTGTATACAACAAACTCAGACAGACAAGAACCTCTTCCTTTCTCATTTGATGTGGCTGTTTCAGCTCACAAGAGTGTGGGTAAAGCTGGCAAATCGGGCCACCCGGCCCGACCAAAAAGATAGAATTGGTGCAGGCTGGGCTGAATTTACTTCGGGCTGCAGATTTGATGGCCGGGCCAGCTGGCCAAATCAGCCCTAATTATAAATAAATAAAACAAGTTTAATATGCAACATAAACTACAATTTAAAAATGAAAACAAAGCATTGCAGCACTTTAGTACTTTTAAACTACAATTTCATCATTTTATCATTTTTCAGTTTCTCAGCTAGAGCATGATTGCAGGTCTTCCAAGCATTTGATCTCTAGCTTCTATGTTGGGGAATACTAGCATCAAAACAGGCAAGTAATGCCTCAAGGGGACACTTCAATACCTGTGGTGCATTGGTGCTTCGTTTAAGTAATTATCTGTGTGAAAGACCTGCTCAATAATGCAGAATCTGGTACCATATCGAAAAGAAAACTAAAAATTATCATTAGAAACCGAGAATAATGGATTGAAATGTTTGCAACACTTATGCATCATTTTACCACATTAAAGTCGCAGAATTGCAGAACAGAATAGGTGATACAGAATTGCAGCACTTAATAGGTGATACAGAACTCACGAAATTGCAGCATGTAATATGCAAAACAGAATTGCAGAACTTAACAGAATTGCAGCACAAAAATAGGTTCTAATCACACCATAATGGAGAGTTCTTAAATACCAAAATAAGCACAAAAAATAAGCACAAAGATTGGGAAATTAACTACAAGCATGGATAAAGTGTGCGATCGAATTCCGCTAGTCTGAAGGCATTAATTAACAAGACAGCAACATGCATGTCATCCAGAAAATCCATGATCTTACATGATAAGTTACATCATTAAACTACATTTTGGGCTCTTCAAAAGCATAAAACATTTCCTAATTAGCATTAAAACTTTACAGGTGAATAACTTTACAATACAAAAGTTAGACAAGATTGCAAAGTGATTTAAGAATCACTTTACAAATTGGTTCACTCCATGAAGCCTTCACTACTTGATTTATGGAATGCAAAATCATCATAGCTCAACTAAAATTAATTTAAGAAAATAATGATAAAGCCATCCTTAATTGTACAAGTTTCTCTAACACCTAGTAGAAATGCAGAGAGCAAATACCAAGCTTCAGCAGTCAAAGACAAAAAAAACTTGAGTAAATCATCATTTTGATCCCTGAAAGTATGAGCCACTATCAGTTCAGTCCCCGAAAGTAATTAAATTATGAAAAAGTGTCTCAATGTTAATTTTGTCCGTCAAGTTAGTCCTTAAATGTTAACTTCGTTAGTCAAGTTAGTCCATGTACTAACGAAATTAACATTCAGGGACTTTTCCGTAATTTAATTACTTTCGGGGACTGAAATGACAGCACCTAGCACTTTCAGTTCCAAAATGATGGTTTACTCAAAAAACTTTAAACTGTGTGAAACAGATGCTTTATTTAAAAGAATAATCCACCTGAGTTATAAATACTTGTATACCCAGAAAGGGAAAGGAAACAGAAATATAAACCAACTAGCATTTGTAGCCAAATCTCTTTGAAGGACAACACATGCTAATTACAATTCCAATCCTATGCTGCTAATTCGAATTAACTGATTCCTATGGAAATTAAACAATATTACACATGAGCTGGTAGTCCATATTATATTATATAGGCAAGATTGTAAAATGGTAAAAAAGTAAATAAAGAAAACGATTCACTAAACCGGAAATTTGTTGAAGGCTTCAGCTAAGGCAAGAAGCTATTATTAGCATCATCGTCCCTTACCTTGAATCTGACAGCAGAGGCGCGAGAGAGTGATGGGATTACAGGTACAGCAGCACGGAGTTAGAAGAGAGGATGGGTTACAGCAGCACGGAAAAGAGTACAGCAGCGGAGCAGCGTTTTTGCGTTTTCTGAGTGAGAGGGAAAGAGTGAGAATCAAAACTTATTTAGGCCCAGCCCACAGGTTGGAGTTGCGCCCTGGGACAGTGCATAGTGGACTGGTAATGCGTTCTGGGCCAGGGTCATGGTTTTTTTTTTTTTTTTTTTTGAGTAAAGATCCAAATTGGTCCTCGACAAAAAATAACAGTGATATTTTGGTCCATGAGAAATGAAAAATACCAATTTGATCCTCAAGAATATAAAATGTGGGTCAAAATAGTCCCTGACAAGGACTAAAATGTCCCTAAAAATTACCCTAAAAAGGATCAATTTGACCCTCATTTTATATTCTTGAGGACCAAATTGGACCTTTACTCTTTTTTTTTATTGAGTTACCAGCTCAGCTCGACTCGAATCTGATTGGCCTATCTCGCTAATCGGGCCAGGCTAAATAGGCCTGATTTTATCATACTAGCATTTGAGAGGTCCAGCTCGAACCTAATTTCAGGCTATTTGGATGAGCTCATCAGGTCGGACTCAAATTGTCAGCTCTAAATGTCTAGGTCTTGAGTTTGCAACCAAAGAGAAGAAAAACTCTACGATGAAAGCTCCTTCTGATTCAAAAGATGATCCTGTAGCCCAGAAAATGTTCGAAAAATATTAAACAAAATAGATAAATAAAATAGATAGAGAGAAGAATGAAAAACACAAAAATGTTTATAGTCTGAGACGTGTGAAAACATACTATCCTTAAGGATTATTTCGCCACAATAATTATAATAATGCGAATATCCCCAGGATTTAACAGACTCTTCCAGAATAATAATATTATTCTGGATATTCAGAACAGTAAGAATTATATCAACTTTCATACATAGAAAAAAGAAAAGAAGAGAAGAAAAACATTTGTCTTTTGCAAAGACCTAAAACTTTTACACTTCCAAAATCATTTTTCAGTCTCTACCCTCATATCATTCTTGAGCTTTTCTATTGTACATACTTGCAAAAGCTTAATGCTCGTGCAAGTTACAAACAAAATGGCAACGTTTGAAATCCTATCAATTGCATTAAATAATAATAAAATATAATCAAAGTATTAAATAGTAATGAAACATTAATAGCAAATTAATTAAGGTAAATAAATAATGATAAATGATAGTAACAAAAAGAATTTAAAGCCTTTTAATTTCAAAACAAATTATTTTAAAATAAAATAAAAAAATATCCAACAGAAAACACTAAAGGCAACATCCACAAAAGCTCCCAAGAAATTCTTCCTCTCGATACAAAAGAAGTTGTAGACCATGAATGTAGTTCAACTATTCAAAACTTCGTAATATTCTCTCTCTTCTCAAATCCCAACCCCAGTTAATCTCTTTTCAAGATATCATTTTTCTTGCCTAACAAAAGTTATTGTCAATACAAATCATATATCTACACTCCTTAATAATCAATCATTGTTTTACATTTTTATTTTATAAAATTATCGTTAACTGATACTCTTATAAGCAATTGGTAACACTATCCATTTTCTTAATTTTTTTCTTTTTTCTTGGCAGTTTTTTTTATCAATTTCAACTACGTGTTTACTTTTTTTTTGTAGGAACTTGTCATAACTATAATGATTGTCAGGGGTGGTCCTCGAAAGTTAGAACATAATATACTCCTATAATGATTGTCAGATCAGGTCCTCAAACTAATTATTGCATGCTCACAATTAGAGCTTGGTAAACGAGTCAAGGCTCGCGGACCAGACCGCTTAACCCGCAATCCGCGCGAGTCAAAACCCGAAAATAGCTTATCTATTTTGTTATGAGTCTATATGAGTTGATCTATTTAGTCCGCGGTTAAATAGGTTTTTGTCCGCAGGTTAGCAAATTGACACACTAACCCACTTAATATTTTTTATAAAAAATAATTAAAAGACTAAAACTCAAGATCCCTTCTTGCTCGTGGATTTCACTTTGATTTTGTTATTGGATTATAGGTTGTTGTTTTTGTGGTTTTTGACCACCTCCTTGTTTTTGTCGATTCTCCTTGTGTTCATTGTTCAGGTACTTCAAACCTCCACCTTCGCGTCAATTTTCTTTTGGTCGATTCTCCTTGTTTTCAAGTACTTCAACCTTCCACCATATTTATATGGTAGCATGTATAAGCTCTGCATGTGCATATTTCTACAAAATAAAATTTAGAAAGTCAAATGAAAAATGGAATTAGTAGCCTGTTGTTAGAGGTAACTTTTCAATTTTTCTGATTCCTGACACAAGTAATAAGGGGATGACAAAAAGGGGGAAGAGTTGTGAAATGATAAATAATGCAAAGTTTCAAGTTAATGAGATAAGTTGAGCCGACAAACAAGGAAAGTCGACAGGTGAACAAGAAGTAACAAAAAGTTTATCGAGGAGTGACTTAAACTTGATAATAAAGAATCACTAAGTCTTGAAATTTAAGAAACAAATTTCGAGCCGATGAAAGGTTCATGTCGACAAGACAGCTTCCAAAATGATTCAACAACAGCGAAGAAACTGTGACAAATCAACAAAGTTGGCAGACACAAAAGATAGAGTCAAAGAGAAAGACGTCGAAAAAAAAAATCAAAGAAAGAATATTAAGTGTAGTTGTCGACACGGCTAAATTTTCATCTACTTGGCAAATGTTGAACAAAGGAAAGGGAATGCAAGTTAAGTGCTCGTTCACTAAAGAATCGTTTAAGTTTATAAAAGACAATATTGACGAAGCTTAACTGCCGTACATGTGTCAATTAGATAGATAGTTAGTTATCTTAGAGTATGTCTATAAATAATAGCAAGCACAATGTAATCAAGGGTTGGAAATTTGATAAAACAACCTATACTCGATCACAAAGCAGATTGACGGATCAAAGATCAAGTACTCCTTCCAACTTTCTATTTCAATGTTATTGTCTTATTCATTCAACACTTTGTTCTGCGTTCATCATTCGTGAACAAGTATTCTTCTCTTTACTTATATTTTCTGCATTTCTTTTTGCTAAATGTTCTTTGTTTTCTTATGAAAACCTTTATTTCCCTTATTCGTTTAATGCATTTATAATACTCTGTTCGTCAACTTACTTCTCAATTCATAAGAAGTGTTCATTTGCAAAGATCTTGTATATCATTTAAATGAGCTTGACTTTTGTTAACTAGACAGCAATTTCGTAACATCCTGCTTTTCGTTAAGTATGTTTATATAAGCTGTTTGGATGTTTAAGTTTGTTTGATTAAGCTATAATTGTTGGTTAAGGGCTAAGTGAGATTTTTGGCTTAAAAGTCCCTTTCTGGAACATTGGCACGCCCGTGCTGATTTCCAGCACGCCCGTGCTTGGCCATGTGTCTTGTGACTAACTGAATCACAAGCACGGCCGTGCCGTTAGTGAGCACGACCATGCCATTGTGCGGACTGCGTCTCGCTGACGCTAAGTTCGGCACGTCTGTGCCGAAGGAGGGCACGACCGTGCCATGTGCGCAGTTTATATATTCGCACAGAAACCGAGGGTTTGCAATTTTAACCCTCATTTGGTGGCTGCTACTACCCTAGTGCAGCCAGACCTACCTTGTTTCCCATCTCCATCAAGCTCAGTGCATTTTTGGAGTTTTGGAGACCTTTGGTAAGCTTTTGGTTCATCTGTTCCAATTGTGTAGGTAACGCTTCTTCCCTTTCTTAGTTTCCTTTCATGTTATTCGATTGGAAACTGATTTGGTTAATGTTTTAGTTGACCTAGGCTTGGATTCAGAATGAGCCGCTTGGAAGGACGTGACCAGTTTGTTGTTTGGGGCTATCATTGTTGCAACCTTCGAACCAAGTATGGGGAGAAGGATAGTATAACCACTAGGAAGTGGGGGTAGTGTAAGATGAAGGGTTCCTATGACCCCGAGGTTAATTGTATGTTGTTTGTGTTAACATGCCCGCTGCTATAAATGTTTGTTGCTATATGCCAATATGCCAATATTATATGCGTTGTTTGTTATGTTGGTATGTTTATATCATAAATTGTTGGTTGAGTTGTTGAATATGATGATTGATGGCTGAATGGTTGTGTGATGATGAACCTGCTGATATATTCCTAAATTGGTTAATTAGGACTTTAATTGGTTAAATAATAAAGGGACGGTTGTTCCCCAAAAATATTCATAAGACATGAATCAATAAAATATGAGGTTTTTATGCTGATGGTTTAGTCATGAACTTAGGGATGATATTTGAGAGTGTTAGGGTCTTTTTTGGTTAATTTAATTAACATGTAAATCGCTGCCCAGAACAGTATTGTCGCGCGATTAGCATGGCCGTGTTGAACAGGGAGCACGCCCGTGCTCCCAGTTGAATTCTGGGAATGGTCGCGCTTTGAGCACGGTCGTGCAGCAGAGAAGCACGGCCGTGTGTAATAGGAAGCACGCCCGTGCTACACGTAAGTGGCAGCACACCCGTGCCGGGATTAAGCACACCCATGCCACCCCTCTGGTCAGAATCTGAGACTTATGGTTTAACAGGGGTTTTAACCCCAATGTTCTGATGAAGTCAGATAACTTAATTATATAATAATTAAGACGTTGAGGAACGATAAGTTGGTTAAGTTGGTGTCGCAGGGGTTACCGCACGATGATATAATTGGATGCCTTTAGTGGTCAAATGTTGACAATGATGATATGATTGGATGCCTTTAGTGGTCCAATGTTGCGATGATATAATTGGGTGCCTTTAGTGGTCCAATGTTGACAATGATGATATGATTGGATGCCTTTAATGGTCCAATGTCGCGATGATATAATTGGGTGCCTTTAGTGGCCTAATGTTGAGGATGATATTCTTGGGTGCCTTTAGTGGCCCAAGTGGAGGTGGCGGTTGCCTGTTGCTTTTTGTTGTGTTCATGCATCACATTGGAGATGTTAGTTGGGGGAAGTTCAACATAGGGAGGTCGTCCTAGAGTACGGCGATCTGGCCATCCACGGTTGGTTCACCCAAGGTTTGGTGAACCGTGGCCCCCCGTGATGAGGCATCCATGGCTTGATGCGTTGGTTATCCAAGAGGTTCACCTATGGTTTGGTGGACTGCCGACATTGGTGCCTTTAGTGGCCAATTCGGATATGTAACTCCAAAGTTGTTCTTCCTGAGATAGTTGTATCCACATGCATTGATGGAGTAGTGGAGTAGTGTTGCATTGCATCATATAGCATACTCAGTTGATTTATGATGTTGAGATGATGTTTATACATGTACTTGTATGCTTATGATTGTTGTTATGCCATGATGTATGATCATCTTATTCCTATCTCCATGCTGTTGTGTTTACATGTTTCCTTACTCCCCTTTCTTTGTTTTTCTTATTTGGCATGTATGGTTTATGCAGAGGAAGATGAGAAGCCCGGAGAGGAGTGACTCTGAGGAGCCATCACTCATAGTTAGGGCCTTCAACTTAGTTGTTTATTTCCTTTAGTTTTTCAGTTGTATTCCGAACATGTTTCCGGAACGGTTGTACCAGCTCTGAATTGTGACTTCAGGGTTGGGTTTTAGCTTATGTTGATGTTTCTTTTCCTTTCAAAACTTTGGTTTGATATTTTCCGCGTTGTTGAGAATTAGTTCACGTGATACCTTTTCTACCCGTGAACCTTTTTATAAAAGGTTGCATGTTTTATATTATTCGTATGTTGTTATCATTATTAATTGCCTTTAATGCTTTATAACATGCATGGTAGAAGGGTGTCACAAATTTAACTACAAGATTACCGCGTAACTCATCAGAACCCACACTCCCTTGATTTCTAGTGTTTGTTCTCGTCGGATTTGGCCTTAACCAAAAAGCCACGTTAAAAAATTGGCATGCCCAGTGGGACGAGTTTAGAGTAACTTGTTTGAAGTGTCATTAATCATATTCTTGTAAGAAGAGTGTGTATATGCGTTTGAGAAGTGGAAAATTAGTTATTTTTTACCCTTTTCAAAATTCTCAGATTTTTGAAAACATGAGTGATACATGTAATGCCAATGCACCTGGCAGTAATGCCAATGTATCTGGAACGAATGCAAATGTGTCTAACCCAAACGCATCCAATGTGAGTGTTTCAAGCACTAATACCCCTGCCACAAGAGGAAATGGCTCTAATGCAATTGCAGGCCATGCTAACTTGTCTGGTGAAGGGGGCTACTTACAAATAGGAAATGTGCCCCGTTTTGAGGAAGTAGTGCAAGGCACTCTTCCTAGTTCAGCCATATTACAACTAGTGAATGTGTCTAGCCCAATGCGGTCGCCGAATAATTCAGCTAGTTCAAGCATAAGGGGAAATATCCAACATATAACGCAACCCCCATGGGGAACGCCATATGGTTTTATGCCATATGGATCTAACGTGACATGGCCACCACCTTTTGGATTTACACCAAATTAGGTTGGTATAACCGTGGATTCCGTTCATTCAAGGCAAGTCAAAATGGTAACTGGGGGGCAAAATATTAATCATGCAACTGGTATGGCAGGTTCAATAGTTATGGCTCATGTTCGACAAGAACGGCCAATAGTACAATCGCCACTTTTCCCTACAATTGATAGACAACAACACCAACAAAACCCTGTCGGTTTAGCACAAGCCTCTTTGGCAACTGTCCGACAGCAAATGGATGAGAACAACCATGATATGGTGAACATGTTTACTCAGCAATTGGGTGATGTGATTACACCTCACATGGAAAGTGCTAACCAAGCATGTCATGCATTGGCAATACAAAGGTCAGGATCAAGGTAATGGGATTCAGAGACAAGGTCACTTAGATATGGCCAAGTACATGTTCTCCAACCGGCTGAGGATGCTGAAAGAATAGTAAACCCTGGAGCTTTTGGTGCATTACGCCAAAATATTATAGGGAATCAAATTGATCAGAATGTTAGCCAAGTAGTTGAACAAGCCCTCAATAGGATGGGTTTCAATATCGGTTAAGCTAACCAACCATACTTCGCTTCTGCTTTTCTTGAATGGGTACAACAAGCAGATATACATAGGGGAATAAAAATCCCCAAGTTATCAAAATTCTCAGGAGAAAGTCAAGAATCGACCATCAAGCATATCGCACGGTATACTATAGAAATGGGGGATTTTGCATTAGAAGAAGGGTTGAAAATGAGATTCTTCCCAAGTTCTTAAACAAAAAATGCTTTTTCTTGGTTCTCGACATTAAGACCTAATTCTATCCATTCATGGATGCAATTGGAAAGGAATTTCAATGATTAACATCAAAAGGATTGACAGACTTGTTTCGATCAATTTTTTAGAGGAGACCTTAAAGTTGGATTGACAGACTTGTTTAACATCAAAAGGATGTATAATGAGTCTTTCGATGATTATTTGACTATTTTTAGGCAGATGAAGAGTAGATGTTTTACTCCTATTTTTGAAGCAGAAATTATAAAGATTGCTGCAGGAGGTTTCGATTATTACATAAGGAAAAAATTGGTCAACCAACACCTTATTGATTTAGCTCAATTAGGTGACAAGGTTAGGCAAATAGAACAATTGAAGGCTGAGAAAGCCTTCAAACAAAAGAAATTCCTTAAACGAGAAAAAGTTAACTATGTCGGATTATGCGAATCCGACGAGTCTAGTGATTGTGAGGAATATCAAATTAATTATGCTGAATTGAAAAGTGTCCTTCATATGTGTGTCAAGCCTTGTTGCCCGCAAGAGCCAAAGAAAGGATGCCTTTTATCAACAAAAAGGTGTATACGTTCGACGTGTTTAAAACCGACCAAATATTTGATATTTTTTTGAAAGACAAACAATTAAAACTGTCGGATGATCATAAGTTGTTAAAACCTTATGAAATAAAATACCAAAAATATTTTAAGTTTCACAATAATTTCGATCATATAACTGATGAATGTATGCATTTCAGGGACATTGTACAAAAGGCATTGACCTAAGGAAGACTAAAATTTGGTGAGAAGAAAAAGATGGACATGAAAGTTGACACTGAACCATTTGGCGCTGAAGTGGCCAATGTTGACTTCAAATGCCTTTGAGCATTGGAATGGTCAATATTAGAACTAGTCAGCAGGCGAAAATGGATTTGGCACAATATTTTGAAATCTATCCAAAGCCAAGACAAAGGGATGAAGAATTCATAGTCCGAAAGCAAACAACTGGACTACTGAAAATATGCCCCAGGTGTGAGGCCTTTTTCGATGATCAAGCAGCTCAAATGGCCACAGAGCAAAAGACTCCATCATGCCATCCTAAAGGCGAATTTGAATCCTATCAACCTCTCACTCATAGCGAGTCTTATCATCCAAGAAGTAGCCAAGAAGAAACGTGTTATACCCCAAGTGGGAGTAACTCTTTTGGCACTCGTCGAGGTTCTTTCCATCGACATGCTTGTTATCCCCCTCGACGACCATGGGAAAGATAAAAAAAACATGCTATGGCATGAGGGGGATGGATTAATGCATCTCCAAGGGAGTCAACTGGCAGCAACAAATCCCCTAGAGAACAAGTTAAGAAATTCAAGACTAGGGTGCCACCTATACCCGCATTTGTTGACAAAATGGGTAAAAAACTCTATAATGGCTAATCATCCTAAGTTTCGGTTGAAGAAAAGAGCCATGAAGGGAAGAGCCCAAGAAAATAAACCATTCTGGAATTAGGACTATAGACATAGGAGGCTAGCTGTGTAATACCCCAGTTTTCGCTTGCTTGTTATAATGTGTTGTTATATATATGTTATGTGTTGTTATGCTTTCATTAGCTGTTTAGGGACGTGTTTTATGGTAGTTGACCTTAGAACAAGTGAAATAAGTGATCCTGTCAAGATAGCACGCCTGTGCTCTCGTGCAGCACTCCCGTGCTAGTTGGTCAACACGCACGTGCTTTAAGCGTGCACCAGAAATGCGTTTTGGGCTCTTTTGGTTAGCCCGTTTTGCCCCAATCCTTTTTATAACTCTTTTGCTCGACCTAAAACTCATAGCCGTCATTCCTAGAATTAGAAACAACCGTCTCTAACCTTTCTCTTGGGTTCCCATTGAATCCTTGAGCGTTCTTCAATCTTTGTTTGGGTGTTCTTCATTAAGAACACATCTTTGTGGTGTTCTTCGTTGTGTTTAGGGATAAGCTTCTAGCTTAGTTTTACTCTAAGCTAAAGCAACCAACCTTATTCATCTTTTTCTTTGTCTTTGAACCCTTAAGTCTAGCGTTGAATCGCTTTCTCCCTGTCAAACCAGATGTCGTTGTTCGTGTGCCAGTGCTGTGAACGGCAACTAGCAAATTAGTTCCCTAGGGATCTAATCGAGGTATGTTTATAACCCTTGTGTTAATTCCCTTTCCTTTTCCTTGTTTAGGGAATTAACATATCCTTTTGTCTTGGCATTCGTGGTCAAAGCTCGTTGAACCTATTGAACCCGTCGGAGGAGTCAAGTGTGGACTTCACTCTTGTTAGATCATAGGCTGGAATCGTCATGCCAGGTATAGGGAGAAGGGATTAGTATAACATATAGGCTCTAGGATAGCGTAAGATGAGGGTTAATCCATGACCCTATTTGTGTGCTATATGCCTTTGTTGATGTATGAGGTTGTTGTGATTGTTCATGCATAATGCTAATTGTTTAATTAATTTATATGACATTGGCATGACGTTTATAATGTTGTTAATGATGATGTTGATATGCCATGATTGTATGAGTTGGTGTGTTGGAACTGCTGTTAAATCTATGTTAATAGAAGGCATAGGGATGTTAGCGCTAAGCCTAAAACTAGGATTAGTCTAATCGATGCGCATAAAACATAAAGATATTGATGAGGGGTAAGATTATTGCCAATGGATTAGTCAAGAACCTTCGAATTGATTGGAGTGTTAAAAATATAGAAAAGCTGCTAAGTTTCCAGAACTATGACGCTGTAACAGCGTTGAGCACGCCCATACTCAATATTGGCATACCCGTGCTCCCCGCCCAGTAAAGCCAGCATGATCGTGCTCTCAGTAGCATGCTCGTGTTGGAAAAACGAGAAAGAGTAACGTTGTTTAGCACGCCCGTGCCAGTTGGCCAGCATGCCCGTGCTCAGGCCGTGCCACTGTCGGAATTAAGAAAACTTCATTGTTTTAAATAAAAAGAGATTTAATACCTTTTTTGGAATAAAAATATGATATAAGAGATTATAAAATACGACCTTGGGGATAGTTAATGAACTAGGACAATTATATGGCAAGATGTAATAATGGAGACTTATTAAAGAGATTAATTAATGAGAAGATGATGTTATTGGTAACGACGTATTGTTACCGATTTGTTGGTTAAATCATTCTTGATGTTTAATGGTCAAGATTGATGTTGATAAACCACTTTGATGCTTGTTGGTCAAAGTTGATAGCCTGTGTTATGGTGTTGATGGAGGTGGTTGCCATGTTGTTTGTGTGTTAGCATTGCATGCATCATGACATGGTGTTGTTAGTTTGGGGGAAGTTACGATGACTGGGGAGTTCGTCCGAGAGTATGGTGAACTGGCCGTCCGCGGTGATTCATCTGAGAGTTAGGTGAATCAAGTGCATCCGTGGTGGTTCATCCGAGAGTAAGGTGGATCGGCTATCCAAGGGGTTCACCCGTGAGTTTGGTGAACGGCCGGCGTTGGTGCTTATTGGCCAATGTGGATACGTAACTCCGAAATCGTCTTCCTGAGTTAGTTATTGGATCCACATTGCATATGGAGTAGTTTTTGCATCTCGTAGCATGTTCATAATATGATATGATGAAATGTGTTACGATGTGTTATGTTATAACGTTTATATGCTGCATGATCATCTTGCTAACTGCTCTATTACCGTTTATGTTTATACGTACGGTTCCTTACTCCCTATTGTTGTTGTTGTTGTTTTGCATATACCTTTGGTTATGTAGAGGATGGTGAGCAGTCAGTTGAGGAGTGATCCCGAGGAGATCGCTTGCACTTAGTTTTTAGTTTATGTTTAGTTTCGTTAGATGTTTTTAGATGCAATGTCGGTAGTGGTTACCAGCTTTGATTATGTGACATCGGGATTTGGGTTTTGTTTTATGTTTATGTTTTCTGCAATTATTTTATGTTTTTAAACGTTTTTGGATCATGTGGTACTTGCTACCTTTTATGTTAAAGTTTTTATTTAACTTGCATGCTTTATTTTAATATTATCGTATGTGGGGTAGCGGGTGTCACAGGCTGCACAAAATAGGCCAGGGGTACAAGCCACAATATCTGGTGCATCTGGCCGTCCACTCATGTCGAAAAGCCAGAAAAGGCGTCTACAAAGGCTGAGGCAAGTTCAAAAGACAAAGGAGGCAATGACTGGACAGATTCAAATTAAAGAACTGCCTTCAGATGACACGGGATGCCTAGTAGCAACTAGAGAAGAACAAAAGGCAGATCAAGAAGATGAGAAGCTGAAGAGTGTGGTAATAAAAAGGAGAACCACAAGTTTATAACCCTGGTCGTCGGTCTGATGGTTGTTACAGGTAGGTCAGAAAAGAAAAGAAAGAAGAACTGAAGTCACCACCTTCTAAATCAACTGGCAAGTAGCTTGTGGGTTTGATTGCAGCTGAAGGTGTGGTGAAAGGTGAAGGTGAGCATCAAGTTGAAGATACAGTGATGGAAGGCTTGGTTCGTATTGAATTCAAGCTTGATTGCGGATTGATAGGTGAAAATATGCCATTTGATGAGGTGATTGAAGCATTAAAAGACCCCAGTATGACAAAAGTTAACAACGCAGACCGATCGAGCATGGACGTCGATCACGAGAAAGAAGATCTAGCAGACATCATTATGGCCTCAGTAAATAATGATGTAGGGCATGCCGGACCATTGGAAGAAGTGTCGAATGGAAATGAAGATTTGAGGGAATACATCAAAATTGGAAGACACATGGATGAAGAAACATCTAATGAAGATAAGTTTTTAGCCAAATGTCTCTCTTATTTCACTACTTCCGGCAGAGTATGAAGGGCATCATGAGGTTGACTATGATGGGGGAAACGTGGAAGTGTTGGATGAACCAGGGCAAGCTTGGGTCTTTCTCCAAGAAAATTTGGTTACAGTGTTTGACGATGTGGCTCAATTAGAGAGACCAAAAGAAGAACAAAAAACCCATTTACAGCCACTGCCTGTAAAGGCCGTGATTAATGGGGAACCTACTAACCGAGTTCTCATAGATGGAGGTGTAACAATCAATTTGATGCCTAGAGCTATGTTGGAGAAACTTGGAAAGAACAAGTCGGACCTTATTGAGACCAACATGATAGCTACTGATTTTAGTGGCAAGACATCTCCGTCAGATGGAGTGATCATGTTGAACATACAAGTAGGAACGCTCGAGAGGATGACGTTGTTTGTGGTGATACCATCAAAGTCTAGCTACAACTTATTGTTGGGGTGAGATTGGATACATGCCGTGGGAGTTATTCCTTCGACGGTGCATCAAGAGTTGGTATTATGGAACAAAGAAGGAAACATGGAAATAGTCGAGGCTGATGATAGTCCTTGCTATATGCAGTTGCTTCATATTGACTTCAAGATGTATGCACCAAATGTCAAACCCATTTTCACTGTATATGGAGTAATTGATAAAGAAGCATTGGAGGCTTGTCTGTTGGATCAGTTTGGAATTCGTTTGGTAGAAAAGGCCGACAAAACTTGGCTACCAACTAATCATGATGATTGAAGGTCAACTGAAAAGATTGCCGACCTATATGGCCGACAAAGAAGTACACAATACAACAGGTGTACTGTCTGACTGCATAATTGACGATGGCCCTTTAGGTTTTGAAAAAGTGGCCGACGAAAGAGAAAATATTGAAATGGAAGATTCTTTGGAAGAAATTAGCTTAGGAACTGAGACGAACAAACATCTAATTTTCATAAGTTCATTTCTGCCGGAGGATTTCAAAAAGAAACTTGTCAAATTGCTTCAACAATATAGGGATTGCTTTGCTTGGGATTACAATGAAATGCCTGGTTTCAATAGAGATCTTGTCGAGCATCGGTTACCGCTGAAGGTGGGGTTTAAATCTGTCAAGCAACTAAACAGGAGATTTGCCCCAGAAGTGGTTTTGAAAATCAAAGAAGAAGTGGAGAGATGGCTCAAAGCCAATTTTATCGGAACTATCGGGTATGTCGAATGACTTTCTAATGTAGTTCCTGTTGTTAAGAAAAATGGCAAGTTAAGGGTATGTGTGTCGACTTTAGGAATTTAAACACCATTGCTCCTAAAGATGAGTATCCTATGCCAATTGTGGATATGTTAGTTGATGCTGCTTCTGGGAATGAAATTCTAAGTTGTATCGATGGTCATGCAGGTTATAACCAAATTTTTATAGCCGAGGAGGACGTGTCGAAAACAGCTTTCAGATGTCCAGGTGCCATTGGGACATATGAATAGCTCGTCATGCCTTTCGGTTTGAAGAATGCAGGGGCCACATACCAAAGAGTAATGAATATTATTTTCCATAATGTCATTGGAAAGTTCATGGCAATATACATAGACGAGGTGGTTGTCAAATCAAAGACAATGGAAGATCATTTGGAACATTTGAGGCAAGCATTTGACAGAATGAGAAAACATAGTCTCAAGATTAATCCAGAGAAGTGCAGCTTTGGAGTGTCAGCTGCAAAATTTCTAGACTTCTTAGTTCACAAGAAAGGAATTGAGGTGGACAAGAATAAAGACAAAGCAGTTTTGGAAGCCGCTGCGCCGACAAATAAAAAAGAATTACAATCTTTTTTAGGAAAAGTGAATTTCTTGAGAAGATTCATATCTAATTTGTCAGATAGAACCGGAATATTTGTACCGTTGGTTAAGTTGAAAGCTGAAGCTGAACAAGAATTTGTATGGGAGCCTTGTCACCAGGAAGCTTTCGACCAAATAAAACTATATTTGACAAATCCACCGGTCATGATGCCACCAGTGCCTCGTCGGTGGTTGAAGTTGTACATATCAGAGTCAGAAGATACCATAGGATGTTTGCTGGCCCAAGATGACGAAAGTAGTGTCGAAAGGGCCGAGTATTATCTTTGTAGGGTTTTAAATGATGCTGAAAAAAGATATAGTGCTATAAAGAAATTATGTTTAGCATTATATTTTTCATGTACAAAGCTCAAATATTATATGATTCCTTGTAATGTATTGGTAATATCAAGGGTAGATATAATAAAATATATTTTGTCGAAACCAATTCTTAACAGACGAATTGGAAAATAGACTATTGCGTTGTATGAATTTTCTTTGCAACATGTACCAGCCAAAGCTGTTAAGGGCCAAGCAATTGCTGACTTCTTAGTTGAGCATCCTAGCTTGGAAATAGAAAACGTAAATTTTGTCGAACTAAAGGAGGAGTTGGAGTGGGAGTTTTGTTGGTAAGTCCACAAGGAGTTCCAACCTAGTCCATGTTTGAACTCAAATATTCTTGTTCTAACAATGAGGCCGAATATGAAGCCCTGATTGTCAGATTAGAAATATTGATGGAACTAAAGGCCAAAAATGTGAATGTTTTTGGAGATTCCCAACTGGTTATTAAGCAACTTATACAACAATACAAATGAGTCAGTTATAATTTGACAAAGTATTGTGTTGTAGCAAGTAAACTAATGAGGAAATTCGACAACATCACTGTTGAACCTATTTCAAGAGAATTAAATCAAGAGGCTAATGAACTAGCGCAAATTGCTTCTGGTTATAAAATATCGAACAAGATTTTATAAAGTTTGATAGAAATCAGAGAACTTCTATATCCTTTGAATGAAAGGGATGTTTTGGTAAATGATGTCCTGGCACCGAATGATTGGAGGATACCAATAATTGAGTATTTGGAAAATCCACGTCATGATGCTAACAGAAAACTGAAGTATAAAGCGTTAAAATTTGCTATGCAAGGAGGCCTTTTACATAGTAGACTCTATTGATGGAACTTTAGATTTATGCTTGGGAGAGACGGAAGCATATTTAGCTTTGTCAGAAGTCCCCACGGGGATTTGTGGAGCTCACTAGGCAGGAGAAAAGATGAAATGGGTTCTTCGACGATACAAATTTTACCAGCCTACGTTAGTCAGGGATTGTATCTTGTTTGCCAAATCTTGTGAAGAATGTCAATAACATGGATATATACAAAATGTCCCAACTGGTGAGTTACATTCAATCGTTAAACCATGGCCATTTAGAGGATGGGCTTTGGACTTGATAGGGCAGATACATCCTGTTTCGTCAAAAGGCCATAAATATATCTTCGTTGCAGTTGATTATTTTACTAAATGGGTAGAGGCAATACCTTTGAAAAATTTAACTCAATAAGATATTGTTGATTTCATTGAAAATCATATAGTATGTCAGTTTGGAATACCACAAACTATAACCACTGATCATGGAACAGTCTTTGTTGGTCAAAGGATTGTTGAATATGCTAACTCTAGAGACATTAAAATGCTCACATCAACTCCATACTATGCTCAAGATAATGGCCAAGTGAAGGCCATGAACAAGATAATAATAAGTCTTACAAAAAAGCAAGTGGGTCGACAACCCACGAATTGGCATAATACACTTGATCAGGTTTTGTGGGCATACAGAAACTCGTCTAGGGAATCGATAGGAACATCACCATATAGGCTAGTATATGGTCATGATGCAATCCTTCCGGTCGAAATTAATCTTCAATCTGTTCGCACTCCAAGACAAAATGAGTTGCCAGCAATGATTATTGAAACTTAATGTTTATTGAGTTGAACAACTTGAGTGATGAAAGACAGGTCGCTTTGGAAAATTTGATTAGACATAAAGAAAGGATTGCTAAATTTTATAATAGTCGAATCAAATACAAAGCGTTCAAGACCAACGATTTGGTTTGGAAGGTTATATTACCTATGGATAAAAATGGAAGAGAGTATGGAAAATAATCACCAAAATGGGAAGGACCATTTAAAATTATGCAAGTGTTTTCTGGAAATGCTTATGCATTAGTCGAATTTAATACTGGCTTGAAAATTAGATCCATCAATGGGAAGTATCTAAAGCCATACAAATCGACAATGTATGAAGTTAGAATTGACAATAATGAATAAAAAAATCTTTATTAATTCAAAGAACTTGACAAACATGAAATAACTTGTCGAGACACTTTATTAATTCAAAGAGCTTGACTATGATCCTGAATGTTGTTATGAGAAAGCATTCAAAAATACAGAAAGTACTAGTATTTTGACCATTATAAATTATGGTCAAATTGTTTAGAAGATAAACTGGACTTTGAAGCTTCTCTCTAGCTAAGTCACATTGGTTTCATCTGCTTCATATGTGTAACACCTCAGTTTTCGCTTGCTTGTTATATAAGTGTTGTTATATATGTTACCCTTGTTGTTATACATATGTTATGTGTTGTTATGCTTGCCTTAGATGTTTAGGGATGTGTTTTAGGGTAGTTAACCTTAGAACAAGTCAGATTAGTGATTCTGACAGAGTGGCACGCCCATGCTCCCGTGTAGAACGCCCGTGCCAGTTGATCAGCACACCCGTGCTAAAAGTCAGCACGCCCATGCTCTATGCGCGCACCAGAAACGCGTTTTGGGCTCTTTTGGTCAGCCCGTTTAAATATGCGCGCACCCGAAACGCCCAATCCTTTTTATAGCACTTTTGCTTGACCTAAAACTCATAGCCATCAATCCTGAAGTTAGAAACAACCGTTTTTTACGTTTCTCTTGGTTTCCCATTGAATCCTTGAGCATTCCCAATCCTTGTTTGGGTGTTCTTCGTCAAGAACACATCCGTGTGGTGTTTTTTGTTGCGTTTGGGGATAAGCTGCTAGCTTAGTGTTACTCCGAGGTAAGGTAACCAACCTTGTTCATCCTTTCTTTGAATCCTTAAGTTTAGCGTTGAACCATTTTGTCCCTGTCAAATCAGACTTCGTTGTTCTGTGCCAGTGTTGTGAATAGCAACTAGCAGATTAGTCCCTCAGGGATCTAATCGAGGTATGTGCATAACCTTGGTGTTAATTCCCTTCCTTTTCTTGTTTGGGAATTAACTTATCATTTTGCCTTGGCGCTCCTGGTCAAAGCTTGCTGAACCTGTTAAACCCGTTTGGAGGAGTCAAGCGTGGACTTTGTTTTGTTAGTTCGTAGGCTAGAATCATCACACCAGGTATGAGGATAAGGGATTAGTATAACATATAGGTTCTAGGGTAGCGTAAGATGAGGGTTAACCCATGACCCTATTTGTGTGCTATATGCCTTAATTGCTGCATGAAGTTGTTATGGTTATCTATACATGTTATTTATTGTTTAAATGGGTTGTATGATCATGGCATGACGTTTATGATGTTGTTTATGATGATGATGATGATGATATGCCATGATTGTATGAATTGATATGTTGGAACTGCTGTTAAATCTATGTTAATAAAAGACATAGGGATGTTAGCGCTAAGCCTAAAACTAGGATTAGTCTAATTGATGTGCATAAAACATAAAGATGTTGATGAGGGGTGAGATTAATACCAATGGATTAGTCAAGAACCTTAGGATTGATTGGAGTGTTAGAAGTCTAGAAAAGCCGCTAAATTCCCAGAATTGAGACGCTGTAACAGCGTTGAGCACGCCCGTGCTCATTATCGGCGCGCCCGTGCTCTTTGCCCAGGAAAAGTCAGTATGCCTGTGCTCTCAATAGCACGCATGTGTCGGAAAAATGAGAAAAGTGACGCTGTTTAGCACGCCCGTGCTCTAGCACAGCACGCTCGTGCCAGTTGGCCAGCATGCCCGTGCTCAGGCCATGCCACTGTCGGAATTAAGAAAACTTCATTGTTTTAAATAAAAAGAGATTTAATACCCTTTTTGGAATAAAAGTATGATATAAGAGATTATAAAATACGACCTTGAGGATAGTTAATGAACTAGGACAATGATATGGTAAGATGTAATAATAGAGACTTAATAAAGAGATTAATTAATGAGAAGATGATGCTATCGGTAACGACGCACTATTACCGATGTTGTTGGTTAAATCAATATTGATGCTTAATGGTCAAGATTGATGTTGATGAATCACCTTTGATGCTTATTGGTTAAAGTTGATAGCCTGTGTTAAATGGTGTTGATGGAGGTGGTTGTCATGTTGTTTGTGTGTTAGCATTGCATGCGTCATGGCATGGTGTTGTTAGGTTGGGGGAAGTTACGATGACTGGGGAGTTCGTCCGAGAGTATGGGAAACAGGCAACTCGTGGGGATTCATCCGAGAGTAAGGTGAATCGTTACTCATGGGGGTTCATCCGAGAGTAAGCTGAACAGCCAATGTTGAGAGTTCACCCGAGAGTTTGGTGGATAGGCAACTCGTGGAGATTCATCCGAGAGTATGGTGAATCGTTACTCATGGGGGTTCATCCGAGAGTAAGGTGAACAGCCAATGTTGAGAGTTCACCGGAGAGTTTGGTGGATAGGCTACTCGTGGGGATTCATCCGAGAGTATGGTGAATCGTTACTCATGGGGTTTCATCCGAGAGTAAGGTGAACAGCTAATGTTGATGCATGATGGTCAACAAGTTGATGTACTCCGAATCGTCTTCCTGAGTTAGTTATTGGATCCACATTGCATATGAAGTAGTGGAGTAGTTATGCATCGCATAACATGTTTATAAAGTGATATGATGGAATATGTTATAACATGTATGTTGTATTATGATGTTTATATGCTACATGATCATCTTGCTAACTGCTCTATTACCGTTTATATTTATACGTACAGTTCCTTACTCCTTATCTGTTGTTGTTGTTTTGCATGTACCTTTGGTTATGCAGAGGCTGGTGAGCTGCCAGCTGAGGAGTGATCCCGAGGAGATCGCTTGCTCATAGTATAGTTTAGTTATGTTAGTTGTTTTCTGATATAATATCGGTAGTGGTTACCAACTCTGATTATGTGACATCGGGATTTGGGTTTTTGTTTTACGTTATGTTTTTCCGTAGTTGTTATTTATGTTTTAAATGTTTTCAGATCATATGGTACTTGCTACCTCTTATGTTAAAGTTTTTATTTAAACTTGCATGCTTTACTTTACATTTATCGTATGAGGGGGAGCGGGTGTCACAATATGCCGGGGGATGAACAAAGGGAGAAGGAAGATTGAAATCAATGAAGATAAAGGAACTCAGAGCACCTTCAAAGAACCATGAAAGCTCAGAAGCACTCAGGTCGCTTATTACTTCCACCTCCATGATGGAGATCAGCTAGTTAGATTACGTACTTTGCTGAACTTCACTATAGATATTATGTATTCCACTCAGCTTCAGCTTGAATATGACCATTAAGACAAAGACCTTATTCCTAAATTTTGGAAAAGGATTCCAGTTTTCCCATGGTAAGAGTAAAAACCAAGGAAAAAACATGGTTTAGCTGAAGAGATTGATAGAGGAAACTACGCAAAAGAATGGTGTTTGAAGTTAGTATTTATAGTAGACATGATAATAAATGTTACGGAGATTACAAAGTCTTGAAACTCACCAACAGTTTAAGAACAATTAAACTAGGTGAGTTACGAGAAAGTAATTAAGCGTGTTTCATGAAACGGTCATGAAGTTCAACAATTGGTGAAACGACATTCAAAATAAAAGGCAATAAATTCAGCAAAGTAAACATGTAGTGCGTCGGAACAAAAGCCGACAAATATTGTCTTTACAATGAAAATTTTAAATGAAAGGTTTAAAATTTTTCAAAGTTGAGCAAGGACGAAATGTGATCCCATTCAACAGGATATTTTTCTTTCTTAGTTGAGACAACATCGTATTTAGGTTCTAAAGCTCTCAACTTTTCGACCACAACCTCTGCTTGCTATCCTAGATTAAGGGATTCTTCGTTGATCCGGTCCACAACTCTCTGATGTTGTAGTATGGCCTTGTCGAACTTTGCACATTTTACCTCAACCCTGCTAATTTCTGCCTTTAATCTGTCAAGACAGGGAAGATGGGTTGTTTTAGCCACTTTCCCGGATGAAATTAGATCCATCTCTTTTGCCTTGACATTTTCCAGCTGCTAAAATTCTTGAATTAGGTTTGTGACGCTCCCAAAACTTAACCTTAGTATCTCTGATACCTCAGAACACAGCCAGAAAAAGTTTATTTTAAAGCTTAAACAAATAAACAAATATTAAAAATACAGATTACACATCAGAGTTCCACTTGGAAGCCATGGCATAAAAACTACAATAATATACAAACAAATGTTCCACTGGCCGTGGTACAAACTTACAAGAGGCTCACCGATACCTCTGAGGCCTCTCTTTCTACTCGAGGAACATCGACGTCAAACTTGCTGCGCTAGACGGATCTCACCTCGATTCAGCTTCACCCGCTGCAACTCTCCTGACAGTTAACCAACACCTCCGTCTTAGGATCACGATCTGAACAACATATGTACAAATCACGGGGAAACATGCACAGGAGGTCAAAAACTCTACACCTATTATGCATAGGGAAAACATGTAGAATATAGCATGCCGACACACACACATAACAAACACAGCCATCTCCCAAAAACACCACAACAGTCAACCTTCAAATTATTATTACTAAGGATCACTGCTTACTCTACATACACAATTGAGTCTGCATGATTGACCAATCTACAACACCATCCTCACCCTTGGGAATGTTGTCCATCAACTGTGAGAGTAGTCATTTCCCAAGGTAGGAAGGTTACCCTCCAACTGTAAGGACATCGAGCCGGAAGTTCAGGCTACTGGTTTCCCCTATTCCTAAGAAAGTTCAACAGTGGTTGCTCCAACTGTGAGTAAGCACTGCCTCCCTGAGCCCCTCCAGCTGTGAGAAAGCCCGAGAAGTTCTCCAACTATGAGAAAGCACTTGCCTCCCTCTAGCTGTGAGTTCAGCGATCTTGGTCACTTCGGAAACGTCCACCTCAACTTCATGTGGCAATTGCTCGAACTATTGTTGCAACTGCACACACGGCTCCCTGTACACAACCACTCAAACTGCTGTTCCAGCTAATCATACAGCCCCTTGTGACAACCACTCAAACTGTTATTGCAGTTGTGCACAAGTCCTGACCTCGCGTGATAAATGTTCAAATTGTTGTTGCAGCTATTCACACGACTCCCTGTACACAACCACTCAAACTCCTGTTGCAGCTGCGTACAGGTATCGGTTTGTATGATAACCACTCAAACTCCTGTTGCAGTTATTCATACAGCCTTTCACCACAACAATGCAAATGTTATGATTATGCATCCATCACCTCAACAACGTTCGAACAACAACCTAAAAAACACTTTAAAGATCCACATCCTCCAACTATGAGAGCCACCTTCAACTTAGATCAACTTACTTATTCCACGAGTCGGATACCATCAATAATCATTTTATCATCCTAACAGCATACCAACCGTCTCCAAATTCAACCAGGATCATATCAATCACAAGCACATCAACACGTAACAATATAATAGCAGGTCTTCATTGAAGGTATATCAAGATAGCAATTAAACATGGTATCACAGTAAGCATCTTGTCTAGCATGTTATCATATATGACATCATCACATGAACAGGGTAGCAAGTATGACACATAGGCATGCATCCTCGAACAACAAATATCATAGATTTTCCTGACGGCGATAAACGTACAATGTCTAGATGCCACAATCTGGTAGTCCCCAATGTGAGTTAGGTATTGTCGGTTACTCAACCACTAGTAGGGTTTGAGGAACCCTACACATGTTAACAGTTATATCCTACGTCTACGTTACCCAGATATTTATGGTTTCTTCCTCCTCACTTGATGATTTGTCCTAATACGTTCCTATACCAACAGACAGCCTTGACCCTTGATCTCACGAGCACCACGAACACGCCCACGAACACCACGAGCTCATCACCACCACCACCACCAACAGCAAGCAGTTGCCACAGCCCCCAAGACTCAGCCGCAACTCCTCCTTCACCCACGAGCACCACCGCGTCCTCAAATTTTTTCCTAATCAAGGGAACAACATGCAGACATTATTGTTAACCCTAGGGCAATTCAAAGCCAAGAAAGATTCGAGGAAAAACTCGATGAACACGAAGAACGTGAAGAACGTCGAGGCCGATGTGTTAGAGATTTGAGCTTACCTTCGAGGAATCAAGAAATTAATCAGTGAAACTTGCAGTACTTGAAGCCCCGATCACAACGGTATAGTCGGAATCACGATCTGATACCTCGATCTTCCCCGGGATGGACTTCCTCTATCTAGAACTCTCTTTCTCTCTCTCTGTAAGCTCCCTGGAATGCCAAAATTGCGGGTGTTTCGTGCAAGAAAGAAATCAAGAAAAGAAAAATTTAAGTGTTTGTTGTCAAGCTGTCCACGCTTGAGCATGGGAAAACTCCATGCTTGAGCGTGGGCATGCTCTGACGTGGGATTTTTCCACTCATGAGCGTGACGCGCTGGTTGCCACGTCTCTGCCACGCGTCGTGTGCGCGCTGACGCATGTACCCCCCACGCGTACCCCCTTCTACGCTCTGACGTGCAACTACCCACGCTTGGACATCAATGGTCAACGTTTGAGGGTGGGGTTTCTCCACGTCTAAATATTGGACGTTGGTCAGAGCTGTTCTTTCACGTTTTCTCAATTTCTTAGCTCATTCAAAGGCCAAATTCCTTTAAATTTGGACCATAGTTTCCTCAAGCCATAAGGAATATTATCCAACCTTCAAACGTACTTAACTTAGGTCCTAAACCTTATTCAAGAAAAAGGGATGTTACAAGGCTCTTCTTCACAAATAGCTCTTGTTCAGACGCAGGGATTACAGTGGCAATAGTCTCTAGTCTTGAAGAGATGTTGTTCCAAAATTTTTCCATCAAGACAAAGAGACTTCGACTGTCCTTGGGGAGGTTATGCTTCATAGTCTTTAGTTCATCCAATGTCTTTTATAACCTTTCTTGTAGACAAAGGTCCGACACGAGGTCATCAAAGTCATTGTTGAAAATCACTTTCAGTTCGCGCATTAACTTTACCCCTCGCGAATCATTGCAATCATCTCATGGAATAGTGGAAGATTGGGCAGACTTGGAAGATTCTTTTCGGCTAGCACACGTCAAGAGATCAAGTTAGTTATTAAAATACGGCAGGCTTTTCAGATGAAGTGCTAGCAATTGTTTCAATAGGTGGTGGAGGAACAGGCGGGGAATCAGGAACAATCTTAGCTAACAATTCTTCGATGTCGATATTTTCATCAATATCTAATGCAGCGAAGTAAAGTGGAGGATTAGCAGGGTTGAGTTCTTAAACAGCTTGAATAGCAAAAACTCTAGCTTGATCTCCTTCATCTTGAGGGTGAGCCAACATTTGAGGCATTGAAGGAGGAATAGTTTGAGTTTGAGCTATAGAGGCTTCAAAGTGCTTAATTTCACTATATAAAAAGAATATATATATATATATATATATATATATATATATATATATATATATATATACACGCACACACATACATACATACATAAGTTATACCTCTATTGCCGTTGTTGGAGCTGGCTTGGTATGTTCGATGGGCATGTCTAACTCGACAGTCGGATTGATAATCATTAAATCCTGCCCTTGCCATAGAATTAGAATGTAATTGAGTTGAACATAGTTTCCCAAAAGGCAATAAAAGGGTTTTGTAAAAATAACTTACTTGATTAGAATCGGAAGAGATCAAATCAGCATCAGCAGAAGTTCTCTTTGAAACCGATCGCAGGGAATCCAAGTTCTTTACCCTTGAACCATCAGTTTGAGAAGCGTTTGAAGACCCCGAAATCATAGCTGGGGATTTAGAAGGTGTCGGCTCCTGAATTGGTGAATTTAGTTAATAAAAGTTCACTAAGCAAATAAACTGTTGAAAGAAAAGAAAGAAATTGTACCTTGGCTTGGATCGAAGCCTCAGAAGTCGGCGGACTTGCGTCAAATTTAGATTTCTTCTTAGAAATCTCAGAAGCTGATGGTTTTTCTTTTCTTTTGCGCGTCGGTTTTGCTGTTGACTACTCTTTTGGCGGAGGAATGGGAGGTTTGGAAGAACGAGAACTTTTCTTGGAAGCTCGAATCTTTTTTGGAATTATGTCCTCTTCCTCCTCGTTACTGTCAGCCGAGACAACAACCTTTTTATATCTAAGAGGCTCAGCCAATGGTTGCGCTGTCGAAAAAGGAAAGAAAAATCTTTAGATGTCGGAAAGAAAATTTAAAAAACAATATAAGATAGAAGTACCTTGACAATGTAAGATCCTGGTATCCTTGTCGAAATATTCGTATGGCATTTGGAATCGCTTGGCAAAAGTAACATCACTTTTATTTTCAAAAGGATTAAACGGAGCATTTAACCTTTTAAGAAAATTGAAGTTACCAGTTTTTGACGGTCTCCCGCAGGTGGTCGTCGGCCAAACCAAAATGAGCACAAGGAAACGGAGTTGGATCTGGAAAAGGTGCTTTTAATGAATTTATGTAGTCTTGGATAATCTGAGGGAGATGCCATAATTTAAAGTTTTTGATGATTCTTTGTTATCATGCTCTCGTTTTGCCTTGACCAAGACTTCATTGACACGACAAATTATGACATGAGGACACCTAGGATACCCCTTGACTTTGTAATATTTCTCATATGCTCGAATCTCTTTAATATGTTCACCTAGAGTCTTCGAAGCTAGATCTTGTTTTTGCACAAAAGATTCATCAGCATCGACAGAAGAAGAATCATCAATACGACCTAAACAAATCTCCAAACTGGGATGGTATTGATGATAGTAGTCGTTCCACCAGTTGAGAAAACTTTGAGTAACCCTTGAATGCAGGAAAAGGGAATTAACTCAAGAGCCATCTTGCAACCTTTATTCTCCTTGCTGAAGTTCTTCATAGCTTTGAAGGAAGAAGTTTTGGCATTGATGAAGTGTTGCTTGGGGTTTGGAGAAAATGGGGTAGGAATAGATTGACACAAACAAAGTTGATGAGCTGAAGTGTTGGGAAGATGGAGGTAAATCTGATTGGTTTTGAAACCAGGGTGATCGAAGAAAATAACTTTTTGACAGAGGATCATCTGACCAAATGGACAAGTTAGTTTGTACCATGTCAGGATCAGAAAAGTCGATCGATCTGGTGAACCAATCAGGACCATATTTTCGCTCGATGAAGGGGGCAAAGTTGATCTTATTTGAGTTTGAAGAAAGAGAATGGAAAATTTTAAAGAAGAAGAAAAAGTTAGCCTTCTCATCTCTGGTAAGGTTTTCAGCAGAAACATAGCATAAATGGGAGCCATAGGTGACAATCGACATATCACCAGGAGGGGTATAAGATAACTGGTCCTTGAGAATGGCATTCAACCAGAGATGAAGAAGCCAAATAGGACCACCAATATTAGTTTTCTTCTTACGAGCCCTGATATTATCCACCAACTTGCTCATATTGTCATACAAATTTGCCAGAATACATTGGCCAAAAGCTACCTTTTGTCCTTGGTGAAGAAGGTTGGCAAGGGGAACATAAGCTTGAGTTATGGTAGCAGATTTGCAACAGAAAACACAGGCGCATAACCATAAAAGAAGGAATGCCACATGTTCTTTGTCGGAAGCAACAGTATCTGGCTCGCCACGGAATTCATTAATAAAATTTGATTTATATACATCAATTTGGTCCTCGACTTCAACGTCCGCATGCATAGCAGGGTCGTCAAGACGAAGACCAGTAATGGCCGACATGTCAAACAATGTCGGGTCCATCATTCCATAGGGAAAATGAAAATTATTGGTAGTCTTGTTCCAGAAAAAAGCAGAAGCTCCTATCAATGAAAATTCGACAGGCTTCATATGACGGGAGAGTTGAATGAACTCAAAGATCCCAATAGCCTTCCATGCTTCCCATTTCTGGGCTTGAGCCCTTTCAAGCCATTCTAGGTATAGAGCAAACCTGTAAGATGGGGGCATCCTAAAGATCCTATCATTTTTCTTGAAAATGTGGATGAGAATAGTGGACAATGAGGCCAAAATGACCTCATCTGGAGTCTTACAGGAAGGGAACCTTGAAGTTCTTCAGGAAAACTTTCTTGAGAAAGAAGGGGACCCAAGAAAGCTGGGGGAGGGTTCAAAGATAAGGAAGAATCAGAAATAAGGTATAGTACCTTGGATTTCTCCCATAAAAGTGAACCATCCAAGACTAGTTCCCAAAACACCGTTTGAGAAGTGGTGGTGGAGGCAAGTGCAGCAGCGGTTTTCTTGTAAGAAGCCATGAAATCTAAGAGGTGAAGCGCACAGAGTTTTCATGAGGGAGAAGGAGTTGGGTTTGATGAGAATGAAAAATGGAGAAAAGGGTTTTGACATGCAGGAGTGGTATATAATGACCATCGTTGATTCAAATTCCCAAGCACAACTGTTACGACTAGTGCACTCATTACCCCTATTATGTAGGGATAGAAGATAATTATGTGATTTAAATGAAATTAAAATCACAAATTCAATTTTACAATTTCAAAAGTTTGGAACTTGAAAGTTTGAAGTTCAAAACTTTGTCTTTCTTCCGAAAACGATCGTCGAAAGGCAAGTTTCGGAGGGGCATTTGTTAGAGGTAACTTTTGAATTTTTCTGTTCCCGACAAAAGTAATAAAGGGATGACAAAAAGGGAGAAAAATTGTGAAATGAGAAATAATGCTAAGTTTCAAGTTAATGAGATAAGTTGAGCCGCTAAACAAGGAAAGTCGACAGGTGAACAAGAAGTAACAAAAACTTTACCGAAGAGTGACTTAACCTTGATAATAAAGAATCACTAAGTCTTGAAATTTAAGAAACAAATTTCAAGCCGACGAAAGGTTCAGGTCGACAAGACATCTACCAAAAGGATTCAACAACAGCGAAGAAACTGTGATAGATCAACAAAGTTAGGAGACACAAAAGATGGAGTCAAAGAGAAAGCCGTTGAAAACAAAATCAAAGAACAAATATCATGTGTAGTTGTCGATGTTGGAACCAAAGTGGTTATGGTCCAATAATCCCATAAGTTTTGATATTAACAAAGAACTGATTTCAGAAGAACAAAGATATCTTATGGACTAACGCTTTATCTTAAGTGTGCAGGATAAAATATATATAAGTCCAAAGACTATCTAAGTCAAAAGACTTTCACTCGTCCAAACTACAAACAGGATTAACTCTTGATCAGATTAGATGATAATAAGCTATAACAATAGAATCTTGAGTCCAAAGACTCATTCTGTTATTATGTAATCGTTATAGTCCAATAATGCTTTATTTGTTTAGCGCGAATATATATGTAAAGCTTTTGAATCTATTATTCTATGTAAAAAGCTTATATCCTTTGGACAAATATTCCCTGTAACACTCGTTCAAACAAAAGCAAAAGCCAGACTGTCCCTGACACAAAAAGAAGTTGACCTTCTCCAATAAGAAAGACAAAAGGCAACTTTCGAGTACAAAAAGGATATGTCAGTCCCATTTCTAGCTATCAAGCCTGATAGTCTCCTTTGCTGATCATAAGCTTCAAGGAAATTATCAGACTCAACGGACTAACGCGTTTAATGCTCAATCAGAACGGATCCTTTTCCATTCGTTGAAAACTGAAGTTGATCGAATCAAGTCTGCTATAAATACCTCTAGTCTTGAAGATGCAAAGAGACATCAAGAAGCGAAGTGTTGCACAACTGATTCAAAGAATTGAAAAATAGTCAAGCACACAAAGCAATCAAGAGAAACATATCAAAGCTTGAAAAGCTAACTCTGATCTTTATTTTCATATCACTCTCTACGTAGAGTATTGTTCAAGAGTTCTAAGCTTTAGTTTCAAACTCTCACACTTAGTGAGTTAGTAGAACAAAACTCTTTTCAAAACCTAGTTGGTTAAGCCTGAAGAGGCTTGTATAGAAAGAATACTTAGTGAGCCTGAAGAGGTTTAGAATACTTGCCTGAAGAGGTGTTGAATACTTGTAACAAAGGGTTTTTGTTATAGTGGATAAAGCTGTCAAGTAGAGAGGACTGGACGTAGCTCTTTGGTGAAGAGTGAATCAGGATAACATCTTTGTGTTCCTTTCTCTCCCTTGTCTTTGCTTTAGATTATTTTCTATCTAACTCCTTGGGATTGAATTGTTTTCTTATTGCGCTTGTTTTCTTTATCTTACCTCTTCTGAGTAAGAGTCCAACTAGTGTTTGGAAATGCTCCTTGCGTCTGTTATCGTTTTAAATGTCCAACCTTTGCGAAAACATATATCTGCTTGCGAAAAGTTTTAAAAACTTCAGAAACACAATTCAACCCCCCTTCTTGTGTTTCAAACAGGTTCCTTCAATTTGTATCAGAGCTCAGCCACTGGGTTGAGCACTTAGCCATATAAAGGAAAATATCCTACAGCAGATATGGCAGGACAAGGTATGCCAAGCGGGAGTCAACCTGTTATGGAAGGCACTTCCATGACCATACGTTCGTTCTTCAATAGAACCCATTACCTGTACTGGAAGGAGAGATTCAAAGGCTTCATCTTAAGTACAAACTCAGCTCTTTGGGCCAGAATCATGAATGGTCCAAATCTGTGTCTCAACTCTGATGGGACAGACAAAGCAGAAGATACCTAGACTGATGCTGAAAGGGCAAGGATAGAACAAAATCATAAAGCCAGATATGCCTTAATGTGTGCCATCAGTCCTGATGAATTTCAGAAGATTCACGCATGTGAAGCAGCAAAGCAAATCTGGGATACTTTGTCAAATCTCCATGAGGGGACCACCAAGGTAAAAGATTCAAAAATCATCATGCTGGTTGGCCAGTATGAATTGTTCACCATGACTGAAGGAGAGTCTATCTTAGACATGATGGCTCGCTTTCAGACGATCATTAACAATCTAAAGTCCCTTGGGAAAGTCTACACTACCAAGGAAAATCTTACTAAAATTCTTAGGAGCCTGCCTAAGAAGTGAACACCACTTGTTACTGCAATCACCCAGGCCAAAGATCTCTCTACTTTGACTCTGGATAATCTGGTTAGAACGCTTCAAGTTCATGAGCATGAGCTTGTTCTTCATAATCCTGGAAAGAAAAATAAAGGGATTGCCTTGAAAGCTTAGAAGTCCACCAACTCAAAAGCTCAAAAAGCTGATGAGTCCAGTGATGATACTGCTCAATCTGATAATGAAGTATCAGACGATGACGAGTTATCCTTCATCTTCAGAAAGATTCAAAACATGTGGAGAAAGAAAAATGGGATGAAAAGAAGGCCATTTCAAAAGAAGAACTTCAAAGATCATGTTGAGCCCAAAGACAAAAGTCAGCTGGTCTGCTTCGAGTGCAACAAGCCAGGTCACTTCAAGTCCGACTGTCCCATGTTAAAAGACAAGAAGAAGTTTTTCAAAAAGAAGAAAAAGAACTTCATGGCAACATGGGAGGATCCCAACTCGTCTGAAGAAGAAGAAGAAGAAACAAATGAGGAGGCTAATCTCTGTCTTTGGTCCAACGTCTAAAACGAAGAATCTTTGGATGATGAACAACTTGTTGTTCCTGAAGAAAGAACTCAAGAAGCTATCTGTGAAAGAAGATGGAATGTTCCACCCGTCTTCAAAGGAACCGACTATCCTTATTGGAAATCAGTTTTTCAAATATACGTCCAAACTCAAAATTATGAGTTGTGGAATATATTCACCAATGGAGATCATCGTCCAACAATCACTCTTGAGGACGGATCAACAGTGTCCAAACCTGAAGCTAACTAGACAAATGAGGATATCAGACGGTATTCGCTAAATGCTCATGCCAAGTGGTGTCTCATCAATGCTCTTGATCGATCAAGACTGGAGATAGTCTTGCAATTTCAAACTGCTAAGGAGAAGCTGGATGCCTTAGAACAACTGTTCAGTCCAAGGAGTCCTTTTACCTCAAACTTTTGTCTAATGGCGAAAACTTCATCAGACGCTAAATCAGAAGAAGATGAGGTATCTGTTTCTGATTCTCTTCAAGAAGCATACGATGAACTGCTTAATGATTCCTCTTTATTGCATCATCAATATATTATGCTTAAAAGAAAATTTTCAAAAGTAAATAAAGAGTTGGAAGATACCAACAAGCAAAATAAGCAGCTCATTGAAGAAAACAATAAGCTGAAAGCTAAGAATGTCAGTCTAACTGACAAACTCACCTCTGGGTCTAGTGAACCTCATGAGGTAACCAGACTAAAATAAAAGGTATCTTACCTAACTAAAAGCTTATCAAAGCTTGTTGGAGGTTCAGAGAAGCTAAACTTGATATTGAGGTATTCAAGAACACCTCACGATAAGTCTGGCCTAGGCTATGACTCTGAGAAATAAGAAGCTTCTCAAAAAGTATCAAGGACCAATAAATATCATAAGGCTTTTCAATCTCATGGAAAGCAAAAAGAAAGCAAACTGTATGTATCCA
This sequence comes from Ammopiptanthus mongolicus, assembly GCA_039655645.1. Classification (NCBI taxonomy): domain Eukaryota; kingdom Viridiplantae; phylum Streptophyta; class Magnoliopsida; order Fabales; family Fabaceae; genus Ammopiptanthus; species Ammopiptanthus mongolicus. The sequence continues at coordinate 79,704,996 of CM077345.1, forward strand.
ATACTTATTGGAATTTATATGGAAAGAGTGGTCATATCTTTTCGAAATGCATACACAAAAAGAAAAACAATATGCATGGACGAAGACCACAGACTAACCAAAAAGGACCCAAGTCTATCTGGGTACCTAAGAATATGATAATCCCTATTGCAGATCTGCTTAGCAACATAAAGAAAACCCCAGTCCTGGTACTTGGACAGTGGATGCTCACGTCACATGACAGGAGAAAAGTGTATGTTCCAAGAACTACGTAAAAAGACTGGTGGATGGGTCACCTTTGGAGGCAACCAGAAAAGAAAGATAGTTGGAATTAGTAAGATTGGTACGCATCCTTTTCCCTCTATTGATAATGTTCTTCTGGTTGAAGGACTAAAACACAGCTTGCTTAGCATAAGTCAATTATGTGACAGTGGGTCTGATGTTTCCTTCAAAAAAGGTGAATGTATCGTCAAGAACCCTGATGGGTCCATCTTATTCACTGCCAAGAGGCAAAATAATCTTTATAAGATTAACTTGGGGGAACTCTCAAATCAAAGTGTACCATGCCTCGTGTCTGTTGAAGATGAGCGATGGATCTGGCACAAAAGACTTGGTCATGCAAGTCTGAGATTAATCTCAAGACTAAACAAACATAACCTCGTAAGAGGTCTACCGAAGATCGTGTATAGATCGAACACTCTCCGTGACACGTGTCAAAAAGGAAAACAAGTTAAGAACTCTTTTGAGTCCAAGAACATTGTTAGTACTTCAAGACCACTAGAGTTGTTGCATCTTGATTTTTTTGGTCCAACAAGGACTGCTTCTGTCAGTGGTAAGAAATATGGGCTTGTCATAGTAGACGACTCTACTAGATGGACATGGGTTAAGTTCCTTGCTCACAAGGATAAGTCTATCAAGGTCTTTAGTATATTCTGTAAGCACGTCCAGAATGAAAAAGGCATATGTATAAGCTCAATCAGAAGTGACCATGAAGGCAAATTTGAAAATGAGCTTTTCCAAAGGTTCTGTGATGAAAGCGATATTCATCATAATTTCTCTGCTCCAAGAACACCACAACAGAATGGTGTTGTTGAGAGAAAGAATCGATCTCTTCAAGAGATGGCTAGGGCAATGGTCAGTGATAGTTCTGTTCCTAAACACTTCTGGGCTGAAGCTATAAATACTGCCTGCTACATTCAAAACAAAATATACATAAGACCTATCTTGAATAAGACTCCTTATGAATTATGGAAAGGACGCAAACCCAACATTTCATATTTCCACCTCTTCGGATGTCAATGTTTTATTTTAAATACTAAGGATCAACTTGGCAAGTTTGATGCCAAAGTGGATAATGGAATATTGTTAGGATACTCTGAAACGTCCAAAGCCTTTAGAGTCTATAACTCTAGAACATTGGTCGTTGAAGAATCCATCCATGTTAAGTTTGATGACAAACAGCCTGATGAGAGATTATCAGAGCTAGATTATTCTTTTGTAGCTATGAATCTGAATGATACAAAAGATCGTCCAACGCTTAACAAAGACAAAGTATCAGACGTATCTCAGGATGCATCATCGTCTCAGAAAGTAGTTAACACCCCTCATTCGTGGCAATTCAGGACTTATCACCCTGAGGATCAAATCATTGGCAAACCCGATGATAGAGTCCGGACAAGGTCAACCTTCAGAGAACAAGCTGACACAGCTTTCATCTCTGAACTGGAACCAAAGTCTGTGGATGAAGTCTTAATGGATAAATGTTGGATCCTCGCTATGCAAGAGGAGCTCAACCAGTTTCAACGTAGTGACGTTTGGACGCCGGTCTCTCTGCCAAAGGATAAGTCTGTCATGAGAACTAAGTGGGTCTATCGTAACAAGCTGGACGAAGATGGTAAAGTTGTGAGAAATAAAGCAAGGTTAGTTGCTCAAGGCTGCTCTTAAGAGGAAGGTATTGACTATACTAAAAATTTTGCTCCAGTAGCTAGATTAGAAGCCATACGCATTTTACACTCATACACTGCACATCATAACATCATGCTTTATCAAATGGACGTAAAAAGTGCTTTCTTGAATGGTTTTATTAATGAAGAAGTTTATATTGTTCAACCACCTGGTTTTGAAGATCAAAACCACCCTGAGCATGTATACAAGCTTAAGAAAGCTTTATACGGACTTAAACAAGCTCCTAGAGCTTAGTATGAGAGACTCAGCACTTTCCTAATGTAGAATGGTTTATCAAGAGGAAAAGTGGATACAACTCTTTTTAGAAAGTCAAGCAAAAATTATTTTATTGTTGCACAAATCTACGTTGATGATATAATATTTGGTGCAACTGATGAATCTCTTTGTCAAGAGTTTTCTGTGCAAATGCAGAAAGAATTCGAAATGAGTATGATGGGAGAATTGAAATTCTTCCTCGGATTTCAAGTAAAGCAAACACCGGATGGAGTGTACATTCATCAGACGAGGTACACCAAGGAGCTTTTGAAACGCTTCAAGTTGGATGATTGCAAACCAATGAATATCCCGATGCATCCAACTTCCGTGCTAAACAAAGATGATAAAGATAAAAAGGTAGACCAAAAGGTATATAGAGGTATGATTGGTTCCCTCTTATATCTAACTGCATCTAGACCAGATATCATGTTTAGTGTTTGCCTATATGCTCGATTTCAATCTGATCCAAGAAAGTCTCATCTCTCAGCAGTTAAGAGAATCTTTAGATATCTCAAGGGTTCTACTAATCTGGGTCTTTTGTATAATAAATTTGATAAATACATATTAGTTGGATTCTGTGATACTGACTATGCTGGAGACAGAATAGAAAGAAAAAGTACTAGTGGAGCTTGTCACTTCATTGGAGCCAATCTAGTCTCATGGTTAAGCAAAAGGCAAAGCACAATTGCTATATCAACTGCTGAAGCTGAGTAAAATTGTTGCCTCAAGTTGCTGCTCACAACTTCTTTGGATTAAACATCAGTTGGAAGACTACAACGTGTTTGTAAGTAACATTCCAATAATGTGTGATAACACTGCTGCTATCAATTTGTCTAAAAATCCCATATTGCACTCTAGAGCAAAGCATATAGAAATCAAGCATCATTTCATTGGAGATTATGTGCAAAAAGGAATAATTGATATGCAATTTGTTGATACTGACCATCAATGGGCAGATATCTTCACCAAACCTTTAGCTGAAGATAGGTTTAGATTTATAAGAAAATATCAGAACATGCATTTCATTGATTAATTGTGAGTCCAATGCATGCGTCCAATAATTGCCTTAGTCCAATACACGTGAGTCCAATATGCTCGTCCAATGCATTAATTGAACTAAATCTTTATCTAATGAAAAATTAATTCTCATTCCCTTAACTGAGTCAATTTTGTTTTCAATAAATTTCAAAAATGCTTTTTACGGTTTCAAGGTCTGGAACGTGTGTCAGTCATTTAATGCACGTCGTTTCACCACCTTCTCTCTTCTTTGAAAATACGAACGGTTTTTTAGTCTATAAAAACTCTCTCTTTAAAGGAACAACCTTTACAAATCTTTTTATCTTCAACCTCTCTCTCTTTCTGAAAAACCTCTGTTGCAAAAATCCCTCTTTTCAAAAATCCCCTTCTCTGAAACAATGACAACTTCATCCTCCATCACTGGTGCTTCAAAAGGAAAAGGAAAGAACTTTGATGCTCAGATTGCTGATGTTCTGGTTGAGTTTAAGTTCAACCTAAAGTTTCTTGCTGATCAAGGGATAGATGTATCCCTAATTATTAACGTTGCTGGATGGTCAAGCTTCTTTGAGGGTTCTCCTGTCATCTACTTTGTTCTTGTTAGGGAGTTCTGGACAAACCCTACCATTTCTGCAAGGGAAATACGGAACAAGGTGATTGACACTGAAGTTATTGTCTCTGAAGCAAAAATTTCCAACGCCATTGGGTGTGCTCAATCTAGAATCACTTGTGAAGACAAATGGGAAGAAGAACTCGGTGGTTCTGACACCATTAAAGAATGCCTCTTGAAGAACTTGTCTGACAAACTGATAGCCTAAAGAATGACTGACAAGGCTAGGGTTCTTCATCAGATACTAAACAAATCCATCCTTCACAAAGCTGGATCGAAGGACAATGTCTCGAAGGCACATCAATTCTGCCTAGTTCATTTGATTCTGGAGAGGCAGATAAATCTTCCACACCTTCTCTTCTCATACTTCAAATATGCCATTGAAGGCTCTGGGAAGAACACCTCCATCATCTATGCTACTCTTCTCTCAAGAATCTTTGAGAAATATCTGGTTTATGAGGACCTCATAAATCTGACTCCAGAACAAAGATTCAAGTATTATGGTGTTCATGCCATTGATCTTGTGCATCAACCAGAGTTCAGCAAACAAAGCTTGGGGATGATGCAACTGGACTATCACAAGAAGTCCAAGCAAGAAGGAAAGCTGAAAGGTGCTTAGACGCAAGGTTCTGATGAAACGGATGATCAATAAGTCTCAGCTGGACGCTCAACAGAGCATGCTCGTCCAGCAGCTAAGACTTCTTCTACTCGTCCAAAATTCGCCGTCCAACCCTCAAGAAAAAGGAAGCTGGTTCTAGCTTCTACTGATGAGGAAGATGAGGATGATCAGCCTATCTCCAAGGTGATCAAAGGTCCTAGAGGGAGTCTGCTTCTGAAGCCTCTCAACCTAAGCCTGCTGCAACAAGGGCAAGGACCATTAGATCGAAATCCAAAGGTAATACTGAACCTCAATCTAGTTCAGTTATTACTCCCATTGTTGAGCAACCCCTTGAGGTTGAAGACCTGACCTTAGACTCTCAACCATCCATAACCTTCTCACCCTCCATCTTACCTCACATACAAACCCTTCCCTCACCATCTGAACCTCAAGACTGGTTCACACCATGGGGAGACCACCCCTTTCAACCTTATGGTGCACCTTACCCCAAAATGATTTACCCAAAAAGGAAATACAAAACATACCCAGAATTACCTTCGAAAATGAAAGCTCCAACTGGGCTGACGTTCAAAGAAGGTTCCCTGTTCTTTTCCACAAACACTCACCTCCCTCTACTTGTCAACATCCCAAAAGCACTATTCCTCCACCAGAATACCAATACGAAACACCTTCTCCTCCACCTCAAAACCCCTCTGGTCCACCCCCTGAACATGGTTACTATCTCATTCCTTATACTCCCACCGGTCCTCTGGCTACTCATCTGTACAATGCTCATGGATCCTTAGTCATCTTCCTTGAGAAGAAAACATTCCCCCCAAAGAAAATTTATCCAAATCTCATCAAGGACAAGGCGTTCCAATGGTGCCACTACAATGTCAAAAGACATGTATTAATTCTTAATGAAGAGAAGAAAGGTTGCAAAACCACAGATGAAAGAAGATCAAGGACGTATGATTTGCCCAACAACTTCCTTGACCAAGACGTCAAGTTCATTCCAAGATATCCCTCAGCCTGGAAAGAATACTCTGATGTTAGAGACTTTCTTCCTTACTACGCTGTCAGAAAAGAATGCGACATGTCACGAGAAGCCAAGATCCATCACAATCTGCCAACGAAATTTTGGGACAAAAGCTCTGAAACAAGAGTAGGCGTTGTTCCTCCTCGAGCCTGTCCAAGAATTCCTATTCTGGATCCAAATAAAAACAAAGATGGACACAAAAGGCTTGAAACATGGACGCTGCCCTACAAAAATGCCTTTGACCAAGAGAAGATTTAGTAGAGCTGGCCCAAATTTGGCAGAAGGATCCTCTCAAGAGGTATGACCCAGACGCTCGGATCTACTGGGAGAACTTCATTTGGAGATGCTCTCAAGAAGCGTCCTCCTCTGGTCTATCCATAGAGGAAAAATAGAAGAGTCATGTATTTCCTAGACAATACAGAATCTCTGATGCTGACTTCCTGGAAGGTTACGTGCTCACGTTTTGCCGAATTTTAATTCCAGCGTTTGTCATTGTTGCCTGCGGGGCAATGACGTTGAGTCTGATCAACTCGTGTTTATGGTGATGGGGTTTCCGGAAATCTAGATTGAATTTTAGTTGAGATATATGGAAGTGCCATGCATACGTTTAGAGAATAACGTTGATTGTGGGGTACGAAGCCCTTGTGTGTTTATTGCTGTTAGTACATGATTATATATGTTGTACTATGTGATGCATGATGATTTTAGTGAGTTACATTATATGAATCTGCTGTTTGGATTGGGCATATAGTTGTCATTTTTGGATTCATATATTGGATTCTCACCCTTGCATATTTCTGGACTATTCTGTCTCTGGCATATACTTTACGTACAGATGAAATTGGGGAGCGAGGGGCTGGTGCACACGGGAGTCCGCTCCCTCACCTTCGAGCTTAGAGAGGACCCTGCCGCCTGGGTCATACATCCCGGGGCTACCAGTGCGACATATACGGGCCCAGTCTGCACCCTGAGAGGGAACCTAGAGGTGGGACCTCAAGAGAGGGTACACACAGTTGAGACAGTTCAGATTCCTTTGCCGCCTGTCTGGCTGATGTTGCAGTTTTTGATAGATCATGGGGAGTTGCAACACCATATCCTGGTCGCCTAGCCGCCCCAGCAGCAGCCTCCCTTATCCCCTCCACCTCCATTTGTCTTGGTGCCCGTGGGGCCAGAAGGGGAGGAGGAGGAGGAGGAAGAGGAGGAGGATCCTGAAGAGGATCCCGAGGAGGATCCCGAGGAAGAGGAGCTCACTGCGACTCCTGAGTACCATCCTCCGGAAAACGGGGATGCTCCGGCTGAGGGAGCTGGAGATGCAGGGATGGCCAACGGGGATGTAGCTTCCCCTGACCACTCTTCCGACAGACCAGTTGGACCCTCCTTTGGGGGACTGTCCAATGGTTTCCACTAGATTGACCAGCTTAGCGTGTAGACCTTGCTTTTGAGGCAGCGATTTTTGAGTAGTCTGTTAACGGCTACTGATGGCCATAGGTTTTAGAGATATGGTTCCAGACTGCCGCTGCCTAGTTTCTAGCTTTTTAGAAGTTTATCTTTTATAGTTCTTTTGCGAAGGGACATGTTGTCCATAGCTTTAATTGATGAGATATATATATATATATATATATATATATATATATATATATATATAGAGTACTCTGTTTATGATTCTGAGTTGTAGTTTCATGGGTATTAAACAAGAAAAAAATTTATTACGACTTTAAGGACTTAATAAGATATATTAAATGAACCGTTTTTCCGAAAGTAAAACTAGCAAGTTTTATTTAATGTCTTAATTGGTGTTTTGGGTTACAAAAAGTGGCACCAGTTTTGAGGGTGTCACAACTGTCCCTGACACAAAAAGAAGTTGACCTTCTCCAATAAGAAAGACAAAAGACAACTTTCGAGTACAAAGAGGATATGTCAGTCCCATTTCTAACTATCAAGGCTGATAGTCTACTTTGTTGATCAGAAGCTTCAAGGAAGTTATCAGACTCAACGGACTAACGCATTTAATGCTTAATCAGAACGGATCCTTTTCTATCCGTTGAAGACTAAAGTTGATCAAATCAAGTCTGCTATAAATACCTCTGGTCTTGAATATGCAAAGAGACAACAAGAAGCGAAGTGTTGCACAACTGATTCAAAGAATTGAAAAATAGTCAAGCACACAAAGCAATCAAGAGAAACACATCAAAGCTTGAAAAGCTAACTCTGATCTTTATTTTTATATCACTCTCTGCGTAGAGTATTGTTCAAGAGTTATAAGCTTTAGTTTCAAACTCTCACATTTAGTGAGTTAGTAGAACAAAACTCTTTTCAAAACCTAGTTGGTTAAGCCTGAAGAGGCTTGTATAGAAAGAATACTTAGTGAGCCTGAAGAGGTTTAGAATACTTGCCTGAAGAGGTGTTGAATACTTGTAACAAAGGGTTTTTGTTATAGTGGATAAAGCTATCAAGTAGAGAGGACTGGACGTAGCTCTTTGGTGAAGAGTGAACCAGGATAACATCTTTGTGTTCCTTTCTCTCCTTTATCTTTGCTTTAGATTATTTTCTATCTAACTCCTTGGGATTGAATTGTTTTCTTATTGCTCTTATTCTTTATCTTATCTCTTCTGAGTAAGCGTCCAACTGGTGTTTGGAAATGCTCCTTGCGTCCGTTATCATTTTAAAAGTCCAACCTTTGCGAAAACTTATATCTACTTGCGAAAAGTTTCAAAAACTTAAGAAACACAATTCAACCCCCCTTCTTGTGTTTAAAACAGGTTCCTTTAGTCGACACAGCTAAATTTTCATCTACTTGGCAAATGTTGAACAAAGGAAAGGGATTGCACGTTAAGTGCTCGTTCACCAAAGAGCCGTTTAAGTTTTATAAAAGACAATAACCGTCGTACATGTGTCAATTAGATAGATATGCGGTTATCTTAGAGTATGTCTATAAATAGTAGCAAGCACAATGTAATCAGGGGTTGGAAACTTGATAAAACATCCTACACATCTCAATCACAAAGCAGATTGACGGATCAAAGATCAAGTACTCCTTCCACCTTTCTGTTTCAATGCTATTGTCTTATTCATTCAACACTTTGTTTTGAGTTCATCATTCGTGAACAAATGTTCTTCTCTTTACTTATATTTTCTGCATTTCTTTTTGCTTAATGTTCTTAGTTTTCTTATGAAAACCTTTATTTCCCTTATTCATTTAATGCATTTATAATACTTTGTTCGTCAACTTACTTCTCAATTCATAAGAAGTGTTCATTTGCAAAGGTCTTGTATATCATTTACATGAACTTGACTTTTGTCAACTTTGCTTGCTTTAGACAGCAATTTAACTACAAGATTACCACGTAACTCGTCAGAACCCAGACTCCCTTGATTTCTAGTATTTGCTCTCATCGGATTTAGCCTTAACCAAAAGGCCACGTTAACACCTGTATAGGTGTATATGTGTGTAGGTTAATGGATTTTGGTTAGTAGGAATAAGTTCTTCTATGCTATGAAAATGTAAAAGTGGGGGCGTTGAATAAACCGCAACCTAGAAATTGAGTCAGGCGATGTGGGACTTCCAATACCGCCCCTCCACAGATGCTTGGCAGAACAGGCGATGCCAAGCTGACGATAAACAACGAAAAATGGCATTTGGCTTTAATACCATGTTAGAAAGTGAAAGCAGGAAGATGATAAAAAGGTTTGTGTCTTCTAATGTACAATGAGATGCTCCTATTTATAGGATAGGATAGGAGAGTACAAAATCAGAAATAATCCTATATATTAATTACACATAAAAAAATAATCAATCCTAATTTGACTATAATATCAATTATAATAATAACAAATCATTCACCATAATTACAATATCGTAACAGTTTTTATTAAAATCGTAACAATTTTTATTAACTGGGATTATAAATCTCATTAAAAGTGTTATTTCAAAGCACAAGGACGACAACACTGAGACTGATGACACTTGAAGACTAAAGATCTTTTTATTTTAGCTATTTTTAGTTTGTTAGTTTTTATTGTATGTGGAGTTGTTTGTGGCTAGAATCATGTTTAGTTATTTATCGTTGGATTTTTTTTTTTTTGTAGACTTCATGTTTTGAGGTAATGGTTTTATTTGATGTAAGAATTTTTTCTTAACATTATAAGTATATTTTTTGGTACATACATTATTATTATATTTGTCACACTATGGTAATATTCAGGTTTTTATATTATTAAGTTTTATTTTGTAATAATTTTTTTGAAGTATTTAAAATGAAATTTTCAACGTTTTTACGATAGGTTATTGTTAAGTGTTTATCTGCAGCAACAGTTATTAATGTAACAAAAGACGTTGCACAATAAGTTGAATGGGCTGATTTTGAAGCAAAATAATCTTCCAAGTGTAGATGAGGAGGATGCCACTTTGATACTTAAAGTACATGTTGAAGAGTTATATAGGAAGAGACAAAAGTTACAATTGAAGGTAGCCAGTGAATTCCTTTTTTTTTTTATAATATACTTGAAAACTGTAATTGGGTTTTGCTTGTTTTATATTTTCAATTATTAGTTTCTAGCAAAGTAAATAAAAGATAAACGCCAAAACTAAAAGCGCATATATTTTGGAGGTCAAAAACTTCATTAAGCCCTAAAGTTTTTACGTATTTCAAACAAAACCAATTCGTCTTTAATGGTCATTTCAGGATCTGTATTGGCGACAACAAATATTCTATTCTAGTCTACCTTTGTTTGTTACTTGGTTGTATATAAAAGAAATCAGGCAAAAGTTTAAAGGCAAGGCAAAGGGCCTGATCATTTAGAGTTAGGATGAAGGGAAACAAACGGTTTCCAAGGCTTTACTTTCTCTATTATTTGTGGTCATTATCCTTTGAAAAGGAAGCTTTAAAGTTGTCTACGATTGGTACCGCTTGAAAACGACAATGCATAATGCCTTGATAGAAAATTCCAGTACCCTCAGATTCATTCCTCACAATTTTCTTTGAGTTTAATTGGTATGTAGGATAAACTTTTTATGCTATCAATCAATTAGAAATTATAATATGAATAACTTTTAAGGTAATTAAGATAAGAATCAAATATTTTAACTTATGTGATAATTTCTGATTGATTGACAATGTAAATTTTTTTACATCAACAGAACATACCAATTAAGAATACCTATTATGAGTTTTTATATCCCAATTTTAAAAAAGGAAAAAAGATAGAAGGAAGGAAGTCAATTTAAATAAGATACTTATGTAAAATATTAAAGTGAAGGTTCAAATTGGTCCCCGAAAAATTTTTGGGACCCATTCCTAGTCCCTAAAATATAAATTAATCATTTAATATCTCAAATTTAGAAACGCGGGACACATTAGTCTCTCGATCCAGTTTCAACGTCCGCTTACTTGCCTACTTGTCCCATTAATTATCATACCTGAATCGTTAGTAGTCATGCATGGCCTATGACGAATTTTCTCTGGATAAAATGAATAAAAAGTTAAAAACGTGCACAATTTTAAAATCCAAATACCTGAAAATCATTTACTTTTTTTTACTTTTCATTAATTTTTCACGACGAAAATTCGTCATAGACCACATAGATCACTAATGGGATGGGACACATTAACAAGTAAATGAACGTCGGAACTAAATCTACGACCTGGTCTGTCCCGCGTTTATAAATTTAGGAACTAATTGATTAATTAATTTATTTTTATTTTTATTTTGACTAAAAATAGGTTCGCAAAATCTTTAGGGATGGGACTAAAGTCAAAATATTATCAAAAAAAGCATATGATTTTAGTTGACCTTGTTTTGGACCGGATTTGGAACCCACTCGATCGTTCGAAACCTGGATTCCTGTTCCACGATTCCAGCCTCGACTCCCTCTCACAGTAATGGCCTCAACTCAACCCCCCTCCCTCCCTACAAGCATCTCAGCCGGGATCTTACCATCCAAGATACTCTATAAAATATTCGTCCCCAGCTCATAGGTAACTCATATATCTTTTCATACTTTGCATACTCTCGAGCAAGGTTGTCAAACTCGAGATCCCACCTAGGATCGTTTGGGGGAAGGAAGATCGTAAATCGTGGGATCGTAACACGGATTGTAAGATCCCACCAAAGAGACAAAATTATATTTAATTATTTATATATGCATATAAAATTACATAATTAAGAAAATAAAATAGAGAACATGTTGATAATTATTTATATATGCAGAACAAGAGTTGCCACCTACAAGGATGCTTGAAGACATATTGATCACTTGAGAAGAAAACAGAGAGAGAGTAGAGAACTGAAATTCGAGTAGAAAATTGAGAAGAAAATGTAAGATGAGAATATGTGAGATGTTGAAGAAAGAGTGCAGTATTTAAAGAATAAGTATTAGTATGTATTACTCAGAGAGACAGAGACGTTATTTTTGTCTTGGGAAGGAAGAGTGTATTACTCATTTTTTTAATGATGGAAGAGTGTATTACTCTTGCATTAAAGAATGACAAATTCCAATAAAATATTACCAATTAATGAAGATACCAGCCGCTTAGGGTAAAATATTAGACTTTATGTGTTGGCTATTGATATTCTGGGCTGGAAACCATGTAAAACTTGGGCCCATTTCGGTTTTCTCTGGCAAAACGGGTTAAAACCCGGAATTTTGGGAAAACGGGTTAGAAAACCCTAAATCTTCCGCACGGCCAGAAAGCGACGATCCACCCGATTTCACGATCTTCCCCGGCGATGCCGCCACGCCGGCTCCTCCCCGGATTTCGCCGCCGCTCCGCCTCGCTGATGGTTGCAGAAATCGTAGAATCGGACGCTCCTACGATCTGGAGCGCGAGTTTGACAACCTTGCTCTAGAGTCCCTTTACAAGTACTCTCATCCATTCTAGTGCCACAGTAACCAACCAAAGGAGAGATCGGAAGACCTTGACCGCTCCAGCTAACCGCACTCCTACCTCAAATCTAATTTTAATATAATGACTTGGATTATGACACTGCCTTTTTATGGATTTGGATCCTCTTCTTTTCCCTCTCATGTTATAAGAGAGAAAGACACCAAATCAAGTTTTAGTGAATTCCACACATAAAAACAAATTTGTTTTTTTTTTTTGTCTTTCTTTCTCTAACATGAGAAGGAAAAGAAGAGAATAAGAGGAAAGGATCCAAATCCTTTTTTTCTCTCAAGCTCTCGTTGTTTTGAAATTACATTGAATTTCGACTAATTCAAGTAGATTTAGAAAGATCCATTTAAGGAGACAAAATTCTTTCAACACCTATTTTTTCCATTCACAATACTCGAATTCTAGACATTGTTTAAGAGTTACCACACTCATTGACATAAAACCAATTTCATTATTTATTATTAGTATTATTATTATTTTAAATTTAATACTTGGTTAGTAAAAAGTTTTATACTATTAGTGAATAATATATTGAAACTGGACACATTATTGAAAAAGTTGACTTTTAATGTATTATTGGTATGTTGACTTCATACGGGTCACATTGATCTCTACACATGTACCAAAACAATTTATAAATATAATAATAAGTTAGTATATACCAAATCCATCTTATGATTTTTATTTTTTATATTTTTTTTGTTTTAATGAAAACAAATAATGATTTCCACATGTGGAAATAGAGGAAGCAGTTATGTCCATAACTGGTTATATGTTTCTAAAATATAATTGCTATTAGAGAAAGTAACATGAATAAATTCAATCAGAGTCAATATGCCAAGCTTAATTAGGTTCAACATATTGTGCCAAAAAAAGTAAAAGTAATCTTCCAATAGAAATAACAATGTAATGCTCACTCAGCATATCATTTATTAGTTTGTGCAATTTGTCCCTTACTTGCTATCGCAGTTGCAACTAATTCTTCAGCCTGTTTAATTATTATCAGCATAACAACATATTAAAACACTCGCATAACATAACAAATTTATGAACAACATTAATTCGATGTGTCAGGTTATAGACTGCGAGAGGAAAGAATTATCCAAATAAAATAAAAATTATCAAGTGAAACACATGCCATCAAGGAATAGAAGCTTACCATTCATGGTGAGAAATAAGAGTGGTAAGAAAAGTGTAAAAATAGTGTGTATTTGATAGATCCAATAACATAAGCTGAATCTATATATATTTGATCGGGTTGCTTAAATTTGGATTTGTTAAAAAAATGTAATACCGAATCGAACCTATCTAGTCAGAATTGATTGGTTCCAACTTTTTAAAAAAAAAAAAAAATTAAAATCAAATCGACTTTTTTATCATGTATTTCTCATTATTTGAAATTCGAAAGATGAGATTTACATTGAAATTTGTTTAAATACTCTAAATAATTAGTGGAGGGATATATTAATGGGATATGAATACAATTAATAAATACTATCATTATTTATATGTATTAAATATAAAATCAAATAATATTAAGAACAATCAATAATCAAATTTGAAAATAAAAGTTACTTTTGAATGAAAAGTCAATGAAAATGGGCAGGAACTAAAATGTATGTAGATCTGACACGTATCTAGTCAGGACACTGTTTGGTAATAGTAAATAATAAATAAATAAATAATAGTAATTAAATGTACATTATTTACACAGGAAAATAATTTTTGGATAAAGCACAGGAAAATAATCAACATCAAAGTTTACACATTAATACATATATGACCTACAGTGTCACATCGTTCAACAGGACGAACGAGATTAATTATGCTAAATCACATGCATTGTTTGTGGATTTGACTGTAAAATGCCGGGTGGTAATGGTTGATAAAGATTCTGATATTTGCTGCCATGGCCTCCATTTATACTGAATTAACTATATATACTATCGTTTAAATATACTAAAGTTTTATTTTTAAAGCAATACTAAAGTTTTTTTTACTGAGTAATAGCAATACTAAAGCTAAAATGTATCACTTATATCATATTTAATTTGGAATAGTCAAACCACTCAACCTCTCGAAAGAAATAATACCTTTGTTATTTTACCTGGCCTTGTTTGTTTCTCGACTTTTTGCACATACTTTTGGAAAGACTTGGTGTATGAAAATTACAAGAAAGTTTGCTACGTCGTCCTTGAAGGACAATCACCTTTTGTTTACATTGAACGACAAGGGGGAGATGTGGGGAAGCAGAAGGGATAAAGTCTACGAGTCTACGCAAGGACCCAAAGGTACATTAATTGTGCTAATGTTGCTAAGGACCTAATTAGCACAACTGCAAAAGTAGCAGCGGTATATATATATATAGAGCAGTTTTTATTGTGAAAGGCGAGGGTAGCAAATCTTGACAACCAACGCTAATACCTCAACTCCACTTTCTGCAACCATGACACTGACGACCCTGGATTGCCACCATCATCAGTTCCCCTCTCATGATTCTGACGCCCGAAACGAACTCTCTTTCGTGGAGAACTTGCAGAACACACAAGATGAGTTGTTGGAATTAATTAGGCATGGCAGATCTAGAATAACAAGGTGCCTTCATAAGGAGGAATGTGAGTTTTCCTTTTTCCTTTTTTAATTTTAATCTTGCGGAGGCGCTCCTCTACGTTAGGAATTGGTGAGTGAACAAGAAGAAGTCAGTGCACACGTGGGAAAAGAATTTTAGGGTCAGGTAAAATTTTTAAGTGAGGTTTCTAATATCAACCATTCATTTTATTCTAGTATACATTAGAATGAGAAGAACTTACCTATAAAAGTAATTGCCACTAATTGCCAAAATCTTTGAGAAAAGTACTTTCTATCGTGATTGCAAAAAAATGGTAAAGGGGCAAGATAGAAATTAAATTGGTACCTAAATGAGGGGAAGAAGCATGAGTTGAAGCTTGTAATTTCGTACTAGTGCACAATATGCATTTCACGTCAGGAATTTACAACGGTTGTTTTAAACCCATAGTAGAAAATAGCGTGGTGACAATTTTGTAATAAATTTCCTTTAGTTTAAGACTTTCTACTACGGTTCCCTATCTAACCGTAGTAGAAAGTCTTTTTTCTCGCACGCGCTCACTTTCCAGTACGGTTGCATTTAGAACCGTAGTAGAAAGTCTAATTTTGAAATAACCTAAACAACTCTCTCCCTGATGTGCATTACAACGTTACTCTCTGCTCTCTAACGCCTTTCAACGTAAACCCTTTCCCTCTGTTTGGCACCACCACCACCACCTTTTGGCAACACTACCACCACCACCGTATTCAACTCTTCACCGCGAGCCTTTCTGCTGCTTCTAGGTTTCATAGAACTTGAGATTAAACTCTTCACTCACGCCTCACACTTCGCACAAACAACTTCCTTCCCTCTTCTAGCCGCCGCAAACTCCTCCAAAGACCGCTCTATTCTTGTAAGCTCCATCATTGTTTGGGTTTTGTTTTGGGATTTGTTTTGATTTCTAGGTTTGGGTTTGGGTTTGATTTTTCCTTTTGTGTTTTTCAGATACTGGTAAGCTCCATACTGCATTCCCTCAAGTAATCACTACCACACCACCACGCCCTCATGTTATCCCCACCATGCACCCTATGGTTTTTTTATTTTGGTCCTTGTGTTTTCAGATATGGTTGTTTTGTTTGTTGAAGTCTATTTTGGTCCTTTCTGAATCAGTGTTGTAGGAATATTGATACCTATTTAACTTTTAGTTCATGAACCAAACAGTGACTGCTTATGTTGCTTCTTAACTTCTTACCTTCAATCTTTGAATGATGATGCTTTATCTAAGTTATTTTGTTAAAACCCTTCTTTGAAATCCTTTATCCAAATTATTTTGTTAAATGATGATGCTTCAAATAGCTGTTGATGTGGTAGGCTGGTAGCCTTAGATGAAAAAAATATTTTTGGTGTGCATTGGGTTTGTCGTAGTTTATTGCTTTGGTATCTTAGTTCATCCAACTAACGTTAAAGCTTGAGGTTCATATGATAGTGAGGATTTTGACTGTATCAGTGGAAAAGTTCTATCATTTTTATGTAACATTGGAATTAATCCATTGTGTTCTATTTATTTTTCCAGTTGGACTGAATTTTTCTTTTTGCTAGCTACCCCTTGTTTCTTCTCATTTTTTCCCCCCATTTTTCAGCAAGGTACAACCCTTTATGTTTTTGTTTGTGTTTTTTCGTTAAAACTCAGAATGTTTTCCGTTTTTGGTGTTAATTGGCAGTTAACGATTCTCTGCCTTCGCTAGAATGACGTCGCCTTCTTGTGTTCATTGCACCATACCCCACCTACAGTTCTTAAGGAAGTAGTTTACGTAAGCAATCTTCTTTCACTCTTAATTTTTAATATTACATTTGTTTATCTATATGTATTAATATTTGACGTATCAATGTTTGTTTATGACAGAGCTATGCAGGCATGTAATAGCTTGGAAGGTAAAAGTAGGGTCAAGAGTAAAAAGCCTCAATGGACTTGCCCACGTGTAAATAGTTTATCCAAGATTCAATTAGAGGTTATATATATAATAGTAGTTATATAACCTTATATTAATTTATTGTTTATTATTTGTAGTCTCATCGACAAAGTGACGGCTGAGAGTGTGGATATTATGCCATGAGACATATGTTCACTATTGTCTTCGCGAGTATTATTTCTCATTGGGCGGAGGTAATTATTAATAGAATAGTACAAGAGTTAGTTAAATTATGTTTGTTTTATTACTTGATGAGCAAAATGTTTAATTTTTTTTATGTTATGTGAACTTGCAGACTTTCAACAATCCGGCTCCGCTATCTAATGATGATATTCAGGACATTAAGGAAAAATGGGCAAACTTCTTTGTTGACTATTATAAAGATTATAACAAGAGATATAACTTAGATGTATTTAATTAGTTTGACATTCATATAGGTTTTGTAGGAATCATATATATAGCTTAATTAGATGTACTTAGTTTTGACACTTTGTTGCCATGTTTGTATTGATTGAGTACTAAAGAAATTAATCAAATATCTTTGTTAACACTTGTTCAATTAAGCATATATATATATTGTACACACCTTGTTGATTTGTTTGTTCAACTTGATTTAGTATATCTGTTATTGCTGTTGAATTGGATCTGGCTAGTTTGTATAAAACTAAATGAAAAAAGGAAAGGAAAGAAAGGAAAACAAATGAGATTATTAAAAAAAAAACATTTCACAACCGTAGTAGAAAGTCACTTTCTGGACGTCTTTATTTATCCAGAAAGTCATTTTCTACTACGGCTACGTATCTCTAGTTCTGAGGCCTCATGTTCATGCATACATAATATATGCAGCCATAAGAATAGGAGTTCACAATAATTCACAGTGATAAATTTCTCATTTTTTTCTCAAAAATTTGGATAACTAACTAAAGTTTTTTCCCCAGTGTTGGCCCACGTCCAACCGTCGCATCACTAAGCCCAAGACCAATAATAAATCCAGATTTCTAAGAACTTTATCTCTATTTTTCTTTATTAATCATATTAATCTCAAATTACATGCATTGAACAATATTTTCATGCATGTTATTTGGTTTAGAATGACATAAAAAGGCTAACCAAGAAGATGTTAATACATAACTAGTCCGTTAAGGCGTTAACTACATAGGGTGTGTTTGTATTTACGTTTGAAATAACGCTCAACGGAAAAATACACTTTACGAGACACAAAATGTGTAAGCAAGAATTTGTTGCTTTCACTCAAATATACGTTTATACTCATTCCAACGTAAATCCAAACATGCACATAGTACTTCCGGCAATCATATATTTATACATAATATAAAAATGATGTAAAAAGATAAGAAAAAGTGTTCTACAAAAATAATGTCCAACAGTAATGATTTTTGAACATCTCATTACCACACCGTATATATGCCTCAACACCGTAGTTGAGGCGATGTTTTCATAACAAAATAATCAGAGATGAGAGATAAATAATAGAGAAAAGTGTTGGCCATGTATTTTTGTATCGTGTTGGTGTTTAAATTTGTTGTACAAATAACACAGCTCAAGTAACACTGAAGTACTCAAACTATTAGTAAATGTATTCTCACTCATATATTACACGTTTATAGAGCTATTATTTTTTGTATTACCTTTTCTAATTTTTCTAGAAATAGAGATATCTTAAAAACCAATCCAGTCCAATGCAAAAGCAGCACCGGATTTGCGTAAAACCCACTTGATTGCTTCACCTTTCTCAGGTTATATATCTCTCATAACTTAAATCCTAAGTATGATTCATATGCTCTTCTCTTTAAATCAACATATTTAGTTCTTTGGTTTTCCCTTCTCCACTAAACAACAAACACATATTTCCACCTCCTTAAAGGTTTTCAATGACACAAACACACGGGTAAATAATATTTCACTACATAGAGCTAGTGACTACATCATAGTTCAGACCCTTCCTTCATAATAATTAAGAAACGTTGTCCTTGTGTCCTTATTCCCCACTGTCCTAGCAAACATGGGTCACCATTCCTTTTGTTTAAAGCAAAAACTAAGGAAAGGTTTATGGTCCCCTGAAGAAGATGAGAAGCTATTCAATTACATAACAAGATTTGGTGTTGGGTGCTGGAGTTCGGTTCCCAAACAAGCTGGTAATTACATATATTAACTAACATGAAGCAAATTCCTCATTTGCTTTCTTCTTTTCTCTCTCTCTTTTTTTTTTTTTTTTTTTATTATTTGACTAGTTAAGGTGAAAGAGAGGAAAGAGCCTCACTTGTTTTAAGAATTTCAGGACTGCAAAGGTGTGGAAAGAGTTGCAGACTGAGATGGATAAACTATTTGAGGCCTGATTTGAAGAGAGGGATGTTCTCACAACAAGAGGAGGATCTAATAATCAGTCTTCATGAGTTTCTTGGAAATAGGTAACATACATTGAAGAATGGAGTTGATAAACAGATTTAGTTCCTTTGGTACAATCTGTTAATGCATCAAAGTTTTTAAATTATGGTCAGCAATCGAAATTGCAACCATAATATTTTAGTTTTACTAGTTTCCATAATCGCATCCGTACTGCAATTACGACTATATCGGATGTATTTTTCACAATTATCCGCAATGCGCTATTTAACCATAACTGCATCCACAATTACAACCATAATTTAAAACCATGCTTCAAATTATAATTTTGTAATGATTAATTTTCATTTTGCAATATCAGGTGGGCTCAAATTGCAGCACAGTTGCCAGGAAGAACAGATAATGAGATTAAAAACTTCTGGAATTCATGTTTGAAGAAGAAGCTAATAAAGCAAGGGATTGATCCAGCTACACACCAGCCTCTCCTCAGTAATGAAGCTCATATAAAGGAAGAGAAAGAGAGCACAGAGACACCATCTATGCTCATACAACTGTCTCAAGGGATTTCAGCTACATCCACAACCTTAGCCTCCTCACATGGTTCATCACTTCTAATGAGTAATTCCAATTACTATGATGGGGGGCTAACAGTGACAGAAGCTAGCAAGCCAGCATTTGACCCCTTGTCATACTTTGAATTCCAAATGGGTGTTGCTCAGTGTGGTTATAATTCTAGTGTGAGTCATTGTCACCCAAACACAAGATCATTTGATCAGAAACAGTTGGGAACCAATTCAAGCTATGGATTCTCTTCAATGCCAAGTTTAAATAGTTCTGATCAAGGGAACTTGTCAGTGATGACGGAGTTTTCAGATAACAATTCACCTTACAAAATCAGTTCTTTGTTCATGAATGATAAGGTGAAAGAAAGTTCCAGAAATAGCTCATTCATGAATGTTTATCCAGGAGCAGGGTGTCAGATGAGTAGCATAATGGGAAGTGCATCCTCATGGGAGGTAGAGAACAAGTTGGATCCTTCGTTTCAGTTTCAAGTCAATGCCACAAAATCTGAGGAGTTGAAGACAAGTTCATGGCAACAAGGGCAGTTGCAGACTCACAATTCAATAGATTTCACTAGCTATAATCTAACGTCACTGTCAGAAGATCTAATAGGCGCAAATTTTGATGTATTGGGCTTTCAGCAGATATGAACTACTGTAAATTCTTTATGTTTTTTCTTTTAAGTTTTAGTACTCTTTCCATCATTGAAAGTTGAAAGAAGGTAGAATATAGAATGACGTTGATAGTACAGAAAATTTCTAGCAAAAGATTTGAGATTTGAGATGATCCCCCACCCCTCTTCTCCCTTAGCGCATATGTTTAATTTTTTCCTAGTAGTGATGTATCTGTTTTCATCAGCAAACATTTGAATGATGATTATTCCATATTAATGAGTGATGTTACTTTTGTTTATGTGGTGATCCTGATCTTTTTGCTTAGGTCCAACTAATTAATTATTACGTGTAGTTATAGTGCCAGTAGATTCTTCTTTTCCTTGTTCCATCTATCCCACTTTTTTTTTTTTTCTTTTCAATATGCTCCTTATCGTGCTTGCTTTTTGCTGTCTTCTAGAGCAGCTGGTCAAAGACTCAAATAATCAAATATGATAAAGGGTGCTTGCCATGTGTCGTATCGTTGTAAATAGTTTACATCACTGCAGTTTTCACTGATTTATTATACTTGCAATCAACAAGGGTTTTAAATTGAGATTGTGATGGGTTTGTGGTCGTTACGATCTGATGCACCTAATTACAATAAATGCAATCCCCAATCACGACTTGATGTAGTTGCATAACGGTCGCAATTGAGATGTTGTAACCGCATTACATAATAGGGTCTTCATTTTAAATCATCGGTATCAACTCATTTTTTTGGGGTGCACAAAGGATATCTTCTCGTCCATAGCCGAAGACTAATCATTATAGAGGCGTAGAGATCACTAGAGTGAGTTTTGTCTCTTCCAACAAAATCTTTTTCATACACACGACAGGAGTTGAACCCCTGATAACATGCTTAACGAACCCAACCGTCTATCAAATGTGTTGGACCTTTTTGGTGTATCAACTCATTTTAAGTGCATGTAATGTGTACCTAGCATGTTGTTAGCTACAATTTTTACATTCAAAATTCATTAGAAGCACTCTGTAGTTAATGCTAAAATGGCACCCGAGCATAGCAAGAATTAGTCTCACCCAAAGGTGTGAGAAACTAGAAACTGTTATGGTCTTTAAAAATAATATGATAAAGGAAACCCATAAAATGCACAGTAGATGCATTTTTTTTTCCATGATCCTCCTGTTAAATTATCTTACACGATCGTGTGTTTTTGAATATACATACGTCCGTGTATGCACAAACATATAATAAAATATGCATGGTGGGCTTTGGAGGAGATATTGTGATAGATGGCAGACTTTTGAATAAGAAGATTAATATTCTTGTCAATCGTATTATGAGTCATGACATGAGTGAAGCTGTTTTGCTGGCATATGATCCAGCTGCGGGCTCTAGTCTCTACCATGAATTTGTGAATCCCTCCAAAAGGTTAAAATTGTCTGCCCAAGATCTACATTATTGGAGAGAGATACTATAGCTAATGAAGGTCTAAGGGTAGGGTCTTCTCTTCTGTGTATCATATACAGTTCAACAAAGATGTCCAAAGTTGTGCCTGCTTTTAGATCATCTTTTTAATTTTCTGTCTCTCCAGGCTGTTAAACTTTTACAGGATCTATACTAGGATTTAGAACACCTAAATCACAATTACAAGTAGCAAATAAATTGCATACCTCTTGAAAATATCTTCAAAGAGTGTTGAAGAGCGCACACACTTGTCTACGTCAAGAATAAGGTCTTCCACCAGAACTCTCTCCTTTATCAAAACTATCTCTTGGATGAAGCAATGAGCAGTTACCAAACATAAGAGTCAAGTGGGGATCCTGCCCTCCTTATATTAGAAGTTGTAGCCTAATTTTCATCCATCATAGATATTAGGCTCAATAGACACTACACATCAACTTAAAACAGTTGCTAATTGGGCTTGGCCGAATAATCTTATTTATACATGGTGATTCCCAAAATCATAATAAATCACATAATAAAATGAGGCCATACGGGAAAATAAATCAGGTCATACATTTAACCTATTTTAATAAAATAAATTACACCAATCAATAGAAGCCCAAATAAAAATAATTCTAACATTCTCCCACTTGGACAATATTGATTGAGTTTTATTCATTTTAAAATTCATTTTGAAAACGACTCTCGGTTGAACAACCGTGGCCACAAAACAACCTGAATATATTCACCACAAAAACATGATCAATACTGCTAATAAAATTATTAGCTAAGAATCATGGCAAAGATAAACTATTCAAAGTTTAGTTTACCAATGATCACATAACTGACAATCTCATTAGCATGATCACAACACAAGTGTGTATGTGCAGGTACACATCATAGCATAATTCATGTGATCCTTTTCATGTTACTGTGTATGGATCCTACATTGTGTTTTCCCAAGAAAACACAACCAATCTCCCAAAAAGAGATTTTAATATGTTTCACAATTGCCATGAAACACCATTTCCATAAATGAAACTAAACATCTCAAGACAAATACAATAATGGAATGGATAAATAATCATTTCATCAATAATATAAAAAATTTCAATAGGGGCATCATATTATTGAATCGAAATTACATAAGTCCAATATAATAAAAATAGCAAACAAAAAATAATGATAATAATAATAATAATAACAACAACTCCCACTACGAATTACATCAAATGACTTTACGATACCCATATTCTCAACATGTTTCATAAACATCATAGGTCTAAGTCCCTTGGTTAGGGGGTCAGCAAGCATCTCCTCAGTAGAAATATGCTTAACAATAATCTCTCTATTCTCAACCATCTCTCTGACAATCAGAAATTTAATCCTTATATGCTTAGAAGCTATATTAGTTTTGTTATTCGTGGTAAAGAAAACAACAGAACTGTTATCGCAGAAAATTTTCAATGGTTTAGAAAAAGAGTCCACAAGGCCAAGAGTAGAAACAAAGTTTCTCAACCATACAACATGAGATGTAGCACCATAACATGCAACAAACTTTGCCTGCATGATTGAAGAGGCAATCAAAGTCTGTTTCACGCTCTTACAAGATATGGCCCTTCCAGCAAGCATGAAAACATATCCAGAAGTAGATTTCTCATCATCCGAACAACCTGCAAAATCAGAATCCGAGTATCCAACAACATGTAAAACGTCTACTCTCTTGTAGACAAGCATGTGCTCCTTCGTCTTTTGCAAATACCTCATGACCTTTTTAACAGCAACCCAATGAGCATGTCCTGGGTTTGATGTGAATCTACCCAAACACTAACAACAAAAGACAAATCAGGTCTAGTGCAAACCTGAGCATGCATCAGATTACCCATTGCACTAGCATAAGGAACACTCTCCATGGATCTTCTTTCAATATCATTTTTAGGACATTGATCTTTACACAACTTATCCCCTTTGACAATAGGGACATCACCATGTCTACTATTCTCCATATTGAATCGCTTCAAAACTCGATCAACATAAGCTTTTTGGGACAAACCCAAAAGTCCACGAAGTCTATCTCTATGGATCTCAATGCCGTAAACAAAAAAAGCCTCCCCCAGGTCCTTCATGTCAAAAGACACAGACAACAAATTCTTGGTCTCAACAAGAAGATCATAATTATTACTAGCAAGTAGGATGTCATCTACATAGAGAAGAAAAATAATAAATTTACTCCTTCAGACCTTAAGATATATGCATTGATGAACTTTATTTTCAACAAAACCCATAGATGAGACGATTTCATCAAATTTAAGATACCATTGCCTAGAAGCCTGCTTTAGACCATAAATTGATTTTTTTCAATTTGCACACCAAGTGCTCCTTACCACTCTCTATAAAACCTTCTGGTTGCTGCATATAAACCTCCTCTTAAAGATCCCCATTCAGAAAAGCTGTCTTCACATCCATCTGATGCAACTCTAGATCATAATGAGCTATTAAAGCCATAATGACCCTAAAAGAATCTTTAGAGGAAACCAGGGAAAACGTCTCTTTACAATCGATACCCTCCTTCTGAGTGTACCCTTTGGCTACCTGTCTCGCTTTAAACCGATCCACATTTCCCTTGTAATCTTTCTTAGTCTTGAATAACCACTTGCATCCAACTGGTTTAACACCATTTGGAGCTTCAACAAGCACACACACACCATTACGATTCGTAGAGAGTATTTAATCATTCTTGGCCTCTACCCATTTATTAGACAAAGCACTAGAAATAGCCTCCTGGTAATTCTCTGGATCTGGCATACAACCAATATTAAATTTTGATTCCCCAAGAAAAGTATAATAATCATCACGATTAACAGGCCTTCTTTCTCTCTGTTATCTCCTCGGAGGAGGAATCTCAACTGGCTCTTCAGGAGCTAGAGGTTGCACATCATGTACAAATTCTTGTTGTAGATCGTCAACCATTTTCTCAACTGGTGGATACACAACTCGATCTTTAACAATGGGAATTGGTATAACAAGTTGCTGCCTATTAGAACTTCCCCCTTCATCAATAGTAATGCCAGAATCAGTCACATCATTTTCAAGAAACTTGGCAGTGATTGCCTCAACTATTCTTGTTCCACGGGTAGGACAGTAGAATCTGTAGCCTTTAGCATTGATGGGATAACCAATGAAGTAACATTTAGTGGTTTTAGGACTAATTTTGACGCAGTGGGATCCAAATTTTTAACTTCAGCAGCATAACCCTAGACACGAAAATGGTTAAGGGTAGGCTTTATCCCTTAAAAAGCTCGAAAGGTGTTTTGGGAACAGATTTAGAAGGTACTCTGTTTAGGATATATATGGTTGTTTTAAGGGCTTCTCCCCAAAGAGACTCGAGCAACCTAGTTTGATTCATCGCAGACCTCACCATGTCCATCAAAGTGCGATTTCTTCTCTCAGCCACCCCATTTTGCTCAGGAGTCCCTGGCATAGTAAATTGGGAAATAATTCCACAGTCCTCAAGATATATAGCAAAAGGCCCCTTTAATTGTCCATTCTCCCCATGTCTACCATAAAATTCATCACCTCGGTCTGGCCTCACAACTTTGATCTTTTTACTGCATTAATTTTCTGCCTCAGTTTTAAAAATTTAAAATTTTTCCAAAGACAAAGATTTATCATTTATTAGGTAGACATAACCAAAACGGGAAAAATCATCAATGAAAGTTATAGAATATTTATTTCCACACAAAGTTGGTTTCAAAGGACCACAAATGTTAGTATAAATAATTTCCAAAAGATCTTAACTACGAGTGGAACCTTTCCTATTTGTTTTGGTCAATTTTCCTCTTATACAATCCACACATTCTTCTAGATCAGAAGAATCAAGAGGAGGTAAAAACTCATATTTTATTAATCTGTTAATTCTTTCCTTAGAAATATGACCCATGCCACAGAAAAAGAATTTTCCTTAATCAAAGCTCTTTTGGTTCCAACGGTTTGAACATGTAGAGAATTGTAAACACTGGAATCAAGACTCAAACAATATAAACCATCACATTTCAATGCTTTTCCAACAACTTGTAAGTAATAAGACAAAAGACAAGATCCGTTACTAAAATTAAAACCAAAACCACAACTATCAAGTTTTGACAAAGAAATCAAATTCCGTCTCATGGACAGCACATAAACAATATCTATTAAAAGCAAAATAAAACCAGAATTTAACTTCAGCTCAACTAATCCTATGAACAGGACATCAACTTTATTCCCATTCCCTACGAACAAATTAACTTCATCTTCACTTGGCTTTTGCTTGTTCTTGAACCCCTGCAAAGAATTAGTAACATGAATAGATGCTCAAGAATTAATCCACCATGAATTCGAAGGAACATCTATCAAACTGGATTCATAACAAACGAAAGCAAGTGACTCACCTTTACCCTTATTTTTTAGGAAAGATTTAAAAGCTTGATAGTTTGACTTCTTGTGGCCTACTGTTTTCCAAAACCAACACATTAATTCTTTCTTTTGAAAAAATGGCTTCGGACCAAGGGGCTTATGAGATGGACCAAGCCTTATATCAGGGCCATTGTTTTCCTAAGAATTATTTTCCTTTTTCTTGAAAAACCTTTTATGGTGGGGTTGAGAAACCATAAGTGCACTTTCCGATGACACATGATTCATCCTATCCTCCTCTTGGGCACAAATGAAAATTAAGGTGTTTATATCCCAGGCTTCCCTTTGAGCAAAAAAAAAAAAAAAAAAAAGGTTTTCAAGGTAATGAATTTTTCAGGTACGAAGACTAGAGCACGATGAACAAGGAACTTGTTAGTTACACGGCACTCAAGGTCACTAAGTTTGTTAGTGATGGTCACCATTTTCATGATATGCTGCCTAACACCACTAATCCCATTGTACTTCATGTTGATGAACTTATCCATCAACTGTCCAACTTCAGCATTTTCAGAAACTGCATAGCTTTCCCCAATGGAATCAAGAAAAGTCTCGGCATCATTAGAATCAGTAATTGCCTTCACCAATGACTCATCAATTGATCGTTTGATGAGCATCAAAGCTTTCCAATTAGCCTTTGTCCACTCCTTATGATAAGCCTTTTTCGCAGCAATACTTTCATTATTCAAGACAGGCTCAGACTCAGTGATAGTCATGTCAATATCCAACAAGCTAAGGGCAAACGCAATATCATCTTTCCACTTTTATAACTATTTCTCTTCAACAGCTCAATATGGTTAACTGTGTTATTCATGGAAAATGTCACAGGAGCTAGGAAAAATATTACAAGAAATTAATAACATGAGCAATCAATGATAATAATAACAGGGATTCAAGAACATATAATATAAACTCCCCTATGGGTGGAGAATATATTATACAAAAAAAAAAAAAAACAACAGTTACAAAAATCCAACACCTGTGGGCTGAAGGATTTTACTGTCAAGCTCATCCCCAAGTAACATGTCATAACAAATTAATTAATGAATCAACCCCTGTGGGTAAGGATTTTAGAATTTACTAATTCAAATGACACGGCATCCCAATATTTAGAATTTAACAGGCAACTCTACCAATTTTGCAAATGACCCACTGTGATGAGATACATTTACTCAATCAACAAAGCCCCTAACAGGGATAACAATTGTCCAAAATTTTTTCTCATTCAACTCCAATTTTCCAAACATATTTGCACTAAAGAGGCAAACATCACACTTTCTCTCTCAATCAAACATCATACATTCTTTATGAAAAAAAAAAAAAAACTCACATGATACTTTTATACATGTTACAAAAAAAATTACGGAATATCAAAGCAAAAGGCAACATATTTCCTTGCAGATTAACGTCTTTCCTTGGTCAATCAAAGATTAACACCTTTCTTGGTGAATCAAAGCAAAAGGCAACATATTTCCTTGCAGATTAACGTCTTTCCTTGGTTAATCAAAGATTAACGCCTTTCTTGGTTTATTCATAATATAAAAAAAAATTGCTCCTATATTGACAGAAAAACACTTCGTGCAGTATGAACATAGAACTCTTGAAGATACAAGATGACAATAATTCCATATCAAGAATTCTTAATTTAACAAAACCCTAACATTCCAAATTTCAATCAATTCAAGAAATTGTAAACTAAAATCTTAGGGTTCTAAGCCTAGTATAACATTGCTCTGATACCACACCACATGTTAAACTTTTATAGGATCTATACTAGCATTTAAAACACCTAAATCACAATTAAAAGTAGCAAACAAATTGCATACCGGGTGTTGAAGAGTGCACACACTTGTACACGTCAGGGACAAGGTCTTCCACCAGAACTGTCTCCTTCATCAAAATTGTCTCTTGGATGGAGCAATGAGCAGTTACCAAGCATGAGAGTCAAGTGGGGATCCTGCCCTCCTTATATTAGAAGCTGTAGCCTAATTTCCATCCATCATAGATATTAGGTCCAATAGGCACTACACATCACCTCAACACACTTGCCAATTGGGCTTGGCCCAATAATCTTATTTATACATGGTGATTCCCAAACTAAACTTAGAATAGATCACATAATAAAATGAGGTCACAAGGAAAAATAAATCAGGTCATACATTCAACCCATTTTAATAAAATAATTACATCAATCAATAGAAGCCCAAATAAAGATAATTCTAACGTGTCCCCAACACACAACGTTGTAGTCGTCTTAGCTCTTCTAGTTTCTGATAGTTTCTTGCAATTATATAATGAGGGAGAGAGAGAACGCGACTATACATTTTATTGCAGAATAATTTTTTCATCAGTTACATTGTGGGAAAATGCAGCCGTCATGTGGTTATAAAGACTATCAAAACAAGAAGGTTATGCCTCAATTACCATTGCAAACTTCATTTTAAAATCCTGCATACAATACATACCTGTTCTACTTTTAATCCTATGAACGATAAACAATTCAAAGGAACGTGGGGTAATTTTGGTGCTATATTATGCAGTTTGTTAGGGAAATATAGTTGCGAGGTAATTTTGGTGTTTAGTGCACAGTATGTCTTATACTCAACTTTTAATTAAAAAATTTGGCTTTTAAAAAAAAAAAAACAAAACGTGGGAGAGAGATCCCACGGAATGACATCATCTATGTCTCTAACTCTCTATATATAATACTTATTATCTGTTAATACATGCATAAAGCAGTAGGGAGTCATAAATAAGAATCAGAGCTGCTCCCAGTTTGCACACAAAGGCATCAAAAGAGAGAGAAAAAGGTCGAATAGATTTGGAAAACACTAGAGACACTTATGATCAGTTGAGAAATCATATATAAACTATGCATGTTGTTAGGAACCATGACACACATAAAAGAAGTAAATAGTTGATAGAAAATCTATGAAAAGTGTATTTGATTAAATGAGTAAGATACAAATTAAAGGAGTCAACAATGTGGCTTATATACAATGTAAAAAGGCAACAAACTTGTAACTAACATCTAACGAACTATGACAAATTATATCTCTAATAGCCTTACATAAGCTGGAAGTGCGGATTAGCACTACTAGCTTGAGATTAGTAGTACAATCGAAAAAGGAATACAACACTTAACCAAGCAGAAACCATACCTCAAAATTTAACTACTTGGCAGAAGCAAAAAACAGGTATCAATGCTTAATCACTCAAGCGGAAGCTATATTGAAAGCTTAATTAACCACTTGGCACAAGCCAAAATCAAAGAACCAATGTTTAACCACCCAAGGTAGAAGCTCACATAAATGCTTAACAACCAAGGGCAGAAAATTACATCAAAGCCAATTTAGGCTAAAAAAAAAAAAACCAAATCAATTTTCAACAACAAACAACCCAGATCCAAATAGTTTACAAATTACAAGGCTAGAAAATCTGTTTTCCTCAACAAAATTGCATGCATAATCAATTTCAAGGCTATTAGTGCAAGGAGTTGCTTCATTTTCATCCATCGCATCAAAAATAAATTCTGTAATGGATTTCCGGATGTTGCTATAACCAATTCTGCAGTTGCATCTTCTGTTTCTACAAGTAAGAATGATGACATCAATACAATGATCAGTTGGAATGAGAAACAAACCCATAGGGAATATGGTATAATTCATCAATACTCCCTTAAACCACAAGAGAGCGAATCTGTCTTCAAAGAGGAATTAACACAAACACCTTGTGAGCACAACATTACTCACCAAATTGACCCAAAACAATGTAAAAACTTGGAATCAAGAAATCTCTGATTGAGCACATCAGAATCTGAGCGATACTTCATCACAAGCCGAAACAAGTTCTTGCGATCAACCAAATGGAAATCCGCAAGCACCAAACGAAAAAAAACCACTACGCCAGATTTGACCTTCATTAGCGTTTATTTTTTTTTACATTTGATAGCGCTTTAGAGTGCTTTTCTATCTTAGCGATATTATTATAGGGGACAACGAAAGATAGCGCTTTGGAAGCGCTATCGTAGATAAACCTACAATACCGCTTCTACGCGGAAACGTTGTCTAAAGTTAAAGATAAGATAGCGCGTATCATGGAAAACATTGTCATATGGTTTGTCCTAAGATAGTGCTTCTCCAAGAAGTGCTATCTTTTCCCATATCTTGTTTTCTTCAGTAGCAAATAAGATAGCGTTTCTTAAAGGAAACGATATCAAATGTTTGGTCCTAAGATAGCGGTTTTCTGAAGAAGCGCTATATATTTTCTTATTTATTTTTAAATATATTTTCGTTTCCTTCTCCATGTTTCCCTGAATTTAGCTTTCAAAATAACATTCAACATATATCTAACATTTCACTATCAAACTGAACGGATTCTTAAATGCCCTTCATGCAATCAAACACCAATCAACAAAATCGATCATGATATGATAATGCAACGAAAATAGATACTCCCATGAATACACCAGAATTTGACAAAGTCCAGGATTTGATTTTTTTCTTATACCTTGCATGATTTTGGCTGCATGCACTACCTACACCCTTTTCAGCACTAAAACCAGAATATCCCAACTTGCTGGGTGTTGCCATTTACCTGCAACAAAAGTAGAACACACAAGTAAAACATTAGTGGACATATATAGGGAAGGATATACAAACAAAATAAATAAAAAGCCTAAATATAAAATTAATTAGAAAAAACATACATATTTAAGTTAATATTTTCTTTTCCTTTTCCTCGTCGGTGTGAGACTTGTCGTTCCTTATTAGTATGAAATGATGGATTGATCCAAATACCCTCATCATGATCATTTATCATATATAGACCATCATCTCCATATGGATCAGTCTTAGGTAGTTGTGATGTCCCGCAGAAAGGGCCATCCTCGATATCTGTAGCTCCATAGTCTTGATCATCAATATTATTGTTAGTCAAAAGAACAATGGACCATTTATTATCAGTTGGATCGCTGACAAAGAACACTTGTTGAGCTTGAGATGTTAAAATAAAAGGCTCATCTTTATACCCCACCCTATTAAGATCCACTTGCATGAACCATAACTCATCAGTCAGAACATCGTTATTGTTGTCAACCCACTTACAACCGAACATAGGCACCCGAAACCTCGTGTAATCCAACTCCCATATGCGTTCAATGACCCTGAAGTATGACAAATTCTCATATATGGGGTTTCTATCATTAGCACTTTAGATATGCATAGCTTGAGCTACAAGAATCACACCACTAGTTTGCATTGTTCTCCAATCATCATGTTATCTCGTATAGGATGTGTACCCGTTAATTAGATAACCGGCGTGAGAAAAGGTATGTAAACTTGGACCTTTTACTAACCATCTCAATCTTTTTGAAACTGAATCACTATTTACAGCCAACTCTTAAAAAGTATGATCTCTTAGCCATGTTATAAAACATCAATAATGTTCTCTTGTTATCCAACTTGCATTCTTATTTTGGTTTGAACTCTTAAGCATGTCATTGTGTTTTTCAACATATGGCTCAACCTCACCGGCGTTGTGTAGAACATATAAGTGTGCTGGCTCCCATTCTTTCGTTGGTATGGTCACTATTTCAGTTCCAGTAATTCCCTCCCCTATTGTTCTTCCCGTGTGACGAGACTTTGGAAACCCTACGAGATCGACATTGGATAGCTACAGAATTCGACACCTTCTTTGACTATGTACCGTTCAACAATACAATCCTCTGGTAGTGATTAGTTTTTCACATACCCTTTCAATATCTTCATGTAACGCTCAAACGGGTACATCTATA
Source organism: Ammopiptanthus mongolicus (assembly GCA_039655645.1). Classification (NCBI taxonomy): domain Eukaryota; kingdom Viridiplantae; phylum Streptophyta; class Magnoliopsida; order Fabales; family Fabaceae; genus Ammopiptanthus; species Ammopiptanthus mongolicus. The sequence goes on from CM077345.1 coordinate 79,737,084, forward strand.
TCATATAAGTTGGGCCCCACAATTGTGTCTCTCTAACCAGGTGATGAGACAACCCCTCCTTGGAGTTCCCATTCAGTAACCCGAACTTATATTCTCAACGTTATAGCAAAGCACGATCATATAAAATGCGAAAAAATTAAAAACAACCAACACTGATACAACAACCATATATATATCACACATATATACAAGTACTGGCTCCATCAGTAGAGCCTACAACAACACCAACTAGCTCAGAGTACATAACATATACAAACTAAAAGCATGGTAACCAAATAAAATACATAAGACTTCCTCTCCTGGCACCAAAAATACATTTCGCTCAAACCCATGTACTGGTAATAACAAAACTAAGATTGACTACCCGAACAAGACTCTAACGAGGATAGCGAGAACTCTCCACTGAAGCTCGCTACCTCCGACGGTAAGTCTACAGCGCCTCGTACTAGGTTTCGCTCTCGGACATCACGATCCGATGACAACGGTACTCTCTCATCCTTCTCTCAGCACGACGATGTCGGCCTCGAGCCACATAACCCGTCCTAGAAGATACGTGAGATCTCCATACAGCATCAGAGTCATGATGGTAGTCCCATGGCTTGTTCCACAGCCTCTTTAACGGTAGCCTCTGTGCGACACGAAAGTCTCATACTAAGTAACTCCTGGACGATCCCCAAGCTCTAAAGTATACGGTGGTCGGACCCGTATACACTACTCGTCGCTAAAAGTAATCAATCTCCCAGTAACGGTCATCGTCCTCGTACAACAACTCAAAGTCTCCCAACACTAGGATCCAGGGCTCTCCCGCCAGCATCATGCTTAACAGGTGTGCCATCTATCTCCTCTGGAAACTCCTAAATAGAATCTTGTCGTACGATCGAGAATAAAATGTTAGGGTTTCAAGAGGGATAATTTTCAAAAACAATTTTCAAAAACCTCTTGAGCGGAAAACCCTTTTACAAAAAGGATCACGCATTGCACATGAATCACAAGGATATTGTGTTTACCTCTTGAAGTATAGCTTTATTGTGAACACTGTGAGCGCGCCAACCATACCGATTAGCCAAAAATGCTGCTATTTACGATGCTCATAACTTTCATTCCAGATCTAATATCGAAAAACTGAACGGTGAAGATGTTGAACCACATGTCACGAACCTGTTCTCCAAATTTCAGCACGATCTAACAGTTAACGAATCTTGGATCACTAGATTACGATAACTGTCCAGCCATAACCACCATAAGTAAAGGTTTCTCTATCACCAGTATTACAAAGTAGCAATACCTCTACTCAGTCCACGCGAGCAAACCAACGTCAGAGATAGCGTATTGCTAGCTATCAGGATTGGGAGAGGCACGGGACACAGAGAGAGAAAAGAGGGCGCGCCTGTCAAGGGTGTACATCGGCCATTATGAGTGCTCTGTGTTGTGTGTCACTTAAGTGACGTGCACAGCTTATTAATAGCTGTCACTCACTTAACCTAATCCACTTGGGCTACTGTATGCTACAGGCCCAATGTCTAATTATTAATTAAATCATATTTAATTAATCAATTAAACTAATTATCTGAACATTTGCTCTATGCGTGTCACGTTATAGGTTCTCAATTAATTGACAATAATATTAATTATTATTAATCATATTGATAATCAATTAATATTATAAACAATGAGCGGTATCTAACAATATATCATTGCAGCCCAATTAATTAGAATATTGGTGATACAATTAAAACCATATTGTAACCATATATAATGTGAAGTCAACGTCCTTTCGTCACAATATCTTAATTGAACACAAGGCATAAATATGTCATCCTTGTTAAGTCCAATTATTTATTTCTTGATCTAGTAATTGACGTACGATCATGTGGGCCCAACATCTCATATTGTCCCACCTTAGCATGGCCATGCATTTCTACGTCGCATACCATCAAGAGGCCTATAGACATTACTCCTATTATGTAGGAGGGACGAATCCTATCTACATCACTCACATTCCTTAACATGTTTCATTGCAGGCCCAATAACTACCTTTATAGTTGTCCTGTTACAAACAACGTTTAATAATATCAAAGCCTACAACTACATATGTTAGGAATCCTAGTGACGTCAAGTCGAATGACTACTTCACTATGGTCACCATGAGAATCGCTTATGACACTTACATACCTATTATGCAGCGTTCTCATAGCGGGTCACTCCAGTATAAATATTCCACTAATATTTATACCTATGTGAAGACTTGATATCTTATATCTATGACCCGTGAGATGTGATCATCAGTACACTCACATAATAGCCTCAATGTATTATTATTGTCCTTATTAATAATAACACTTGACTATGGATATTTAAGAATATTGTTCTATAATTTAATGGCATCTCACGGTCAAGTCATACTTGACGTTCCAATGTATATATTCGGATCACTGGTGAGATCAAGTTTTCTTAGCTTATGCAATTACTCCATCATCATCGCAACGAGATCAATGAAGTTCACAAAGTTAGGAACTTCGATTAGTTCATAAATGAACTTTCTGATCCAAATGGCCTCTAAATCTGTATTTTTAGGCAACTATATACCCGGCCTCTGTTATAAAATTAGCAACTGTCTCAGGCTTGGAACCTTTTCAAACTCACAGTGCCACCATTAAGGCAAAACACAAAACCAAATTGCGATCTAAAGTTATCCTTATCGGTTTGGAAGCTAGCATCAGTGTAACCCATTACAATGAGCTCTTCCTTACCATTTCAGATCAAGAATGAATCCTTAATTCTTCTCAAGTACTTAAGGATATTCTTGACTTCGGTCCAGTGACCTTCATTGGGATTGGATTGGTACCTTCTCATCATGCTCGAAGCATACGAGACATCTGTTCGAGTACATATCATGGCATACATAACATATTCAATTGCCGAAGCATATAGATTCTTATTCATGCGTTCCCTCTACATCTAATGTAACAGGGATTGTCCCTTGGACATGTATACGCCACGTGTCATAGGCAAGATACCTTTTTTGGAATCATGCACATTTAAAGCGCCCAAACACTTTGTCAATTTATGTGCCTTTGACTAAGGCCTAACAATTTCAGTGATCTATCTCCATAGATCCTGATTCCTAATACATAGGACGTTTCACCTAAGTTCTTCATTGAAAAATAATTCCTTAACCATGTTTTCACATTTTGTGGTGTAGGAATATTGTTTCCATAAGTAGTATGTCATACACATACAATACGAGAAAAAATAATTATGCTCCTACTAACCTTCTTGTACACACAAGGTCCATCTTCGTTCTTGATGAATCCAAACTGTCTTACAGTTTACATCAAAATGAAGATTCCAACTTCTGGAAGTTTGCTTTAATCCATAAATGGATGTTTGCAACTTGCAAAACCTTTCCAGTATTCTCTGAATAGACAAAACTCTCAGGTTGTGTCATGTACATATCCTCGAGAAGATTCATGTCAAGGAGTGCTGTTTTGACATTCTTTTGACATTCTTTTGTCAGATCTCATAGTCATACTATGAAGCAATAGCAAGTAGGATCCGAACAGATTTAATCATTACAACTGGAGAGAAAGTTTCATCATAGTCTACACCATGAAGTTGCTTGAAACCTTTCGCAACCAGTCGCGCTTTGAAGGTATTAACCTTTCCATCCATGTCGATCTTCTTTTTGAAGACCCACTTGCATCCTATGGGTTTTACCCCTTCGGGTGGCTCCACCAAGGTCCAAACTTGGTTTGTGTACATGGATTCTATTTCGGATCCTATGGCTTGTAGCCACTTCTCAGATTCAGGGCCAGCTATGGCCTTCTAATATGTAACAAGCTCATCTTGATCCTTGAGCAGTACATCACCTTTTTGAGTTAGGAGAAGTCCAAATCTCTCAGGTTGTGTACCTGATCTGTTTGACCTACGTGGTTCTTGTGTTACTTGAACCGGTGCTTGAACCACAACATCTCGTGGATTCGGTTCTTTTTCCGTTGTAGGCGAGTCAGTACTTTGTGGTGCTTGGATTTCTCCAAGTTCTACTATTCTCCTACTATCTACTTTAGAGATGTATTCCTTCTCAAGGAACACTCCAGTCCTAGCGACAACATTTTGTCCTCGGAGGTGTCGTAGAAATAGCGTCCGTTTGTTTCCTTAGGACACCCCACAAAGCTATATTTGTCAGACTTGGGTCAAATTTTATCCGAGACTAACGCTTCAATAAACTTGCCACCTCAAATCTTAATGAAAAGACATACTTGGTCGCATACCAGTCCATATCTCATATGGTGTCTTTCAGCTGTCTTAGATGGAATACGGTTAGGTGTGAAAGCTGTTGTATGTAAAGCATATCCCTTGAAATAGTCAGAGAAGTCTGATTGACTCATCATAGATCGTATCATGTCCAACAAGGTGCGATTTCTCCTCTCGGACACATCATTTCATTATGGTGTTCCAGGAGGAGTGAGTTGAGATATAATCTCACACTCCTTTAGATAGTCATCAAACAGTTGGCTTAAGTACTTACCACCACGATCTGATTGCGTGATCTTAATACTTTTCCAAAATTAGTTCTCCACTTCGTTCTTGAATTCTTTGAACATTTCAAAGATTTCTGACTTGTGTCATACACAAATCCATCTTTATTGAAGCTATCAATAAACAAGACGAAGTATGGAAACTTGTTTAGAGGCCCTCATACATCACAATGTATCATGCTAAAAGATTACCAACTTTTCCACCTTACTAGTGAATGGAGCTTGGTGATCTTTCCAAACAAGTAAGATTCGCAGACCACAAACAATTCATAATTAAATGAGTCAAAGAGTCCATATTAGTGGAGCTTGGAAATGTGTTTCTTGCTTATATGGTCTAAAGATATTGCTAAAGACATAGAGGGTCTAAATCACTTGGTTTGACCCTATTGGCATTTATGTTATAGATGGGCATATCGAGATCAAGGACACAGAGTCCATATCTCCTATGAATACAAGCATAGAAGACATCAGTTGAATAAATGGAACAAGAATTGTCCATTTATTGCAACTTAAAATTCTTTCTTGCCTATACAAGATATAGAAATGATGTTTTTATTATCATCTGGAAGAAAATAACAGTTATTTACTTCCATTAATGCCCATAAAGCAAATTCAAACTCTTATAGTTAATGTAGCAACTTTTGCTCCATTTCCACTCATAGAGTAGAACTTTACCTAATGGTAAATTCAAACTCCTATAGTCAACGTAGCAACTTTTGCTTCATTTCCACTCTTAGGGTAGACCTTTACCTTTTAGTCAATGTCCTACTCTCTTTCATCCTTCACATTAATGTGAGATCCATATACGGTATCCAATACCTATAATGTTAGAGTAGATATGTTGACTTTTATAACAAATATGCCCGAACAGGAAGTCATACTTCATTTCTTGTCTTTATACTCTTTCTAGTACCTCTAATGCCTTTCTAGCTCGTGTTAGAGCATCATAAGGTGCATGATCATATCACACGTCTCTATGATTGCAAGCATGAGATGTCGTACACCAATGGTATCGACTTGATGCTTCTATTAAGCATCCATTTCGACCCTTATGGCAGTAGCAACAAATTGCTTGAAAATTAATTCCTTGAGAACATACAGTTTTTTTCTCGTACTTGAGGATAATCCTCAAAATATGTACCAATTCAGAAAAATTAATTCTAGATAACTCATCCTTCTCAAGGATGTATCGCAACAATAAAATAAAAGTTGTGTTAGTAGCCATGGTTATTTAATATAGAAACATACAGAATATAAGTATCATGATTAAAACATATTTAATAGGTCTTTTATTAAATATGCTCCCACTATTTTACTTAAATCAATGACCCTCATCATTGACTCGGAAAATCCCGTTGAAAGATTTTCTAGTGAAACCAAGATTCATATTTCATATCGTTCTGAGTCAGCTGAGCTGATCGCCCAGAACTCAGCTATTTAGGTAGGAAATTCTTTTCCAATTACATCCAATGTAATTCTTGGACCAGTTTGGTGAATAACTCCATATTCTAATCCATCATATGGATTAATGCCCAACCCTATGCCTCTAAGCCATTTCAATCCTATTGAATACGCTTAGTTAAGTTAACCCAATGGTTGGCAGTAGGTTATTTCACCTTTCGCGCCTCACCAAAATATACTAAGGTGCTCAGCTGAGTATGACCCACACTTAAATGATTCTGGCCTTGACTACTGCCACGCATCGGGAGATGCATTTAATAACTTAATTTATTGACGAAATTTAATTATTAAATGATCTCATCGGCTTGTTTATCATATAAACATCTCTTATAGCATAAATGGCATACTAGCTTACATACATTCAAAACATATTAAGCATACAATGACATACATGCTATCATGCAATTTTAAATTCCAAATTTAAATCATACATCTCATATATTTCATTCATCACATACATAAACATACAAGACATATAAAAGGTATTATGATTATGGCCTCCTAATGTGTAATAATTAAAACTAATTACGACAATCTTTGACCCTCGAGCAAACTTCCAAAGTTCCTCCCACTAGCGTTATGATCTGGTGTTGCCTCCATGTCAACCCGAACAATTTACAAAATTTAAAATCAAATAAATAAAGTAAATGTCACGACACACAGGCCGTATTTATAAAAATAAATACAATAAATCACGACACGCAAGTCGTATTTACCAAATAAAATAAACACCAAAACTAGGGCCATAACCATATATCGCACATTTAATAAAAAATTTATAAATATGCAAAAGGGGACAAAATCACATTCTGTCCATCAGCACGGCCGTGCCAAACGGCGCAACAGGATTCCAGAAGCGAATCCCTGTTTATGTCAGGAGCACAATCAAGCACACAAAACATGTTCAAAGAGATTTATATCACATACAAATCATACAAACATCCTTTTAAACATGCAAACCATATTTAAAAGCAATAAACATGTTATCATATAATGGCAAACAATCCTAAGATACATGGCAAACTACGACCAGACGCTCTGATACCACTGTTGGGGTTTAAAGAGGGATAATTTTCAAAAACCTCTTGAGCGGAAAAACCCCTTTACATAAAGGATCACCCATTGCACATGAATCACTAGGATATTGTGTTTACCTCTTGAAGCGTAGCTTTACCGCGAACACTGTGAGCGCGCCAACCACACTGGTTAGCCAAAAATGCTGCTACTTATGATGCTCATAACTTTCGCTCCAGAACTCGTATCGAAAAACTGAACGGGGAAGATGTAGAACCACATGTCACGAACCTGCTGTCAAAATTTCAGCCCAATCCAACGTGAGCAAACCAACGTCAGAGATAGCGTAGTAGCTCTATCACCAGTATTGCAAAGTAGCAATACCTCTACTCAGTCCACGTGAGCAAACCAACGTCAGAGATAGCGTAGTGCTAGTTATCAGGATTGGGAGAGGCACGACACACGGAGAGAGTAAAGGGGGCGTGCCTGTCAAGGGTGTACAGCGGCCGTTATGCGTGCTTTGTGTTGTGTGTCACTTAAGTGACGTGCAAAACTTATTAATAGCTGTCACTCACTTAACCTAACCCACTTGGGCTACTGTACGCTACAGGCCCAATGTCAAATTATTAATTTAATTATATTTAATTAATCAATTAAACTTATCCTCATTTAATTATTAGTTTAATCATATTTAATTAATCAATTAAATCAATCCCATTTAATTATTAATTAAACCATATTTAATTAATCAATTAAACTAATTCTCTGAACATTTGCTCTATGCGTGTGACCTTATAGGTTCTCAATTAATTGACAATAATATTAATTATTATTAATCATATTGATAATCAATTAATATTATAAACAATGAGCGGCATCTAGCAATACATCATTACTACCCAATTAATTAGAATATTGGTGATACAATTAAAACCATATTGTAACCATATATAATGTCAAGTCAACGTCCTTTCGTCACAATATCTTAATTGAACACAAGGCATAAATATGTGATCCTTGTTAAGTCCAATTATTTATTTCTTGGTCTAGTAATTGACGTACGATCATGTGGGCCCAATATCTCATATTGTCCCACCTTAGCATGATCATGCATTTCTACGTCGCATACCATCAAGAGACCTATAGACATTACTCCTGTTATGTAGGAGAGACAAATCCTATCTACATCACTCACATTCCTCAACATGTTTCATTGCAGGCCCAATAACTACCTTTATAGTTGTCCTATTACAGACAACGTTTAATAGTATCAAAGCCTACTATTACATATGTTAGGAATCGTAGTGACTTCAAGTCGAATGACTACTTCACTATGGTCACCATGAGAATCGCTCATGACACTAACATAACTATTATGCAGCGTTCTCATAGCGGGGGGTCACTCCAGTATAATTATTCCACTAATATTTATACCTATGTGAAGACTTGATATCTTATATCTATGACCCGTGAGATGTGGTCATCAGTACACTCACATAATAGCCTCAATGTATTATTATTGTCCTTATTAATAATAACACTTGACTATGAATATTTAAGAATAGTGTTCTATAATCTAATGACATCTCACGGTCAAGTCATATTTGACGTTCCATTAAATGAACTACCTATTCTGAGGACTTTATTATGCTATAAATAATATCATCAAATATAACATAATAAATAAATGGCTTATACATATATCAAATATATGATTAAAGTCATGATACAAATGATAATCTATTTAAAATAGATTGGCCACTAGGGCTTACCCCAACATAAAATTCAAAGAAAAAGGGTACGGGAGATAAGAAACAGCAATACATCATAAATAGGGAAACAACTGTAAAATAAGCTATACCGATAGCAGCATACAACAGTGCTACTTTATCAAGCAATCATCTCCCAAGTCCTTCTCTCTTAGCTATTGTCTCTCACAATCATGCAACTAACGACTATCTGGATGCGATCACGACGCGGCATCCCTAATGGACCAAGATGCCCGTTCATCACTATGCCACCCCCCGTAATGCAGGGTTCGGCCAACAGCCGTCTTCGCTCAACTCAACTCATAGGTATGACATATTCCCCAGCCCGTAGGCCAAGCCAGAATATTCTCTCATCGGCAACGACATATCCTCCCGCCCGTAGGCCAGGTCGAAAAATTTGCCCGTTTCACAACTGATGGGTACGATCATATCCTTGCTGGCAAGATCGATTGCCCGTACGCCAACACAGTGATGAACAACAACGATGCAACATAAACGTCATCGACTCATCTCGAGATCAACAACTTAGTGTCTAAACCACCACTTGTACACAACTATAACCAACTTTCTCCGGCATAACCGGGTATCAACTTTATATATATCAACAAGATTTGTTGAGCACTACAACAAATATATATATATATATATATATATACCTTCCCACATGCTCATCTCTCAATTTAGCATAACCACGACTTATTTCTATTCATGCCATAATAATCACCACAACATACTATTTGCATTCATAATCATATTAAATACTCATATAGGCATATCAACTCATAGTAAATATTCAAGTAACCCTAAACATGATACTACGCACAACATACATATCAACATGTATCATATTAAGCATACCAACACACAAGCATACAACCCCGACATATCATAAAATCAACCTATTAATGATAAACCTATAATGCCTAAAACTGCATTGGTACCACAACCTAGTAGTCGCCAATGTGAGTTAGGCGTTGCTGGTTATTCAACTACTAGTAGGGTTTAGGTCGCCCTACGCATATCAATATATATTATTTTACTCTTGCCTCCCCGACAATATTGTGGTTATTTCCCCCACCTGATAGTACACGTAGCAACAATCACGAACTTGAGAACTTCACGAGCTCTCCCTTAGCCCTTCACAGCCGCAGCCTCCTTCTCCCAAAGGATCACGAACGCACCTTCCAACCTTGCCCTAACCACGGAAACAACACGTAGATTGTAACATTAACCCTAATAAGAAGCTATAACCGTGAATAGAAGCTTAAACAACAGAAAACATTGTATAGCAACAATGTAGGTAGATACATAACTTTGACTTACCCTTGATGAATCACGAAAGTAAACCGGTAGAATTGTAGTAGAAGTCGAGCTGATCACTAATACACCAACGGAATTGAAATCGGATCAACGAACGAACTACAAACTTGGATCAAAGTCTCTATCTCAACTCTGTCTCTCTCACGAGCTCTCTGTAAACATGGAGGAAAATGTGACATTTCTCCTCGCTGAAAAATGGCAAATATATATAGGAAAGATTTTACTGTCCACGCTTTAGCGTTGAAATTCTCCACGCTTTAGCGTTCCAGCGCTTGAGCGTTGTACTTCTCAACGCTTAAGCGTTGACGTTTCCTCACCGCCAATGCACCGCTCATCACGTGCCAGCTGCGACGTGTAACCGACACGTGTCGCCTTACGTCCCGTCACTGCCAGTCAACTGGTCAGAGTGGCCATGCTTGAGCGTCTACCCTGCTCCACGCTAGAGCGTTACATTGCTCCACGCTTGAGCTTTCTGCTCAGAGTTACACACTCTTCATCGTTCTCTAATCCAATTTAACCTTAACTCTTAACATCCTTCCTAAGCATATTATTAAGCCAACCATACATTCATGAATTACTTAAGGTGGCGAAAATGAGGATGTTACAACTCCACCCCCCTTAAAATAAATTTCGTCCTCGAAATTTGACGTACCTTAGAATAAATGTGGATATTGCTGCTGCATATTTTCTTCATGTTCCCAGATAACATCTCCTGTCACTTCATCCCATATGACCTTAACCAACGGAATATGTTTACCTCGAAGTTCCTTAGTCCTTCTATCCGCAATCCTTACTGGTAAGGCCTCATACTTAAGGTTTTCTCTTAACTATACTGACTCTGGTTCCAGAATATGTAATGGATCGGGGTAATATTTCCTCAACTGAGATATATGGAAGACATCATGAAGATTGGATAGGTTTGGAGGTAAAGCAACATGATAGGGTACAAATCAATTCGACGAAGAATTGGAAATGGTCCAATGAATCTAGGAGTAAGCTTTCTAGATTTGATTGCTCTGCCGATTCCAGTCCTTGGAGTTACTCTCAGAAAAACATGATCTCTTTCCTGGAATTCTAAAGGTCTTCTCCTCTTGTCACTATAACTCTTTTGTTTGTCTTGTGCAGCGTTCATATTTTTTCTTATCCTCTTCATTTGTTCCGTCATTTGCTGTACCACTGCCGGTCCTAGCACTTGACTTTCTCCTGTTTCATACCAACATAACGATGTTCTACACTTTCTTCCATACAACGCTTTGTAAGGTGCCATACCTATACTCGAATGAAAACTGTTGTTATAGGTGAACTCAATCAATGGTAAGGACTCATCCCAACTTCTTGTATGTTCCAAAACACAAGCTCTCAAGAGATCTTCCAATGATTGAATCGTTCGTTCCGATTGACCATCCGTTTGAGGATGATAAGCAGAACTCAACCTTAACTTTGTTCCCAAAGCCTTAGGTAACTGCTTCCAGAATCTAGATGTAAATCTAGGATCTCTGTCGGAAACAATACTAGAAGGCACCCGTGCAACCTTACTACCTCCTTGATGTAGATTTGGGTTAACCTTTCCAATGTATAACTCTCACCAATAGGCAAGAAGTGAGCACACTTCGTCAACCTATCGACAATTACCCATATTGCATCATGCCTCTTGCTAGTTCTTGGCAAACCAGCCACAAAATCCATAGATATACCATCCTACTTCCACTCTGGGATATCCAAAGATTGTAACAACCCTGTCGACTTCGGATGTTCTATCTTCGCTTTTGACAAACCAAACAAGCCAACACGTATTCAGCCACTTTTTTCTTCATCCCAGGCCTCCAAAATATCTTCTTCAAGTCATGGTACATCCTGGTTGCTCCTGGATGAAAACTCAACCTACTATTGTGCATTTCTTCCAAGATCATCTTTCTTAATTCTATATCCATTGGCACACAAATCCTATCACTGTACCTTAAGACTCTGTCTTGATCCCTCCTAAACTCAGATGTTCTGCCTTTCGCTACTCGTTCCTTCACCTTATGAAGATACCGATCAATTTCTTGCTTCTCCTTGATCGTCTTCAAAAAGTCGCTCGTCACCGCAACCATCCCTAGGTGTATCTTATCCTTTTACATTCTCATACTTAGATCCAAATCTCTAAAATGTTTAATCAGTTCTAGCTCTTTCACCATCATACCAAATAAGTGCAAGGATTTCCTACTTAACGCATCCGCTACTACATTCACTTTTCCTGGATGGTACTGTAGGTCAAATACATAATCCTTTATTAATTCCATCCACCTCCTTTGTCTCATGTTTAACTCTTTCTGATCAAATAGATACCTTAAGCTCTTATGGTCACTGGACACTGTAAACTTAGCTCCATATAAATATTGTCGCTATATCTTTAAAGCAAACACTATAGCTTCTACCTCCAAATCATGAGTTGGATAATTCTTCTCATGAACTCTCAGCTGCTGCGAAGCATACGCTACTACCCTCCTTTCTTGCATCAAGACACAGCCTAATCCTTGGTATGACGCATCACAGTATACGTCAAACTGTCCTAAAGTATTTGGTGACGTCAATATTGGTGATGTAGTCAGCCTCCTCTTCAGCTCTTGGAAATTCTTCTCACATTCATCCGTCCATACGAAAGACGTTCCCTTCCTTGTTAACTACGTCATCGACAATGCGATCTTCGAGAATCCTTTGATAAACCTTCGGTAATAACCAACTAACCCTAGGAAACTTCACACTTCACTTACCGACTTAGGACTCTCCCATTACATCACCGTCTCAACCTTTGCTGGATCTACCACAATCCCATCTTGGTTAATCACATGACCTAAGAATTGCACTTCTTCTAACCAAAAATCACACTTGGACAACTTCGCATAAAGTTTAGGCCCTTTAACACTTGAAGCACAATCCTAAGATGTTCCTGATGTTCTTCCCGATTGAGGGAATAAATAAGAATGTCGTCGATAAACACGACTACAAACTTATCCAAGAACGGTCGGAAAATCCGGTTCATGTAATCCATAAACATTGCTGGAGTATTAGTCACACTAAATGGCATAACCAAATACTCATAGTGTCCATATCGACTCCTAAACGCCGTCTTCGGTACATCCTCCTTCTTGACTCGAATCTACTGAAAACCAGATCTTAAGTCAATCTTCGAAAACACTACCGCTCCTTTCAACTGATCCATCAAGTCATCAATCCTAGGGATACTTATTCTTGATGATCACCTTGTTCAACTGTCGATAATCTACGCACAGCCTTGAACTTTCGTCCTTTTTCTTGACGAACATCACTGGCGCACCACAAGGCGAAGCACTTGGTCTTATGAATTCTTTACCCAACATCTCATCCAACTGCTTCTTCAATTCTGCTAACTCTGCTGAAGAAATTCGATAAGGTGCTATCAAAATTGGTCCAGTTCCTGGCACGAGATCTATAGCAAATTCTATCTCTCGGTCTAGTGGTAAACCTGGAACATCATCAGGGAAAACTTTCGGAAACTCTCGCACTATAGGCAACGTATCCAACTTAGGAGATTCCTTAGCTTCCATAGAAAATAATAGCACATGTTTCTGAGATCCACTACTCAACATAAGATTTCTATCATTGGCAGGCATCAATCTAGATTGCTCAGGAAATATCAAGGTATTTTTAGAACAGTCCAACACTACATGGTTAGCCGAAAGCCAATCCATGCCTAAAATCACATCAAATTGTTGCATAGGTAAACAAACAAGATCAACAAGAAAGGTTCTATTTTCAACAAAGATAGGACACTTCAAACAAATAGTTATGGTTGTCAAAGAATCACTCATAGGAGTAGAAACAATTAAGTCATGAGGAAGTAAGGTAAGTTCAAATGATCCACACACTCTTGGGATATGAACGAATGCGTAGCTCTCAAGTCAAATAGTACTGATAAGAGTTTACCCGACACTAGACACATAACTTGATAAGATCAGGGGATTGGGAGGATTCAGCTCCTCTTATGGTAAACACTCTTCCTGTGGCTTGTGGCCTTCCCGCTTGCTGTCCTGCTCCTTGGGCTCTAGTCATTGGGCCGCACCCACCTGTGTTGTACCTCGCTCCTTATGAACATTCTGGAGCTATGTGACCCACTTGGCTATATTGAAAACATTGGCGAGTCTCCCTCACCGGACAATCTCGAATTAGATGTGATCCTCCACACCTAAAGCATCCACTTGGTTGCTGTTGGTGTTGTTCAGCTGGTCTTATTACCTGGCGGTCATAAGGCTTCCGCCTTGTCTGAAACTTTCCTCTTCCTCCTCAGCCTTTCTGATCAAATCTCCGAGTAGGTCCTCCAGTCCTGCCTTGCTGCAATTCTCTCTTCTTATCGATGTTCTCAATGACTGAACATCTTTCTAATATCTCAGGCAACCAGGTGACATTCAGTATTGTAATTACCCTTTGTAGGTCATACTTCAGGCCATCTTCAAAATGCCTGCACACTCACTCTTCATCGGGAAATCTCTGATAAAATTCAGAAAATTTGAGTAACGTCTCAAACCTTGCAGCGTACTCACCGACAGACATGATCCCTTATTTCAGACCCATGAACTCCTTCTCCTTCTCTCTTCTCATCAATCTTGGGAAATATTTCTCTAGAAAACATTCCCTAAATAGCCCCTAGTTGATAATTCTCCCTTCAGCTTCAAGCATTCTCTGCTTGCCTTTCCACCATAGCTCTGCACCTCCCATTAGCATGAAGGATGCATAAGTCACTTTCCTGTCCTCACGGCAGTGCATTGCCGCAAAGATCTTTTCAAGTTCCTGTACCCAAAATTATGCTCCCTCAGGGTTGAAGTCACCATCCCCAGCGTGGGAATTCTCACCGTTACCGTTTCTAGGTTCAGCGGCACCCATTGTGGCCATTCTGCCACGTCCTCTACCTCTTCCGCGAGCCATTTAATTTCCTGTAGAAGAAATTATCAGCCTACATTTGTAAGTGTGAACACCCCATTTTGACCGGGTTCCTTTTGCTTTTCACTTAAATTTACCGAAAAATACCAAAAAATTGAGAAAATTAAAATCATAAAAAAATATGTTGAATTTTGAGAAAAATCCGAAAAAGAGTGGAGTTTTATTTTATTTCTTCATAAAAGTCCAAAAATGATAAAATAAAAAATCACAAAAAATATTTTAATTTCATGTTAATGCAATTTGTTTTGTAAATGAACGAATAAAAATGAAACATTTTGTTATTTTTAAGTTGTGTCTTGTTTATAATACTAAAAAAAAAAAAAAAAAAAAAAAAAAAATAATAATAATAATAATAATAATAATAAAAATAAAAATAAAAAATAAGAAGAAAAAATGTCTTTGGGCCAATAAACCAAGTTTCAGCCCATACCCTTCCTCCATAACCCGTCTATCTCCTCCCATAACCCGTCTATCCCATAACATAACCCGTCTATCTCCTCCCATAACCCGTCTATCTCCTCCATAATCCGTCTATCTCCATAACCCGTCTCTCTCCTCCATAACCCGTCTATCTCCATAACCCATCTCTCTCCTCCATAACCCGTCTATCTTCTCCATAACATAACCCGTCTATCTCCTCCCATAACCCGTCTATCCCATAACATAACCCGTCTATCTCCTCCCATAACATAACCCGTCTATCTCCTCCCATAACCCGTCTCTCTCCTCCATAACCCGTCTATTTCCTCCATAACCCGTCTATCTCCATAACCCGTCTATCTCCTCCATAACCCGTCTATCTCCATAACCCGTCTATCTCCTCCCTCACCCAAAAGTAACCCTAGCAGCCGCAAACCTCCATCAACAACGTGAATCTCGCTTCTTTCCCTTCTCACTCGCATCACTGGATCTCAATCACGCAAGGTATGCGTTATTCCCTTCCATTTTCGTTTCAAATTAGGGATTTTAATTGCTATTTTCGCGGATTTGCAGGAGAGGGAATCAAAGCAATGAGGGAGAAATATCTCTATAAAGAAGGAAGCAGAAACCAGAAAAAGGGGACGGCCAGGGGGGACCGGGAGAGAGAGGCAGTCACAAAAGTGGAAATACAGGGGGAAACAAGAGAGGCAACCAGAAAATACCCACACACAGAGAGAGACATCAAGAAAGGAATCCAAAAAACGCAGACACAAGGGAGAGGAAGAGAGATTTCCAGTTCTGTTTTTTTCTTCTTTTGGGAGAGGGAATTTTCTTTTTGCATTTTTGGGGGATTTTTTCGTTTCTTATCTGAGTTCTGAAAATATCATTGGTTTGAGAGAAATGCTGGTAGTTTTCTAAAACATGTTTCTCGGATCTGGTTTATTTCATTTTGTGGGAACCCTATGATATGAGGTTGTGGTGGGTTTGATTAAGTTATGAATGTTGTTGACATCTATATGTTTGATGAAATGCCCAGCTAGGTGCCTTTGTTTATTTTTCATAATTTGCTTCTGTTAATGTTGTCTTTCATGAATTTGTGAAGCTGGGTATCCATATAATTTTTAGTAATTGGAACTTGTTGCTAATGAAAACATGTTGGTTGAAATGGTTCGATCATCTTTGTGTGTTGAGGCATGGAGATTGTTGTGTTAATCCTGTTTTTCCACACGAAAATATTTTCAGGATGGCCACTTGTGTTGATGCATCATTGAGAATGATTTTTGAATAGTGGTTCTATCAAAAATAATTTTTGTTTTTAGGCATATGTTCAGGTTTGTTATCAGCTCCTTGTTTGAATGAGTAAAGCATGTGATTGTCTCTAAAATCACTAGTGTTTTCTTAATAGCGAGTATGTGATTGTTCTTCTTGCTAAAATCCTTGGAATCTATTCTTTTAAAGTTTCGTGATTCTGAAATAAAAGACCTGGTTTCTTGTGTGAACGTCCTTTGCTTGCTATTGGTACAAGTTTATAAATGTTGTTATGGTGAATACATGATGGTTCTTAGTTTGGCCTGGTAATAGTCCGTGAAGGTAAGCACTTGGTGGTTGCGTTTTTTTTATTTTGAATTTTCAGCCACGTTAAATTAAGTCCACCCATTGGTTTCATTATTTATCACAAAATGATAAGGACAAGAAAACATACAAGTAAAAACAGATTTTCTTGGGAAGATTCTTATTTTAAGGTAGAATAAACATGTTTAAATTTATTAATTATTTGCACAATTAATTTGGGTAACCGTTTGTTTTTAACGGGTACATTAGGGGTGTTGTGGGGTTAATTCTCTACCCTTCTCTATGTACAATCGACTCCCGAATTCGACTTAGTTCCAAAGACCATCTTGTTTTAAAGGTTTTCCAATTTTTCCTTAAATTAAATAAAATTGGTGGCGACTCTACATGTTTTGAATCTAATCTCTTTTATTCGTCGTCTTCCTTTGCGATTTCGGTCGCGACAGATGGCGACTCCACTGGGGACGTTTTTAGAGAGTCAAGCCCATTAAAATTAGTTGTGCAATTTTTCTTGATTTTTTAACTTATTTATTTTACCCCCATTTTTTTGGCTTGTTTTGCTTTTTTTTTTTTTTTAAAAAAAAAAAGAAAGAGACAATAGTAAAAAAAAGAAAGATGAAAAATACCATGTTTTTGTTGTTTGAACTTATTTAGCCTTATTCTGTTTGGGTTCGATTTGTTTATTTATTTATTTTTATTGTGTGCTTTATACATGATTTTTTTTTTTACTTCAACCTTAGGGTAGATGACTTTTGATCCTTTTTCTGGCTATTTCAACCCTAGGGAAAGTGACCTTGATTCTGTTTCCTGTATATATGGGTAGCTTTGTTTTCCAGATATGTTTTTTAAGTTTTTAGGATTGTATGCACGCTCCCTCCACACACGTCACCGTCACTGACTGCACACACTTTTCAGCTCTATACCTGAGCTTGTGGAAACCCAAGGAATAGGAGGTGTCTCAACATTGTCATTGAAAGGCCTTGTGCCCCTCTGATATTTGCTGATTCACCACTCAGATTGTTACTGGTATCATGGACTAGTCATCCTGTAAGGGTTTATCCCTACTTGTGGCTAGGATCATGAGCCAGCTCCCTGCCTTTCGAGACAGGGACAATCTGGGGACCACGACCTTTAGAAGTCTAGACCCACCTTGATGTCTACACTAATAGATCGACTTAGTGGCTATCCCAATTAGAGTCATGACCCTAAGACCCTTTTTTAGGTGGTCCCTTTTAGGACAAATGGGAGCATACTCTTTTCCCTCGTCTCTTGATTCTCTTTTCTCTTTTCTACCTGTTTATCTTCAATTTTGGATCTTAAAAAAAAAAAACAGAAAAAAGGGGGTTAATGGGATCCATGGGATTTCGACGAAAAATTTCCTTTTGTGCCCGAACAATCTAATGGAATATATCACAAGGAGAGCCATGCATTAGAGGATCATCCATATCATTTGGGTTTATGACCCTATAAGGACCCCTTTCCCCGTTGCTTTCTTTTTGTGAAGAACAGACTCCATTACCATTCGGATTGCAAGAAATAGAAATGCATCTTTGAGAAGATAGTTTAATAATGCAAGCGACTCGAAGATGAATATTAGAGTTGACGTGAAGGCCAATGAGGTAGAAACTTTGGTGGAAATAAGTGATGCAAACCATTGAGGGGCAAATGCTCCCATTGATCTGTCATCAAACACGCACAACCTAAGGGGGACGTGCCCCTAGAGTTGGGCTTGGGATGATAATTTCTTAATATAAAGACGGTTTTTCCTTGATAAAAGGATTTCTTTAGTGTGAAGAAGGCGATCTTTCCCTGAATTTTTTTCTTCTTCACTTGTTATTTGCTTACAAAAACAAAAAAAAAAGGAAAAAAGCAAAAAGAAACAAAGAGTGCAGTAAGTTCATCCTTATAATGTGGATAAATTGAACCATTGTGCTTTCAAAGAAAGTTGATGCCAATCAAACCTTGGTCCATAACACCAAAAATAGAAGTAGATGGACAAAAAGTTAAAAGAACTTCGAGTCTTGAGGTGGAGGAAATAAGAAAATAAATGAGCAAGATAGCAGAAGGGCAAACTAAGATTGAAGACATGTTGAGGACTTGCAGGCCCGTCAGAAAAGTTTGAATCAAAATGTTGGAAAAGTAAGAAGGATCATACAATCTTAACACAATTGATGCTCGGGGTGACACAATCCTATAGCTCACCTATGTCATCTATACAAACCATATGATTGGGTAAAGCCAGAAGATGTTGATGAGCTATAATTGCCACATAAAGATTGCTGGATCGTATTGTTCCTGTGTTTGACTTATTCTGAAGCTTTATGGTAATGGACTTGCATGGATGGTTTTTATGTCCTCTATCTTCAAATAGAAGTTTGTGTCCTTTCATGATTGTGATGAACATGTATAGGCACTGGAGTTTCAAATCCCCTCTTCAAAAAAAAAAAAAAAAAAAAAAAAAAAGAGAAGAAAATAATGAAAAGAAAAAAAAAAGAAAATAAATGGGAGCAAATAAATGAGGGTGTGGTTTTTACCGTGTATTAATTTTGTCTCAAGATTAATTTTTATGTGAGATGAGTAATCTGGATTTGAAATGAGGATTGGCCATCTTTCTCTACCCTTCATAAAAAAATCATTTTCCCTTGTTACCCCTGTTGGGCCTTACAAATTCTTTCAAATAACCTTAGACCAGGATCACCCCTACGCTAGGGGTTGGCATTAGTTAAAGGTTGATTGAACCAACATCGCGTGAAGGAAAGGAGGGAAATGTGAAAGAGATGCCAAAAAAAAAAAAAAAAAGAGAAGAAAAGAAAAAGGATGATAAGGATGGAGGAGATACTAAAAAAGAAAATTGAAGGATGAAACAAAAAGGGAGAAGAAATGATCAAAAAAGAAAAGAAGAAAAAGGAAGGACTTTTTGGGTTCAAGATAAAGCAAGTAATGTCCTTGATGATGCGAAAGTAATCTTACCTTTGTAAGAAATCCTGAGTCTCATTCACCTTACCACTTGTTTGAGCCTCTTATACCTTTCTTTTCTTAAACCCTTAACCTTGGCCACGTTACAACCTTTAAAAGTCCATTCGGATCAATGAAGGGTTACTCTTATTTTCATAAATCTTACTCTTGAGACAAAGACAAAGTAATTACACCTTTTTGAAGTATTTGTTTTTGCTCCATGAAAAGAAAAAGAAAAAAAAAAAAAAAGAAAAGCCTGCTGGACCGAAAACCCGCAAGGGCGGTCTAAGCAAAAGTTAGGGCAAACAAAAAGGAAGAGGAAAAAAAGAGGGTTTTACGCAGGGACAACCTTCTCCATAGTTGAATCCAACCCTCTACTGGGGCAAATCTTTTGGTTGAATGTGGCCCTACACTGGGGCATATTTTCGCGTTGTTAATTTTGCTCTACACTAAGGCAAGTTTCCGCGATGTTTAAGCAAGCCCTACACTGGGGCAAATTTCTGCGTTGTCTAATTCAGCCTTACATTGAGGTAAAATCCTGTGTTGTTCAATTTCACCATAAACTGGGGCAAATTTTCTTTATTGATCAATTTGCCCAACACTGGAGAAAATTTTCGTGTTGCTCAACCAGGGTAAATTTTCAAATTCGAGTTGGTCTTGGACTAGGGCAAATTCCCCTTTGTTCAATTTCGCCCAACACTGGAGCAATTTTATTTTACCCTTCAAAGGGTCACATGAGTCAGTAATTCTTGATTTGATTTCTTTGTTGTCCCGCCTTGTATGGTTATTCATTCATTGCACTCAAGCCTTCAAAGTCCTCAAGGAAGCTCTTTTAACCAATCTCCTTCATGAGTCACTTGTCGATCCATGGATGTCCATTAGGTAATGCTTCAAGATAAGAGAACATAGGTTCAACAATATGGTTCAACAATCTAATGGCAATCTCCCCAGGAATCATTCAAACCACAAGAAGCTCAAAGATCTTAAGTGGAGATGGTAGATGATATTCTCATGAAGGAATCAAGATTATAAGGTAGCTTGATGATGACAAGTGGTGTTTAAGATGTTACATCCCAAGGCAAAAGGAATGTGGTTTCACATAGATTCAGCAAGACCCCGAGATAACTGAATAAAGGGTTTGATTGGTCGACGCTTATCAAGAAGCACCTGGTTCAATTTATCTGCAAGGTTACTCTTCAAACTCTTTGTTTCCCTTTTGCAAGTCGGTGCCGAGTTGGCCCGCCATTACAAATGACCAAAATCTAAGTTTCTCTTTAGCGAGTCGGTGCCAAGTTGGCCCGCCATTGCAAATGAACAAAAAATCTAAGTTTTTCCCTTGTGAGTCGGTGTCCAATTGGCCCGCCATTGGAAATAACAAAAAAAATCTAAGTTTCTCTCTTGCAAGTCGGTGTCCAGTTGGCCCGCTAGTGCAAATGTTTTAAGAAAAATGTAAGAAAGAAATTAAATAAAAGAAAAGAAAGAAAAGAACCGTGGGTCTGAGTCAAATTGACTCCAAAGTTGATAAAGTTTTTTTTTTTTGTCTCAACGGCCAACTGCAAAGGTTTTGGGCTCAAGGCCTATTGTGTAAAATAAAAAAAAAATAATAAAAAAAATTGCTCAAGGCCTACTTCATGAATTTTTGGCTCATGGCTCAATTCATAAGTCTTTTGGTTCAAGACCCATTTCGTAAATATTTTTGAGCTCATGGCCCAGGTCATAAAATTCTTTTTGGCTCAAGGCCTCTTACTAATGATTTTCGACTCAAGGCCAATTACATAATTCTTTTTCGAACTAGAAGGCTCCTGCATTCTCTTTCGAGCTAGGAGGCTCGTTGCGTTTAATTTTCAAGCTCAGAGGCTCATTGTAATTTAATTTCGGGATCAGAGGCCCACTGTCATTTAATTTTCGAGCTCAGAGGCTCATTGTCATTTAATTTTGGGATCAGAGGCCCACTGTCATTTAATTTTTTGAGCTCAGAGGCTCACTATCATTTAATTTTGGGATCAGAGGCCCACTTTCATTCAATTTTCGAGCTCTGAAGCTCACTGTCATTTAATTTTTGAGCTCAGAGGCTCATTGTCATTTTATTTTTGGGATCAGAGGCCCATTGTAATTTAATTTTCGAGTTCAGAGGCTCATTGTCAAATAATTTTGGGATCAAAGACCCATTGTCATTTAATTTTCGAGCTCAGAGGCTCATTGGCATTTATTTTTTGGATCAGAGGCCCACTGTCATTTAATTTTAGAGCTCCGAGGCTCATCGCAATTTATTTTTGGGATCAGAGGCCCATTGCACTTTTAATTTTCTATCATTTACTTTCGGGATCAGAGGCCCATCGCAATTTAAATTCCTGCAATTTACCTTTTCGGGATCAGAGGCCCACTGCACTTTTTAAATTTCTATCTTTCATTTTCGGGATCAGAGGCCCATGCACTTTTAGTTTTCAGGATCAGAGACCCATCGCAATTTTAAATTCCTGCAATTTATCTTTTCGGGATCAGAGGCCCATCGTAATTTTAAATTCCTGCAATTTACCTTTTGGGATCAGAGGCCTATCGCACTTTTAAATTTCCGTCATTTAATTTTAGGGATTAGAGGCCCATCGCATTTTAAGTATCTGTCATTTGCTTTTGTGTCTACATCGTTTGCATTTAATCCTTTTGTATAGTGGCATGCATTCCCGGACAAAATGCGTGTTCTTTTTCTTTACTCGTCCCTTACTATGATCACATGAAGGGTCACGACCCTTCATGTCTTATAGAAAGCGACAAGTAAAGAGGGGCAACTGTGAACACCCCATTTTGACCGGGTTCCTTTTGCTTTTCACTTAAATTTACCGAAAAATACCAAAAAATTGAGAAAATTAAAATCATAAAAAATATGTTGAATTTTGAGAAAAATCCGAAAAAGAGTGGAGTTTTATTTTATTTCTTCATAAAAGTCCAAAAATGATAAAATAAAAAATCATAAAAAATATTTTAATTTCTTGTTAATGCAATTTGTTTTGTAAATGAATGAATAAAAATGAAACATTTTGTTATTTTTAAGTTGTGTCTTGTTTATAATACTATAAAAAAAAAATAATAATAATAATAATAAAAATAAAAAAATAAAAATAAAAAATAAGAAGAAAAAATGTCTTTGGGCCAATAAACCAAGTTTCAGCCCATATCCTTCCTCCATAACCCGTCTGCTCCATAACCCGTCTATCTCCTCCCATAACATAACCCGTCTATCTCCTCCCATAACCCGTCTATCTCCTCCATAACTCGTGTATCTCCATAACCCGTCTCTCTCCTCCATAACCCGTCTATCTCCATAACCCGTCTATCTAACCCGTCTATCTCCTCCCATAACCCGTCTATCCTATAACATAACCCGTCTATCTCCATAACCCGTCTATCTCCTCCATAACCCGTCTATCTCCATAACCCGTCTATCTCCTCCCTCACCCAAAAGTAACCCTAGCAGCCGCAAACCTCCATCAACAACGTGAATCTCGCTTCTTTCCCTTCTCACTCGCATCACTGGATCTCAATCACGCAAGGTATGCGTTATTCCCTTCCATTTTCGTTTCAAATTAGGGATTTTAATTGCTATTTTCGCGGATTTGCAGGAGAGGGAATCAAAGCAATGAGGGAGAAATATCTCTATAAAGAAGGAAGCAGAAACCAGAAAAAGGGGACGGCCAGGGGGGACCGGGAGAGAGAGGCAGTCACAAAAGTGGAAATACAGGGGGAAACAAGAGAGGCAACCAGAAAATACCCACACACAGAGAGAGACATCAAGAAACGAATCCAAAAAACGCAGACACAAGGGAGAGGAAGAGAGATTTCCAGTTCTGTTTTTTTCTTCTTTTGGGAGAGGGAATTTTCTTTTTGCATTTTTGGGGGATTTTTTCGTTTCTTATCTGAGTTCTGAAAATATCATTGGTTTGAGAGAAATGCTGGTAGTTTTCTAAAACATGTTTCTCGGATCTGGTTTATTTCATTTTGTGGGAACCCTATGATATGAGGTTGTGGTGGGTTTGATTAAGTTATGAATGTTGTTGACATCTATATGTTTGATGAAATGCCCAGCTAGGTGCCTTTGTTTATTTTTCATAATTTGCTTCTGTTAATGTTGTCTTTCATGAATTTGTGAAGCTGGGTATCCATATAATTTTTAGTAATTGGAACTTGTTGCTAATGAAAACATGTTGGTTGAAATGGTTCGATCATCTTTGTGTGTTGAGGCATGGAGATTGTTGTGTTAATCCTGTTTTTCCACACGAAAATATTTTCAGGATGGCCACTTGTGTTGATGCATCATTGAGAATGATTTTTGAATAGTGGTTCTATCAAAAATAATTTTTGTTTTTAGGCATATGTTCAGGTTTGTTATCAGCTCCTTGTTTGAATGAGTAAAGCATGTGATTGTCTCTAAAATCACTAGTGTTTTCTTAATAGCGAGTATGTGATTGTTCTTCTTGCTAAAATCCTTGGAATCTATTCTTTTAAAGTTTCGTGATTCTGAAATAAAAGACCTGGTTTCTTGTGTGAACGTCCTTTGCTTGCTATTGGTACAAGTTTATAAATGTTGTTATGGTGAATACATGATGGTTCTTAGTTTGGCCTGGTAATAGTCCGTGAAGGTAAGCACTTGGTGGTTGCGTTTTTTTTATTTTGAATTTTCAGCCACGTTAAATTAAGTCCACCCATTGGTTTCATTATTTATCACAAAATGATAAGGACAAGAAAACATACAAGTAAAAACGGATTTTCTTGGGAAGATTCTTATTTTAAGGTAGAATAAACATGTTTAAATTTATTAATTATTTGCACAATTAATTTGGGTAACCGTTTTTTTTTAATGGGTACATTAGGGGTGTTGTGGGGTTAATTCTCTACCCTTCTCTATGTACAATCGACTCCCGAATTCGACTTGGTTCCAAAGACCATCTTGTTTTAAAGGTTTTCCAATTTTTCCTTAAATTAAATAAAATTGGTGGCGACTCTACATGTTTTGAATCTAATCTCTTTTATTCGTCGTCTTCCTTTGCGATTTCGGTCGCGACAGTAAGACATACAACACTATATTATCACATACATGCATTATATGCCTTACAATGCTCGAAATGGTTATCTCTTATGATAACTCACTTACCGGGCACTCTACTCAACTTCTAAGCATAGTTAATACCCAATGTAGGTTCAACTAGACACGGCCAACAATTACATCCTAACCCAAGCAGTCCTTGATTAAGAATCAAATTGCTCTGATACCACTAAAATGAGACAACTCCTCCTCAGAGGTCCCATTCAGTAACCTGAACTTATATTCTCAACGTTATAGCGAAGCGCGATCATATAAAATGCGAAAAAATTAAAAACAACCAACACTGATACCATATATATATATATATATATCACACATATATAAAAGTACTGGCTTCATCAGTAGTGCATACAACAACACCAACTAGCTCAGAGTACGCAAGATATACAAACTAAAAGCATGGTAACCAAATAAAATACATAAGACTTTTTCTCCTGGCACCAAAACTACATTTCGCTCAAACCCATGTACTGGCCATAACAAAACTAAGACTGACTACCCGAACAAGACTCTAACGAGGATAGCGAGAAATCCCCATTGAAGCTCGCTGCCTCCGACGATAAGTCTGCCACGCGTCGTACTCGGTCTCCGTCTCGCTCTCAGACATCACGATCCGATGACGACGGTACTCTCTCATCCTCCTCTCAGCACGACGATGTTGGCCTCGAGCCACATAACCCGTCCTAGAAGATGCGTAAGATCTCCATCCAACATCAGAGTCATGATGGTAGTCCCATGGTCTGTTCCACAGCCTCTCCAACGGTAGCCTCTGTGCGACACAGAAGTCTCCTACTAAGTAACTCCTGGACGATCTCCAAGCTCTAAAGTATATGGTGGTCGGACCCATATACACTACTCGTCGCTCAGAGTAATCAATCTCCCAGTAACGGTCATTGTCCTCGTATAGCAACTCAAAGTCTCCCAACATTGGGATCCGAGGCTCTCCCGCCAGCATCAGGCTCAACAAGTGTGCCATCTATCTCCTCTGGCAACTCCTCAACAGAATCTTCTCGTATGATCGAGAATAAAATACAACGAAAAAGGGTACGGGATATAAGAAACAACAATACATCATAAATAGGGAAACAACTGTAAAATAAGATATACCGATAGCAACATACAACAGTGCAACTGTATCAAGCAATCATCTCCCAAGTCCTTCTCTCGTAGCTACTGTCTCTCACACTCATGCAACTAAC
Organism: Ammopiptanthus mongolicus; assembly: GCA_039655645.1. Taxonomy (NCBI): domain Eukaryota; kingdom Viridiplantae; phylum Streptophyta; class Magnoliopsida; order Fabales; family Fabaceae; genus Ammopiptanthus; species Ammopiptanthus mongolicus. The sequence continues at coordinate 79,763,383 of CM077345.1, forward strand.
GACTATATGGACGCGATCACGACGCGACATCCCCAACGGATCAAGATGTCCCGTTCATCACTATGCCACCCCCTGTAATGCAGGGTTCGGCCAACAACCCTTTTGGCTCAACTCAACTCATAGGTACAACATATTCCCCCGCTCGCAGGCCAGGTCAGAATATTCGCCTATCGGCAACGACATATTCCCCCGCCCGCAGGCCAGGTCGAGACATTCGCTCGTTTCACAACTGATGGGTATGATCATCTCCCCGCAGAGAAGATTGATCGCCCGTACACAACATAGTGATGAACAACAACGATGCAACATGAACCTCACCGACTCATCTCGGGATCAACAACTTAGTGTCTCAACCACCACTTGTACACAACAACAACCAACTTTCTCCGGCATAACCGGGTATCAACTTTATATATATCAACATGAATATATCAACAGGATCTCTAGGTTGATCACTACAACATGTATATATCCTCAATTTCCTTCCCACATGCTCATCTCTCAATTTAGCATAATCACGACTTATTTCTACTCATGCCACAATAATCACCACAACATACCATACGTATTCATAATCATATTAAATATTCATGTAGGCATATCAACTCATAGTAAATATTCAAGTAACCCTAAACATGATACCACGCACAACATACATATCAACATGTATCATATTAAGCACACCAACACACAAGCATACAACCTCGACATATCATAAAATCAACCTATCGGCGATAAATCTACAATGCCTAAAACTGCATTGGTACCACAACTTAGTAGTCGCCAATGTGAGTTAGGTGTTGTCGGTTATTCGACCACTACTAGGGTTTAGTTTGCCCTACACATATCAATATATATTATTTTACTCTTGCCACCCCGACGATATTGTGGTTCTTTCCCCTACTTGACAGTACACATAGCAACAATTACGAACTCACGAACTTCATGAGCTCTCCACTAGCCCTTCAAGCCCCAAAGGATCATGAACGCAACTTCCAACCTTGCCCTAACCATGGAAACAACATGTAGACTATAACATTAACCTTAATACGAAGCTATAACCTTAATAGAAGCTTAAATAATCGAAGAATATTGTATAGCAACAATGTAGGTAGATACGGAACCTCGACTTACCCTAGATGAATCACGAAAGTAAACCAGTAGAATTGTAGTAGAAGTCGAGCTGATCACGAATACACTAACGGAATTGAAATCGGATCAACGAATGAACTACAAACTTGAATCAAAGTCTCTACCTCAACTCTGTCTCTCTCACGAGCTCTCTGTAAACATGGAGGAAAATGTGAAACTTCTCCTCGGTGAAAAATGGTAACTATATATAGGAAAAGATTTTACTGTCCACGCTTTAGCGTTTGAATTCTCCACACTTTAGCGTTCCAGCGCTTGAGCGTTGTACTTCTCAACGCTTGAGCGTTAACGTTTCCTCACCGCCAAGGCACCGCCCATCACGTGCTAGCTATGACGCGTAACCGACACATGTCACTGTACATCCCGTCACTGCCAGTCAACTGGTCAGAGTGGCCACGCTTGAGCGTCCACCCTGCTCATGCTAGAGCGTTAGCACGCTTGAGTGTTACATTGCTCCATGCTTGAGCATTCTACTCAGAGTCACACACTCTTCATCCTTCTCTAGTCCAATTTAACCTTAACTCTCAACATCCTTCCTAAGCATATTATTAAGCCAACCTTACATTCACGAATTAATTAAGGTGGCGAAAATGAGGATGTTACAGGTGAATGGTTAGATGAACCATTATGTCAAAGAAAGAAGGTGGCAAATACATCTCAAGCTCATACAAAGTCACAACAATTTCTCTTTGCAATGTCGGCAACTTCCCAGTGGCAAACACTTTGCTGCATATCACCTAGAAGAAGAAACAAAGTTTAGTTATGGACCCTCATACTATTTTTGGCAAAATGGCATGTATTTCGATTGATAGCAAATGCTCCATGAGAACATGGCAATCAGGAGACTTTACACCCTTTAACTTGAGATCTTTCATCGATACGAGGGTCCTAATGTTTGAAGAGTACCCCTCCAAGCTTTAACTTCAGTGAGAAACTTGCAAAAAACAATTTTCTCTTTTATAGATAGAGTATGAGCGATATGTATGTTTTCCCTTCTTTACCGGTCCCAAATCGGTTCTTATTCCCATTCTAACCAAGGCCAACCTTGTATTGGTGTCATCACTAGCCTTTTCTAACACATTGAGTAACGTACCGATGACACTATCACACATTCTTTTCAACATGCATCATATCAAGGAAATGTCTTACATATAATAACTTTCGAAAGGGCAACTCAAAGAAAATTGAGCTTTTCTTCCACCTTCCTGTGACAAGCTCTCTAGCAAAGGTTTCCCGAATTTAATACTCGAAATCATTGACCTTTTCAAACAGCTTCTCACCCGTCAACGGCGAAGGAGCTCTAACTTCTTCTAAGTTCCCATTGAATGCCTTTCTCCACCACTGATAATGATGTCTTGGAGGCAAAATTCTACGATGCCTGAGGAAGACATTCTTCTTACTATGTTCCAATTGCATCCAATCTATACTCTCTTCACATATAAGGCATGCACATTGACCTTCGATACTGTATCCTGATAGATGATCGTACCCTGAAAAATCATTAATTAGGCCGAACAACGTAGCCCTCAAATTGAAATTTTCTTCTTCATACCCATCGTACACCTCTACATTTGTTTCCCCCATTTTTCTCAAGTCTTCATTTAAAGGAGACAAGTATACATCTATATCATTTCCTGGTTGTTTGGGCCCAAAAAATAACATAGACAACATCATATATTAGTGTCTCATGCACATCCGTAGGGGCAAGTTGTAGATCACCAAAATCACAGGCCATGAACTGTAAGACCTACTTTGAACACAATGCAGGTTAAATCTGTCAATAGACAATGCATGGTTTAGGTTTCTTGCTTCTTAACCAAAATCATGGTAATCGTGATCAATTTTCATTCATTGAGGAGAATCTGTCGAGTGCCGAATCTTGTCATCTTTAATCCTTTTATCATTATTTCATATCAAGTGCTTTGCATCTTCTGCACTATGGTACATACGCCTAAATCTGGGTATTATAGGAAAAGACCATAGACACGTCTTTGGACTTGATTCTTTGTTATTATATCGTGGGGGATTACATTTAGGAAACATCTATAATGATGCATATTCATTCCAAAATAAAATGCAATCATTAGGACAAACATGTATCCTGTCATAGCTCATGTCGATAGAGCATAACATTGTATTAGCCTCATATGTTTGACTAGGAAGTACATTATCCTCGGACCACATATCTTTCAAAAGTGTAAGTAAGTTTGTAAAGTTCTTATCAATCCATCTGTTACCCGATTTCAAGTTATACAATTTTAACATCGTTGACAATCTTGAGAATTTAGTACAACCACCATACAACGGTTTCTCCGAATCACTTATCAGCCTATCAAACATTTGAGGACCATCCCGAAGATCCTCTTCAACCACATTTGCAAGCTCTTCAAAATGGTCGCCCTCATATGTATTTGTGCCGGTATCATTTGATGAATACCTCATTATTCTCAAAATCATCACTAGTCTAACTCTTCTTGTCTCGACATGCTTTGTCCAACATGTATAACTTTGATCAATTCCATTACACACTAAATGATCCTCCAACTCATCTGCACTAATTCGCCTTGAATAACAATAACCTAAACAAGGGCATGTGATTCTACTAGGGTTTTCTGCATGCTCAATTACAAAGCAAATAAACACTTTCACTTTGTCCTCATATTCCTTCGACAAACGATTTGAAGACATCCATTTCTAATTCATACTTTCCCGATCTACCAAAACAATTATTAACAACAGATACTATACAGGGTGGCCTTCTCATCCTATCCAACATTGTCAAATTCGTATTATATACAAATTATTCTGGAACAGGAAACTAAGATCCATGCATGTCTGAAAGTAAAGGATGAAAAATAGAGAGATACCTGAATTCCTAACACCAGATTGCTATCAGGGTCCAAAGAAAAAGAAAAAAAATAAGTCTAATGCTTATGAACTAAAGGATGAAAGTAAAAGAGATACTTGAAAATAAGTTACTTTCATGTTTTCGTGGTGTTGACATGAATCACCTCAACATATTCAAAGAGTTAGAACCCTGATAGAGAGAGTGAGTGAGAGAGGGACGTAAGAAACACCTGACAGAGATGAAAGTATGAAATACCTGACACCTAAAAGTGACCACAAACCCTAAACTAAAGGATGAAAGTAATAGAAACATCTGAAAATGAGTTCCTTTCACACTCTAGTCACTACAAAAAAAAAAAGTCGTTTAGAGACCGAATTTGGCCAGGTTGGTCCCTAAAACGACCATGTGACTGATTTGGGGATCGATTTGGCCAAATTCAGTCTCTAAAATCGATCTTTAAACAAATATTTTTTTTTTTGTAGTGAGTGGTGTTGCAGACATTCAAAGAGTTAGAACACCCAACAGAGAGAGAGAGGGGCGTAAGAAAATGAGTTCCTTCATGAGGGAGGTTTTCGCGGTGAGTTTTGCTTTTCGCGGTGAATGAGAGCCATAATGGTCATAGAGAAAGTGTTTTAATTTTAAAACTGGAGAAAAAATGATGTTTCCAAAACTAAGTGCTATTAAATAGTACTGTTAATAGCACTTCTTAAATGAAACACTATTATATATTAATCTATTTTAAGTGTTTCCTTCAGGAAAAGCTATAATGTATGTATCTTGTTTTAAAGTAAATAAAAAATCAATAAAGATAGAACCTTTAACAACGCTTGTTTGAAAAAGCACTATCTTAACCCATTTTATTCTTTTTTTTAATATTATCATTGCTTTCATTTTCTAATGCAAGTGGATCATTCTGTTCACTACATTTTTCATGCACAATGGTCAAAGTTATAATTTTTCCAAGTGGAAACTTTTTTCTATGTTTCATTATCAGATTATAGTGCGTTGATTAAGTTTGGAAATCCATTTACAACGTTAAATACATGAGAATTCAAAGAATGTAATTTCTATTTTATTTCTTATGTTTCAAATTCATACATACATGGTGTGAGAGTTTACAGTGACAACAAAAAATTGAATACATTGATACATGGAAAAAAAATCAAGTGTTGGGTGTAGAAAATCTGTTGATTCTTTCGGTAGCATGTTGAGACCATATAGGATACCATAAACAAATGCTATCATCTTGAAGAATTGGAGCATTCTTCAGTTAGTGGTACCTGGTGATCCTCATAGGATTAGAGTAGCGGCTTCTTAGGTTCCCAAAGGACAAGCAAAAGAATTTGTTACTTGAGATGGTCCCCCTTGAAATGTTCACTTCAGTCTTCAATTACTGATGGAGGATTAGAGCAATACTTGGAGAGCTTTTGTAGTTGAATGTATGTAATGCTATTTCTTGGGTTTCAGCAGTAGAAATAAAGTTACCTTTCATTTATGAGAAGGGTCGACAGAAACTACCTCAATAGCACAGTATTGTTTGAGCCTTCCTATCTCTTGTGCGCTCTTCGTTTCACATATCTTCCTATCTTCTGTCATGACAAGAGCTTAATGAAGTTCTCCAATCGGAGTTGTTCTCTCTCTCTTTGCCTTATTGATTTCAACCTTCAAAACAAATAGAGCACTAACAAGACTTCCCATAAAGATATCAGAAACAAAAGGCGAATTAGTGCGGTTGAGGGGATAAAGATGGCACTTCAATACTACTCTATCTTCTTGATAATCCTTAGAGGATTATAGCAGCACAACATTGTTTAATCCTCCCCCTTTCTTTTCTTGGGAGTCTTAAACTCATTATCTTTGGGAGAGAGAGCAGATCATCCCTCATGGGAGCACTCTCCCGTTACTACCCCTATGTAGACATTTTATTGCCCGCTTAGGGATGACAGGCGTCAACATTCCCATATCTTCTTATCTTTTGTCATCACATTTAGGAGAGACTTCCTTCTTCTAACATTAATCATGACACAAGATAGGAAGATATAGGACTTTCAGCCTCTTCTGGATTATATTATGGCTCATAAATAAGAGAGCTCTAGAAATGAAGAATACAGAGAATAATGAGAGTTTAAAATCTTGTAGTGTGGGATAAGAACAAGTAAAAAACTTATTTATAGGAGAGTTTTGTTCAATAGATCTGTGCGTTAGTTCAATAGCTATTAAGTCAGAATTGATTATAGACAATTTTCAATGCGTTGAAGGTTGAATATCGAGTTTTCTGTGCAGAGGTTTATTATACGTTCATGAATTGTGTCAACTAACGTGCAAAGAGTTGGTCATGTGACACCCTTTCCGGGGGCATCACATTTACGGACATTTTATGAAACTATGAGGCCGAAAAACAGGTTAATTAAATCTTTTCGGAAAGATCGGGTAAATCATTTTCCTTTTCGCAAGACGTAAATATAAAATTTGGTAAGCATTCATATGTAAAGGTAAATGAAAAACATTCATAATATATGTTCATTAGTTCAGAAAGGACTTACAAAAATCCAACCCAACTACATAAAGAAAAATACAAAAAGATATAGACCCAACATAAAGATTTGGAGACGTAGCTCCACAAAAGATAAAAGAAACGGTACAGACGCTCCGACACCCTACACTAGCTGACAACAAACTACATAAGGAGAAATCCTTCAGATCAACCCCTAAATTCTTCCTATGACTTCTCCTTAATAGAGAGACAATCGAAAGGGATAGGAAGACGTGGATGGATCACCTCCCTCCTATATTTCTCGCTTATCGCCTTCCAACCAGAACCCGTCAAATAAGGCCTAACTGGAACCCTAGCAGGAACTACTACTGGCGTTCCTATGAAAGACATCACAGGAGTTGCCTCATACGCAACTCTGCGAACAAGCGGCCTATCCCTAAGAGAGCGAGAATGCACCGGTGGAAGAGTCCACCTTGTATTCCACTTATGACCACAACCGTGACAGCAAACGACAAGAAGACAAGCGGTGAAGCAGTTAAGAACCCTTCCTTCGCGACCCCTGTGGATGGTGAGTGTGGCTCTTCCTATGTACTGTGCTAGTTGCCCATTGTGGCTAGATGTCCAAACCCCGGAATCATCGAGAAACTCAATGGAGAAGCGCTTTCATAGCATCGGGTGAAGCCTCGACATCATGACCTTCTCGGAAGACAAATAGAGAAGCACACAATGATGCAGTAAAAAGTAATGAGGTGAGATTCCCATTCATCAACACAACATATAGTAGATGTGAAAAATAGTACGACACACATATACATTATATATCACATCAATAGTCATGCTATCAGAAAATCACCATGTAAACTATATTACATCTAAACAAGATAGCAACACAAATAACCCCAAGTATAAACAACAGTAACAATATGCATACAATGATTAATCAAACCATGAACATAATCGACACGATGCAACCAATGCACATGAACACGACTTGAACCCCTACTCCATGGAGCTAGACATCATTTCAGAGTGAGTGATTGGGAGAACATTGCCCTCATATCCATAGCCCCATCAAGTGCTATCATATCAAGATCGCAAAATCACTTTTATGGCTCACGACGGACATTCTTTATCTAATCATGATTTGCCCGATGTCCAGTCAGGATCGTTGGTGTTTTTTGATAGGTACCCACGACACAGAGGAGCTACTCTCTGGCCACATGCGGTCATCCCAACCCCGACATCCTCAAGATCCTCAAGATCGTCACCTCGCACCCGCACAAGGTTTAAGCTCAACTCCTAGGCTCAAGGCCTTACAAACTTATGCAACATATGCATATGCATGCAACCAAGTGCAGCAAGATTAACAATAATTAAACACATTTATCCCTTGGATAAACCACATGATTCTCACGAAATCCATCTTTCCACAAGACTTGTCATGAGTCTTCCGTTCTTGGGTCCGCTCTCCGACCGTCAAAGAACCATGACTTTTAAACCAAAACGTTTCGTATTTGTGTTTGTATCTTATGATATATTTCTCAAGTCCTAAATATCTTATGAAGGAGGATTTAGAATCCTTTATGTTGGAATAGGTGGTTTCGACTCAAGAGGGGAGGGGAGAATTGAGTCTTAAAAATTCTTCCTTAATTTTCGAAAATTGGTTTTCTCAATTAAAATAACAGATATATATATATATATGAGAGAAAAAAAGCGTGCAAACCGAGATTTTATCCTGGTTCAGTGCACCACCTTTGGTGACCTACGTCCAGTCCCCAGAATACGTTTCCGTGACTTGTCCACTAATGTCAAGCTTCCAATGCGCTTGAAAAACCGTTACATTATAGATTACTCTAACCACGTGTTTTGGGATGCCTCACCCACGTGTAAGAGCCTCAACAACCTCTAGCACTCTCCTTCGTGCCTACGGGATGCCTTACCCGCGCTTCTGAGCCTGAAGATGTACACAAAGGGATGCCCCACCCTTTTGCAACAGAAGGATACCTCACCTTCTAACCAGAGGGATACCTCACCCTCAACCTAGGGATACCTCACCCTATTTCTCAATTGATACAAAGATAGTAGAAGAATAGAAACACTCTTGACAGTGTAGATTTATAACTTGAAAGCCCATGAGTGAGATGGAGTAAGAATAGAGATGGCTCAAGATTATTTCAAGAACAAAGTGATTTTTCCCAAAAGATAGGTTCTGTGTTCTTGTCATTTTTTGTATGCCCAGAAACCTATTTTATAATAGTTGCAAAATATGAACGTTGTAACCAAAACATGGAAAATGCTGATTTTTCGTAAGTGTACGTTTCACATTTATTTTGCTCGTGTACATCGATGTACATATAAGCTCACATCGATTTATTTGAATCGAAATGTCATTCGAAGCAATTTAAGGTTTGCATATCGATGTATCAATGACATACATTGATATATTCAAATTGAAAACTGTTCTGAAACAAGTTGAAGCTTTGTACATCTATGTATATTTTACTTACATCGATGTAAATGAAATTTGCATTCTTGCATTCGGTAATAAGATTACATTGATGTAATAACTACAAGTGCATTTTCATATGCCTTTTGAAGAGTGTACATAGATGTATAATAATCATACATCAATGTAATTAGTTTGAAACCAATTTTGAGTCTTTATATGTAGAGAAACAACGTGGAGCCAAGTTTTATCAAAAGGGATACGTTGATGTATGTTTACTATAGATTGATGTATTTATTTTGTACGTCAATGTATTTGTTTCATACATTAAAAACCTTGCTCTTGAATCATTTGAAAACAATGTATTACTTAACCAACCTTCTGGACAAAAAAAAACAATTTTTCTGAAAAACTTTGATTTTAAGTATTTGAGCCATTAAGATTAAAATTACATCGCACTCTTACAAAGTATCTAAGATCTATAAGATTTACCCATTTTGCCACGGTCTTGATACTTGATGGTCTTTGCTTATTTCTTATGCTTTAACAACCGACATGCTTGAACAAATTATTTTCCTTTTTGTCTTGCAGGCTTATAGTTAGTATTTGTCATTCAGCAAAACATAATTAAACATGTATTCACACTTTAGTTAAGTCTTAGATCTTTTCTAAGTTAGAGGTCACTTGTCATTTGAGTAATGAAATATATGTTGATTCACTTAATTCTTATGAATCAAATGATGGATGAACCATTAATGGTATAGTATATGGTCTTGTTTCACCATATCCTATACTTTCTTCTCTTTCTTTCACTCTAAGTTAATTACTCAGCTTAGGGATTTAAACTTAGGAAAATCCTTAGTTTTGAGTTCAAAACTGTTTTCTATTTTTATTTGACAAAATGCAAACCTCTTTAAGTTAAGACATCTTTTAGTTTCATAAAACCTCATCATAAGTATATTAACCACTTCTGATGTCTTAAATTTTTCCCTTTACAAAATATTTTACTTCACTCAAGTACTTCATTAGTTTATGTCTTTTATCTAAGATAAGATTTTCAATTAATAATCATCTTTTGGGAAAATACTTTATTTTACACTTCTATCATTTCTTAAACGTTTTATTGCGAAGGTGACAATGCTTTAAGTAAAATTTGCTTATGATTCAGAATTATTTCAAATTCCATGCTTGACGTATTATTGTTTACTTTGAAAACAATACGTTTCTAAGATTCTATTGTCTTATCTTTTTGGTCAACAATAGCTTAAAATCTCTTTAGGGGTTAAATCTTTTAAAGTTCTAAGGTTTCAAAATAATTATCTTTGATATAAAACATTTGTCTTGAAATCACTTGTGTCGCTCCAAACTTTTTGAACCCAAGACTTTGGTCAAAATGGCCTAACATTTAAACAGTGGAATGGTTCCAAAACCTTACTTGAATTTTTTTTTTTTTAAATCATTCTGAAATGATATGAAATTATGGTTTTGAAACTTTAACCTTTCAAAACTCCTTTCAAAACTAATGGCTGAATGCATTAGTAGTTTATTCCTAAAAATCTTGTCTTTGAAAATACTTTACTTTCATGATACTTAAGACACATTTTGAGCACTTTAAACATATAGTTAGAAGTCAAACCATCTTCTGGCATTAGAAATTGTCCTGGGCTGAAACCTCCTTTTAAAATGACAAAAGGAGTTCTTCATCTTGAAAACACTTAATTCTATCTTGTTGGTACATTGTTCAAAACACTTTAAATACATGTTTTAAGAAATCAACTTTTCCAAAGTCTAAGATCCCTACATGGTCGAACCATGATCATCAAAAGGGTTGGATATTTTCTCTCATTTCCTTATTTCAAGTATTTCTTAGCTAGAGATGTTTTAAGTTCATTAAGCATCATGATTTAAAATGGAAGCTTTGGCTAGCTTCCTCTTTTTCTTTACCATGGCCAGAGCATATATATGTTTTCTATGAATGTTTTTCTTCTCCAACATCAACCATAACAAGTATGATCATCAAAACACAAAAATAAACAACAATATAACATTCATTTTCAAAAACAAACACAAAACCCGTATATAGAATTTTTAGCATTTCAACCGTCAACTTGTGACAATTATCGTATAGACCAAACGAACTCCCATTTGGACAAATGAGCACTCATATGAAACATTAGGATGTCTACTTTTTGTCTATAAAATGATTTTTCACAAACAGACACCAAATTATACAGTTTTACGAGTATGTACCCAAGTTGGTCCCCATGGTTTGAGCAACAAGACAATTTTGTCCTCAACAAATTTTCATAAATACCATGTAAGTCCCTTGTAACACTCGCTACCCCACATATGATAAATAATAAAATAAAGCATGCAAGTTAAAAAAAATAAAACTTAACATAAAAGGTAGCAAGTACCACATGATCCAAAACATCTAAAACATAACGTATTAACTGCGAAAAAAACATAAAGAAAACAAAACCCAGAACCTGATGTCACATATCAGAGTTGGTATACAAAAAAACCGATAACACATCGAATAACAACTTAAACATAAACTAACAACCTAACTACGAGCAAGCAATCTCCTCAGGATCACTCCTCAACAGCTGGCTCACCCTCCTCTGCATAAACAAAGGTACATGCATAGAAACAACAAAGATAAGGGGTAAGAAATCAAATATATGAATATAAAACGGTAACAAAATAGTTAATAAGATGAGCATGCAGCGCACAATCATACAACACATATTATATCATGTTAAAGAATGCGTGCAATAGGATGCAACATCACTACTCCATGCCATATGGATCCATCAACTCTAACTCAGGAAACATGATTAGGAGTACATATCCATGTTGACCATCCTGCATCAACGTTGAAACACTCACCAAACCATGGGTGATGTCCGTGGATGCTCTCAACTAATCCAGATAATATATCGTGGCTCGTCAAGGCAGTCAGGTTGTCGATAGGACACTCCGATCATGGGTTGCAAGTCCATGCCAAAATGGAACCTCCTTATCGAACTCTACCCTCATGGCCGGGATAACACCCATCGTGGCCTCCACCATCGTGATTTTGTGAACACCTCATTTTGACCGGGTTCCTTTTGCTTTTCACTTAAATTTACCGAAAAATACCAAAAAATTGAAAAAATTAAAATCATAAAAAATATGTTGAATTTTGAGAAAAATCCGAAAAAGAGTGGAGTTTTATTTTATTTCTTCATAAAAGTCCAAAAATGATAAAATAAAAAATCACAAAAATATTTTAATTTCTTGTTAATGCAATTTGTTTTGTAAATGAACGAATAAAAATGAAACATTTTGTTATTTTTAAGTTGTGTCTTGTTTATAATACTAAAAATAATAATAATAATAATAATAATAATAATAAAAATAAAAAAATAAAAATAAAAAATAAGAAGAAAAAATGTCTTTGGGCCAATAAACCAAGTTTCAGCCCATACCTTTCCTCCATAACCCGTCTGCTCCATAACCCGTCTATCTCCTCCATAACCCGTCTATCTCCATAACCCGTCTATCTCCTCCATAACCCGTCTATCTCCATAACCCGTCTATCTCCATAACCCGTCTCTCTCCTCCATAACCCGTCTATCTCCATAACCCGTCTATCTCCTCCATAACCCGTCTATCTCCATAACCCGTCTATCTCCTCCCTCACCCAAAAGTAACCCTAGCAGCCGCAAACCTCCATCAACAACGTGAATCTCGCTTCTTTCCCTTCTCACTCGCATCACTGGATCTCAATCACGCAAGGTATGCGTTATTCCCTTCCATTTTCGTTTCAAATTAGGGATTTTAATTGCTATTTTCGCGGATTTGCAGGAGAGGGAATCAAAGCAATGAGGGAGAAATATCTCTATAAAGAAGGAAGCAGAAACCAGAAAAAGGGGACGGCCAGGGGGGACCGGGAGAGAGAGGCAGTCACAAAAGTGGAAATACAGGGGGAAACAAGATTAGGGGTGTTGTGGGGTTAATTCTCTACCCTTCTCTATGTACAATCGACTCCCGAATTCGACTTGGTTCCAAAGACCATCTTGTTTTAAAGGTTTTCCAATTTTTCCTTAAATTAAATAAAATTGGTGGCGACTCTACATGTTTTGAATCTAATCTCTTTTATTCGTCGTCTTCCTTCGCGATCCCGGTCGCGACAGATGGCGACTCCACTGGGGATAGTTAGAGAGTCAAGCCCATTAAAATTAATTGTGCAAATTTTTAATGATTTTTTACTTATTTATTTTATCCCTTTTTTTTTTGGCTTGTTTTGCTTCGTTTTTTTTAAAGAGGAAAAGTAAGGGAAAAATGGAAAAAATGATGAAAAATATCATGTTTTTATGGGTGAATTTATTTAGCTTTTTTCGTTAGTTATTTGTTTATTTATTTTTATTGTGTGCCTTATACATGATTTTTTACTTTCTACTTCAACCTTAGGGTAGATGACTTTGGATCCTTTTCTTGCTATTTCAACTCTAGGGCAGATGACCTTGATTCTGCTTCCTGTATATATGGGTAGCTTTGTTTTTCAGGTGTTTTTTTTTTAGTTTTTAGGATTATATGTATGCTCCATCCACACACGTCATCGTCACTCACTGTACACACTTTTCAGCTCTATACCTGAGCTTGTGGAAAACCAAGGATTAGGAGGTGCCTCAACATTGTCATTGAAAGGCCTTGTGCCCCTCTGATATTTGCTGATTCACCACTCAGATTGTTACTGGTATCATGGACTAGTCATCCTGTAAGGGTTTATCCCTACTTGTGGCTAGGATCGTGAGCCAGCTCCTTGCCTTTCGAGACAGCGGCAATTTGGGGACCACAATCTTTAGAAGTCTAGACCCACCTTGATGTCTGCACTGATAGATCGACTTAGTGGCTATCCCACTTAGAGTCATGACCCTAAGACCCTTGTATAGGTTGTTCCTTTTAGGACAAATGGGGAGCATACTCTTTCCTCTTCTCTCTTGTTACTCTTTTTCTTTTTCTTCTTGCTTATCTTCTATTTCAGATCTTATAAAAAGAAGAAAAAGAGAAAAGGGGGTTAACGGGATCCATGGGATTTCGACGAAAAATTTCCTTTTGTGCCCGAACAATCTAATGGAATATATCACAAGGAGAGCCATGCATTAGAGGATCATCCATATCATTTGGGTTTATGACCCTATAAGGACCCCTTTCCCCGTTGCTTTCTTTTTGTGAAGAACAGACTCCATTACCATTCGGATTGCAAGGAATAGAAATGCATCTTTGAGAAGATAGTTTAATAATGCAAGCGACTCGAAAATGAATATTAGAGTTGACGTGAAGGCCAATGAGGTTGAAACTTTGGTGGAAATAAGTGATGCAAACCATTGAGGGGCAAATGCTCCCAATGATCTGTCATCAAACACGCACAACCTAAGAGGGACGTGCCCCTAGAGTTGGGCTTGGGATGATAATTTCTTAATACAAAGACGGTTTTTCCTTGATAAAAGGATTTCTTTAGTGTGATGAAGGCGATCTTTCCCTGAATTTTTTCTTTTTCTTCACTTGTTATTTGCTTAAAAAAAAAAAAAAAAGCAAAAAGAAACAAAGAGTGCAGTAAGTTCATCCTTATAATGTGGTAAATTGAACCGTTGGGCTTTCAAAAAAGGGTTGATACCAATCAAACCTTGTTTCGTAATGTGGAAGTTGATGGACAAAGAGTTAAAACAACTTTGAGTCATGAGGTGGAGGAAATAAGAAAATAAATGAGCAAGATAGGAGAAGGGCAAACTAAGATTGAAGACATGTTGAGGACTTGCAAGCCCGCCAAAAAAGTTTGAGTCAAAATGTTGGAAAAGCAAGAAGGATCGTACAATCTTAACACAATTTATGCTCGTGAGCATTATGGGGTGACACAATCTTATAGCTCTCCTATGTCAACTAGGAAGGAAAAAGCTACAAACCATATGATTGGGTAAAGTTAGAAGATGTTGGTGAGCTATGATTGCCACATAAAGATTACTTGATCATATTGTTCCTGTGTTTGACTTATTCTGAAGCTTTATGGTATTGGACTTGCATGGATTGTTTTTCTGTCTTCTATCTTCGAATAAAAGTTTGCGTCCTTTCATGGTTGTAATGAACATGTGTAGTCATTGGAAGAAGTTCCAAATCCCCTCTTCAAAAAGAAAAAAAAAAGGGAAAAAAAAATCAAAAAATAAACAAAAGAGAAAATAAATGGGAGCAAATAAATGAAGGAGCATCTTTTACTGTGTATTAATTTTTGTCTCAAGATTAATTTTTTATGTGAAATGACTAATCAAGATTTGAAATGAGGATTGGCCATCTTTCTCTATCCTTCATAAAAAAATCGTTATCCCTCGTTACCCCTGTTGGACCTTAAAAATTCTTTCAAATAACCTTAGACCAGGATCACCCCTACACTATGGGTGGGCACTAAGTAAAGGTTGGTTGAACCAACAACGTGTGAAGGGAAAGGAAGAAAATGTGAAAGGGAGGCTAAGAAAAAAAATAATAAGAAAAAGAGGAAAGAAAAAAAGGCGAAAGGGTGAAGGAAAAAGGATGATGATCGAGAATGAACGTGATGCGAAAAAAAAATAAAAAGAATGTCGACAATGCTAGTGAAATAAAAAGGGGAGAAGAAATGAACAAAAAAGGAAAAAAGAGTTTTTGGGTTCAAGATAAAGCAAGCAATGTCCTTGATGATGCAAAAGCAAACTTACCTTGGTAAGAAATCCAAAGATCCTTGGTCTCATTCACCCTTAAACATTTGTTTGAGCCTCTTATACCTTTCTTTTCTTAACTCCTAAACCTTGGCCACATTACAACCTTTAAAAGTCCATTCTGATCAATGAGGGGTTACTCTTATTTTCATAAATCTTAATCTTGAGACATGACCAAAAGTAATTACACCTTTTTGAAGTATTTTTGCTCCATAAAAAAAAAAAAAAAGCCCGTTAGATTGAAAACCTGCAAGGGCGGTCTAAGCAAAAGTTAGGGCAAACAAAAAAGAGATAAAATGAAGAGGGGTTTATGCAAGGACAAATCGCTACCCAACCATATGCTAGGTCAACACTTTTAGGTGAATGTGGGGCACTGGGCAAATTTTCGATTTGTTTAGTTTGGCCTTATACAGAGGCAAATGCTTGCATTATTCTACTCCGCCCTACAATGGGGAAAATTTTTGCGTTATCCAATTTAACCTTACAATGAGGTAAAATCCTGTGTTATTCAATTTCAGCCTACACTGGGGCAAATTTCTCTGTTGTTCAATTTAGCCCTACGTTAGGGAAAATTTTCATGTTGCTCAACCGGGACAAGTTTTCAAGTTCGAGTTGGTCTTATACTGGGGCAAATTTCCCCTTTGTTCAATTCAGCCCTACACTGGGGCAAATTTGCACGTTGCTCAACAAAAGTTCGAGTTGGCCTTACACTGGGGCAATTTTGTTTTTGGCTCTTAAAGGGGCACATTAGCCAGTAAGTCTTGATCCATTTGATTTCCTTGTTGTCTCACCTTGTATGGCTCTTTCTCTTCTTCTCTATTCCTTGCACTCAAGCATTCAAAAATCCTCAAAGAAGTTCTACTCAATCTCCTTCTTGAGACAATTGTTGATCCATGAATGTCCATTGGGTAATGCTTCAGGATAAGTGAATATAGGTTCAACAATATGGTTCAACAATCTAATGGCAATCTCCCCAGGAATCATCCAAGCCACAAGAAGCTCAAAGATCTTAACTGGGGATGGTAGACGATATTCTCAAACAGCAATCAAGATTATGAGTCAGACTTGGAAATGAAGGGAATGTGAAGATCAATGGCGTTTAAGATACTACATTCTAAGGCAGCAAGAACATGGTTTTACCCAGATTCATCATTTATAAGTGAAAAAACAAGTCCCAAGGTGTCCGTATACGGGTTTGATTGGTTGATGCTTGTTAAGAAGCACAAGATTCAATTTATCTGCATGGTTACTCTTCACGTTCTTAGTTTCCCTTGTGCAAGTCGGTGTCCAATTGGCCCGCCATTGGAAATAACAAAAAAAAAAAATCTAAGTTTCTCTCTTGCAAGTCGGTGTCCAGTTGGCCCGCTAGTGCAAATGTTTTAAGAAAAATGTAAGAGAAATTAAATAAAAGAAAGAAAGAAATAAGAAACTGTGAGTCTGAGTCAAGTTGACTCCAAGTTGATAAAGTTTTTTTGGCTCAAAGGCCACGTGCAAAAGTTTTGGGCTCAAGGCCTATTTTATAATATATATTTTTTTTTTGGCTCAATGCCTACTTCATGAATTTTTGGCTCATGGCTCAATTCATAAGTCTTTTGGTTCAAGACCCATTTCAAAAATATTTTTGGGCTCATGGCCCAGGTCATAAAATTCTTTTTGGCTCAAGGCCTCTTAATAATGATTTTCGGCTCATAGCGAAAAGAATCTGCAAGGTTCAGTTTATCTGCATATTTACTCTGCACGCTCTTAGTTTCCCTTTTGCAAGTCGGTGTCGAGTTGGCCCGCCATCGCAAATGGTCAAAAAGTGATGAAAGTAAGATATAAGAAAGAAAGAAATAAGAAACGGTGAGTCTGAGTCAAGTTGACTCCAAAGTTGATAAAGTTTTTTGGCTCAAAGGCCAACTGCAAAAGTTTTGGGCTCAAGGCCTATTTCATAAATTTTTGGCTCATGGCTCAATTTATAAAGTTTTTTTTTTTTGGCTCGAGGCTAATCACATAACTCACTTTTCGAGCGAAGAGGCTCATAGTATTTATTTTTCAAGCTAGGAGGCTCACTTCATTCGAGCTAGGAGGCTTGCTACTTTCTTTTGGAGCTAGGAGGCCAATCACTTTTTTTCTTTTGGAGCTAGGAGGCCCGTCGCATTTTTGAATTTGTCATTTAAATTTTGGGATCAGAGGCCCACAGTCATTTAATTTTCGAGCTCAGAGGCTCATTGTCATTTAATTTTGGGATCAGAGGCCCACTGTCATTTAATTTTTTGAGCTCAGAGGCTCACTATCATTTAATTTTGGGATCAGAGGCCCACTTTCATTCAATTTTTGAGCTCTGAAGCTCACTGTCATTTAATTTTTGAGCTCAGAGGCTCATTGTCATTTTATTTTTGGGATCAGAGGCCCATTGTAATTTAATTTTCGAGTTCAGAGGCTCACTGTCAAATAATTTTGGGATCAAAGACCCATTGTCATTTAATTTTCGAGCTCAGAGGCTCATTGGCATTTATTTTTTGGATCAGAGGCCCACTGTCATTTAATTTTAGAGCTCCGAGGCTCATCGCAATTTATTTTTGGGATCAGAGGCCCATTGCACTTTTAATTTTCTATCATTTACTTTCGGGATCAGAGGCCCATCGCAATTTAAATTCCTGCAATTTACCTTTTCGGGATCAGAGGCCCACTGCACTTTTTAAATTTCTATCTTTCATTTTCGGGATCAGAGGCCCATGCACTTTTAGTTTTCAGGATCAGAGACCCATCGCAATTTTAAATTCCTGCAATTTATCTTTTCGGGATCAGAGGCCCATCGTAATTTTAAATTCCTGCAATTTACCTTTTGGGATCAGAGGCCTATCGCACTTTTAAATTTTCGTCATTTAATTTTAGGAATTAGAGGCCCATCGCATTTTAAGTATCTGTCATTTGCTTTTGTGTCTACATCGTTTGCATTTAATCCTTTTGTATAGTGGCATGCATTCCCGGACAAAATGTGTGTTCTTTTTCTTTACTCGTCCCTTACTATGATCACATGAAGGGTCACGACCCTTCATGTCTTATAGGAAGCGACAAGTAAAGAGGGGCAACTGTGAACACCCCATTTTGACCGGGTTCCTTTTGCTTTTCACTTAAATTTACCGAAAAATACCAAAAAATTGAAAAAATTAAAATCATAAAAAATATGTTGAATTTTGAGAAAAATCCGAAAAAGAGTGGAGTTTTATTTTATTTCTTCATAAAAGTCCAAAAATGATAAAATAAAAAATCACAAAATATTTTAATTCCTTGTTAATGCAATTTGTTTTGTAAATGAACGAATAAAAATGAAACATTTTGTTATTTTTAAGTTGTGTCTTGTTTATAATACTAAAAGAAAAAAAAAATAATAATAATAATAATAATAATAATAATAATAATAATAATAATAATAATAATAAGAAAATAAAAAATAAGAAGAAAAAATGTCTTTGGGCCAATAAACCAAGTTTCAGCCCATACCCTTCCTCCATAACCCGTCTGCTCCATAACCCGTCTAACTCCTCCCATAACATAACCCGTCTATCTCCTCCCATAACCCGTCTATCTCCTCCATAACCCGTCTATCTCCATAACCCGTCTATCTCCTCCATAACCCGTCTATCTCCATAACCCGTCTATCTCCTCCCTCACCCAAAAGTAACCCTAGCAGCCGCAAACCTCCATCAACAACGTGAATCTCGCTTCTTTCCCTTCTCACTCGCATCACTGGATCTCAATCACGCAAGGTATGCGTTATTCCCTTCCATTTTCGATTCAAATTAGGGATTTTAATTGCTATTTTCGCTGATTTGCAGGAGAGGGAATCAAAGCAATGAGGGAGAAATATCTCTATAAAGAAGGAAGCAGAAACCAGAAAAAAGGGACAGCCAGGGGGGACCGGGAGAGAGAGGCAGTCACAAAAGTGGAAATACAGGGGGGAACAAGAGAGGCAACCAGAAAATACCCACACACAGAGAGAGACATCAAGAAAGGAATCCAAAAAACGCAGACACAAGGGAGAGGAAGAGAGATTTCCAGTTCTGTTTTTTTCTTCTTTTGGGAGAGGGAATTTTCTTTTTGCATTTTTGGGGGATTTTTTCGTTTCTTATCTGAGTTCTGAAAATATCATTGGTTTGAGAGAAATGCTGGTAGTTTTCTAAAACATGTTTCTCGGATCTGGTTTATTTCATTTTGTGGGAACCCTATGATATGAGGTTGTGGTGGGTTTGATTAAGTTATGAATGTTGCTGACATCTATATGTTTGATGAAATGCCCAGCTACGTGCCTTTGTTTATTTTTCATAATTTGCTTCTGTTAATGTTGTCTTTCATGAATTTGTGAAGCTGGGTATCCATATAATTTTTAGTAATTGGAACTTGTTGCTAATGAAAACATGTTGGTTGAAATGGTTCGATCATCTTTGTGTGTTGAGGCATGGAGATTGTTGTGTTAATCCTGTTTTTGCACACGAAAATATTTTCAGGATAGCCACTTGTGTTGATGCATCATTGAGAATGATTTTTGAATAGTGGTTCTATCAAAAATAATTTTTGTTTTTAGGCATATGTCCAGGTTTGTTATCAGCTCCTTGTTTGAATGAGTAAAGCATGTGATTGTCTCTAAAATCACTAGTGTTTTCTTAATAGCGAGTATATGATTGTTGCTCTTGCTAAAATCCTTGGAATCTATTCTTTTAAAGTTTCGTGATTCTGAAATAAAAGACCTGGTTTCTTGTGTGAACGTCCTTTGCTTGCTATTGGTACAAGTTTATAAATGTTGTTATGGTGAATACATGATGGTTCTTAGTTTGGCCTGGTAATAGTCCGTGAAGGTAAGCACTTGGTGGTTGCGTTTTTTTTATTTTGAATTTTCAGCCACGTTAAATTAAGTCCACCCATTGGTTTCATTATTTATCACAAAATGATAAGGACAAGAAAACATACAAGTAAAAACGGATTTTCTTGGGAAGATTCTTATTTTAAGGTAGAATAAACATGCTTAAATTTATTAATTATTTGCACAATTAATTTGGGTAACCGTTTTTTTTTTAACGGGTACATTAGGGGTGTTGTGGGGTTAATTCTCTACCCTTCTCTATGTACAATCGACTCCCGAATTCGACTTGGTTCCAAAGACCATCTTGTTTTAAAGGTTTTCCAATTTTTCCTTAAATTAAATAAAATTGGTGGCGACTCTACATGTTTTGAATCTAATCTCTTTTATTCGTCGTCTTCCTTCGCGATCCCGGTCGCGACAGATTCATCATTTGCTTTCCACCCAAACTATCATCTCTATGCAATGATGCATGCAATGTTCAACTAGCATGCAAAACATGTCGAACTATCCACCATTAACACCATTAACGTGGCTATCAACTATGATCAATAAGCATCAAGGTGATCACAACTAACAGCAACGTGCGATAACTCATCGTTACTGTCTTCACCAACAACATTGACAGCAACACATCGTTACTATCCAACATCAACGTTTGCATCACTAAGCCTCTTCATTATTAAGTCTTAACTTAACATTATCTTTATTAAGCGTTAGGTTCGATCTTATATCTAAGCCTCAAGTCTTTATTTAATACATTACCTTAGTTCCATTAATTATCCTCTATGTCACAGTTCTATAATGCTATTTATCATATTTTTAAGCCTAAAGGATATTTAAACTTCTTTTCAACTAAATCTGAGAAGTCCTCTCAAAACTACCCAAATGCACGGTCGTGCACTGCCCGAGCAAGGGCGTACATGTTGTCGGCACGGTCATACTCGCTACTGCACGGGTGTGCTCCTTCGCTACTGCACGGGCATGTACGTTTTACCGAGTATTGAGCACGGGGGTGCTCAACGCCATTGCAACGTTCTCAGTTCTGGAACTTAGAGTTTTCTAGGTTCTAAACACTCAAATCAATCCTAAGGTTCTTTGACTAATCCATTGATCTACAATCTCACCCCTCATTAACACCTTCATATTTTATGAACATCAATTAATCAATCCTAGTTTTAGGTTCAACACTAACATCCCTATATCTTTGATTAACATAGCCAATTAACAACACATCATCATCATCATAGCATACACTATATTATCATTAGCATATCTCCTCACAATATATCACGGTGTATCAAAACAGATTATCACATATAACCAACAGTCAATCATTCAACATCTCATGTTCATATAGTAATATATACACATATAGATAAAATATGAACATGCCAAATCAAGATTCAACGTCAAATACATCATGTTATAACATACAAACATAACAATCGAGATTCAAACATTAAATACATCATATGACAACATACAAATAGGGTCATGGGTTAACCCTTCATCTTATGCTACCCCAAAACCTATATATTCATATTGACCTCTTCCCTCATACCTGGTATGACGATCTCAAAGAGAAAGGGAAGAAGGAAGGTCCACAAGGTCACGTCTCACGAACGCTTGATGTCACGAACGCTCGTCCTCCCGATCATGGCCTCAAGAGATAACGAACAAAGGCGAGAACCAACCACGAAAAGCAAGCACGACAGCAATGACTTCCCTGAAGCGAAGAACAACGGAGAACAACGAAGAACGATGAACAACAGGGTTGATCTCCTTCAAGAATCCTTAAAAAGGGGTTTAGGAATCCTTGTTAGAGATAGAGGATGCAACTTTCTGAGTCTAAAGCATTTGTGACAAGTCTAGATCGAAAGCTTAGGTATAAAAAGGATTAGAGCGAAACGGGCTGACCAAAGACCCCAAAACACGTTTTGGTGCTCGCGTAAAGCACAGACGTGCTGACCTCGAGCACGGGCGTGTTGGCCAACAAGCACTACAGGCGTGCACACCTAACAGGAACACTGATTTGGCCTTTTTCTAAGGCCAACTACCCCAAGCACGTTCCTAGACATCTATAACAAGCACAACAACTATAGATAACATACATAACAACACTTTACAACAAGCAAGCAGAAACTGGGGTGTTACATCCCTCAATGTTTTTTATGATGGGGTTAGGGTTAATGATTTTCTTCCTTGGGCAGCAAAGTGAAAATGTCTTCCTTCTTTCTGCAGCAACGTGAAAATCGTAGAAGAACACCTGTAATTGTCCAATGGAGTTAGGGTTAAAAGATGGGAAGAAGAAGACTCGCATTCCTATGGCAACTTCGTCGTTTTGGTCTTCAATTGTTTGGGTCCCTGAGTTCAAAAAGGTGTGTTTTGGGGGTGTATTTTCATTTTTGTTGAATAAATTACACAGCGAAAAATATGGAGCTCACTTATGGTCCACCTAGACACGATAACAGTACATATAAGCAAACTAACGAACTTACACCAACGAGATTAGACAGAGGGATTAACATGTCCCGGTTATGTCATTATGAGGGACTATTCGGTGAATTAATTTTTCTTAGGGACCAAAAGTGAGTCCATGATTTTTGTCAAGGACCAAAATGAGCCTTCATTCTTAAACTTGTGACAAGTAAAGTAATCCACGTTTGAGCATGATTAATCTCACACTCAAAGAAGTTGGATGAGCATGATTAATCCACATAGTGGATGACCTTCACCATTTTTAACTCTTTAACTTACATTACGAAAAAATGTATTTTAGTGACCAAATTTAGCGATTAAACTTAATCGGTCGCTGAATATGGAAATTCGGCCGCTAAATATGGAAATTCGATCGGTAAATCGGTAACTAAATTGTTAACGACCGATCTAGCGACCACCAAACGGATTAGCGACTAGGCAATTTGCCACCACGTTTGATGGTCTCTAAATCGATCGCTAAATGGTTTAGCGATCGGATTTTCATATTTAGCAGCAGAATTTGATGGTTACTAAACACCTCTTTTTTGTAGTGTTATTTTTGAGTAAAATAATGTTATTATAATTTTTTAATATTATTTTAATAATTTTATTATTTAAATATTTTGTAGGTCAACTATCCAGGTCACATGGAGGCCACATGGCAAATCGTTAGAGACCAAATGTTCAAAAATAAATCGGGTGACTAAAATCACACGAGTGTTCAAGTAGTGGGACAAAACGTGTAATTAAGTCAATAAAATATTATATTATATTATTATTTTAAACATTATTTTAATAATTTTATTATTTTAATATTTTATGGGCCACATGCACGTGTAGGACACTTCCGTTAGTTAAATGACGACTAGTGGATGCAGGGACTTAATTTTGCAACTTTTCAAAAATTGGGGGACCACATGTCCTCAAAAAAAATTACGGGGGACTAAAGCCACACATAGGCTAAAGTTGAGGGACGAAAAGTGCAATTAAACCTTAATAATAATAATAATACCCAAAAGTGGTTGATCGCGGTGGAAGTGGAGTACGACCCAAGACGACCTTATCACCTACAATGTTAGAGGTTCGAATCCTAGAGTTGTCACTCTGGGGAGGGCTTTATCGAATCACCCATGACCTGACAGTTAATCTCGCAACTTGCCTGTGGAAATGCCTGATTGAAAACAAAATAATAATAATAATAATAATAATAATAATAATAATAATAATAATAATAATAATAATAATAATAATAATAATAATAATTTAACAAGCTTTACCATCAAAGGTCGAGTTACAATCCTAAAATCTCAAAATCCTAATTGTGTGTTTGGATGAGGGAATTTAAGAGCGTAATGTATTTCTAGAGAATAATTTAAAATATATCATTGTAAATACTTTGTTTGGATATTAAATGTGTAGAATTTTAAAAATGATGGAATTTTATGTGGTATGTTTTTTAAACTAAATTTAGGGAATTTGAAATACCAACTTAATTCTCAAAATTAAGAATTTGAAATTCCCTTGTTCCATCTCATGCGCCGCCGGACCGCTGGACTGTTGCCTGCCGCCGGACCGTCTCCGGACCGACCCATTTTATGTTTGTACATTAATTACTCTATACAAGCAATGAATTTTAAGAATGAAAAAAAATTAATTATTCTATCCAAAAAAATTTCAAATGAAGGGAATTTAACTGAAGCAATTGAATTTCCTATAATTTTAAATACTCTAAAATTTTATTATCCAAAGGCACTCTAATAATAAAAGTTACTATTGTAATAGGGTTGAGATCCTTTTCATTTTTCAAAATAAATGGAGAGTTCCATTTATGAAAGAGATAGACACAAAGGATTTTTAATGATTTAAATTTTTTTAAATGATAAAGAAAATTGAAATACAAATCTCTACTTTATATCTATCTCTCTCATAAATGAACCCTCCATTTATTTATAGAAACGGAGAGGATCCCAATTTGTTGTGATAGGCAACATCAATCTTTTTAAGAGTCGTTGTTATAAAAGGAGGGATCTATGTGGGAATTTCGCCATTAGAAAAGAGACTTTCACTGTTGTCTGCTTGTCGCCTTTAGATGAAGATCTTCTATCCCAAATTTCTGTCACATTCTCTGTTCCCCACCAACAACAATTTGACACTTAAGAAAACAAAATCACAACCGTGTCTACCAACCGTAGTGGAAAGTCACTTTCCACTACGGTTATGGTCACAATCGTAGTAGAAAATGTGTTTTTTTTTTTTAATAATCTCTTCTGTTTTCCTTTCTTCCATTTCCTTTTTTCATTCAGTTTTATACAACCAGCCAAATCCAATTCAACAGCAATAACAGATATATCAAACCAACTGTTAATAGAAACATATATATATATATATATATATATATATATATATATATATATATATATATATATATATATATATATAATCAATGTTATAACAGAGATATATATACAAACATGGCAACAAAGTGTCAAAACTAAATACATCTAATTAAGCTATATATATGATTCTTACAAAACATATATGAATGTCAAACTAATATATGCATCTAAGCTACATTATGATCTTTACAATAGCTAACAAAGAAGCTTACCCATTTTTCCTTGATGCCTTGAATATCATCCTTAGATAGCGGAGCCGAATTATTGAAAGTCTGCAAGTTCCCATAACATAAAAAAAATTAAATTAAACATTTTGCTCATCAAGTAATAAAACAAACATAATAATTTAACTAACACTTGTACTGAAAAATCTATTAATAATTACCTCCGCCTATTGAGAAGTAATACTCGCGGAAACAATAGTGACCATATGTCTCATGATATAATATCGACACTCCCAGCCGCCACTTTGTCGATGAGACTACAAATGATAAACAATAAATTAATATAAGGTTATATAACTACTATTATATATATAACATCTAATTGAATCTCGGATTAACTACTTACACTGGGCAAATCCATTGAGGCTTTTTACTCTTGACCCTACTTTTACCTTCCAAGCTATTACATGTCTGCATAGCTCTGTGATAAACATACATTGATACATCAAATATTAATACATATAGATAAACAAATGGTAATATTACAAATTAAGAGTGAAAGAAACTTGCTTACGTATTAACTACTTCCTTAAGAACTATAGGTGGGGTATGGTGCAATGAACACAAGAAGGCGACTTCATTCCAGCGAGGGCAAAGAATCGCTAGCTGTCAATGATCATTGTCGAGGAATGGGGCTAGATAACACTCCTTTTGGCTGTTACGAATAGTTTTCATGATGTATGTCTTCACTCCCGCATTCATAATCTTACCCAGAATCCTGCTAGGGTCCAGGTATCCATACAAGTGGCTGGTGCCATTTAAGACACTTAGGCGATGCATAGCCCTATAAGATGATGAAATAAATTAATTTTAATTATAAAAGATTGATACTTATTAATTATAAAACTGATCTGCAAATAAAAGTACTTACGTGCACCATAATTGTAGAACATTAACGCAAAGCCATCTATCCATGTATAAATCAGCCATATCTTTTCCAGCGATTAGAAAAAGCCCATTTAATCCCTCGCTGCCATCGTGCTCCAAAGGCAGAAATAAATCTTCCGACATATATTTCATCGCCACTCCAGCCAGATGTAATAACGGAGAAATTTCAGGTGGAGCAGCTTTCTAAACGTCCTACACAACAATAAAACATTAGTAAACATCAGTTAAGTTATTCAAATTGAAAGACATATAAAACATTATGAATGAATACCTTTCGTGCATGTGCATCATCCTCATCCTCATGTAGCTGACGAAGATCCTAGTCGTCCCCATCTATATTATCCTCATGCTCAGGCTCCTCAGCTAACATATGCGTATCATCACAGCTCCCCTTTGTGCTCACATTAGCAGAAGGTTGGACACCTGAAGTTTGTTGGGAAAGACCCATAGATGACATATGTTGTCTAAACTTCGCCACCATCTCAGGATAAACCTCCCGTCTAAGGCCCGCCATAATCTGCGGAAGAACCTCCCGTCTAACGTCCGCAATAACGTGCGGAAGGACCTCCCGTCTGACCTCCTCTCGGATGGCACTACGGTCGTCATGACGTGATCGTACTCCATGGTATATCCGCATGCTTACAAACCCTCCAACACCAAGGACACGACCAGGGTGGTCTTCCTTCCCAAGGGCGTTAGCCAAGATATCTCGACGCGAGCTACTAGGAACAAATGATGCTTGGGAGCTCTGTTCAACCAAAGACTCCTACAACATATAATTCATAAATTGTGTAAGACGGTGTGTAAACTTGTTACAATTACAATTAAAATTGGATATTTACTTACAATCTTGTCAGCAACAACGCGTGTCGACTCAGATGTATACTCCCCAAATGGTTTTTGTCGGGCTTTAATCCATGTGACATGGCGTGGGGGTGCAGTTGAAGGATCAACAACAACCGGAGGATCATGCGAAGGATCAGATTGCCTTTCTAATTCCTTCTGACATTGTTCTACCATCAATTGATCCCTAAGTTTTTTATAGCCCCTACGAGACAATCTGTGAGGATGAACATTCGTTTTCTGGATTGCCTGGGTCTTTTTCCTTTTCTCCTGTCATAAATAACACATGAACAACTGAAGTCAGTAAAAATAAATAAATTTGCCTGATACAATAAAAAACTATAATTAACGGCAACTAACCTCAAAGGCAGGGGTCCGTCGGATCTCAAAAAACCTATGCCACGTATCCTCATCAAGGAACGGGTACATCTCACAAGCAGTTTTGTCCGACTGCTCATATATGAATCTGGTAATGAGGTCTGACTTAAACTGCCTCCAGTGCCCACACGCATAAGAAATCCATATATTCTTCATTTGCTCAGTATTTGACACATCGTAGGTGAGCTACATTACACAACAAAATGGAGAAATTAGTTAGTGATAAAATAAGACTAAACACAATAAATACAAACATAGATAGTAAAAGTGATGTACCATGATACTTTCCCAAATCTGGTTCTTCACCATCTCCGACACACTACCCCCATCCTCATAAAGAATGCTAACCCTGCTTTTACCTTGGACGGCCACAAAAGTCTTGAACCGTGAAGCTTCTGGACCTATCGGGTGTCCAAGCTCATCAAAGTCTATATGTAACTTCTGATCACCAGTACACGCGAGGGGCAATTTTTTAAGTGTTGTGGCACGTCCACCTCTTTTTCTTGACGGCGCCTGAGTGTCCGACCCGCTATGCGAAGGAGGGATGCTCAGCTGAGTATCCGACCCGCTATTCGAAGGAAGGATGCCCGGCTGAGTGTCTGACTCGCTATGCGAAGGAGGGATGCCCAATGTATCATCCGTGTGCTTGTTTAGACAAAAAAAAATACAATACATTAGTAAAGAATGCCCAATAGAGTTTACTGTTTTCTTTTAAATATGAAAAGTAAAGTTGTATTTTTTTTTTATCAATACAAGTTTAATAGTGATGAAGTGACGAAAGTAAAGACTCACTTGCTGATGAAAACAAATATGTAAACATAGCCTGAAACAAATACCACCTTAGATAAAGCATCATCATTCAAAGATTGAAAGTAAGAGGTTAAGAAGCAACATAAGCATTCACTATTTGGTTCATGAATTGAAAGTTAAATTTGTAAATATTTCTTCAACACTGATTCAGAAAGGACCAAAATAGAGTTTTGTTTCAATAAATAAAACAACCACGCATATCTAAAAACACAGGGTGCATGGTGGGGATTACCTGAGGGCGTGGTGGTGTGGTAGTGATTACTTGAGGGAATGAAGTATGGAGCTTACCAGTATGTGAAAAACACAAAGGGAAAAATCAAACCCAAAGCCAAACCTAGAAATCAAAACAAAACCAAAAAAAACCCAAACAATGATGGAGCTTGCTAGTATAGAGCAGTCTTCGGAGGAGAAGAGTTTGTGCGAAGTGAGAAGGAAGTGGGGTTTATGCGAAGTGAGAACTATTTAATCTCAGGTTCAATGAAACCTAGAAGCAGTAGAAAGGCTCGCGATGAAGAGTTGAAAACGAGAGTGGTGGTGATGGTGCCAAACGGTGGTGGTGGTGGGTGCCAAACAGAGGGAAAGGGTTTAAGATGAAATGCGCGAGAGAGCAGAGAGTAACGTTGTTCAAAATTAGACTTTCTACTTCCACTATGGTTGCATTTTGAACCGTAGTAGAATTTATACTTTCTACTACGGTTCAAAATGCAACCATAGTGGAAAGTGAGCATGCGTAGGAAACAAGACTTTCTACTATGGTTATACAGGGAACCGTAGTAGAAAATCTTAAACTGATTGCAATTTATTATAAAATTGTCACCGCACTATTTTCTACTATGGATATAAAACAACCATTATAAATCCCTGACATGAATACATATTCTGCACTAGCGCATCAAGAGTTAATAGTACAATAAAATTCTAACAGTCATTAGAAGTGTGTGATAATAAAATTTTAAAAATTTCTAAGAATCACTATTTCTAGAGACACACTGCTGCCGACTGTTACGCTATCAAGATCGATAGCAAAAGAAGTATTAACTTTAAGAAAACTACTTTTGAGCTTTTTATTTTTTTTTTAATTAAAAAAGATATTTAATCATTCAAATTGGTAAAATACATCGAAAACAATACAAATTCAATATCGTTGAAAATCGAAAAGGATGTGTCTGTGAACAAACTCACAGCACCCAGGTTAATAGCATAAAATGGCAAAATACCTACAAATGTGGTAAAATCAAAGTGACTGGAATACTCATACCTCTGGATCTGTAACGCTGACGCCCAAGTCTTAATTAACTCTGTAATAGATCGAAGCTGATCTGCCAATCTGAACCAAACGAACACCGCAACAAGACGGGAAACCAAACAACGCCGCACCAAGATGACTAACAAAATAACGCTGCACTCAGATGACGAAGTCACGGAAAAACACAAAAGAAAAACCAGATCTATGTAAAAAAATCACTTATTTAGATAAAAGGAGAAAAAAATGATGTAGAGGGATGATTTCAAGCCAAAAAATGACTCAAAACCACCCCCACCAGTGGATGAGGAAGAAGAAAGAAAGGAGTAAAGTGAAGGTCGAGAGAGAGGCGGCTCTATCTAATACAATTACTAATGTAGTCAAAATTATAAATTGAGATATACTACTTTGGAACACTTAAAAATGAGATACTCGTCTAGAAAAATATAAGTAGATAATTTCGAGATAAAATAGACGTACTGTATATACATGTGAACGTGAATGTTTTCCGAGTGGTAATTTTTATTATACAATAAATATTCAAAATTTTAGGATTAATAGTTTCTTATAATATATAATATATACTAACCTAAAATTAGGACCTATAACCCACAAGATGTGGGGTATGGGGATAAGCTAATAGTTGTCCTGGAAATTAAGAATAAAAGTTCAAACCGTGAAGATAATATATGTAGAAAGGGGCTAATTATATTACTCAATATTCTAGGAAATTAATCCTTTTTTTTTTAGATAAGTAAGAATAATATAAATAAAAAAAGAAAAAAAATATAAATAAATAGAAAAAAAAAATTAGTCTTACACCTAATTAAAGGATGTAAGGATATATCTTGAGAACCTACAAAATCCCAGCCATGTAATTAGTTCGTTTTTTCATAAATTAAAACCTCACAATTAATGATGGTACATAAAATTGTTTTAACAGTAACGAAATATATGAAAAAAATGTTGAAGTGGGTAGCCGTGTAGGCTTTGCTGCTATGATGAAGGAGAGGATAGAGAAACGAATACCCGCACTTGAATCAAAGTCACTTAAATTTGATATTCGATTACTTAAAAGTTCTTAGCTTACATGAAAATACAAATACAAATACAAGATTATAGAATTTTTTTTTTTTTTTTATAATCCTTACAATGAACCTAATCACTAAAATATTTAACGCATCTTGATATAGAAAAAAAAATATTTAACGCATCTATTAGTTAATTAAGTACCAGCAAAGATAAATACTTAGAACCTACATATACATTAATATACTAATATATGAATAATTAATTAATGGGTTAAATATGTTTTTGGTCCCCCTAAAATAGCGAGAATTCGTTTTTAGTCCCTTATTTTTTAAAAGTCCTTTTTTGGTCTCTCAATTTTCAAAATAGCTCACTTTTGGTCCCTAACGTTAGCTCAATTTTCAAAATAGGGACCAAAGGTGAGCTATTTTGAAAATTGAGGGATAAAAAAATGACGTTTTGAAAATGAGGGACTAAAAATATAACACCCCGATTTTTTACTATTCATCAATAACAGTATGTATGTCTACATATATATATATATATATATATATATATATATATATATATATATATATATATATATATATATATATATATCTTTTATATTTTTATCCGAGACCTAGAGAATAATTTTAATTTGGATAAACCAAAGTCATATTTATACTCTGCATTATCATAGAGAGCTACGGTTAAATTTTGGGTTGAAAATTCAGACGAAACCTGGTTTGCGTTTTCACTGACACTAAGATTTTAGTGATGAGAAAGTCTAATTTTGACTCGAGAATGAAATGGTTAGATTTTATATCTCATCTCCAACGATATTGGTTATTTTGAAAATTTTTAAAATAAATAAGTTGTTATAATTTATTCGGGCATAAACTATAAATCGGGAAATCGACGGAGTCGAGAACGGACGAGCCGAGACAAAATCGGACACCGAACGAGGGACACAGGTCACCTAAGTGCGGTGAGTCAAAGGGTGAGTCACCACCATGACTCACCACAAGTCATCATTTCTTTCTAAAAATATCGAAGATATTTATGGCAATAAAAGACCATTTTGCTCCTAGGAATTAATGAAAATACATTTTTGCCATATGACTCACCACTAGTCATTATTACCTTCTAAAAATATCTAAGATATTTTTGGCTTTTAGAGGTTGTGGGACATTTAAGTCCTTAGCCTTTTTGTTAAATGTCAATTTTGTCCCTAAGGGAATTTACTTTTTTGTCCCTAAATGAACAAATCTTTGCCCTCCTTGTCCCTTGTTTCTCATGCCCAAAACCCCCACCAACACTCCATTCCCTCATATTGGCTACAAACACAAAAAGATTACCTTGTCTTAATTTTTAAGATCAAAAACTTGATTTTTGGTTTTCTCTCAAGTGTTCTTCAAGTTCGTGAGTGTTCTTCACTTTCTCTCCATTTTTTCATCATTCAAGAGGTAATCTCTTCTCTCCATGATCAATCATGTCCTCTTCTTCATTCATTTTGTAAGATTAAGTCATGAATCATCATCCACTTTCATGAAACTTTCTTCAAAAATCTCTCGAAAATCATAAAAAAATCCTATGATCATGAAACCAATATCTATGAACTCATCATGATGCATATATCGATCATCTAGAAGCATGAACCCAAAAGAACTTTCCTCCCTATTCCTCCATTGATGGCCGAAACCTTAACCTTGTTGGTTGGGTGAGTTTTGATTCAAATCTTTAACAAATGATTATTGATTATGTATTCATCATACTTAAGGATCATTAATCCAAGAGTTAGTAAAATTTTAACATCCTTAGCCTAACTAATTAGTGAAGGCCGAACCTACATCACAATGAATTAGCAAGTTTTTTCAAAGATTAACTTGTACTATGTTGTTTGGTGAAGGATTTGTGAAGTATTTGTAGTTTGGTGATTCGTGGAATATGCTGAGCTTCGAAGGATCATTTCAGACCAAAAAACCGTGAACACCACTTGGTGGTTTAGCTTGACTTGCTTGAGTTGGTGATTTGTGGAGTAGAAAGAAGTGTTGAAAGATCGAAAGGAAAGAACCTTACTTGACTTCAAGAGGTAAGGGGAGTTTGCTTGAGGGATTTTCCCGATAACTATATGTTATCAATGAGTGGTCTGTAAAGTTTTGTTTGAGCTTCGTTGTGGTTGTTTAAGTTGTTTTAAGCTGTTATCTTATCTGTTTTTAATTATCTGCTTTTAATTGATTATCTGCAGTTATGTATTATAGTATTTTAATGCATGTTATGAACTGTATAATCTGCTATAACGTTGACGTGGCAATTTTATTGATATTGATTGTTGATTGAGAAGCCTAACAGTGATCAGTGATCAGTGCTCAATTAAATAATGAGATAAAAGCCTTAAAAAGCTTCATGAGGAATGTCAAATGTTTAATTGAGAAATGTTGGAAAATCTCTAGTGATGCTAGTTTTAATGAAAGAAATTCTAAAGTAAAATAAAGAGTTAGTAGAAAAAGTTAAGTTTCAAAATTTATTTAATTATTATGTTGAGAAAATTATTTTAAGAGAAAAAACCAAATTTTGACGTAAAACATTTTTAAAATGCTAAACGATGGTTAATTCCAAAAAAATTTACGGAAGGTATTTTAAAAACAGGAACATTTATTTGGACAGAGATTTAGTCTCAAATGACTTTCTTTCAAAAATTGAAGTTTTGGAAAAAGACTTTCAGAGGAAAATGATTTTACCGATGGTTCAGATCCAAGCAAGTTATTTAATTGTTTCAGTCTTGTGATGACTCGATCCCGGAGGGATCACGATATTTATCCGGTGGATAAAAGTTTTATAATACAAAGACGTGTATAGTTCCTAAGGTAGAGAACCTTAGTGAACCTTGAGGTTTATCCGGTGGATAAACATTGCTTTATCGCATCTGCTTTGTGTAAGCATTGGCATTTCATTGCATGATTTTGTAAGGCCTTGAGCCTAGGAGATGAGCTTACACCTTGATGCGGATGCAAATCTTACGGTGACGTCTTAAATGATCTTGGAGGTATCAGGGTTGGAAAGGCTGACATGTGATCAGTTGGTAGCTTTTCTGTGTCATGGCGACTCCGAGCAATACACTAATATCCTCGACTAGATGTCGTACTTTTCATGTTTAGTGTAGAGTATTTCCGTAAAAGCCAGATATGTGCACGTTACATTCGTTGTAGCATCTTGCCCAAGACTGCTGTACACAGAACATGACCTCCCATTCACTCTCTTTGACATTTTGTTAGTTTCATGGAGTAGGGGTCAAAGTTTTACCCTTGTGGCATATGACATTGAGTCATGTATATCGCATTACATTGCATGGCTATTGATGATTACAATTACTTATTGTAAATCACTATTCTGTTTTCGAAGATGTCTTATGTTGCTAATTGATTAACATGATATATTGAGATTTATGGTATGCATGTTGGGTATGTTGTTACATGGTGTGTCGTCCCGTTTTTACTTCTGCTATTTTGTTGTGTTGATACTACATATGTTCATATGTTGTTTTGTGTGTTGTATATGTAGTTATCGTGTTTAAATCCATATATTGATGTCTCACCCTTACGATATATCAGGTTTTCCTGGGTTTTGCTGTTGTATCTTGGTACATGAGAGTAGATGGTGCAGAAGAGTTCACAGCTTCACTCGGGGATATTAGTCCTGATCCTCGAAGAGGTCTGTGATAGTAGTGAGAACCATGGGAGTCCTTCCAGTAGATGTCATGTAGAGTGACCAGCTTAAGATTTTTCCTTTGGGTTGTATATTTTTTAGAAAGTCGGTATATGTGGTTTTGAAAACCTTTGTATGGTTTGGGATTTCAGTATCAAAAGCAATTTCAGGATGGCTTATGTGTGGTGGTGAAATAATTTATGAATAAACCCAGTTTATGTGTGTTGTCAAGTATAAGGTGATTTTACTATTGTGATGTATGTATCACTTTTCCGAAGTATTATGCAGAAAATTTTTACACCCGAGTTTTCTGACTTAAAGTAAATTTTTTTTTTTGAAAGCAACCAACAATTCCCTTTTAAATTTAATTCCGCACGTGGTCACGAGGTAATGCCCAAGGCGGGTGTTACAAAAATGAATTTTCGTTATTTACAAGGACCAAAAACATATTTAATCCTTATAATATTCTTCTTCATTACTTTTTTTGTGAAATTTAATCAAAAAGATATCAACTCATAATTGTTCTATGCAAATAACAAATAATCATATAATGCAATTATTATATAGTTTGGGTTTTAAATTAAATAACCATATCATAAAAAATGATTTCTCACCTCATTGTCTTATTTTTGTTTTTTAAATTATCATTGTCAATTATTCATTTAATAATTTAAATTAATCTAAAAAATATAATTATAAATATATTTTACTAAGGATGAACAATTTATAAATAAACTTGTAAAGGATAATGTTATAAATAAATTTTACGCACCTATCAAATAGTTCTCACCTATTTAAATTTGTTTTTGGTCCCTGTAAAATATTGAAATTTTGTTTTTAGTCCCTCATTTTCAAAACATCATTTTTTAGTTCCTAATTTTCAAAATATCCTTTTTTCATCCCTCAATTTTTAAAATAGCTCATATTTGGTCCCTATTTTCAAAATTGAGATAACGTTAGGAATCAAAAGTGAGCTATTTTAAAAATTTATGGACCAAAAAGAGACTTTTTGAAAATGGGGGACTAAAAACAAATTCTTGCTATTTTACAGGAACTAAAAACATATTTAACCCTGAATTAATTAAGTGATCCATAATCTACTGTGTTGGAACTTCCAACCAGTGATGTTTATAAGTAGTCGACCAAAAATTGATCTAAAACTTCAAATTATGCCAGATATATATTGACATGAAGAAAGACGCTTTAGCCAAAGCCATAGAATGATCACACTTCACACATTATGCGCAAGTTATCACAAAGGTTCTGCCGCCAAGCAATTGGAAGTAAATCAAAGTGGTTTGATTACGGAGGCAATCTGTGGTCAAAATCACTAAGTTAAATTCTCAGAAATTAGAGGCAATTATATTGGTGTTAAAAGCACGTTAAAGAAATATCATGATTAAACCAGCCGTGGCAAAACCATTTTTGAGTAGTGTGTGAAACTTATTTCTATATAATCTTTTGTTTTGGTGAAATCAAAACGGTAACCTATAAAAGAATTAATTAGTCCATGCCCATAATATTATATACATGCCGACGGAGCTGTTAGCTAGTAAGGTATTTGAGCACCATTCTAATTTGTCATAATCAAAAGTAAAAGTAATAATTAGCAAAGAAAACTTGGGAAAAAGAGAAGAGAAATATCAATGATAGTCTACCAAAAGAAGAACAATCAAAACTTGAAGTAAAATACTAATATGTATAGTCTTTCTTGGTCAACTAAAGGTGCGGCCGACAAGTGATATTGGAATGCTTTTGCTAAATATAGGCTTTGAACTTTACAAAGTTCTAACCATTTTTGTGATAATAAAGGGACACCAATAGGATACTGTCCGTGCCTCATATATATCTTGAAAGGAAATAATTGAAGAAAAAATGTTTAGGGTGTTAAAGCCCCTTTCCCCAGGTCCTAGGTCCCGCGTCGGTGTTGATTAATTTTCAGGGACAAAGTAATTAGTCTTCTGAGTTGGATCTCTGCAGCTTCAAAGTTGGCAATGCACAATAGATATAGATCTTATGCATGTTTTCAAAAAATTAAACAGGATACAATCCCGGCCAAAGAAAGATACAAAATTTTAAAATATAATTAGTGTGAGTGATATAACTAATCATGGTGAGTCCATACATACTAAAAATTGTATTTATATATGTTGCTCCAGATAGTGAACACGAACAAGATCAGTAGGCTGAGTCGCGGACTAGGCCGCTCTATTTAAGACGTTTCGCGGTTCTGTCTAGTATGTGCAGCAATGTACAGCCTCGGCGCCGTTTCTAGGATAAAACAGTCTCAACAGAAATATGGTTCTCCCTGCACAGAGAAGAACCATCAACAAACACACACACACTTGGCTGCTCGGAAAACAAAACAGGGAACTCTCAAGAGGTTGTGGAAAACTCAAAACTTAATCAGAATGTTTTCTATCTGATGTTGTATCTAAAACTTTGTTTCAAACTGTTTCTATAGCCAAAGAAAACCAAAATGTGTTATAAAAATCATTAAACATGATTTATGAGCCAAAACAGCTCAAAAACGGGCAGAACACCAACGTTTGCAAGTGCACAACGATGTCCTTCAATAGTATATCGATGTATTCAATTATTTTCATCAGAAACGTGTTTTGGGACATGTACATTGATGTATTTTAATCATATATCGATGTATTTTAATTATACATCGATGTACAAATCAAATATATCAATTACGAATTAAATACATCTATGTACAAAAAATGTACATCAATGTACCTTTGTTTTTTTTCATAAAACATACAACAATCCCCAACTTGTTATATTAAAAACATTCCATCGACCTATAAAGCATAATAAAATAAGATTGAGCATAAATAATGGTGTCCGTAGACTTGAACCATTACATAGTGATGATGCTTCAAATATTACTAGAGTGACACGTAGTCTTAAACTATAACTCTGACAACATTACACACTCAACCTTTCAGGGTGTAGTCTACAAGCCCATGCATTAGGTCATCCATAGGAAGCAGCCTCACTTCCACATTCACATAGGTGAGTCTATCAAGAGTACTCCTGTAGCTAGGCACCCTACTCCATATAGAGTATAGAACTCATTAAGAATCAAATATTGATTCAACCTTTCAATACTACAGGATATCCTACTTTAAACATATGGATGAGGCTTTAAAAGATTTTTCATAGCATGATTCTCACATCTCCTTATAAGTTGTTATTACCCTTTGAACCTATTTCTTGGGATCTCCGGTCTATAGGTTGGGTTACCCTTATAAGAGACAATTTAATCTATGGGCATTAGTCTCATTTCTTTAGAGGTTTTAAAAACCTTTTCTCTTGCTAATCCTTTCGTCAAAGGATCAGTCAAATTTTCTTTAGATATCATATGATCCATTCTCACAGCTCCAGTAGAGAGAAACTCTCTAACTGTGCTATGCTTGTGACATATTTTCGCCTTTTACGTTATAATAACGATTCTGAATCTTTGCAATAGCCGAGGTATTATCATAACGGATCAATATGGTTGAAATCGATTTATCAAACATAAGGATATCTAACAACGGGTTTCTCAATCATGCTGCTTCCTCACTAGCAGTTGCTAGTGCAATAATCTTCGACTCCATGGTAGATTGTGCTAATATGGTCTGTTTCTTTGATTTCCAAGAAACAGCCCCTAGCTAAGCTAATAATATAACCACTGGTTGCCTAGGAGTCATCTGAAAGGGTA
Organism: Ammopiptanthus mongolicus; assembly: GCA_039655645.1. Lineage (NCBI taxonomy): Eukaryota > Viridiplantae > Streptophyta > Magnoliopsida > Fabales > Fabaceae > Ammopiptanthus > Ammopiptanthus mongolicus. The sequence goes on from CM077345.1 coordinate 79,801,585, forward strand.
TTCCAATCAGCATCGCTGTATCCTTTTAGGACATCGGGAAACCTTTGATAATGTAATCCTAAGTTCATGGTCCTTTTAAGGTACCTCATGACCCACTCAATAGCACACCAGTGCTCATTACTAGGACTGCAAGTAATCCTACATAGTAACCCCACAGTGTGACACCCATTACCCCACATATGATAAAGAAATAAATCATACATCTCTTTAAAATAATATATAATTAAAATAAAAACATCTAGAGTAACATGTATCACATTATCTAAAAACATGATGAATGAGTCAAAATTCTTTAAAACAAACTGCAGAAAATATAAAACATAAAATGTAAACCCAAACCCCGATGTCACATATCAGAGCTGGTATACCAAGTATGATAATACGTCGAACACGACTAAAACATAAAATAATCTAACAACTAATCTACGGGTAAGCGATCTCCTAAGGATCACTCCTCAACAGCTGGCTCACCCTACACTGTGGATACAAGGTACATGGATAGAACAATAAAAATAGGAGTAAGAAATCATATATATATATATATATATATATATATATATATATATATATATATATATATATGAATATAATACTGTAACAAGGTAGTGAATTAGATGAGCATACAACACATATTTTATCATGTTAAAGAATGCGCGCAATGCAATGCAACCTCACTACTCCATGCACATGTGGATCCATCAACACTAACTCAGGAAGGATGACAAGGAGTACATATCTGGCTAACCAACATGGATGAATCACCATACCATATGATCCCCATGGATACTATCACTAATCCTGAAAACGTACGGTGGCTCGTAAGGGTACTCAGGCTGGTTGAGTGGTTGTTCTAGCCATAGGTAGCTAAACCACGCCATCAAGGAACTCCCACACCTGACACTAGCCTCAACGCCGGGATAACATCCATCATGGCTTCCGCCGTCGCGATTCATAGTTTGCCTTCTGCCCAACTAGCACCGTTTATGCAAAGATGTGTGCGATGTGAACAACATACAAAATATGTCCATACACAAGGATTATTAACCTTGACCATCAATGATGATCATTAACTACATCTGACGATAACAAGCCGTAAACGTTGTTAACAACAACTCCTCATTAATCATTCTATGAGTATCACGTTTAATCTTGGTATAAGCCTTAGCTTATTAACTATCCTTAGGATACATTTTGTAATCCTATTTATCTTATTTTTGACCCAAAAAGGTCATTTAAACCTTTTTCAATTAATCTGAGAATTATTCTCAGTTCTTCCCAAGTGCAAAGTCGTGCACGGCCTGAGCATAGTCGTGCTCACAGTGAGCATGTCGCGCTCGTTACATTTACTGATGTTGATGCATAAGCACGGGCGTGCTTCTTTAAGCACGGGCTGACGTTGTTTTAGGAGCACTGTCGTGCACTACTTATGCACGGCCGTACTTTGAGCTATTCTCCAGGTGCACAGGCGTGCACACCAGAGCATGGGAGTGCTCCATGTTGCGACATCAATCATAATTATGGAAATCTATGGTTTTTGAAGCCCAAACACTCAAAATTCAGGCCTAATGGTTTATGGCTATCCCAAAGAGTCATCAATTTTATCTCTCACACCCATCTTTATGTTGTATGAACATTTTATGACTTTAAATTAACCTATAGCTACGCTCATATAGTTTATGGTTAATATGCCAATAACCCTTTGTTAATTTTAACATAGCCAATAACAACATAACATCATCGTATCATAAATCATCAACATATATCTCACCATAACATGTCATACGACATCGAAACAGATAGATTATCACAAATAGCCAAGATCATACAATCATTATTCATGTTATAAACAATATAGCACATATGAATACTCAAGAACATACGAGGACATTCAATCAGGATTCAAACATCAGGCATAGCATATAACATCACACAAATAGGGTTATGGGTTAACCCTTCATCTTATGCTACCCCAAAACCTATATATTCATATTGACCTCCCCCCCCCCTCCATTCCTGGTGTGACGATCTCAAAGAGGAAAGGGAAGAAGGAAGGTTCACAGGGTCACGTCTCGCGAATGCTCGATGTCATGAACGCTCGACCTCACGATCACAGCCTCAAGAGATCACGAACGGAGGCGAGAGCCAAGTATAAAGGGCAGTGCGCCAGCAGCAATGTTCTCAAGCGAAGAACGATGAACACGGGTCATCTCCTTCAAGGATCCTTGGCAAGGAGTTGAAGAATCCTTGTTAGAGAAGAGGCGACAGTTTTTTTGAGTTTAGAATGCTCTATGACAAGGTTAGGTCGCATAATTCGGTATATAAAAGGGTTAGGGCGAAATAGGACATAGAAAAGCCCAATTCGCGATTCTGCTGTGCATGAAACATGGTTGTGCTGACCCCAAGCACAGACGTGCTTGCCCAAAGCACGAGCGTGCAGAACTCAAGCACGATCGTGCTCACCTATCAGCTTTAAGACTTAGCTCTTTTCTAAGGGTAACTACCTCCAAACACTTCCCTAGGTATCCAACATAAGCAGAATAACCATATATAACATATATTAAAAGAGATATAACATATAAAAGCATAGGTGAAAAAGCAGGGTGTTACATTTCCTCCCCCTTATAAAAATTTCGTCCTCGAAATTTTTACTCACCTGGAACAAATAGATGCGGATATGACTCCTTCATCTTGCTCTCTAACTCTCACGTAGCGCTTTCTTCGGTAGCTCCACTACAAACAACTTTGACCAAGAGAATTTTTTTCTCTCTCAGCTGTTTAATCCTCCCATCCTCAACCCGAAGGGGTAGTGCCTCCAAAGTCAAGTTCTCCTTCAAGGGAATGATGTCGGGTGCTATCACATGGCTTGAGTCATGAATGTACTTACGAAGTTGAGACACATGGAATACATTATGAAGGTTTGACAAAAAGGGTGGTAAGGTTATTTGGTAGGCAACTGTACCGACTCTTTAGTATTTGGTAAGGACCAATGAACCTCAGAGTAAGTTTCCTTGCTTTCATTACTTTGCCAACCCCAGTCGTTAGAGTAACTCGTAAAAACACATGATCCCCTTCCTCAGGGATCAACTTCCTAAGCTCTGGAACATCAGATATGCAAACTCTATCTTGGAACCTCAAAACTCTATCAGCTCCTTCCTTAAACTAAGGTTTCTACCCTGAGTAAGCAACTCCCTCTAGTCTAAAAGATATGAATCTATCTTTTGCCCTTCTCTAACCTGATCTATAAGACTGCTAGTGATCTTCAGTGTTCCAAGCCTAATACTCTTAGGGTTAACTTCCCAAGCTAAGCTCAAGTCTCTAAACTCCTTTATCAAATCCATCTCTCTAACCATCAAAGCTGAAACATGCAAGGTTTTGATACTCAAAGCATCACCCACTACATTGGCTTTTCCTGAGTAGTAACTGAACTCGAAGTCATAATCCTTAAGAAACTTCATCCACCTACGCTGCCTCATATTCAACTCTTTCTGATCAAATAAGTATTTCAAACTCTTAAGATCACTAATAACCTCAAATCTATCTCCATACAGATAATGCCTCCAGATCTTTAAGGCAAACACTACGGCTCCTAACTCCAAGTCATGGGTAGGGTAATTCTTCTCATGGATCTTCAACTGCCTAGAAGCATAAGCTACTACCTGACCATTTTGCATCAACACACCACCTAAACCTTGTTTTGAAGCATCACAGTACACTACGAAAGGTTTACTAGGGTCGGGTAAAAGTAACACTTAGAGTCCCAAACAAAGATCTGTCTTTTCTTAGTAAGGCGGGTCAAAGGTAAAGCTATCTTAGAGAACCCTTCTATGAACCTCCTATAGTACTCGGCCAAACCCAAGAAACTCCTAATCTCGGTCACTGACTTAGGTGCTTCCCAATGAAGCACGGTCTCTACCTTAGCTGGGTCTATGGCTGTCCCTCCTCCAGAGATGATATACCCTAAGAAACTCACCTCCTCTAACCATAACTCGCACTTAGACAACTTAGCATACAACTGCTTTTCCTTAAGGGTCTGTAAGACTATCCTCAAGTGTTCCTCATGTTCTTCCTTAGTCTTAGAATATACTAGGATATCATCTATGAAGACAACTTCGAACCTATCCAAGTACAGGTGAAAGATCTTGTTCATGTAGACCATGAACACAATAGGGGCATTAGTCACACCAAAAGGCATAACTAGGTACTCATAATGGCCATAGCGCGTTCTGAAGGCAGTCTTTGGAATGTCCTCAGACTTGACCCAAATCTGGTGGTAACCTGATCTCAAATCTATTTTAGGGAACACACGAGCTCTTATCTGCTGGTTCATTAGGTCATCTATCCTAGGGAGAGGGTACCTATTCTTAACAGTCACCTTGTTGAGCTGTCGGTAATCGATGCATAACCTCATGCTACCATCCTTTTTCTTCACTAACAAAACTGGTGTTCCCCACGGGGACACACTAGGCCTAACAAACTGCTTCTGAAGCAACTTTCTAACTGTTTCTTCAACTCTACTAGCTCTAAAGGGGACATCCTATAAGGTGCTATAGAGATAGGCCCTGCACCTGGCACTAAGTCTATGGTAAACTCAACATCTCTCTCGGGTGGTAGACTAAAAACATCCTTGGGGAAAACCTCAGGAAACTCTCTCACAACTGGCACATCCGCAAACTTAGGTTTGCTCTCTACTTCCAGGGAAGTTAGAATCATGTACACTTGCGCTTCTTCTATTATAGAAGCATTCACTTGGTTGGCAGAAAGAAATCTAGGATCCTTAGGATTCAAAGCAGTCCCAAAAACAACAGTGTTATCAAAGCAGTTTAGGAGGACATGATTAGTAGATAGCCAGTCCATACCAAGAATAACATCAAGCTGTATGAGGGGTAGACACACAAGGTCAACTAAAAAATCCCTATCATCAATGGTAATGGGACAACTTTTGCAAACATAGGAAGTAAGAACAGACTTATTTGTAGGTGTCCCAACAATCAAGTCATGGTCAAGACAGGTAACTAGCAACTTTAAGTTTCTAACACAGTCACGCGATACAAAGGAATGGATTGCACCCGAATCAAACAACACAACTAAAGGAGTTCCATTTATGAGACATTTGCCTTGGATCAGATCTTCGGGTTCAGAGGCTTCAGCTCAACTGAGAGTAAAGACTCTTCCACTTGTCTTCAGTCGATTTGCTTGAGAACTCTGAGTCTTGCTAGCACTTTGCGGTTCTGTATTTGCTCCTCCACAGTCACAGCTGATGTGATCAGACTTTCCACACTTGAAGCAGATAACGGCAGCTTCCTTCCACTCACGAGTGAAGTGACCCTTTCCACACTTGCCGCATCTCACTAGATTAGGAGTATAAGAATCTCCTCCACTAAACTTGGTCGTAGCATACTGCAGCTTCTTGCCATATTGCTTGAACTCACAGCCAACTGGTGGTGGATGTGGCTTCCTTTTGTCCTGCTGAGTAGTCTTCTTGCTGCCCTAAGTGGCAGAATTCTAGAAGTGAGCAATTCTGGACTTGTAGTCATCTTCAAAAATTCTGCACTTGTTTACTAAGGTAGGAAAGACACGGATCTCTTGATAGCTGATGGCTTGCTTGATCTCTGGTCGCAAACCATTCTCGAACTTCACACTCTTGGAGTGGTCATCCATCGCATGCTGATACAATGGATAGTACCGTGAAAGCTCCTCAAACTTTGCAGCATACTCTCCCACAGACATATTCCCCTGAGTCAAGGCTAGAAACTCCATCTCCTTCTTGTCACAAATATCAGCAGGGAAATACTTCCCCAAGACCCTCTCCTTGAAAGCATCCCAAGTAAAAACAATGCCTTCAGTTTCTAAATGTTGGCAACAATTCTCCCACTAATGTTCAGCTACCTCTACCAACATGAAGGTTGCAAAAGTAACCTTCTGAGCGTCGGTGTATGCCGTGGCCCGAAAGATCTTCTCAAGCTCCTGAATCCATGTCTGAGCACCTTCAGGGTCATAAGCTCCCTTGAAATATGACGGATTATTCCTTTGGAACTTATCTAAACCCTGATATTCAGCAGGTTCACCTCCGTTATGATTCTGATTCTGCCTTATGGCATTAGCCAATGCTTCCAGGGCATCAACAATCGCACGATCGTTTCTACCTGCCATATCTTCCTGCATTGTTCAAGCAAACCGCTTAATACAATAAGTCAAACAAAATAGAAACTAAACTCTACTAATCCTATATCATCATCTATACTAAGCATAGATAATCATATAAGATTACACAGAAGATAACATGACAGATACATACCCCGGTCTGTAAGACAGACCGACTCTGATTCCATTAAATGTGACATTCATTACCCCACATATGATAAATTAAGAAATAAATCATACATGTATTTGAAATAATATATAATTAGAATAAAAACATCTATAGTAACATGTATCACATTATCCAAAAACATAATGAATGAGTCAAACTCCTTTAAAACAAACTGCGGAAAATATAAAACATAAAATGTAAACCCAAACTCCGATGTCACATATCAGAGCTGGTATACCAAGTACGATAATACGTTTAACATGACTAAAACATAAAAGAATCTAACAACTAATCTATGAGTAAGCGATCTCCTCAGGATCACTCATCAAGTGGAAACAAGGTACATGCATAAAACAATAAAAGCAGGGGGTAAGAAATCACATATATATGAATATAATCGGTAATAGGGTAGTGAATAAGATGAGCATACAACACACAATCATCCAAGACATATTATATGATGTTAAAGAATGCGTGCAATGCAATGCAATCTCACTACTCCATGCACATGTGGATCCATCAACACTAACTTAGGAAGAACGACTAGGAGTACAAATCCGGCTATTCGGCTAACCAACATAGATGAATCACCATACCAAATGATCCCCACGGATACTCTCACTAATCCTGAAAACGTACGGTGGCTCGTAAGGGTACTCAGGCTAGTTGAGTGGTTTTTCCGGCCATAGGTAGCTAACCCACGCCATCAAGGAACTCTCACACCTGACACTACCCTCAAGGCCGGGATAACACCCATCATGGCCTTCACCATCGTGATTCATCGTTTGCCTTTCGCCCAACTAGCACCGCCTATGCAAAGATGTGTGCGATGTCAACAACATACAGCATATGTCCATACACATGGATTATCAACCTTGACCATCAATGATGATTATTAACAACGTCTGATGATAACATGTCGTTAACGTCGTTAGTAATAACTCCTCATTAGTCATTTTATGAGTATCACGTTTAATCTTGGTATCTAAGTTTAACTATCCTTAGGGTATATTTTGTAATCCTATTTATCTTATTTTTAACCCAAAAATGGTCATTTAAACCTTTTTCAGTTAATCCAAGAATTATTCTCAGTTCTTCCCAGGTGCACGATCGTGCACGACCTGAGCATGGTCATGCTCACAGTGAGCACGTTGTGCTTGTTACATTTACTGACACTGATCTATAAGCACAGGCGTGAGTGTTTAAGCACGGGCAAACTTCATTTTAGGAGCACGATCGTGCACTACTTATGCACGACCGTACTTCGAGTTGTTCTCCAGGTGCACGAGCGTGCACACCAGAGCACGAGTATGCTCCATGCCATGACAACAGTCATAATTCTGAAAATTTATGGTTTTGGAAGCCCAAACACTCAAAATTCAAGCCTAATGGTTTATGACTATCCCAAAGGGTCATCAATCTCACCTCTCACACCCATCTTTATGTTTTATGAACATTTTATGACTTTAAATTAACCTAAAGCTATGTTCGTATAGTTTATGGTTAATCTGCCAACAACCCTATGTTAATTTTAACATAGCCAATAACAACATAACATTATCGTATCATAAATCATCAACATATCTCATCATAACGTGTCATACGTCATCGAAACAGATAGATTATCACAAATAGCCAAGATCATACAATCATTATTCATGTTATAAACAATATAGCACGTATGAATACTCAAGAACATATAAGGACATTCAATCAGGATTCAAACATCTGGCATAGCATATAACATCATATTAATAGGGTCATAGGTTAACCCTTCATCCTATGCTACCTCAAAACCTATAGATTCATATTGACCTCTCCCCCCATACCTGGTATGACGATCTCAGAGAGGAAAGGGAAGAAGGAAGGTTCACAGGGTCACGTCTCTCGAATGCTTGATGTCACGAACGCTCGATCTCACGATCACGGCCTTAAAAGACCACAAACGGAGGCGAGAACCAAGTATAAAGAGCAAGCGCGTCAGGAATGATGTCCCTCAAACGAAGAACAACGAAGAACGATGAACACGGGTATTCTCCTTCAAGGATCCTTGGCAAGGGGTTGAGGAATCCTTGTTAGAGAAAAGGTGACATTTTTTTTGAGTTTAGAATGCTCTATGACTAGGTTAGGTCGCATAATTAGGTATGTAAAAGGTTAGGGCGAAACGGACTAGAGAAAAGCCTAATTCGCGATTCTTCTGTGCGCGAAACACGGGTGTGCTAATGCCAAGCACGGACGTGCTTGCCCAGAGCACGAGCGTGCAAGACTCAAGCACGGGCGTGCTCACCTATCAGCTTTAAGACTTAGCTCTTTTCTAAGGGTAACTACCTCCAAACACTTCCCTAGGCATCCAACATAAGCATAACAACCATATATAACATATATTAAAAGAGATATAACATATAAAGGCATAGATGAAAAAGCAGGGTGTTACACACAGCATAAGCTATATCAGGCCTAGTGCAATCAGCAGCATACCAAAGGTTGCCAATGATGCTCACATACTCAGATTGATTAACACTGTCACCGGTGTTCTTGAACAACTTGACACTAGGATCTTACGGGGTACATGTTGGTTTACAATCAAAGTTATTATATTTCTTTAAAACCTTCTCAATATAACGAGGCTGATCTAAAGAAATTCTCTTTTCAGTTCTAGTAATTTTTATTCTAAGAATTACATTTACTTCACCAAGGTCTTTCATGTCAAAATTTTCACAAAGCATATTTTTGACATTTTTCACAACATGAAAATTAGAACCAAAGATAAGCAAGTCATCCACATATAAACAAATAATAGTGCAAACATTATTATCTGATTTATAATATGTGCACTTATCACTTTCGTTAATTTTAAATCTATGTAAGATAACCAGATTATCAAATTTCTCATGCCACTGCTTAGTTGCTTGTTTCAAGTCATACAAGGATTTTTTTTTAATTTGCGTACTTTATTTTCATGGCCAGAAACAACAAAACCATCAGGTTGATTCATATAAATTTCTTCTTCTAAATCACCATTTAAAAAAGCAGCTTTTACATCCATTTGATGTAGAATCATATCATGCACAACAGCAAGAGACAACAACACACGAATAGAGGTAAGTCTAGATACAGGTGAAAACGTGTCAAAGAAATTTATGTTTTCTCTGTGCCTATATCATTTGGCTACTAATTTGGCCTTAAACTTATCTATTGTTCCATCAAGCTTTAATTTCCTTTTAAGAATTCATTTACATCCTATAGCCTTGCACCCAAGAGGTAAATCTAATAATTCCCAAGTTCCATTAGACTCAAGAGAGTCCATTTCATCATTTATGGCTTCTTGCAAAAAATTGGCATCAATAGAGGACAAAGCCTTCTGAATGGAGGAAGGATCCTCCTCAACGTTATAAGCATAAAAATCAGGACCAAAGTCCTTAGCCACATGTGCCCTTTTACTTCTTCTAGGTTCATCTAAAAATTCATTCTTAGAATCACTTGTTCTAATAAGTGCATTATTAGAAATCGAGCCCCACTATTTTTCAATTTAAACGGAAAACGATCTTCATATAAGTCAACGTCATTTGATTTAATCATAATTTTTTATTTAAATAAAAAAACCTATAAGCTTTGCTATTAACCGCATAGCCTACGAAAACACATTCATATGCTCTACTTACTAATTTTTGCCTTTTAGGATCAGGAATTCTAACATAAGCCAAACAACCCCATGTTTTAAGATAGGATAAATTGGTTTCTTATTTTTAAACATTTCATAAGGAGAAATTTTACTATTTGATTTAGGTACTCTATTAAGCACATAACATACATTTAGCAAAATTTAACCCCACCAAAAAGATGCAGCACCAGAATGAAGCAAAGTAGCAACAACAGATTCAACAAAAGTTCTATTTTTTCTTTCAGCTTTCCCATTCATTTCAGAAGAATAAGGTGCAGTTTTCTCATGAATTATTCCCATAAAACTCATAAAAAATTTCAGAATCATATTTTGTTCCTCTATCACTTCGAAATCTCTTTATTTTCTTGTTTAGTTGATTTTCAGCTTCAGAAACAAATAATTTAAAAATTTCAAAAGCATCACTCTTATTTTTCATAAGGTATACATATGTGAAATTAGAGCTATCATCAATGAAGGTGATAAAATATCTTTTACCATTTCTAGTTAACACTCCATCAAATTAACATATATCAGAATGTACTAAATCTAGAGTTTCAGTTTCTCTAATTACTGACTTATGAGGAGCCTTAGTAATTTTAGCTTGGCTACAAAATCACATTTTTCAAAATCATTTATAGATAGTTTAGGAATTAATTCCAAATCGCTCATATTTTTAATAATTCATTTATTAACATGATAAAGTCTAGAATGCCAAACATTAGAAGAACACAACATATAAGAAGAAACAATTTTATTTATTTCAACATTCAACTTAAACATGCCATCAGCAGCATAACCCTTTTCCACAAAGACATTATTCTTTTTAATAGTATACAAATCAGCCCCTATGGTCTAAGTAAACCCAGCTTTGTTAAGGAGATAACCGAAACTAAGTTCTTTCTCATCTCTGGAGTATGTGAGACAATCCCTTCCTCGGAGGTCCTATTGGTATCCCAATTAATTAGATTTCTTAATGTTGCAGCGTAACGTGATAGTACTAAAATGCGAAAATATTAAAACAAACAACACACTGATACCATGATAATTTATACAGACATAAGAGTAGTGCCTCCCTCAGTAGAGCCTACGACAACTGATATTAAATATACAACCTCAGAGTATGCAATTAATAAAAACTGAAAGCATAGCAGCAGAAATAAAAATACATATGACTTCCTCTCCTGGCCCCAAAATACATTTCACTCTATCCCATATACTGGTCATAACAAACTAATACTACTGACCCCAAGACGACCATAATAAGGGTAATGAAAAACCCCCAAGCTCTAAAGTCCTCCTGCGTCAGGGTCCGGGGCTCTCCCGCCAGCATCTGGTTCGATAGGGATGCCATTGATCTCCTCTAGCAACTCCTCAACAGGATCCTCTCGTGCGATCGAGAAATAATAAAATACGACATAGAAAATATAGGGGATAAGAAACAACAATTCATTATACATGGGAAAACAGCTACATAAAATAATTTATATAGATAGCAGCACTCAGCAGCACAACAGTGATAACCAAACAACTCCCAAATAATTCTCTCTTAACTACTGTCTCTCACATTCATGCAACTGACAACTATATGGACCCGATCACGATGCGACATCCCCAACAGATCAAGGTGTCTTGTCCATCTCTGTGCCACCACCCGTAATGCAAGGTTCGACCAATAACCCGCAGGCTCAACTCGTCTCATGGGTACGATATATTCCCCTGCCCTCAGGCCAGGTCGGAATATTTGCCCGTCAAGAATGCAACTTACGGTAACGACATATCCCCCCACCGACAGGCCAGGTCGGGGCATTCGTCCGTCCGTTAACAACTAATGGGTACGATCATCTCCCTGCAGACAAGATCGGAATCGCCCATGCGCCAACACAGTGATGAACAACAACTATGTAACATGAACCTCATCGACTCTCATCTCGGGATCAACAACTTGGTGTCTGAACCACGACTTATAACAACCACGACCAACTTTCCTCCGACTTAACCGAGTATCGACTTTTTATCACAACATCAATAGATCAACTGTATCTCTAGGTTAAGCACTATGACATATATATATCCTCGACTTTCTCACCACACAATCATCTCTCAACTCATCAGAATTTACTGCCTATCTCTACTCAGGCATCAGCAGTCACAACAGCACATCAATAACAACCAGAAACAGATTCAATGATAATATGAACTCACCGATAAATGATGTTTAATTAATCATAAGCATAAAATAGGCATAACATAAATATCACACATATCATATTAAACATCCAATCACAGATCATACAACCTCGATATACAGTAAATATCAACCTATCGGTCAAACGACCTCTAGTAGGGTTTGGGTCGCCCTACGCATATCAATATATATTATTTTAAATCTTGCCTCCCCGACGATATTGGGGTTCTTTCCCCCACCTTAGTGATGTTCCCGTGCGACTCCGGCTGCGGCTCCGCAACTGTCAATCGCGCGTGCTGTCGAACGTTCGAACACTGCCTGATCCATTACAATAAAACACAACCAGAAATTAATACAGTTAAATCACAAACCCCCTAATCCTTAGGATTAGGCTACTCCCCCTATTTAATTCAATAGGCTAGGGATGTTGAAATTGTACCAACTCTTGGATTAATGATCCTTAAGCATAACTAAGACATAATCCATGATCAATTGTCAAAGATTTGAGCCTTCAGCCATCACCATTAAAAATAGGTGAAAGTTTTATTTGGCTTCCTAATCACTTGGATTACAGGATTAGGGAATGAAATAGGTGAAGTCAAGAATCATTTCACACAAATTGAACAAAACCCATTTTCCCCAAAACCATACCTAGGTTCGGCCTCTATAAATTAAATAGGCTAGAAAGCTTATTTGATTTCATGCTCTTGGATTATGATAGTAGAGGATGAAACGAGATTGTAGAAATTGGTTTGGCTTTAAAAGGATTTTTCTACAATTTTCTAGAGATTTTTTAAGTTTGAAACCCAAACTTGAAATCATGAAATTTCAATGGAGAAAAATGAAGATTGAGAGCTCAAGAGTGAAGTCTATACCTCTTAGATGATAGAGGAGGATGAGGTGAGCAACTTTGCTTCACAAAGTTTCTTAAAAATCCTTGTGGAAGCTTGAGAAAAATAGAGGAAAAGTAAGGAAGAAAATGGAGAATGGAAGAAGAAGAAAGTGAAGGAGGAGAGAGAGAGAACAGTGGCCGAGTGAAAAAAAAAGGGAGGGGAGGGGTGAGTCATCAAACTTTTTAGATATTTTAGGGATACAAATGTCCTTTAGGAAAAAGACCAAGGACATTTTGGTTTTTTTGCAGTGTGAACGCGTTCAGATATTTTCTAGCGTCATCATGACACTTGCACGCTTCCCAATGTGTTGTGACTTGATATGACATCAAGTTTATCCGTTAGCGGGTCCCGTTAAACCCATATGCAGCTCCGTTCGTCTCCCGGTTTGAATTACGCCCGAATAGTTTATTAGTATTTCAATTTTTAACGTCAAGAACTGATTTCTGCAAAAATGTAGGAAACGTGATTCTAAGACTAACTATCTCGTTCACGAGTCCAAATTAGGTCTTGATAGTATTAAAACACTACTGTCGGTGAAAAAGGCTGACAGAGCTCCATCTAAGTTTTCGACCCAAAATTTAACCATAGCTTCCTACGATAGCGTAGAGCTTGACTATGGTCTCGGTTTATTTTATTTCACTGTCTAGACCCTCCAATAAAGTAAAAATACGTAAATACTGTTTAATTTAGAAAACTTGAAAATCGGGGTGTTACATTACTACTCCCCTTAAAAAGAATTTCGTCCCTGAAATTCAACGTACCATTTTAAAATAAACTCGGATATTGCTACTGCATGTCCACTTCGCGCTCCCAGGTAGCACCTCCGGTAACTTCGTCCCATATGATCTTGACCAACGGAATCTTTTTACCTTGGAGTTCCTTAATCCTTTTATCCACCATCCTTACAGGTAGAGCCTCATACTCAAGGTTCTCTCTAAATTGTATTGACTCTGATTCTAAGATGTGTGATGGATCGGGATAATATTTTCTCAACAGAGAGACATGAAAAACATCATGCAGATTGGATAGGTTTGATAGGCCACAGGACCAATTCGGGGAAGAATTTGAAATGGTCCAATGAATTAAGGGATAAGCTTTCTAGATTTGATTGCTCTGCTGATTCCAGTTCTCGGAGTCACTCTCAGAAATACATGGTCTCCTTCCTGGAATTCTAAGGGTCTTCTCATTTTATCGCTGTAACTCTTCTGTCTATCCTGTGCGATTTTCATCTTTTCCCTTATCCTCTTGATTTGTTCCATCATTTGTTGTACTACCTCCGGTCCTAACACTTGACTTTCTCCTGTCTCATACCAACATAATGGTGTTCTACACTTTCTGCCGTACAACGCTTCGTAAGGTGCCATACCTATACTTGAATGAAAACTGTTATTATAGGTGAACTCAATCAACGGTAAGAAGTCATCCCAACTTCCTGTGTGTTCCAAAACACAAGCTCTTAAGAGATCTTCCAATGATTGAATCATTCGTTCCAACTGACCATCCGTCTGAGGATGATAAGCAGAACTCAACCTCAACTTAGTTCCCAAAGCCTTATGTAACTGCTTCCAGAATCTAGATGTAAACATAGGATCTCTGTCGGAAACAATACTAGAAGGCACTCTGAGACGACCCGCCGTCCCATTGGAGAACTTAAGATATTAACTAACCTTAATCGCATCATAATCGTTAGCGCGCCTTATTAATACGAAGCGAAGCGAAAAAATTGAGCGCGGAAGCAAAACAATTTTTACGGCACGCAACGCCTCAGAGTACACAGCTTTAAAATATAAGCAATATATCACATACATCATTGCCCCATCAGTAGTGTTACAGTATTAACGTAATGCATACAAAGTATCTTAATAAAGACCAAAAGAAAGTACGAAGAAATAGGCCGAGAGACAACTCTCCGGCTAACCACGATCATTGCCCGACCTCTCGAGGCTAGGGTCCGTGGCACGTCCTCCGGCGTCAAGCTCGTAAGGAATACCGTCCAGCTCCTCAGTCACTGGTTCCTCCTCGGGGTCTTCCCATAAAATAAGAGCAACACATACAGAAAATAGCGGGAGATAAGAAACATATATCATCAAATATGGGAGAGGGTCATCAGTACAGCATATATATATAGATCACACCACATAGATAACATATACAACACAACATCACCCATCTCTTAAGTCACCCATCACAATCATCTCAAACATCATTCTCTCAAATAAGCCTATAAGAGCGATACTAGTCCCTATGTATATGCTGACTTCCCTATATGCATGTCGGCATATACATCACGTCCCCAGTTGGACATCCCCGTCGGGATTACATCACATCACATCACATCCCGCCTTGGGATTTAAAGTAACACGTCCCCAATTGGACATCCCCCTTTGGGACAAAATATTGTGGTATGAAATGATATGCTATGCAACAAACATCCATCGTAGGTTGATACCGGTACCTCACACCTACGCACTCGACCACGACCACGACCACGACCACGACACATCGTATCACATCAACATCAACATCAACATCACGACGCCTTGCGTCTACGAGCCACAGCTCCATGGTCGGGACCACAACATTATCAACCCGAACAACATCATTGCTCACCATACTCTTATCAACACTCAACCACCAGTCAAATCACAACAGAATATCACAATAGAAATTCATCCAGTATACATATCATTATAAGGCCAGATAACCGTAAATCACGCAAACAGTTCAACAAAATAAAACCAACAGATAATCAAATAAATAATTCAACACATCAACCTCAATTAATCACAATAACCATATCATCACTTAGTGGTGATAGCCCAAAAGTACCTACACCCAGGGTCCAGGCACTTTTATCCAAGGCTCAACCTCTAGTAGGGTTTTAGGGTTCCCCTACACACACACACACAACACACACACACACACACACACACACACACACACACACACACACACACACACACACACATATATATATATATATATATATATATATATATATATATATATATATATATTCTATACTAAACTTGCCTTCCGGACGATATCGGTTCTTTTTCCCCACCTTAGTGATTTCCACGTGCAGCTTCGGCTACGACTAGCTGTCGATCACTATATACACACAATCAATAAAGGCATTAACTAAAAAAACAAGATTTCATCTATTGCACCACCCCTAGGGTTCGGCCCTATTGAATGAAAAATAGTTAGGGAGCTCCAAAAATTCTCATTTCTTGGATAACACACTAACTAAGTGTGATAACCCTAGATATCAACTCAAAACATCAAAAACCAACCAAAAACCCTACCCTACACCATAAGGGGGTTTCGGCCTCTTTCTCGAAAAAAATATCTAGAGAGATTTCTTGGATCTAATTTCTTGGATCATGCAAGTATGTCATGAACCTAGGCCATAGAAATTGGTTTGGTATTAAAATGATTTTTTTTACAATTTTTCATGGATTTTTGAAGATTTAGGGATAAAAACCCTAACATTTAGGATCATGAAATTTAGAGGATAAAAATACGTGATTGAGAGAGAGAGAGAAAACTAGCTACCTCCTAGGATGATCTCCTTCAAAGTTGGTGAAGATTGCTTCACAAAACTCAAGCTCAAAGTCTCCAAAAATGGAGTTTTTGGTGAAGAGAAAAGAGAAAGAAGAGAAAAGGAAGGAGAAGAGGTTTGGAGGGGAGGGCTGGTCGAATTTTGGGGCTGTGAGTGAGTGAAGAATAGGATATTTATTAAGCTTTCTTAACACTTAAGTTAAGGTAAAAAGGTAAGAAAGGTAATTAGTAAAAACTAACCAAGGGCAATTTGGTCAATTCACGTCCCAACATTTTGAAAATTCTCACGACACTGGTAGGAGTCCCCAAATGATTTAACATAGCCTTGGTATGAAAATTATTGGCTCAAGGTTCTCGAAAAACCTTAAGACAGCTCGAATCGTCTTCCCGATCGATTTTCGGCCCGAATATAGAATATTATTTATATTTTCGAACGCCAGGACGAAATTTTTCAAAAATATAGGAAAAGTGATTCTAAGACTAACTGTCTCGTTCACGAGTCCAAATTAGGTCCTGATAGCAGTAAAACACTATTGTCAGTGAAAATCGCAGACCGGACTCCGTCTAAGTTTTCGACCAAATTTTAACCCTAGCTTCCTACGATAGCTTAGAGCGTGACAATGGTCTCGGAATAATTTATTAAATTTTCTAGACCCTCCAATAAAATATAATTACTTAAATACTGATTAATTAAAAAGATTAAGAAAAATCGGGGTGTTACACACTCCGTGCAACCTTACTACTTCCTTGATGTATATTTGGGTTAACTTCTCCAACGTATAGCTTTCACCAATAGGTAGGAAGTGAGCACACTTCGTCAACCTATCGACGATTACCCAAATTGCATCATGCCACTTGTTAGTTCTTGGCAGACCAACCACGAAATCCATAGATATACCATCCCATTTCCATTCTGGTATATCTAAAGATTGTAGCAGTCCCGTTGGCTTTTGGTGTTCTATCTTCACCTTCTGACACACCAAGCAAGCCAATACATACTCCGCTACCTCTTTCTTCATTCCGGGCCACCAAAACATTTTCTTTAAATCCTGGTACATCTTGGTAGCTCCTGGATGAAAACTCAACCTACTCTTGTGTGCTTCCTCTAAGATCATTCTTCTTAGCTCTATATCCATTGGCATACAAATTCTATCTCCGTACCTCAAGACCCCATCTTGATTCATCCTAAACTCAGATGTTCTGCCTTCCACTACTTGTTCCTTCATTTTTTGAAGATACTGATCAACCTCCAGCTTCTCCTTGATCGTCTTCAAAAAGTCGCTCGTTACTGTGACCATTCCTAGGTGTATCTTATCCCTAGATAATTCCATACCTAGATTCAAATCTATGAGCTGTTCCATCAGTTCCAGTTCTTTTACCATCAAAGCAAATACGTGTAAGGATTTCCTACTTAACACATCTGCAACTACATTTGCTTTTCCTGGATGGTATTGTAGATCGAATTCATAATCCTTTATGAATTCCATCCACCTCCTTTGTCTCATGTTTAACTCCTTCTAATCAAATAGATACCTTAAGCTCTTATGGTCACTATACATTATAAACTTAGCTCCTTATAAATAATGTCGTCATATCTTCAAAGCAAACACTATAGCTGCCAGCTCAAAATCATGAGTCTGATAATTCCTCCCATGAACTCTCAGTTGTCGCAAAGCATACGCTACGACCCTCTTTTCCTACATCAGGACACAAGCTAATCCTTGGTATGACGCATCACAGTACACGTCAAACTGTCCGAAAGAATCCGGTAACGTCAGTACTGGTGACATAGTCAACCTCATTTTCAGCGCTTGAAAACTTTTCTCACACTCTTCCATTCATACAAAGGATATTCCCTTCCTTGTTAGCTGCGTCATTGGCAATACGATCTTCAAGAATCCTTCGATGAACCTTCAATAATATCCAACTAAGCCCAGAAAACTCCGTATCTCACTTACCAACTTAGGGCTTTCCCATTGTACTACAGCTTCAACCTTTGCTGGAGCTACTGCTATCCTATCACGATTAATCATGTGACCTAAGAATTGTACTTCCTCTAACCAGCATTCACACTTGGACAACTTTTCATAAAGTTGTTGGTCCTTTAACACTTGAAGCACAATCCTAAGATGTTCCTAATGTTCTTCCCGATCGATTAAGGGAATAAATAAAAATGTCGTTGATAAACACAACCACAAACTTATCTAAGAACGGTCCGAAAATCCGATTCATGCAATCCATGAACACTGCTGGAGCATTAGTTACACCAAAGGGAAAACCAGATACTCATAGTGTCCATACCGGCTCCTAAACGCCGTTTTCGGTACATCCTCCCTCTTGACTCGAATCTAGTGATAACCAGATCTTAAGTCAATCTTTGAAAACACTACCGTTCCTTTCAGCTGGTCCATCAAATCGTTAATCCTAGGCAACGGATACTTATTTTTGACTGTCGCCTTGTTCAGCTGTCGATAATCCATGCACAGCCTTGAACTTCCATCCTTTTTCTTAACAAACAGCATCGGCGCTCCCCAAGGTGAAGCACTTGGTCTTATAAACTCCGTATCCAACATGTCATCCAACTGTTTTTTCAGCTCTGCTAACTCCGCTGGAGCCATTTGATAAGGTGCTATCGAAATCGGTCCAGTTCCCAGTACGAGATCTATAGCGAACTCTATCTCTCTTTCGGGTGGTAAACCCGGAAAGTCATCAGGGAAAACTTCCGGAAACTCCCACACTATAGGGAACGAATCCAACTTAGGAGATTCGTTAGCTTCCATATAAAGTAGCAACACGTGTTTCTGACATTTACTACCTAGCTTACTATCATTGGCAGGCATCAATCTAGATTGCTCAGGGAATAATAAGGTCTTTTTAAAATAGTCTAACACTACATGGTTAGCCGAAAGCCAATCCATGTCTAAAATTATATCGAGTTGTTGCATAGACGAACAAACAAGGTCAACAAGAAAAGTTCGATTTTCAACGATAATAGGGCATTTAAAGCAGATAGTCATGGTTGTCAAAGAATTACTTGTAGGGGTAAAAACAGTTAAGTCATGAGGAAGCAAAGAAACAGGCAATTTCAAATGATCCACACACTCTTGGGATATGAAGGAATGCGTAGCTCCCGAGTCAAACAATACTGATAAGAGTTTACCTGAGACTAGGCACATACCTTGTATAAGATTAGGGGATTGAGAGGATTCAGCTCCTCGTATGGTAAATACCTTTCCGGTAGCTTGTGGTCTCGCTACTTGCTGTCCGGTTCCTTGGGTCCTGGTCACTGGGCCCTGCACGCCTGTGTTATACCTCGCTCCTTGTGTACATTCCGGCACTATGTGACCTACTTGGCCACATCGGAAACACTGGCGAGTCTCCCTTATCGGACAATCACGAATTGGATGTGATCCTCCACACCTAAAGCAGCCACTTGGTTGGAGTTGTCCTTCAGCTGGCCATGTTGTTTGACGGTCATAAGGCCTTCGTCCCGTCTGGAATCTTCCTTTTCCTTAACTGCAGTTCTCTCTTCTTGTCGATGTTCTCAATGACTGAACATCTCTCCAGCATTTCAGGCAGTCGGGCGATGTTCAGTGGTGCAATCACCCTCTGTAGCTCGTAGTTCAGGCCGTCCTCAAAACGCCTGCAAACCCACTCTTCGTCGGGGAACCTCTGGTAAAATTCAGAAAATTTGAGCAGCGCTTCGAATCTTGCTGCGTACTCCCCAACAGACATGGTTCCTTGCTTCAGACCCATAAACTCTTTCTCTTTTTCCCTTCTCATCATCCTGGGGACATACTTCTCCAGGAAGCATTCCCGAAACAATCCCCAATTGATAATTCTGTCTTCTGCTTACCTTTCCACCACAGTTCTGCACCTCCCATCACCATGAAGGATGCATAAGTTACCTTTCTGTCCTTACGGTAATGCATTGCAGCAAAGATTTTCTCCAGCTCTTGTATCCAGAGTTCATCTCCTTCTAGGTTGAAGTCGCCATTGAACTGCGGCGGCTTCCCTTTCAGAAAAGTGTTTAGTCCGGTGTCTTACATTACGACTTCACCTCACTGATTCTGTCTCTGTTTTTGCTGCATGGTCAACTGTAGTAGTTGAGCGTTCTGCTGCGTCTGATGTAGCATTGTCGTTGCTAGTTCCCTAAATGTCCTCAGGGTTTCGGTTGATTCTATCCCATCACCAACGTGGGAATTTCCTTCGTAACCATTCCCGAGTTCAATGGCACTCGTCGTGACCCTCCTGCCACGTCCTCTAGGTCGTCAGCGAGCCATTTAATTTCTTGTGGGACATACCAGACCATATTATCATATGCATGCATCATATGCCTCACAAATGTTCGAACAGTTACCTCTTACGATAACTCACGCATCGGACACTCTACCCAACTTCTAAGCATAGTCAATACCCAATGCGGGTTTAACTTTAGACATGGCCAGAAATTACAACCTAACCCAAGCAGTCCTTGATTAAGAATCAAACTGCTCTGATTCCATAAAATGAGACAACCCCTTCCTCGGAGGTCCCATTGGTAACCCAATTCAATTTCTTAATGTCGTAGCGTAACGTGATAGTACTAAAATGCGAAAATATTAAAACAAACAACACATTGATACCATGATAATTTATACAGACATAAGAGTAGTGGCTCCCTCAGTAGAGCCTACGATAACTGATATTAAATATACAACCTTAGAGTACGCAATTAATAAAAACTGAAAGCATAACAGCAGAAATAAAAATACATACGACTTCCTCACCTGGCCCCAAAATACATTTCACTTTATCCCATATACTGGCCATAACAAACTAATACTACTGACCTCAAGACGACCATAGTAAGGGTAATGAAAAACCCCCAAGCTCTAAAGTCCTCCAGCGTCAGGGTCCGGGGCTCTCCCGCCAGTATCTAGTTCGACAGGGATGCCATCGATCTCTTCTGGCAACTCCTCAATGGGATCTTCTCGTGCGAACGAGAAATAATAAAATACGACATAGAAAATATAAGGGATAAGAAACAGCAATTCATCATACATGGAAAAACAGCTACATAAAATAATTTATATAGATAGCAGCACACAGCAGCACAATAGTGATAACCAAATAACTCCCAGATAATTCTCTCTTAACTACTGTCTCTCACATGCAACTGACAACTATATGGATGTGATCATGACGCGACATCCCCAACAGATCATGGTTTCTCGTTCATCTCTGTGCCACACCCTGTAATGCAAGGTTTGGCAAACAGCCCGCAGGCCCAACTCGTCTCACGGGTACGAAATATTCCCCCGCCTGCAGGCCAGGTCGGAATATTCGCCCGTCAACAACGCAACTTACGGTAACGACATATCCCCTCGCCCGCAGGCCAGGTCGGGACATTCGCCCATCTGTTAACAACTAATGGATACGATCATCTCCCCGGAGGCAAGATCGGAATCGCCCATGTGCCAACACAGTGATGAACAACAACTATGCAACATGAACCTCACCGACTCATCTCGGGATCAACAGCTTAGTGTCTCAACCACGACTTATAACAACCACGACCAACTTTCCTCCGGCTTAACCAAGTATCGACTTTTTATCACAACATCAACAGATCAACTGTATCTCTAGGTTGAGCACTACGACATATATATATCCGCGATTTTCTCACCACACAATCATCTCCCAACTCATCAGAATTTACTGCATATCTCTACTCAGGTATCAGCAGTCACAACAGCACATCAATAACAACCAGAAACAAATTCAATGATAATATCAACTCACAGATAAATGATATTTAATTAATGATAAGCATATAATGGGCATAACAAAAATATCACACATATCATATTAAACATCCAATCACAGATCATACAACCTAGATATACAATAAATATCAACCTATCGGTCAAACAACCTCTAGTAGGGGTGTTCGCGGATCGGTTTGGATCGGTTTTGAGTGAAAAAGTCATTCGATCCAAACATTATAATAACACGCGGTTCGGTTCGATTCGGTTGGCTTGCTTAAAAAAATCCGAACCGATCCGATCCAATTATATGCGGTTTGAATCGGTTCGGTTGGTTCGGTTTGTTCGGTTTTCAATTAAAAAAATTTATTAAATGGTAGACTGCAAATAAGTTATCCAGACTTCCTCCTAACATTACTAACATTACTCTATCCAGACTTACTAACGAAGCAATGCTTAGGAATTGAGACAATAACCTTAATAACTGCAACAGATAACAAAAGTATTTTCGCAACCAGGTGCATCTTCATACCAAAAATAGCTAAAACAAATAAACAAAATGTAAATTGTGCGGGGAATATTTCAACTTATACATCTGATAAAAACATAATCTAAACCAACAAAAGACTGCTCAAAACAACATTATCCCAGTAAATCAGGTCATCAGGATGCCATCCCCATCAAAGATTCAACATCCTTCCAGTCTCTTACATAATTGACTTACTTCTTGGATTTTTTTGGTGCTCTGCATAAAAGAATTCATTTAGACCACAACATGTCATAGATAAAAAAAAAAAAACAACCAATACATAAACACATGCATAAACCATAGTACTCACCGAGCAGGCTGGGAGACCAATCATGTAATCAGCTCCAAGTGCAGCAACTAATCAGATTCAACATCAGAATCATCTTCATTTAGTTGTGGGATAGGGGCAAGTTCTAAAAGTGTATAAAATATAAAAATCAATATGAATGATAAAAACAAATGTAATGGAGTTTAATAAATTAAATACAGCAAAATACCTAATTCAAGCTTTTCTAAGTCCTCCACAAGCTCTTCAACATCCATTGACAATAAGGTTGAGCGGCACCAATTTTGTGTACAAATTAATGCTTCAACTGTCTTTGCTGTAAGAGAGCTCCTATAACAATTAAGCACTCTACCTCCGGTGCTGAAAGCAGATTCCGAAGCAACAGTAGACACAGGCATGGCCAATACATCTCTAGCTATTTGAGAAAGAACAGGATATTTGGTGGAATTCACCTTCCACCAATTCAAGATGTCAAAAGCAATACTACTTTTCTTCTCCAAACCATCCATGAGATAGAAATCCACTTCATTTTTATTCAAATTCTCACTAACATGCATATCCTTCTCAAATTGCTTAGCAAATGAAACCTCGGGATCTTCAAGTTCTTCCATTTCCATTTCATGAGAGGGTTGTGTAGAATTTTCAGCCTGGGCCTGATTATTGAAAAGGCTATAGTTATTAAACATTTTGTATAATGTATCCTTTACCTTTTCACACAAAAAATCAGCAACATCCTTCTCATAACTTTTGCTTAATCCCCACTTAATAAAATGCATCTTGTTTCGAGGATCAAGCACCACAGCAATAAAAATCAGCATATTCATATTTTTCACATTCCCCCAGTACTTGTCATATTTAGCTTTCATTTTTAAAGCCATGCTTCCAAGCAATGTGTCAGAATTCTCTATCCATTTATTCAATGTGGTTAGGATCAAACAATGCTCATTGAAATATTGAGAAGATGTTACAACCGTTGAACCCGACACCTTCTTAGTGATATCATGAAAAATTTTCAGAAATTTAACAAAGCACTTTGCACTTTCCCAATCATCATTATTTGGTATACCACCTTGCATCATCACAAATTCAGCACACTTCTCACCCAATTTCTTAAATGCTTTTTGAAACTTCAATGCACTTTCAAGCATAATGTAAGTGGAGTTCCACCTAGTGGGAACATCCAATTGCACAGTACACTTCTCTTGTATCCTAGCTTCCTCAATGCAAATTCTGAACCTATCCATGCGACCAGGAGATGCACGCACATATCTAACTGCATTCCTTTGCTAATTGAAGAATGCATGTCCTTCAATCCATCATTGACTACAAGATTTAAAATATGTGCGCAACATCTAACATGCATATGATCTCCTTTTAATGGATGTGAATTCCAATCCTCCATTCTATCCTTCAAGTAAGTGATTGCAACATCATTTGAGCTAGCATTATCAACTGTGATGGTGAAAACTCTACCTATTAGCCAACTCTCCAAGCATTTCTCAATTTTTCTACCAATTGTTTCTCCCCTATGATTCATAATTGGACAAAAATTAAGAATCCTTTTGTGCAACTTCCAATCTTCATCAATGAAATGAGCAGTAAGACAAAGATAGCTCAAGTTTTGCACAGAAGTCTAACAATCAGTTGTAAGACTTACACTTTGAAGTTTTGAATGACTAAACATACTTTTCAACTTATGTTTCTCATTCTTGTAAAGACTCCAACAATCCCTAGCAACTGTAATCCTTCCTGGAATTTGGAGTCTAGGTTGGACAACACTCATAAAATGACGGAATCCTTCTCCCTCAACAAACTTAAAGGGCAACTCATCAATAACTACCATCCTAGCTAAAGCTTGTCTACATGCATCAGAATCAAAATGGATGCCGGCAAGAACACTACCAACTTTTCCATCTTCGTTTTTTAATTGTTGAAGGGTAAGAGTCTGTTGAGTAGGATCAAGAGACTTTTTGGGAAACTTTTTACATTGATTCAACAAATGATTTTTTAGATTGCTTGTACCATTTCTATGTGAATCACATGCATAAGACGTCCCACACCAATTACATTTAGCTCTAGGTTTAGAGGAATCATCTTTTGCAAAATGATCCCAAACCCAAGATCTAAGCCTAGAAGTTTTTTTGTTACCTTGATCTTCAGCAGTAGGATCACCGGACGAGGTTGGTTCTCCAACTTTCCTTTTCTTCTGAGCATTGGCAACATTGGAACCTTCCAATTTGTTGAAATCATTCTACCCCTCCATAGTTGGTGTCGGTGGTGAGTTTATGGACTTGACGGACTGAACATTTGAATCCATCATTACCTCATCACTTTGACTATTTTCAGCCTGCAAAAAAGGAAAGCAAAACATCAACACCACCACACATATAATAGAGAAGAAAACATAATCAACAAACTGTCATAGAGAAGAATTAGGAATTTAGGATTACCATTACTTGTTCAACAAACTGTGATGGTTAATAATCTGTTACACAAAATAAAATGATATTAATATAACACTAAAATAAAACTTATAACAGAATATACCATTCAAACTAAAATCAGAACTTAGCATTTGGTAATTCATATATAGCATACACTTACCAAATCAAAATTCAAACTTAGATTCAGAACTTAAATCAGAACTTAGCTTGAGAAATTAAATCAGAATTCAAACAAATACCAAATCAAGCTTAAATTTCACATAGCATACACCATACACTTACCAAATCAGAAACAATATCAAGCTTAAAACAGAAACAAAGTCAAGCTTAAATCATACCAAAATAAAATGCACTTAAAATAGAATCATTGTCAAGAGATTAAGAGAACACATAGCATACAGTCATACACATTAAAAAACTTAGCTTGAGGGAGAAAGAGAAATTTGTACCTACCTCTACTTATGTCCACACCAACACAGCATCGGTCGAGGGGAGGAGAAGTGGTGTCGAGAAGATTGAAGACGCAGCGTCGAGTGGAGACGCGATTTTGAGGGAAGGAGATGGCGAGACACAGCGTCGAGCGAAGGAGACGCGATTTCGAGGGAAGGAGATGGCGAGATGCGGCGTCCAGGGAAGGGAGCGCGGCGTTGACGGAAGAGAGGCGCGGCGTTGATGGAAGGGGCGCGAGCGCGATGGCACTAGGGCTGGTGGAGTGGGAGGAAGGGGAAACCCTTGCAGCTTTGCTAAATTGCTAGACGTAGACGGGTTAGGTTTGATAGACGGGTGAAAATGAAATTAAAAGAGTCAAAGAGATTCACGTTCACGGGATTACGGGAAGAGTGGCATCAAGTGCATTCGGTTCGGTCGGTTTCGGTTCGGTTCTATTTTATAGAACCGCAAACCGAACCGAATCGATCGGTTGTCATCAAATATCATCCAAAAAAAATCAAAATAAATCGATTATGATCGGTTTTCGGTTATTTTGGATCGGTTAGCGATTTTTTTGCGGTCCGGTTTGGATGTGAACACCCCTAACCTCTAGTAGGGTTTGGGTTGCCATATGCATATCAATATATATTATTTTAAATCTTGCCTCCCCGACGATATTGTGGTTCTTTCACCCACCTTAGTGATGTTCCCGTGCGGCTCTGCAACTGTCAATCGCGCGTGCTGTCGAACGTTCGAACACTGCCCGATCCTTTACAACAAAACACAACCAGAAATTAATACAGTTAAATCACAAACCCCCTAATCCTTAGGATTAGGCTACTGCCCCTATTTAATTAAATAGGCTAGGGATGTTGAAATTCTACCAACTCTTAGATTAATGATGCTTAAGCATAACTAAGACATAATCCATGATCAATTGTCAAAGATTTGAACCAAAACCCCTTCAACCAAAAATATAGGGTTTCGGCCATCACCATTAAAAATAAGTGAGAGTTTGATTTGGCTTCCTAATCACTTGGATTACATGATTAAGGAATGAAATAGGTGAAATCAAGAATCATACCTATGTTCGGCCTCCATAAATTAAATAGGCTAGAAAGCTTTTTTGATTTCATGCTCTTGGATTATGATAGTAGAGGATGAAACTAGATTATAGAAATTGGTTTGGAATTAAAAGGATTTTTCTACAATTTTCTAGAGATTTTTGAAGTTTGAAACCCAAACTTGAAATCATGAAATTTCAATAGAGAAAAATGAAGATGGAGATCTCAAGAGTGAAGTCTATACCTCTTAGATGATAGAGGAGGATGAGGTGATCAACTTTGCTTCACAATGTTTCTTAAAAATCCTGTTGGAAGCTTGAGAAAAATGGAGGAAAAGTAAGGAAGAAAATGGAGAATGGAAGAAGAAGAAAGTGAAGGGGGAAAGAGAGAGAAGAGTGGCCGAGTGAAAAAAAAAAAAAAGGGAAGGGAGGTTTGAGTCATCCAACTTTTTAGATATCTCAGGGACACAAATGTCTTTTAGGAAAAAAAACCAAGGGCATTTTGGTCTTTTTGCAGTGTGAAAGAGTTCAGATATCTTCTAACGTCATCATGACACTGGCATGCATCCCAATGTGATGTGACTTGATGTGACATCAAGTTTATCCGTTAGCGGGTCGCTGTAAACCCATACGCAGCTCCGTTCGTCACCCAGTTTGAATTACGCCCGAATAGTTTATTATTATTTCAATTTTTAACGTCAAGAATTGATTTTCGCAAAAATGTAGGAAACGTGATTCTAAGACTAACTGTCTCGTTCACGAGTCCAAATTAGGTCTTAATAGTAGTTGTAAAACACTTCTGTCAGTGAAAAACGCAGACCGGACACCGTCTGAGTTTTCGACCCAAAATTTAACCATAGCTTCCTACGATAGCATAAAGCTTGACTATGGGCTCGTTTATTTTATTTCACTCTCTAGACCCTCTAATAAAATACAAATACGTAAATACGGTTTAATTTAGAAAACTTTAAAATCTGGGTGTTACAGTATGCATAAAATCCTTAGGAATCACAGTCTTTCCAGAGGTAAATTTCAATTCCACATCTTCTGTCCCAGCAACAACAATGGTGTGTGAATCACCTAACAACACTTTCTGGTTTTCAGCAACAGAATAGGACTTTAACAGAGACCTATCATAACAGAAGTCGCGCGTTGCTCCATTGTCTACCCTCCACCCCTCGGATCCCCATTCTGAAACTGATTACATTTTTGTTGTTGCTATTGTGCTTATGATTTTTGGATTTCATATTTTTACCTTTCGGTTTCAGGACAGCAAAAGTGGATTTGAACACAGCAAGAACCTCCTCTTTCTGATCTTGTTTCCAGGCTTCCTCCTCTATATGCAATCAGGTTATCAAGCTCTCTAGAGAGAACTCCTTGGTTTTATGCTTGAGGATGTTTTTAAAATCCTTCCAACTAGGTGTCGGCTTATCAATAATAATAGCTACTTGAAATTGTTCATCTAATTTCATACCTTCATAAGACGATTTCATGAGCAATCTTCTGGAGTTCATAGGATTGGGCTTCTACAGATTTATCATCAGTTATTTGATACTTCAGGTAGCGGCTGATAACATATTTCTTGGTTTCAATATCATATTTTTTATGTAGCGCATCCCATACTTCCTTGGCAATGAAATTTGCATTGTAATAATCATAGAGATCATTAGATAAACCATTCAAAATGAAATTCCTACACATAAAGTCATTATCATTCCAAATTTTCAAGTCCTTCCTTGAGCTTCTGTCGGGTTCTTTGGCAAAATCGGCTTGTCAGTAGTAAGAACTAAGGCTACTTTGCACACAGTCAAGAAGAGCATCTTCTGCTTCCATCTCTTGTAGTAAGCACCTCCAAACCGAAATGGCTTGTTGAGATCAACAGGGACAGTGTCGTGTTTAGAAGTCATGGCAGAAAGATGACGTCTTAAAATTGTTGCTATAGATAGTGAATACGAACAAGATCAATAAGCTGAGTCACGGACTAGGTCGCTCTCTTTAAGACGTTTCACGGCTCTGCCTGGTATGTGTAACAGTGTACACCCTCGTCATTCCCAGGATAAAACAGCCTTACCAGAAATATGGTTCTCCCTGTACAGAGAAGGACCACCAACAAATACCCACACACACTTTGCTGCTCAGAAAACAAAACAGGGAACTCTCAATAGGTTTTGGAAAACTCGAACTTAATCAGAATGTTTTCTATCTGATGTTGTATCCAAAACTTTGTTCCAAACTCATTTTTATAGCCAAAGAAAACCAAAACATGTGGTAAAAACCATTAAACATGATTTATGAGCCAAAACGGCTCAAAAACGAGAAGAAAACCAACGTTCGCAAGTATATATCGATGTACTAATAGTACATCGATGTATTCAATTATTTTCATCAGAAACACATTTTGGGACATATACATCGATGTATTTTAAGCATACATTGATATAGAAACCAAATACATCAATCTACAAATTAAATACATCTATATACAAAAAAATGTGCATCAATATACGAATTAAGTACATCTATGTACATTTTATCATATTGCAGGAGAAGATCCATTTCCATGGCACAATCCGCCAACTTCGCACCAATTCTCACCTACTGTATACCGATTCATGATATTTTTATTATGAGATATATGAAGTATGAGGGAGTATACCAAAACTAAAAATAAGTATAAGTGCATACAAAATGGAGTGAAATCAATTATAATTAAATTTTAAAACTATATAAATATAGAATAATATTAGTATAAATATGTGTTGTGGGTAGATAGCATTATTAAAAATAGGTCTCTGGTTCGATCCTTATTTTGTGCAAAATAAATCCCTTGGGGAGGGATCACATCCATATTGCTCCGGATTCCAGAGTGGTAGCTCACTTCCTACTATTTTACAGCATAAAAAAAATATCAAGAATTTTATTTTGATACGCTAGAATCTCAATCACTAATCAATTAAGGAGTAACCAAATGAGTGGTTAAATTTTTTCAACATTATTTTATGAACAAATAACAAATTTCGGAAACGCATTCTCATTATGTAACGATGAATATGTGATTGGTCGGAGTGGTAAGGGACTCGGACTCGTTAAGCAAGTGGTCAGGGATTCGAATCCTAATTCTTGTGTATGGAGAAAACTTGATTGAAAGGGAAGAACCCACCTTATGTGCCCAACAGGTTCCCCGATAGAGATTAGTCACTACTAACGATGATGGATACTTCGTATCTATGTCATGATTACCAAAAAATTGTCATTATGTAACGGTTTTGTATTCACTATTTCTGTACGAATATTTATTTTTTATCTTTAATAATTATTCGGATAAAGATATTCTGTAATTCTAAAACGCAGGGTGTGCAGTTACGACTTCAACCATTTAAACTATTTTCTCTCACTATTATATTAAAATTAGGACGTTTCTACGGTATCCTTGAAAAGTAAAAGGTTTGGGTACCTTATGTTCAATCCGAATGCGCCACCTCAATTAATTGAGTCATGTCAATATCATATGGGACTAAGTTCTCATCATCTGATTGAATTACATAAATAAGAATATGATATCCAAGGGATACCATAGAATCTTCCTTAAAATTATCAAACATTAAAACTAAATCAGTGACCGGGACTTCTACAATTTTTTTTTTTTTGACTGCAAGGGACCTCTACAATAATTTTTAGGAGAATGTCTTTTTTTTTTTTTTACTGGTTTAGGATAATGTTAGGCACCGATAAGGAATAAAAAAATTTTTATTGGAAATTGATGCATTTGATATTTTGAAGAGTAATAAACTTAGTTTTTCAATGAGAATTTGATTTTTCTCAGTAAAAAAAAAATAAGAATTTGATTTTTTTTTGTATTCCTTAATCAGTGTTAAAGCTGATAATTCGGGCTGGTCCAATCCATTCGGGCCAGCCCATGACGGGCCAACATATTTACTGGCCAGGTTGGGTCGGGCCAAATTAAATATGGGCAAATAATTTTCTAGCCAGGGCTACGGGCTGGCTCATGGATCCATATCTTTTAAAAATTTATTTCTTAACAATATAAACAATATTGTGGAAGAGTAGAATAAATTAGGTTTGATTTTTCATTTCTTAACAATATAAACAAAATGTTTGATTTAACTACTTTGAAGACTAAATAAATTAAATATTCCTCATCCTTCAAATTCAATAATGCATAACGAGCACCATCTACCTTCAATACAAACCTTGTTTCAAAGCATTTAATACAAATCCTTTTTTAATTACTTTTCTACCACGTTCTATTATTCTAATCATAATATTGTTTATGCAACATAAATAATTTTATTTTTTATTATATTTTTAAAATATTGCTCGGGCCAGCGGGTTGGCCCAGCCCAATTCTAGGGATGTTCATCAACCGATCCAAACCAATTCAAACTGCAAAAATCAAACCGAAAAATCAAAAATCGCAAAAACCGCTTTTTTTTTCATTGGATTGGATCGGATTTTGGATCTTCTAATGAAAACTGATCCAATCCAATCCAAACCGACCTACTATATATATATATACAATTATTTTTTAAATTATAGTACTACTCATATATAGGCATTGTTTTTTATACTTTTATGAACGAACACTCTTATTCTCTTTAATATTTTTGT
Organism: Ammopiptanthus mongolicus; assembly: GCA_039655645.1. Lineage (NCBI taxonomy): Eukaryota > Viridiplantae > Streptophyta > Magnoliopsida > Fabales > Fabaceae > Ammopiptanthus > Ammopiptanthus mongolicus. The sequence continues at coordinate 79,833,325 of CM077345.1, forward strand.
TGGAATTGTCAAATACTAGATGTATTCAAATTTGTATAGTTATTCATGTACCTAGGAATCAATAGTTATTCATGTACTAGAAGATTTCATACATGTACTTAGGAACTAGAATTACATTAATTCTAGTATATATAGGTTTAATGTTGGTTTTCGACTTAATATAACTATGTAACGATATATCGGTAAAAATCGAATTATCCAATCCAATCCAAATCGTATTTGATTGGATTGAATTGGATCGGATTTTTTTAAGGAAGCAAACCGATCCAATCCAAACCGCAAGTTGTTTCCATCTTTGGATCGGATGATTTTTTGGCTCAAAACCGATTCAATCCAATCCGTGAACACCCCTACAGCCCACCACGGACTAGCCCATGTCAGGCCAACGAATTTTCGGGCCAGGCTAGGCTAAAAATAGTCCAACCTTAAATTTTGTTAATCCATCCCATTCTTTATGTCAGACTAATCGGGTCAGCACATCCAGTTTGGTTTATTTTGACATTCTTGAAGGATATTTATTAACATGATCCTTATTTTTATATCTGAAGAATCTTTTTATCCTATATATACTCTACCTGGATAGTCACCCATATGGAACAATATGATACAACCCATCAATCATCTTTAGCATGTGACGGAAAAGAAAAGTTGGGACATGACTCTCATGTGCACGACAATCTCGCTAACTAATCGAGATTCTTGGTCCTGGTACAACTGAATCACAGTTTCCAGACCTCTCCTTTACCTATAAAAGGAGGATGGGGATGCAAGACAATTCAGATCCATCCATCAACCTTACCCCCATATGTACAATAGTAGCCTTCTCCTTAGCATATCACCCATGTTCAGCTGACGCACTTGGATCCTCGGGTATCGTGTCGGAACAGAAATTGAGTATATTAAAACAAGTAAGAATTATGTATATATAATCTTGATTTACACTTCTCGTGGGCTAAATTATACGTTTGTCGTAGAAATGGTACCTCGATTGATTTCTTAATTTGGAATTGGCACCAAATCAAGGAACTCGAGGAATTGAAAGAAAATGCTTAAGTTGGGCTTGAATAGAATGCTTAAGTTAATGCGTTGAACTTAACCTCAGAACTTTTGCTTCTAGAGGAGATAGATGGACCCTGGCCATATGATGGGAATGAAAGACAAATGTCAAAGAAAGATTCTCATTATCATTGGGAATGATGGAGCTTTAGGCCAAAGACCTGAAGAGTATATGTTGCGATAATAGATTGTAATAAGTTGCGATGAAAAAAAAACATTTGTCCCCAGAATCATTGCGAAATAACTTTTAACGATTGTGTTTGACAATATGCGACTCGTTAACCTGGTAAAAATTGCAAACAAGATACTTTACCGAATGAAAAGTGATTATGACCATAAACACCAATAAGGGAACAAACTACTTTTTCTATTTCTTTTGTTTTTATCATGTTGGATACCAAAATGAGAAAGCGAACAAACTTGAAAATACATAGAGCATTCCTTAATTTGAACGACTTAATAAATATAATCTCATGAAAGACAATGATAAAATGTAAAACTATTTGATTGGTGCCTTAAGTTGATTTCTTTTTTCGATCGGGTCTCCTAAGTTTATTTCGTGTCAAATAGGTCCCTTAAGTTAGGTTCGAGTGACAAAATTAGGTTTTTTTTTTTTTATCATTTCTCCAAAATCTGTCATCTCTTGAGCTATGTGGCACTTCAAACCTACCTGACACTGCTGATGTGTCAATAAATATAATAAATTAATAATTTTAAAAAGAAAAAATTTGATAAATAAACGTTATTTCTTTTTTTTAACATTCTCTTCACTTAAGGGCAAGTATTCTCTGTCACAATATATAGTAATAAAGGAAATTGAGCCCCAAATATCGTACCCACAAGGATTAATTAATAATTACTAGACTAGAGAAATCCTTATGTTACATAAACAAATCGAAATGATGAATTAAAAGAAAGAAAATGGAGTTGAATAAATTCAAGAACGAAAGCAAACACACACACACAAAGAGGATTCAAGATTGAGAAAACCTAGGGTCAAGGTTTCACTTGTACTTTAGTCCCTTATTCCTAATTCTTTATGATTTATGAATTACGATACATAATCCAATCCCTCAACGATCTCTATTAACAATCAATGGTCATGACTTGAAAAATATTCTTTTCCCTAAATTAATTCCTTATTGGGTCACTTAAGGGATTCAAATTCAAAGAAAGAATAAAGCACAAAGAGGTTGATTAACCCTAATTGATTAACCTGATTAGAAGATTAGGATTAAAGTTTGGTCATTCATTAACTCTAAACTTGGTTATTCTATATGTTTGTTAACTAATTGTGGTACGATCGCCAGTCAATCAATTAACTCAAACATGTCAAGGGTAATACACACAATAAACCGGTAGAATAATCGATATGCAAGAATAATCATAAAATCATATCAAATTAGGAAATAATGTTTTCAAGTAACAAGATCCACCATAACCCTACTTATGGTATTTAGAAATCCATAAAAGAATAGAGAACCAAATCCAAGATTAAAGAATACATAAAGAATAAAGATGAAAAGAACCCCTTTTCTAAGGTGATCTTCTCCCTAAATCTTCATGTGCCTTCCTCTCTGTCTCAAACCCTTATAAACAGATTCAAAAGATCCCAAATGGTGTAAGAGATGTGTTTTAAGAGGTATCTAACCCTATTTATGCTTAACATAGGGTAAATGCGTCTTTTTAGCAAAAACAGTATTCATGAGGCCTCGTTTAATTGAGACACACACGTGTTGAAGTGGTATAGAGTCACTAGAAGGGGGATGAATAATGACCTTTGTGAAATTCCAAACTGAAAACATAATACACTTCTGGTTATGGGCTGAAGGTTAAGGCTTGAGACACATAAGGTTGAAAGAGATGTTAGCAAGACTAAGGTTTTCTCATATGGATAGCAGAATGGCTACTAGAGTATGAGCGTTGCCACGCCCCCCGAGATCGTTCCCACTCCCCCTGAAGATCGTTCCCACGACTTACATCAGTAAAAATATAAGAAAGGTAACTGGTATAGAACGTGCCCACGCTTAGAAGAGACCTTGGGAATGTGCAAGCAAAGAAAAAAGGGCAAGTATTCTTTGTACACCACGCGAGAGCATGCTCATGAGTGGTGGGCATGCTCAAAGTGCAGCCCCATTATAAAAACCCAACCGTGGGGATTGTCATTGCTAACTTAGTTTCTGATAATTTAAAGGGTTCAAGATGGTATTTATGAGCTGTAAATAAGATAACTTAAGCTTAAAGAATAGTGTCTGTTACTCATAATATTGATCAACAACTTCAATATATAATGTTGTGTTTAGCAGCTTCTCCTTTAGAAAATAACTTCAAATTTAGTTTGCTTGCTTTTGATTGCTTGAATATTTCTTGTTTAGATTCGTGACTCGTAACTTTGCTTCTTCAAGGATGAAGGTATTTATAGCCTTCAAGTCTTGAGCAATCTTGTTTCTTCAACGGATGACAAGAGAGCCGTCTGATGAGCATTAAATGCATTATCCTATTGAGTCTGATGGCTTGTAGAAGAGCTTATGAAAAGCAGAGTAGGCTATCAGATTGATAGCTGAAAGTGGTGCTGACAGCTATTCCTTATACTCGAAAGTTGACTTTTATCTTTCCTTTTGGAGATAGTCAACATCTTGTGTTAGGAACAGACTAGCTTCTATGCGTTCGATGGTACGAATATTACAGAGAATGTATGCCTAAGGTATATTACCCTTTTACACAATGGATAATAATTTAAATTACCACGTATACAAGTTCGCACTATATAGAGTCCAGATATTTTATTTCTGTTGGACTGTTACATTGGACTATGAATGAAATAAAGAAACTTTACAAGCATGAGTCTTTGAACTTAGATAAACATATAAGATAAGCTTCCTTAGTCCAGCGTGGACTTAGTCCAAGAACTATTCTCAGCGTAACATAAGACAAAGGGTTTGGACGAACGAATGATAAGTCTTTGGATTTAGAAAGTTTTTGGACTTAACTTTATCTGCACACTTAAGATAAAAGTTTAGTCCATAACAAATTTTTGTTCACTTAATTTAGTCTTTTGTTAACATCAAAATCTTAAGGAGTTTATGGATCATAACCACTTTGATTCCAACAAACCCTTCATAGGGAAGTAAGTGTAATGATAATATAAACCTGGAAGAGGGTTGGTGTAGTTTCTGAATAAGAAAAGTGTGAAATATAATAAAGTCAAATATTAAGGGAGAATGTACACCCAAAAAAATATATTAAGAGAGATTAGCACAGTTTTTTCCAATAATTTTTGTTGGGGCGTTTACACTGACCAACCAACAAAACTATGAAACATCATACATTTCAGCTATATAGTGAAAAGGCTTACTTTAAAAAACAATTCGGTCCATATACCTATAACGAAAGCGCAAAAACAAACAATAACAACACCAGATATCTTGATTCCTGAATCCTGATACCACAGGAATGAACCAATACCATTTATTTATTGTAAACCAAATATATTACATAAGTGTCTTATTTGAAACCATAATAATAATTCTCCAAGGTTCGGAGACAAATCAAATGAACAATACACGCTCGCTTTATTGAAGTCCATAGCTTGATTATTATTCTGTATTCAAAAAGATAATCTGCTCAACTTGAACTTTCAAGTGGATGCAAAAATATGTAGTACTTATGTTTCTCTCAGCAGCACATTGCTATAACTTTTGGTGGAAAAGGTTCCTAAAGCTTTGCTGCTAACCCACTCTGAATTGGCTTCAAAGCACCATTGTCTTTGATGTCATTATCTTTAGAATCCAATTCACATGGATTAGGTGGAACATCTATCGCAGGGGAACGATTGAAGAATCCATGAGGCTGCACACATCAACATTCATAGGTCAGAAAAATAGAAAACCTCCGGATGCACTTAAATACATAACATGAACAAAAGAATAAGACCCCAAAAAAATAAGGGCCTAATTAGTATGCATTGTTAGTAAAGCTTTTTTACACTGTCAACCAGTCATACTTTGTCACATCAATAAAACATTTGATTCTTATCCTAACTACCTTAAAAGTCACTCATACCATGATTTCTGATTGGTTAACAGCACTGACAGTGCATAGTAATTAAACTCAAAAAATAATATCAAGCAAGAGCATCATATCAAGCAACTTATATGATAGGCAAATAACAGACCATAATCAAAAGAGTGCTCAGAAAAATTATGAAAACAATCAATCAGGTAATTACCATGAGCATAAAACCAATGTGCTCTACTGGCATAACAGGCCAGTCTTCTAAACGAGGAACATGTGTGACTCCAAATACATACCTGAAGATAACACGATTAGTCTCGAGAAGACAAAATGTGAAACCAGTTTAAGGGTGGAACATTAAAGTGGATTTGAACAAGATGTTGAAATTGGGGAAACTTATGTCATCTCTATTTTTAATATAATGAAATATAAATCACTGGTTATTGCTTGGTGCAGTTGGACACTGTTTTAAACTTTTTTTACTGAATAAAAGTAGTGCTTTAATAATTTAGCATTAAAATTTGTGAAACTTGAAATACAAGTTACAATGGAAATTTTCATGTCATGTAGGTGTGTGTGTGTGTGTGTGTGTGTGTGAGAGAGAGAGAGAGAGAGAGAGAGAGGAAGGACCAAAGAACTATATTAGTCTCTTCTAAAGACCGGTTCTGCTTAACCCATGTAGGTAATCCATCGCCAACACGTGGATTTTGATTAGGAAATTCTCCTCCAGGAAACATCTCATCAGGTGAATATGCTGTTACCCAAAGATTATGCTTCAAGAAAGCACCTCTTCTTAAAAACTTGGCATCAGAACCTGCAAATGGTAAGCAGTTTGAGCCAGGTACTAGCTTGTAGCCTGTGAGCTCTCCGGTTCTATTGCTAGATCTTGTGTTCCTTACCTGAAGGATTGTTGAAATAGTAACAAATCTCAGTCAAAGAATTAATTCAGATAGTGAAAAGCCGTTAGAACCGTAGTTAAATGTGATAACTAAAGCTCTAGTCTTCCATGCAAGGTTTTAAATCTGGGTCCGAAATTGCAATTGGGGTCGCGAGGTTTTGGTTTTGGCAGTCTCTGAAATCGTATCACGACCGCAATTGCGGCTGCAATTTTCCGTAATTGTTCGTAATAACAGAAAACGTAACATGATGGTAACCGAGACCGCAATTTAAAACCTTGCTTCCATGTTAAAACCGAAGTTTAAAATGAGATATCAAGCCATGGTAAGTACTCTTCAGGAGATAAAAATAAGTGCAAGACTTCAGTGGCAAGTGTGAAAGACAACAATTTGGAACTGCTAGCATTATGTGCTTGCTTCTAAAAGAAAGCAAACGTAAAGTTATTCAACGATTAAGGGCCATCCATCTGATATGTTTATTTAGGCTAGGAGCAACAATTATTTGTCAACATAGCAAATCAGAATTCAATAGTTTGAGAAAGTAAGAAATTATTAGCATCAATAGTCAGAAGTTGGCTGTAAACCCAGGGAAGACTTACAATCCAATGTCGAGCAGTCAAGGCATTGCAATCACGCATGGCTTCCATTTCAGATCTGAGCAAAGTTTCTTCGGCATAGAATGCATTATTGTGAACATTATTCTCACCAGGTTCCTCAATCTTCACATTGACCTCCACAACCTACAAAACATTTTGAGAGAGTAAGAATGTTGACTTGGAAAGGAATTATTATGCAGTGGCCAAAGCTGCATAGTTTATTGCACAAATAAGGATGCTGTTCAGAAGTAAAATTGCAAGCAAAATATGAAAGTAGCCAACCTAGTTATTTCACTGATAAAATAAAAGTGGTAAAATTGCTTCTGCAAACCCTAGGCAGATTATGCACAGGCACTTCAACATTGTAATAGCATATAGCCTTGTGTTACAAGATTTCAATTTCTTGGTAAGATAAAATGTCAAAAAAGAAAAAAATATATAATAGTTTCGACCGAAACACTAAGGTAAACTGGCACACCAATCATTAGTTTGGTGCTTAATGTTGATGACTTCACTGTTAACATTATAACAAGAATTATTTTTGATGAGATGCTATGCATGGTAAGCAAGAAAAAATGCTTCAAAGATATCGAAATATATTTCTGAACGAGGAAAACACACTTCCATTGAGACTGTTAAGATCACCAATTTATATGATTCATTGACTACTAAACTAGTACAAATGCAAGCAACAGAAGAATTATTCTATTATATAATAAATGACTTTGATTAAATACAGACCGAAATGGCAGCAACATGCACTGATATAGCATAACCTAGATAGGTAAAATTAAGTAGTCCAATTCAAATTACCTGATTCAAAGCTTCACCAGGTTTAGAATCAACAGACATGTCCATACGAGCAACAAAAAAGTGTTGATGAACTGGAGCATATAGACCTGGGGCAATCATGGTTCCATATTTTCGATACTCTCCAGGCATCAAGGCTCCTAAGCTGAGAATTCCAGTTAGCTTAACTTCACCTTCAATCCTTCCATCCTGGAGCAACACATGCCATCATTTTCAACAAATTTGAATACCCAAGAAGTTCATTAGAAGCAAAACAAGAAAGATTTATCAAATAATGCTGAATGTGCCTTAAAGCAAAAATGACAAGCTAACTATGAGTGTACAAAGATGCAAAGTCTTACAATAATTCAAAGGAATATCAAAGACTGGATAATTGTGAAATTATGCAGTAAAAAAAAACAAGATGAATTTAAATGTTATATGTATCTCTTGAAAGGATGTGGTATTGTACTTGCCTGATAAAAGTGCCAAAAAAATCCATACTCATAGTTTGCCACAGTACATATAAAAGAAACTGTAAGCCTTCTGGACCTTCGGACTTCTGATAAGCCAGTTCTCCAGTCTTGATGCTTCCAAAGAATTCCATGATCTTCTTCATGCATACACACACAATTTTCAATTGTCTCCACTCCACCAGTGAAATTTGTAAAGTGAGCATCAAAATATTTGATGTAACCCAAACAATCACATCCCTGTAACAGCAAACTTTGACTTTAAACAAATGGGAATCCAATCAGAAAGAGTAAGATACCAAGATACCAAATAATACATGTACATGAGGATAAATATTTATTTATTAAACCTTCTTTAGGGAATGTGCATTTCTTCCTAAACCATCTTCCCCAGCATCAAAAGCATTTTTCCTGTAATGTGGATCGTTTGGATCTCCATAGGGTACAACCATCTCCACATAACTCAGCCTATGAGCTACAGGCCTTCGCCCGTGACTATCATCATCATATGCAACAGAATATATAACCAAACCTTCTTTGGGTGTGAATCCAACACGAAAACTCCACTGTTAACAGAAGAAGAACAAAGAGACTAGTATTAGTAATTAAAATATTTACAATGCAGAAACTCTTTTTGACATTTCCAAAGACAAATCAATAAAGAAATTAGTTTAACATCTACCTTCTGCCATTCAACATAATGTCCATTGACACGAAAGCTTGGACCTTCGGGTTGAATAATTTGTAAAGGTTTAACATCACTTCTATCAGTGCCACCTCTTGTTTCGCCACGAGTATAGTTCCTCAATGGATCAACCGGAGGCAGAGGAACAAGTTTGCGGTCTTCAAACTCTATCACCACCATGTTTTGCATATCAACAAGCACAAAGATGCCCTCAACCGGGCGTGCATAGCCATTTTCCATAGGGCAGTCACTCTCTGATCGACAATATATTAGTGGTTTAGCAAGTCTTCTGTTGGGATTATCAGCTTCACTGAAATAACCTGCACACCTGCACCACAAATATGTAGAAAAAAAAGTTCAATAGAGAAAATTCAAAGAGAAAAAGAATAGCAATGTCACCATACAATAGACTAAAATTACCAGGGATCAACCATTACAAGGTCCATGTCTTCAATACCCCTTTTCTTCATAGCCTCTATAAATGGAGGAAAACTTTTAACAGCAGCCTCACATTCTGCGTATTCCACAGCATCCTGAAGATAGAAAAAATATTATGGGATTGAGAATTGAGTCATATTTTTTTTGTATGCACAAGGGTATCCCAACTGTCAGAGACTAATCCATTTCGAGATGTAGAGATCACCGAAAGATAGCAGCTTAGCAAATTTAGAAGTATTGAAATTTTATCTATTATTAACTTGACACATTTTGAAAACTCCACTCTTTTGATTTTCTTCCAAAACAAAACTCAGACCTCCAATTTCAGATTTTATCAATCTGCCCAACTAACAATTATATATTCTTTTTTTTCATTAGGAAGAGGATTTCTCTACTGTTTAAGATTGAAAAAACCAATACATGAAATATATATATATATATATATATATATATATGCTCGTAATGGCAACATAGATTGAACAGATTTCACAGCATCTTCTTCATCTAATCAGTATAGCTACCAAGAAAACTTATTTTGCTATGGCAAGGAATACTAACAGGAAAAATATTTCAAAAGAACTAAATCTTCCTCACTTGAGTTTCAATATTTTAATCTGATCTTCTATTCATTACTCTAATATGAAACTCATTCATAAACATATAGAAAGGGTAACAAGGTCAAAGCAAGTCATCTCACTACAGAGACTGCTTCTATTTATAAAGCATATTCTGCTAGTGTTTCTCAAATTGTCGATGCAAAATCATTTGGTGCAAAACCCACTGAAATGAAATTAAGTAATTAAATTATGAGAAATGCTAACCAATGCCTTAAGGTTTGGTTAAGGAATTAAAAAGGTAAGATTTAATGGGAAAATAATATAATCCATGTATTGAGAAGTGAAATTTTTAGTTTTTCAATGAAACCTTACCTTTTCTTTATTCCTTAATCAGTGTCCGGATACTGGTTAGCAAGACCCTCAAATTATTTAAAAAGACTAAAGTTAGTACACAAGTCACAACAGTAAAAAACATACCATTGGAGGCTGAACATCAGGAATAACATGTGATGAAATTACTTTTCCTCGATGATGACCACCTCGAGTTACTGCATGTACTTGTGATAATTCAACAATCCATAGAGTAGTCTCATTTGTCTTCCTATTGTAAACAAGAAGTTTAGCACATCTTGGAGGGAGTTTAGTTGGAATAAAAGGCCCTCCTTTAGTTCTAGGAAGTAATGATGGTTGGAAAGGTGCAAAGAAATAAGCATCTGCCAGTGCAATAACATGTTTATCCGGTTCCAGCAAAACTACTTCAATGAAGCGCATACCATCTCTGAGCTGTAAATAAAATTAAAGACAATTTGGGATGAGGGGTTTGGAATCATTAATCATTAATCAATTCTTCAAAATAAATAGAGTCAAATTTAATTGTCTGATCATGTCAGAACAAGATAAAAGAAACAAAAATATATGGCCTTGAACAAACAAGTCATAGTGTGGTTAACCTCAGGAGTGGCTCCAGCAGCCCTCACAGTTGCCACTGCCACAGAGATTTCAGCAGCAGATAAAGGGTCCAAAGGGTGGCTTGACTGGGGCCTTGGCATTGTAATGATTCCTGTGCATCATATCCAAAAACAATGCATCAGTGGAAATAGGTCTGGTTGGCAAAACATATTACAATCATTTGGTTCAATACAAAAACCAAGACTGCTATGTCCTGACTTAAATAGCAACTAGCAAAGATTTTAAATTTCATTTTAAAAAAAAAAAAAAGAATTAAAACTAATTGGGAAAAATATTATAGTTTTTTTTTTAATAAGCAAATAGATTATATTAATTAGAGTATAAGGATACTCCAACCCAATATATGAAGAATATTATAAACCAAAATAGCAACCTGAACCATATTAGTCCAGCCAACCCAAATAAAAAAGAAAAAATAACTACTCCCCCTGTTGCAAACAGAGTTACATCCAAAATGCATAATAGAGCCAAAATGAGAACACCAATACCAAGTCAAACATGACAGCAGCAACACACCATATTAAGAAAACAATAAAAAGAGATGAATCTAGAAAGGTGGTCGTATTCGAACTGTGAATATTTCCTTAACACATAACAATGTTGAGCCCATTATTTCTACGAAGCTACGCGTACGTACACAGATACATGCAAGCACACATAAACTTTGCCACTGACCCTTCCATCAGTATTTTTTTATTTTTTGGTGAAACCCTTCAATCAGTATGCATATACATATACATATACATAAAAAGATGAAGTTATACCCCTAAGCACACACAACCCGTAAAAATAAGCGAGGCAAATCCTTATGCTCTTTATTATAACAATATAATGTTCTATATTGTAATATTAAATGTGCGTCAGATTAATTACATTGTTAAAAGGGTTAATCAACTTTTTAGTCCTTATAAATATAGACACTTTTGATTTTGGTCCATATCTGTTTTTTCCTTAGATTTTGGTGTTTTTAACTTTTAAAATTTTGGAATATGTCCCTGCCGTCAAGATGTATCGTTAAGTGCTGACATAGTTAACGGATTGCCATGTCAGCATTTACACGTGGCATTAAACCACGCTGCATTTAAAAATATATATATATATAACAAATTTTAGTTTTGATCCCTATATTTTTTTCTCTTTAGGTTTTGCTCCCTACAAGTTCCAAAACATTGAAATTGGTCCTTACCTTTAGTTTCCATGTGCTAATGCAGCTAACTATCCCCACATCAACATTGTCACGTGGAATAAATTAATAATTTTTTATATTACGTTGGATTAAAAAAATACTATTTATATATTTTAATAATTTATAATAATTTATATTATTATAAATGAACAATTTTGTATGTTCTAAATATATTATTAGTTGAGCAGAACTATATCGAAACTTATCAATAAGGAGATTTGATATGCTAAAGAAAACAATGAGCTTTTGCGATAGCAATCATTGAGGATTAAAACTCGAGCATGTGCCATATGGAGCTACTCCGTGAAACGTCACGTCATGCCGTATAAAAAAAAATAATAGTATTATAATAAAATTAAAATATTTTAATAATTATATATAATAAATAATAATATTAATAATCATAAATTTTTAAAAATAAATAATAATCTATAGCTATTTTCCATTTCCATCCTTAATAATAATATAATATACAAATTAAGTTTTTTTTCCAATTTTGAGCTAAAATATATTTTGAATGTATTTATGTATAATGACTTTTTAATCCAACATGACATAAAAAATTATTAATTTATTCTATGTGACACTGCTGATGTAAACCAATGTCAAGGACCAATTTCAACGATTTTGAACTTAGAGAGACCAAAACCTAAGTAGAAAAAATTATAGGGACAAAAACTAAAAAAATTTAAATATTTTTTTAAAATGCCATGTGGCATTAAAAATATATATTTAATGTCACGTGACAGTGCTGACGTGGCAATCTGTTAGCCACTTCAGCACTTAACGATGCATCTTCACGACAAGGACCAATTCCAAAATTTTAAAAGTTAAAAACACCAAAATCTAAGAGAAAAAGAATAGGGATCAAAACCAAAGTGCATATATTTATACGGACTAAAAAGTTCATTAAGCGTTGTTAAAAATATAGTTAAAATTTCATCACCTTTTTATCACAACATTTTTTTATAGTTAAATCCTAACTATTTATCATCTATCCATTATTGTTTTTTTTTTTTTTTTTACTAAATATTGTTTCTAAAATAAAAGTGATTTGATTAATAATTATAAAATTGATATAAAAAATTATGTGAGAATATCATTATTAAAAAAATTTATAACTCAGTGACGTGTACACATTTTAATGTACTACGGAAGACTCACTTCGGAAAGCACATAAGAAGAAATTCTCCAAATTAAGAAACACGAGAGGGACCAGAAGAAGAAAAAAGAATTCAGAATCAGAGACCATGAAGCACAGTAAAAAACACATGCAATGTGACACCGTAGAGGGTAGATGTTACAAAACAAAAATATAGCTCGGATTGGTAATTTAGTGTAGATGAGTATTGAAATATAAAATATTTTGAATATGGTAGATATAATATACGAATAGAGTTTAAGTACCATATATCTATTATCAGCGTAAACTTTTTTATACTATGAATAAATCAGAAATCATGATATAATATAAATAACTTTTAAGATAGTTAAGATAAGAGTCAATTATATAATATATCAATCTCCGATTGGTTAATAATATAAACATTTTTTACCTTAAAAATACATACCAATTAAATATATGTAAATATGAGTATAACTATTTCGTGGGTGTCATTTTATAACATGTTTGGATGCTGTTGAAAAGGTCACAAATCCACGTTTAAACAAAGTTATTCTATTAACGTGTGTTTGAATCAGCATTTTGATAAACGTGACTTTGGATAGAATTGATTTTAATATAATTGAGTTTGAAGTAAAGTGATTTATGTTTCACTGTTTTTATTTTGAAAGCAAGATTGATGTAAAACTTAATATACTTTTTAATCCAAAAGCAAAAAGCTACTCGAAACTTCTTCTGATAGAATTCATTTTGGATGCAAAATTATTTTCCCAAACATGTAACCAAACATTTTTTTTTTTATTTGAATCATGTTTGACAGGTGCAAAATTATATCTGATGTCTTTAAAAATATAACCAAACACACACGTAAGTGAAAACCCAGACATGCATATATTTGACTTAATTAGTTCTACATTTGAGGCAGGCAACATCTTTTTTTTTTTTTTTATATAAGCTAAAAAGTATATTCCCGAGCGTACAAGAAACTCTCAAACTCATGAAAAAAGACACGCACACAACATCTAAAAGAGAGAAACAAGTAGAGTGGTTTGAAAGAAGGTATACCTTTGGCAGTGAGGGCGTTGGTGGGAGGTACAGGAAGGGAGTCGACAGTGCGAACGAGGGCCACCTTGTTGGGGCGGCGGTCGTCGGAGAAAGTATCGGTCCAGTCTTGAGTTGCGGCGGCAGCATGGAGTGGAATGGGGGTAGAGTCGCCGCCGGGGGAACAGCAAGAAGAAGGTGACGCCATCTTTTGCGAAGCTGAGGTCATTGTAAAGAGTAAGAGAGCTCTCTAATTCCACCACAGAATGTATCACAGCAATCCACTGACATACAGTGGAAACTCACACTCTCTTTACACTCTTCTACAACAGTACCCTCCTTTCTCTTCTCTCCCTTTGAGTTGTGACTTTTTTATACGTCAATGGAGTAACACTTAACGACTAAAAGAGGGAAAGAGCAAAATGGTTTTGAAATCAAAGAAAGATGAAGAAGAAACGTGATTTCTAAGTATAGATTGGGGTGACTAAGAGGAAGAGAGAAAGCTATAAGACGCAAGCTAGCTGTGCTGAAAGGAGTAATGGGAGAGGGACCTTTTATATAAGGCTTGCCAAATGAAAGTATGAAACCACGTGTTTTTTGTTTTAACAAAACTCTCTAGCTACCATTTTTTTTTTTGCTTTCCATATCTTTCACATGCAATCAGATTTTTTTCATACACAAGAGTCAGAGATCGAGCCCCTGATCACTTGCTTAAGGGTGGTTCTAGCTCGTTACCACTCGGATCAAACAGAAGCTGGTTCTCTAGCTACTATTTTAAATCCTCTTGTCCAATTATAATGGTTAGATAAGAAAAAAAACATTAAATATTTTTTATATTTTAAAGACTTTATTATTTATTTTTTTAATTTAGTATAGATTATAATAAAAACTTTGGAAGAATATAGGGAAATTTTTTTAAGTTATTTATTTCTTTTTTATTTTCAATTTTTTAAATTACTAAATAAAAATATTAAATTTTTATACTTTTAAGACATAAAATACATTTATATTTTTATTTAATATTTTTTATTTAATTTAAGAGAATGATTAAGGAGATTCTTTTATATATATATATAACAACTTTCTTTGTTTTGGGTAAGTTTTCTCTTCTCTCTTTATTTTCTATTTTTGGTGTGGTGGTTTGCCTTTTGTGTGAAGAAGATCATAAGGTAAAGGGTTAGGGAATGATAGTATTAGTCAATGTTGTTAAAGATAGACCGGATATCAAACCAGACAAGTTCTGATTTAGGTTCAACCGATTATGCAATACTAAAAAAATATAATAGCTAGATGGACCAATAGTATTGCATATTGTTTGTACGTGTAATATTATTACAATATGCAATACTAAAAAAATGTAAGAAAAATAGTCAAAACACATAAGATCAAAGTGTTTTGCTATTCAATATTGTTAGATGAGACGAATGGCTAGATGGACCAATAGCTTTTGTTGTTGTGCATTGCAGCATTTATGAAGGAAGGATTGCTAGATCTGAAATATAGGATTAGCCAGTCTAATAGGTCTTATCTTTATTGTTTTACTTTTTCAGTCTTTTGTTTTTCAATTTTTAAATTTTAAATTTTACTCTCTCTAGAAAATTTTACCGGTTCAAAGTCGTCTGACCGTAGAAACGGTTTTGACTCCTAATCAAGATCAGGCAAGAGTCCAATTTACAGTTCAATCGATCCAACCGATCGATCCGGTCCGATTTTCATAATACTGATTTGTAAGGGTAAAAAATGTTTAGGGATGGCAATGGGTACTGGACTCGCTGGATAACCGCAAAATTTATCCGCTATGGGTAGGGTAATTACCCGCTAATTGGATATTCTAGTACCCACCCGATCCCATGCCCGCACTATATATATATATATATATATATATATAAGGAGGGATCACTGGCTCTAATTTATTCATTGCTAGTAAGTCACACGATCACTTGTCCCTTTGCTTCTATCACAAATGGGAAAGAAAGTTGTCACAGCCCATAACAGGTCGCTACCCCTCCTTCCCCAACCCTCACCAACTCGTTATTTCAATCTTGCAGTGGAGATTTACCAAGCAAGTGCCCCTCGTTATTTCGATCTTGCAAGAACCACAATGGATTCACATGGTCCTTTTTTAGACTAACAGCCTAAACAGATAAATAAAATGGAAAAGATTACTCTTAAAAAGCTGGAAACATAGGAAGGATAATATCAAACTCTAGCTACTGTGGAACTTGTATATATTAGCCATGACGCCAAAGCATATATTCAAGGAAAAAATTAGAAATATGGTGACAATTGTTTTTCCTTCTAATAATAAGATTCACTGTAAAGAATCAAAGACAAATCGAAAGCTTGGAAAATATAAAACCTTAAAGAACCCATTTATTGAGCACAGGTCAACAGGGAAATTCCAGGGATCCAAAAAGGATCATAATATGATTTCTAGAGAGGATCCTTAAAGAACCCATTTATTTTCAATTCTTAAACAATAGCAAATACTAACTGAAGTAACTAAGAGTGAAGGGAGAGCAATTAAATAATTACATATGAATAGCATATCCATGGTTGAACCACCGATTGGTATCGCATAG
Organism: Ammopiptanthus mongolicus; assembly: GCA_039655645.1. Classification (NCBI taxonomy): domain Eukaryota; kingdom Viridiplantae; phylum Streptophyta; class Magnoliopsida; order Fabales; family Fabaceae; genus Ammopiptanthus; species Ammopiptanthus mongolicus. Next base: position 79,849,730 of record CM077345.1, read on the forward strand.
TCTCCCCAACAGACCGCCAATCCAATGGTTCTATGTGATATAACAGATTGGCAGCGAAGCAAACGTTGAGTGAGAAGAGACACTACCTATAACAAAGCCTCACGTGACTTACTAGGAACGAATAAATTAGAGCCATTAGATCTACCGATCATCAAAGGCTAATATTGGGTGTAAGAGTTATAAGATTAAATTAGTGTAAGTTGATCTCTCTCTCTCTATATATATAATCTGACATATTCTGAAGTTTATTGTAATATTTACTTGATGTTTTAAAGATTGATTATTGGATATTTTATATTAAAACTTTTGCATTTCATATTTACAAATTGATTATTAGATCCATGGATTGCATTTTTAATTTGGAATGCAAGAGTTTACGTATTTTATTGTTTAATTAAAATTTTTTTATTAAAATGTGGGTAACGGATGCAGGTACGGATACTTAAGTACCTAGAAGGTAAGGATATAGATATTGAAGTTACTACTCACGAGGATATGAATCCGGATATGGGTATTTTTTCAAAACGTGAGTATGGGGACGGATACTATAGTATCCTACCCATACCTTACCCATTACCATTCCTAAAAATGTTAGGCTAATTGACCAAAGTAGCCCATTTTTAAAAACTATTTACCAATATAACCTTGTTTTGAAACTATTTACCAAACTAACCCACTTTTCGCCAACTTGGCATTTTTTATTAATTTTTTCTCTGACACCAAAGACGCTACTTTGACTGGCGTTTTTGGAAAACGCTAGTTGCAGTAGCGTCTTCCCCATCTTTCCCCCTGCACTAGACAGGTCCTGCCCAGGCAGCCACGTGGCGCGCTCTGGGCAAAGGCGCTACTGGAAGCAGCGCCATTAGCGCCTTTGCCCAGAGCGCGCCACGTGGCTGCCTGGGCAGGACCTGTCTCCCCACTTGCAGCATTCTTTGACCCGTCTGACCACCATTCCCTCCACTCATCAAACCCACCCGTCTGATCTCTCTATCTTTCTCTCTTCTTCACACACACAAACACACCCAGATCTTCTTCTTCTTCTTCTTCTTCTTCTTCTTCTTCTTCTTCTTTTTCTTCTACAATATTGTTGATCTCCTCACACCCTTTCTCACACAGATACTCTCTTTCACTACGTATTATCAACCTCAACCAACTCTCCTACTTTGCTTCCTCTGTTTCTCTACTTTTTCTCAAGCTCAACCATCTCTACCACTTTGCTGTTGCAGGTATTTATATTATTAATTTTTTTAATTTAATTAGTGCTATTATTGTGGCAGATTTTATCTTCAAATGTTGTTGGATTAATTTAATTATTTATGATATTTAGCTAAATTAATTATATTAATAAATTATATTAATTTTAAATTATTAATTTTATTAATACAATAAAAACAATAAATAATACACTAAGCAGAGAAGTGAAACATCAGACGAGTGATCAGCAGTTGTTTCACTCGTCTGCCTATCACCTGTCTGATGCTTTACAGCAGCTGTTTCACTCGTCTGCCTATCACCTGTCTGATGCTTTAGACTGGTGAAGCATCAGACAGGTGATAGGCAGACGAGTGAAACAGCTGCTGATCACTCGTCTGATGTTTCACTCGTCTGCTGCTTAGACGAGTGAAACATCAGACGAGTGATCAGCACATGTTTCACTCGTCTGCTGCTTAGACGGGTGAAGCATCAGACAGGTGATAGGCAGACGAGTGAAACATGTGCTGATCACTCGTCTGATGTTTCACTCGTCTGCTGCTTAGACGGGTGAAACATCAGACAGGTGAGCAGCTGTTTCACTCGTCTGCTGTTTAGACGAGTGAAACATCAGACGAGTGATCAGCAGCTGTTTCACTCGTCTGCCTATCACCTATTTGATGCTTTAGACGGGTGAAGCATCAGACAGGTGATAGTTTGTGTGACCATCGTGATCACTTATGTCGTTCATGGGACCTTGACCTTGAGTGCTCGATTCGGCATAGAAGTCGGCATTAAGGTCAATTCCGCCAGGAGAATACAGTGCCTGGTTTCGTATATCCTGAATCCAATGATTCGGTGCCGCAGGTGTATGATAAGATGGAGTAAATGGTGATGGTGTGTAGCATAGATGTGGTGGACAAGGAGTGTAGTTGGCTGGTGACGACGCTACATTTGTGGGTGTTGGAGCCTCCGTTGATGGACTAAATGTTGGATAAAAATATGTTGCAGGTGGCTGATGTGAAGTGTGTGGGAATTGGACGGGTACGTAATACATGCCGGCTTGGCGCTCTAGTAGCTGCTCAGGGCGGTATGGTTGTTGCCGTACCCGTGTCCTTCGACGTTGTAGTCCTTGACCCTCTACCCTACGGCCACAGTTCGGGAGTGCCTCAACCGGGGGGACTTCTTGTGTTGCCGCTGGAGCGTCCTCAATAGCTTCAGTGATGCAGTCTGCCTCGTCCAATGCAAGGAGAATTTGCTCAGTCTCAACTTTGAGACCATCAAACGAGAAGGACGATTGCCCCTCCGACGTAGACAAGTAGTTTAGGTACTCGAGACCATCCACCTATAAATGATTAAAGAATATATCAAATATCGTTTATAGATGTCATAACCATAAATGCAATGAACAATGTATATCATATTATATTTTATATTACCACAATCCCTTTCTGTGCACCAAGTCTGCTAATCCAACGACGTGTATGCCGTCGGTACCACATCATATACTCTGAGTTCTTTCCCAACGGTCGGCTGAGGGGTGCATTTGTCCAAACCCAGCTGTTCCTATCATTCCATAGGGTGATCCATCGTTCCAATATAACTGTCCAATACTCATTTGATTTTCCCCTAAGCGTTAGATCGTGAAGATCTTGTGTTTGGGACGGTGGCAAAGGAATGTGCTGGGACATGCCAAATTGTCGCATTACACGATCCGGTTGATGCCACTCCACAATGTGGAAACATATCATCGGTACCACTGCCCTCCACACATTTAAACCATCAAGGGAGATCAATGGTAATGTGGTCATCATCGCCGGACTGTATGGCTCCCAAATTACCTACAAAATATAAACAAACAATCAATGACTGGTTCACAAAATAACTTTGTCAAGGATAAAACTAATAGATACTTACATCTTTTGGCTTCATCTTGTCAAAAGCTAATCGATAATACTGCAAGTCCTTTGATCGTCTTGAATAGTTCCTGTTGTTCAGCCACCTAAATATAACAATATTTTACTACTTAATTTATTCAACAAGTATCATGATTAAACGTTATAATTTATTACACATAAGCAGATAAAATGTTGCTCACCGTGCACCATATGGTGATCCATGTGGTCGATCATCATTTGGGATGGACGGTGCAATGAACGGAAACCTTTCCCATGCCCACAGCTGAATCAATGGAGTCACCCCAGCAATCTCCTTTTTCTCATAATCGGTGGACTTGCAAAGCTCACGGTAAAGATAACTTAACACAGCTGAACCCCAACTATATTGACCGGTTATAGCAAAGTCCTCTAACAGTGTCAGATACCTCAATGGTACGTACCTGCCGGAGTGATCGGTGAACATCAATCCACCAAAAAGCCTCAGTATATAAGCTCTTGTATATTTAATCCTACGCTGTATGTCCAGCATGTCAACGTCGACATTATCAAACTGTTCTTCCAACCATGACATACTTAACCGAGCTCCGTTCAAATCTTGGGGGCGTGGCTCGACACCTAACATAAACCCCACATATCCTATCCAATTACCATAAGTGCAACCAACAACCGCCATCCCATCTATGCGTAGGCCAAGCAGGATCGCCACATCCTGTAGAGTTATAGTACATTCTCCACATGCCATGTGGAAGGTATGAGTCTCTGGCCTCCACCGCTCTACCAAAGCACTCAATAGTGCATGATCCACACGGGATGATCCAAGTTGTGCCACCCCCAAGAAACCTGCTTGCTCAAGATATATCTTTATGGCCTCGGGAACATCTCCAACTCGGTCCTGAAACTGTGTAGCTCGCCTTACCTTCAATAAACGATCAGCCACACCGTTCCATACATACTGGGAAACATGATATTCTTGCAATCCCAATAGAGAATCGTCCTCCGGACCAGGATTAATCACATGTGGCTGCTGTGAAGAGGAACTTGCCGCCATTTTACCTAACATAGCGGAAAAAAAACATGATTAATAATACTAATTATATTATTGGTAATGAAAACATTGAAAACAACAACAACTAACATTAACAACAACAAAACTAATATTAATAATGCTAATAACAAAATAGTAAATTATATTAATTTTAAATTATTATTTAAATTATTAATTTTATTAATACAATAATAGCAATAGATAATACACTAGTGATAGACGAGTGAAACATCAAACTAGTGATAGCCAGATGTTTCACCCGTGATAGGCAGATGTTTCACCCGTCTAAAGCATCAGACAGATGATAGGCAGACGAGTGAAACAGCCGCTGATCACTCGTCTGATGTTTCACTCGTCTGCTGCTTAGACGGGTAAAACATCAGACAGGTGAGCAGCTGTTGCACTCGTCTGCCTATCACCTGTCTGATGCTTTAGACGGGTGAAGCATCAGACAGGCGATAGGCAGACGAGTGAAACAGCTGCCGATCACTCGTCTGATGTTTCACTCGTCTGCTGCTTAGACGAGTGAAACATCAGACGAGTGATCAGCACATGTTTCACTCGTCTGCTGCTTAGACGGGTGAAAGCATCAGACAGGTGATAGGTAGACGAGTGAAACAGCTGCTGATCACTCGTCTGATGTTTCACTCGTCTAAGCAGCAGACGAGTGAAACAGCTGCTCACCTGTCTGATGTTTCACCCGTCTAAGCAGCAGACGAGTGAAACATCAGACGAGTGATCAGCAGCTGTTTCACTCGTTTGCCTATCACATGTCTGATGTTTCACCCGTCTAAGCTGCAGACGAGTGAAACATGTGCTGATCACTCGTCTGATGTTTCACTCGTCTAAGTAGCAGACGAGTGAAACATCAGACGAGTGATCAGCAGCTGTTTCACTCGTCTGTCTATCACATGTCTGATGCTTCACCGGTCTAAAGCATCAGACAGGTGATAGGCAGACGAGTGAAACAGCTGCTGATCACTCGTCTGATGTTTCACTTCTCTGCTTAGTGTATTATTTATTGTTTTTATTGTATTAATAAAATTAATAATTTAAAATTAATATAATTTATTAATATAATTAATTTAGCTAAATATCATAAATAATTAAATTAATCCAACAGTATTTGAAGATAAAATCTGCCACAATAATAGCACTAATTAAATTAAAAAAATTAATAATATAAATACCTGCAACAGCAAAGTGGTAGAGATGGTTGAGCTTGAGAAAAAGTAGAGAAACAGAGGAAGCAAAGTAGGAGAGTTGGTTGAGGTTGATAATACGTAGTGAAAGAGAGTATCTGTGTGAGAAAGGGTGTGAGGAGATCAACAATATTGTAGAAGAAAAAAAAGAAGAAGAAGAAGAAGAAGAAGAAGAAGATCTGGGTGTGTTTGTATGTGTGAAGAAAAGAGAAAGATAGAGAGATCAGACGGGTGGGTTTGATGAGTGGAGGGAATGGTGGTCAGACGGGTCAAAGAATGCTGCAAGTGGGGAGACAGGTCCTAATGGCGCTGCTTGCAGTAGCGCCTTTGCCCAGAGCGCGCCACGTGGCTGCCTGGGCAGGACCTGGCGCTGCTTGCAGTAGCGCCTTTGCCCAGGACCTGTCTGGTGCAGGGGGGAAAGATGGGGAAGACGCTACTGCAACTAGCGTTTTCCAAAAACGCCAGTCAAAGTAGAGTCTTTGGTGTCAGAGAAAAAATTAATAAAAAATGCCACGTTGGCGAAAAGTGGGTTAGTTTGGTAAATAGTTTCAAAACAAGGTTATATTGATAAATAGTTTTTAAAAATGGGCTACTTTGGCCAATTAGCCAAAAATGTTATCGTGGGGTAGCTTTCATAGCTACGGTGTCTAAAAATCATTCCTGCAATGGAGTGCAACGCGATAAGCAGGTGGTGGGGTTGATAGGACGAACTGCTTATGGCAATGGAGATTTTCAAATAGTCCAAACAAGTTATTATCCAATAAAACATAGTGCAAAACAAGTAACTTTGACAATTCAAGCAACGAACGTTTTATGCTGCGTTTCTCTTATTTAAATTTTTCAAATAAAAGATAAACATATAAATTAAAAAATTAAAAATTAAAACAAAAGATATACAACCCAACTGAGAGTAGTGTGTTATTGTGAGAGTAAAATTAATAAATCTAGGTCATTAAATCATATATAGATGATTAGGATTTAAAATTAGTTGGTGGTCATATAATCACTTAAAATAAGGTTATGCAATTGGGAAAACATGTGGCATTATTATGTTCATTTATTTTTCCTTCAAAAATAATTGCTATTTTCAAATTTGATACGATATTTATTATTATTATATATAATGATAATAATTATTAATTATTAATTCTATTCATGTTCATTTGATTATTTCAAATGCAATTAATATTGCAAATCATAAATTTATTACCACAAATATTTGTTTGATATATATTGCTCCACTAATTATTTTAAATATTTGAATTAATTTCAATCTAAATTCTAACTTTTGAATTTCAAATAATAAAAAATGTGTCATAATTTAGAGTTTTTATTTTTGAACATGAGTCATTTTTCAGAACGTCTCTCATCTTCCATGTGTCACATGTCATTTTTACATGCATTTTCAATCGGAATACTTATTTTTTCACTTCATTATTTTTATTTTCTAGGATAATCATTTCTAATTATTATAATTACAATAATTTCATCAATTATTTATGACAATTACCAAATTCTCTTACTTATTTTTTTCATTTAATTCATTTACTTTTTTAAGACAAACACTTTTAATTATTAATACTAATTTCTAGATTTTTTACTACTAACATGCTTAATATGATGAATGATATAATATAAAGTGGGATTAATTTATAACATACAATAAATGTAAAAAAAAAAATTTAATTACTCATAAAATATGATTAGTTATATAATTTACCAGAATATTTTTATTTTTTTAAAAATCCAAAATATACTCCTTAAAACTATATTTACATCCTTTACAAATTTAATTAAAAAGTTATTGGAGAAACATATTAAAATAATGAATTAAAATAAAAATATATACGAAACCAACAATGCACAACACAGTTGGTAGATAACTGGATTTTTTAAACATGCTGTAAAGAGTTTGATTCTTATCGTATGTGTGAAAAAAGTTTTGTTGGGAGAGGTTGTACCCATTTTCGTTATCTCTCTATCTAGAAAGGGATTACTCTATTGCTGTTAGCTGGAGGACACCCTTGCTTCACACGAGAAAAACGAACTACAAACTAAATATTTTATTTATTTTTAAAAAAAATTATGATTGCACTCACTGTTATCAATATCAACCCTTTCATGATTGCGATATCTGTTATCAATATCAATATCTATTCTATGAATGAAGGTCCAAATTGATTCCCGAAAAATTTTGATGACCTACTTTTAGTCTTTGAAAAATAAATTAATTATTGAGTCCCTCAAATTTACAAATATTAGACATTTTAGTCCCCCAGTCCAATTCCAACGTCCGTTTACTTGCCTACGTGTCCTATTAACCATTCTACCTAACTTATTAGTGGTTCTGCATCACCTATGACGAATTTTCTTTATGAAAAATGAATAAAAAGTGAAAACGTGCACAATTTTAAAACTCAAATACATGAAAATTATGCATTTTTTCACTTTTCATTTATTTTTCACGACGGAAATTCGTCATAGGTCACACAGGGCCACTAGCAAGCCAAGTATGATGGTTAATAAGATACGTAGGCAGGTAAATGGATGTCGGAACTAAATCTAGGGACTAATGTATCCCATGTTTGTAAATTTGAGGAACTAAATAATTATTTTATTTTTTTCAAGGACTAAAAGTATGTGCATGAAATTTTTAGGGACAAAATTGGATTTTCACTCCTATTCTATTTTGTTTAAGAACCAATTCCAAATTGTATCCACTTAATAACCTAAAATATGTAAAAAGTGATTAGTAAAAATGTCAAAGTATTGAAATTTTAATATTACTAATTTTAAATAAGTATATTACATATACATTTTACTTTATAAATTTATTATTTTACAAATATATTTTTTCATTTAATTGTTATTTAAGCTGTTCATCACACCGGTATAAATACTAAAATTTGTGCTAGAAAAAAGTTTCAATGACACTTATTTTATCAATGGTTTATTACAAATTTAAGGTATATATAATATATGTAACTTATAAATAGTTAATGTTCACCAAAAAAAACTTATAAATAGTTAATTAAAGGTAAATCGTTTTATTATTTATTTTATTTATTTTTCTTCATTATAAATCATAAATCATCTAAACATTACACGAGTGAGAATCATTTTTACATTAATGTTTCTTTCTTTCTGTCTGTTTTTTTTTTATTTTAGTTTTATTACGCGTATTGCTTATTATAAAATTCATAATTTCAAGTAGATTTAGGGATTTTTGAAATAACAATCTCTTAAATGAGGGTAATCAATCTCACTCATGCTCCCAAAGAAACCTAATATCTCAGTAGAAGTGGGAATAGGCTAGTCCGCTCCTATGACCTAGCATATTTAAGGTCTAGCTCGGCCTAGCCTATTTAGCAAAAAGGTCACGTCAAGGCTTTTAAAAAGCTTATATATAGCTAAAGAGACCGGGTTAAGGCTTTAAAAAAAAGCCTATTAGGCCTATCAGGTTGGCATATTTAACGCGCACACATACATAATATATAATTTAATACAATACTATAATATAACATTTATAATATGTATAACATTTATAATAAGTGGGAATGGAGAATGCTTGTAGAGAAAGAGCTTTGTGAAATAAGATAATTAAGGATATATATATATATGGTGGTGCATGTTTCTAACCCATAGTAGGTTTCTCAAGATAGAAGGTCAATCATAAAAGACTCAAATTGGTGGAAAGATTTATGTGGCATAGAAACACAAATAATAGGGGTTGAGGGATGGTTTAAACATGGGCTTAAAAACATGTTGGAAACGAGAGATCTACCTTGTTTTGGTTTGATCTGTGGGCAGGTAATTTTTCTCTACGTCTCGAATACCAGAGACTTTTTCAAATCTCAGAGAACAAGAACGAATATTCGGTTGCTGATTTGGGATGTTGAATTTCGGGACCTTGGGTTTGGTCTTTTAGATGGAGGAGACAACTGTTTGTGTGGGAGGAAGATCTGTTAAAGGAACTCTTGTTGGTAATAGGATCCATTGAGATGAAAGACGATATAGAGGATAAATGGATAAGGATCACAATGATATCGAGTCCTATTCTGCAAAATCAGCTTATTCCCAGGTTCTAAACAAGTCATTAGGGTTTTCCGATGCGGGGGAACATTAAGTCGACGTTTTTTCGGAAAAAAATTGGTTTAATTCCGTTCCAATGAAAGTGATGGTTTTTACATGGCAACTGATTCTTGATAGCTCTCAACTAAGATCAGTCTAGTAAGAAGGAACATTATTCAGCCCAATCAAAATTCCAATTGCATTATGTGTAGTCAAGAGCAGGATTCAGTAGCATATTTATTTTTTTCATGTAGGTTAGCATACCTAGTTTGGGGGAAAATATACTCATGTTTAGGCTTTCAAGTAGTACTTCCTATGGAGGCTAGACTGCACTTTAAAAACCATTACGGTTTAGTAAGAGGAAAGAAACTTAAAAGAGTATGGATGGTGGCATGGTTTATTATGGTTTGGTCCATCTGGTTAGCAAGGAACAATTGTATCTTCTCTTATGTAGGGGTAGATCTTCTTAACATTATTGATCTAATTAAAATTAGAGCTTGGCATTGGATTAAAATAAAGATAGGTGGGTCATTCTCTTTTTCCGATTGGTGTTTGTGTCCTTTAGAATGTATGAAATTAGCAGTTAAAATGTAGAAGTATTCTGGTGGTTTTTCCTTGTCTTTAGAGGCTTGTAGTTAGAGGGTACTTTTGCTTATTCTGCTTCAATGATTTGGTGACAGTAGCTGCTGGTATTTTGTTTTTCTTCCACTAATATTTCTTTTTCTTAAGTGTTTTAGTGGCAGTTGGATTCTTGTGTTACAGTAAGACAGTTGCCTTCCAAGACTATTTTTGGCCTTGCCTTGTGGCTGTTATTGGACTTATGCTCACTTTTTGACTCTGGTGATGAGAAGTCTCTAGTTGAGAAGGATCCAAGGTTTTGTTGCTCACATGGTCAACAGGAAAAATGAGTAATGTAGGAGGGGAGAGGCTTCTGTTTTCACGCTTGCTTGCATTTTTGTTTGGATTAAGGAAAGGAACTTAATGATTATGTTGGGATGGATATAAATGGTGCCTAGATTGGGATACCTAAAACATTACAGGTGGTTTAAAGATTGTACAATTTGATTAATGGTTTTTGGAGGTTAAAGGTTTTTTTGTGTAATAGGTATACTGGTTTTCTAGTTTATTAGTATGGGTATGTTAATTACACGGGCCTTTCTTTGTTTTGTTTCCTTTGTATACGGGTTAGAGTATCCTTTTGTACTTCCATAAATATATACATATACTTTTTCTATATATAAAAAAAAAAAAAACAAACATTAAGTGCTACTTTTATATATACAGTATCATTAATTTTAGAAAGGCCCCGAGGTGACGAAAAAGACTAAGGATGTGTTTGGAAGAGCTTATGGAGAGCTTATGAGAATAGCTTATGGAATTAAATTTATACAAATAGTTTATGAAAATATTTTATGATCTTTCTATAAGCTGTTTTTGGCTTATTTCCATAAGCTTGTCAGAGAAGCTTATGAAAATAAGCTGTTTTTAGCTTATTTAAAAAAGAGCTTATTATATAAGCACTTAAATAAGCTATATTCCCAAACACATCCTAAGAGTGAGGTGTGGGTCAACAAAAATTCTTTTCGTCGTTAATTATTTTTGCAACAGATTTTTACTATTCATAATAATATTTGCTGTAAGTATTATTTTATTTTGTTAAAAAATTATTTTGTTTTATTATTTTTAATAATTGCAAATTCTAATGTTACTTATTTATAATTCTAAACATTTCCATGCTCATTTTCAATGAAAGATATGACATATGTCCGTGTGACTCTGAATGTAAAAATGCAGTAGTTAGAAGTAGTCTAAAAATTTTAGAAGTTATATTGTGTTTTAGAAAATATAAGTTTTTTAATTTGTCCTGCAAATAAAATATTAACTTTCTTTGATATCTTCAATAAAATGTTCTAGTCTCATCCCTGTGCACATACTTTATTTGTATTTCATGAATTGTCGCAAATTATTGTGAATTGAGTTGTTGAAATAATATCTCTTTCTGATTTTTCTTTCAATACAAATTCCTTTGTAAGTTAGAAAATTTCAAAATTGAAATTTGTCAAGATATTACAAAATTGCAAACAATATTTATTGATTTTATTTTAGAACGATGCTAGTAACGTATCTTTTCATACAAATGGCTTAGAAATAGGAGAAAGTATATAAGATGTGACCAAATAAAAGGATTGTGTTCAAAAGAGTATATAAAAAATGTGTATCGCTATCAACAAGGTCCATCACAGTTGATAGTTAGGTGAGTTTCTTAAACATGATGTCCGGAATTCGATTTCGTGTGAAAAATGCTTTATTGGAAAAGACAAAACTCACTTCAAAGATCTTTACGTCTCGAAAGGGATACCCTTGTGCATATCCAAAAGAAGTGTGTTGCTATTTTTACGGACAAGGAGCAGCTTCTGTTAGGCTTCTAGGAGGAGGGACACATAAACCAATTTCACACCGGAAGGAGAGGGATCTTGAGACTGTGCAGGTATCAGACTACATGGTTGAGGGATTCCAAGATTGTACATGTATGAGACTGTACAGTTGAAGAAGGCTTAAAGGAATTGATTGGTATTACCTATAACAAGAAGATGCATCTTCTTTTCGGGAGGCCATCACTTAGAAACTCCACAATTAAGCATGCTTGACTTGGAGCAATTCTGTGATTGGTGACCTCCTGCGAAGTTTTTCTAGGAAGCGTGTGAGTGAAGACAAAACATATTTAAAAGACCCGTGTTGGTTTGTGGGAGCAGTCGGCAATTAGGTAAGCAGCATGGGTCGTTACAAATGTTATCAGAGCGGAACCTCTCTTAGTACGTGTGGTTTGAAGAAAACCAAATGGAAGCTGGTGGACATATAACATCCGGGACTCAAGAGAGCGGGGAGTAGTCGCGGGTGCAAAAAGAAGAATGGACAAGGAGTGACTCCTGACAGGATTCTAGGTGGAGGGATACATGAATGGACCGATTTCACACCAAAACGAGAGGGATCCTAAGACTGTGCAAGTATGAGATTGCATGATTGAGGGTTTCTGAGACTGTATAGGTATGACCGTATGAGACTGTACAGTTGAGGAAGACTTAAAGGAAATGATTGTTACTACCTATATCAGATACATTTCTTTTCAGGAACTCATCACTTAGGAACTCCACAATTAAGTTTGCTTGACTTGGACCAATTCTGAGATGGGTGACCTTTGGGAAGTTTTCCTAGAAAGCGTGTGAGTGAGGACATAACATGCTGAAAAGACTCGTGTTGGATTGTGAGGGCAATCGACAATTCGATAAGCAGCTTGAGTCGTTATAATGTTCGGCTATCGATAAAGGATATCCTTGTGCACATTCAAAAAAATGTGTGTTGCTACTTTACTGGGCCACAATTCAAAACAAAATATTATGAAATTTTCAACATATATGCAATTAAAGATCATTTCTCCATAATTAAATTTGTTGAAATGATTTTAACAAATCTAATCGATTTTAAATAATATCGAATTTCGTTTCTCAATTAATGGGTAGGTCCATATCATATCATGTCTCAATTTTTATAAAAAAGGTCAACAATTATTTAATCTTATTTTCAAATCATATCATTTCGGAACACGCATAAATTTAAGAAGGAAAAATTCATTTATTGTTTGATTATTTTCCTACTTTGGTTGCTTTCATATTCTCTATCATCTTTCTACACTATTAATTCGTTGACATTCCAGGTTATGAATTAAAAGGACATAATTTTCTTTTGAGTTTAATTTCTACGTACTGACAGTGTAAGTTTTTTACATTGTTAACTAATCATCAATCATGTATAAATGACTTTTAAGATAGTTATGATAGAAGTCAAATAAATGTGTTGATGTGATAATTTATGATTGAATGTCTGTATAAAAAATCTTTATACTGTCATAACTCTTTTCTTTTTCCTCAAAGATAGTTATAATTTTCGATGAAATTTTTCCTTCTAATTTTGATAAGATTTTGAACATAAGACGCTAGAAAGAAAAATGGGTTAGCTTGTGGATATTCTCATGTTTCAACTATCTCAAAATTTCTACTTCCGTTGAGATGGTTTTGGTAGATCTATCAGTGTGTATTTTTTTATTCTCTATTAAATTAAAACCACAGATTATTTATATTCTGAATAAATAATACTTATTATTAAATACTTATTTATTGTTCTCATGTTTAGTCATGTAGTGGTTAATAATTAAAAATAAAATTTTAAATACAAAAATAAAAGAAGTGTGTCCAATTTTTCAACAACACCTTGCTACACCCTCACTATCTTCAAGAAGACCCAGAAGTAAGTGGTCAGATGCAATATTAGTCTGGCCTGAAAATTTGAAAAGAATAAGCTCAACTCTTCCAGCAACAGTAGATGAAATATCACAGCTGACTAGAAGTGCTTTTATCAGGAAAAAAATATGCCAGTCAATTAAATAAACCAATTGACAAATAACTCAACACATTTTGAACGTACTTAAAGCAAAATAGTTAACAATGAATCAATTATGTACTCCTGTCCTGTTTGAATATTTTATGTGAAAAAGTTTTTTTTAAGCATGAGTTTGCCTTTAAATTGAATAATTATATGTTTTTATTTCATTTTAAATAATATATTTTTTATTTTTTCAGTTTATTATTTTAAAAATGTTTTAAAAATGCAATAATTTTTAATTAGAATTATATACGGTCAGGCTTTGGTATTATATTTTACAACATAGCCGGGCTTGAATTTACTTAAACTTCAACAAGTGGTTTGGACATTTAAATAATTGGTTTACTAAGTTATCTTTTTTCCTTTTTGGGTTTAATAATTATTTTTCTATTTGGTAATTGGTACCTCAGAAAACAACAAAACAAGTACTAGTATGTCCTAGCAAGAGGTAAGCTCATCGTATCTGCGACTGCTAGCAGGTGCCCTCTCCTTGTAGCCGTATGCCATACATGCACCATATTGTGCTATGAAATCTGCACTCACCGTCCGCTCAAAAGGAAGGCTACTAAAACTTTCTTTAGGGCTTCATCTAAATAATTTATTGGTTAAAGTAATATTTTGGTCCTTATACATGATATCGATTCTTCATTTAGTCCCTATACGTAAAAAGTTATTAAAAAGGTCCTCATACGTGCAAATATTATCCACTTGGTCCCTCCCGTTATGTTGTCGTCTTTAATGATCCGTGAACTACTATGTATAGGGACTAAATGAAGAATTTGTGCCACGTATAGGGACTAAATGAAGAATTTGTGCCACGTATAGGGACCAGATTATTACTTTAACCTAAATTATTGGGTCCCTATACGTGGCTCAAATTCTTCATTTAGTCCCTATACGTGACACAAATTCGTCATTTAGTCCCTATACGTATTAGTTCACGGATCATTAAAGACGACAATATATCGGGAGGGACCAAATGGATAATATTTGCACGTATGAGGACCTTTTTAATAACTTTTTACGTATAGGGACTAAATGAAGAATCGGTGTCATGTATAGGGACCAAAATATTACTTTAACCATAATTTATTTATGGGAAATGTTAAGTTGACAATCAAATTTGGGATACCTACGGTGATATCGTAGGTGTAAATGACAAAATAGTATTAAATAACTCAACAATCATCACTCGCAAGACACATAAATGCTTTCCCACTTATTTATTGTTTTCTTATCTCTCATCATGTATTTCATCACTCCCAAGACACTCACCTGATATTTCTTTCATCTCAACACTCGTCTAAGCTGATCTTCACCCGTCTGATGAAGGTATATGACCCGTCTGACCGAGAAAGCTCACCCGTCTACTCTCGGTTTCACCCGTCTGAAGCTGAAGATCTTCACCCGTCTGATGACTCTGAGTAAAGAAATGTTCATCCGTCTGAATCACCCATCTGATGACTCTCAGTGAGGAAATGTTCACCCTTCTGATTCACCCGTCTGATGATTCTCAGTGTCATCCGTCTGATGACTATCAGTGAAGAAATGTTCACTCGTCTGAGAGTCACCAAACGGATGAACATTTCTTCACTGATAGTCATCAGACGGGTGAACCAGAAGAGTAAACATTTCTTCACTGATAGTCATCAGACGGGTGAAGATCTTCAGCTTCAGATGGGTGAAACTGAGAGTAGACGGGTGAGCTTTCTCGATCAGACGGGTCATATATCTTCATCAGATGGGTGAACCAGACGGGTGAGCATTTCTTCACTGATAGTCATCAGACGCGTGAAGACCTTCAACTTCAGACGGGTAAAACTGAGAGTAGACAGGTGAGCTTTCTTGGTCAGACGGGTGAAGATCAGCTTAGACGAGTGAACCAGACGGGTGAGCATTTCTTCAGTGATAGTCATCAGACGGGTGAAGATCAGCTTAGACGAGTGTTGAGATGAGAGAAATATCAGGTGAGTGTCTTGGGAGTGATGAAATACATGATGAGAGAGAAGAAAGCAATAAATAAGTGGAAAAGCAATTATGTGTCTTGGGAGTGATGATTGTTGAGTTGTTTTATTATTATTTTGCCATTCACACCTACGGTGTCACCGTAGGTGTCCCAAATTTGGTTGTCAACCTAACATTACTCTTTATTTATTGTACAAATATTTGGTCTATTTTTTTTTTATTGCTTACATCTTAAAGGTTTTATGTCATTGTTGAAAGGCCTATTTTTTTTATCATTGCAATCATAACAAATATGTTTGCTTAAGGTCTGAAGTGACATTGTGCCGGTCCTGTCTGCAGCAGCATTCTCTTTTCTTTTTAATTTATGAAATGTTTTATTTTTAAATAAATTACATTTTCAAAAATTTTATTATCAGAAATATTTCTTTCTCACTTACATATATAAAAATGAAATTTTTAACTTTCATTCACAAATTTTATTTGCGGACATCTTTTATATATGTAAATAATTATTTTTTATTTTTTATATTAAAGGGAAGAAACTTTTATTTCCATCTTATTTTTTAAAAAATATTAAAATATGTTTTATAGGAAACGCTACCTGGTGATGTGTTCAATTTACAGCCATCCAGTCTTTCATCTTAAATTATTATTCTTGTGTCATCACTTCAAAAACAGTTGACCTAATCATTGTATCTGAAACTAAATTATATAAGAAATAAAAATAAAAGAATTTATTTCGTGTATGTATGGAATTTATGGCTCTCTTTGGTGACAACCGTAATGATGGTGTAGGCAAAAGCAATTTATGTACTCCAAGCTCCCACGTCAAAAATAATTGCTTTAATAATTGGTGTGAATAATTAGTTTTTTTAAACCTTCAAAACTATAGGCACTTTTCGATAAAAACTAGCATAGCGAATAAGTACCTGATTGAAAATAAGCTTATAGTTTAAAGTTGATGAGTTAGTTGATATACAGCAGATAAAAAATAAGTTAACATATTAAATTGAAAGTGTTTTGATAAAATAAATTAACGATTGAATTAATTGATAAATATAAAATGATATAAAATAATATTTTATATGTTGTTTTTTTTGTAACATGTTTATATGTTTTTTTACACACACATATACATACTTTTAACAGTTGAATTTATTTTAAATTTATCAGTTTATATACTATTTTAAATGTGAAACCTAAAATAAAAATATTAGGATTATAATATTTTATTTTATTTATAAGAGGATAAAAAAGGAATTTAAGTAAATTCGCGAGGATAAAAATGAGAAAAAATAATACACTATAATCTATAAATTCAAACACACATTACTTAAAGTAGTGTTTGAAAAAAACGTTATAAATTAATATAAAAACATTATAAACTAATAAGAAAAATATTTATCAAACGAATTTACAAACTTATTCACTATAAATAGGGACAGATTAAGAGGGGGCAAACATGAATGTTGACTCCTGCAAACATGGATGCTGACTCCTCATATTCTTGCATATATTTTATAAAATTAATTATATATATTTAATATTTTTCATAAAAAAAATGTTACTAGTCGATCTCTCCTCCAAATGATTTTTGTAGCCATCTCTACCTATAAGCTAGCTAGCGAATTGACCTTATTTGAAAATGAAAAGGTGTGTGTTGAAAAGGTGACCAAATGTTCAATATTTATAAAGTGAATAAAATAAAATAAAATTAAGTGATGGATAGACATGTGAAATAGTAAGAGAATTATAAGTCATCATACCCAATTTGGATGCCTAAATTCTTAATATGATATTAAAGTCACGTTCTATTTTGGTGGTGTGGTTAATGTCGTTAGCCCTTACTTGTAGTAACGAGCCCAGGCTCGAGGGGACGTATTGCGAATCCCATATCGGATGATTAACGAGCCTGATCGTTGCTTATATAACTGGATAGACCACTCCCTCATAAGTCAGTTTTTGAGGGAACCATTCAGATTCCTGAATTCTTAATAACCCCGCAAAAAAGAAAGAATTATAAGTCTCATTAAATAATTAGGGATATAAGATTGATTTGGTGGTTGAGATGGAAGAATTAAGAAATAAAATGACACCGAAGGAGAGAATTCAACTCACACTCTAACATTTCTAATAAATCTAACATATATACTAACGTTTACCTATAAAATAAAGTCTCATTAAATAATTTTGAGTAGGCATTCAATATTAAAATACATGAACTTAGCATAAACAAAAATACATGAGCTGAAGCTCTGGTGGAGAGACGTTTATGACCTCCAACGTCTGGCCATCAGATGCTTCTCGCTTCGCCAAATAATCGGCCGTCTGGTTTTTGAATTTGGAATACTATTATCAATCTCAATATATTAAGTTTAATTCTCAATTTTGAATGTGGAATACTATCACATATATATTTTTATTTTTTTTAATTATATTAATTAATAATTTAGTTTATATATATTATAATTAAATATATTATTTATCTTTTATATTATTTTAATTTAGGATTTAATTGGTATATTATATTATACTATCTTTTATCATATTATTTGACTCTTATCATAATTAGTTTAAAAGTCATGTATAAAATGATTTATGATTAATTAATAGCATAAAATCGTATATCAAAATTAAACTCTTTAATTTAATATATTTATTATATTATCGTATTATGAGAAGTAGTACATTTATTTTTTCCATAACAATTTACTTTTTATGAAATCCTTAATCAATGTCCTAAGGACACTCGGTAACAAGATCCTATATTTTAAATCATACCAATTAATTACATTATTTAATGAAATTTCATCCTGGGCCATTCTGTGGGGTATGCGTGTTCACCCAAAAGAAGTTATGATATGGAGCTCAACACTTGGGTTTTAATTTTCATACCCTTTTTTTTAATTTTATACACCTTTTAACCCACCAAAATTATCAATTCATCCTTCATTGCAAGTTTTTCACGTGTATTTTTTTTTTTTGCTAGTTCGTAATTGCTCTCGTATGAAACCACACCGTGTGGCAGCATACGGTTGTGTAAAGTTATATAAATAGGCAATCATATGCAATCACATGGTAGTTGATGCTCATAAATAGCCCACCGTATACAACTATACGGTAGCTTTGTTTAAATAAATAAACTATTGTATGCTTCCATATGGTACATATATTTTGAAAGAAAAATATACTACCGTATAGAATCATACAGTTGTATATCAAATTTATCCACACGTATGATTCCATACAATAGTCTATACCACAAATTTTAATACACTACCGTATGGTATTATACGTTTGGCTAAAGCATCAAACTACCGTATGATTCCATTCGGTGGAGTTACAAAATTTTTAATACATAATGTATTCAAAATTTAATATATTACGGAAACTAGTATTAAAAAATTTATAACGCCACCGTATGGAATCATACGATAGGTTGATGTTTTAGTCAACCGTATGATACCATTGGTAGTGTACAAAAAATTATGGTATAGACTACCGTATGGAATCATACGAGTGGATAAATTTGATATACAACCGTATGATTCCATATAGCAGTATATTTTTTTTTCCAAAATATTCGTAACGTATGGAAGCATACAGTAATTTATTTATTTAAACATAGCTACAGTATAGTTGTATACGGTGGGCTATTTATGAGCATCAACTACTGTATGATTGCATACGGTTGTTTATTTATATAACTTTACAGAACCGTATGGTTATATGCGGTTATTTGTTTACTTAAATTATCGTACGACTATACACGATAGTGTAGTAAACAAGCTCCTGTATAATTATATACGATAATTTAAGCTTTTAAACAAATTACAGTATTTAACTATATAATAATTTATTTATTTAAATAAACTATCGTATATCTCTATACGATTATTTATTTATTTAAATTATCATATATAATCATACGAAAAAACACAATACAAAAAAGAGTTTTGAATTTTTTAAAAATTGAAGATATAAAAATTAATTTGTCGGATATGAAAATTAAAGCCTCAACCCTTTTAGTCATTATTTTCTTGTCGGGCCCAACCTTGCTCTCGCACTGTTCTCTCATTAAATTGTTCATACGGACTCAATAAGACAAATGATTTGCCACCCTGAAAATGACAAGACAATTTAGGACCATCTTCTTATCCAACTCAGCAATGTTTCTAGGAGAGTTTAACGATTAGGATTTTATTTACTAATACTTTTTTTAACGGAATTTACTAATACTTGAATTGTAAGGATTGATTTAAAATTATTTTGTTATGAAAATAAAAATAAAATAAATAAATATAAATTATGAAGACTAAAATTATATTTTGATCATTAGTGAGTAGAGTTGGGTATATATTAGTCCACACTTAGAGGGATTGGATTGGAATAGTCCGTAAAATAAATAAATTTGTATTTATTAAGTCTGCATCCAATCCGTATAATTCACGGATTAAATGGACTGGTCCACGGACTCAAAAAAATTGATGAACAAATTTTGTAGGCCAATTCTAAATTTTATTTATTTTCTTTAGTTAAAACCTTTTTTATGCTATAAAGACTGAAATTAGTAAATGTAAAGTTTGAATATGACTTATTTTAATAGCCTACACTATTTTCATGTAATTTTATCTAAAAATTCTTCAAAACAAGTAATATTTGACTGAAGTACATCAAACACAATCCAAAGCAATCTGATGGATCACAAATTGGGCCTTAAATTCTTTGGGTGCATAAGTCCTCCTAATTCAGGAATTTTTTTTATATTGTGTAAGTCTGCAAATCAAGTCCGTTTAGTCCACGGATTAAACAAACCGAACTTAAAAAGCCCGCATTTAAATAGACAAGAATTTTGCCTAATCTAGACCAGCACGAACTGTGGACTAAATGGACTGTTCGAGGATCTAGGTCCATATACCTAGCTCTATTAGTGACACACTTCTGCACTTTGCCATTATATAGGAAACAATTTGTATTAATTAGAAGCATCTCAATAAGCAAACATCAATTTTAATTTTACTCGTTGAGTTCTACTGTGCTTCCAGATTTCTGGTTGATTTCAATTCTTAGGCCATCTCCATAAGTGTGTGTGCCACATTTGCTTGTTGAGCACCCTTCTTATTAAGAAATAATCATTGAAGTGAGGTTCTTAATAAATATTGAATTTTGGAAGGTGCTTATACAAGTGCCTATGCTTAAAGGAAAAAGTGATGGGTGGATCCTTTGAGTAATAAGAGTGGTGATTTTTGATGAAATGTAAGGATGTGAGGTCACTAGTGAACCCTATTTAGTAAAATTTTTGAATGTGCTGAGTTGGAGAGATGAGATGCTTAAATTGTAAAAAATTAAAAATAAATGATGTATAAAGGTGAGACTCATTTAAGATCCCCTAAATGTAAAAATGTAGGGTGCTGGGTTAGAGATGCTCTTAATGAGGTAGCAATTACATTAAGTAAGCAACAACACCGGGTTAAATTTCGAGGAAATTTGAGGAAAGAAAAGAAGAAAATTGCGGACATGGATTAACTTATCAATTCTCATTTTGAGCTTGTTTGGTAAGTCTCATATGCTAGCTTATAGCAGATACCTTATAGCAAATGGGCTAGTAGCTCTGTTTGATAAGCGCATTTGTCAGTTCAGCCACTACTTCAAATAGCGTTTGAACTTATAACTTATAGTTTCTATTTTTTTCTCTTTTTTATTCTTATTATTTTGTTTTAATTTCATATTAACCTTCTTCAATTTATAATAAAATATTATATTATAATATAATATATTATAAATATTTTAATTCCACATTTACCCTCTTCAATTTAGAAATATTTTATTATAACGTATTATAATAAAATACAACGTATTATTTTAGTACAATATTTATTTGATAATATAACATATATATAATAATATAGTTTTATATGATAATATAACGTATTATCAACAGATAAGATTTTATATAAATTTTTTGTATATAATAAATAATGTATCAACATTTTTTATATAATAGTAAGGTTCAACATTTATAATACTAAGGTATATACAATTTTTTTATATAAAACATTTATATAAAAAGATATGGACACATGTCCTTTATGTCCTTATATATTTCTTAGCTAGTTTCACCAAATACTTCCATACCAATAAGCTAGTTTATCCGCTATTCGCTTTCAACCACCTCATTCGTTATCCGCTATAAGTTCATCTATTATCAGCTAGCTTATCCACTATCCGCTAGTTTTACCAAACAAACTCTTTATTTTTCTAGTTGTATGAGTTTCAAAATCATTTATCACAATTTTATAACCATGCAATTATATACACTTTACTCTCAAAATTAAAATCATTAAAATCTTATTTGAGATCAACTATGTTATAAAATAGATTGAATGGAATAGTTATGTTATCTATTGAGAGTTTTTTTTTTTGGTATTCAATCTATTTTATAACATAATTGATCTTAAGTAGGATTTTAATGATTTTAATTTTGTAGAACTTCTATTGGCGGTAGCAATAATCATAAGTATTGTCAATTATATTTACAAATAGTGTATGCATTTGATTTTTTTTTTTTGATATACCAATAACTCGGAAATTTGTTATTAGTAATTAAAAAATTATAGCAATAATTTAGAGATAAAATTAGAAATTGATAGCAATTATTATGTTAACAATTTATTTATTTTAGACTATATTATAGCTTTGGTCTCTTATCTTAGTTTGTGGTTTCATTTTGGTCCTTTATTTATTTTTCGTTCCGAAAAGTGGTTCTCGATCATATCACGTTACACTATTTTAGTCATTTCTGTCAGATTGAAACTAAGATGACATTTGGTTCATGAAATGTTTTATTTCCAAGCAAACTGCATTCCTAGGAATCTCATTCCCAGGAATATTTATTTCCCATATTCACACATGAGAATAGAGTTTATAACTATCATTCCTTAATTTTATTCCCAGATATCTTTTATACCTGAGAATATTTTTTTAAAACTTGTATCAAACTTGAAAAACTTTTATTGTCATGCCAACATTCCCGGAATTATTGTTTTAAAACTTATATCAAACACTACCTAATGATGTTAGATTTCCATCAGTAGTTGTCGAAATAGGGCTCTCTTTTACTCTAATCTGACTTTGATTTTTTGATATAGAAACACAAATTTAGAGAAAGAAGTTGAAGTTTCCCCTTTTTTTTTTGCTCTTATCTCTGAGTCTACCATTTTTTTGTTTAAATTAACTATAGCATATGCTTTTGTTGATAAAAAATTAATTTGTGTTTATATTCTTTTTAAATAGAGGGGAGGTCCAATTGCCCATCATCCTCCTATTTTAAAAATCCTTCCTGTGTAAGCTTGAGGTTAACACACTGAAAATGAACTTTGTTTCAAGGTTACCAAGATATGTAATGATTATTCCATCATATCTAAGTTTAGAGAATTCGGTCCTTCATTATTTGCTAATGAGGTATGCAAATATTACATGTTAACTGGTTTTGCCTTTTTTTTTTTTCGTGAGTTATTAAGTAGTATTTTTAATTTAACTGATTTTGTTTGTCTTAATTTATTAAGTAATATTTTTCCCCTTTGAATTTGTTTTTAGCTTAACTTCATTGTGGGCTGATCTCTTCCGGACAAGTACTAGTACGTGCAGTTTCAACATGTCAATTTTTCTTGGTATGTAATAGGGGTGTAACGGGTCGGTTTGGATCGATTTAGGTGGAAAAAAAATTTGAATCAATAAAAAATATTTGGTTTGGTTTGGTTCAGTTTTAAACAATTTTTACTACAAAATCCGAACTAAACCAAACCATTGAAGAATGGGTTGCTTCAGTTCTGATCAGAAAATTATTAAATATTAAAATATGTATAAATACTGAGTATATAAAATATTAAAAAAAAATATATAAAATAAAACATTAAAATATTAAACTATTAAAATACATATAAATATTAAATATAATAAATATTAAATATTAATATATATATATATATATATATATATATATATATTAAAATATAGCAATTGTTTCGATTTCCATAATCCTTAAACTCGAGAACCGAGCAAATCACTATCGGGTTTGGTTTGGTTCGAAAATTGGTTTGGTTTGGATTTTCGGATTCATCGGGTTATTGGTTCGGGTCTTACACCCTTAGTAGGGAGGTCAAAGATTTGGAATGTGGGAGATAGAAGAAAGAATAATCTCTCATATGCTCAAATGGTGAATTTCCGGGTTCCTAAGTCTCACTACTCTCCGGATTCACAATGTTCAGAACATGGGGTAAAGCCTGATAAGAGGGAACAAATGAAATTATTCTAGGCACAGTGTAATGTGGAAGGACCAGATTTGTGTTTTTCTAACTAAACTTGTATTTCTATCTCTAAAAGTCAGATTCCAGCGAGAGAGCCCAAATTCCGGCGACTAGCAGTGGAAATCTAACAACGTTAGTGTTAATCTGACGGAAATGACCAAAATAGTGTAATGTTGACAAGATTGAGGACCACCACTTTGAATCGAAAAATATATAAAGGACCAAAATAAAACTAAAAAATAATATAAGAGATCAAAAGTATAATTTAGCCTTTATTTTAAAGTGACATAAAAAACCCATAAGACTTGACAAAATACTACCACAATAAACTTATCACCTAAGTTAACAATAATCACAACTAAATAATGATAGAAAGATTTTTTTTGTACATCGGCAAATTATCATCTCAAAGTAGCACGTAATAAAAACGTCAATAAATATTATCATTGACTACTTAAACCCTTCGGTAATACCAATCAAGGTTGGTCTGAGTAGTGATGGGCTTGGATCCCTTAAGCAAGTGATCAGGGGTTCGATTCCTGGTTCTTGTGTATGGAAAAAATCTAGTTGGGAGGAGGCATCCCACCTTGAGTGCCTTCAAATCCCCGGAAGGACATTAGTCTCAGTGAACGACCGAGGATACTCCTTGCGAACATATGCGAATCCAAAAAAAAAGGCTTCGGTAATGAAACTAACGCTCTCGTAAAAATTACAAATTGACTACCCTAAAGATCGATCAATAAAAATTGGAAGTAGTGAAACAATATTTTACCAGCAATTGTCCTTGGTTACACACGGCTTAATTATCAGTAAACTTATCAATGTCTAAATCGTCAATTAAAGTACCAACTTCTAAACTACTACCAATAATTCTGACAATAGGGGGAATAGAAAATCTCACCTATTGATGATTTAACCCTCAATGAATTACCAGCATCTTAGCAATTGGAACTTATAATATTTGCAAGTAAAAATCTTCTTTATCTTTTGTTGATTTTCTATATACCTATTACTATGAATACAACAAACAATGTATAAAGTCTTGTGTATAAAATCATGGGAACTAATAATGTTTATGTGTGTGAGGGGCGTGCGCACGTGTTTTTGAGGTGGCAAAATAGGCTACCCAGTCTGACCTAATTTGGGCCACACACTCTATTAGACCCGGACAAAAAAAGCCCAATTTCATTTGAGCCACAAAATGGTGGTCCTAGCCTGACCCGATAAGGGCAGTGGGCTTGTTTCACAACTGGACCGAACTCGATTGGAATAAGGGCTCTTCCGGGCCGAGCCAACTACTTTTTAACGAGTATAAATGGGTTAGTCCTTTTTGCCACCTCTAGTGCGGGTGTGGGTGTATGTTTGTGTGTTTGTGTGTGTGTGAGAGAGTGAGAGTGAGAGAGAGATACTAAAATGTATAAAATTCATGATAACAAACTCTATTGTCAGCATATAAAACAAATATTCAAGATAAATCATCCTCTTCAGTGTTCTCGTAATCAGGATGAAGGGGAGTCCTCATTAAGTCAAATTGTGGAGCTATGACAAGTGGTTGGTGATATTGCTGTACGAAACGATGTTGTGTCAATAACTCCAACTTCTACAATATGGCTAGGAGAGAGCCACTAAGTTACTGCATGGTGCCCTCCAACTGATAGTTCTTGTCTCTCCTTCCTACTATACTGCTTGTTTGGCTCGCTTTGTTGCTTACTTGGCCTGCTCTATGTGCTATCGCCACCCATCCCAGTTAGCATACAAGGAGAAATTGTTGCGACCTTGCATTGGGAGGTGACGCCCCGCCAATATCGAGAAGACATGTCTTTGGTTCCATATATAGTAAGGTATGCTAGTAACGCAATGTATTTAGAAAAAATGATTATTACATTGAATTGAAAGTATAGCTATATACAAGCCCTTTACAAAGAAACATAACAATACTAAAATTAACTGCTAACTGACACCTTTAACATAAAACTAATAACTAACTAACACAAGCCTGCCTGAACCAGGAAAATACCCTCACATATCCTACCTTAAACTGAATTGCAGTTTGCAACCAGTTTATTTTGGCATCTTACACATTCCTAATCTCTCACGCAGCCTTAAGAAAGCTTCCAATTTCAGAGGTTTAATCATAATACTTGAGACCTGCTCTTTTGAGTTACAATGCACCAACTCTTTTATCCTTTCCCTATTAAGATCACATAGGAAATAAAACCTCACATGCTTCTACCATGAAGAACAAGGTTTTTTGAGAATTTAATAGTTGAACTATTGTCACATAAAATAGTAGTACACTTCCCTTGAGTATGACCAAGTTTCTCCAGATTTCTTCTAAACCAAACTCCTTAACACACACAAGTTGCTGCTCCTATAAACTCAGCTTTTGTGGTTGATAGAGTTACCACCGGTTGCTTTTATGAAAACCACTAAATAACTCCAGTTCCAAGCATAAACACATAACCTAGTGTGCTCTTTCAGTCATCAACACCCCCTGCATAGTCACTGTCAGTAAACGCTACCAGGTTCCCTTCTCCACCCTTTCTATATAGGATACCAAGCTCCACAGTCCCCTTCAAGTATCTCAGTATCCCTTTGACAGCTTAGAAATGCATTTCTGTTGGCTTTTCCATGTATCTACTGATTAGGCACACTGCATACATTGTTTAATATTGGGGTGTGGATCTGCAACAAAGATGATAAGACAAAAGAAAAAATGGGCAATCTCCAAGGCGCGTACAGATACCAGGCTTTAGATTCGATTTGATCCCACCAATCTCTTTCTAGATTGCATGCAACAGGTGTAACAACGAATCTCCTTCAGGATACAATAGAAAAACCTTGGTTTCGTTTGTACACCCTAAACCAATTGTATCATCAATGACAGTTTACAGAACAATAGTTTTCTTAACTCTCTCTGCGCACAAGGGAGAAAAGAAAGTGTTTTGGAGTGGTGAAGACATAGCAAATTCCAGAACCGTAGCTGCATGCAGAGTGCCTCTATTTATAGAGCAAATCATGCCACTTGGTGAAGGAAAACAACCCTCTAAGGGTTTTATTGAAGCATTACAACCAAACATGATGTAAAGGATTATTAACGTCTCATAGCATACGTTCCATGCAATAGCCTGGTGATTAGCGCTATGCTACCACCGTTTTGTCTCAGGTTCGAAATCCACTAGACGTACCTTTTCATTTAATTTCCGTTTGTTAAACAACGGTCATTGGATACTTAGATAACATAATAATTAAATCATGTCATAACCGCTTTGTTGTCCTGGTGGCTAGCGAACGTGCCAAGTTCGAATCCCATTGTATAACTTGTTTCATTTTATTTTTCCGTTAAACAACGGTCATAAAAATAAAATATCCAACGCTTCACTTATGATTCGAACACGAATCCAACAAGATAACGTTGCAACTCACACCACCAGGTCGAAGCATTAATTCGTGTTAGTATCCATCCTTTATATCTACTTAACATATAAGGCCACGTAACCTTCCAAAAAGATGAATTTTGGAAATCCCTCACAATCCCCCACCATTTTCAAAATAAACCCTGATCTCATTATTCCGGAAATCACATGCTTTCAGACAAAGGTATCTTGGCGATTTGAACCTTTTCTTAGTAAGTAATGGGTTTCACTCATCTCGAATAAAATGGTAGACAAGCTTTGAACCAAATATTCATTAGAAGGAGCATGCATAACTTACACATGAAATCTCAGTACCATTGAACGTGATAAACTGACACATTTGATGACGCCTTGTGTCTTGTATCCTTTTCATGAGAGCTTTAAGAGTCAAGCCCTTAACTCCAAGAAGCGGCCTCACTTCACTCTTATATAGGTAGACTCTATCGGAAGCGCCCCCATTATTAGGCACTTCAGCATATATATGCTATAGGTTCATTAAAAGCAAAAGCTCATCCTCCCTCTTATATTTCCTTATGGTCCATTTATCTATTGTCAAGTATTTGCAATCACTCTAATAGTGTGCTTTGGCCCATTGAACTCAAGACATGATGCTACTCAAGTGTGAGTTGGTTTTCCACCATTGGTGATCATTTAGATGTGAGCTTAAGTCTCATTCCTAATGATGTCTTCAACACCATATCCCTTGTCAGTCCTTTCGTCAAAGGATCTGTAAGATTCCTCTCTGTTCTCACAAAGACTATGAATATTTCTCCATTTGTAACTAATTCCTTTACATAGTTATGTCTTAATCCAATGTGTCTAGACTTTTCATTATATACCTGGCTATATGCCCTTGATAGTGTTGACTGATTATCACAATGTATGGATACTGGTGCCATTGGCTTTAGCCAAATTGGTATCTCATACAATAAATTTCTTAGCCATTCTACCTCTTTGCAACCTGCAGCCAATGCTATGAATTCTGAAGCCATGGTGGAGTCGGAAATGCAAGTTTGTTTCTTGGAACCCCAAGAAATAGCACCCCACCAACTATGAAGACCCAACCGCTTGTTGAAGCATGGTCTTCTGTATAAGTTACCCAACTAGCATCTGTGTATCCTTCCAATACCGAAGGATAACCATTATAGTTTAAACTATAGTTCATTGTCCCCTTCAAGTATTTAAATACTCTTCGGACAGCATGCCAATGGTCTTTACTTGGATTACATGTATACCTATTAGTCTACCTGCAACGTATGCAATGTCTAGTCGGGTACATGTCACGGCATACATCAAGCATCCAATTACTTTTGAGTATTCAAGTTATGCTGCTGGACTACCTTTATTTGGTACTAAGTTAATGCTATGATCAAAGGGAGTAACAACAGGTTGACAATCAAAATGATCAAATTTCTTCAATACCTTTTGTTATGTAGTGAGATTGGGATAAACCTATACTCTCACCATCTCTTATATGATTCTAATTCCTAGAATCACATCAGCTCCCCCTAAGTCTTTCATATCAAAACTTCTAGATAGCAAACTCGTAGTTTTTTCTACCTCATCTAGATCGGTACCAAAAATTAAAATATCATCAACATATAAACAAATCATGACACCTTTTTCATTCTGGAATTTACTATAAATACACTTGTCAGACTCATTTATTTTATATTCATTAGCTAACACAACTTGATCAAACTTTTGATGCCATTGTTTAGGAGCTTGTTCTAGTCCATACAATGACTTATTCAATTTACACACCGTCTTTTCTCGACCTCAAACCACATACCCTTCGGGTTGTGTCATATACACCTCTTTATCTAATTTCCCATTTAGGAATATCTTTTTCACATCCATTTGATGATTGACAAACTTATAGATGGATGTAAGTGCCAATAGCACTCTAATTGAGCCAATTCTTGCCACAAGTGCATGTGTATCAAAATAGTCAATTCCTTCTTTTTGTGTAAATCCCTTTGATACAACCCCTTCCTTGGAGGTCCCATTGGTAACCCGAACTCAAATCCTTAACGTTGCTGCGCAGCGTTGTAATATAAAAATGCGCAAGTATTAAAACATTCAACACACTGATACCATAATTACTTATACATAAGTAAGAGTATTGGCTCCATCAGTAGTGCCTACAACAACTGATGTTAATTATAAAAGTCTCAGAGTACGCAACTAGTAAATAAAACGAAAGCATAGCAGCAGAATAAAAATACATGCGACTTCCTCTCTTGGCCCCAAAAATACATTTCGCTCCAACCCATGTACTGGCCATAACAAGCAAATACTACTAACACCAAGACGACCATAACAGAGGTAATGAGAATCCCTAAGCTCTAAAGTCCTCCATCGCTAGGACCCGAGGCTCTCCCGCCAGCATCTGGTTCAACCAGTATACCATCGATCTCCTCTAGCAGCTCCTCAACAGGATCTTCTCGTGCGATCGAGAATAAATAAAATACGACATGGAGAAAATATAGGGGATAGGAAACAGTAATTCATCATAACTGGGAAAACAAGTATAAAATAATTTATATAGATAACAACATTTAATAACACAGCAGTGTCAATCAATCAACTCCCAAATCATTCTCTCTTAACTACTGTCTCTTACACTCATGCAACTAACGACTATATGGA
Organism: Ammopiptanthus mongolicus; assembly: GCA_039655645.1. Classification (NCBI taxonomy): domain Eukaryota; kingdom Viridiplantae; phylum Streptophyta; class Magnoliopsida; order Fabales; family Fabaceae; genus Ammopiptanthus; species Ammopiptanthus mongolicus. The sequence continues at coordinate 79,879,913 of CM077345.1, forward strand.
CGCGATCACGACGTGACATCCCCAACAGATCAAGAAGTCTCGTTCATCTCTGTGTCCCCCCCCCCCCCGTAATGCAAGGTTTGGCCAACAGCCCGCAGGCTGAACTCGTCTCATGGATACGACATATTCCCCCACCCACAGGCGAGGTCGGAATATTTGCCCGTCAACAACGTAACTTACGGTAACGACATATCCCCCGGCCCACAGGCCAGGTCGGGACATTCGCCCGTCCATTAGCAACTAATGGGTACGATCATCTCCCCGCAGGCAAGATCGATCGCCCGTTCGCCAACACAGTGATGAACAAAAACTATGCAACATGAACCTCACCGACTCATCTCGGGATCAACATCTTAGTGTCTCAACCACGACTTATAACAATCACGTCCAACTTTATCTGGCTTAACCGGGTATTAACTTTAAATCACAACGCAACATATCAACAGTATATCTAGGTTCACCACTATAAAACATATATATATCCTCGACTTTCTCACCATATATTCATCTCCCAACTTATCAGAATTTACTGCCTATCTCTACTCAGACATCAGCAGTCACAACATCACATCATAAAGCAACCAGAAACAGATTCAATGATAATATCAACTCATAGATAAGTTCAAGTAAATATAAACATATAATAGGCATAACATACATATCACATATATTATAATAAACATCCAATCACAGAACAAGCAACCTCGACATATAATAAAATCAACCTATCGGCCAATCGACCTCAAGTAGGGTTTAGGTTGCCCTACGCAATCAATATATATTATTTTAAATCTTGCCTCCCCGACGATATTATGGTTCTTTCCCCCACCTTAGTAGTGTTATCGTGTGACTCCGGCTGTGGCTCCGCAACTATCAATCGTATGCGCTTTCGAACGATCGAACACCCTGGATCCTTCACAACAAACCACAACCAGAAATCAATATAGTTAAATCAAAATTTCCCTAATCCTTATGACCAAGGTTCTGCCCCTATATATTTAAATAGGCTAGAGATGTTTAAATTCTACCAACTCTTAGATCGATGATCCTTAAGCATGATTAAGACATAATCTATGATTAATTGTCAAAGATTTGAACCAAAACCCCTTCAACCAACAAGCTAAGGTTTCGGCCATCATGGTTAGAAATAGGTGAGAGTTTAATTTGGTTTTCTAACCACTTGGATTACATGATCATAGAATGAAAGAGGTGAAATCAAGAATCATTTCACAAAGATTGAACAAAAGCCCATTTCCCTCAAAAATACCTAGGTTCGGCCTCTCCAAATTAATTAAGCTAGGAAGCTTATTTGATTTCATGTTCTTCGATTATGAAATAAGATGATGAAACTAGACCATAGAAATTGGTTTGACATTAAAAGCATTTTTCTTCAATTTTTCATGAATTTTTGAAGTTCATGCATCAACTTGTAGAAACTTAAAACCATGAAATTTTAATGGAGAAAAATGAAGATTGAGAGCTCAAGAATGAAGTCTATGCCTCCTAGGTGATGAATGTGGATGAGGTGATCAAATTTGCTTCTCAAAAGTTCTTGAAAAGCTTTAAGGAAATGGAGATAAAAATGGAGGAAGTAAGGAGAGAAATGGAGAAATGAAGAAGAAGAAGAAGAAGAAAGAAGTGAAGGAGGAGGTAGAGAAAGAGTGGTTCGAGTATGATGGAAAGGTTGGCTGAGGATGAGTCAAAAATCTCACTTAAAGGTAGTTTTGTCTTTTCACACAAGGACAAAATGGTAAATATGGAAAAAGTCAGGGGCATTTCGGTCTTTTCGCGTCCAGATATTTTGAAAATCATCATGACACTTGGCGCGCATTCCTAGGTGGTGTGACCTGATGTGACTCCATGATTATACGTTCGCGGGTCCCGGTAAATCCATACGCGGCTCCGTTTGTTACCCGATTGGAGATTTCGCCCGAATAAAGCGTAGGAATTGATTTTTTCAAATTTAACGAAAACATTGGAAATCCAATTCTAAGACTAACTGTCTCGTTCACGAGTCAAAATTATGTCTTTATAATAGTAAAACACTACTGTCTGTGAAAAAACACAAACCGGGCTCCGCCTGAGTTTTCGACCCAAAATTTAACCGTAATTCCCTACGATAGCGTAGAGCGTGACTATGGTCTTAGTTTATTTTATTTCACTCTCTAGACCCTTCAATATAATACAAACTCATAAATACTGTTTATTAGTATTGGAAAGTTTGAAAATTCGGGGTGTTACATTACTATTCCCTTAAAAAGAATTTTGTTCTCGAAATTCGACGTACCTTTTTAAAATAGACTCGGATATTGCTGCTGCATGTCCTCTTCGCGTTCCCAGGTAGCATCTCCAATCACTTCATCCCATACAATCTTGACCAACAGAATGTTTTTACCTTAGAGTTCCTTAATCCTTCTATCCGCAATCCTTACAGGTAAAGCTTCATACTCAAGGTTCTCTCTCAATTGTGTTGACTCTGGTTCTAAGATGTATGATGGATCAGGGTAGTATTTTCTCAACTGAGAAACATGAAAGACATCATGAAGATTGGATAGGTTTGATGGTAAAGCGATATGATAGGCTATAGGACCAATTCGACGAAGAATTTGAAATAGTCCAATGAATCTAGGGGTAAGCTTTCTAGATTTTAGTGCTCTTCCGATTCCAGTTCTTGGAGTTACTCTCAGAAATACATGGTCTCCTTCCTGGAATTCTAAAGGTCTCCTCCTTTTATCGCTCTAACTCTTCTGTCTATCCTGTACAATTTTCATTTTTTCCCTTATCCTCTTAATCTGTTCTGTCATCTGTTGTACTACCTCCGACCCTAACATTTGACTCTCTCCTGCCTCATACCAACACAATGGTGTTCTACACTTTCTGTCGTACAATGCTTCGTATGGTGCTATACAGATACTTGAATGAAAACTATTGTTATAGGTGAACTCAATCAACGATAAGAACTCATCCCAACTTCTTGTATGTTCCAAAACACAAGCTCTTAAGAGATCTTCCAATTATTGAATTGTTCGTTCCGACTGACCATCTGTCTGAGGATGATATGCAGAACTCAACCTTAACTTAGTTCCCAAAGCCTTATGTAACTGCTTCCAGAATCTAGATATAAATCTAGGATCTCTGTCGGAAACAAAACTAAAAGGCACTCCGTGCAACCTTACTACTTCCTTGATGTAGATTTAGGTTAACGTCTCCAACATATAACTTTCGCCAATAGGTAAGAAGTGAGCACACTTTTTCAACCTATAAACGATTACCCAAATGGCATCATGCCTCTTGTTAGTCCGGCAACCCAACCACAAAATCCATAGATATTCCATCCCACTTCCATTCTGGGATATCTAAAGATTTTAACAACCCTGCTAGCTTCTGATATTCTATCTTCGCCTTCTGACAAACCAAACAAGCCAACACATACTCAGCTACTTCCTTCTTCATTCTAGGCCACCAAAACATCTTCTTCAAGTCTTGATACATCTTGGTTGCTCCTGGATGAAAACTTAGCCTACCCTTGTGCGCTTCTTCCAAGATCATCCTTCTTAGTTCTATATCCATTGGCACACAAACCCTATCACCCTACCTCAAAACTCCATCTTGATTCATCCTCAACTCAGATGTTCTGCCTTCCGCTACTTGTCCCTTTACCTTTTGAAGATACTGATCAACTTCTTGCTTCTCCTTGATCGTCTCTAAAAAATCGCTCGTCATCGTGACCATTCCTAGGTGTATCTTATCCCTAGATAATTCCATACCTAGATTCAAATCTCTGAATTGTTCTATCAGTTCCAGTTCTTTTACCATCATAGCAGATTCGTGCAAGGATTTCCTACTTAACGCATCCGCTACTACATTTGCTTTTTCGGGATGGTATTGTAGATCAAATTCATAATCCTTTATGAATTCCATCCACCTCCTTTGTCTCATGTTTAACTCTTTCTGATCAAATAGATACCTTAAACTTGTATGGTCATTGTATACTATAAACTTAGCTCCATATAAATAGTGTCACCATATCTTTCAAGCAAACACTATAGCTGCCAGCTCCAAATCATGAGTTGGATAATTCCTCTAATGAACTCTCAGTTGTCGCGAAGCATACGCTATGACCCTCATTTCCTGAATCAGGAAACAGCCTAATCCTTGGTATGACGCGTCACAGTATACGTCAAACTGTCCTAAAGAGTCTGGTAACGTCAATACTGGTGACGTAGTCAATCTCCTTTTCATCTCTTGAAAACTCTCCTCGTATTTGTCCGTCCATACAAAGGATATTCCCTTCCTTGTTAGCTGCGTCATCGCCAATGCAACTTTCGAGAATCCTTTGATGAACCTTTAATAATATCCAGCTAGTCCTAGGAAACTCCGTATCTCACTTATCGACTTAGGACTTTCCCATTGTACCATAGCTTCAACCTTTGCTGGATCTACTACCATCCCATCTTGATTAATCACATGACCTAAGAACTTCACTTCTTCCAACCAAAACTCACTCTTGGACAACTTTGCATAAAGTTGTCAGTCCTTTAACACTTGAAGCACAATCCTAAGATGTTCCTAATGTTCTTCCCGGTTAAGGGAATAGATAAGAATGTCATCGATAAAGACTACTACAAACTTATCTAAGAACGGTCGGAAAAAACGGTTCATGTAATTCATAAACACTGCTGGAGCATTAGTTACACCAAAGGGCATAACCAGATACTCGTAGTGTCCATACCGGCTCCTAAACGCCGTCTTCGGTACACCCCCCTTTTGACTCGAAGCTTGGTGATAACCAGATCTTAAGTCAATCTTTGAAACCACTACCGCTCCTTTCAACTGGTCCATCAAATCGTCAATTCTAGGCAACGGATACTTATTCTTGACTGTTGCCTTGTTCAGCTGCCGATAATCCACGCACAACCTTGAACTGCCGTCCTTTTTCTTAACAAACAGCACCAGTTCTCCCCAAGGTGAAGCACTCGGTCTTATAAACTCTTTATCCAACATGTCATCCAACTGCTTTTTCAGCTCTGCTAACTCCGCTGGAGCCATTCGATAAGGCGCTATCGAAATCGTTCCAGTTCCCGATACGAGATCTATAGCTAACTCTATCTCTCTTTCGGGTGGTAAACCCGGAACGTCATCATGGAAAACTTCTGGAAACTTGCACATTATAGGCAACGAATCCAACTTAGGAGATTCCTTAGCTTCCATAGAGAGTAGCAACACGTGTTTCGGAGATTTACTACCTAGCTTACTATCATTGGTAGGCATCAATCTAGATTGCTCAGTGAATGATAAGGTCTTTTTAGAACAGTCTAACACTACATGGTTAGCCGAAAGCCAATCCATGCCTAAAATTATATCGAGTTGTTGCATAGGCAAACAAACAAGGTCAATAAGGAAAATAATAGGAAAATTGAAACAAACAGTTATGGTTGTCAAAGAATTACTGGTAGGAGTAGAAACAGTTAAGTCATGAGGAAGCAAAGAAATAGGCAATTTCAGATGATCCACACACTCTTGGGATATGAAGGAATGCGTAGCTCCCGATTCAAACAATACTGATAAGAGTTTACTTGACACTAGGCACATACCTTGTATAAGATCAGGGGATTGAGAGGATTCAGCTCCTCTTGTGGTAAACACCCTTCCGGTGGCTTGCGGTCTCGCTGCTTGCTGTCCTGCTCCCTAGGCTCTGGTTGTTGGGCCCTGCTTGCATGTATTGTACCTCGCTCCTTGTGACATTTTGGAGCTATGTGACCTACTTGCCCACACCGGAAACACTGGCGAGTCTCCCTGATCGGACAATCTCGAATTGGATGTGATCTTCCACACCTAAAGCATCCACTTGGTTGGAGTTGTCCTTCAGCTGATCTTGTTGTTTGACGGTTATAAGGCTTCCGTCTTGTCTGGAACCTTCCTTTTCCACCTCGACCTCTCTGGTCAAACCTCCAAATAGATCCTCCAGTTATGCCTTGCTGCAGCTCTCTCTTCTTGTCGATGTTCTCAATGACAGAACATCTCTCTAACATCTCGGGCAGTCGGGTGATATTCAGCGGTACAATCACCCTTTGCAGATCATACTTCAGGGCATCTTCAAAGCGCCTGCATAACCACTCTTCATCGGGAAACCTCTGGTAAAATTCAGAGAATTTGAGTAGCGCTTCGAACCTCGTTGCGTACTCACCAACAAACATGGTCTCTTGTTTCAGACCCATGAACTCTTTCTCTTTCTCTCTTCTCATCATTCTAGGGAAATACTTCTCTAGGAAGCATTCCCGAAACAGTCCCCAGCTAATAATTCTGTCTTCTTCTTAAAGCATCGTCTGCTTGCCTTTCCACCATAGTTCTGCACCTCCCATTAGCATGAAGGATGCATAAGTTACCTTTTTGTCCTCACAACAATGCATTGCCGCGAAGATTTTCTCAAGTTCCTGATTCAAGAGTTCAGCTCCCTCCGGATTGAAGTCAACATGAAACTGCAGCGGCCTCCCCTTTAGAAATATATTCAGTCCAGTGTCTTCCATTACCACTTCGCCTCACTGATTCTGTCTCTATTGTTGTTGAATGGTCAACTGCAACAGTTGCGCGTTCTGCTGCTTCTGATGCAGAATTGCCGTTGCTAACTCCTTAACTGTCCTTAGGGTTTCAGTTGACTCTATCCCATCACCAATGTGGGAACATCCTTCGTGACCATTTCCAAGCTCAACAGCACTCTCTGTGAACCTTCCGCCACGTCCTCTAGGTCATTCGCGAGCCATTTAATTTCCTATGGAAGAAATTACCATCTCACATTTGTAAGACATATATGACCATATTGTCATATGCATGCATCATATGCTTCACAAATGTTCTAACAGTTACCTCTTACGGCAACTCATGTATCGGATACTCTACCCAACTTCTAAGCAAAGTCATTACCCAATGCGGGTTCGACTAGACACGACTAGAAATCACAACTTAACCCAAGCAGTCCTTGATTAAGAATCAAAGTGCTCTGATACCATAAAATGAGACAACCCCTTCCTCGGAGGTCCCATTAATAACCCGAACTCAAATCCTTAACGTTGCAACGCAGCATGGTAATATAAAAATGAGGAAGTATTAAAACATTCAACACACTGATACCATAACCACTTATACATAAGTAAGAGTATTGAGTCCATCAGTAGTGCCTACAACAACTGATGTCAATTATAAAGTCTCAGAGTACACAACTAGTAAATAAAACGAAAGCATAGTAGCAGAATAAAAATACATGCGACTTCCTCTCCTGGCCCCAAAAATACATTTCGCTCCAACCCATGTACTGGCCATAACAAACTAATAATACTAACCCCAAGAAGACCATAACAGGAGTAATGAGAACCCCTAAGCTCTAAAGTCCTCCATCGCTAGGACTCGGGGCTCTCCCGCCAGCATCTGGTTCAACCGGTATGCCATCAATCTCTTCTGGCAGCTCCTCAACAGGATCTTCTTATGCGATCGAGAATAAATAAAATACGACACGGAGAAAATACAGGGGATAAGAAACAGCAATTCATCATAACTGGGAAAACAAGTATAAAATAATTTATATAGATAGCAACACTTAATAACACAACAGTGTCAATCAATCAACTCTCAAATCATTCTCTCTTAACTACTGTATCTTACATTCATGCAACTAACGACTATATGGATGCGATCACGACGCGACATCCCCAACAGATCAAGATGTCTCGCTCATCTCTGTGCCACCCCCCGTAATGCAAGGTTCGGCCAACAGCCCGCGGGCTCAACTCGTCTCATGGATACGACATATTCCCCCGCCCGCAGGCCAGGTCGGAATATTTGTCCGTCAATAACGTAACTTTCGGTAACGACATATCCCCCCGCCCGCAGGCCAGGTCGGGACATTCTTCCGTCCTTTAACAACTAATGGGTACGATCATCTCCTCACAGGCAAGATCAATCGCCCGTACGCCAACACAGTGATAAACAACAATTATGCAACATGAACCTTACCGACTCATCTCGGGATTAACATCTTAGTGTCTCAACCACGACTTATAATAACCACGACCAACTTTCTCCTGCTTAACCGGGTATTAACTTTAAATCACAATGCACCATATCAACAGTATCTCTAGGTTGAGCACTATAAAACATATATATATCCTCAACTTTCTCACCACATATTCATCTCCCAACTTATCATAATTTACTGCCTATCTCTACTCAGACATCAACAGTCACAACATCACATCATAAAGCAACCAGAAAAAGATTCAATGATAATATCAACTCATAGATAAGTTCAAGTAATTATAAACATATAATAGGCATAACATACATATCACATATACTATAATAAACGTCCAATCACAGAATAAGCAACCTCGACATACAGTAAAATCAACCTATCGGCCAATCGACATCTAGTAGGGTTTAGGTCGCCCTACGCATATCAATATATATTATTTTAAATCTTGCCTCCCCGACGATATTGTGGTTCTTTCCCCCACCTTAGTAGTGTTCCCGTGAGTCTCCGACTGCGGCTCCGTAACTGTCAATCGTATGCGCTTTCGAACGATCGAACACTGTCGTATCCTTCACAACAAACCACAACCAGAAATCAATACAATTAAATCAAAATTTCCCTAATCCTTATGACCAAAGTTCTGCCCCTATTTATTTAAATAGGCTAGAGATATTGAAATTCTACCGACTCTTGGATCGATGATCCTTAAGCATGATTGAGACATAATCTATGATTAATTGTCAAAGATTTGAACCAAACCCCTTCAACCAATAAGCTAGGGTTTCGGCCATCATGGTTAGAAATAGGTGAGAGTTTGATTTGGTTTTCTAACCCCTTGGATTAGATGATCATAGAATGAAAGAGGTGAAATCAAGAATCATTTCACAAAGATTGAACAAAAACCCATTTCCCCCAAAAATACCTAGGTTCGGCCTCTCCAAATTAATTAGGATAGGAAGCTTATTTAATTTCATGCTCTTGGATTATGAAATAAGAGGATTAAACTAGATCATAGAAATTGGTTTGACTTTAAAAGGATTTTTCTACAATTTTTCATGAATTTTTGAAGTTCATGCATCAACTTGAAGAAAACTTTAAAACATGAAATTTTAATGGACAAAGATGAAGATTGAGAGCTCAAGAATAAATTCTATACCTCCTAGATGATGAAGATGGATGAGGTGATCAACTTTGCTTCTCAAAAGTTCTTGAAAAGCTTTAAGGAAATGGAGAGAAAAATGGAGGAAGTAAGGAGAGAAATGGAGAAATGAAGAATAAGAAGAAGAAAGAAGTGAAGGAAGAGGGAGAGAAAGAGTGGTTCAAATATGATGGAAAGGGAGGGTGAGGATGAGTCAAAAATCTCACTTAAGGGTAGTTTTGTCGTTTCACACAAGGACAAAATGGTAAATATGGAAAAAGTCAGGGGCATTTTGATCTTTTCACATCCAGATATTTTGAAAATCATCATGACACTTGTCGCGCATTCCTAGGTGATGTGACCTGATGTGGCTTTATGATTATCCGTTCGCGGGTTCTGGTAAATCCATACGCAGCTCCGTTTGTCACCCGATTGAAATTTCGTCCGAATAAAGCGTAGGAACTGATTTTTTTTCAAATTTAATGAAAACGTTGGAAATCTAATTCTAAGACTAACTATCTCGTTCATGAGTAAAAATTAGGTCTTTTTAGTAGTAAAACACTATTGTCAGTGAAAAAACACAGACCGGACTCCTTCTGAGTTTTCGACCCAAAATTAAACCGTAACTCCCTACGATAGCGTAGATCTTGACTATGGTCTTAGTTTATTTTATTTCACTCTCTAGACCCTCCAATAAAATACAAACTCATAAATACTGTTTATTAGTATTAGAAAGCTTGAAAAATCGGAGTGTTACACCCTTAGCAACTAGGCTTGCCTTAAACTTATCTACGGTCCATCTACCTTCCTTTTCCTTTTGAAAATCCATTTACAACCTATTGGTTTGGAATCAGGTGGGAGGTCTACTAACTTCCATGTTTTATTCCCCGTTATGGAGCCTGTTTCCTTTTGTATAGCCTCTTTCCAAAAAGTGGCATCTTGAGACTTTATTGCATCTTTAAATGTTTCTAGATCACTTTCTATATTATAACAGATTGGTCCATATCTGTCTATGGACTCTCTTATTCCTTCAACCAAAAACATGAAAAATTTGGTCCATATGTTTTCTCTTTCCTAAGCCTCTGACTTCTTCTAAGTTCTGAACCTTCCAAAGTATCGTTATTAGATACATTGGTTTCCGGATTATGTGCATTACTATGAACATTATCCTTGTCACTTGGAATTGAGTTAAACCTATCTTCTTGAAATATAACATCCCTAGACTCAATAACTCTATTTATAGGTTATGAGTCATTACATTCTATAACCATGAATCTATATACTTTGCTAGTTTTAGCATAGCCCAGAAAACACACATTCAATTCCCCTATCACCTAACTTTTTCCTCTTTGGTTCAAGAACTTTCACTGTCGCCCTATAACCCCAAACTTTGAAATAGTTGAGGTTTGGCTTTCTATTTTTCCAGAGCTCATTTGGGGTTATCTTGTTCCTCTTGTTTGGAACTCTATTCAAGGTATGACAAGCCGTCAACAAGGCTTCTCCCCAATAACCTTTTGCTAGATCTGAATAGAATAACATGGCATTTACCATTTCTTCTAATACCCTATATTTCCTTTCAGCTATACCGTTTTGTTGTGAGGAATAAGGCACGGTTGTTTGGTGAATTATTCCAGTAGACTCAAAGTAACTAGGGTTATAGAACTCTCCTCCTCTATCACTCCTAAAGCATTTAATAAAGGTTTCATGTTGAAGTTCTACTTCTGTCTTAAAAATCTTAAATTTGTCTAAGACTTCATCCTTTGAATGCATTAAATATACATGACAATATCTAGTACAATCATTTATAAATGTCACAAAATACTTTTCGCCACCTATGACGGGCCAACCATATAAATCACATACATCAGAATGAATCAAATCTAACACTGTAGAACTTCTTTCAACTCAACGAAAAGGAAGCCTAGTTATCTCAGTTAGCAAACAAGTTGTACATGCATCCGAAATTCTATTTGTTTTAGGAATTAAACATGAATTCATTATTTCATCCATTTTCCTAAAATTAACATGTCCCAAATGAGTAAATCACAAGAATCAACGATATAAGCATAAACTAATCCATTATTATTAATAATATTGAGTTTGAACATATTCTCACAAAGGTATCCCTTCCCTACAAACTTTCCCCCCTTGAAGATGATAAACTTATCTCCCTTAAATACACTTTTAAACCCATACTTATTAAGTAACGGTATAGAAATTAAATTCTTCCTAACATCTGGTACATAGTAAACACCGATGAGGGTGAGTGTCTTTCCTGAAGTGAACTCTAGTTCCACTGTCCCTTTGCCTTTGACTTGGACAGATGATGCATTTTCCATGTAGAGAACAATTCCATCTTCTTCATAAATTTTTTTGAACAGATCCTTGTCTTTACACACATGGCGAGTTGCACCGGAGTCAATCCACCATGATCCAACATCTTCTATCATGTTGATTTCGGAAATGACTGCAACAAGATTGTCCCTTGTTGTACTAGATTCCTTCCCGTTATTGCTCTTCTTCAAGAGGTGACAATCCCTCTTGAAATGTCACGGTTTACCACAATGGAAACATCCACCTTTCTTTTTCTTGTTTAGTTAGTCATTCCCATTGTTGTTTTCATGAGATTTTCCAAAATCTCGACTCCTCTACTTTAAGGACTTACCAGATTTCCCTTCCTTCATTACATGCACTTTCTCATGAACATTTTGTTCTCTAGTATTGTCTTGTTTGCGATACTCTTCTTCCAAGCGAAGGTGATTATCCAATTGTTCAAGATAAATGTCATACTTCCAATGTTTTAGACTCCTTTTAAAGTCTTTCCATTAAGGAGGAAGTTTATCAATGATTAAGGAGACAATTATGGTTTTATCCATATGCATATTGTGTTGTTTGTAATGGTTGAGAATAAGTTCAATATCATTCATTTGTTCTATAACTGGCCTACCATCATACATTTTATAATTATTAAATCGGCTAACAGGGAATTTCTTACTTGTTGCGTCCTCCGTCATGTATCTCGCCTCAAGATTTTCCCATATTTCCTTTGCCGATCCAACATTCTGATATCCATCAAACTGTGCATCAGATATCCAATTTAGAATATGCCCCATGTAGATGTAGTCATCATTATCCCATTTGCTCTTCTCATGGGTTTCATTGATTGTTTCAACTTCTTTATCTTTTAGTCTTGGTGAGTTCAACACATACACCACCTTTAAAGTAGTGAGAAAGAAGTCGATCTTCTTCTGCCAACGGATAAAGTTTCCCCCTTTGACCCTTTTCTAGTTTCACTATGTCAGATGTCATCTCTTTCAAAGATGCAACCAGTGTTTATAGAAATTCGAACCTAAAGATTGTTTAATATTGGGGTGTGGATCTACAACAAAGAAGATAGGACAAAATAAAAATGCGCAATCTCCAAGGGGTATACAAACACTAGGCTTCAGGTTCGATTCACCCCACCAATCTCTTCTTAGATTGGATGCAACAGGTGTAACAGCGAATCCTCTTCAGGATACAATAGAGAAATCGTGGTTTGGTTTGCACATCCTAAACCAATCGTATCGTCAATGACAGTTAATAGAACAATAGTTTTCTTAACTCTCTTTGCGCACAAGGGATAAAAGAAAGTGATTTGGAGTGGTGAAGACTTAGCGAATTCCAGAATCGAATCTGCATGCAAAGTGCCTCTATTTGTATAGCAACTCATGCCACTCGGTGAAGGAAAACAACCCTCCAAGGTTTTTATTGAAGCAATACGACCAAACATGATAGAAAGAATTATTAACGTCTATCATGGCATACGTTCCATGCAGTAGCCCGGTGGTTAGCGCTATGCTACCATCATTTTGTCTCAGGTTAAATAACATAACAATTAAATCATGTCATAACCGCTTTGTTGTCCTGGTGGCTAGTGGACGTGCCTCCCACCACAAGGTGCCAAGTTTGATTCCCATTGGATAACTTGTTTCATTTTATTTTTGTATTCAACAACGGTCATAAAAATAAAATATCCAAACACTTCACTTAGGATTCAAACACGAATCCAACAAGTTAAGGTTGCAACCTCACACCACCAAGTCGAAGCATTAATTCGTGTTAGTATCCATCTGTTATATCTACTTAACATATAAGGCCGCGCAACCTTCCAAAAAGATGAATTTTGGATATCCTTCACATACATGAGGTCAGGTCTTGAAGCAATCAAATACATTAAGATTCCTACCATTTGTTTGTATGTTGTTGCATCAACCGCATTTCCACTTCCATCCTTTGACAACTTGCATCCTATAACAATTGGATTGTTTACCAGATTGCTTTTCTCCATATCAAACCTCTCCAACACTTCTCTAGCATACTTGCGCTGACTGATGAATAATCCATCTGTATTTTGTACAACCTCCCAAAGTCATGTCAAACTCCCTCTTCATCGATTCTTTATATTTATCAAACATATCTATGTTTTTCCTAGTGAAAATAAGGTCATCAACATAAAGGCTTAAAATTCGAAATTTTTCACCCCTACTTTTGACAAACAACGTGTGCTCAAAGGGACATTTCTCAAATCCTTCATTATTGAAATAGGATTCAATCTTGTTGCAACATGCCCCCGGAGCCTGTATGAGACCATACAGAGCTTCTGTAACCTTATAGACCTTGTCTTTTTCTCCTTGCTTCTAATATCCTTAAGGATGATCAATGAACACTACTTCATTTAATTCTCTATGCAGAAATGCACTTTTTGTTGTAAATTTTATTTCAAAATAATTTATTTTGAAAAAGTTTTAAATATTTACTTATTACTATTCATTACATTTAATTCTCTCCAACATTTCCGTTAATGTTTTAATTCTTTTTTATTACATTTTAATGTTTTTGATTACTTTGTCTATAGACTTAAATATCAACATGTTTTTGTTTTAAAAGATAATAAAAGGCTTTTAACTAAAAGCTAATGACCAACTCTTAATAGTTTTGGAAAATAGCATCTTTTCTATCAATTACTTTTAAAGGTGCACTACATATATATGGAATGTTGTTATTGACTCATAGTGAGAGAGAACAAAGAAAACTTATTTTCTCTAACGTCTGTGTCATTTGCTTTTCGGTGTTTCTATACTTTCCAAAACTACAAGGTTTTTTTCTCTTTTGTGGTTTGTTTAATAAATAAATTAATTGAGAGAAGAATTTCTTTCGGTTTAACAAAGGATTGGGAGTTTCATCTTGAAAAGTATTTCTTGAGTTGATATAATTCTTGCTGTTCTGAATACCCAAAAGAACATTATTATTCTGGAAGAGTCTGTTAAATCCTGGAGGATATTCACATTATTATAATTATTGTGGCGAAATAATCCTTAAGGACAGTGTGTTTTCACACGTCTTAGACTATAAACAAATATCTGTGTTATTCTCTTCTCTTAATTTAATTCAGTTTATCTACTCTATTTATTATTTTTCTAACAATATTAAGGATTATTTCCACTGAAAAATCACTGCAACTTATCAATTTATTTATTTTTCATTTTGTGAGGAATAGTGTTTTGACAATTTGATATACCCAAGTTTTTTTTTTATTCAGTTTGCTTCTATGCTTGGTTCTTGTTATCCTTGTCTGAGACAACCCCTTTCTCGGAGGTCCCATTGGTAACCCGAACTCAAATTCTTAACGTTGCAACACAGCGTGATAATATAAAAATGCGAAAATATTAAAAAATCCATACACTGATACCATAATAATTTATACAGACATAAGAGTAATGGCTCTATCATTAGAGCCTACAACAACCAGCATTAAAAGTCTCAGAGTATGCAACTAGTAAATAAAATGAAAGCATGGTAGCAAAATAAAATACATGTGTCTTCCTCTCCTGGCCCCCAAAATACATTTCTCTCAAACCCATGTAATGACCATAACAAAATTAAGACTGTCTACCCAACTACGACTCTAACGTATACGGTAGCCAGACCCGTATACACTACTCTTCGCTGAAAGTAGTCAGTTTCCCAGAGACGGTCGTCCTCTGCATAGGGCATCTCAAAGTCCCCTAGCATTGGGATCCGAGGCTCTCCCGCCAACATCAGGTTCAACAGGTATGCCATCAATCTCCTCTGGCAATTCCTCAATAGGATCTTCTCACGCGATCGAGAATAAATAAAATACGACATAGAGAAAATATAGGGGATAAGAAACAATAACTCATCATAAATGGGAAAACAGCTATAAAATAATTTATATAGATAGCAACACTCAACAACAAAGCAGTGTCAATCAATGAACACCCAAATCATTCTCTCTTAACTACAGTCTCTTACACTCATGCAACTAACGACTATATGGACGCGATCACGACGCGACATCCCCAACAGATCAAGATGTCTCGTTCATCTCTGTGCCACCCCCGGTAATGCAAGGTTCGGCCAACAGCCCACAGGCTCAACCCGTCTCATGGATACAACATATTCCCCCACCCGCAAGTCAGGTCGAAATACTCGCCCGTCAACAATGCAACTCACGGTAACGACATACCCCCCCCCCCCCCCGCAGGCCAGGTCGGGACATTCGTCCGTTCACAACCAGGGCCGTCTTAAACATTTTGGGGGGCCTGTTCTAATCTTAAAAATTGGGCCCTTAATAAAAAAAAGGACAATTTTAATAATTAAATATTATTTCAAAATATTATTTCAAAAAAAAGGCAATCTTAAATATTATTTCAAAAAGGACAATTGTTCTAATCTTAAACACCCACTTCAGGACAATAAATACAAAGAAGATTATTAAAATTCTACCAATACAACTTCAAGCTAATATCAATCTTCTAACTACTTAAAAAGAGCCTTCTTTCTAACACATTTTTTTTGGTCAAAATAAATTTTGGGGGCCCCAAATTTTGGGCCAAATTTGAGGCCCTGTGCTGTTGTACTCCTTGTACGCCCTTATCGCCGGCCCTGTTCACAACTAATCGATATGATCATCTCCCCACAGGCAAGATCGATCGCCCGTACGCCAACACAGTGATGAACAACAACTATGCAACATGAACCTCACCGACTCATCTCGGATCAACAGTTAGTATCTCAACCACAATTTCTAACAACCACGACCAACTTTCTCCGGCTTAACCGGGTATCAAATTTAAATCTCAACGTCAACATATCAACATAATTTTCTAGGTTGAGCACTACAACATATATATATCCTCGACTTTCTCACCACGCATTCATCTCCGAACTTATCAGAATTTACTGCCTATCTCTACTCAAACATCAGTAATCACAACATCACATCATAAAGCAACCAGAAACAGGTTCAATAACAAAATCAACTCACAGGTAAATAATTAAGTAACCATAAACAAATAATAGACACAACAACATATCACATATATTTTAATAAACATCCAATCGCAGAACAAGCAACCTCGACATACCGTAAAATTAACCTATCGGCTAAACGACCTCTAGTAGGGCTTAGGTCGCCCTACACATATCAATATATATATTATTTTAAATCTTGCCTCCCCAACGATATTGTGGTTCTTTCCCCCACCTTAGTAGTGTTCTCCTGCAACTCCGACTGCGACTCTGCAACTGTCACTCGTGCGCGCTTTCGAATGTTTGAACATCGTCGGATTCTTCACAACAAACCACAACCAGAAGTCAATACAATTAAATCAAAATTTCCCTAATCCTTATGACCAAGGTTCTACCCCTATTTATTTAAATAGGCTAGAGATGTTAAAATTCTACCAACTCTTGGATCAATGATTCTTAAGCATGACTAAGACATAATCTATGATTAATTGTCAAATATTTGAACCAAAACCTACCCAATCAATCAAGTTAGGGTTCGACCATAAAAATAGGTTGGAGTTTGATTTGATTTCCTAATCACTTGGATTACATGATCATAGAAGGAAGGAGGTGAAATCAAGAATCATTTCACAAAAATTGAACCAAAAACCCATTTCCCCCAAAAAGCAAGGTTTGGCCCTCTCATACCCATATGGGTTAGAGAGCTCTCTTGATTACAAGATCTTGGATTGGGAGAGAAGAGGATGAAAGTAGATCATAGAAATTGGTTTCACATTAAAAGGATTTTTCTACAATTTTTTAGAGATTTTTGAAGTTTGGATCATAAACTTGAAACTTACGAAATCATAGATGGAAAACAAGAAAAGAATGAAGACCAAGGTACTCATGGATCAATGGAAGTAACTGTACCTCTTAAGTGAGGAAAATGAGCCAAGAATCAAGTGATTTCTTCACAAAATTTGTCAAGTTTCACTTAGAGAAAAATGATGGAAAGTTGAAGAGAATGATGGAGTTATAGGAAAATGGAGTGGATGGCCTTCATGAGGCTGACTTAGGCGTGGAAGAGGGAGGGACTCAAGGGTCCAAAGGTTGTTCACATGAGGGTAATATGGTCATTTTACCAAGGGACAAAATTGGAATTAGAATAAAAGACTAAGGGCAATTTAGTCTTTTCACCCTTAAGTTAAGAAAATATCTAGATATTTTCAACTTGTCATGATGAAGGTGAGGGCAAAATAGTCTTTTTCTAAGTGTCCAGAGACAAAATGGTCTTTTCCCTTAAGGACGAAAGTGTCATTTAGGAAAAGATCAGGGGCGTTTTGGTCTTTTCGCATTGTGAACGCGTTCAGATATTTTTAGAACGTCATCATGACACTGGTGAGTCATGGCATGAAATTCAAGGTGATGTGACCTGACTTGACTTCACGTTTATCCGTTAGTGGGTCCCGGTAAATCCATGTGTAGCTCCGTTTGTCTCCTGGTTCGAGTTTTCGTCCGAATAGTTTATATTATTTTCACTTTTTAAAGTCAACAACCAATTTTATCAAAAAATGTAGGAAATATGAGACTAACTATCTCATTCACGAGTCAAAATTAGGTCTCCTAAACAGTAAAATACTACTGTCAGTAAAAACGCAGACCAGGCTCCGTCTGAGTTTACGACCCAAAATTTAATCGTAGCTCTCTACGATAGCGTAGAGTGTGAATGTGGTCTTAGTTTATTTAAACTCATTTTCTAAACCTCAGATAAAATATAAACATTATTTATATAAATTACTGATATAAAAGTAGTAAAAGTCGGAGTGTTACACACAACCTGGTGGAAGGAAGCCTAAAAAGCATCTCTTTTATTCATCAAGAGTTCTTGCAATTTGATTCTTGTTCAAATTTACTATGGTTTGATGTTTTGTATATACTAAATATTTTTTTCTTGGCTTCCATAATTGCAAGCGTACCAAATGAACCTATTTTCTTTTTCTGCAAGAGATAACTTGCCTATATTCTTCTGCGGATTCTGCATTTGGCTATATATGTTAACTGTGTATAATAATCTAAGAGTATTAGAGTCCTTTTGTGTTTGCACGTGTAACCACATGTGACTTCTAATGATGCAGGAGTTTCCTTCACATTTTCCGATTATTTTTGGCATGAACATCGTAGCATATGACTGGTTAAATGGCTCACATAGCTTGCTATGCCTTCTCCCTAATTTGAAAGAAGGTTGTGATTATGTAGCATATGGTTTCCACCATTTTCATCTTTGTTTTTGTTTATTCTTTGATGATTTTTTTTTTTTTTATCTTTAATTGCATTTAGTTTTAGATGGAAAACTTCATTCTTTAGTTTTTTGTATATGCATTTTCTGGGAGACCTCATGAAGTTGACAGCTTTATGATTCTGGAGTGCTTATGTGCTTTGATTTCTCATGACTCTAATGATGCAAGATTTCCTTGAGTTTTGTTCTCATAGAATTGGAGACCTGTTATAGAATGTGATGCTGCAAAGATATTTATCAAAAATCTTGAAAAGCTTCTCAAAATGGTGTTCTATTGGTGGATAATCTTCAGTTTCAGGAAGTAACTCAATGTCGTGAAAAACAAAAGGAGGTATTACACTCGAATAAATAATGAGTGAGTAAGTATTTTTGTGGACTAAGAAGATGCATGATATGCTTAATCTGTAGGGACAAATTACTTGTCTTTGCTATTGTTATTTTTCAACTTGAATAGCTTAGCAGACTATTCAATTTCTATGTTTTTTTGGCTTGAAAATTTAAAGGAGTGATAATGAGACTATGCGCACATGGCACGTGAAATTATTCATGATAAACACCTATATATGTGTAGTGTTTGGCTGAATTATGCACATAATTAAGTACTTGATGCCTAAATTGAAGATTGTGATAATGAGATAGATAAAAATTGAAGTTGTCGTAGAAATATTTTGAAAGAAAAAGAAAGGAAGAAATTATCCTTCCTATTTGGTCTTTATCTATTTTGGAATTTTGGATCTTGATGACTCTATTGGACTGTTGAAATCTTGAAAAATTTATTATGTCTTGTTTTATGATGATATGGAATTTCATTTGTTAATAGTATGATGCTTTGTTGTGAAAAAAAAAATGTTATTGGTTCCATGGTTCTCGGCTAAGAAGGTTATGATGGTTTTATTGAAAAGAGATTGTGAAGGTTTTGGGTGTTAAACTCATAAGGAAGGTGATAGTATAATGCTATCACAAGAGTATTATGTTTGAGAAATTTTTTACAAGTTTGGTCTCTTTGAAGCTAAACTTGTGGGCAGCCCTTATGATACTATTTAACACTCGTTTGAAGGAAAAATAAGTATGTGTGAGGTACCATTAATTATGGTACTCAATATAATGGTTTTTCCGCTGTATTAAGAGGATACAGTGATGTTAACTTTGTTGGATAATTTATCTTTTAAAAAAAAATTATTTTGAGTTTAAAATTTAAAATGTTTTAAATTATGCTTTTATTACAATTTAAATTTTTTTGTTAACGTTTTAATTACTTTTATTGCTCCTTAATGCCTTTTGATGCTTTGTCATTTGACTTAAAAGGAAATCGCGAGTCTTTGAAAGACTATTAATGCCAACATGTTTCATTTAGTATTTTATGATATTGAAATGTTTTTAATAAATTTTAAAATTATTAAATCAAATATTTATTTGGTTTAAAACTTGAATAGTGTTTTGTTTCTTTTGTGTAAATAGCCTTTATTTCTGTTTGAATTCAAATTAAATGTGATGAGAAATATTTAGGGTTTGGTCAGTTATGATTGAGAAGAATGTTGATATGTTGTGTGGGAGGTTGTAACTTGTAAGTGGAAAGTCATGTGATCATACATTTTAATGGATATGTATGAAGAGGTATGACGCTCTTCCTAGCCAAAAGACAAACTTGGTCTAAGGAGATGATATAATTGTTGTTATCATTCTCAAGTTTATCTTGTGGCAAATGTAAAATAATGGATGATAGACTTTAGGGTAACTGAGCATATTTGTGCAAATAAAGATGTTTTGCTGCTTGCACTTTTGTAGGGGATGAACTATGATATCCAATTGTGGATTTTTCATTGTATTGTAAAGATACAATGATGATAATCGGAACTCGAGTTATGTGTTCACCTTTGTGGTGGTTTAATTACTTGAAGATCAACCAAAGAAAATGTATTTTTAAATATACAATGGAGTCAGAGTTTATTACTCTGAAATTGGCTGATAATTAGGCTGAGTGGTTGAAAAACTTTTTAGCAAATTTTTTTTTTTGTGAGTTAAACTAACTCCTTATGTGTTTATTGTGATTGCCAAGTGGCAAAATGAATATATTTTAGAAACATACGTATGTGTTACAATTCTAGAAAGTAGCTACTGAATGATGAGGCCTAATTTTTGAGAGGTCAAAAATGAATTTGACCGATTTTTTCACAAAACAAAAATCTAATGAGTAAAGTATCAAGGGGAATGAGACTTGAGCCAATGTGAAATTAACGGTGATGGTAACCCAACCTTTGTGATTGGAGATCCCATGAAGAAGGTTCATATGGGTAAAAACAAGTCAATTGTTAGTTCTGTTAGCACTAATAATTTTATCTCTTCCTATGGTGTGAGAAGTGGTAAACTGCATTTATTGAGAGGATAAGCTAAAAACTTTTAATAAATTTCATATCCCTTATGGGTGGTGTATGAAGTGCAGCATACACTTGGTGAAATCACCTATATGAGTGTCAAGTGGGGCCGGTTGTATGAGATTGCGGCATAATCTCTAGAGCACTCATGAATTACTAGGTGCTCGCATAGCCTATTAGCGCAAAAGAGCGTAATAGCAAGAATTGTGAGGGTGTAATGTGATTGGTAGGCCTCTAACATACACCAAAGTGTTTTGGTTCATAGAAGTTTACTTCACTAACTCACTTATATAATATGTCTATCAGTCTAGGTCTGGTTCATAATCCAAAAGACACCAGATTCGAAGAATTAACATCCATGTAATAAACTCTGAATTTTATTAATTCTTTTCACAAACTATTTTGAAATATGTGGGGAATTGTTGTAAATTTTATTTCAAAATAATTTATTTTGAAAATTTTTTAAATATTTACTCATGACCATTCATTACATTTAATTCTCTCCAACATTTCCATTAATGTTTTAATTCTTTTTTATTACATTTTAATGTTTTGATTACTTTGTCTATACACTTAAATATCAACATGTTTTTGTTTTAAAAGATAATAAAAGGCTTTTAACTAAAAGCTAATGACCAGCTCTTGACAGTTTTGGAAAATAGCATCTTTTCTCTCAATTACTTTTAAAGGTGCACTACATATATATGGAATGTTGTTATTGTATCATAGTGAGAGAGAACAAAGAAAACTTATTTTCTGTAACGTCTGTGTGATTTGCTTTTCGGTGTTTCTATGCTTTCCAAAACTATAAGGTTTTTTTCTCTTTTGTGGTTTGTTTAATTAATAAATTAATTGAGAGAAGAATTTCTTTCGGTTTAACAAAGGATTGGGAGTTTCATCTTGAAAAGTATTTCTTGAGTTGATATAATTCTTGCTGTTCTGAATAACCAGAATAATATTATTATTCTGGAAGAGTTTGTTAAATCCTAGAGGATATTCGCATTATTATAATTATTGTAGTGAAATAATCCTTAAGGACAGTGTTTTTTCACACGTCTCAAACTATAAACAAATATCTATGTTATTCTCTTCTCTAAATTTAATTCAGTTTATCTATTTTATTTATTATTTTTCTAACACTTTTTACATCTAACTGGTATACATTAAACTTTAAGAGCTGCAAGGGCTGATATGGTTCTGACTGTGTCCCACTAGCCACTGGAACAAAAACTTCATTGTAGTCAATCTCGTTCTCTTGAGAGTACCCATTTTACATAACTCAAGCTTTGTGCTTTTCTGCCTCCCCACTTTCATTGTATTTTGTTTTGTATACCCACTTCACACCTATTTTCTTTGCACCAGCCGACAAAGTTGTCAGCTCCCCAGTGTCATTTTTTTTTTTTTTTGATCGCTCTTGTCTCCATATCCATTGCCTTTATCCATGCAGTGTTTTTTATTACCTCTTCATATGAAGTATTATCTTCAGAGGGTGTAAACATTATCAAATTATGTAGCTCATTATCAGCATACAATTCTTCAGCTATTACATAGTCATTCATCCATGTTGGTTGCCTTTTGTTCCTCCCTTGAGTTAGACTTGATGTAACATCCTAAAAAAAAAAAAATTAAATAGAGATTATAATATGAGGATTATTATCAAGTTTTGAGAGGTTTAGAATATATATATTTTAAGCCCTTGAATTAAATAAAAGTATAAGAGAATTAAACCTCAGCAAAGAAAATTAATAAAGTGTTAGGGAGACCTAAAATGATTGACTTTCAACCTTAAGGGTGGTGATTTGACTAAAAGAAGAAAAGAGAGAAGTTTTAAGTTGAAATCTGTCACAGTAGCGTTGGCATGCCCGTGCTTATATTCGGCATGCCCGTGCTGAATATAGCACAGTCTGAGCCGCGCCGTGCTAACTATTAGCACGGCCGTGTCGGAAAATGGACAAATTTGACGCTGTTTGGTATGTCCGTGCTAATGTTCGGCACGCTCGTGCCAAAAGAGCACGGTCTGAGCCGCACTGTGCTAACTATTGGCACACCCGTGTCGAAAACTTTGACACTGATTGGCACGATCGTGTCAATCGATAGCACGCCTGTGCTCTATGTCAGGATGTGTTAAAAATATGTTTAAAAATAGGGAACCGGTGCAACACTATATATATACCATCTTATAACACCCTAGTGTGGCCAGAAATCCTTTTTGCTCCCTAAAACACCTTAGTAACGGTTGTGGAGCATCCTCATGCTTAGGAGATGGGGTGGCAACAAACAATAAGTTTGGAAGGAGAACAACAACAACAACAACCACAACAACAAGAAGAGGTAGAAGAAGAAAATGAAGAAGGAGAAGGAGGAGAAGGGGATTCGAGGTTGAGGAAGGCGACACTAGGATTCGCCATGGGGTATGCTTGGAGATTCTTGGAGGTCTTCAAGAGGTGAGTAGAAATATTCTTTCTCACCCTTTCCATGTTGCAAATTGTCTTGGGCTTTGGGTTATGCTTTAAAAATATGTTTTGTTTTTTTGGAAAATAATCCCGGTTTGTTCAAATCCTAATTTTACAAATTTGGGAGTTTTCCTTCTAAGGTGTTTCTGCTGTCAATTAATTGTTTATTATTGAGATTGATGCTATGATATATATGATACATACGTGATTTGGTTGAATTCGCATGCTATATATGCATTATTTGATGATATTTGTGACATTGGCATGATTCAATAACTGTTAATATGTTGCATGTTGTTTGCTGCAAACCGCCTATAATAGGGGTATCGAAAATAACACTACCAATGAATTGAGGTGTCGAAAATAACTGTTAATATGTTGAATGTTGTCTGCTGCAATACCGCCTATGATAGGGGTATCGAAAGTAACACTGCCAATGAATTGGGGTGTCGAAATATGAAATACCGCCATGATGGGGTATCGAAAGTAACATCGTCACACGTTGGGATGCCGAAATGAGTAATATCATTAGTGTACAATAGTTGGTATCGATATGGGTAATGTCATTGAAGAGAAGGTGATATCGAAATAGATTCATGAGTAAGGTAGGCAATGGGACGCCGTTGTTATATGCAGTTTGAAAGTCATATGACATATGAGGATATTTGAGATTATTTGATATATGGGATCTTGTCATACTTGATTTATGATGTGTTAGTGATGACTGTTTGCTGTCAATAATAATAATAATAATAATAATAAATAATAATAATAATAATAATAATTATTATTATTATTATTATTATTATTATTATTTTGAAAATAGCGGGTACCATGAACAGTTTTTCCGGTTACCGCACCGGCTGAGAACAATGATTTTGCGAAAACCTTTTAAACTCTATTTCTGTTCACTGGGATTTTATATCTCATTAGTAGTATTGTTTTCAGAGACTGAGGACGTCCCTATTGAGAAGCCAGACGTTTTGAAGACCATATCTTTAGTTTTAGAGCTTGGTTAGTATTGTATGGCTTATGCCAGGAGGACCTTTATTATCTTTTAGTTATTTTCTTATGCGAGATGTTATAGACGCCCTACTTTAAGGCTTTGAAACTTATTATTTTATTGCGGTTTTTGAATTGATGTAAACAATTATTTTGGATTAATATTATATTAAGAATTTATTCAGTATATATTTTAGAAAATTTTTAGGCTTAATTGCACTTTTGGTCCCCCAGGTATCATGATTGTGCAATTTTGGTCCCCCGGGTTTTAATTGCGCCAATTGGGTCCTCCAAGTATCACGATTGTGCAATTTTGGTCCCCCAAGTTTCAATTGTGCCAATTGGGTCCCCCACGTATCATGATTGTGCAATTTTGGTCCCCGGATTATCATGATTGTGTAATTTTTAACGTCAGTAGCCAACATAGAACACGTGAGAATAATTTAATACTTAGTGAAGTCAACTTGACAGTTTACGGGACATTCTTATGAGACATCATTGACATCTTACATAATTTAATAATCAAATGCACATCATTAAGTGTCACATAAGAATGACATGTAAGCTGCCAAACTAGTCTCATTAAGTGCCAAATCAGTCACACATGTGCTTCGTAATCTATTGATGTTAAAAGTTGCACAATCATGATCCTTGGAGGACCAAAATTGCACGATCATGATACTTGGAGGACCAAAATTGCACAATTATGATATGTGGGGAATCCAATTGGCGCAATTAAAACTTGGGGGACCAAAATTATACAATCGTGATACTTGGAGGACCCAATTGGCGCAATTATAACCAGGGGGACCAAAATTATACAATCGTGATACTTGGAGGACCCAATTGGCGCAATTATAACCAGGGGGACCAAAATTGCACAATCGTGATACCTGAGGGACCAAAAGTGCAATTAAGCCAAATTTTTATTTACCTTGTTTTATTTAAATTAATTATTTTGGGTTACTAATGTAAGGAAGGGCGTTACATTTTTGGTATCAAAGTAGTTCAATCCTAAATTGGACTGTGGTTATTGGGTTTTTCAAAAATCAAAACTTGGGCGCATAGGATGCTTGTTAGAGTTGTAGATGCTACATACTATGTTTTGGGATATTGAGCCTGGCCAACTCAGTGTTTCATTGGTAGTGAGCAGATTTATGACAACTAATAGGCGAGGGACGAATGATGCGCTTGCAGCAGCTATGGATCGTGTGACCATAGATGTGCAAGAGTAGACGGAGACTCTCCGTCATATGAGGGGAGATAGGGGGATAGCATCCCAAGAACCTCAATACGTGGGGTTACCGTTTTTCAGAGGACGATCTGTCATCTTTCCGGGACAGCTCAGATCCTGCAAAAGGTTGAAAAGCCAAGGAGGAATTGTTCTTATAACAAGAGGTTATCGTATTGTTTGATTCAGGAGCAACTCATTCTTCCATAAATCTTAGTTGTGTCAAAAATCCAGAGTTGCCTATTTCTAAATTACCTTTTCACTTGTGTGTTTCTACCCCTGGCAAAGACAAATTGGTTACATCTATTGCCTGTTTGAAATGTTCCTTGATACCCTAAAATTTATTTCATGATTTGGTATGTTTACCTATGTCGGGTTGGATGTCATTCTTATTACGGTTTCCCTATCGTCTAATAATGTTGTCCAAATAGAAATATTTATGTACTTCATAACCTATGTTTGACGAATCTTTTATGTTAAACCATATCATATTCGTTTCCATGTCATAAGTTCTTAGTTGAGGAAGTTCAATGATACATATTGTTGTTTTCCGTTAAGATAGAGACTGAAAGTGATGTATTGACACTACCTATTGTCGGTTAGTTTCTAGATGTGTTCCCTAAAGAGGTCTCTACAAAAAAAGAAAGGTCAAACCATTACGAGTAGGAGTTAAAACTTTCTTAGCCTGATGCATCATTTCACCATCTATTCCGAATTGCTATTTTTTTTAATTATTATTATTTGGAATCTAATTCATTATTATTGGATTATAGTTGACATCAAATCCTACTTTAATTATTGTTAAGAAATATGTTTAAGTTTGTGATAAGTTTTGAGTGCTTATAACGGGAGTATGAACCTACGTGTGAACATTAGATAATCGAACAAAATAACCATTAAGGATAGATATCATTTTCTTAGGATAAATGACCTTAGATCATTTGAGTAGAGTGGCGTTTGATCCAAGTAAAATAGATGCAGTGATAAGATGAGAGCAGCTTGAGAAGTGACAGGTGTAAGAAGTTCCTGGAATTGAAAGCTTATTATATGAAGTTATAAATGGGTTCTATAGGCTAGTCTTACTTTTGATCGAGTTGACTAGGAAAGGAAAATATATTCTATGGAATAAAATCAAAGTTTTTAATAGTCATAAGAGCCTTAAATAATTGTTAGAAAAAAAATATAGAATTAAAAATAAGGCAAGGAATGTGGATGAAATTTTCTTAAGGATTATGAATTTGAGTTGAAGTACAATATAGGAAAAGTCAATGTAGTGGTAGAGGCTCTAAATAGAAAATCCTTGCATATTAGTGCTAAAGATGAATATCTTAGAAGAGTTTATGGACATGAATTTCAATGTAACCTTAAATGCTTTAAACTTGAAATTGAATAGATTGGAATTTCTAATGACCTTAGAAAACAGATAAATCGAGAGCAGTTTTAGACTAGGAATTGCAATCTCTTTAGGATCAAGAGAATTATGTAATGGTGGTCTATTGTTATTTAAGAATAGGATCATTGTTCCTAAGGAGGAGAGCCCTAGAAGAAAAAAAATGCGAGAAGCGACACATAAAGAAAAGTTAATCATACATCCAGGAATAACAAGAGGTATCAAGATTTAAAGATGTAATAGTAGACGGAAATAAAAAAATATATAAATTGGATGTTGTATTAAAGAAGGTGTATATATACACTTAAATTTTAATTTATGTTGTAATTTTTTTATATAATTTTTTTTTAGAAAATCGCCTTGCTTGAATATTTCAAATTGTTTCTCAAGTGACCAAATATTAATCACAATTAATATATTCTTTGGATTTGTTTCCCATATAGATTACTGGCATGTCAAATCTTAACAAACTTACATTTCCTATCAAAGGCCGAAAAGAAAAAGAATGTTATTTCTTATTTGTATTTACTTACTTAAAAATCAAAATGAAATTGATTTCTTAGTTCTGCTATGGTATTTATTGGTAAAGTTTGTTTTGAAAGTCGCATCTGCTCAATGACTGCACAGTTTAATTGCAAGTTAACTAAATCTTATTCTATTTTTGTTACCAAATTTTGTTTTTAGTAAGACCATCTTTTAATAGAAAATGAAACTATTTTTTTTCTTATGAAATTATCAACTTGGACTAGATAAGACTTAGTATGTGAATGTCTCTATTGTTTCTCCTTTTCTTTCCTTGTTTTACTTATTTGTTTATTTATTAAAAAAAATTCCTCTGTGCTGTAAATAATATAATAAATTTGGTCTGGAATATATATATATATATATATATATATATATATATATATATATATATATATATATATATAAAGATCTATGTATGGATGTTGTAAAACTTTACTTCAATTTCTTTTGTGAATTATTTGTTATAAATTTATTTTTGAAAATGCTTATAATGATGAAAAGCAAGTGAAGGTATTATGATTTTAGGGAGATAAACAAAAACAAATGCTTAAGTGCGTGATTTTATTATACATGTTTTTATTGACTTCTCTTTATATACATTCTTATAGTCAAGAAGCCATAAATTGTGCATTTATTAAACCATGTTTCAGGTTAGTGGTCTAATATATGCTTAGAGTATATCAAGGATATCAAGGATGAAAGTTCCCTTATGATAGAGCAAGGTAGGTGAGATGATCTTGTTAGGATCAGATTTAATTCAAGAGACCACAGTTAGGATTCAAAAGGGAAAGATGTGCACTGCGTAGAATAGGTAAATAGTGTTGTGCCGACTAGAAAATAAAGTCTTTAGAGTTTTGGGAAGGGGAACATGTACTCTTGAGAGTCATTCCTAAGATTGGGATGTGGGGGTCAATGTCAGTCAGAAAACTAAATTCCTTGTTTTTATGGGTCCTTTCCAAATCCTCAAGAGAGTCGGGCCTGTTGCTTACCAATTGGCTCTTCCAACATGGTCGTTGTGACACCCACTACCCCGTTCATGATAATTAATATAAAAGATCATACAAGTCTTTATATTAAAAACGTGTTAAAATAAAAACTTGTTTAAGGAGTAGCAAACATCACATTATCCAAGATAAATAACCGTATAAACCAAATAAGTTTAAAACATTTAAAATATAATAACTGTGGAAATAAACTAAACCCAAAACCCAATATCACATATCAGAGCTGGTATACAATATACCGATAGTACATCGGATAAAAACTAAAACCCAACCAGCAAGCTGGCAACCTAACTACGAGCAAGCGATCTTCTCAGGATCACTCCTCAGCAACTGGCTTACCCTCCTCTGCAATAACAAGGTACATGCATAGAACAACAAAAGTAGGGAGTGAGAAGTCATATATATATATATATATATATATATATATATATATATATATATATATATATATATATATGAATATAAACGGTAGCAGAGTAGTTAATAAGATGAGCATACAACACACAATCATTCAAACATAATATATCATGTTAACGAATGCGTGCAATGCTATGCAACGTCACTACTCCATGCACATGTGGATCCATCAACTCTAACTCTGAAAAAGCGATTAGGAGTACATATCCATGTTGACCATCTTGCATCAACGTTGGAACACTCACCAAACCATGAGTGACGTCCGTGGATACTCTCAACTAATCCTGATAACGTACTGTGGCTCGTCAGGGTAGTCAGGTTATCGATAGGACACTCCGGCCATGGGTTGCAAGTCCATGCCATATGGAACCTCCTTACCCAACTCTACCCTCAAGGCCGGGATAACACCCATCGTGGCCTCCATCGTCGCGATTCATCGTTTGCTTTCCGCCCAAACTATCATCTCTATGCAATGATGCATGCAATGTTCAACCAACATGCAAACACATATCCAACCATCCATCATCAACACCATTACATGGCTATCAACTTTGACCAACAAGCATCAAGAATGATTTAACGAACAACATTGGTAACAGTACGTCGTTACCAATAATATCATCATCTTATTAATTGTTCTCTTTGTTAAGTCTTAACTTAACATGCATTATCTTTGTTAAGTATTATACTTAATCTTATTATCTAATCCTCAATCCATATTTTATTAAGATTATAACTTAATCTTAAACCTCAAGTCATATATATCTTATTAAGATTATAACTTAATCTTAATAGCTAAACCTCAATTCATATCTTATTAATGTTCTCATCTTAATTTCATTACTATCCTCAAAATATATTCTTTAGATTATCACATTCTTCACTTACTTCCTTTATTTAAATATGCAAGTTTATGTAATTACATTCATGCCCGATGATCGATTGTTACCTATTATGATCAATTACTGCTAGCTTAGTAATACATTTTACTAACCTTAAACATTTCTAACACTCATAGATCAACACTTATATTTTGGAACTATAATTCTTGGGTTATCATCCTCACTCCTCATGCTAACTCCATTTATTATGAACCTTCAGGAACCTATAACTGGGTCTATAACTTAGGATCAATTTAACGTTTACTTTCAAGGCTTAAACAACGTAGCCATCCATCATAGTTCATCATCATCATCAACATATAACATGAACTTAGCACATATAATCATGCCATACAGTAATAATAAATCACATTCGATAATCACTAGAATTAAGAATATCACATATAATCATTTATCAACATCCTTAGACATACATGAATACGTAGACAATATTTCAAAAGTCATATATCATACATCAACATATTATTAGGGTCATGGGTTAACCCTTCATCTTATGCTACCCCTACACCTATATTCATATTGACCTTCTTCCCCCCCATACCTGGTATGACAAAACGAAATCCATGGAAGAAGAGAGTGCGAGATTCGTTCTTGGCTCCGTCTCAGGGCTCAAGCGCTTGATCATAATGCAACATAATGAAAGGAATAAACTCAATTCCTAATCTAATAGAAATTAAAGGAAAAAGGATGAATGTTAAGGTTGGTTATCTTATCTTGATCATGACTAAACGACTCAAACTAGAACAAAGGAGAGGAAGAGTTGGCTTGTCCTTGGTTCAATACACTTGATGTATGATGGTGCCAAATGGGACCCAAAAACGTTCATAATCAATCCCCAAATCAAGAAAACTCAAGGAGAATTGGAGAAGAGACAAGGGTACACGAATTACCTCAACCCTAACCTATTAAGGTTAACTAGAACAAAGAAGAACGGCTGCACAAGGGCTTCGTATCAGCTGCGGTGCTTTTCCAACGAAAACGGTAAAACGGTTTATGTTTTTTGATGAATTCCAAAGGGATTAAGAGGGAATCCTAAGACATTAAGGAAGGAGGTTTGCAGAGGTTTAGAGGCTGCTAAATAGGGTTTATTTCGTGCTTAAAGGGTTATAAAAAGGTTTAAGATGAAACGGGCCGAAATAAGGGTTAAAAACCCGTTTCTGCAGAAAAACGCAGTCATAATCGATTTCTGACTCGACATTCAGCGATCTCGAATACCCATAATCGATTATGGCTGTTCTGACACTCATAATCGATTATGGTTGTTCTGACTACTCTGATTTGTAGATAATTCTCTAAGCTTTCCAACGCATCCAAGAGCGCCTCAATCGAACATCTAAAACTCAAGATACGTCCAAAACCGTAAAACAGGTTTCTTGACCCTTTCTAAAGGCTAAACTACTCAAAACATACACTTAAACATTCAACACGAAACTAAGGACATAAATCAACATATAAACATATGTTAACACATCGATGCACGTATAAACAAAAATTGGGGTGTTACAATCGTCAAACCTTCATGGTGTATTTCCTGTTTCTCAACTCCGGAAATATGTGTCAGATGTGTCTCATGTAATAGTTCCTGAGTCAATACAATTGAGGGATAACTTAATCTTTAAGCCAAGCCTAGTCAGATCATCGATAAGAGCACTAAGACTCTGCGGAACAAGACAATTCCTTTGGTAAAGGTGGTTTGGGAAGGATTAACTCATGAGGAAGCTGCTTGGGAACTTGAGGAGGATATCATGCGCTATATCCAGATCTTATCAGCCAAAATACTTTAAAACATTTTGCTCTGTGCATATGTAAAGTTTTGAACGAGCATGTATGAGGTTAATTTCGGGGACGAAAGTCTTAAAGGAGAGGAGAAACGTAACATCCTAAAATAAATAAAAATAAATAGAGATTATAATTTGAGGATTATTATAGAGTTTTGAGAGGTTTAGAATATTTGTTTTAAGCCCTTGAATTAAATAAAAGTATAAGAGAATTAAACCTTAGCAAATAAAATTAATAAAGTGTTAGGGAGACCTAGAATGATTGACTTTCAACCTTAAGGGTGGTGATTCGACCAAAAGAAGAAAAGAGAAAAGTTTTAAGTTGAAATCTGTCACAATAGTGTCGGTACTCCCGTGCTTATATTCGGCACGCCTTTGCTGAATAGAGCACGGTCTGAGCCGCTCTATGCTAACTATTAACACGACTGTGTCGGAAAATGGACAAATTTGACGCTATTTAGCACGTCCGCGCTAATGTTAGGCACGCCCGTGCCAAAAGAGCACGGTCTGAACCGGACCGTGCTAACTATTAGCATGTCCATGTCGAAAACTTTGACACTGATTGGCACAGCCTTGCCAATCGATAGCACGCCCGTGCTCTAAGTCAGGATGCGTTAAAAATAGGTTTAAAAATAGGGAACCGGGTCAACATTATATATATATATACACCTTCTTATAACACCTTAGTGTGGCTAGAAATCCTTTTTTGCTCCCTAAAACACTTTAGTAACGGTTGTGGAGCATCCTCATGCTTAGAAGATGGGGTGGCAACAAACAATGAGTTTGGAAGGAGAACAACAACAACAACAACCGCAACAACAAGAAGAGGTAGAAGAAGAAAATGAAGAAGGAGGAGGAGGAAAAGGGGATTCAAGGTTGAGGAAGGCGACATCTAGGATTCGTCATGGGGTACGCTTGGAGATTCTTGGAGGTCTTCAAGAGGTGAGTAGAAATACTCTTTCTCACCTTTTCCATGCTGCAAATTGTCTTGGGGTTTGAGCTATGTTTTAAAAATATGTTTTCTTTGGAAAATAATCCTGGTTTGGACAAATCCTAATTTTACAAATTTGGGGGTTTTCCTTCTAAGGTGTTTCTGCTGTCAATTAATTGTTTATTATTGAGATTGATGCTATGATATATATGATACATACGTGATTTGGTTGAATTCGCATGCTATATATGCATTATTTGATGTTATTTATGATATTGGCATGATTCAATAACTGTTAATATTTTGAATGTTGTCTGCTGCAATACCGCCTATGATAGGGGTATCGAAAGTAACACTGCTAATGAATTGAGGTGTCGCAAATAACTATTAATATGTTGAATGTTGTCTGCTGCAATACCGCATATGATAGGGGTATCGAAAGTAACACTGCCAATGAATTGGGGTGTCGAAATATGAAATACCGCCATGATGGGGTATCGAAAGTAACATCGCCACACGTTGGGATGTCGAAATGAGTAATATCACCAGTGTACAATGGTTGGTATCGAAATGAGTAATGTCACTGAAGAGAATATTACATCTAAATACCTTTATAAGTAAGGTAGGCAATGGGACACCATTGTTATGTGCAGTTTGAAAGTCATATGACATATGAGGATATTTGAGATTATTTGATATACGGGATCTTGTCGTACTTGATTTATGATGTGTTAGTGATGAATGTTTGCTGCCAATAATAATTTATATTATTATTATTATTATTTTACTATATATTATTTTGAAAATAGAAGGTACCATGGACATTTTTTCCGGTTACCGCACTAGATGAGAACAATGCTTTTGTGAAAACCTTTTAAACTGTATTTCTGTTCACTGAGATTTTATCTCATTAGTAGTATTGTTTTCAGAGCCTGAAGACGTCCCTGTTGAGCAGCCAGATGTTTTGAAGACCATCTCTTTAGTTTTAGAGCTTGGTTAGTATTGTATGGCTTATGTCAGGAGGACCTTTATTATCTTTCAGTTATTTTCTTATGCGAGATGTTATAGACGCCCTGTTTTGAGGCTTTGAAACTTATTATTTTTTTGCGGTTTTTGAATTGATGTAAACAATTATTTTGGATTAATATTATATTAAGAATTTATTTAGTATATATTTTAGAAAATTTTTATTTGCCTTATTTTATTTAAATTAATTATTTTGGGTTACTAATATAACGAAGGGCGTTACACTTGATGTGTTCCCCTCGAGTGTGGCATTTGTTGGCAGATTATCAGGTGGTTTTGCCAACACATCTGGATTCTCAGTTTTCACATTTTTTGCATCATTTTCTCCACCTCCTTCGTATTCTACTTTTTCATTTTCACACTTATCATTGGCTCCCAATTATAAAATCTCATTTTTTTCTTCTCCTTTTCCCTTCTTCCAATTCCATTTCTCAGCTTCAGCAAACACCATGTCTCCGCTGATTAACACCCTCTTCGAAACTGGATCATAGAGTCTATATGATTTTGACTCATCACTCTTTCCTAGAAGGACACACTTGATGCTCTTATTATCCAGTTTCTTTCTTTGAGTATCAGGCACATGAACATTGTTACACACTCAAAAGGCGAAAATGGTGAACTATAGGTTTGATTCCACTCCAAGCTTCTTCAGGTGTAACATCTTTTACTAATACTATAGGACTTCTATTTAGCACATAAATTGACCATTTCAATGCTTCTGGCCAAAACTCCTTTGGGACTTCCTTTTCTGACAGCATGTTGTGTACCATATTCAAGATGGTTCGATCCTTCCTCTTAGCGACTCCATTTTATTGTGGAGTATATGATGTAGTGAGCTGTCTTTAAATACCATAAGTGCTGCAAAGCTTGTCAAACTCAGATGAAGCAAATTCTCCACCTCTATCTATACGCAAACAACAGATAGGATCCCCAGACTCCCTTTCCACAACAGCCTTATACGTATTGAAAGCATCGAGTGCAGCAGATTTCTCAGACAAGAAATAAACCCACGCTTTTCAACTGTAGTAATCAATAAAGAAAATGAAATACCTTTGGTTTCTATTTGATTCAGGCTTGACAGGCCCACAAATGTCATCATGGACAAGTTGAAGTCTTTGAGAGGCCTTCCACGAACTCTTCTTTGGAATGGCTTATTGATGCTGCTTTCCCACCATATGGTCATTTACAATGATACCAAACATGCCAACAAACTCCATGCATGCATTAATAACAGTGGTATATCTCATGCCAAATAAACACACATGCATTCTAAATCACATATAACATACACACATTAATTTCATACCACCACACAAGTCTTAAAACATGTAATCATGCAAATCTGACAAACAATAACACATTAATTCGTCGTTTATTGTAAAAAAATCTCTCAATTCAATTTAGCGTTCTTGAACCCTAACATAGAAAACCCCAATTTTTCCAAATCAACCTTCCAAAATAACATTGTTAGTTTTAAGAACCCAAAATCCTTTTACAAAATACCATGGAGGTGTGAGAAAGATGTGTTTTACTTACCTCTTGAAGACATGCACCCCAAGAACTTCTAGGATTACTTCTTTGATCTCCTTACTTCACGTCTAAGGTCCCTTTACCTTTCGAAATCCTTGTATTTCTTCTTTTCCTAGTCGCTTATGACTTTCTAGGTGCAATTAGGGTTCAAAAATGCACCCTAAGGGTGTTAAAGTTCTATATATAGAGTCCCAAAAACTCAAAACGTGTAAAAATACGTCAATGCCAACTTACTCAGCACCCAGCTCGGTATTTCTCACATATATTGAGTTATAGACATCCAAAAACTATTCTATTTATACATTGGAAAGATAAAAGAAAGATATATAACTTTCATGGAGATCACAAAATACTAAACGGTCGTTTAGAGGGTCAAAACTGGGATAGATTTTATAAAAATGGTGTTGGTGCTGGAACCTGGACAACGTGTATGAAATTGACCATAACTCGAGCTACAAAAATACAATTTGAATGCATTTGGTGTCTATGGAAAGATAAGAGATAGAGCTACAATTTATATGAAGACATCATACCCAAAAGAGGTCATTGTCACATGAAAAAATACAATTTACGTTGGATTTCAGATAAGAGGAGACCCAAATTTTAGGATGTTACATCTTCACCTTCAAATCCTTTAGCTTGCTTTCTTCAACAATCTTTTACTGTTCTTGATTTCGTTCCTCTCCGTGTGATACGGTAGGCATTCCTTTTTGCACCAAGCTCCAATACCCGATGGTCATAGTGACCATCAAACCCAGGAATCACAGCTGAACAAAGTTGCTGCCTTTGGCCTTAATCTTCTCACCCTCTCTTTTCACTCTGAAACTAATACTGCGGTTTTTGGATCTGACCCCTTCTTGGATCTCTGATACCAACTTGTAAGGTATGCTAGTAATACAATGTATTTGAAAAAACTGATTATTGTATTAAATTGAAAGTGTATATATATATATATATATATATATATATATATATATATATATATATAAGCCCTTTTACATAAAAAAGGGGGGAAAACTAAAATTAACTACTAACTGACACCCATAACAGAAAAATAACAAATAACTTACACAGGCTTATCATAACCAATAAAAGTAAAAGTAGTTGCCTAATTCTGCATGGTGCTGGCAACACACTCTCCAACCGATCCAGCTTGAGATTGAGACTCCTGGAAGCTTGGAGCTTCTGCTAAAACTCTACTTGCACTTAACAACCACACATATTATTGGATAAATACACTATAAAAGTTCACAAAGGAAATACAAAAAGTTAACTTGCTTAAGCCTTCTTAGATCCAAGGGTGAAACCATGTCTTATCCTTTCTCGTATGAGTTGTTAGGAAGACTTCATCATCCACTACGGTAGTCCTCCCGAGCTTTCTCTCTTGAAACATGTACAAATTATAAATCATTAGAGATATATTATACAAAAAAAAAAAAAAAAAATTCAATCATAAGAAGTTAAATTTAAGAAAGGCGTAAGTTTTTTAAGTACCATCTGGCTAGCGTACTCAGTAATAGTGATGGATCCACCTCTCTGAGGCCCTGTTCTTCTTGGATTAGGCTAAGACCATCTAAAATTTAAGAGAGGCCCAATGCTCAAGTAGACCCTTCCAGGCATCTTCATGGATATAGATAGGGCTTTTGCTAAGGACACCCTTAATTTGCTAAAGGCACCCCCGTAAACAGTGTAATTCCCAAAATACCCCGCAAAAAGTTTTTTTTTTTTTTAATTTAGCTCACTCGCAAATATGATATTTACGAGTACGTGTATTACTCGCAAATATCAAATTTGCGAGTGTATTATTTTGTTTAATTCTTTACTCGCAAATATGATATTTGCGAGTGATGCACATACTCGCAAATATCATATTTGCGAGTGAGCAATTAAAAAAATAACGCACTCGTTAAAACCTTTCGATGCTAATATGTTTCTGACATCTAGAAGGAAAAAAAGGGAAAAAGAACAATGAGTTCAAGACAGAATAATTTATTAATACGCGGATCCATTTTCTGATAAATATGTAAAGGTCGTTCCATTTTTTACAAATACTCATAGTTTTCTCCCAAATTTCTCAAATTAGACGTAACGCTCGCAAATTAGATATTCGCAAAAGAAGGTATTTCTTCGCAAATTAGTTATTTGCGAGAGTGTAAATTTGTGCACACTCGCAAATATATAGTTTGCAAGTGGTTCTTGTTCGTACACTCGCAAATTAGGTATTTGCGAGTGTACAATTTTTTTGTACACTCGTACACTCGCAAATAGATAATTTGCGAGTAAACAAAAAATTTGTACACTTGCAAATACCTAATTTGCGAGTGTAATGGAATTTTTTTTTTTTTTACGTTTTACATATATTAGGTATTTATTTTATTTTGTTTGTTTCATTGTAGTGTTATTGGAGATGGAAGGCAGCAATATGTTTGATTCTAATGAGATTAACCAAACGACAGTTGTGGACTGTACAGAAGCATTCACTACTACGGAGATTTTTCCTACACGAGATGATTTATTGTGTTGGACTCGAGAGGTTGGAAAACAAAATGGATTTGTTGTTGTCATTGTGAGGTCAGAGACAGGATAAAATGGCGGACGTACAAAATTAATTCTAGGTTGTGAAAGGAGTGGGAAGTATAAGCCTAAAAAGCATGCATCTTCTAAAGCAACTGGTACTCGAAAGTGTGAGTGCATGTTCAGAATGAAAGGAATACCTTTATCGACGACTGAAGGAAAGATTGAAGGATGGATGCTAAAAGTAAGATGTGGATTACACAACCATCGGTTAGCTGAAACATTGGTGGGTCATTCTTATGTTGGTCGTTTAAGCGAAGAGGAGAAGAAACTTGTTCATGAAATGACCAAGAACAATGTCAAGCCAAAAAATGTTCTGTTGACGGTTAAAGGTCGCAATAAGGAGAACCTATCTACAATTAAACACATTTACAACGAACGTCAAAAGTACCGATCATCTGAGAAAGGCCCTAGAACAGAAATGCAACATTTGCTGAACTTAATACATCGAGATCGATATGTTTGTTGGTATAGAAGACATGACGGTTTGGACGTTGTTAAAGATATATTTTGGGCACATGCAGATTCCGTCCATTTGTTGAATACATTTAACATGGTCCTCATCCTTGACAGTACCTACAAAACCAATAAATATAGGCTGCCACTACTTGAAATTGTTGGTGTTACTTCAACAGAATTGACATTTACTGTAGGATTTGCCTAAATGGATTCTGAAGGGGCTGAAAACTATGTCTGGGCACTAGAGAAGTTAAGAGAATTGTTCGTGCTAGATGAGTCAATTCCGCAAGTTATTGTGACAGATAGAGATCTTTCTTTGATGAATGCGGTTGCATTTGTGTTCCCAACAACTCGCAATCTTTTGTGCCAATTTCACATAGGAAAAAATGTCTATGCAAAATGCAAAAAATTGGTATCTGATAACAAAAAGCTGGAGGTAGTCAAGGATGCATGGAACAGTGTTGTTTATTCTGCTGACGAGACTGAGTATGAGCAATGCCTGATGAGTTTTCATGAAGTATGTGCAGAGTGGCCTATATTAATTGATTATGTACAAAAGACTTGGTTGGATCCACACAAAGACAAATTTGTTGCGGCATGGACTAACCAAGTGATGCACTTGGGGAATACAACCACAAACAGGTATGATCAAACTAGTGTCAAAATTGTTAATGAATCATGTTATGCTATAGCTGAAGTTGTTTTGAATGTTTGTTGATAGGGTTGAGTCTCAACATTGGAGATTGAAGAATTTGTTGCAAACCAGCAAAGGTGACATGTGTATGTGTTGGGAGACGATGAATAACATGCTTACGCTGCAACACAACGAGATAAAGGCATCATTTGAGAGGAGCATAACCGTGATCGAACACTCACACAACATTCGTATGCTTATCAGATTGATTGGATTCGTGTCTCGGAGTGCATTGCAACATATTGTTCGTGAATGGACCAGAGCGATGAATGTAGGTATTGATAAATCTGCATGTGGTTGTACTCTTAGAACTACACACGGTTTACCCTGTGCTTGTGAGCTGGCTCATTACAGTATGACGGGTACTCCAATTCCATTGGAGGTAATCCATGTGCACTGGAGGAGATTACATTTTGGCCAACAAGAGGATCAACAACAAACAGATGAAACAGTGTCAGAAGAGGAACTTGCGCTTCAGTGGGAGGTATTGATTACCCATTTCCGCACACTTGACATTGTTGGTAAAAGGACACTATATCGCAAAGTGCGAGAACTATGTTGTCCTGAGACAACTTCAATGTGCCCACCGCCCGGAATGGTGAAGACTAAGGGGGCACCCAAATCGAAGAAGACCAACACGGATGGATTTAATTGTAAACGTGACCCATCTTATTTTGAGCATGTCGATGCAATATACTCTGCACATGAGAATAGTTCTGCGCGTTCCTCGTTGAAATCAACTGCTCAAGCAAAGAGGAGACGTTTGCCTTTCTTGAATCAATTTCTTGTGCAGTTTCAGCCATACATTGCTGACATAGTTAACGTGGACAGTGATGGAAACTGTGGGTATCGTTGCATTGCAGCATTGCTTGGTAGAACTGAGGATAGTTGGCCTTTAATCCGTCAGGAGTTGCTTAAAGAGCTTACGGAAAATGTTGATTTATATGGCCCTCTTTTCATGTTCAATTACAAGAACTGAAGTCTTCTTTACGGGACGTATACGGTGCATGTCACCAAAACAAGTGGATGACACTACCAGAGATGGGTCATGTGATAGCAACCAAATATAGGTTGGTCCTAGTCTCTTTATCATCTGCCAGTATGACGTGCTGGACATTTTTTCCTCTTAGAGGTGCACCAACTCCAAACCATCCACTCATTTGCATTGGTTTTGTCAACGGTAATCATTGGGTACAGGTAATTGATGTATTATCTTTATGTTTTTATTTTTAATGTTATGATTAGTCGGTCATTTAATTATATTTACGTTATTTCAGGTATTTTTGAAGGATAGTTGTCCACTGCCTACCATAGCATCACATTAGCGTGGCTTTTCCCGTCCTGAGGCTTATTCATGGCCAACGCGATATATTAGTCGATTGCAAGAATGGTCTTCAATATTTCCACCGCCTAATCTTTCACATCATGATGTATACAATCCAATAAACTTAGATGACGATTGACTAATACACCTTGGTTGTTCGTTGTACCTTTATATTTACATTTTACTGTTATTTTCTTTTATATTTCTAAGTTCATTAATAATAAATAATAACAATAATAATAGTCTGCGGAGGTGCATTAATAACAACAATAATATTTACATAATAAATACTAAGTGTTCGTATGAAAATAAATTACAAAAAAATAAAACAACTCAGCGCTCCTGATCCTCCGCTATCCGAAGCACCTCCCGAAGGTAGTCACACATGTCATCTCCCTCCTGTGCGTAATCCAGGATCTGATGCAGCATGGCGGCAATTCTATCCAACCTACTAACCGCATGAACATAAGCCACCTACAAATGACATAAATACCTACAAATAACATAAATACATTATATAGGGAAAAAAATAGATGACGTTACGACTAGACATAATATATACAATGTAAAAACTTATTATTCCTTACCCGAGGGACACAATCAACATGTGCATCATGTGGAGCCTGCGGAGGTGAAGCCTGTGGAGGTGGGGCCTGTGGAGGTATCAGCAGTGGATGCGACTGCCTGTAGTACCAATCCAAGTAATCCGGGGCGCACTCAGCTGGATAACTGGCCGACCTCAACCGAAATAGGTATCTAATAGAGTATAGGTGAGGGGACATCCAGTTAAGACTAATGGCCTCGGCCGAGGAATCTCCTGCCTGAACCCGAACTGTCGCAGTACTCTCTCAGGCAGGTATAGCACTATAGTGTTCCCACACCGAAGGTACCCCGAAAAGTATGCCACCGGATCGAATGGGGAATACTGTCTATATGCGGTCCATGGTGCCCAGTACACGTCATCAGCGGTCAGCGCATCCAATGCCTGCCTGTATGGAAGCACCCTCCCATGCCCCCTCTTGCTTCTCCAGCGGTTAGCACGTACAGGCGCACCCTCGTAGCCCTCAACAAGTCTCCGATCTACCACCGAAGTAGGAAAATACGCGTAGATCCAGGCCTGTCACAAATAACGAATCAGTTACGAAAACACGTCACAATTACAACAATTGTAAATTTAATTTTCTAATTTAATAACACACTGCTACCTGAAAGAGTGTCATGTAACCCGCTAACCCACGACACGCCAACTTGGTGGCGTCACCAAGATAACCGTACAAGTGGCATAGGGCTAAAGCTCCCCATGACCACTGTCCCACCAGCTCCAACTCACGCAGCAGCTCGATATATTTGCAGTCAATACGAGTGCTAGTCTTATCCGTCAGGAGAGTCATCCCGAGTAGCACCAGTATGAATGCCCTTGCTGCCTCGTCCATCGGACCCTCAATTCTCCGTGCATCATAAAGGTCTTGCAGCCAAGATAAACTGACAGATGCCCACCCAGTGCCCGTCACCTCAGCCCGAGCATCCTCATAAGATACCCCCAACAACGACTGCAGAACTGATATAGCAATATCTATGTCCATCTCGGAGGGTATAAATAATGCACCTCTGACCGGGATACCCAAAATGCATGACACATCATCCAGCGTGATGGTCATCTCTCCGAACGGAAGGTGGAACGAGCTGGTCTCCATATGCCACCTCTCGGAAAACGCTGTCAGCAGCGAGTTATCTACCATCGGATAGCTGCAATACATAAGAGGCGACAGACCAGCTCGATCGACATGAGCCTGTACTGCTGGTGGTAGTGGCTGACGCTCGCCAAACCACTTCTGCCACTTTTTCCCGTGCGCAAAAACCCTAAGCGGGTCCTCCCGATCCTGCACACATAAAAATATACGTCTTGTCATGAATTATACAAAAGTAAAAAAAAAAAAAAAAAAAAAACCTTAAATGTTTTAAAAACAGTAAACAATAATTACCTCTCCATTCCACAAGCTGTAAGCTATGTGGTCTTTGAATGAAGTCAGGAGCGATGTATCGGAAGGTCCTCCAGGAAATGGTCCCTCCGCTGCCCGTGCATCAATATGCATCTCGTCATGTTGTCCCTCGTCCTCATGTCCCTCGTCCTGAGGTGACTCGTACTGAGATGCCTCGTCGTCCTCGTACTGAGGTGGCTCCTGCTGAGGTGTAGGTGTACGACGTCCCCCTCTGCTCGGGGCAGCTCTACTATCAACCAATCTCCGGCGGTGCGAAGCAGTCATAGCATCCCGCTGTTGTCGCCGCTGTCGCTGAGCCTCTGCTCTCGCAG
The DNA here is from genome assembly GCA_039655645.1 of Ammopiptanthus mongolicus. Taxonomy (NCBI): domain Eukaryota; kingdom Viridiplantae; phylum Streptophyta; class Magnoliopsida; order Fabales; family Fabaceae; genus Ammopiptanthus; species Ammopiptanthus mongolicus. The sequence continues at coordinate 79,922,586 of CM077345.1, forward strand.
CCTCAACCGCCAACCTATTGGCCTCCGCCTCCCTACCGGCCAACCAACCTGCTCCCCTGGTGCGCGGCATTACTGAAACAAATAACAAATTAAAATCAATATTTTTAAGATAATCCTGCGAGTGAAGGGAAATTTTCCTCACTCGCAAATAAGGTATTTGCGAGTGAGCAAAATTTCCCTTCACTCGCAATTACCTAACTTGCGAGTGAAGGAAGAGGAAAATCTTCCTTCACTCGCAAATACCTTATTTGCGAGTGAGCAAAATTTCCCTTCACTCGCAAATACCTAACTTGCGAGTGAAAGAAGAGGAAAATCTTCCTTCACCCACAAATAAGGTATTTGCGAGTGAGGAATATTTTCTTCACTCGTAAATACTGTATTTGCGTGTGAAGGAAGAGGAAATTTTCCTTCACTCGCAAATAAGGTATTTGCGAGGGAATGAAAATTTTCCTTCCCTCGCAAATATCTTATTTGCGAGTGTAAAAAAAATTCCTTCACTCGCAAATACCCTATTTGCGAGTGAAGGAAATCAAAAAAAAAAGTTCGCAATTACCTAGTTTGCGAGTGAATAAGGTATTTGCGAAAAACCAACTGTTATTTGCGAGATTCCAGATAAATTTTACAACTCTCTGAATTTGGTAATCTGCGAGGGTAACAATGATAGTGTAAAAAAAATGACTTTTAAAGCTTTTTTGTTGGGGGCATTTTCGGTATTTTATTGTTTAAGGGGGGTGCCCTTAGTAAAAAGGGGTGCCCTTAGCAACCCCCTATAGATAGGCATCTTCATCCCATAAAGTCGGTTGGACCCTTTATGTTCAAGATACTTCTAGATCTAGTACTCATTTTCTTGAAGCTAATTAAGCGACATGGCTCTGCATAGTAAAAAAATACATCATTCCTTAATCAATCTACAAATATAAAAATAAATAACAAATTAAATTTAGGCAACTTACATTAAAAACTCCAAAACAATGGTTCATAACATCCTTGGGGTGTCTCCCCAGCAATGGTAAAACTCTGCAAACTGTGATACAATGACCTATGTCACGATTTAGGATGCCTTCCTCCTGTAGGGAAGAAACCTAAAAGCAAAGGAAATATCAAACACAATTTTTAAGTGCAACTTTAGTTCTCTCTTATCTTTCTATTGTCCACAAAATTTTAATGAATGTATATTTTAATTTATTTATTTTTTGAAAAAAATTGGATTAAAATTTTATTGATATTTCTTTGGTTCTGCCAATACTTCTAACAAAACCTAAGAGATTATGCTCACCTAAAAAAACATCACTTTACTATCACTTCGGCTAATTATATTTATAATACCTTTATCGTCAGGACTTAATTCATTATCAAATAAAATTAGTGACACCTCATGTGATTAAACAATAAACAATAGAAATGAAACAGACAAATCATAATACACATTCATATTTACGTTCCCAACATGATGTCCTACGATTATGAAACAATTAGATCCCATGCCTTTCTTTATGTTCTTTAGTTAATATTCCCATTCCACTCTAACATGGATTTTTAGTGTGTTAATTAGGATACTACGGTTTTACTATTTTACCTACAAAGCAGGTAGCCACCACTCAATGACAGATTAAAATTTGCATCCAATGGTTTCAAATCCTCACAGGGGTGCACACTAAACATTGCCTGGTTCCAACGATCTTGAAGCCGTGAACTTGACTAGTTTATGGGGGATTGTCTCCAAGGTTACTTTGTATCATTCAGACTCAAGGTTTTTAATTGTATTTGTTGTTATCTTGTATTTATCGTCGTCGCGGATAATTGCGAAAAAATGCAGTTGATGTGACCATGATGCGATTGTAGATGCTACAAAAATCACAACGTTGTGACCTTAATTTTGCGGGCCTCATTTTAATACCCTGATTAATGATCCCAAGAGTGCATATCCAACCAAAAGACCAAACTCAAGCACTATACTAAAGATATGAATTTAATAATTTATCAGATACAACAACAATGAAAGAACAATTTTAGAGATGGAGTATATAAAAGCCAAAGGTGACGTTTGGTACTGGACATGTATTAATATTTTCGGAAAAGTGAGGAAGAGAATAAAACTATCTCATGTTTGGTATGAGGGATTAAAACGATTGAATGAAATATACATTAGTATTTCTCAAGTAACAAAGTGTACAAGAGTTGTTTATATAATACATATGAAGTGTGTAAAGTAAGCTAACAAACTAACTGTCATAACTGAATACATAACAGAAATAACTAACTAATAATTACAAATCAGCCTAAGTATCATCTAATACACCCCCCCCCCACACACACACAAGCTGGAGAGTGGATGTATTTGAATGGAGAAGGATCAAGAGCCTTACTTAAGATGTCTGCTGATTGTTTAGAAGTGGAGATAGGTAGTAAATGGAATAGGTTAACTTGCAGTTTTTCTCACACAAGGTGACAATCAATATCAATGTGTTTTGTGCGCTCGTAGAAGACTGAGTTTGCTGCAATATGGCGAGCTGATTGGCTGTCGCAAAACAGGGAAGCTGGAGTAGTAATGGACAGAGGAAACTCCTGAAGCAAATAAGCTAACCACTGTCTTTCACAGGTAGTGGCTGCAAGTGCTCGGTATTCGGCTTTCGAGGAGGATCGTGATACTATGGTCTACCTCTTTGTCTTCCATGAGAAAAGAGAGTCACAAAAAAGCATACAATAGCCAGTAATTGATCTTCGGATGCCAGAACATGTAGCCCAGTCAGAATCACGGAAGGCTTTGAGCTGGAGCTTGGAGGTGCAAGGACAAAAGAGACCCTGACCGGGGGTGCCTTTGATGTACCTTAACACGCGGGTTGCAACCTGAAATTGTGCATGAGTTGGGGAACTCATGAACTGACTGAGTTGTTGGACTGAGAAACTGATATCAGGCCGAGTGTTTGTCAAGTAGAGTCTACCAACTAGTTTATGGTGGGAAGCAGGATCAAAATATAGATCAGTGGTGGAAGACTGTAACTTAGTGGTGCGCATCATAGGGCATATTTCTGTTGGCATACAGTGATGCCACAGGAGGACCGGACAACTTCCAATCCTAAAAAGTATTGGAGATCCCCTAAGTCCTTTATTTTGAATGGAGCATCGAGGTACTGCTTGACTGAGTCGATTTCTGAGATATCATTCCCAACCAAGATCAAGTCATGACTAAAAGGGATCGCTGGATTTGCATGTATGGAAGATCAATTGAAAAAGATGTCTTGGTAGCAATTGTGCGTTTTATGGGCCGAATGATAGATTGGGCAAAAGTGTAGTTTGCAAGGAATTAATTGAAGTAAAGCAGAGATTTCCATACCGATGATGGTTCTAGGAGATTTTAATGAAATCTTGAAATCGGAGGAAAGGAAGCGTAATTCTGTAACTTCGGCCAGCGTGAGAGAATTTCAGTCTTGGCTTTCAAGTATGGGATGCCTTGAGCTGCCATAACTAAGTAGGAAATTCACTTGGTATAGAAAATATCCAGCTAGCCGTATTAATAGGGTCTTTGTTGACATAGAGTAGCTGGAACGCTTCAAAAACTTGAAGTTATGGGGTTTAAAAAGATCAGTCTCTGCTCACTGCCCTCTGCTAATCAGTTGTGAGATCATAGACTGAGGGCCAAAACCTTTTCAGTCCATTGATGTGTGGTTTTCCAGCCCAAATTTTTTAAGAAACTGGTTGAAAATGAATGGAGGCAGCTATCTAATTTGCCTTTGCATAACTGAAAAAATTAAAAGACCCTATTAAGCAGTGGAATAAGGAGTCCTTTGGAGATATTGATAGGAAAATTGAGAAACTAGAAAATGAGATCAAGCTTCTAGATGATATTAGTGATAGGCAAGAGTTGTCTGAAATTGAAGAGGCTAGAAGGAGGGCCTTAACTTCTCATTTATGGACATGGCTGAAACGAAAGAAAGCTATTGGTTCCAGATGTCGATCTCGATTAAAAGACTTAAGAGAAAAGCATAAAAACACAAAAAATATTCACCTAACCGCCACTATTAGAAAAATAAGAAGATTTTAAGGAAATTAAGGGTTGGAGATAGGGTTTTGAAAAACCCTAGATGCATTAAAAAATATGTGGAAACTAGCTGGTGATTTTGACTTGATGGATGTTGACAATGGCTTCTTCATGGTCAAGGTCACTTTGGCAGAAGATAGAGAAAAAGTTATTAGTGAAGGCTCGTGGATGAATTTCGATCACTGCCTAGATGTGTCACGCTGGAGTCCCGAATTTGTCTCAGCTACGACAAAGATTGACAAAACTATGGTGTGGATTAGATTTCCTAGATTGAATTTGGCATTTTATGATGAAAGTTTATTAATAGCGATGGCTTCTATGGTTGAAAAACCGATCAAGGTGGATCATCTTACACTCATGGTGGAGAGAGGGAGATTTGCAAGAATTTTTGTAGAGATAGACTTGAATCAACATGTGGTTGGCAAGATTTGGGTGAGGGGACTCTGGCATAAGGTAGAATATAAAGGGTTACATATTATATGAACTCATTGTGGTTGTTATAGGCATAAGTTGCAGAACTACACAGTTCCGGCGAAGAGTAACACGGTGACAGCACCGCAAGTGAAGGTGGGAGCAATGGCGGTGGGTCAAGAGGGTACATCAACAAACCCTAATGGTGCAACAAACAATAAAGATGATATTAATGAAAGATTCCTTAGTTAAATGCTATTAACTCTGACGCCAATGATGGGGCAATGATTCAGCTCACTGTTTCAGAACCAGTGCATGGCGACTGGTTGGTGGTTTCTAAAAAGAAAAAGAATCCTCGGAGATTTCCTAGAGTTTTGGAGAATGATACAGGGAATTTGAAAAATAAGATATGATTGGCGGAACTAATTTCAAGGGCAATCATAATGATATGGTGAATTCAAAGCAGAGAGAGAAAGGGTGGTCACACAAATTACAAGGGCAACCAAAATAAATTTGCCTCTCTTTATAAGGTTGACGTGGGTGAGAAGGGCCCTAGGAATAAAGGGTAGAAAGAGGATTTTGCGGTCAATGCTAAGGCAGGAACCTCGGGTACAAAGGATGTGGGCCGCGAAAAAACAAATTAGGATTGGTCCAAGAAAAGGCCAAGGAGGGACGAAGATACATAAAAGAAATTTCTGGCTCCACCAAGTAGTTCTAAAGCAGTGGTCATGAAAGAAGGTATGCAAAGTGCTTGCAGGGAGCTGGGAAATGGTATTAAAACAGCCATGGAGGTTTTAAAAATCTCTTGTAACCACTTGCAATTCACTTTCGAAGATGAGAGGAAGAAAGAGAAACTTTCCAATGTGGGGAGACATGTTAATTCTCACACATAGAAGGAGAGCGCGATCATGCCAAAAGGGAAGGAAGTCATGCATGAGAAAGACAATATTATGGAGTGTGAACAGGACCATAATAATAATGGAGGAGGTTCCAAGGGAGCTCAAACTTCTGAAAACACAAGCAGTTTTAATGCCCCCACACCAAAACAGACTTGATCACGTCCGGGACGTGCCTCCAATGTAGCAAATAGGTTCCATGCTTCAGTTCAACGATTTCTCTCTATTGTGTTGGAATATTAGAGGGGCTGTGAATAGAGAAGGAAGACAGCATACTAGGGAAATTGTCCAGAGATATAAACCTTCTATGGTGATTCTTGTGGAGACTCATTGTGTGTTCAGTAAGGTTGAAAGGTTCTTGAGTAAACTGGGTTACAATATGGGAGGTTTGTTTGAAGCCCAAGGTCATGCAGGTGGGATTTGGGTGCTTGTTGACAAGGTGAGAGGTTACTCCATTTCTGATGCGAATATTTTCCATCAAGCCGTGACTTGTTACGTCAGTAAAGGTAGTAGTAGATGGTGTTGTTCAGCAATTTATGCTAGCCCAACACCTGTGGTTTGTGAGATTCTTGAGCTCACCTTTGTGACTTGCGTTCTTTGATAAATATTCCCTGGCTTTTGATTGGGGATTTCAATGAAATGTTGCATCATTCGGAAGTTCATGCTGGTCATTTTTCCTTAAACAGAGCAGAGAAGTTTGCTAACTTGATTGAGCATTGTTCTTTGTTGGACCTAGGGGCGATGGGTCATAGTTTTACTTGGTACAGAAAGAATGAAGGCATGAGGAGTGTTTCTAAGCTCCTTGATAGGGCGTTGTGTGATAATGATTGGAGAACAAGTTTTTCCGAGGCTTATGTGGAGCATCTTTTTAGACATTATTCTAATCACTACCACTTCTGCTTCATTTTAAAGGTAATATCCCCAACAAGAATCTCCGCCCTTTTCGTTTCCAAGCGGCATGGTTGACACATCATGATTTTCCACCCTTGGTTGATTTGGCTTGGACAAAAGGTGGCCACAAAGTTACGAATAGCCTGGAGTGGATTAAAAGAGATGCTCAAGCGTTTAATGAGAAGCCTTTTGGCAACAATTTTAAGAAGAAAAAAGGTCTAGAGGTTCGTATTAAAGGCATTCAAAGGGTGTCATGACCGTAACGCGAAGGAAATGGTGAGAAAAACAACACTTTTAGAAAAAGAGTAGAGTCGTCACCAATCTTATTCAATTTAGGAAAAAATTGGAAAACCTTTAAAAATAGTCTTTGGAACCAAATCCGAGTTTGGAAGCCGATTATGCATAAGAAAGGATGGAAACTTAGCCCCACAGCACCCCTAATGCACCCGTTAGAAAAAAAACTGTTACCCAAATTAATTGTGCAAGTGATTAATAAATTTTAGAAATTTTATTTTACCCCTAATAAAATAAACTAAGAATAAAAAAACATTTGCCATATACATTAAAAAAAATCACCAAGCTAATCATATTGGCAGCAAATTGGATCATTTAACTCCTAATAAAACAAGGACTTATGGCTGCTCACATCATTTCTTGATCCAAATTATAGCATTCAGCCATCATCATGGTCATGCAAAAAAATCATTTTTACCGCAGATTTAAACAAGCAAAAATATCCCAACCCACGAACTTGAAGCAGTACACTCATATCAGCGACGATTTACATAGGGAAAGAAAATTGCTCCTCTTACATAGGTCAATTTATCCACATTAAAGGATGAACTTACTCCTCTTTTCCTCTCTTTTTTTAAGTAAATAGCAAGTGAAGAAAAAAGAAAATTAAGGGAAAGACCTCCTTCTTCACACTTAAGAAATCTTTCGATCACAGAAAGTCAGCCTTTGTAGCAAGAAATTTTCATCCCATGTCCAACTCTAGGGGCACATCCCCATTAGGTTATGCATGGCTGATGACATATCAATAGGAGCATTTTCCCCTCAATGATTAGCATCGTTTATTTCCACCAAAGCTTTCACCTTATTAGCTTTCACGTCAATCCTAATATTCATCTTTTAGTTGCTTGCATTATTAACTCTCTTCTCCAAAAGACATTTCTATTTCTTGCTATGCGAATGGTAATGGAGTCTTCCTTCAAAAAAAAAAAGAATTCACCTGACAAAAAAACAAAGCAGCATGGAAAGGGGTCCTTATAGGGTCATAAACCCAAAGGATATGGATGATCCGTTAATGCATGGCCCTCCTTATGATATATTCCATTAGATCGTTCAGGTCCAAAGCGTAATTTTTCGCTGAAATCCTATGGATCCCATTTTCTCTTCTTTTTTCATAAGATCCAAAATAGAAGATAAGCAGGTAGAAAAAGGAAGGAAAAAAAAGAATCAAGAGATAAGGGAAACTAGTATGCTCCTATTTGTCCTAAAAGGCACAACCTATAAAATGGTCTTAGGGCCATGACTCTAAGTGGGATAGCCACTGAGTCGATCTATTAGTGCAGACTACAAGGTGGGTCTTGACTTTTAAAGGTCTTGATTCCCAGATTGCCCATGTCTCAAAAGGCAGGGACCCAACTCATGACCCTAGCCACAAGTAGGGATAAACCCTTACAGGATGACTAGTCCATGATACCAGTAACGATCTGAGTGGTGAATCAACAAATATCAGAGGGGCACAAGGCCTTTCATTGACAGGTCACCGCCTAACCCTCGATTTTCCACAAGCTCGGGTATAGAGCTGAAAAATGTATTCAATAAGTGAAAGTGATATGTGTGTATGGGAGCATACAATCCTCAATAAATATCCTACAAAACAAAGTCTCACACATATATACATAAGAAGTCAGAGGCATCTACTTAGGGTTAAAATAAAATATGGCAAGAAAGAACAAATGTCATATACCCTATGGTTAACATAGCAAGCCAAAAAAAATCATGTATAAAGTACACAATAAAAACAAATAAATAAAAAAATCAAACCCAAACTAAATACGGCTAAATAAATTCACAAAAAAACATGATATTTTTCATCCTTTTCAATTTTCAATTTTATTTTATTTTTACCTTTTTTTTTTCTCTTTTAAAAACAAAACAGGCCAAAAAAAATTTAGGGTAACACAAATAAGTTAAAATTTATTAAAAATTTTCATGATTAATTTTAATGGGCTTGACTCTCTAAAAAAACATCCCCACCTGAGTCGCCATTTGTCGCAACCGTAACGCGAAGGAAATGGCGAGAAAAACAACAATTTTAGAAAAAGAGTAGAGTCACCACCAATTATATTTAATTTAAATAAAAATTAGAAAACCTTTAAAAATTATCTTTGGAACCAAAACAGAGTTCGGAAGTCGATTGCACATAGGGAAAGATGGAGACTTAATCCCACAACACCCCTAATACACCTGTTAGAAAAAAAACGGTTATCCAAATTAATTTTACAAGTGATTAATAAATTTTAGAAAAATTATTTTACCCCTAAAATAAAACTAAGAATTAAAAAACATTTCCTATACACGTTAGAAAAAATCACCTACCCGATGATATTGGCAGCAAATTGGATCAATCAACTCCTAATAAAAGAAGGACTTATGGCTGCTCACATCATTTCTTGATCCAAATTATAGCATTCAGCCATCATCATGGTCATGCAAAAAAAATCCTTCTTACCACAGATCTAAACGAGCAAAAATATCCCAACCTGCGAACTTGAAGCAGTGCATCCATATCAGCGGCGATTTACATAGGGCGAAGTGAGAATGGTTGCACGCCAAGGTGCACCAACAAGTAAATGAAGACCAAAACCTCAATGAGCAATTCCTGAGAGTAGCAAATTAACTTTGGCACCCTATGATGCAGAATTATTGAGAAACCACACATTAAAATATATAAGCAACCATTCATTCAGCCTTCTCTCAAATATCATTCACAAGTTTTCACCACCAAAGTCGAATAATAATTTCATGAACCAGTAGCTAGACAGTAGACACATTCAGGCATAACATTATCATACCAGAGAGATAACAGTGCTCAATGCATTCATCCTTAGTTACAGTGAAAATAAATTCCAAAACTGAATGGAGTTTGCTCAAAGAAAACCAAATTGTCATTTCAACCAAATAATGAAGAGAATAGCTATTCAGTTTTTTAAACAGATGAGGTCAAACAAAATGCACCATCATTATAAATGCAACAGTTTGCATTTCACAGGTTCTGAAATTGGACAAAATACTTCTCAGGTCAGTCTTTTGCATACATTCTATCAAAGCTCAGAATGGATGATCACTTGTGCACATGTATCTCCCTAAACATGTGAACATTCCACCATTATCATTAAAAGCATGCTAGCAAAGTAAATGTACCCAAGAGGCAAGAAACTAAAATAGATCTTTTTGTGTTCAAACCATTCTCATTCCACTCAAAATAACAATGCAGACATGTCAAACATAACAAAGAAAATAACAAGAAAAAGAAAATCACCCAGCTAAGGCATAACAGATACAAGAATCCAATCAAAGAATGCACACAACTTAGACATTTGATCTTATGATTGGTGTGCAACAAAGCTGGACACACCAAAGCTGGATAATAAATTGAAGAGCAAACATTAACTGACCAATTTAGAGTGCAAAAATACAAGCAAATGAACTAAGGGACATCATATAAATAGATAATAGAATACATTGATTAAGTTTCAATAGAACAGTGGATGAAAGTGTATTGGGCATGGACTTGTAGCGCAATCAAAGCTACTCTAGTCTACCCTTTTCTGCTCTTAATTCCTTTGCCTCCCTAATCCCTCACTTTTGTACATTAGAACTCTCAAGTTAAAAAATAAAAAATAAACTATCCGAATTTTCAACCTTTCTCTTCAATCTTTAGAGTTCCAGTCCCCCTCTCTATTTCAAGTTCCTCTCTGTATTCCTCAATTTGTGTATGACCACCTCCTCCCCTTGTGCAAATGCCTTCTTTGGATTTATAGGGATGAATCCACCTCTTTTGACTTTTCCCATCTGCAAATTAAAGAAATCATAACAATCTCAAGATTTGATGCAAAAATTGAAAGAAATAATAACTACCTTGAACAAAAATGAAAAAAGGCCAGATTGAGATCGCCTGAAGGTGCGCGCATGTCTGGATGAGGTATTAGTAAAGGGAAGTTGAATCACATTTATGGCGATTGAAGTTGGGATTGTTGCGTGATTTTTAGCATCGAGAAAAAGAGAGATGAGGTGTGGCTGCTAGGGTTGGACTTGGAGAAGAAGGATGTTCTGATGGGTGAAGGAGGAAAGAATAAGTGGATCCGGGTTCGGGTAGAAAAAGAAATAGGAGTGGGCTCAGACTTGATTTTTTGGCCCAATGACTTATTTTCTTTTCTTTTTCATTATAAACAAGACATAATTTAAAAATAATAAAATGTCTCATTTCTATTTCTTCATTTATAAAAGAAATTGCATTAACAAGAAATTAAAGTATTTTTGGTGATTTTTTATTTTATCAATTTTTTTGTTTTTTTCAATAAAAGTTAAAATGAATGTTAAAAAACAAATTCCACTCTTTCTTATTTTTATCACAAAATTTAAAATATTTTTATGATTTTGATTTTTTTTTTTTCATTTTTTTAGCATTTTTGGTAAATTTAAGTGAAAAGCAAAAGGAACCCAGTCAAAATAGGGTGTTCACAGAGGGTTCTTGCAAAATCTGATATTTAAAGTCTCACATTATTGGAAGGTGAGATTCAAAAAGAGTATCAAGATATTCTAAGGCAGGAGGAAGTTTTGTGGTATCAAAAATGTCGTAAGAAATGGGTTAAATTTGGAGATCGTAACACAAAATTTTTCCACTCACAAACAATAATAAGGAGAAGAAGAAATAAGGTGAGTGACATATACATTGGGGATGATAATTGGTGTACAAACTCTAATATTCTAAAGGAGGAGGTGGTTTCTTTTTATAAGAATTTGTTTGCTTCCACAGCAACTATCTCTCATTATTCTCCTTATGATGGGTTAAGTCCAAACCTTTGTCAAAGTGGGTGTGATAGTCTTGTTTCAGGTGTTAGCAAAGAAGAAATTTTAGGAGAGCAGTTTTCAGTATTAAATCCTTTAAAGCTCCATGTCTCGATGGCTTCCAACCGCTCTTCTTTAAGCACTTTTGGCATACGGTTAGTGCTGATTTAAGGCTTTTGGTTAAAAATGCTATTGTTAGGGGCTTTTCAGATTAGTCTATTGCTGAAATTTTAATTGTGCTCATCCCTAAAGTTGATAACCCTGTCTAATTTAAGGATTTTCGTCCTATTAGTTTGTGTAATGTGGTCTATAAAGTTGTCACCAAGTTGTTGCATCAAAGAATTTGGCCCTTCCTTGATGACCTTATTAGCCCATTGCAGTGTTGCTTTATCCCGGGTCATGGAACGAGAGATAATGTTATGTTGGCTCAAGAGGTTGTTCATCATATGCATCATTCTAAGTCTAAGCAGGGAATTGTGGCTTTTAAAATAGACTTAGAAAAGGCTTATGATATGGTGAGTTAGGAATTCCTAGAATTGACTCTTCGGGATTTTGGTTTTCCAGAGTTGACAATTAACTTGATTTTATGGTGTGTGAAATCTGCTAATTTATCCATTCTTTGGAAGGGTGAGAAGTTAGAGGGCTTTAAACCATCAAGAGGGCTTAGACAAAGGGATCCTTTGTCTCCATATTTATTTTGTTGTGCATGGAACGCTTATCTCTTATTATTCAGAATAAAGTTGATATTGGGCTTTGGAAGTCAATCGGAGTTTCTAGAGGTGGTTCAGGTTTATCCCACCTTCTCTTTGCAGACGATTTAATGTTGTTTTGCCAAGCTAATGGCACGCAGACTAGTTTGGCTATGGATACTTTGTCTGAATTTTGTGATATTAATGGCTTGAAGGTTAATTTGCAAAAGTCCAAAGCTATGTGTTCTAATTCTATTCCTAGACATCGTCAAAGAGAGCTAGTTGTTATGTCTAACATTCTTTTTGTCACTGATTTGGGTACTTATTTGGGTTTTCCATTGATTAAAGGTAGAGCTAGCAAGAAACACTACATGTTTATTGTTGAGAAAGCTCAAAAGAAGATGGCAAGTTAGAAGGGCAGATTACTCAACAATGCTGGCAAGCTATGTTTAGAAAAATCAGTCACAACAGCTATAACGATTTATCTCATGCAAACCCACCATCTCCTTAAGAATATTTGCAATTCTATGGACTCCTAATTTGAGGACTTTTATCGGGTAGAACTGAAAATGCTAAAGGGTGGAGTTTAGTAAAATGGGACACTGTCATTGCACCAAAGACTCATGGTGGGCTAGGTATTCATAGTGCAAGGAATACAAATGTTTCTCTTATTTGTAAATTAATTTGGAGCATGCTTCATGAGAGAAAGAGATAAATTGTGGGTTCAAGTGCTTACGCATAAATACCTTGGAAATAATTCCACTTGGTCTGTAAAGAATCAAAAAGCTCCATCTATTACTTGGAAGAGCATCATTAGTGCGGTTGCTGTTTTGCGAGATGGTTTCCAGATGAAATTCCAAGGGGGTAATACTTCATTGTGGTATGAGGATTGGACAGGTTTGGGTCCTCTTTGTGCTCTAGTTGACTATATGCATGTTATAGATACCAACTTGAGTCTGAAGGACATATGGTGTGAAGGAAGTTGGCAACTCCAAACACTATTGACAATACTCCCCGCAAATGTCCAGAATGTCATTTCTCATATTAATATTTCCTCAACAAATCCATCATGAACTCGTTGACAGGTGAGTTTGGAAAGGTAATAATAATTGTCTCTTCATAGCTTCATCAGGGTACAACTGGTTAACATCTCAGAATGCAAATTGGAATGTTACTCATGACTAGAGTTGGATTTAGAAGGTTGGAGACCCTGCTAAGGTTCAGTTCTTGATTTGGTTGATTGCTCATGATACTCTTCCTACTAATTACATGAGAAGTAAGAGAGGAATGGCCATCTCTTCTAGCTGCACTAGGTGCTTTGAGAATATTGAAGACATAACTCATTGCATCCGTGACTGTCCTCATAACAGAGAGATTTGGTTCCGGTTGAGGTTCCATCAAAACTTGATTTTTTGGAGTCAAAGTGTTAACATGCAGTGGATTAAATTACAAAGTACTGGGGAGATGGGTTGCCTTTTTCTTGCTACACTTTGGTGGACTTAGTGTTGGAGAAACCAATCAATAATGCGAGATGAGGAGTGGAATATCAACACTATTATTAGGAATATTCTCACTACTTCACATGATTTTTCATTATATCTCGAAGCTAAGCCTTGTAACATGGCAAGAGCATATTTGCATCGCTGGGTTCCTCCTAGTGTGGGTATGGTGAATTTGAATGTAAATGGTAGCTTAAATCATGAAACTCTGAAAAAGGGTACAGGTGGTTTATTGAGATCAAACACTGGAAATTGGCTTATTGGGTTTTCCACATTTGAAGGAGATGGAGAGAGATTTTTAGCTAAATTATTGGCAGTAAAGAATAGGTTGAATATAGCTTGGGATGAGGGATTTAAGGGTGTCATTTGTGAATCTGATTGCCTTGAGGCGATATCTCTTTTTCAGAATAATGAGTCCTATGATTTCCACAAATTTGCCACCATCATTCATGCTATCAGAGGGATGCTTTTTCAAGATTGGAGAGTCACTTTCTCTCATGCATTCAGAGAAGCAAATGCTAGTGCTGACTACCTTGCTAAACTTGGTGCTACACAAAGGTGGAATTACAAGATTTGGAAGGATGCACCTGGTGGAATGGGTTCACTTCTTTTCAAAGATTGTCTAGGAAGTTAATTTTGTTTTGTTTTAGTTTTCTATATTCTCTGTAACCAAAAAAAAGTTTGTGTCACCATCACCTTCCTCATCCTCACGACTATGATCCTCTCCCTCACCGTCACCATCACCTTCCTCTTCCTCATTTTTCCTTTTCACCGCAATTTGTTGGTAGCCGTTTTCATTCTTCCAAATAGTAGAAAATGGCTTTCTTTGCCCAACTTCCCCCCCCCCCCAAAAAAAGATCCACTGAATTGAATATGCATATTGAGAAACGTTAACCAATTTTATACATCCCCCAAGTCAATATCATTCTAGTATGGTTACATGATAACTTAGAAGTACCTTGTTCATCAAAGGATGCATCCGGATAAAATCCACAACTACAACACTCTGGCCCCAAAACCAGTACCTTCGCAAATGGACAAATTGATAGCTTCCTTTACTCACTGCAAGTAATACAATATTAACACGATGAATCCTACGCCCCAAAATTATACACAAGGACCCACTAATCCACAAGCAAGAGAACCTATTGTAGTTTTGTAAACTTCCTCACAAAAAGCCAAGAACCCATCGTAGTTTTTTATCGGAAATGGATATCCGGTATTATAAATTCATTGTACTGAAAATATAATTCTGATACACTGTATAATGTATATAGGAATTATAGTTTCAGTAAGTATTAAATCAAATAAAAAGACTATTCTGGGATTCAAAATTTTTTTCAAAAAAATTGTGTTGTATTAGAAAAAATTGTGATGTAAAAAGCAACATCCTTATATACGGTAATCCAATGGGCTTGGGTTCATAAACTTGTACGCACATTGCTGACTAAAGACAGGCCTAGTGTAAATCAATAATAACTTTAAAATATTTATTTTATTTTATTTTTCAAAAAAATCTAATTAAATAAAATGCAACCAAATTTTAAAAAAAAAAAACTTATTTTTGTTTAGCATTTAACCCAATATGCACACAAAGTTAATTAATTTTAATTACGATAGTTATTTGTGTTCTATTATTATTTTTATATTTCTTTGAAAAGGAATTTTAATAAAATAGTTTTATCTTTGCCCAGGACTCAAAAATAGTACAAGTTATATAATAAGCCCTTACGAGTTACGACTATTGAGATGATTAAAAATGACATAATCATACAATCAATGTCTAGGTCATTATGTAAAGTTAATACCACTTCTATTTATTTTTTAAGAAAGATTGTTGTTGAAATAGAAAGTCAACCATTTCAGCATACGCCTGAGTGTCTTTTAATTTGAATTTGAACAAAAAGTATTTGTATGTTCAAAATCAAAAAAGAAACGCAAGTTGTTCAAGTTGATAGCGAACCTCAAGCAATTAGGGACGTTTTTGGAATTTTATTAATATGAGAGACGAGATTAATAATGTGTTACAATTTCAGGATCATATTAGAGTTCCCCTTAGCTAAATAACACATTACACCCAATCCAGTCAATTGTTAACATATCGCTAATGGTAAACACATGAAAGAAAAAAAAAATATAGATACCATTTGTGATGACAAGAACTACGTACACGCACCATGCACATCAAGTACTCCTAATTTAGAGCCGTATGGTTTGGTTTTATATGGAAGAAAAAAAGAGTAAATTATATTTCACCACCTCGAAGTTTATTCAAATAATAGTAAATTTTAAACATGATCTTGAATTACAATCCATCCAAATATTTAGTGTTGACTAACCATTAACTTAATATCGTTAAGTCACTAAAAAAAAATAAAAAATTATATATAACTAGTTATTTGATATTTATACATTTAATAAATGTTTTTAAAGATTAATCTTAAATTTCTAGGTTAAAAAAATAAAGTTGATTTTTTAATTTAAATAATAAAAAAAATTAAAAATTGAAAATGTTACGAAAAGGAATATAATTCATACAATTGTATTTATTCATATATTGTAACTTTCTTCAAATCGATGATTATTTAATATATATGCTATAACAAATTATGGATATTAAATATATATCTATTATCTGAAAATGATTTTTTATTATATTCTTGTTTCTTTTTTTTTTTTTTAATCATTTAGCTTAGCAACTTCTAAATCAATATTATGCTTTCAATTATTTTGTGTGTACAATATATGATTTATTATAATAATTAATGTTAATAAAGATAATAAAAATATTATTTAAATAGGCATATTTGAATACAAGAATGAAGATAATTTTTTTTTGTATTTTCTAAATGGTGATAGAGGTTGGGATTAAAATTTACGTCCCTGTAAATACTTAATATATAAACTTATAAAAACAACTTTAGTGTAACAACACAAATTATGTAATATATATATATATATATATATATATATATATATATATATATATATATATATATATATATATATATAAAATTAAAATATTCTATATAATGCATACACAAAATAATTTGAATTAAAAACTATATTAAGGATTAACTAAATTATAGGTTTAAAAAAATAAATAAACTGAGTAAACTAAAGTATTATATATTTTTGTTACATAATGAACATAATATATTTTAATTATTTTTTAGATTAAAATGAATATATAAAAATCATTAAATTATTCATAACAATTGTCAAAGTTTACTCATATAATTTATATCATAATTTGAAAATTTTATATTCAATATTATACTCAAATATACTTGTTTAAACAATATTTTTGTCATATTTATCAGCAACAATAATTATAATAATACATATCTTTTACTGATAAAATAATTGAAAGCATGATATTTATTTACAAATTGTTGAGCTAATTGATTATAAAAATAAAATATATGAAAAATTGTTTTTCAAATAATTGATACACAGTTTATATCCAGTATTTATTTGAGTGTATATTAAAAAATATTTGTTTGAGAAAAATAAATATATAATGGACTGAAATAATAAATGGTTATGTGAATTATATTCCTTTTTATAAGATTTTGAAATTATATATATTTTATTTTTAAAATTAAAAAAATTAAATATTTTTTATAAACAAGAAAACACAAGATTAATCTTTAAAAATCGTTTTAGTATATACATATCAAATAATTTATTATAAATATTTTTATTATTTTTAAGTAATATGGCAGAATTAAGTCACTAATTAGCAAATATTAAAAATGGAGTGGAGTTTAATTTATGGTAGGATTGGTTGTTATTTTAATAAACTTAAAAGTGATGTGGTGTAAAATCAATTGGTTTTTGTTGCACATTTTATCCAAACCTAATCAAACTAGTTTAATGGTTGTTTACTTTAGAAAATTGAGTATTCTAATTTAATATATAGAATGTGAAACTTAAAAGTCAATTGGGCCTTTGACAGGGGCTTCGATTGTGTTCTTTTAGGGCGATAGCTTTAGTGGTTGTTTAAGATTGGGTTTCCTGTAATATGTTTTGGATGAGTGAGTCGGTCTGTAAACGCCCATGTTGTATTTGAATAGCGGACAAGAGTCATATGCTTGGTGTAATTTAATAATAGGGTAAAGCTGATTTAATTCCCTCACAATTTTTGAAGTATTATTTTTCATCCTCAAAAAAAAATACATCGAATAATTTTCAAGAATAATAAAAGAGGGACAATTTAGTCTCTTAATTTGTTTCCATTCATTAGAGTGCTAATGTATATTGTTAGTATGTCAGGTGTCCAGGCAATAATCCTACATACATAATAGATCATGACAATAATTATACATTAACCCAATTAAGCCCCCTACTATTATTTAAGTAACCTAATTTAGTACCTAACAATTCTATTGTAGGGCTTATTAGTCCCGACATCTTACAAGCAACACATCACATGCATCAGAAGCATCACACCAGATATATCAATACAGGTCATATGAACGAGTTTAGTAGACATCTGGACATACTGACAGTATATATCAACGCTCTAATAGTATGTTTAGGATGAAGATAAATGGATGAACTGATGTATCTCCCTTTTATCATTATCAATAACATTCGATAAAAAAAAATTTCTAAAAGACGAAAAGTGGTTGCTCGGATATTATTCGGGACTAAAATGACCTTTATTTCTAATAATAATTGTATCTTGTGTGTCCTTTTCAATCGAGGTTTTCGCCTACATATCCATGTTTACAGCGGGAAAAAAATCAATGTCTAATCAAAGGCAATGACAGATGAAATCTTGAGCCTTGAGTAAGCACTGAAGAGGATAAGATTTAACATCCAAATTCAAAACCAAATTGATGCTAAATAGTATAGATGATTTGGTCCTGAATATCCAAGCATGAGAGGCCATATGCCCATATACCAATAGAAAACATCCTTACCATCTAAATAGCATTTATCTTACTGTCTTGCTATAAATAAAACACAGACAACAAATGTGAGCAACGATTTACTAACGTATAGACAAGCAAATTAAGATGAAGCATCTAGTTCTAGTGTAAATAAGAAAATACGGATTTATTCATATTTAATTGGTTAAAGTCGGCTGAAATTTTAATATATTTTTAACTAAATAAAGTTGATATATTCTTATCTACTCATTTTATATTCAAATTTGCTTTAAATGAATTTTCCCCCTTAAGTATTGGTTGATATTTGTTTCTCCTAAAATTCCAACTTCGAATATATAGTAACTTCCTTTTTAAAGAACAATCATATAGGTTAAATTAAGGTTTTGGTCCCATATGTGATGTTGTTTTTGACTTTAGTCCATGTTAGCAAATTTGATTTCTACATGTGTAAACGTTAGCAAATTCATCCCTGTCGTGAGCAAATTAATCCTTATACGTGACATAAATTTTTGAATTGGTCCTTAAACCTAAAAAAAATTAAATCGAGTAATATTATTGAATATATTATTGCTAATACAAACTTACTTTTTTGATTTCTTAACTAGTGCCCTATAAGAAATGGTTGTAATCAAAATTCTAGCAACAATTTTTTTAGATGTGCTCTCTTCCACTTTCATATATTTACCCATAGAAGCATACGTCGACCTGCATAATATTATATAAGTAATGCATGAATATTTGAAAAGGAACCTACCCTTTTGATATAGTTTAATACTTTTTAATCGGATATTGATTTATTTTGTTAGAACTCCTTTCAATACCTTCAACTTTGAAAATAAATCAAAACGATTAATATCAGAATACTCATCAAAACATACAAAATTTTCAAGATTAATAATACAATATTTTTACAATTCATCCTCGTCCAAAGTTTAAATTTTTGGAATTAAAAAAAAAAAAGAAAATTTATATTGTGAAAATTATCTAAATTGACTATCAATAGAAAAAATAGATTGATACAATATATAAAAAATAATCAATATGAAAAAAAAATCTTTAGTTGGGCAGAAGCTCCTTGACAGATGACAGAGACAAAATTATTATCGAATGCATATATTGATACCGTTTTATTTTTTTTTCAGATTTAGTGACCAAATAAAACAATCATGTCACGTATAAGGACTAATTTCCTGATTACAAGAAAAACTTTTTTAATATTTATACATATCGAGAACAAATTTACTTACATTTATACATATAGAGACTCATTTTCAAATATTTTATGTGTAGGAACCATAATCAAAATCGATCAAAACCTTAATTTAACGAGCTTATACTGAAATGTTATCACCCATTACGGGTACAAATTCAAGTCTTGATAACAAAAGCTATGAACAAATATCTATATTATATTTGTCTTATTGTAGCATGAATCCTCCGTAAATGAGGGCCACATCTTAGCCTTGTTTTGGATAAGTAGTTAGAATCTTTTGGGATAATGTTTTCGGATAAGAAGTTAGAACCTTTAGGATAGCAAGTTAAGAGTAAAGATTTTTTGACATGCAGAAGGGGTATCATACGGTGTCATTTTTTTTTTTGGATGTATTTTTAAGATGTATATATATTTAAAAAGATAAAAAATAAATAAAAAAAAAGATAAATACATATAATATCATATACGATATTTAAAATTTGATATTCAAATAACATAATTCCAAGTTAACAACCTTCCCCATGAGTAGCTGAAGTAGCCCATATAATGTGACAGTGTCCTTTCCACTGAGGAGAAGACAAGAGGTATTGTGGCCAGCCCACTCATGGAAATTAAGGGGATGATGCTGCTGACGACTCCACTCCTCCATTAGAGGTTAGAGAAGAGAATCTCAGGTCAGCTTAGTGAAATTGACACTCCTTTGTGACATAACAGAAAAAAAAATTTATGTTATTTGAATATTAAAATTTGAACATCGTATATGAAATCATATATATTTATCTTTATCTCTTATTTATTTTTTATTTTCTTAATATACACGTAATTCAATAATATATCAAAAAAACAGGACGCTCATTAACCTTGTACATGTCTATACACGTGGCACAAGCGTGACAAGTCCTGAGCTTAGCACCTGCTCAACAAATTATTATATGCTGTTACATTTCTTCAACATGACAATGCGCGCATACGAATAATAGACATGGTGGACTTGTTATCATAGGGTTTTTTTTTTTTTTTTGACAAAAAAAATTTAAAATTAAAATTTAAAATAAATTTAAAATTTTGTTAATAAATTTAAAATATGTATAAATTAAAATTAACTTTTATTATCTTTTAAATACATTGACTAAATTTTTACCAATATGTGTTTGGTTCGAGTGGTAAGGGACTCGGACATTTTAAGCAAGTGGTGGGGTTCGAATCCTGACTCTTGTGTATGGTGAAAACCTGGTTGGGAGAGGAGAACCCACCTTATGTGCCCAACAGGTTCCTCGACGGAAATTAGTCATTGCTAACGGTGGTGGATACTTCGTACCTATGTCATGGTTACAAAAAAAAAAAACTAAATTTTTATTTACACTATATTTGGTTGGGAGAAGAAATAGAGAAGAGAGAAAGATGTGAGAAAGAGGATGAGAAGAGAGAAAGATGTGAGAAATAGAGTAGATTTAGTTTATTGTTTGGTTTAAGAGAAAGAGATAAGAAATAGAAGAGAGAGAAGTGGATTTGAGTCTCTCCATTGGTTTGGTTGAGAAGAGAGAACTAGTGTATTTTTTTAAAATACATATATATCCTTAAACTAAAATAGACCTACATATAATTTTATAATGTATGAATTAATCTCCTTTCAAAATTTATTTAATTTTTATTTCAAAATAATTAATAAATTAAATTTCTGAATTAATTTATTTTATTATAAATAAT
Organism: Ammopiptanthus mongolicus; assembly: GCA_039655645.1. Classification (NCBI taxonomy): domain Eukaryota; kingdom Viridiplantae; phylum Streptophyta; class Magnoliopsida; order Fabales; family Fabaceae; genus Ammopiptanthus; species Ammopiptanthus mongolicus. The sequence goes on from CM077345.1 coordinate 79,943,911, forward strand.
TAAATCAATTTAATTGATATTAGTTAATTTAATTAATTAAAATTATTAGTTTCATATGATTAAATTATTAATTTTAATTTCATTCAGCATAATTTTATTTTATTATTAACTTCTTCAATCATTTAATTTTGTATTTTTTATTCTTCGTCGAATACACACCTCCACTATGTTTTCAGCATGCCTCAAATGCACTTCCTCCAAGTCCTTTTCATTGGCAAGAATTTTGTCGGATGGGCACCCTTCCATTGAAGCCCATATTCAAGGATATGAAGGGTAATAACGAAAAACCCGAAAAAGACATTCATATCTTCGAAACTTCTTCGCACATCAACGAAGATTGCAAAAGGTGTGGGTCCCATAGGGTTTTTATCTCTCTGCTGTAATTTTATATTTAATTATATTCCAATGTCATATTGTGAGCAGATATCGTCAATTAATTATATTAGCTATTTATCAATTAGGAGTCTTAATTGATATGTGATCAAATTAAGTGATAAGGCTAATTAAATTTCCGATTTGATAATAAATTAATTAATTGATATGGGTTAAATATGAGTGGATGTCATTGATGGCTCATTTCGGAATAATGGGAACTCTAATTGGCCATCACCCTATATATAGGTTATGGTCCCCAATACACCGGACAATATCGCATACCGCCTCTTCTCCCCATCTGAAAAGCGACTAAGACATAAGGAGTCCCGGTTGAGGAAGAACCACAAGCCAACGGGTGTTCATTACCTGTCTCTCTTTTCTCTTCCCCTCTCTGCGTTTCAGGATTACTACCCTCTATTCATGAAGGTTGGTGATCAAGTTCATCCTCTGAAGAATGCTTGAGGTTAGGAATATAGAATGGATTCAAGTATTCCTATATCTTTGATAAATCAGCATATTGTAGATCCTAAAGATATCAAGTTTTAAGTTATTCTTGATAATAAAGATGTATGTTATATATGATTATTATATTTTCATAATAAAAAATTGTGATAACATATCTTATAAATAATTATTAAATTTAAATCTAACATAATTCTCACTACAACCAAACAGAAAAAGTTGCTTGTTTCTCGCGTATTTCCTGTATCTCTTTCTTGGCTATTTAACCAAAAACAAACAATACTTTTTTATTTTTGTAAGTAGTCTTAACTCTTAAGACATGACAAATTCTACTATTAGAGCAAACAATTGTCTCGAAATGTGAGAACCTTGGTGAGTTAAGATCATGTAAGGTGCATTCTTGGGGGGAAGTCCGATAAGAACATTTTTAACGAGGTTTTATAGGAATTTATTAAGAATAAAATATTATTATTATAATATGTCACATATAATTTTGGATTCTTTAAATTTAAAATGGGTTCCTTATTTAAAGAAATTAAAAAGAGGATTTCATAACATTTAAATATTATTTTTTTTGTAATTGATAATATAAAAGTGAAAGAGAAAATATAAGATGTTGAAGAAAGAATATTTAAAAAACTTGATAATAAAAATATTCATTGAAATAAAAATTGAATAAATATCATAAATTTAAATTAATATATATGAACCCATTTAAAATTTTAAAATAGATCCCTCAAAAATTTGCGATTGGAAATGCGCTAACCAAACGTCTAAGCGCGGAGCAAGCGTGGAGAACAAGGGGGGAAACCGGTAAAGAGCATCAAGCTGTTGTCATGTTAAGATGTGACTAATGCCAGGACACGGAAAATACGGGGGAGAATGTCACGGCCAACACCACTAAATTAATTGATTGCCATAATATTTTTTTTATTGAAGAAAAGCTTAAGTGTGTTGAATTCCAACTGTTCATCATAATTAAGATTGACCTCATGATTCCAAAAATATTTATCGAAATACTTATAAATTACTTATTAATGAGATTATTACATCAAAAGCGAAATTCAAACTCACATCTTTATAAAATATGAGTCGTATCTTTATCAACTGGATCAATCTTCTTGATATTACCATAATATCTTATCGTAGCACTGTATGTTTTGGTATATTCATCATAACGTGGATCCCGCAATAAGAGCGATTTCCAGATATTATTATGGCTATTGTTGCATTATCAAAATGGGTTTCTAAAAAACTGTACTGTAATTATAAAGGCTGTCTCTTAGGAATAGTGAAATTCTTTCTGTCTTCTTATAATCAATAAATATAATCTTAAGTTTTTAACAATTATTTAACTACATTATGTCTCAATCGAATGTCATCATAATCTTATGTTGTGTTTGGTTGTAGAAAGAAAATGAGAATAAAAAAAATAAGAGAAAAGAAAAGAAAAGAAAAGAAAAAAAATTAAAAAATGATATGATTATTTAATTGCTTAGTAGGAAAAAAATGAAAGGAAAAAATTGAATTTTTTTCCCTTTTGTTTGATTGTATAGAAATAAGAGGAAAGAAAAAAACATACTTATAAAATTACATAAATATCTTCATATAATAATTTAAAAAAAAACAAAAAAACCACTATTTTATCTTTTTACTCACATGGTCACCCGTCTCTACTCTCTCCGAACATTTGATGCCTTGATCTGCAAGCAGTGTCAGTTTTCCTTCCATTTTGGAATGAAAAAAGACAAAAGAAAAAATGTTAGTAACACACTCTCTAGTATTTTTTTTTCAACACATACTTTCCTATTGGTTGAAATTCATGTGGGCCCTACAAAATTCAGGTGGGACCTACATCAATTAGTGGGACCCATATGAATTTCAACCATATGAATTTCAATCAATAGGAGGGTGTGTATTGGAAAGAGAGTGTTAGAGAGTGTGTTGCTAGCACTTCTCAAAAAAAAATATGTGGGTCCCATCATATTCTTTTTCTTCCCCTCCACTTTCCTTTCAAACCAAACAAGGGAAAAGTGAGTTTTCTTTTCTCTTTCTTTCCCCTCTTTTTCTTTCCCTTCTCTTTCCATGGATCCAAACGAAGTGTTATAGTTTACAGTGATGTCTTACAATGTATAAACACATAAAAAGATGGTTTAACTCCTACTGAAGTATCATTCAGCCAATTACTAACCAATTTCAGAATAATAAACTACAAATTCACTATAGATTTAGTAATAAAATTTTGTTTAGGTGATTTCCAAATAATTTCATCACCAAGATGAACATATAACCACTAGAAGATTTAGCTTCTTCTAAATCTAAAATTTAGTTAGCATCATTGTATACTTTTAATACAGTTATCACTATATAGTATTGTTAGAATTGGTTAATTCAGTTAGTGATTGACTGTTAGTTAATAATCGAAAAGTTAGTTGGTTAGTAAGCTTGTGATGTGAAGTTTGTTAGGTGATTGGTGTAAGTCTATAAATAGACATAGTGATTGTGAATGAGTGATAATGTGAAAGTGTGAGTTTGTGATTATGTGAAGTGTTAATAATAGAGGTGATTCAGTGATATTCCTTTCTTCTTTCTTCTCCTGATATGCTGCTATTACTATTGTGTGTGCGAGATTTCTCTGAGTGTGATACACGAGTGAGAACATAGAGTGAGGGAGTGTGTGAGTGTTTGGTTCCAACAGTTGGTATCCAGAGCTTTAAAGATCCTGGAACTCGTGTTCTTGCTGTGTTCTTGGTGAGAATCAATGGCCTCTGCAAGTGGCCATTTCCCTGCCAATCTGTCCATTCTTGATGGGAAGAATTATGATAATTGGTGCACACAAATAACGGTGATTTGTGGCTTCCAAGATGTGTGGGAAGCACTAACAGTGAGCATAAAAGAACCAGGCAAAGATGCAACTTAGGAAGAGAAGAATAAATTCAAGGAGGAGAAAAAGAAAGATTACAAAGCTCAATTCATCCTACATCAGTGTGTTGAAGCTGTTCATTTTGAAAAAATATTCATGGCCTCCACGGCAAAAGAGGCATGGGATATACTCGAAAAAACATGTGCAGGAACTGACAAAACCAAGAAAGTGAAACTACAAGCACTGAGGAAGCAATACGAGCTGATGGAGATGGAGAACAGCGAGGCAGATGGTTCTTTCTTCAATCGAGTAACAACCCTAACCAATCAAATGAAGAATTGTGGAGAGTCGTTGACAAATCAACAAATTGTTGAAAAAATTCTGAGATCAATACCCTCCAAGTTTGATCATTTAGTTGTCTCCATTGAAGCCTCAAAAGATCTTGAGCAGTTGAAGATTGAGGAACTACAAGCTGCGTTCAAAGCTCAACAACAAAGGGATAATGAAATAAGTGCAAGAAAAGGTGCAAAAGGAACTGAGCAAGCTTTGTAGGCTCAGTCAAATTCAAAGGCTTCAAGAGACAACTATCGCAGTAAGAAAGGTAGAGGTAGATGGAAAGCTTATAAAGGAAAGAGTCAGACCAGCTATGATGCTAATAATGGCAATTCAGATCAAAGAAACAGTTATCAAACCAATAGAAGAGGAGGGGGAAGCTCCAGAGGAAGAGGTGGAAAGAGAAAGTATGAAAGATTTGATATGAGCAACATACAATGTTATAATTGCTCTAAGTGGGGACACTTTGCTGATGAGTGTTGGAGCAACAGCAAGAAAGAAACAAGAGGTGATGAGGCTCAGTTGGCACATGAGGATGATGATGACTTAGAACAGGTCTTGCTACTAGCTACAACAAAGAATGAGGCGGACAATAATGATTATTGGTACCTGGACACCGGGTGTTCAACTCATATGACTGGAAGAAGAGATTGGTTTGCTAAACTTGATAGTTAGATGAAGAGCAATGTCAAGTTTGCAGATGATAGAACACTCACAGCAAAAGGAATTGGTCAAGTACTGATCAAGAGGAAGGATGGGAAGCAATCCCTCATTACTGATGTGCTTTATGTTCCAGGTATGAAAAATAATCTCTTGAGCCTTGGTCAATTATTAGAAAAAGATTTTGTGATGATAATGGAGGAAAATGTACTAAAAGTGTATGATGAATAGAAAAGACTAATCTTGAAGGCTCCACTATCAAAGAACATAATTTTCAAGGTTGGAATTCATGTGATGGAGCACAAATGCCTAGCCACATCAGTGAATAGAGATGAATGGCTATGGCATTTTCGTTTTGGACATCTGAACTTCAGATATCTAAACCCTCTGAAGAGGCTCATTATGGTGCATGGTCTTCCTCAAATTCAAGTTCCAAGTGAGTTGTGCAAAGAGTGCTTGGAGTGCAAGCATCCTAGAAGCATTTTCAACCAGCAAGTGCCTACCCGATCCTCCCACAAACTGGAAGTAGTGTTCTCTGATGTATGTGGCCCATTTCAGACTGAATCACTTGGAGGAAACAGGTATTTTGCATCCTTTATTGATGATAAGACAAGAAAAGTGTGGATTTACTTGATTAAAAAGAAAAATAAGGTGTCTGAAACCTTTAAGAAATTTCAGCTACTTGCTGAGAAACAAAATAATCAATTTCTTAAAGTGCTGAGAACTAATGGAGGGGGAGAATTTGTATCAGATGATTTTAACAAATTCTGTGAATTAGAAGGCATAATGAATGAGATTACTCCCCCATACAAACTACAACACAATGGCACTGCAGAGAGAAAAAATCGAACTATCCTAAACATGGTGAGAAGCATGTTGAAGAGTGAAGGCATGCCTAACTATTTCTAGGGAGAAGCTGCAGTCACTGCAACATACATATTGAACAGATGTCCCTCAAAAAGGCTGAATGGAATGACCCCAGAGGAAGCATGGAGTGGAAATAGGCCAAGTGTGACTCACTTTAGAGTCTTTGGCTCTATCTGCTATAGACATGTGCCATATCAACTGAGGAAAAAGCTGGATGACAAGGGAGAGCAGCTGATACTTGTAGGCTACCATTCAATTGGTGGCTACAAGCTCTACAATCCTAGAAACAAGCAGATTGTAATCAGCAGAGATGTGGTGACTAATGAGCAGGAAAATTGGAGCTGGGAGATAGAAGAAGTAAAGCAGCTTCCAAGGACTCTAGTAGATCTTAACACTGATACACCTACAGTATCAGTTCCTGCAACACAGCATCAGAACAACAACAGCCCATAGAGACACAGACAAGTTCCCTCAAGATTACTGGACTATGAGATAGTGCCTGACTTGAGTGTAACTCCAGAAGGTGACTTAGTTCAGTTTGCCTTATTTTGTGACAGTGAACCAGTAAGTCTTGATGAAGCAATGAAAGATTCGAAGTGGATTAGTGCCATGAAGGAGGAGCTGAGATCTATTAAAAAGAATCAAACATGGGAACTAGTCTCTTTGCCACCAAAGAAAAAGCCTATTACAGTCAAATGGATCTACAAAGTGAAAGTAGGTCCTAATGGAGAAGTGATCAAATATAAGGCCAGACTCGTGGCAAAAGGGTTTCAACAAAAGGCAAGAATAGACTATGATGAAGTTTATGCACCAGTAGCAAGAATAGAGACTGTAAGACTGATAGTGGCTCTTGCAAGCATGAAAGACTGGACTTTGCATCAATTAGATGTAAAGTCAACTTTTATAAATGGTCCTACTGATGAAGAAGTTTATGTAACTCAGCCTCCAGGGTTTGTGACTACTGGACAGGAATCAAAAGTGTTGAAATTGAGGAAAGCCTTATATGGCTTGAAGTAAGCTCCAAGAGCTTGGAACAAAAGGATAAATGGCATCATGATTCAAGTTGGATTTCTGAAATGCAGTTCAGAGCATGGTGTTTATGTTAAAATCACCAATTCTGATATGCTTTTAGTGTGTTTGTATGTGGATGATCTATTGTCACTAGAAGCAATGAGAAAAAGATTGCTGATTTTAAGAAGGAAACGATGAAAGAGTTTGAGATGACTGACTTAGGTCTGCTTTCATACTTTCTAGGCATTGAGTTTGAGAGAACAGGAAGAGGCATTGTGATGCACCAGAGAAAGTATGCGACTGATCTATTGAAAAAATTTAACATGTTACAATGTAACCCTACATCAACACCTGCTGAGACTGGATTGAGTCTTGATAAAGAAGGGACAGAGGAACTTGTAGATGCAGCATACTATAGACAAATTGTGGGATCACTAAGGTATTTGTGCCACTCCATACCTGATCTAGCTTTCAGTGTTGGCCTGATCAGCAGGTTCATGGAGAAGCCGAGAACACCATACCTATTGGTTGCTAAGAGGATACTGAGGTTTGTAAAGGGAACAACAGATCTTGGCATCTTGTTTCCAGATGGGAATGACATAAATGAGGTAGAGTTGGCTGGCTATTCAGATGCAGACTGGTGTGGAGACAAAAATGATAGGAAAAGTACAGCATGTTATGTGTTTATATGTGGAAAGGCATTGATTTCTTGGAGTTCGAAGAAGGAATCAATTGTTGCACTATCCTCTTGTGAAGCTGAATATGTAGCAGCTTCAATGAGTGCTTGCCAAGCACTGTGGTTGGATACTCCGATGCAGGAAATACAAGTGAAAGATTTATGTGCCGTGAGATTGTTAGTTGATAACAAGCATGCTATCAACTTAGCAAAACACCCTATTGCACATGGAAGGAGCAAACACATAGAGACAGGTTTTCACTTCCTTAGAGACCAAGTTAATAAAGGAAGATTACAGTTAGAGTATTGCAGGACTAAATAACAGGTTGCTGATATCCTGACATAGTCTCTAAAGCCAGACAAGTTCAAAGAATTGAGAGACAAGCTTACTGTAAAATCATTATCTGAACTAACACTCAAATGATATGCTGCAAATGAATGATGAAAGCTAAGGTGCCAACCTAAGTGGAATGTTAGTCTTTATAGTGATGCACTTAGCATATCATTGTCTCCTTTAAAAATAACTGAATTAAAGGGGGTGTGTTAGAATTGGTAAATTCAGTTAGTGATTGGCTATTAGTTAATAACCGAAAACTTAGTTGGTTAGTAAGCTTGTGATGTGAAGTTTGTTAGGTGATTGGTGTAAGTCTATAAATAGACATAGGGGACGTTTGTTTCAAAGATTCAAAAAGCATTCCCGGGAATAACTTTCCAAGGAATATAGTGATGGGAACTTTTATTCGTGGGTATTTTTTAAAAAGTGTTTGGATAACATTTTAAATTCCCAGGAATCTTTTATTTTAAATTCCAAGGAATAACTAACACATGTTTGGTTTGTAATGTTTAATCCCATGAATAATTGTTAAAATTATTAAAATACCCCCTACTTAACATAACAAATAGTGCTTTCAATAGTGCTTTGCCTTTTGCTTGACCATGAGACTAAGATTTTTCCAATGAAGTGGTAACCTCCACTGGTGCTTTTTCTTTCTATTCTGTCTCCAGCATAGTCAGCATCACAGAATCCAACTAACCTGTACTCATCATATTTCTTATACAACAAACCCAGATTAGTAGAACCTTTAAGGTATCTAAAGATTCATGTAACTACTGAGAGATGAGACTCTCTTGGATCAGACTGAAAGCGAGCACATATACAAACACTGAACATGATATCAGGTCTAGACGTAGTTAGATATAAGAAGGATCCAATCATACCTCTGTATACCTTTTGGTCTACCTTTTTGTCTTTATCATCTTTGTTCAGTATGGACGTTGGATGCATTGGAGTATTCATTGGTTTGCAATCATCAATTTTGAAGTGTTTCAGAAGCTCCTTTGTATACTTCGTCTGATGGATGTACACTTCGTCCGATGTTTGTTTAACATGCAATCCGAGGAAGAATTTAAGTTCTCCCATCACGCTCATTTCAAATTCTCTCTACATAAGCTTAGAAAACCCTTGGCAAAGAGATTCATCAGTTGCACCAAATATTATATCATAAACATAGATATGAGCAACAATAAAATACTTTCAATTAGTTTTTTTAAAAAGGGTTGTGTCCACTTTTCCTCTTGAGAAACCATTCTCCATTAGGAAGTTACTAAGTCTCTCATACCAAGCTCTAGGAGCTTGTTCGAGTCCGTATAAAGCTTTCTTAAGCGTGTATACATGCTCAATATGGTTTTGATCCTCAAAACCTGGTGGTTGTACAACATAGACTTCTTCATTAATAAAACCATTTAGAAAAGCACTTTTTACATCCATTTGATAAAGCAAGATGTTATGATGTGCAGCATATGAAAGTAAAATACGTATGGCTTCTAATCTAGCTACTGGATCAAAGGTTTCAGTGTAATCAATACCTTCCTCTTGAGAGTAGCCTTGAGCAACTAACCTTGCTTTGTTTCTTATGAATTTGTCATCTTCGTCCAGCTTGTTTCGATATACCCATTTTATTCCAATGACAGATTTATCATTTGGTAGAGGAACCCGCGTCCAAACGTCACTACGTTGAAACTGGTTGAGCTCTTCTTGCATGGCAATGATCCATCCTTCATCCATTAAGGCTTCGTCCACTGACTTTGGTTCCAATTCAAAGATAAAGGCTGAATCAGCTTGTTCTCTAAAGGTTGACCTTGTCCGAACTCTATCATTTGGTTTTCCAATGATTTGCTCCTCAGGATGATAAGTCCTGAACTGCCATGAACACGGAGTATTAGTGACATACTGAGATGCGTCTGATGCACCATCCTCTTTGGTTGTTGGACGATTTTCCAAGTCATTCAGATTCATATCTGCAAAAGATTCATCTAGCTCTGATAAACTGTTATCAGGCTGTTTGTCATCAAACTTAACAAGGATGGACTCTTCAACAACTAAAGTCCTAGAGTTGTATACCCTAAATGCTTTGGATAGTTCTGAATATCCTAACATTATTCCATTATCTGCTTTGACATCAAACTTTCCAAGTTGATCCTTAGTATTCAAAATGAAATATTGACATCCAAAAGGGTGGAAATAAGATATGTTAGGGTTGCATCCTTTCCACAATTCATAAGGAGTTTTATTCAAAATAGGTCTTATGTATATTCTGTTCTGAATGTAACAGGCAGTATTTACAGCTTCAGCCCAGAAGTGTTTGGAAACTAAATCATCACCGAGCATATCCCTTGCCATCTCTTGAAAAGATCGGTTCTTTCTCTCAACAACACCATTCTGTTGTGGTATTCTAGGGTTAGAGAAATTGTGATGAATACCACTTTCATCATAGAACCTTTGGAATAACTCATTTTCAAATTCACCTCCATGATCACTTCTGATTGAGCTAATACATATGCCTTTTTTATTCTGTACACGTTTGCAGAATATAACAAAGACTTTGAAAGACTCATCCTTATGAGCAAAGAACTTAACCCATGTCCATCTTGTGTAGTCATCCACTGTGACAAGCCCATATTTCTTACCACTAACAGAAGCAATTCTTGTTGGACCAAACAAATCAAGATGTACCAGCTCTAGTGGCCTTGAAGTACTAACAATGTTCTTGGACTCAAAAGAGTTCTTAACTTTTCCCCCTTGTGGAACGTGTCACTGAGAGCATTCGATCTATACACAATCTTTGATAGACCTCTTACGAGGTCATGCTTGTTTAGTCTTGAGATTAATCTCAGACGTGCATGACCAAGTCTTTTGTGTCAGATCCATCGCTCATCTTTAACAGATACTAGGCATGTTACACTCTGATTTGGGAGTTTCTCCAAGTTAATATTGTAAAGATTATTTTGCTCGTGGCAGTAAATAAGATGGACCCATAAGGGTTCTTGACAACACACTCTCCTTTGTTGAAGGAAACATCATACCCAATATCACATAATTGACTTATGCTAAGTAAGTTGTCTTTTAGTCTTTCAACTAATACAACATTATCAATAGAAGGGAAGGGATGCTTACTAATCTTACCTATTCCAACTATCTTCCCTTTCTGGTTACCTCGAGAGGTAACCCATCTACTAGTCTTATTACGAAGGTCTTGAAACATAGACCTTTGTCTCGTCATGTGACACGAGCATCCACTGTCCAAGTACCAGGACTGGGGTTTCCTTTGTGTTGCTAAGCAAATATGCAATAGGTATTATCATATTCTTAGATACCCAAATAGACTTGGGTCCTTTCTTGTTAGTTTGTGGTCTTCATCCATGCATAATATTTTTATTTCTATGTATGCACTTGGATGTGTTGTGACAAGATTTACCACATATATTGCAATAGATATGAGATGCATGTGGTTTGGTTTCTTTTGAATGTTTATGAAACTTAGAAACCTTGTGATATAACTTTAGTTTTGATACATTGTGAGAGACTTCTTGTTTCTCATTGTCATAGCCTAAGGCAGACTTGTCATGAGGTGATCCAGTGTACCTCAGTATCAAATTTAGCTTCTCTGATCCTCCAACCAACTTAGATATGCTCTTAGTTAGGTCAAATACCTCTTGTTGAAGTCTTACAACTTCACAAGGTGCATTGGACTCAGAGGAGAGTTTATCAGTTAAACTGACATTCTCAGCTTTTAGCTAATTATTCTCTTCAATAAGCTCTTTGTTTTGATTACAGTTGTTCTCAAGCTCTTTGTTTATTTTGGAAAACTTATTGTTAAGCAATATGTATTGATGATGCATTAAAGAAGAATTATTAAGAAGCTCATCATAGGCTTCTTGCAAAAAGTCAAAGTTAGACACCTCATCTTCATCTGACTCATCGTCTGAAGTATCGTTGGCCATCAGGCAGAGATTGGACGCAGGAGGATTCCTTGGTCTATAAAAGACATCTAGGATAGCCATCTTTTCCTTTGCAGCCTGAAACTGCAACACCATCTCCATTCTTGGTTTGTCCAAGGCACACATAAGGCACCAACTGGCACAACCATTCAAAGAATCTCAAGCTTGGACGCTGTTAAGCCATCCTCAAGGATTATATTTGGACGATAATCACCATCAATGAACACGTCCCATAAATCAAAGTCTTCTTGAGCTTGGATGTATGTTTGAAACAGAGACCTTCAATAAGGACAATCAGTTCTATTGAAAATAGATGGAGCATTCAATCTTCTTTCAGGAATCGCTTCTTGAGGTCTCTATTCAGAAACAACAAGTTGTTCATCATCTGAAGAGTCTTCATTTTTCACTGTAGACCAGAAACAAAGGTTTGTTTCCTCATTTGATTCTTCTTCTTTTTGAGAAAAGTCAAGATCTTCCCAAGTGACCATAAAGTTCTTCTTCTTCTTCTTGAAGAACTTCTTTTTGTCCTTTAACAAGGGACAATCAGCTTTGAAGTGGCATGGTTTATTGCACTCAAAGTAAACCATTTGGCTTTTGTCCTTGGACTCACCATGGTCCTTGAGGTTTTTCTTCTGGAATGACCTTCTTTTTAAGTCATTTTTCTTTCTCCACATGTTTTGAATCTACTTGGAGATGAAGGACAGCTCATCATCATTTGACGCTTCGTTTTCTGTCTGATCAGCTTCATCACTTGACTCATCAGCCTTTAAGGACTTTGAGCTGTTAGACTTTTGAGCTTTCAAGGCAATGCCTTTGCTTTTCTTTCCGGGATTGTCAAGACCGACATCTTGCTCGTGTACTTGTAGCGTTCCCACCAGATCATCCAAGGTCAAAGTTGAAATATCTTTGGCCTTGGTGATTGCAGTAATGAGTGGCCTCCACTCCTTAGGCAAGCTCCTAAATTTTTTTGTAACATTCTCCTTGGTAGTATAGACTTTTCCAAGGGACTTTAAGTTGTTGATGATCGTCTGAAAATGACCTATCATGTTCAGGATGGACTCTCCTTCTTCCATGGTAAACATCTCATACTGGTCAACCAGTATGATAATCTTTGAATCTTTTACCTTGGTAGTCCCTTCATGAAAATTTGACAAGGTATCCCAGATCTGTTTGGTTAATTCACATGCATGAATCTTATGGAATTCGTCTGGACTTAAGGCACACATCAAAGCATATCTTGCTTTGTGATTTAGTTCCGTTTTTTCTCTTTCAGCTTCAGTCCACTCCTCTTCAGCTTTGGCAGAACCATCAACATTGAGACAAATGTTTGAACCATTTATGATTCTGGCCCAGAGGGCAGAGTTTGTACTCAAAATGAAACCTTTGAATCTCTCCTTCTAAAAGAGATAATGAGTTCCGTTGAAGAACAGAGGTCTGGTCATGGAAGTGCCTTCCGTAACTGGTTGACTCCCACTTGGCATGCCTTGACCTGCCATATCTATTATAGGATCTTTCCTCTAACACGGCTAAGTACTTAACCCAGAGGCTGAGCTCTGATACCAATTGAAGGAATCTGTTGGAAACACAATAATGGGGTTGAATTATGTTTCTTATGTTTTTAAAAACTTTTTCACAAGCAGATATGTTTTCACAAAGGTTTGGACGCAATTAAGTTGGCAGACATAAAGAGCGTGAACAATTAAAGGTTGGACGCTCGCTGTGATTGTTTACTTTTAACGATAAATGTTTTAAGAAAACAATTCAATCCCAAGAGTGAGTTATAAGCAAACTAAGGACAGAGATAAGGGAAACAAGAATAACACATAGATATTATCCTGGTTCACTCTTAACCCAAGAGCTATGTCCAGTCCCCTCTACGTGAGAGCTTTTTCCACTATAAAAAGTCCTTGTTATAAGTATTCAACACCTCTTCAGACAAGTATTCTACACCTCTTCAGGCAATCCTAAGTATTCTTTTATAGACAAGCCTCTTCAGGCTCAAGTATTCTTTTTCAGATAAGCCCCTTCAGGCTCAACCAAGATTGGTTTGAAAGAGTTTTATGTTCAACTAACTCACTATTTGTGAGGATATGAAACTTAAGAACAAAACTATGAAAGATCAACTCTACGCAGAGAGTGATATGAAAATGTAAACTCAGAGAAAGCTTGTAAGCTTTTGTATGCTTTTGATTGCTTGAAAATCAGTTGCTTGTATGCTCGTGTAGGTCTTTCTCTTTGCTTCTTTAAAGATGAAGGTATTTATAGCCTTGAAGAATTGAGCAACTTGAATCGTAAACGGATGGCAAAAGAGCCATTTTGATGGGCATTAAATGCATTATCCCGTTGAGTCTGATAGCTTGTATGGGAGCTTCTGAAAAGAAGGATAAACTATCAGGTTGAAAGCTGAAAATGGTGCTGACAGCTTTTCCTTGTACCCGAAAGTTGTCTTTTGTCTTTCCTTTTGGAGATAGTCAAATCTTGTGTCAGGAACAAACTGGCTTCTATGTGTTCGATGGTACGAAGATTACAAAGAATGTTTGCCTTAGGAATATAACCCTTTTACACATTGGATAAAAATTTAAATTACGCTAGTACAAGTTCGCGCTAATATAGAGTCCAAATATTTAATTCTGATGGACTGTTACATTGGACTTTGTACAAAAGAAACTTTTACAACAAAGAATCTTTGGACTCAGATAAAACGATAAGAACGCTTAGTCCAGCGTGGACTTAGGAAACATAAGACTGAGGGTATGGACGAACGATAAATCTTTGGACTTAACTTAATCTGCACACTTAAGATAAACGCGTTAGTTCATAACAAATCTTTGTTGACTTAAATTTAGTCTTTTGTTAGCATCAAAATCTTAAAGAGTTTATGGACCATAACCACTTTGGGTCCAATAGTTTTCACAGAGAAGCGTTGTTAAATGTATATATTTTAATAGCGTTTCCTTAGAGAAGCGTTGTTAAATGTATGTATTTTAATAGTATTTCCTAAGAGAAGCGTAGTTAAATGTATCACTTTTAAAGGTAGACCATCACCTTTAATAGTGATTTTATGAGGAAACACTATTATATCTTGCTAGCACAAATTATGGAGGAGAATATCAAGTGGCTGGTCAAGCACGACTGCACATGTGTATAAACCTTTCACTCTCTTTGACACGGAACGACTGTGCGTCTTCGTCATCTCAACTAACGTTGTAACTTCTATTTGTGGTTTCTCTTTGAAAAAGCACAATTGCACGTCTTTGTATGTCTTTTCTACTAAAAAGAAATCTCTTTGGTAAACTTTTTACTTCACTGTTTGAGCTCTTATTCCCTAGCATTGGTAAACCATAATCCATTTCTTTAGTTCATTCTCTTAAAATCTTCACACAATGGGAAAGATTTATTCTCATCCCATCTTTACAATTAAAAGCATTGATCTTGAAGAGCTCAAAAAAGGATGAAATTGGCAGAGTTCCGCAGTTTGCGGCTCAAGGATGGACCCATTTCCTCACCATTGATCATCTCATCCCTATTGTAGAAATTAGGGAGTTATGGTCTAACACTGAGATCAATGTTGATGGATCCATCGATGAACACGTAAATGGTAAACCAGTAAAAATCACTCAGGCTCTTGGTACTGACATAACGAAAGCTCCAAACAAAGGTATGGAGAGTTTCAGAAGTCTGGAATTAATAAAGGAAGACCCGAGACTTTCTCTGAAAAAGGTATACCGCAATATATTTGGGAACAATACTGGTCGAAATAAGAATAAAAAAGATCTAATGATGAGCACGGCTATATTCTTCCTAGAGCGTTGTCGCCCTTTCATTCTTCTTGCAGTATTCTCTCCATGTAGGTTAGATGAAAAAAAAAAAAAAAAGGAAATAACCATCGTTTATCACCTCCTCGGTTGCTCCCAAATCATCCTTCCATTCCTCGTCATGGAATATCTGAAATACTCTCTCCACAAGAATGTTGATATACTCTATGGAATGCTCTTTCATTCAATCTTCAAACGTAGTGTTTTCCACATGCATGATGTGCCTAAAATGTCTCCTAAACGCACACCTCTCAAATGTAGTGTTGTCCACATGCATTATGCTCATTATTGTATATATTCATTAATTATTAAATCAGTGAAATGTTATTTCCATGCATTTTTTTGTTTTCTATCTGTACATTTATGTTCCACTGCTAGTGTCTTCTCTTTCACAATGTATAACTAATCCACAATTTCATCAAGTTATGAAAAGTGTACATTATCATTCACCTAGCTATAAGAAAATGTCAGGAACAAATTAAATAAGCAACAACAATAAAAAGAAATATGAAATTAAAGAAAAGGTTGGATTCATGTTTGGAGAAAAGTTTGGGTTCATGTTTATATGTTTTGCAGGATATAGCCAACTCCATCACTGAATTGTTTCTTTTGCTTAACAGACATTGCAGTGAATTGCATCGTTTATTTGGCAGCTAAGGATGTTCTCTTCATGATCAAATTAAATAGTAAATTCACTTCATAAAGTTATATGATGATGCACTGGAACAATGTTTGTTCATATCATTTTATACTCAAGATAAATATTCATTGCAACATTGATAAACTCTTTGTCCAAAAATGGTGGTCGTAGAGAGGGTTTTCATTTGGTTTTAAATATGGTGAAAGATAGCACTTCGACAAGGAAATACTATTAAATATAAATTTTTAATAGCACTTTCTCAAGGAAGAGCTATCAAAAGTACCACCTTTAATAGTGTTTCCTTGAGAAAGCTCTATTAAAGGTTATCTTTTTTACCTTTAATAGTGTTTCCTTGAAAGAACTCTATTAAAGGTAGACCCATCATCTTTTTGTTAGGATAATTATTTTTCCATCTGATCATTAAACAATACTAGACACAAAAAGTGAAGTTAAAGAATCTTTTATTACAGCTTAAACTTTGAACTTGTAAAGATTTAATATATTAAACAACTCTATATGATATAATATTTTTTAAAAGTTTATATTTTAATGAATTTGAGGCCTATTAGTTTGTTCTTTCTTAAACTATTTGTAAAAACCCCAAATTTCTTTTCATTGCAACAAAAATAAATAGTAGTATTATATTTTTAGAATTACAATCAGAGTAACAACTCCAAAAACAAATAGATATGAAGCAAAATTTCTTTCTTTCATCATTGACAAGAAGAATTACAACAAAAATATAGTGAATACATAATTCATTCATACAGCTTGTAAAACAAATTGATGTGAAGCTAGCAAAAGGTCTTTCATCATTGAGGTTTGACAACAAGAGCTTGTTGAAGTTCTCCAATCGGAGTTGTTCTCTCTCTATATTATTGATTTCAAAGCCTTACAAAACTAAGAGAGCACTAACAAGACTCACATTGTAGAGGATGGAAAGGGAGGATGGAGTTCATTTGGCAAGCCTTCCCATGAAGATATCAAAAACAAAAGACAAATTAGTGCAACTGAAAGGATAAAGATGGAACTTCAACATGGCATAAACTACCTCCATATTGTTCTGTCTTCTTGAATGAGCCTTCTCCTCCTTTCATATCTTGGGCATCTTTGTCTCACTATCACTGGGAAGGAGAGAGAAGATCATCCCACATGGGAGCACTGTAGAACACTTTTCGGTTACTGCCTCCCGTGTGGACATTTTATTTTCCTGATGAGGGATGAGAGACGCCAGTATTCCATATCTTCTTGTCGTCTGTCATGACATTTAGGAGAGATTGTCCCCTTATAGACATTATTCATGACATATGACAAGAAGATATAGGAGTGTCAGCCTCTGTTGGATTATATTGTGGATCATAAGTCATAATAGAGCTCCAGAAATCTAGAATACAGATAAGAAGGGGAGTTTATAAAATTTGTAGTGTGAGATAAGAACACATAGGAGAATTATTTATAGAAGAGTTTAGGTCAAGGTTTAGTTGCGTTGCTTCAATAGATATTAAGGCAAAATTAATTGCAAACAGTTTTCTATGCATTGAAGGTTGAATATCAAGTTTTTTGTGCATAGGTTTATTGCACGTTCATGAAATGTGTCACCTAACGTGCAAAAAGTTAGTTCCCTAGATCATTTTTTTTTAATACATGGAAAGATAGCATTTTCTCAAGCATATGTTATTATAGTGATATGTTATTACAGTGACTCCTTTAATAGCGCTTAATTGAGGAAACGCTATTAAAACTATATCATTTAATAGCTAGCGCTTCTTTGAAGAAGCGTTATAAAAGTTGGAGCGAATATTTTTAAAAACAGACATGAGGTAAAGATAGTGTTTCATTAGGGAAATGCTATTAAAGGTATATCTTTTAATAATATTTCCTTGAGGAAGCGCTATTAAATAGCTCTGCACATTTTTTTAAAGTGTTTCCTCTCGAAACTCCGATTAAGTGTGCGCTGTTAAAAGTCGATTATGACATAGTGAAGACTGACATTACCGATGGACAAGAGCCATCAGTAAGTATTGATTATCGTTGGCTAACCGACGACCCCACATCTCAGTAAATATTGCCTTTGAACAAGCTGAACGTCGTCGGTAATACCAACAGCCTAACCGCTGGAAAAGCTTATGATAAGCACTAGCTGTTTACCAATAGCTTGATCGTCGATAAATTTACCGATTTCTTTGTCGTTGGTAATGTGTGATGACAGGTTATGACATTATCGTCGTCGGTAATGGTTATGACATTATCGACGACCAAACCGTCAATAATGTGTTATGACATTCCAAAGGCCACATTATCCCCTCACCAACATATATTGGCAAATCATAAAGAAAAAAATTGGGGGGGGGGGGGGAGTGTCCAACATATAAATTAAACATATAAATATGTAAAAGTGAAAGAACCAAATAATTAGGAAGGTAAAGTAACTAAAGAGTGATGAGTCAATGATCTTTCATTTGTTTTACTATAAACCTATATATAATTTTTTTAAAAGATTTTTCAAAAAGTTTGAGAGAGCTACGACTGCCCCTTTTAACCTTAGGCTCTGCCACTACCACCAAAAACTAAAAAAACACTTCAGACCTACATATTTAACCTAGAATAAAGCCGCATTTTGGTCCCTGAGAAAAATCGGGGACCCAATTTTGGTCCCGAAGAAAAATTTATTCACCAAATAGTCTCTGATAATGATACAGGGTCATGTTAGTCCTTCTATCCCTTCTCGTTTGTGAGGCTCCATTAGTTTGCATATATGTCCCGTTAAAATGCCTACCTGGACCATTACGGAGCTTCCTCATTTTACAAGACCCACTTTAGTCATGTAGAAATATTTTTAAATAAGTCCCTAAACATTTCTTTTGGGGGGGGGGGATTTAGTCCCTGAGTGCAGTATGAGAAAACATGCACCATGATCTTACATTTGTGTTTACTTGCTGTGGTTGTTTCTCCTCCATAGCTGCTCCTCATTCTTTCTGAAACAAAGGTCAAATTAGCTCTCGGTCTTGCAGGACATTTGCACGTCTTCTAATAATGACCCGTCTTACCGCAGTTTCTGCAAGTGACCTTATATATTTTTCTAAGCTATTGGGCTGGCTACCTGGCATATCTCCAGACTAGGGATCTTTTCTTCTATGTTTTTTTGGTCTGCCAATAGATCTTAAAGCTTTGGTGGCTCTGGCTTAGGTTGGTCGGTTTCAGCCCAATATTCTTGGTTGTTGACAAGATGAATGAAATGATCATAAGTTGAATTCAATGCCTCCATTGCCAGCCATTGATGCACAGGATCTTCAAGCCTCTCATTCTTAAATGCAGTGGCTACAATGGCATGAGCACAAGGCAACCCAGTCAATTGCCATTGTTGGCGTGTGCATGTCTGATGGGTTAGGTTGACCCACACCTTTCATCTATGTTTATGTACCTCAAACTTTACGTTGTCTGGATCATCTACCCATGTAGGAGTCCACCTACTGTTGTCCACCTTCAATCTATCAAGTTTTTTTTGCTGCACAGGTGGCAGCCTCCCTCTATATGATCGCAACACTCTTTTGTGGGCAGTCGTTCTCCTCGTCAGGTAACATGTCATCTCCTCTAGAATGGTCATTATTGGTTTCTTCCTGTACTTCACTATCTTTGCATTTCAGACCTCACACATATTGTTGATTATGGTGCATGTTTTCTTATACTGCACGCAGAGACTTAATTGTCCCCCTAAAGAAATGTTAAGGGACTTATTTGGGTTTTAAAAAAATTTCCAAAGACTAAAGTGGGTCATGTAAAATTAGGAAGCTCTGTAACGGTTCATGGAGGCATTATAACGGAACACATAAGCAAACTAACAGAGCCTCACTAACGGGAATGGACGGAGGGACTAACGTAACTATGTAATGTCATTGTTAGGGACTATTTTATGAATTAATTTTTTTAGGGACCAAAAATGGGTCCTCGTTTTTTTGCTTGGGATCAAAATGAGCCTTTATTCTTTAAACTAATATGATTCTTTATTTGCTCTCTTTTTACATTATAAAAACGAGTAAATATCCAATTTGATCCCTGAAATTATAAGGTCGTTTCTATTTGGTCCCTGAAATTGTAAGGTTCATATCAACTTGGTCCCTGACGGAGGGACTTGATTGATTAACTTTTACAACTTGAGGGATGTTTTTGAAATTTCGAAAATGTTAGGGACGAAGTTGATACGACCTTACAATTTCAGGGACTAAATTGAGGATTTATTCTTATAAAAACTCTAGCTAAACCAAAAAAAATACATATTTTTTTAATGGTAAAGAAAACTCATAACTGATCATGATGTCCTAACTCTAAATTACTTTAGGCTGTTAATCATGTTAGCTAGTTTCTTACTTATTTTTACTGAGTTTAGTTTTTGGTTTTTCAATATATTTCCCCATGCAATTGCGGATACTAATCCTACGAGATACTAGACGATATTAAAGTGCTGAACTCTCCCAATTAGGTTTTATTTATACTCAAGAGTCAGAGATTGAACCCCTGATCATTTGCTTAAGAAATCCGAACTCATTATCACTCGCACCAATCAATTAAAAAGTTTTATTTGAATGTATTATTGATATAAATGTTTTTTTACGCTATTACTTAATTATATATTATTATTTACCTGGTATAGACTAATCATTTGTCCGTAAGCAACGTTATGAAAATTTGATGTTATATTAATTTTTTAAAGAAATTACATCTAAGAATTTTTTTGGGTACCCATGTGATATGTGCGAAGTATTCATCGTCATTAATAATAACTAATCTCCATTGGAAAACCTGAAGGCACATAAGATGGGTAGTCCCCTTCCAACCAAATTTTTTTCATTCGTAAAAGACAAAATTTGAATCTCTAATCACTTATTTAATAGGTCCAAATGCTTACATTTGGACCAACCTAAGTTAGTAAAATTACATCTAAGAATTTAATAGATCAAAAGTAATATGCATTGGAAGTGTTTACACTACATCCATTAAATCTGGACTTTTGTGTTTTTATTTTAATGACTAAGACTCTAAGAGAAAGAGAAACAACAATAATATTAATGAAAAATGTTAGCAACATATTTTTTAATATTTTCTTTTTAATATCTTCTCTTTTATTGATTGAAATTTATGTGGATCCTACAAAATTCAATTGGAACCCATATGAATTAGTGAGATCCATATGAATTTCAATCAATAGAAAAGAGTATATTAAAAAAAAATGTTTAAAAATATATTACTAGCATTACTCTAATATTGATTTATCAAGATATTATTAAATATCTATGTTAAAACTTCTTTATACTGACAGAGAACTATAATTAAACTCTATATTAATAATTTTTATATTTTTCATATACATTATTTGTCTATCAATATTATTGTTTTTTTTTATTCTCAATATTATTGTTATTTTAATATTCAATAAATGAATACGACAAATTTACCAATGAATGATGGGTCTGAACTCTGAATCATGATGGTGGAATTAGGACTCATTCTGAGCCTAGAAAATGAAATGTACATATGCATTATAAAATAAAATGACATTTATTTATTTTTAACTGAAAAGTTTGGGGAGAAATTTCTATACAATAGCAGGCTGTGGAGTGATTATAAATTTGTTCTCGTCCTTATTCCCTAATCATCATTCTGTTCTGAATCTCTGATCTGTAGAAACGCTGCTGTGGGCCACATTAGGAAACGTGGCTCATCGTCACGCCTAAATGGGCCACCCATCCCTAATTCATTGGACACCCACTCCTCCTACTCTTTATTTTGTATTTTCAAAGCTACATTGACCACTGCCCTTTCTTTCTCCGAAAGCAAAAAAGGAAAGAATATCCGCATATAAAATCTCAAAATGTTACCTATGGATAGTATAAAATAATTTTATATAAATAATTAATTATTAATTATAATATAAATAATTTTAAAATAATTAAGATAAGAATCAAATAAATTTATTGATATGATAATTTATAATTAAATATTTATATAAAAATATTTTATACTGTTAATATAC
This sequence comes from Ammopiptanthus mongolicus, assembly GCA_039655645.1. Taxonomy (NCBI): domain Eukaryota; kingdom Viridiplantae; phylum Streptophyta; class Magnoliopsida; order Fabales; family Fabaceae; genus Ammopiptanthus; species Ammopiptanthus mongolicus. The sequence goes on from CM077345.1 coordinate 79,965,919, forward strand.
AATAATTTAAACTCGTAGATAGAATTAATAGCGGTTAAAACACTTAACCATCGTGCTGAGAACAGATTTAACTTGGTTTGAATTTAGTTGATTTATTTTCTTTTTTGTCTTTGGGAATGGTATATTAGGTAGGCTCTAGGGACCAACGTGGAAGAGGAAGGGAAATGGGAATAGAAAAAAAGTCTAAAGCAATTTCGGAATCAAACCCAGATACTCTGTATAAAGTTACACAGCTCGAAACACTTTAGCTATCTCTAACACTTTATTTGATTATAGAAGAGAAAATGAGAGGAAAGAAAAAAAAAAAAAAAAAAAAAAATAAGAGGATTGTTTAGTTATTTGGTTGAAAAGAAAATGAGAGGAAAGAAAATCAAAACTTTTCTCTTCTCTTGTTTGGTTGAGGAGAAAATGAGAAGAAAAAAAAAAATATATTTGTAAAATGACCAAAATACTTTTTAGTAAAAAAGGGTTATAATAAATAGAAAAAAATGTAAAATATACTCTCCCTAATCACTAAAAAAACATTAATAATTATAAAAAATTTATTTAGCTTTTAAAATAAAAATAAAGATGTGAAATCCTGATTATTATAATTATGTGTTTATCTAAAAATTAAAGTTATTAATTAGTTAAATATTTTTTTTTATGTTATTTGGTTTATTTTAATTATTTTATTGGATGCAGGCTTGCAAAAGAATAATATTTGGCTTTTGTCATTAATATTGTATGTTTAGAAAAATAGTGTTTTATATGATATAGTTGAAAGGAAATTATTTTTTGATTTTAATCTATTTAATTTTATATTTGAAAGTAAAATGGTTTGAAATTAATCATAGATTAATTTTGGATCATTGATTCTCTTGATTGACCAATTCAATAGTCTATCTCTACTCTAATTCAAATTTTGAAATTTTCAATTTTTTCTCTCTTTATTTTTAGATTCAAGGTCAAGATTATTTTCTCTTTCTAAACTTAGGGTGTGTTTGGGAAAGCTGGAAAAAAAAGATTATGCTGATAATCGATTTATGAATAATCGATTATTGTGATAATCGATTATAATCAGAATCTATTTTTGTTTGGGTCTGTTTGCTGAAAAGCGATTTCAAGATAATCTTTTTCGTTTGGATAATCTAAAAAAATCGCTTTTTACATAGTAAATTACTAAAAAGGGTATGAGGTTATTTGTTTATAATATGTGATGGAAATTGAATAATATTTGATGTATTTTTTACATTAGAAATTATTTATTTTTTTTGGATATCTTGTCATCAATTGTTTTTCTATTTATAAAAAATTTAATAAAAAATAATACCTTAGTTACCAAATAAATTTTTTCATGACTATGGAAAACATGTAAAAATATAATATTTTTTACAATAGTTAAATAAAAATAATATATATTTCAATAAAGAGAATCCATGTACTCATAAGACACAATATTATCCAATATCATCTTACATAGTCAACTTGATATTAGACAATCCACAAATAAATAACAACAATGTCACAAACTCCTAGTTTTGCACTAAAGCTTTAACAATATCATCTCTAATCGAATCTCGAATACAATCCATGTACTCAGAAGACACAATATTATCCATGCGTTCAGGTAGGTCGTTGCCATCATTGGTAGCATCATCATCATCATTTGGTAAATTCTCATCACTAACAATGTTATTAAACTCAACATCCGTGATGCTATTTTGTCTAATAAAGTTGTGTATGGCCATTGTAGTAATAACAATCTGAACTTGAGTGGAATATTTAAATTTGGGCATGTGATTTAGAATTGCAAATCGATTCTTCCATACACCAAATGTCCTTTCTATGGTGCTCCTTAAGCTAGAATGAAAATAGTTGAAAACTTCGTTGTGACTATTAAATCCGGTAGTTCGCCTGAAATCTGGAAGATGATATCGCTCACTTTTATATGGCCCTAAGTAGCCAATGGGGGTTGGATAACCAGCATCAACCAAATAATATTTGCCTGGGTAGTAATTAAAAAAAATGTGAAGGCAAAGATATATTGAAATATGCAAGTCATATATAAAGCACTAGTTAGAATATCAAACCTGTAGGAGGATGTGGAAATTTGAAGTTTGCATTACGTAGTGCTTCATGAAAAATTCTAGCATCATGTGCTCTACCTTCCCAGCCTGCCAATGCAAATATAAAACACATATCCCAATCACATACGGCCATGACATTTTGGCTAGTATATCCCTTTCTCCCTATATATTTTGCATGCTCACTTTGAGACACTACACAAGGAACATGGACTCCATCAATTGCACCTATGCAATCTTTAAAAAATGGCCAATATCTTTCATCATATTGAATTTTGGAATGAATATTTTGGAAAGAGGGATCCTGCGGCTTGATTAATTTCATTGACAACTTCAAACATGCCGCTAAAACTTTGTGAAAACATCTACTAATGGTTTCACCTGAATGTTGGAATCTTTCTTGGATCATTCTATTGCCTACACCATGTCCAACAACATTCAAAAACATGGCCACCATCTCTAACACCCCTATATGTTTAGTATGCTTCAATCCATGCTCAACTAATTTGTCACAAAAAGCGTAAAAAACATGTTTCTCCATCCTAAACATTTCGTGACAACGAATATCATTACCACATAATACATCTTGAACCCAATTATGGCCTGTAAATGGACTAGTTCGACACGGTTCTTTGCACATGTATTTATAACCATAATCAATAAGCAACATAGCCGCTGATGTCAGTATAAGTACAACATCATCTTTAGACTTCTCAATATCTTCTCCTTTCCAGTTGTTATCATAATGTGATGAGCTTATAATAACCATTTTAAGAATGGAAAATGAGCTTGTCCTGCAAAGTACAAATATGCATTATAAATTATAAAGATATGAAGATATCAAATATCAGATACCAAAGTAAACAGATAAACAATACAAAGATTTTTAACCCTGTATCAGCACTTAAAACATGTAACAAAGACATTAAGCCATATTTTTGCAGCATTTTCAACCTTATTTTTGCAGCATGTTTAGCCTTATATTTTTACATCTCTTCCTTTATGACTGCAGCATTTTTGCATTATAAACAGAGGCTTGAAATGAATGATAATAGTGATTATAGTGCATCAGAACAATTCTCAGAACAATGCATCAGAACAAGACATGACCAAGCTAATAGTGATTTTAAACATAAGCAAATTCATCATAATAGATAATAGTGATTTATACATCAGCAAACAAACTTTAAAATCATGTTCCAACATTCACTAAACCTTGACTACTCATAATAGATCCAAATGTCATCCAAAAAGTGGTTTACATATCACCCTAACAGATCCAAACACCATCCAAAAAGTGAGTTATATATCACAAACTTTGCCCTTAAACTCTAAACCTTAACTACAACCTAATTAAGCCTTCTCAATTTCTGCCAGCAGATAACTAAGCCTTGAATCTACATCTTCAAGAGCCACAAACATTTCTCTTGACATTGGGTCTTTCAAGATAAGGCTACACTGAGCAAGTAAAGGGGAACCAGGTTCCATGCCTGGCAACTTCTTAACCTCTTTCATGACACTACTAATAGCATATGGATCACTCAACTCAGCATTGCTAGCATTATCAGTAGTGGTAGTGCGGGACTCAACTGCTCCAAGTAGTCTTTCAATGTAATTGTTTAGTTTTTTACGTTGTGTTGGCTTACCCCCTTTAGATAACATTGACCCAACATGTTTTCTTTTCTTTCCACTTAAAGAACTACCAGCCAAGTTGTTCAATGTGAATTTTCCAAAACCAAAGCTACCCCCAACACTAGTACCGCCACTAGCTCCCCCAGTACCTCCACCAATATCCGGGTCTTCACTATCCCCTGAACCCTCAGTTGTGTCCAATTTGTCAACATCCTCCGGTAACACTCCTGAGGATGGTGCCCATGCATGTTCACCAGTTGCTGTACCAGGAGCAAATAGGGAAGTCAGTTTACCAACAAATTTTAAACCATTCTTTCTGAATTGTGCTGCTTCGGGATCCTCCTACAATACCAAGCACACAATAACTAAGGTTAGCACCAAAAAATTATTAGTAATCACATTTCTAAACTCTCTTTTATTAAAACCTACCAAGATTTTTTTTTCCCACCAATCAGCTGATGCTTCGAAGTTATTTTTCTCCTGACTCCAACCAAGTCCAGTTTCCTTTCCAAAGATTCTATACCATATTTGCCATTTCTTTTTTATAGCATCCCACTTGTTCTTAATTTGAAGCTCATCATAATTCAAGCCAGTGATACTCCTGAATTTTGCCTTAGCATTCCTCCACCCCTGTTTAGTCAAACCACTCCCAGTGTGTTCCCCTTGATTTGCTTGCTCCAAAGCACAATCAATTAAAACCTCAATAGTACTATCCTCCCATCTTCTTGATTTTTTTTCTTCTTCATTAGACAGGCCACCCATCATAGACTTGTTTTTCCCTTGCATATTTTTCATCCTATCTCAATAACAAATGCATACAGGGAAAAAGAAATGGTCTATGAGATACAACAAAAAAGGAAAGCAAGCAGAGAACATAAAATTAACAGAAGTGTCACCACAAGTTGCTCAAGCACATCACACTAGTATCATCTTTAACTTAGCATCACAAATTAACCCATATACCATTCAAATTCCTTCAAGCACATAACAACTAAGATTGAATTGCATTCAATATTCCAAGCAAGGTAAAGCATCAACCATGGTTACAAACAAAATAGTCTTCATCATTTTGAGTGTTTGTTTGAAGGCATCTAATACAACTGCACCTACAGTAGAGGATTTTGTTCATCAACTTACATTTCTTCTTCTAGATGATTGATAGATGATTGAATCAACATACAACTGCACCTCCCCCAATGCATTGAATCAAACACAGAAGGAATAGATCATAGATGATTAATTAATTGAAGTCAAGCAAACAACAAAAGCAATATATCCAGAATATCAAATGCGTGAAAAATCAGCCAACTTGTCAATATTGCTAACAATTAAGATCATATAACAGTGAGAAGCAATTATCAATGGCCCATTTTTATTAAGGTTTATGGGTACAAGCAAAACCTATACTTAGCAACAATATAACATCAGAGGCTCTACCGAGAGGGTGTTGCTGAACACAGCAACTACAGTCAAATTCAAATTACTGACCCAAAGATTTTCTCTCGATCTCTCCCAGAGATTTTCTCCAAATTACTGACCCAATTTCAAGTCCACCCCCTTTTAGCTGTAATAACAGTAATAGATCACAAATAAGCAACATATCAATTCATACTCAAATCAGTGATTCATACGGACATCATCAAATTTTCAAGTCTCCAAAGTAATAGGATGGTGACCAACAAATGTTATGGAAGGGAAGCAAAGCTCAGGGACTCCCACTTTTTTACAGATCTACGCATGAAGGGGAAGAAGGAAAAAAAGAAAACAAGAGAAGAAGAAAGAAGAGAACCGATCCACAATAGGGAAAGCAAAATAGGGAAAGCAAAACAAGGAAGCAACCACAACAGGGATCGACGAACCTGGTTGAAATCGGCGATGACAACGGCAGTTGCGGCGGATCGGAGGCGGAGACGGCAAGCACGACGGACCGACGACAGGCAAGCCGCAATCACAAACCAAGGGCGAGGGAGACCATTGTAGCTCTCGGGGGAGAAGAAAATGTGAGGTGGACTTCGGTGAAGAGTGTGTAACATTGATGAATATTGATGAAGGAAGATGCCCGAGTAACTGAGGTTGGTGAGAGCCGTTGGAGGCTATAATTGAGAAAGGACTTGATTCATTAATCACAATCAGAAAAAATATAATCTACCAGTCCAACTACTCAGCTTAACAAAAACAGCTTTTTTTACAAAATAAAAGCTTTTTTAAAAATTAAGTTACCTATCCAAACAAATTAGATTTTTTATAATATAGCTTTTTTTCAAAAAAACAGCTGAAACTTGGATAATCTAGTTTTCCCAAACATGGGCTTAATCTCAATCACTCAAATTTTAATCATATAAAAAATAAAGAATGTAAATGTTCCTTTTTCTTGGCTCACGAAAGTACACGTCCCCCCTCCCCTTCACTTTTTCTTCTTTCCGTTTTTTTTTTCTTCTTTCTTTCTTCTTCTTATCCCTTATTCACGTGAGACGGCCTCATCTTCTTCTCCCTTCTCTCTCCACCGTACTCCACCTTCTCTCTTATTCTCCGGTCACCTCCGGTCATATCTCACAAAACTAAAATCATAGAAATATTTCCCTCCTTTTCCTCTACAATTTTAACCGAATATTTTTTCGAACGGACCACGTTGAAGACGGAGCCACCGCCAAGCCGCCAATGTTTTTGTGTTTTCCGGCCACCGTCCCGCCGCCTTCCGCCAAACGAACATCATAGCTTTGCTCCTCTCACCTTCCTCTACATTTCTAAGCCATTGGATTTTCGAACTGCCTCTAATCGACGCCAGATGCCGCCGTGCCGGAGCACACTGCCAATAACGTGAGCAGACCCAGGACTAATGTTGTATATTGGCAAATAGAGTTTGGGCTTGTTTCTATTCTCAGGCCCATGTGCAACGGCCCAGTGGAGCAAGTTCTTCTCCCTGTTCTGTTATTACCGTTGCTGTTCTGGTTTTATGTTTCTCTACCTGTAACCGTTTCTGTTAAAGGGAGGGGGGTAGAGTGTGTGACTGTTAGAGTATATATATATACTCTCATCTTGTAATTGTAGATATGATCTTTAATTGGCAGTTTTACACACATAGAAGCAAGGAAAGCTTTGAGGGCTGAGAGTTGGAGAGAAAACACAGTGAGGTGAAAATTCTAAGAACTAGGTGATAGTTGTTCATGTTCTCTGAAGAACTCACAAGGTGTAATCTCTGATCATAGTGGAATCTTTCAGTCGGATTCTGTCCCCCAGATGTAGGAGGAAACTCTGAACTGGGTTAACAATTTCTTGGTGTTCTCTTGTTCCTTCTCCTTTTTTCAATTTCGATTTCATTAAATTGTTCTACTGCATTTATACCTTTACTGCATTAATCAATTCACTTACAACTGAGTAATAAGTCTATACTTGCAATCATTTGATTCAATATTAGAGCACACTACTGGTTCTGGATCTTTGCAATTTTTCAGGTTATTGCATCACAAGAAGGTGTTCTTGCTCAACAATTGGTATCAGTAGCACAGGATTCGTGAAGGCATGGCGGCGACGAAGTTCGACCTGGAGAAATTCAACGGCAAGAATGACTTTGGGCTATGGCGGCTCAAGATGAAGGCCTTGTTAGTGCAACAAGGGCTCGGCGACGCTCTGGCAGGCGCAGACAAACTACCCGCGACACTCTCAGACAAGGAGAAGAAGGACGTTATGGATAAGGCTCACAGCGCCATTATCCTGAGTTTGGGAGACAAGCCATTGAGGGAAGTTTCGAAGGAAAAGACTGCTGCAGCGATCTGGTTAAAACTAGAGAATCTCTACATGACGAAATCTTTGGCCAATAGGCTCTATCTGAAGCAAAGGCTCTATACATTCAAGATGCAACCTGGAAAAACTGTGGAAGAACACCTTGATGAGTTCAACAAGATCATTCTTGATCTTGAGAACATAGACATCAAGGTTGATGATGAAGACCAAGCTCTTCTCTTGGTAAGCTCCCTGCCAAGCTCTTATGAAAATCTGAGTGACACTCTTGTGTATGGCAAGGACTCTTTGAGTCTTGATGATGTCTCATCAGCATTGATATCAAAGGAATTAAAGAGAAGAACCGAAGTCAAAGAAGAACACAGCAGTGAGGGATTATTTGTAAAGGGGAAGTTTGAGAAAAAAGGCTCAAAACAGAAGCAGAAGAACAAGTCTAAAGATAAGGATAAGAGCAAGAAGAGGTGTTTTGTGTGTAAAAGGGAAGGCCATTTCAAGAAGGATTGCCCTGACAGAAAATTCAAAAGAAAATATGAAACTGATGATGATGCTGCAAATGTGTCGGTTGCTTCAGAAGGATACTATGATGCAGATGTGTTAATGGCAGCCACTACTATCACAAGTGATCATTGGGTTCTTGACTCTGGGTGCTCATTTCATATGACACCAAACAAGGACTGGTTCATTGGTTACATGGAGATTGATGGTGGGAAAGTGGTAATGGGAAACAACAGCATTTGCAAGATAGTAGGACTCGGGTCTATCAGGCTCAGGTTTGATGATGGAGTGGAGAAGGTTCTCTCAGGGGTCAGACATGTTCCAGACTTAAAAAGAAACTTAATTTCATTGGGAATGTTGGAGGAATCCGGGTGCTCTTACAAGGCTGAGAAAGGGACATTGAAAGTGATAAAAGGATCTCTAGTGGTTATGAAGGGGTATAGAGATCATGGCATTTATATTCTAAGAGGCAATACCATCACTGGAAATGCTGCTACTGTTGTCTCTAATGACAGGACTGGTTTATGGCATCAAAGACTTGCTCATGTCAGCTCTAAAGGTATGCAGATTCTGGAAAAACAAGGAGCATTTGGTGAGGACAGAATCGGTGATCTGCAATTCTGTGAACATTGCATCTTTGGTAAAATGCACAGGGTCAGATTCAGCATTGGCAAGCACTGCACAGAGGGAATACTAGATTACATACATAGTGATCTATGGGGGCCAGCCAGAATTCCTTCTCATGGAGGTAACAAATACTTCATAACCTTTCTTGATGATTGTAGTAGGAAGGTTTGGATTTACCTTTTAAAGAGTAAAGATGAAGCCTTTAAAACCTTTAAGGAATGGAAGGTAATGGTTGAGAATAAAACTAATAGGAAAGTGAAAAATCTTAGAACAGATAATGGTTTGGAATATTGTGGTGATATGTTTACAAATTACTGCAAAGAACATGGAATTACTAGGCATAAAACAGTTAGAAACACCCCTCAGCAGAATGGTCTAGCCGAGAGGATGAACAGAACACTTTTAGAGAGAATGAGATGCTTACTCTCTACTGCTGGTATGCCTATTAAATTCTGGGGTGAGGCTGTGCATACAGCTTGTTATTTGATAAATCTAAGTCCCTCCACTGCTATTAAGTTTAAAACTCCTCAAGAGGTTTGGTCTGGTAAAATTCCTAATTTCAATCATCTAAAAGTTTTTGGGTGTGCAGCATATTTTCATGTAAATGAAGGTAAGCTTGTTCCTAGAGCCAAGAAAGGCTATTTTGTTGGATATCCTAATGGTGTTAAAGGATATAGAATTTGGTGCCCCGAGGATAAAAAGTGCATAATCAGTAGGGATGTTAAATTTCATGAAGCTGAGGTATACAAGTCACTTAGAAGCCTTCAAGATCAAGTTAATGACCAGAAGGATCTGGATAGTTTTGAGCTGGAGGTGGAGCCTTCTAGCAAGACAAATATTCAACTAGGAACACCTCAACTAGCACCAGCAGAATCTGGGTCAGATGCTGAAACAGAAGCAGAAAACACTGAGGAAGACAGTGAAAATGAGCTGCAGAATTATTCTCTTGCAAGGGACAGGGTTAGAAGGAACATCAAGGCACCAGAGAGGTTCGGTTTTGCAGATATGGTCAGTTATGCTCTGTGTTCTGCAGAAGAACTCAGCAGTGATGAACCCAGAACTTTTAAAGAAGCAGTTGACAGCAGTGAAAACCAGAAATGGCTTTTAGCCATGACAGAAGAACTCAGTTCTTTGGAGAAAAATCATACTTGGGATCTGATTCCTAGACCAAAGGGAACTAAAATTGTGGGAAGCAAATGGATTTTCAAAAGAAAGGAAGGAATTCCAGGGGTTGAGAGTGCAAGGTTCAAAGCGAGACTAGTTGCAAAGGGATTCACACAAAGAGAAGGGGTAGACTACAATGAAATCTTTTCTCCAGTGGTCAAACACACCTCAATCAGAATTATTCTTTCCATGGTGGCACATTATGATTTGGAGTTAGAGCAAATGGATGTTAAAACGGCTTTTCTTCATGGGGATCTCAAGGAAACTATTCTAATGCAACAACCGAGTGGTTTTGAGGTTCAAGGGAAGGAAGATTGGGTTTGTCATCTCAAGAAATCTTTGTATGGGCTCAAGCAATCTCCTAGGCAGTGGTACTTAAGGTTTGACTCTTTTATGATAAAGCATCATTATGTTAGAAGTAAGTATGATTGTTGCATTTACTTCAAGAAATTGCCAAACCAGCAGCACATCTATCTTCTGTTATATGTGGATGATATGCTGCTGGCTTGCAAAAATATGACCTATATTGATCATCTAAAGAAACAACTCAAGAAGGAGTTCGATATGAAGGACTTAGGTGCAGCCAAGAAGATTTTGGGAATGGAAATTACTAGATACAGAAACAAGGGCAAGCTAATCATTTCCCAAAATGGTTATCTCAGCAAGGTGGTGAAGAGGTTCAACTTAAGTGATGCTAAACCTACAAATCTTCCTTTAGCACCTCACTTTAAGCTATCTTCTTCACAAGCTCCTGAAACTACTGCAGATAAGGAGCTGATGCAGCATACACCTTATGCCAATGCTATTGGCAGTATAATGTATGCCATGATCTGTTGCAGACCTGACATTTCACATGCAGTCAGTCTTACTAGCAGGTTTATGAAGGACCCGGGTAAGGAACACTGGGAAGCAGTAAAATGGGTGATCAGATACTTGAAAGGTACCACAAACACAGGTCTAGTCTACTGCAGATGCAAGGAAACTACTCAACCGGTTCAGGGGTTTGTAGATTCAGATTATGCAGGGGATCTTGACAAGAGAAGGTCACAAACTGGTTTTGCTTTCACCTTATTTGGCAACACAGTAAGCTGGAAGGCCAATTTGCAACATATTGTAGCTCTTTCTACAACTGAGGCTGAATATGTTGCTCTCACAGAAGCCGTAAAAGAAGGTCTCTGGGTGCAAGGGCTGGTCACTGAATTGGGTTTGAATCAAAACTCAGTTTATATTCACTGTGACAGTCAGAGTGCTATACACTTATGCAGAAATCAAATGTATCACGAACGAACTAAGCACATAGATGTTCGATTTCACTTCGTGAGGGACATAGTTGAGAAGGGAAAGATTGAAGTTGTAAAAGTGCACACAAGCAACAACCCAGCTGACATGATCACCAAGATTGTTCCAATTAGCAAGTTCAGGCACTGCCTTGAACTGCTAAGGATCAATGCTGATTAACTCTGTAAACTTGGACAGTTAGGATCTGTACTGATAGTGATTCTCACTGCCTTATACTCTATATGCCAAGGTGGAGATTTGTTGTATATTGGCAAATAGAGTTTGGGCTTGTTTCTATTCTCAGGCCCATGTGCAACGGCCCAGTGGAGCAAGTTCTTCTCCCTGTTCTGTTATTACCGTTGCTGTTCTGGTTTTATGTTTCTCTACCTGTAACCGTTTCTGTTAAAGGGAGGGGGTAGAGTGTGTGACTGTTAGAGTATATATATATACTCTCATCTTGTAATTGGAGATATGATCTTTAATTGGTAGTTTTACACACATAGAAGCAAGGAAAGCTTTGAGGGCTGAGAGTTGGAGAGAAAACACAGTGAGGGGAAAATTCTAAGAACTAGGTGATAGTTGTTCATGTTCTCTGAAGAACTCACAAGGTGTAATCTCTGATCATAGTGGAATCTTTCAGTCGGATTCTGTCCCCCAGATGTAGGAGGAAACTCTGAACTGGGTTAACAATTTCTTGGTGTTCTCTTGTTCCTTCTCCTTCTTTCAATTTCGATTTCATTAAATTGTTCTACTGCATTTATACCTTTACTGCATTAATCAATTCACTTACAACTGAGTAATAAGTCTATACTTGCAATCATTTGATTCAATATTAGAGCACACTACTGGTTCTGGATCTTTGCAATTTTTCAGGTTATTGCATCACAAGAAGGTGTTCTTGCTCAACAATTGGTATCAGTAGCACAGGATTCGTGAAGGCATGGCGGCGACGAAGTTCGACCTGGAGAAATTCAACGGCAAGAATGACTTTGGGCTATGGCGGCTCAAGATGAAGGCCTTGTTAGTGCAACAAGGGCTCGGCGACGCTCTGGCAGGCGCAGACAAACTACCCGCGACACTCTCAGACAAGGAGAAGAAGGACGTTATGGATAAGGCTCACAGCGCCATTATCCTGAGTTTGGGAGACAAGCCATTGAGGGAAGTTTCGAAGGAAAAGACTGCTGCAGCGATCTGGTTAAAACTAGAGAATCTCTACATGACGAAATCTTTGGCCAATAGGCTCTATCTGAAGCAAAGGCTCTATACATTCAAGATGCAACCTGGAAAAACTGTGGAAGAACACCTTGATGAGTTCAACAAGATCATTCTTGATCTTGAGAACATAGACATCAAGGTTGATGATGAAGACCAAGCTCTTCTCTTGGTAAGCTCCCTGCCAAGCTCTTATGAAAATCTGAGTGACACTCTTGTGTATGGCAAGGACTCTTTGAGTCTTGATGATGTCTCATCAGCATTGATATCAAAGGAATTAAAGAGAAGAACCGAAGTCAAAGAAGAACACAGCAGTGAGGGATTATTTGTAAAGGGGAAGTTTGAGAAAAAAGGCTCAAAACAGAAGCAGAAGAACAAGTCTAAAGATAAGGATAAGAGCAAGAAGAGGTGTTTTGTGTGTAAAAGGGAAGGCCATTTCAAGAAGGATTGCCCTGACAGAAAATTCAAAAGGAAATATGAAACTGATGATGATGCTGCAAATGTGTCGGTTGCTTCAGAAGGATACTATGATGCAGATGTGTTAATGGCAGCCACTACTATCACAAGTGATCATTGGGTTCTTGACTCTGGGTGCTCATTTCATATGACACCAAACAAGGACTGGTTCATTGGTTACATGGAGATTGATGGTGGGAAAGTGGTAATGGGAAACAACAGCATTTGCAAGATAGTAGGACTCGGGTCTATCAGGCTCAGGTTTGATGATGGAGTGGAGAAGGTTCTCTCAGGGGTCAGACATGTTCCAGACTTAAAAAGAAACTTAATTTCATTGGGAATGTTGGAGGAATCCGGGTGCTCTTACAAGGCTGAGAAAGGGACATTGAAAGTGATAAAAGGATCTCTAGTGGTTATGAAGGGGTATAGAGATCATGGCATTTATATTCTAAGAGGCAATACCATCACTGGAAATGCTGCTACTGTTGTCTCTAATGACAGGACTGGTTTATGGCATCAAAGACTTGCTCATGTCAGCTCTAAAGGTATGCAGATTCTGGAAAAACAAGGAGCATTTGGTGAGGACAGAATCGGTGATCTGCAATTCTGTGAACATTGCATCTTTGGTAAAATGCACAGGGTCAGATTCAGCATTGGCAAGCACTGCACAGAGGGAATACTAGATTACATACATAGTGATCTATGGGGGCCAGCCAGAATTCCTTCTCATGGAGGTAACAAATACTTCATAACCTTTCTTGATGATTGTAGTAGGAAGGTTTGGATTTACCTTTTAAAGAGTAAAGATGAAGCCTTTAAAACCTTTAAGGAATGGAAGGTAATGGTTGAGAATAAAACTAATAGGAAAGTGAAAAATCTTAGAACAGATAATGGTTTGGAATATTGTGGTGATATGTTTACAAATTACTGCAAAGAACATGGAATTACTAGGCATAAAACAGTTAGAAACACCCCTCAGCAGAATGGTCTAGCCGAGAGGATGAACAGAACACTTTTAGAGAGAATGAGATGCTTACTCTCTACTGCTGGTATGCCTATTAAATTCTGGGGTGAGGCTGTGCATACAGCTTGTTATTTGATAAATCTAAGTCCCTCCACTGCTATTAAGTTTAAAACTCCTCAAGAGGTTTGGTCTGGTAAAATTCCTAATTTCAATCATCTAAAAGTTTTTGGGTGTGCAGCATATTTTCATGTAAATGAAGGTAAGCTTGTTCCTAGAGCCAAGAAAGGCTATTTTGTTGGATATCCTAATGGTGTTAAAGGATATAGAATTTGGTGCCCCGAGGATAAAAAGTGCATAATCAGTAGGGATGTTAAATTTCATGAAGCTGAGGTATACAAGTCACTTAGAAGCCTTCAAGATCAAGTTAATGACCAGAAGGATCTGGATAGTTTTGAGCTGGAGGTGGAGCCTTCTAGCAAGACAAATATTCAACTAGGAACACCTCAACTAGCACCAGCAGAATCTGGGTCAGATGCTGAAACAGAAGCAGAAAACACTGAGGAAGACAGTGAAAATGAGCTGCAGAATTATTCTCTTGCAAGGGACAGGGTTAGAAGGAACATCAAGGCACCAGAGAGGTTCGGTTTTGCAGATATGGTCAGTTATGCTCTGTGTTCTGCAGAAGAACTCAGCAGTGATGAACCCAGAACTTTTAAAGAAGCAGTTGACAGCAGTGAAAACCAGAAATGGCTTTTAGCCATGACAGAAGAACTCAGTTCTTTGGAGAAAAATCATACTTGGGATCTGATTCCTAGACCAAAGGGAACTAAAATTGTGGGAAGCAAATGGATTTTCAAAAGAAAGGAAGGAATTCCAGGGGTTGAGAGTGCAAGGTTCAAAGCGAGACTAGTTGCAAAGGGATTCACACAAAGAGAAGGGGTAGACTACAATGAAATCTTTTCTCCAGTGGTCAAACACACCTCAATCAGAATTATTCTTTCCATGGTGGCACATTATGATTTGGAGTTAGAGCAAATGGATGTTAAAACGGCTTTTCTTCATGGGGATCTCAAGGAAACTATTCTAATGCAACAACCGAGTGGTTTTGAGGTTCAAGGGAAGGAAGATTGGGTTTGTCATCTCAAGAAATCTTTGTATGGGCTCAAGCAATCTCCTAGGCAGTGGTACTTAAGGTTTGACTCTTTTATGATAAAGCATCATTATGTTAGAAGTAAGTATGATTGTTGCATTTACTTCAAGAAATTGCCAAACCAGCAGCACATCTATCTTCTGTTATATGTGGATGATATGCTGCTGGCTTGCAAAAATATGACCTATATTGATCATCTAAAGAAACAACTCAAGAAGGAGTTCGATATGAAGGACTTAGGTGCAGCCAAGAAGATTTTGGGAATGGAAATTACTAGATACAGAAACAAGGGCAAGCTAATCATTTCCCAAAATGGTTATCTCAGCAAGGTGGTGAAGAGGTTCAACTTAAGTGATGCTAAACCTACAAATCTTCCTTTAGCACCTCACTTTAAGCTATCTTCTTCACAAGCTCCTGAAACTACTGCAGATAAGGAGCTGATGCAGCATACACCTTATGCCAATGCTATTGGCAGTATAATGTATGCCATGATCTGTTGCAGACCTGACATTTCACATGCAGTCAGTCTTACTAGCAGGTTTATGAAGGACCCGGGTAAGGAACACTGGGAAGCAGTAAAATGGGTGATCAGATACTTGAAAGGTACCACAAACACAGGTCTAGTCTACTGCAGATGCAAGGAAACTACTCAACCGGTTCAGGGGTTTGTAGATTCAGATTATGCAGGGGATCTTGACAAGAGAAGGTCACAAACTGGTTTTGCTTTCACCTTATTTGGCAACACAGTAAGCTGGAAGGCCAATTTGCAACATATTGTAGCTCTTTCTACAACTGAGGCTGAATATGTTGCTCTCACAGAAGCCGTAAAAGAAGGTCTCTGGGTGCAAGGGCTGGTCACTGAATTGGGTTTGAATCAAAACTCAGTTTATATTCACTGTGACAGTCAGAGTGCTATACACTTATGCAGAAATCAAATGTATCACGAACGAACTAAGCACATAGATGTTCGATTTCACTTCGTGAGGGACATAGTTGAGAAGGGAAAGATTGAAGTTGTAAAAGTGCACACAAGCAACAACCCAGCTGACATGATCACCAAGATTGTTCCAATTAGCAAGTTCAGGCACTGCCTTGAACTGCTAAGGATCAATGCTGATTAACTCTGTAAACTTGGACAGTTAGGATCTGTACTGATAGTGATTCTCACTGCCTTATACTCTATATGCCAAGGTGGAGATTTGTTGTATATTGGCAAATAGAGTTTGGGCTTGTTTCTATTCTCAGGCCCATGTGCAACGGCCCAGTGGAGCAAGTTCTTCTCCCTGTTCTGTTATTACCGTTGCTGTTCTGGTTTTATGTTTCTCTACCTGTAACCGTTTCTGTTAAAGGGAGGGGGGGTAGAGTGTGTGACTGTTAGAGTATATATATATACTCTCATCTTGTAATTGTAGATATGATCTTTAATTGGCAGTTTTACACACATAGAAGCAAGGAAAGCTTTGAGGGCTGAGAGTTGGAGAGAAAACACAGTGAGGTGAAAATTCTAAGAACTAGGTGATAGTTGTTCATGTTCTCTGAAGAACTCACAAGGTGTAATCTCTGATCATAGTGGAATCTTTCAGTCGGATTCTGTCCCCCAGATGTAGGAGGAAACTCTGAACTGGGTTAACAATTTCTTGGTGTTCTCTTGTTCCTTCTCCTTCTTTCAATTTCGATTTCATTAAATTGTTCTACTGCATTTATACCTTTACTGCATTAATCAATTCACTTACAACTGAGTAATAAGTCTATACTTGCAATCATTTGATTCAATATTAGAGCACACTACTGGTTCTGGATCTTTGCAATTTTTCAGGTTATTGCATCACAAGAAGGTGTTCTTGCTCAACAATTGGTATCAGTAGCACAGGATTCGTGAAGGCATGGCGGCGACGAAGTTCGACCTGGAGAAATTCAACGGCAAGAATGACTTTGGGCTATGGCGGCTCAAGATGAAGGCCTTGTTAGTGCAACAAGGGCTCGGCGACGCTCTGGCAGGCGCAGACAAACTACCCGCGACACTCTCAGACAAGGAGAAGAAGGACGTTATGGATAAGGCTCACAGCGCCATTATCCTGAGTTTGGGAGACAAGCCATTGAGGGAAGTTTCGAAGGAAAAGACTGCTGCAGCGATCTGGTTAAAACTAGAGAATATCTACATGACGAAATCTTTGGCCAATAGGCTCTATCTGAAGCAAAGGCTCTATACATTCAAGATGCAACCTGGAAAAACTGTGGAAGAACACCTTGATGAGTTCAACAAGATCATTCTTGATCTTGAGAACATAGACATCAAGGTTGATGATGAAGACCAAGCTCTTCTCTTGGTAAGCTCCCTGCCAAGCTCTTATGAAAATCTAAGTGACACTCTTGTGTATGGCAAGGACTCTTTGAGTCTTGATGATGTCTCATCAGCATTGATATCAAAGGAATTAAAGAGAAGAACCGAAGTCAAAGAAGAACACAGCAGTGAGGGATTATTTGTAAAGGGGAAGTTTGAGAAAAAAGGCTCAAAACAGAAGCAGAAGAACAAGTCTAAAGATAAGGATAAGAGCAAGAAGAGGTGTTTTGTGTGTAAAAGGGAAGGCCATTTCAAGAAGGATTGCCCTGACAGAAAATTCAAAAGAAAATATGAAACTGATGATGATGCTGCAAATGTGTCGGTTGCTTCAGAAGGATACTATGATGCAGATGTGTTAATGGCAGCCACTACTATCACAAGTGATCATTGGGTTCTTGACTCTGGGTGCTCATTTCATATGACACCAAACAAGGACTGGTTCATTGGTTACATGGAGATTGATGGTGGGAAAGTGGTAATGGGAAACAACAGCATTTGCAAGATAGTAGGACTCGGGTCTATCAGGCTCAGGTTTGATGATGGAGTGGAGAAGGTTCTCTCAGGGGTCAGACATGTTCCAGACTTAAAAAGAAACTTAATTTCATTGGGAATGTTGGAGGAATCCGGGTGCTCTTACAAGGCTGAGAAAGGGACATTGAAAGTGATAAAAGGATCTCTAGTGGTTATGAAGGGGTATAGAGATCATGGCATTTATATTCTAAGAGGCAATACCATCACTGGAAATGCTGCTACTGTTGTCTCTAATGACAGGACTGGTTTATGGCATCAAAGACTTGCTCATGTCAGCTCTAAAGGTATGCAGATTCTGGAAAAACAAGGAGCATTTGGTGAGGACAGAATCGGTGATCTGCAATTCTGTGAACATTGCATCTTTGGTAAAATGCACAGGGTCAGATTCAGCATTGGCAAGCACTGCACAGAGGGAATACTAGATTACATACATAGTGATCTATGGGGGCCAGCCAGAATTCCTTCTCATGGAGGTAACAAATACTTCATAACCTTTCTTGATGATTGTAGTAGGAAGGTTTGGATTTACCTTTTAAAGAGTAAAGATGAAGCCTTTAAAACCTTTAAGGAATGGAAGGTAATGGTTGAGAATAAAACTAATAGGAAAGTGAAAAATCTTAGAACAGATAATGGTTTGGAATATTGTGGTGATATGTTTACAAATTACTGCAAAGAACATGGAATTACTAGGCATAAAACAGTTAGAAACACCCCTCAGCAGAATGGTCTAGCCGAGAGGATGAACAGAACACTTTTAGAGAGAATGAGATGCTTACTCTCTACTGCTGGTATGCCTATTAAATTCTGGGGTGAGGCTGTGCATACAGCTTGTTATTTGATAAATCTAAGTCCCTCCACTGCTATTAAGTTTAAAACTCCTCAAGAGGTTTGGTCTGGTAAAATTCCTAATTTCAATCATCTAAAAGTTTTTGGGTGTGCAGCATATTTTCATGTAAATGAAGGTAAGCTTGTTCCTAGAGCCAAGAAAGGCTATTTTGTTGGATATCCTAATGGTGTTAAAGGATATAGAATTTGGTGCCCCGAGGATAAAAAGTGCATAATCAGTAGGGATGTTAAATTTCATGAAGCTGAGGTATACAAGTCACTTAGAAGCCTTCAAGATCAAGTTAATGACCAGAAGGATCTGGATAGTTTTGAGCTGGAGGTGGAGCCTTCTAGCAAGACAAATATTCAACTAGGAACACCTCAACTAGCACCAGCAGAATCTGGGTCAGATGCTGAAACAGAAGCAGAAAACACTGAGGAAGACAGTGAAAATGAGCTGCAGAATTATTCTCTTGCAAGGGACAGGGTTAGAAGGAACATCAAGGCACCAGAGAGGTTCGGTTTTGCAGATATGGTCAGTTATGCTCTGTGTTCTGCAGAAGAACTCAGCAGTGATGAACCCAGAACTTTTAAAGAAGCAGTTGACAGCAGTGAAAACCAGAAATGGCTTTTAGCCATGACAGAAGAACTCAGTTCTTTGGAGAAAAATCATACTTGGGATCTGATTCCTAGACCAAAGGGAACTAAAATTGTGGGAAGCAAATGGATTTTCAAAAGAAAGGAAGGAATTCCAGGGGTTGAGAGTGCAAGGTTCAAAGCGAGACTAGTTGCAAAGGGATTCACACAAAGAGAAGGGGTAGACTACAATGAAATCTTTTCTCCAGTGGTCAAACACACCTCAATCAGAATTATTCTTTCCATGGTGGCACATTATGATTTGGAGTTAGAGCAAATGGATGTTAAAACGGCTTTTCTTCATGGGGATCTCAAGGAAACTATTCTAATGCAACAACCGAGTGGTTTTGAGGTTCAAGGGAAGGAAGATTGGGTTTGTCATCTCAAGAAATCTTTGTATGGGCTCAAGCAATCTCCTAGGCAGTGGTACTTAAGGTTTGACTCTTTTATGATAAAGCATCATTATGTTAGAAGTAAGTATGATTGTTGCATTTACTTCAAGAAATTGCCAAACCAGCAGCACATCTATCTTCTGTTATATGTGGATGATATGCTGCTGGCTTGCAAAAATATGACCTATATTGATCATCTAAAGAAACAACTCAAGAAGGAGTTCGATATGAAGGACTTAGGTGCAGCCAAGAAGATTTTGGGAATGGAAATTACTAGATACAGAAACAAGGGCAAGCTAATCATTTCCCAAAATGGTTATCTCAGCAAGGTGGTGAAGAGGTTCAACTTAAGTGATGCTAAACCTACAAATCTTCCTTTAGCACCTCACTTTAAGCTATCTTCTTCACAAGCTCCTGAAACTACTGCAGATAAGGAGCTGATGCAGCATACACCTTATGCCAATGCTATTGGCAGTATAATGTATGCCATGATCTGTTGCAGACCTGACATTTCACATGCAGTCAGTCTTACTAGCAGGTTTATGAAGGACCCGGGTAAGGAACACTGGGAAGCAGTAAAATGGGTGATCAGATACTTGAAAGGTACCACAAACACAGGTCTAGTCTACTGCAGATGCAAGGAAACTACTCAACCGGTTCAGGGGTTTGTAGATTCAGATTATGCAGGGGATCTTGACAAGAGAAGGTCACAAACTGGTTTTGCTTTCACCTTATTTGGCAACACAGTAAGCTGGAAGGCCAATTTGCAACATATTGTAGCTCTTTCTACAACTGAGGCTGAATATGTTGCTCTCACAGAAGCCGTAAAAGAAGGTCTCTGGGTGCAAGGGCTGGTCACTGAATTGGGTTTGAATCAAAACTCAGTTTATATTCACTGTGACAGTCAGAGTGCTATACACTTATGCAGAAATCAAATGTATCACGAACGAACTAAGCACATAGATGTTCGATTTCACTTCGTGAGGGACATAGTTGAGAAGGGAAAGATTGAAGTTGTAAAAGTGCACACAAGCAACAACCCAGCTGACATGATCACCAAGATTGTTCCAATTAGCAAGTTCAGGCACTGCCTTGAACTGCTAAGGATCAATGCTGATTAACTCTGTAAACTTGGACAGTTAGGATCTGTACTGATAGTGATTCTCACTGCCTTATACTCTATATGCCAAGGTGGAGATTTGTTGTATATTGGCAAATAGAGTTTGGGCTTGTTTCTATTCTCAGGCCCATGTGCAACGGCCCAGTGGAGCAAGTTCTTCTCCCTGTTCTGTTATTACCGTTGCTGTTCTGGTTTTATGTTTCTCTACCTGTAACCGTTTCTGTTAAAGGGAGGGGGTAGAGTGTGTGACTGTTAGAGTATATATATATACTCTCATCTTGTAATTGGAGATATGATCTTTAATTGGTAGTTTTACACACATAGAAGCAAGGAAAGCTTTGAGGGCTGAGAGTTGGAGAGAAAACACAGTGAGGGGAAAATTCTAAGAACTAGGTGATAGTTGTTCATGTTCTCTGAAGAACTCACAAGGTGTAATCTCTGATCATAGTGGAATCTTTCAGTCGGATTCTGTCCCCCAGATGTAGGAGGAAACTCTGAACTGGGTTAACAATTTCTTGGTGTTCTCTTGTTCCTTCTCCTTCTTTCAATTTCGATTTCATTAAATTGTTCTACTGCATTTATACCTTTACTGCATTAATCAATTCACTTACAACTGAGTAATAAGTCTATACTTGCAATCATTTGATTCAATATTAGAGCACACTACTGGTTCTGGATCTTTGCAATTTTTCAGGTTATTGCATCACAAGAAGGTGTTCTTGCTCAACAACTAATAAAGTCATTTTGTACCAAAATCAACTCAATCCACTGATTTTCTTCCCATTTCGGACGGAAACAATTTTGGGGTGGAACCCACCAAAATATTTTCTTTCCAT
Organism: Ammopiptanthus mongolicus; assembly: GCA_039655645.1. Classification (NCBI taxonomy): domain Eukaryota; kingdom Viridiplantae; phylum Streptophyta; class Magnoliopsida; order Fabales; family Fabaceae; genus Ammopiptanthus; species Ammopiptanthus mongolicus. The sequence continues at coordinate 79,987,382 of CM077345.1, forward strand.
CCATTTTCTTCTCTGAATCAAACGAGGGAAAATACAATTTTCTTTCTCTTTTCCTTCCTCTCACTTTCTTTCCTTCCGTTTTCTGCTATACCAAACACTGCTTAAGGGATCAACTTTAGTTGTTTAGACCTGAACTTAATTTAGTCATGATTTGATGACATTGAAGTTAAAATTAATCTGAACCAATATATTGTACTACAACTCCTTTTCTTCGAAGCTGATCTTCAAATATACTTTGAGTGAGGGTAATGTCTGTACTGATTGGTTAGTTAAAGAGGGGTGCTTCATCTGATCAAGCTTTGAAAACATGGGACTCTTGTCCACCTCAACTGTCTTCTATTCTATTAGCATATACTATGGGTGTTCTTAAAAGCCGAGTTTGTTTTCTTTTATTTCCGATTGATAAAAAAAATATTGTAAAAAAAAAATTAAATTTAAGTTAAAAATCTGATTATTTATTATTAATTATAAAAATTTAGAATTTTTAAAAAATGAAAAACCAATTTAAATTGAGGGAATCCAAAATACTCCTTCCGGTTACTATTATAAGCAAAAAAATCCCAAAATTTTTGGTCAAATGTATAAGCTAAATTTAACTACTTTCATCCTATTTAATGATATTGTTTTTAAAATACCCTTCATTTAATATCAATTTTGTTTTTCAATAACTCAATGTGGGATGTATTTAATAAAAATTGAAGTTTTTTATAAAGGTTACTTTGGATAATACACTTAATTTTTACCAACAATAAATGAGATTAACAAACTTCCTTAATATGTGTGTTACATTTAAGTTTTACTTATAATAGAGACCGGAGGGAGTATAGCCTAAACTCCCATTAAAAAAATTCTATTAAATTTTCATACTAATTGTCTTATTTATTTAATATTGAATGATTTTCATACGTTCAGGATTCATTAAATATTTACTTTAAACAAACTATTTTAATAATAAAATAATTAGTCGAAGAATTTTATAAAAGAATATAACTCAATTTGTTTAAAAATAGAGTTCAATTTTTTTTTGTACATAAAATGATATGAAGTGAGCTACAACTACGGGGACCTGAAGCAACATGGATAAAATCCCTCCTCAAGGGATTTATTTTGTATAAAAGGATGATCGAACCAGATATCTCTCAATGAAAAGTATCTCCATATATATTTATCTTAGCTTATTAACCTAACATACTTTCACTAAATCGACTGCATGTTATTTTTTGGTGCGAAAGGAGATAAAGAAAAGGTTAAACTAATACATTAGCCCTTATATGTGATATTGATTTTCAATTTAGTCCCTATACGTAAAAAGTTTTCAAATCAATCCCTATATATATAATTATTTTTAATTTGGTCCTCGCTGTTTATTAATATTTTAACGTCGTTTATTGAAGTTTAAGTATAAAGACCAAAATAAAAATGATTGTCACATGTAGGGACTGAATTTAACAAAAAAAAAATGAATTCGATCCCTACACGTGACAATCATTTTCAATTTGATCTCTACATGTGACAATCACTTTTAATTTGGTCCATGTTATATAACGGCTTTATAATACTAATAAATGACAAGGATCAAATTAAAAATAATTATATATTATAAAAATTGATTTAAATTTTTTTTATATATATAGACAAAATTAAAAATCAATATCACATAGAGATACTAAAGCATTACTTTAACGTAAACAAATCAAAGGAACAAAAACTAACGAACAGGGTTCAATCCTAGACCCACGATGCATATCAAAATATCAATGATAAGGATATTCTTTAATAAAATAATAAAAAAGAAGTTTGTAATGAAAAATTAAATATATAAGTTTTTAAAGTAGGATTTTTTTTATCTTATGTAAACTTACATATGTTAAAGAATTCATATATAGAAAATTTTTATAGGAAATCACATTAACTTTTTAATATATTGAATGTAATATTTTTTAAGAGAAAATTATTATTATTAATTCTTTAATATGTGTAAGTTTGCACATAATAAAAAAATTCATTAAAATATTAAATACATCACCAATCCAAAAAAAAATTCATTCTTTTCATTCTATAATGAATAAGGGCATTAATAGCATTTTCATATAAATTAAATCAAATACAATCCTTTTTTATCGAGAAATGTTTCTTGAATATCAAACTATAGATAATAATATAATTTTTTTATTTTTGACATATTTTTTAGATATGCGTATATAAAAAATATAAAAAATAAATAAAAAATAAATAAAAAAATATGATATCATATATGATATCTAAAATATGATGTTTAAATAACAGAATTATACATGGGACAGGGGAAATACACTTAAGTGACTTAACACACACTCCAAGGCGGCTCAAATATTTTTTTTTACCTTTTACCGTTACTTTTTTATGCATTAATAGTAAGAAAAGCAAGTATTAGCGTGTGGACCTTTACTCTTTTTCTGCCTATAAATACACCCGAAAATCACTTCCCAGAGTTTCAAGCCCCAACTCTCCAAAGCCGGAGGAACACACTCCTTCCTTCTTCCTCCTCCTCACTTCTTCACACTTCTCTCTTTCTAGAACATTCGAACTCCTTTTTTTCTCCATCCAACTCGGCCAAACTCACTGAGTTCCACGAGTCATGGCATCAAAAACCGCCCACACCGTCAAGTTCCTCTATAGCTACGACGGCAAGATCCTCCCACGCGCCTCCGACGGCGAACTCCGATACTTCGGTGGCTACACCAGAGTTCTCACCGTCGACCGTTCAATTTCCTTTTTAGGTTTGCACCTTCGCTTCTTTCACTATCGCTTTTTTTTTTTTCTTCCATATTTCGCGTTTTTTATTACTTTTCGTTTTTTTGTTGTTAACCGATTCGTTTTTTGTTGTTAACCGATTCGTTTTTTTGTTGTGCAGAATTGATGGTGAAACTCGGAGAATTGTGCGGTTCCTCTGTGACTTTGCGGTGTCCATTGCCAAACGGAGATTTAGAGACGTTGATTTCCATAACCAGCGACGAAGATTTGGCGAATATAATCGAAGAATACGATCGCGCTTCATCGAAATTACCTCATCCGTTGAAGATCAGAGCTATTCTTTCTCCGCCGAAATCGCTCAACAAAGTTTCTCCTTCGCCGTCGTCTTCTTCTTCCAGCGCCAGTCACTCTCCGTCTAGATCGCCACACACCTCCGCCGATTCGCTGCCGCATGCGGTGGCGGCGTATCGCCTCGTCCGCCGTAACCGTTCGCCGCCGGTCGGGTACCGTAACGGCTCGGCAAAAGCGTGCTGCTACAATGGCCAGTTCGATGGAAGCCCTAGGTTTCTGTACTGTGGGCCTCGCTCACTGCAATAACTACTGCCACTGAAGCGTAGCGAAACTATATATAATAAATACAGTAAATACGAGGACCAGAATCACAAATACTGAAGCTTATTTTCCGCTATATGATGATGATGAAAAATATCACAGGACCAAGAAAAAAAAATTAAAAAGAAAAATAGAGAGAGATGAGTGGGCTTTGAAATACGATGATTTTTTCTTTTAAATTTTGATAATTTTTTTGGATCTAGTTGAGGTTTTAATTTTAAATTGAGCCTGAATTTCTTATTGGGACTCTCTTTTTTAACAGTTAGGGTTCCGTTAATTTAGCGCTGGTTGATACGTACACGATTTTTGTGACGTGTCTTATGCCGTGCCGCCGTATGTGGATTTGATTCCGTTCAGTCGTTCACACAAGTCGCAGGTCGTTTCGTGTGTTCATTGTGACACTCTTTCATCTTTCATATATGAATTGCTAAATGGGTGAGCTTTCCTAAGAGATTATTATTATTATTATATTATTATTATACTGATGTATTGTGTGACCTTGTGGTGTGATATTATTCCAATTTGCAGATCAGAAAAGGAAGATGTGGGTTATAGAGCCATGGTATGGTACCATAATTTATGGGACAGTCAAGCTGACAAAACGTTTGAAACTTGGAACTTTCTTGATGATGGAAGGCAACTTGCCTAACAATACAGGCTCATTGGATTAAGGAACTTGAATATATTTCTTAATTATGAAAAGTCCACAACATAAATGTGGAGACCAGCTACTAAAGAGAACGAGATAAAACTGAAATTGAAATAAAAAAAATTCAAAGATTTATTAAAAAATAAAGGATTTTGATAAATAATTCAAAATAAGATTTTTCTTTAAAAGTAAAATATTTATTAGATTATAATTAGAATTTATTTGGTATGCATTTAAAGAGTTTTCATATGTTAATATCAAAAAGAAAACAGATTTTTTATATCTTAAAGAAATTATTAAATAAGTTAAAGTATTTGATTTCTATTCATATTATCTGGAAAGTGATTTAAAAAAATTTAAGAAATAGAAATAAAAAAAGAATTTTTCTATACATGGACAGGTTAAAGATTTTAAAAGGAGTAAAGATCTTCTCCATTTTTTTAAAAATGGAGGGTTCTATTAGTATAATTTAAGGTATATAAAGATATTTATTTCTAAAATGGATGATATTTATTAGGCTTTTACATATTTTATACATCCAAAATTACAGTAATTGAGTCCTCCATTTGTTAAAGAAATGAAAATGATCTTTAATTTTTTATATGGGAACTTGTGTATTTTATACTTTCAAAATGAAATGATTAACTTTTCAATAAATAATTACTATTTTTGAATTTCTTAACTTTGCAAAATTACATAGGATAGACAAACCCATAAAAAAAAAAAGAGTTGAAGATAGCATAGGATAGACAAATCCATAAAAAAAAAAGAATTTAATTTATTTACACTATGTAAAACTTTTTTACACAGATATCTAATCATAAATTACTATGTCAGCATATTTGTTTGATTCTTATTTTAACTATTTTAAAAATCATTCATATCATAATTGATGATTAATTGATTATATAAAAAATTATACACTATCAATACATAAAAATTAAACTCTATAAAAAATAGTGCAATCATGAAATCGAGGACAGACAATTGAAGCAGATAGCAGTGGGGTTAGCAAGTCGGCCATATTTTTAGGAAATTGTCAAAATCACATTATTGAGGCATATTCTTTTTCGCAGCCTTCTGGTGGGTTCAAGAGCTTGATTTTATAATATGATTGGATGAAGCTGATAAATGAATTGTTAAATAACAGAAGCTTGGAAAAATCAGGCCTACGGTTGGATATACGGTGAAAATGGATAACAATACAAGCAGAGGAGTCTGCCAAAAATACAAGCCATGGCCCAACTATACAAGTGGGGGTTTCCATTGAAATAACTGCGCAAATTTGGGCTGATAAAAATTTCGTTGAGGTTAAATTCAAAACGACCGAAAAAACAAGGCTATTTTTTTTACCAAACTAACTCCAATTTAAAAATTATTTGCCAAAATAATTCTCTTTAGAAATTATTTATTAAATTAACATACGTTTTGACAAGGTGGCATTTTTTTACTGATCACAAATGTTTTAATGAAATAACTCATTAGGTTTTATAGGTAAAAAGTTTGATATTTGTAATTATTAATATCACGATTATTAAAAGGATATTGCTATGATACTTTTGAAAAATAGAGGGTTTGGGTATCCTATGTTCAATCATAATGTGTTACCTTAATTAAATGGTCATATCAATATCATATTGGACTAAATTCTCATAATCTGATTGAACCACATAGATATGAGTATGGTACCTAAATGATGTTATAAATTTTCTCTTACTAAAAAAGAATTAAATGACTTGGTTTTAAAATATATTCGGTATGAATAAAATAAGGGGGGATGAAATAAAAAAAAGGAAAACCATGTCGAGAGAATCAGAAGGGAGGCGAGATATGTAGACTTTCTTTTGGATAAACTCCACGATTGTAAAGGATGCAAAACAAATTTCTAGTCATAATAACACAAAATTTCTAGCCATAGAACAAAAATGATAAAACATGTTGGCACCATATCAGGATACAACCAAAGCACCCAAAAACAGTAGCCATAACTTTTCCAACAACCCAGATCTACAGTGGTGTCGAGGTGGCTGGAATAGAAGCGGCTTCACAATCTCTCCTCCACTGCACCTATGCTTGCCGGGTCCTCAATAGGGACCGTTTGTCTCTGATCGTGGTTTTGGTGGGTGGCCGGAAACGAGCTCGGTGCAACTCTTCTCTCTCTATGTCACGGTTTTCTCTCCCTCCAGCGGTGTTTGCTTGAATAGCAAAGTGGGAGAAAAGAAGTGAAAATTTAAAGAGAAGTAAGGGAAGCAAAAAGATTTAAAGATTTTGGACAATTCTTCTATTTGTTCTCTCTTCTATAAATGAGGGCCGCTAGGGTAAGAAGATGAGGGAGAGCTTCTCCTCCATCGTTCCTTTGTTTGTCGGATGATGCCATGGTCACCAATTTTTTGGCGGTGGTACAACCTTTTCTTGATTTCGTCTCTTTGATGGTGGCTAGCTCAATCAAAAGAACAGAGGTATGGTAGGGAATATATGGTGTTTAGGTGTAAGAGAAAGAGTGGTTTGTGTTTTTTAGGAATGTAGAATGAAAGCAAAGATAGACAAATGTGATGAGACAATTAGTTTAGGGTTTAGGTGTGTAATTTTTGTTAATCACTTAATCGGTCTATGCGGTTCCATATAAAAAATTTCATCCTTCTATTAAAAATTTTATATTAAATCAGTGGAAAAACTGGGTTTGAAAATTAGGTCCTGCACAAAATATTAGAGGACATTAGAAATTGTACAAGGCTCAATTTTATTGCAACCTTATGTCCAACCTTAGGAGTGGCTTGTTGAGCCAAGTGCAAATCAAATGTTCTTCTTGAGGCTATTTTTGTTACAAAGGGGATAACCTATTGTGTGGAGACTATTTTTTAGAGTTGCATGTGAAAGGGAACAATAATGAGGGAATATCAAGACTTTTGAAAAAAATGAAGAAACGTATCGGTATGGAACTCCAATTATTTGATATCCAAATGGTCATATTTGTGTTCACAATTGATATACGGAGAATTTTCTTGGACACATGTGATGTTTGGCACACGAAATTCGAAAGAAATCCAATGGGTTTTAACTAAGTTAACTTTCGATATATATTAGGAACGAGTATGGAATGGATTAGGACGAGTTAAACTTGTATCAGATCTAGAATTTTAATTAGGTCATTTACTTGAACTCGAATCCACCCAATCAAAACCTGACAATGATTGGGTTAGAACTGAGCTGACCAAGTATGTTGACATAATATATAAATTTTAACATTACATATAGTTAAATCATAGATTTATTACCTAAACTCAAGTATATTTTAAACTTAATTGTACTTTTTGTCCCTCATCTTTTTCAATTGTGCGATTATCGTCTCTCCATTTTTTAGCCAATTTGGTCCTCCCATTTTTTCAATTAAGCAAAAATACTACTCTATTAGTTTACCATCCATAACTTAATGGAAGATGCTGAGTTGGCACACGTTATGCCACATATCTCCCTAATGGTATGCATACATGGAAAAAAAATAATTAAATAAAATATTAGTATTTAAATAAATATTTTATAAACCAACATGTGTTGGTTCGAGTGCTAAGGAAATCGGACACCTTAAGGAGGTGGTCATAAGTTCAAATCCTGGCTCTTATGTATGGAGAAAACCTGATTGGAAAGGGGAACCCACCTTGTATGCCTAACAGCTTCACCGACGGAGATTAGTCACTACTAATAAGTATGGATACTCCATACCTACAACATTTTTACATATATATATATATATATATATATATATATATATATATATATATATATATATATATCATCGAAAGACCAGTTATGTGCAAAAAAGAAGTCGCCATTGTGCTTTGACAGAAACATCATTGCCCAGTAAACAACGTCGTCCTCATCACACAAACCCAACGACTCTGCGCTCAACTGGGCACCAAAAATTTTCCAATAGGACCTTGAGATCGTCCAAAGCGGCGCCATGGAAGAGGCTAAAGGTCTATACCTTGAGATCGTACTTCAAGATTCCACCTTGAGCCATTAACATCTTTTTCCCCTTGCCTGTTCTTGAGATTGCCTCTGCTTAGCTGCATCAATTTACTTTGTTCCGTCAATCGCTCGAGACAGATTTTGTCCTTCCACTATATTCCTTCAATCGCCTCTGGTTCAGTTTGTCGGGCGGCAATATCCCTTCTCTGGATCAGAAAATATGCACTTATAAGGGATATGAAAGAGTGGACAGAATGCATCAGTTTTTTTTTTTAATGAAAAAAGAAGTATAATATATATTATACAAAGGGTGATTTCGTAGATTTAGTTTAGTCTTTGGATCCTAAATTCTTCTTCGGCTGCTTCTCCATCGATCACCATAGCAGCAGCTCCAATTATGACGACAATTTCTCTGGGGAAGACTTGGTCTCAGAGACAGAGGGTACCCATCTTTGCCATGGCAGATTTGAGAGCCATTGCAGAGTACATTATCAACACGAGTTATAGAAAAGAGTATGTGAAGATTTAAACTATTATTAGAAAGTTGATTGTAATTGATGCAATGTACAATCTCGGAGTAGACGGGCGCACCTTCTAGCTTCTCTCAGATTAGAAGATGGATTAGAAGGTGATTGAGTTGCAGAACAAGTGTTAGTTGAACACCATTAAGGTTGTCGTCGATACTTTGTCTCTTCGATCATGCCTTTGGCGTTTATGATTGTGGTGTGTGCAGAGGGTGTTGTATATAGGGGAAGCGCAGGAAGGAGATGAAGTTAGAAGTGTGATATTTTTTAATATTAATTATTTTTTTAAATATAATTTTATTATTTTTTAATTATTTAACTTGCTAGATATCCAGCTCAGCATCTTCCGTTAAGTTGTGGAAGGTAAACTGACAGAGGAACTAGTTTTGCTTAATTGAAAAAATGAAAGTACGAAATTCACTCAAAAAAAGTGAAGGGATGATAATTGCATAATTGAAAAAAATAACGGACGAAAAGTGTAATTAAATCTTTTTTTATAACTTTTCAGATTCATTTTATGCATTTTACTCATATTGCACTTCAGTTTATATTCCTTTTACTTCAATTTCAATTCTATGTACTTTTCTTCATTGAGAATTATTAAGCCAATCTCGGTTCTCCTTACATTTGCTAGTATGATTTATCTTGAATCTTTATTTGAGGGCCTTTTTTTATGGTTATCTATCATAGGGCATAGCTCCGCCTCTAAAAGTTTTCTAAGACGAAATTTATATATTTAGGACAACAAAACTAATTTAGTTTTGTTCACACCCACAAAATAAAAAATATATTTTAACCTTATAAATTATGAATTTTCAGCTCAACTGATATTGACTTAAGTCATTAAAAGATTAGTATAATAATGTTGGAGGTTCCATCTAGGGTATTTAAGTTGTAAAATATATATTCAATGTATTTTCGAATCGAATTCAGGTCACACTTCAAATTTGTTCATTCTGACTTGATTATAAAATATTTCAAGGCTTCTAATTTTTCTAAAAATCAAGGAGAAAATATAAAACTTCTTGACTTAAATTAATAAATGATGTATAACATAATTTTTTTATCGATATAATTTGTTTATAAATATATTTTGTAAAATCTCACTTAATTTTGGTTATTTATATAATTCTAAATTTTATGAATTAACAATGTATAATATTTAAAATTATACATTTTCTCTAATCTCAAGTAGGAGTGTCTAAGTCCAAACCAATAAAAAAAATCAAAAATCGATCCAAAAAAATTGAAACCAAACAAAATCGATTTTTATTGGATTTTTTGGGACCTTTTAATGAAATAGATCGTTTTGATTCAGTTTTGGTTTCTTTTTTTTTTTTAAACAGAACTGAACAACATATATAAAATTTAATACTTATTTATCCTACTAATAATATACAACACCGTATTAGACTATTATTTATTGATTTTTGTTTTCCTAATCATACTTATTAGTTTGATGTAATGTAATTTTCTACTTTTTTTTAATGTTCCAAACATAAATTTGATACTTGTTATTCGTAGTGTTCTAATTTATAGTATGTTATGTGTTGTATCAGTTGATGTTATTTAGACATACTTTTTAGTTATTGTGTTAGTAAAAAACTGAATCATCAAATCCAAATCCATTTTAATCGGATTGAATTGGTTCGAATTTGGTATAGGAGTCAATTCAATCCAAACCTAACCACAACTTATTTTTATTTTCGCATCGAATGACTTTTTTGATTCAAAATTGATTCAAACCGGTCACAAACACCCTTTATCTCAAGTCAACTTGACCTTGGCCTAGTCATTAGTTAAATCATGGCCCAATCAAATTAGATTGATAAAATTGGCTTGATCAAAATATCAAACCGGAAAAAGAGTTAAGCCTAACTCAACATATATAAAAACATGCACTTGTTTATGGTGAGTTTTAGTCCTAGATTTCGACAAAAGCTTAACCAAAACTCGGCTCTCAAGTTTCTACAGTAATCTTGTATGTTACTGTTTACGTGGGTTTTTTGGTAATGACCAAATCTATCAAACAAATACTAGAAATCAAGATCAAGAGAATTTGGGTTCTGACGAGTTACGCAGTAATCTTGTATTCAAATTGCTGTCTAAAACAAGCAAAGTTGACGAAAGTCAAGTTCATATAAGTGATATATAAGACTTTTGTAAATAAGCACTTCTTACGTAGTGAGACGTATATTAACAAATGGAGTATTGAATATGCACTAAATAAGTTTGAAATGTAAAGGTTTTCAAAAGAAAATGAAGAGCATTATGAAAAGAGATGCAGAATAATAAGTAAAACGAAGAACATTCATTCACAAATGATGAACTTGCTGATTGAATATGATAATTGTATTGAAAAGAAAGGTGGAAGGAGTACTTGGTCTTTGATCTGTCAATCTGTTTTGTGATTGAGATGTGTAGGATGTTTTATCAAGTTTTTCCAACCATAATTACATCGCAGACTCTAGTATTTATAGAAAATCCCAGAAATAACTGTCTACTTAGCTAATTGACACGTATATGGCAGTTATGCCACATCATAAAAGCAAAGGAAAATCCGACAACTATAACTGTATAAATCTTATGACTCGTATCTTCACATCTCACAACAGTCTTTAAACTGTCGCTTTGACGTAAATGACTTTGTCAGACTCAGACTTTGCATTTTCTGCGTGTACTAACATTTGACAATTTCTATCTCTCCAAGATGGTTCTTCAGTCTCTGTCAAATACAATGTTTGTCGAATGGAACGATGCTTCTATGCTTTATTTCATCATTTTTGTCAATTTCAAACTTATGGCATCTTGTCAACTTTAGATTTAATGGTCGTCAACCTGTATGAACTGGGGCAAAAATTTCTTAAAACTCAAACTTCCAATGCATTTCTCATCTGTTTCTCTCGTCGACATAAAATTTCAATTTAATGCTAATAGTTGCATAAAATTTTGACAACTAGAACTAAATTTAAAACCAAGCTAAATGTATTTGCTTTAGCAAGAAAGTGTAAAACAGAAGAGTAAGCAAAAGCTAAAATTAAATTTCGACAATACATACAAATAGAATAAACAGCGCATAAATTAAAATACTGAAGTTAAAGGAACTTGTGAAGAACAATGAACGTAAATGCGAAGTAAAGTAAATTGAAAACTTTAAGAAAAAATGCAAGAATGTAAAGGGAGGAGATTGAGAAAAAAGAAAAAGAAAAACTAGAATTAAAATCAAGAACTTGATTTAGAAGATTGAAAGAAAAGAGAATGACATACTTATATTAGAATCCATGAGAGATGAGGTATGCAAAATTTTGATTAAAACCAACCATCCCAATTACATTTATCATAATGCTATTTATTAACACCAAAAAACAACCTTCAAATTCCTGAATTACTGTCACCTGTCCCCTAGTACTTACCGCACCTTTTTTTGTGTACACAAGGGTATCCCCAGTCGATAGCCGGAGATTAATCTCTTTTGAAGCGTATAAATCACCGAAATGAGTTTTGTCTATCCCATTAAAGCCTTTTCCATACACATTACATGAATTGAATCTCTGACAACATACTTAAGGAACACAACTATCTACCAACTATGCTGAGCTTTGCTGATGGTTATTACACCTTTTTAGTCATATGTCTAATTTATTGTGAAAATTGCTCCTTTCAAATTTGAAACTTTACAAACAACTATTTGAACTCCCTCCAAAATATGTATGCGGTTAAACTAATTATTTGATCCTTATACGTGATATTGATTTTCAATTTAGTCCCTATACGTAAAAAAATTTCAAATCAGTTTCTATATATACAATTATTTTTAATTTGGTCTTTGCTATTTATTAGTTTATAACGTCGTTTGCTGGAGTTAAAGTATAGGAACCAAATCGAAAATGATTGTCATGTGTTAGGGATTGAATTCAACAAAAAAAATTGAATTCGGTCCCTACATGTGATAATCATTTTCAGTTTAATCCCTACATGTGACTGTCATTTTCAATTTGATCCCTGTCATGTGACGGCTGAGATGACCTGTCGTCCTATTGAAAACCTAAGATTTTAACTAAGTCTTAAACCGTATTATAAACGTTAGAAGATTAAAAACGAAAACAAGGCTATGCCAAAGCACGCATACATCAGAGTAACGCAGTTCAAACATAAAGTGTAACACCCCGATTTTCTTAATCTTTTAATTAATCAGTAATTAATTAATTTTATTTTATTTGAGGGTCTAGAAACTTTAATAAATTATTCCGAGGCCATAGTCACGCTCTACGCTATCGTAGGAAGCTATGGTTAAGTTTTGGGTCGAAAACTCAGACGGAGCCCGGTCTGCGTTTTTCCTTGACAGTAGTGCTTTACTACTATCGAGACCTAATTTGGACCCGCGAACAAGACAGTTAGTCTTAGAATCACATTTCCTACACTTTCGAAAAAGTTCGTCCTGACGTTCGAAAATAAAAATAATATTATTATATTCAGGCCGATAGTCGTTCTAGGAGACGATTCGAGTTGTCTTAGGATTTTTTGAGAACCTTGAGCCAATGATTTTCATACCAGGGCTATGTTAAATCATTTGGGGACTCCTACAAATGTCGTGAGGATTTTCAAATTATCGGGACGTGAATTGACCAAATTACCCTTGGTTAGTTTTTACTAATTACCCACTATTACTTTCACCTTTCTTCCTTAAGCCACCCATTTAATACCCCATTTTCACCTTTTTTTCTCCTCATTCACGTGGCCCTTGCTCCAGCTGCTGACTCCTTCTTCTTCTTTCTTCTTCTTTCTTCTTCCTCCATTTTCAACCTCTTTTTCCTCAAGCTTTTTCAAGCAAGTTTGTGAAGCGAAGTTGCTCCTCTCATCCTCCTCTACAACCTAGAAGGTATAGATTTCATCCTTGAGCTCTCAATATTTATTTTCTCCCTTTATTTTCATGAATTGCAATTTCGAGATCTAAACTTCAAAAATCTCTAGAAAATTGTAGAAAAATCATTTTGAGACCAAACCAATTCCTATGAGCTAGTATAATCCCCTACTATCATAATCCAAGAGCTTGTGATGAAATAAAATCTCTAGCCTATTTATCTTTTCAAGTCCGAATGGGTGGGTTTTTGGGGAAAAAAAATGGGTTTTTGATCATTGTTCTTGATTCCTCATGTGTCATCCCTTAATCATGTAATCCAAGTGATTAGGAGGCCAAATCACACTCTCACCTATTTTTCATTGTGAGGGCCGAAACCCTACTTTGATGGTTTAAGAGGTTTTGGTTCAAATCTTTGATAATTGATCATTGATTATGCATTAGGTATGCTTAAGGGTCATTGATCCAAGAGTTGGTAGAATTTCAATATCCCTAGCCTACTTAAGTAATTAAGGGCAGTAGCTAATCCTAGAGATTAGGTAGATTATGGTTTAACTGTATTGATTTCTGGTTGTGTTTTGTTGTATAGACTCGGACAGAATTCGAACATCCGACAGCGCACCCGACTGGCAGCTGCGAAGTCATAGCCGGAGCTACTCGAGGAAATCACTAAGGTGGGGAGAAAGAACTAATATCGTCGGGAAGGCAAGCTTAGTATAGAGTATATATATCTGTGTAGGGGAACCCTAAAACCCTACTAGAGGTTGAGCCCTGGATAAAGTGCCTGGACCCTAGGTGTAGGTACTTTTGGGCTATCACCACTAAGTTGATATTATGAATGATGTCATTGATCGAGGTTGCTGTGTTGATTTATTTAATTGATTATCTGTTTATCTGTTGTGTTGAACTACCTGTGTGATTTGCTGCTATTCAATTTTTATGATAATATCTGCCTTGGAGTGAATTACTGTTGTAATGTTATTGTGATTTGATTTGGTGGTTGAGTGTTGATGAGAGTATGGTGAGCGTTGATGTTGTTCGGGTTGATATCATTGTGGTCCCGACCGTGGAGTTGTGGCTCGTAGACGCAAGGCGTCGTGATGCTGATGCTGATGCGATGTTGATGATGATGTGATGTTGATGTTGATGATTGATGTTGACGTTGATGTGATGCGATGTGTCGTGGTCGTGGACGAGTGTTTAGGCGTGAGGTTCCGATATCAACCTGCGATGGATGTTTGTTGCATTTTCATAACATTTCATACCACAGCATTTGGTCCCAAAGGGGGATGTCCAATTGGGGACGTTACGTAAAATCCCGAGGCGGGATATGATATGATGTGATGTGATGTGATGTGATGTAATCCCGACGGGGATGTCCAATTGGGGACGTGATGTATCGGTCGACATGCATATAGGGAAGACAGCATATACATAGGGACTAGTATCCCTCCTATAGGCTTATTCGAGAGAACGATGTTTGAGATGATTGTGATTGGTGACTTAAGAGATGGATGAGGTTGTGCTATATATGTTATCTGTGTTGTGTGATGTATATATATATGTTGTACTGATGCCCCTCTCCCATATTGATGATATATGTTTCTTATCTCCCGCTATTTTCTGTATGTGTTGCTCTTATTTTATGGAAAGACCCCGAGGAGGAACCAGTTGTTGAAGAGCTGGACGGCATTCCCTATGAGCCTGACGCTGGAGGACGTGCCACGGACCCTAGCCTCGAGAGGTTGGGCAATGATCGTGATTAGTCGGAGATCTCTCGGCCTACCTTTCATACTTTTATTTTGGTCTTATTTTGGTTTGTAAGAGAATACTCGTATGTATTACTATATTACTGTAACCCTACTGATGAGGCAATACTGTATGTGATATATTTCTTCATATGTTAAGCTGTGTACTCTGAAGCGTTGCGTGCCGTGTATTTGTTTGCTTCCGCGCTAAATTTTCCGCTTCGCTTCGTTTTAATAAGGCGCGCTAACGTTTATTATGCGATTAAGATTAGTTAATATATTAGGTTCTACTGATGGGACGACGGGTCGTCTCATAAAGGATACATATATGCATCGATTACCTCGTCAGTAGGGATACAGTAGTAATGTATACATACAAAGTACATTGGTACAGACTATAAGCAAAATACATCAAAAGAGAAAGAGAAAACTCTCAGGTTAATAGCGCTCACCACCCAACCTCTCGAGGCTAGGGTTCGTGGCTCGTCCACCGGCATCGGGCTCGTAAGGAGTGTCATCCAACTCCTCAGCAACTGGTTCCTCGTTAAGGTCTTCCTATAAAATTAAAAAAACACACAGAGAAAAGACAGGGAGATAAGAAACATGCATAATCAAACATGGGAGACGAGCAAATAGTACAACATTTAAACATGTAGCACACAACACATAGAAAACTTACAACACACCAACAACCATCTCTCGAATCATACAACACAACCATCTCAAAATTCATTCTCTTAGATCAAACCTCTATGAGGGATACATTACCCTATATGCATGTTGGCCGATTTCATCACGTCCCCAGTTGGACATCCCCGTCGGGGTTAATAACATCACGTCCCTAATTGGACATCCTCGTAAGGATCAATATAATCACTTCCCCAATTAGACATCCCGCCTCGGGATCGGTGGTACACATCTCGCCCCCATTTGGGCATCCCCCATTGGGATCAAATATGTGATGATATGCAATGCTATGATATACAACAAACATCCATCATATGTTGATACCAGAACCTCACACCTAAGCACTCGGCTACAGCCACGATGCATTGCATCCACGTCGACATCAACATCAACATCACGACGCCTTGCGTCCATGAGTCACAACTCCATGGTCAGGACCACGATGATATCAACCTGAACAACATCACAATCTCACCATACTCTCATCAACAATCATCCAGCCAATCACAAGAATAAAATATCACAGCAATAAGTATGCCAATATAGATCACGTTGGCAAATAGACAGATAATCACATAGGCAGTTCAACATAACAGATCAACAGATAATCACATAGGCAGTTCAACATATCGGATAAACAGATAATCACATAGGCAGTTCAACATATCAACCTCAACAATCACGTCGTCTAGCCTAGGGTATCATTTTAGCGGTGATAACCCAAAGATACCTACATCTAGGGTCCAGGTACTATGACCAGAGCTCAACCTCTAGTAGGGTTTAAGATTCCCCTACACATGTATACATTTTATACTACGCTTGCCTTCCCGACGATAACAGTTCTTTCTCCCCACCTGAAACTGCTACGAACTGCTACATGCGCGCCTTCTCGTACAAGCTTCCGAACACAGCTCCGCAATCGGCACTTTAGCACGATTAGAACCATTGAACACAATCTGATCCTCCACAACAAATCACAATCAGAAATTAATAAAATCCAACAGAACTCATCTAGTTCATGTGGACTATGGTTCGGCTTTCACTAAGTAATTAGGCTAAGGATGTTAAAATTTTACTAACTCTTGGATTAATGATCCTTAAGTATGATAAAGACATAATCCATAACCATTTACCAAAGATTTGAACCAAAACCCATTCAACCAACAAGGTTAGGGTTCGGCCCTCTTGAGAAAAATAGGCTAGAATTTGATTTGGTTTTCTAATCAACTGGACTCAATAATCATAAGAATGAAAGAGATGAAATCAAGTATCATTTCACAAAATTGAAGCAAAACACATTTTCACCAAAATTCTAGGGTTCGGCCATCCATGGGGAAAATAGGGAGGAAATTTATTTTGGGTTCATGCTTCTAGATGATCAATATACACATCATGGTGAGTTCATAGAAATTGGTTTCATGATCCTAGGATTTTTCTATGATTTTCTAGAGACTTTTGAACATAAAGCCTTAGAATTGAAACATGATGTTCATGGATTTAAATCAAGAGAATGAATGAAGAAGAGATCATGATTGATCATAGAGAGAAGAGATTACCTCTTAAATGATGGAAAATGGCAAGAAATCAAGTAGATTCTTCACAAATTTGACCTAAGGTTCACTTGAGAAAAAGAGAGAAAGTGAAGAAGATGATGAAGAGAAGAAGAAAAATGAGTGAATGGCCTCATGGTGGCAGTGAATTAGGCGTGGGATAGGAGGGATAAGGAGGTCCAAAGTTGTTCATTTTAGGGGCAAAAGGGTAATTTCACTTGGGGACAAAAATGGAATTTAACCAAAAGGTTAAGGACATAATTGTCCCACCACCTCTAAAGTCATAAAATATCTTAGATATTTTTATAAGGTAATGATGGCTTGTGGTGAGTCATATGGCAGAAACCTATTTTGATTAATTCCTAGGGGCAAAATGGTCTTTTCTCGCCGTAAATATCTTAGATATTTCATAAAGAAATGATGACTCGTGGTGAGTCATGGTGGTGACTCACCCTTTGACTCACCGCACTCAGGTGACCTGCATCCCTCGTCCGGTGTCCGGTTTTGTCTCTGCATGTCCATTCTCGACTTCGTCAATTTCCCGATTTAGGTTTTCCGTCCGAATAAAATATAATAACTTATTTATTTTAAAAATTTTCAAAATCACTAATACCGTTGGAAATGAGATATAAAATCTAACCATTTCGTTCTCAAGTCAAAATTATATTTTCTGATCAGTAAAATCTTACCGTCAATGAAAAAGCAGACGGGGTTCCGTCTGAATTTTCAACCCAAAATTTAATTGTAACTTTCTAAGATAATGTAGAGTATAAATATGATCTTGGTTTATTCAAAATAATTTTCTAAATCTTGGATAAAATATAAACTTATTTATATAAATTATCGATCTTAAAAGCAGTGAAAAATCGGGATGTTACAACGACGTTATAACAACAATAAACGGTGATGACCAAATTAAAAATAATTGTATATATAGGGATTGATTTAAGTTTTTTTTTGAAGTATATGGACTAAATTGAAAATTAGTCTCACGTATAAGGACGAAAGTATTAGTTTAACCTATGTATGCACCATCCTACTTAGTTGATAATTTCTTGTTTTTATTAGGAATCAATGTCACAAACATCTAGAAAACAACACCTATGTTTTGTCCAAATCCTAATTCTTAGGGTGTGTTTGGATTAGGGGTAAAAAATTGAATATTTCAATAATTTATTATATGCATAATCAGTTATTGTTATAATTAATTATAATAATATCAATTTTATGTTTGGATGTGTTTGTTGCAAAATGATTTTAAGAAAATCTATTCCGTTTGGGTTGTATAAAAATAATTACTTTAATAGAGTAAATTGTAAGAAAGGATATGAAGTTATTTGTTGGATAGTTACTTTTGCAAACATATAATATTTTCTTATACTAAGCTTCAAATTTTTACCTTTTCAAAAAATTTTTTTTATTATAATTTAATCAGATTTTTCAAACATATCACATTAACAAATAAAACAACTTTATTTTCAAAATAAAATTATTTCAATGAGATTTGATCATTTTCATTAAATTTTACCGTTATGTTGAGTAAATTAAAATAAATGAGTGATTAAATTGAATAAAAATAACACGATTAGCAAAAAGAAAAAAAGAAAAGACAAACACGAAGAAGAACACAAGTCATCCAGATGTAGATATAAAACGGGGATAAAGTAAACCACCAGCCAAACATAACTTGTTACTTGTTAAGAAAAGAAAGGCCAAAAGAGAATCACAAAAGAGAAAAGAAAATGTTACAGTTTCCGGCGTATATGACGCAGTACCCATTGTCGACGAGGACGATTCCGACGTCGTTCCTTCTACCATCTCAGTGGCCCCAGCCTCATAACGAAGAACTCCTTCTCGCCATGGAAGAATCTGATTTTGAAGAAAAGGTACTCTACGCTCTACACTTAATCTGCTCCACAAATCCCTCCTTTTTTTTCTCTATGCTCTACCCTTAATCGAATAATTCCTGCTTCGATATTATGGATTGTGATGATATTTTCTTGTGTGCCCATTATTTTGGTTTTTTAATATTAGTTTTGTTAGGTATATCGGATAACTGTTGCTGTTCGCTTTCCCAAATGTCTATCTACACTCCTGTTACCCACTCTAATTTTTTAAAATTAAATACTAAAATTTCAGGTGTGAATAGCTATTTGGAGTGGCAATAGTCTCACCTTTATTAGATTTTGTAGATTTTTGAGGAAACCCTTAGTTGAGTCCTCCAAAGATTATAGGGTAGTTCCTTCTAAGTTTTTTGTCACCAATTAAGTCTTTAAAAAATTTAAAACTTCACCACATTGATCCAGGGACTTAATTGGAGACAAAATAAAAAACTGTCAATTTAACACTGTTTTAAATCTTTGAAGGATTTAATTGGTGATAAAAAACTTTTAAGGACGACCCATGTGACGACACCATAATCTTTATAGAACTGAATTGAAGGTTTATTTTAGATTTTAACAGAAATATTCATTCAAGGCTGCATTCTCCTAGGCATTTTGCAGCGAGGTATGTGGGAATTCGGTGATATGGTTCTGATTGATATGTATTTTTATTTTGCCATCATATGTGATTTCTCCTAACTAAGCTCCGGTTTTGGCTTCCCTGAATTTCTATCAGACGTTTTGGAGAGATATTTGAAGTCTGAAGTTTAAACTATTAGGTGGATGAAAAGCAATAGTAGAAGCAGCAGATGCAATGTGAAACATTATAGCGCCTAAAGTATCTTTTATTTACAAATGAGTTTTTGGATGAATGGTAACAAGTGATGGGAATTCACAAATGAGACAAAAGTTACATGGAGATGGAAGGAGTGCAATTAAAATTAATGCATGCTCTTTTGAACATTAGGATCTAGAGATTATGGTCGGGAATGATTAGTCATTTCCAAAAATTTTTTTTTCTTTGGATAAAAAGCTGTTTAGGGATGAAGTTTTAAAGAACTTGTTAAGATGATGAAAAACTTTCTTCTGATAAGCCCCCATTTGAGCATTTTGATTATAATCAAAATTTGATATGTTTGCACTGACTTTACAATAGAAGAACGATTTTTATTTATAAAATAAAAAAAAAACATATTATCTTGAAATAGCCTTTCAAATAACATATTCAAATATATAACTGATTTTATGATAATCGATTTTCTTTATAGTCAATATTACATATATGTTTTAGATGTTGACATATTTTAGCATCTTGCAGCTAAGATTTCATATATTTAGGAAGATGAAGATCTTGGGTCATCAGATAAGAGTAAAATCTCTTCAAAGCAAAGCTATTAATTTTTAGCATCACAGTCTTTTTGAACATTTTCTTGAACTTAGCTGCATAGGTTTGATTATTTTAAACAAGTTGCCCAATATGTGCATAACTCAGTACCCTTCACGGTATTCTGGAATGCATGGATAATCCATGAAGTAGGATAGTGCATACATATTAATGACTTCAAGTGTAAGCATGTAAATTTAATATGTTCTAAGGATAATAGGTTTCAAGGTAGAGTGCCCTTTGAATCTCTTTCTTTCTTGTTTTTCCTTGCCTCCTACTCATCCTTGTCAATGTTGGCACGAATTATTGCATCATTGCAGTGCAATGAAATCAGGAAGATGAATAGCAACCTGATTGTGATAGGGAAAACCACCAATGAAAATGATAAGGAAGACTTTGACAATGAAGCCGATGATGATGATGCTGACAATGCAGAGGAATCTGAGGGTGAAGAATTTGAGCAAGAAACTGGTTGAAGAAGCTGCACATTAGTGCCCACTTTTATTTTGTTGGTATGCCTGTATGGTTAGACCAAATCTTTGTACTGAGTGCCAACACCGCACATTCATTTCATACTTTTTGTCATATATCCTTTTGATTGTCCTTAATCAAATACTTGTCAAGGAGAATACTTCAAGTAGCATAACCGATGCCTCAACAATAGCATGAATTAAATTTCAGATGCTATATATGCTTTAGTGCATGTTTGGTTTACAGTTTGGAAGCTGCAAACATACATTTGAGATAAAGTTATCAAGAGTTCCTTTGGGATAAACGTACGTTTGGACCAAACGTACATGCAACGATAAACCAAACATCGCCTTGAATTGTGCCTACTTATCGGTCCCCCCCTTCTCCTTCTCCACGCAAGTGGTCTCTTTTTGGCCCATGTAAAGGAAGAAGAAAGCAGTGCAAGTTAGATTTGTTGGAGAGTTTATACAATGACAAGAAAATATGGTACTATTTTTCACTTTGCCTTTGTTTGGAGAATATGTGACTCTAGTAGCCGTCATCCTGCTTCTAAGTTTTAATGTAGAGTAAAGATCCAAATCGGTCCTTGACAAAAAAACGCAGTGATATTTTGGTCCCTGAGAAATGAAAATACTAATTTGGTTATCAAGAATGTAAGATGTGGGGTTAAATTAGTCCTTTTTAGGATAATTTTTAGAAATATTATCGGTCCCCCCTTCTCCTTTTCAAACATTCAAATTGGTCCTTGACAAAAAAAACGTGATATTTTGATCCCTGAGAAAGGAAAATACCAATTTGGTCCTCAAGAATATAAAATGTGGGTCAAATTAGTCTTTTTTAGGATAATTTTTAGGGACATTTTAGTCCCTGTCAGCGACTATTTTGATCTGTATTTTATATTTTTGAGGATCAAATTCGTATTTTTCATTTCTCAGGGATCAAAATGTCACTGTGTATTTTTGTCATGGACCAGGCATTTACTCAATTTTGAGTTTCACTATGTATTTTTGTCAAGAACCAATTTGGGCCTTTACTCAATTTTGAGTGTCACTGTGTATTTTTGTCAATGATCAATTTGGATCTTTACTCTTTTAATGTAATTGTAGTGAATGTACTCTTGCCTAGCCTTGTGCTGGGTTTGTTTTTCTTCATTGTTTTTCCTTATCATCCACCTCCTGATCCATTTATATCTTAATTTCCTGAGAAATGTTATGTGAGGATTTTTTTTTTAATCATTGATGAGTACTTCGGAGTTATTTAAAATCATTTTTGACAGTGGTCACCAAAAGTATAAAATTTGTCTGCCTCTTCCGAGCATAAGAGGCCATCGAAGGAAAACATTACCTGCACTATTTTGCTGCACTGCTTTGCCGGAGAGAAGGGGTGGGAGTTGACATCTAAACAAGGGATAAATTAAAAAAAAATGGATTATTTAAAGGATTAGGCCTTTTGGTTTATTTAGAGGTCTTATTGCGAAATAAATTTTCAAGTCTGTCTTTTAGAAAGGTTTGGCTGGACCTTAATAAAAAGAACCATCACTAGTAAATAGTTCAAGCTTAGGTCTTATACTTTTGTTACAAGTCAGGTTCGTTTAATGCAAGATTAGGTCTATTAGGCCTAGCAGAGCTGTTTTCAACCAAACATGTGGCTACTCAGGGAAGGGGGACTTGATGGTTAAGTTGGAGTCAGGGTAGTCCAATTATTCTAGATGCCATGTGGGAAGATTGCTAGCGTCCTCCCAAGCCCATGGTTTGGATGCTAACGTGCATATTCCCAAATTCATTAGATGGGATATAGGACGCGTTTAAAAGAGTTTATAGAAAATTTATTTGAGTTTAAGCGAATATCTTATGAAAATAAACTTTTACAAATAACTAATGAAAATAGTTTAGACATATTTATAAGCTCTTTTAAGCTTATTTCAATAAGCTTGTAAGAAAAGTTTATGGAAAAAAAACTGTTTTTAGCTTATTTGAAAAGAAATTTATTGAATAAGCGTTTAATTAAGATGTTTATCCAAACCCATGCATAGTATTTATTGGGAGAGAGTTTCATCACAAATGGCAAGTTTATTTATTGTGGTTGTAGCCATGGATCTTTTTGTTGGTATTCCGCAGTAAAATGACTTGGGCCCTTTTGGGTCTAACCTGTGACTTGGCACTGAGCCTGCATTTGTATCTGTGGTTCATAGTTGCCTCGATGCTTAGGCCAACTTGTGCTGTGATCCATAGTCGGCTCAACGATTTGCGGTCAAGTTAGGACTCGTGGTCCATAGTTGGCTCTAAGCATGACAATGAGACCCGAACCCGCGGGCATCCGCCCTAACTTTGACGGGGAAAACCCTCTTTGACTGGGTTTGGGTTTCCCTTACTTTACAAAATTGGGGTTAGGGGTGGGGATGAGGAAGTTGATACCCACCCCGACCCCAATCCCGACCCGCTACTTATCAACTTATAAAAATACCCTTACATAAATATATACTGTCAAAGACTCTAAGTTAGGGTTGTCGTTATTCATTCATCTCTCGAGTCTTGACCTCGTCTTCCAGAATCCAGAGAGCCCGTCTTCCCTCGCCAGACGTCTAGAGAGCTCTGGCCATCGAGCACCATTGTGTAGCATCCTCGTCTTCTAGACTCTGTCTATTTCGCAGCTAATTGCAACTCCGTGAGACCTCAATCGCAACCGTGCTCCTCTGCGTCGCATCCTCGCCACCATTGCGCTGCAACTCCGTGAGACCTCTGCGTTTCAAAGTTGCCATGCAGCCCACGCGCCTCCGCACTCATTTCAGAGTCGCAACCGTGAGACCTTAATCGCCATCGCGCTCCTATGTGGCCATTTCAAAGTCGTCACGCTCATTTTAGCATGTTCCCTCACTCACTTCTCTCTTCTCACCATAGCTGATTCCACTCATTAACTCACCTTGAGTTCTCTCTTCAACCTAACCCTTTGCATTTTCGAACTTTTATAAATAGTCCTTAAGTGTGCTAAAATGTATTTTATGAGAAGTGGGGTGTATTCTATTTGTTTTATTCGCGTGTTGTTTGTTATACAATTATTGCCTGTTATCTCTATGCAGTGAAATGAGGTTTATAGCTCCTCTGCATCAAATTTTGACATCAAAAGAATTGTTTTTAAATATCTCTTTTTATGAGAAGGTTTAAATCATTCTGAGATAGTTCTTATGTTAAAACTTTGTTTTGAAATGTTAATAATTATAACAATTATCCGGTTCAATGCTTGAATGAGTGAACTCTTTGTGATGTAGTTGTCAATAGGATATAGACATGACAGATGCAGATGGTGGTAATTCTCAACCACTCATTTCACAGGAAAGTGCACTTCAACCAACTCCAGAAGGAAGTTGCAACCCTTCGACTAATGGTCCCACACCAAAGTACCTCTGCAAACATTTCAGGGTGCGACAAGTGATAATTTGGAGGCGATAATACAACCGGGGCAAACAAGCTTAAAAGTGTGGTATGGCAACATTTTACAAAGACTAAAGTTAATGAAGAAGATAAGACTCAATGTAATTATTGTAAGAAATTGCTTGGTGGAAAATCAAAAAATGGAATGAAGCACTCGCACCAACATATAGAGATGTGTATTCAACGCAAGATTAGCATGAGAGAGAATAAAGGGCAAACATTTCTTATGGCTAAGGTCTTGCATGGTAAGCAGGAGTTGGGTACCGAAACTTATGATGCTGAAAATACAAGGAAAGAGCTTGCAAATGCAATTATTATGCATGAATATCCACTCTTAATAATGGATCATCTTGGTTTTAAGAGATACTCGGCCGCTCTCCAACCATTATTCTAAGTTCCTTCTAGAAACATTATCAAAAAAGAGATATTCAAAGTATATGATTTTGAGAGATCAACGACTTTGAAGTTATTAGATAGTCTTGAAGGAAGAGTGGCCATTACATCAGACATGTGGACTTCGGGCAATAAAAAAAGGGTATATGGTTGTCTCTGCTCATTACATTGATGGCTCTTTGACTTTACACAATCACATTTTGAGGTAATAATAAATTCTTATATTTATAATTTTTCTGATCATATCTTTTATTACATATTGTTTAGACTGTTTATATGATATAGTGATTGAATATGAATCTTATTATGCTAGGTTCATTTATGTTCCTGTTCCTCGCTCAAGTGATAGACTTTGTAATGAATTGGTTGAATGTTTGATGGATTAGAACATTGATACGAAATTGTCCACTATCACTTTAGATAATTGTAGCACAAATGACGTTATGATTGACAAAAATATGGATAAGTTGCAGTTAAGCACTTTGTTACGGGATGGGTCCTTACTTCTATGCATTGTTCTGCACATATATTAAATTTGATAGTAAAAGATGAGTTGGAACTGGTGAAAGATAGGGTAGAAAGGATTTGGGATAATGTAGCGTATTGGACTGCCACACCTAAAAGGAAGAAAAAATTTGAGGAGACAACCAAAAAATTACGAATCCCTTGCATTAGAAATTTGGTTTTAGACTATCTGACTAGATGGAATTCCACTTGCAAGATGCTTGACATTGCCATTTCATACGAGGATGCATTTAGTCGATTAACGCAACGTGAGTCTCAATGCACTTGTTTGCCAACTATTTCATAATGAATATTTGCAAAAGATGTTTGTGAAAGATTGAATTTGTTCAATTCTATCACTGAAATGATTTTTGGCACTAAATATCGAACTGCCAATTTGTATTTTCCTAAGATCTGTGAGATCAAATTGGCAATATCTTCATGGATTGACTCCTTCAATGAATTGATTAAAAAATGGTGCAAAAGATGTTGGGTAAATTTGATAAATATCGGAGTGTCATTCATGATATAATGGTAGTTGCTACTATTTTGGATCCTAAATACAAAATGAAGTTGCTTGAATATTATTATGAAAAATTGTATAGACAGGAATCTTTTGAGCAAGTTAAGATGATCCGACAGTTGTGTTATGATTTGCTTTCTGATTATCAATTGAAAATGAATAAAGACTCTAGTAGTGGCTCTCCAATGCGACATGCTAGTCATGTTGGTGATGATGCTTTAAGCGAGTATGATGCGTATATCATGAGAAGAAAAAAAAGCTAGAACTTCATTTGTTAAAACAGAGTTGGATCACTATTTAGAGGAGGAGGTTTTACCAAGAATTGGTCATTCGAAAAGGAAAATGCTACCAAGGTGTCCCATCGTATTACCCCATTAATGGGTTCAACCTCTAAAAAATAGAGCATATATGTTTTCGGATATCATTTGAGTTATGTTTCGGGTTATCCTAGTTGATGATAGAGCGCACTAAAGGCAAGTATACCTATCTGCCTTCTTTAGATTGTGAGTCGAGTCGTGTCACAAAGGGAAGCACACACATTTTTTTATTGTCCATTCAGATATATGGGGACTAAGTCGGGCTAGCTCTAGATTAGGGTTTCAGTATTTTGTCACTTATATTGATCATTATTTTTGTTGTACTTGAATATTTTTAATGAAAAATCGTTCCAAGTTATTTCCAAAGTTTCACAATTTTTGCATTAAAATTCAAAATCAGTTTGGGCAAAAACATTCGTACTTTGCAAAGTGACAATGCCTGTGAATATCTTTCTTTTGAATTTCAAGAACAATTGACAAAACATGGTATTCTTCATCAAAGTTCTTGTCCTCATACTCTACAACAAAATGGGATGGCTAAACGCAAGAATCAACATTATATTGAATGTTCTTGCATATAAATGACCTGTCGCGTTTTTGGGGGGATGTTGTTCTTTTATCTTGCTATCTTATAAATCGCATGTCTTCTTCTATGTAAGATGATCAAATTCCTCACATTATATTGTTTCCTTACACAGCTGTTTATTTTGTGTCGCCTCATGTGTTTGGGTGCACCTGTTTTGTTCATAATCTCACTCCAGGGAAAGATAAGTTCACCGCCAAAGCCTTCAATTGTCTCTTCCTTGGTTATTCCCATCTTCAAAAAGGATATCGCTACTACTCTACTGAGTTAGGTCGGTATGTTATGTCTGCTGTTGACAGCTTCTTTGAAAGCAACCTTTCTCATCTTCACTGGTCGACATCTCACATGTCTCTACCATTCTCGCTATTCTTCTCCAGTCTAATGAATTGTCAACTCCTCCTCATCCCATCATTAACTATCAACGTCGTCCACAACTGCCTACCGGTGCCGTCTTTTTACCAGAAGAAGTTCGTGCAGAAGCCCTTGATGACTCACTGCCTTCGCCTGCTGATTCCTCTGCTCTGGTTCCTGCCCCATCTACTCCTCCTATTGCTCTTCGAAAATGTATTCGGTCAAATCGTAACCCTCATCCTCTTTATGTTTTTCTTAGTTATGACCAGGGACGAATCCAGAAATCTTGGTTAATGGGGGCAAAAAATAATCTATAAATATTTTTACTAAAGAAAAATATTATAAATATGTATATGCGATAAAAAACTGATATTAAATAGACAATATATGACGTGGTTTGATTTTATTGTGAAACATACATCAATATGTGAAAAATGAGAAGCAATTCTTTAAGCAAAAGATGATAGATTATAAAAGTAATTTTCGCTCTCATCAAAAGATATGTAATAATTTGAAATGTGGGGACAACCTTTAATTTTTTGTGGGACAAAATCAAAATAATATTTTAATTTAAATCTTCTTTTGCCTAGTGGGGGCAATTGCATCCGTTCCCTTGGCTGTAGATCCGTCCCTGGTTATGACCGCCTTTCTTCACAACATTACACCTTTGTTTTGAGTCTGTCTTCTGTTTCCAACCCTAAAACCACAAGTGAAGCACTATCCAATTCAAGTTGGCGATAGGCGATGCTAGATGAAAAGCCTGCCTTACACTCTAATGCACATGAGATATCGTTCTAAGCCGACAGGAAAACTTGTTGTTGGTTATAGATGGGTGTTTGCAGTTAAAGTTGGTCCTGATGGCTTTATTGACCAATTGAAGGCACGTTTAGTTGCCAAGGGTGACACATAGATATTTGGCCTTAACTATACCGACATTTTTTCTCTGGTTGCTAAGATTGCATTTGTTTGCCTTTTTCTTGCTCTGCCTGCTATTCGACATTGGCCTCTTTATCAATTGGATATCAAGAATGCCTTCTTACATGATGATTTACAGGAGGAGATGTATATGGACCAACCACCTGATTTTGTTGCTGAGGGGGAGCCTGGATTAATGAGCAAACTTTGTAAATCATTATATAGCCTAAAACAGTCTTCTCGCGCTTGATTTGGCCAATTCAGTACAATTGTTCAAGCTTTTAGGCTTTGGTATGATCCGCAGTGAAGCTGATCACTCTGTTTTTTATCGGCATCAATATTTCGATCAATTTATCTACCTTATGGTTTATGTGGATGACATTGTTATTCACTAGGAATGATCATGTTGCCATTGAACAATTAAAACAACATTTATTCAAGCATTTTCAAACCAAGGACCTAGAAAAGATCTATTATTTCCTACAAAATAAGGTGGCACAATCTAGACATGGTATCTCTATCTCCCAAAGAGAATATGCCTTCGACATTTTGGAGGAAACTGGAATGTAGGATGCAAGCCCATTGATAAACCTATAGATCCTAAAGTCAAGTTGCTACCAGGACAAGGAGAGCTAATAACAGACCCTGGGCTCTGCCAAAGGTTGGTAGGAAAATTACCTCACAGTAACAAGACCTGATATCTTTTTTGCTGTGAGCGTGATCAGTCAATTTTTGGATTCTCCATATGACTCTCACTGGGATGTCGTTATTCGGAAAGTCCGGTACATTAAAGGAGCACATGGAAGAGGTTTACTGTATGAAGATAAGGGGCATGTGGAGATTTGTAGTTATACAGATGCTAATTGGGCATGTTCTCCATCAAATAGACGTTCTATTTTGGGTTACTGTGTCCTTCTTGGAGGAATTATGATATCTTGGAAAACAAATTGTAGTTGCCAGGTAAGTGCAGAAGCTGAGTATCGAGATATGGCCATTGGAAGTCTGGAACTTGTGCATATGGTTGAAGCAGTTACTTAGGAGTTGAAGGTTTGTGAAACACAACCAATGAAGCTTGTATGTGATAATCAAGCTACAATTCATATATATTCGAATCCAATCTTTCATGAGAGAACTAAGTATATTGAAATTGACTGCCATTTTGTTTGGGAAAAAGTTCAATTTGGAGAGATAGCTATAACAATTGTGAATTCGAATGACCGACTTGACGTCAATTTCACTAAAGCTCTTAAAGGTCCTCAGGTCAACTATATATGTAACAAGTTTGGTGCCTATGATATATATGCACCAACTTGAGGGGGAGTGTAAAATATATGTGATGATATGGTTACCATATTTTGTACATATAAGTCAGAATCAAGTAGAATTTATTCTTTCATTAAATTAGGATTTCATATTATTATAATTAATGTCAAGACCATTATATAATGAATCCTTGTGTAATCAGTTGAAGACACGCAATTCAGCCTATTTGCAAGTGTTTGAAAAGGCTACGGTTGGAATATTCCCATTTATCAGCAATACAACTTAGTAGGGGACATGTAAATGTCCATGCCTTAAAATCAGTTAACTACTAAACTTTATGTTGTATTAAAAACAAAGAAGGAACATATGTATATATTAGGTAAAATCGGTTAAAAATCTTATAAGCCAGTATAAATTTTGGTTATACTTATTGATGTCTAGATTCCTTCGTTTAGTGAAGTATTTTGAATTGTTCGAGATCTCTTACTTCCTCTAGAACTAGAATCTAGATAGTCTGTTGAATGGAATTTGAATGTTCCTCACCTGCAAAAGTCTTTCCCATTGCCAACTTCTTAATTTATGAGGGAAGCGATAAGAATCCCGCGCCTGTACTTATCCTGCTACTAGTACTAGTTTTCTACTCCTGCCTAAAGTTCTGTGAAAACCGTTTTGCATCGCAACCAAAACACAAAGCCACACGAAGAGTGATGAATCAAGAATTCTGAGGAAACCATCTTTGATAAGTAAATGACTAACAAGCTTCCATTTTGACCATTAGCCTAAGCAAAGCATTTTTCAAACACCTCAAATTGGACATTTCTATCGAAATTAAATATAGATACGGAAGTAGCTAACCAAGGCTTGCTCTCTGGTCGAGAAGGCCAGTTTAAATTCTGATATAAGACACTTTAATTGAAAGATTGTAAAAATCAAGATAATATGAAACAACCGATCTAAGATTAGTTTCATAATTGATTGAAAGAACAAAGTTTGTGAGGTACTTTAAAATGTCACTAAAAAGCCAAACATCCTAATTAGCATACATCATAAAAAAAAGGTTAAAGTAATATTTTGTTCCCTATACGTGACACCGATTCTTCATTTAGTCCCTATACTTAAAAAGTTATTAAAAAGGTCCTCATACGTGTAAATATTATCCATTTGGTCCCTCCCGTTATGTTGTCGTTTTTAATGATCCGTGAACTACTACATATAGGGACTAAATGAAGAATTTGTGTCACATATAGGGACTAAATGAAGAATTTGTGCCATGTATAGGGACCAGATTATTACTTTAACCTAAATTATTGGGTCCCTATACGTGGCACAAATTCTTCATTTAGTCCCTATACGTGACACAAATTCTTCATTTAATCTCTATACGTAGTAGTTCACGGATCATTAAAGACGACAACATAACGGGAGGGACCAAATGGATAATATTTGCACTTATGAGGACCTTTTTAATAACTTTTTACGTATAGGGACTAAATAAAGAATCAGTGTCACGTATAGGACCAAAATATTACTTTAAGCTTAAAAAGAAAAATATAGATATGGAAGTATCTCAGTTATATATGAATACAATAAGTGCTGCATGAGTGTTGATTTTAAGTTTCTCTCTCTCATTCCACGTTCTGGTCATACCCCTCGTGTCATTTTCCTTCGATTCCACGTACACGTCTTCTTCACCCACCGAACCAAACAAGAAAAAGGAAAAAGCATAAACCAATCTTTTTCTTTTACAATAAAATAAAACCCCTTCACAGTCACACCCTTTTCTCCAATAAGCAACCCTGCTTTTCAGTTCCTTGATGTCTTCTTGCAAGTTGTAAACAGCCAAGTTTTAATATAAGCTATGTTAAGGCTATATGTGTGTGTATTGGAAGCCAAAGACCTTCCAGTGAAGGAATCCTATGTGAAACTTAAACTTGGTAAGTTTAAGTCCAAGACTAGAATATTAAGGCACACATGCAACCCCGTTTGGAACGAAGAGTTTGTTTTCAAGGTGCATGTTAATAAGAATAAAGAAGACGTGGTTGTTGTCTCTGTTGTTAATCATGATGGTGAATCCAGGGTGACCAATGGTTCTGTGGATTTTCTTCTTGGCGAGGTACGGATTCAAGTAGCTTTTGTTGCTTCTCAGGATAAGCAAACCTTGCCGCCGACGTGGTTCTCTCTTGAAACTCCCAAGAGTGGGAAATTCTTCAATAAATATTGTGGTTTGTTTCACTCACTAAGTTACTTTCATAAACTGTCTAATGATCATTGATCTATTATGTTTCCGAATTGCTTTTATTAGGGGGTCACATTATTGTATATACTATTATGCTGTTAGAAACTTTAAATACTTTTTGTCCGTAAAACTACGTCAAATTTGTCATCGAATTGAGAACATCTATAAAAAATAATATTCTGTTATGATCTTTTTTGCACTTGGTTTCTGGAAATTACTTATTTTTCATTTTTGTGGCTAAAAAGTTAGATTATTTATCCCCATTATAGTTTCAGTTATGCAGTATGCTGAAGCACCACTATACCACTATATTGGGTACATTTTAACATTTAATCTCATGGTTCGTACTTTTTCTAACATGTCTAAAATTTATGTATTTACATAGTAACATTTAACAAAGGAATTCAATTGGAAAAGTGACAATAAAATGTGTCCACGGGACAAAATAATGAGCAGGTGCTGCATTTAGCACTCTCATTGTTTCTGTTTTTTTTTTTTCAAACCACATGTCAACTGTTGAAGTCCCTTCCACGGTGGAGTTAGGCATAATTAATCTAATATGATAAGAGAGGGTCACCCACATATTTTCATTCATGCAAACTTCACACATCAAATGTATACAGAGCAAAGAACCGTTGATAATAACTTACTCAATTTTCTTAATACCATTATTTTCTATTTCTTCATCAAACTGATTTTTAGCTCAATGCCTTATATAATCAGGGAAAATTCTCCTTAGCCTTTCTCTTCATGGTAAAGGCCATTCATCTTTTATCAATCACAAACATTCTCCAAATTCAACCATTGCTATTGAGGACTCAAAAGACATGGAAGGTCTACATATTTCATCTCAGGCCCCTTGTAAAATGGGTGAAGGCAAACAGTTGTTGAAGGTTCTTTCTAATCGTCTGGATAGGATTTTCAGTAAGAATAAAGAAGGAAGCTCAAAAGGTGAAGATTCTTCAGAACCATCTAATTCATTATCTGATTATGAAGACAGTGTACAGGATAATTCATCTCCTTGTAGCTTTGAAGAAGCCATTGCACTAATGCAGTCAAAAGATAACAAACCAGAAATGCCTGAAAATTTGCAGGGTGGTATTCTAGTAGATCAAACTTATGTAGTGTCTCCATACGATCTTAATGTGTTTCTTTTTGCACCTGATTCACAGTTTAGGAAAGATTTGGCAGCACTGCAGGGAACAACAAACGTGCAAGAGGGTCCTTGGGAATGGAAACCTGGAGACATGTCTTGTTTAACACGAATTGTTTCCTATACAAAAGCTGCTACAAAATTAGTTAAGGCTGTTAATGCCATTGAGGAGCAAACCTACATTAGAGTAACTGAAGAGGAATTTGTTGTACTTGTTAGCATAAGCACGCCTGAGGTCCCATTAGGCAATACATTTCGGATCGAATTGCTTTACAAGATAATGCCAGGAGAGCTATGTTCTGGAGAGGTATCCTCCCATCTTCTGGTATCCTGGTGCATTGTATTCCTACAAAGCACAATGATGAAAGGCATAATAGAAGGACGGACTCGACAGGGATTGAAGGAGAGTTATGACCAATTTTGCAACCTAGTTGCTCAGAATTTTAAGGTTCTAGATAAGGCAGGTTTATCAGACAAGGAATATTTGTTGGCAACCTTGCAAACAGAAGACCAATGGAATTGGTGGATGGCAGTTAAATACTTTTGGAATTTCACAGTAGTTTCTACCATTTTTATGTTTTTGTATGTGTTGGTTCATATTTCACGGTGTGGTCCAAGTGTACCTCAGGGCTTGGAATTTAAGGGGCTTGAATTGCCAGATAGCTTTGGAGAGCTTGTTACTAGTGGAATTTTAATCATCCAGTTGCAGCATGTTTATCATATGGTCTCTCACTTTGTGCAAGCTAGATTTCAAATGGGTAAGCATATTATTTTGAAACTATTGTCATGCTTGTTATCACTGTTAAGTGACTTCATGTGAGGTTTTACTTTTGAGTTCATTCATTCTATTCTAACAGGAACTGACCATGGCCTGAAAGCTCATGGTGATGGATGGGTTCTTACTGTGGCTTTAATTGAGGGGGTTGACTTGGCATCCTTGGACTCAACAGGGTTGTCAGATCCTTATGTGATTTTCACCTGCAATGGACAAATAAGGTCAAGCTCTGTCAAGCTTCAAACGTCCGATCCTCAATGGAATGGTTTGGCCTTTTAATTCAACTTGGTACTTGTTTTGTCTGCATTAATTTTGCTTTGATATATATGAATATATCTTAACTGGTATTCTCTATTGGTGTTTAAACTAACATGCAGAGATATTAGAGTTTGATGCTATGGAAGAACCACCATCAGTTTTAGGTGTGGAAGTTTTTGATTTTGATGGTCCATTTGACCAGGACGTTTCACTTGGACATGCTGAGATTAATTTCCTAAAATACACATCAACAGAATTGGCAGACATGTGGGTCTTGCTTGAAGGAAAGCTTGCTCAGTCTTCTCAATCAAAATTGCATTTGAGGATTTTCTTGGACAATAATAAAGGAGTTGAAACAATCAAGGAATATTTGGAGAAGAAGGAAAAGGAAGTAGGCAAAAAGGTAAGCACTATGAATCTTACTGCTCCCTTCTCCCATCCCTATGTATATGCATTTCTTATTTACAATATATATATTTCTCACAATGTTTTTTCTTTTCCCCTGCCTTGGTGTCACACTTTGAACCAATTGGTTTTTCTCTGTTTGTGCTATACAACATTGAAACTATTTATTGTATCTGACTAATATCGGGTCGATGGCAGTTGAATCTTCAATCACCTCAAAGGAATTCTACATTCCAGAAATTGTTTGGGTTGCCTCCGGAAGAATTTCTAATCAATGATTTCACATGTTACCTGCGGAGAAAAATGCCTTTACAGGTACTACATATGGTTGACAACTTGACATATTTAAACACATACCTTTTATAAATACTTGCTGAATATGTAATACTTCAAGGTAGAGAATTTGTAACAATAATATATCATGATGAACTAACATATAACAATCTACTTGTTGATATTTGGGTAATGAGCTCCATAAATAAATAAAGGATGCTTTCCTGCTGCAGGGTCGGCTGTTTCTTTCGGCGAGGATTCTGGGGTTTTATGCCAATTTGTTTGGACATAAAACCAAATTCTTCTTCCTCTGGGAAGATATTGAAGAGATACAAGTGCTTCCTCCATCATTGGCATCAGTAGGAAGCCCTACATTGGTTATAGTTCTACGAAGAGGTCGAGGCCTTGATGCAAGGCATGGTGCAAAAACTCAAGATGAAGAAGGAAGACTTGGGTTTCATTTTCAATCATTTGTGTCATTTAGTGCTGCCTCCAGGTATTAGTTGGGCATGCTTATATTATCAATATTATAAACTGAGTTGATGGCTTTTATTCACATTCAACTGACAACACAACACATATTGTTTCTATAAAAGAACAATAAGGGCCTTGTGGAGAACAAGAACACTGAACCTCTATCAGAAAGAACAACTTACACAAGAGCATGAAGATCAAGAAGGCGGCTTTGTAATTCCTGAAGACTTTGGATCTATCTTGGACGATGAAGCAAAAATGTCCAAGATTTACTCTGCAGAACTTCCGATTAAGGTAAGCAATCAATTACTAGAGTCACAATACTAAAACTTGCTTGTTATTTGATTGATAAAACTGATGATTAGTGGGGTATGGATGGGAAAGAAAATTTACTCTTACCTGATATTTATACATTGAAGCCTTGCTGCCTTCTGAAATAGACACTAGGGAATCTTTACTTATTTAACTGCCAAATAAATATCTATTTCTCAGTCTCCTGAGAGAATAATTTAAGAGTTTGAATTTAATCCACTATCGGTATAAAGTTTTTACATTATCATCCAATAACCTGTCAACACTTCATTAAAAGAGTTTGACTTTGAAGGTGATTGTTGTAATAGTCACTCTTTTAATGATTTGACGATTGAATGATATTTTAAAATAATTATATTGACAATTGATCAAAATTAAATCCAAAATTTATTACCTGATGATTTGAGCAAGTGAATTTGGTATAAAGGAGGTTGTGATCTTACCTTGGATTCTCTGACCTTCTTCATTCCAAAAGAAAGCAGAGGTTAGTTGCGCAAGTTGTCTTGCAGATTCCATTTACAAATAATGGAATAGGGAACTTCTTAGTAGATGACTTAGTAATTTCCTTCTTTAAGCATTAAGATTCTTGTGTACATAGTTTAAGTTTTTGTGACTTTGATGTATTGTGATACTCATGCACAGATGAGATCATTGATGGGAATTTTTGATGGAGGAAACCTAGAATATAAAATCATGCTAAGAACAGGATGTCTGAATTATGAAACTACTGCATGGGAACAAGTAAAGCCTGATGTCTTTGAGAGGCGTGTTTCTTACAAATTCAACATGCATGTGTCAGTTTTTGGTGGCGAAGTCACATGCACACAACAAAAATTTCGAAATGCATACACTGGAGGCTGGATTGTGAATGAAGTTATGGCACTTCATGGTGTCCCATTTGCTGATCACTTCCGTGTATGTTAAACTGGAAACTCAATAGTCATAATTTTAGTTCATGTTGTTCCACAACAGAATGGAATCTGAAATTGGTTTTCTTTGTCCTGATTTATTGTCTGCCTGCAGATTCATTTTAGGTACGAAATTGAGAAATCTGCTCTTGGTGAATGTGCTTGCAAGTGTGATGCATACATTGGTATTATGTGGCTTAAGAGCTCTAAGTTTCAGCGAAGGATCAACAGGAACGTGACATCCAAGTTTACCCTTCGATTGAAGGAAATATTTGAATTGGTTCAGAAAGAGATTTTGCTAATTTCTCAAAACTCCAATGGGTAGGTCGGCCGGATTTCAGCACTTAGTATCTAACACTAAAACACTAATTAAAGACTAATGTTAAATGGATAAAAATTGTAGAGTTTTTTTTTTTTTTTTTTTATCACTGGGTTTGATACTTTGATATCAAGTTGGAGCTCCATTCATATCTGTATATGATGTATATGATATATTCAGCTCAGTTTCGTATATGATACGCACGTCAACATTCAATTTTATTTACATAAAAGTATAATGTTTCACTAGTTATCAAATGGAGTGGAACATTATTGAAAATTGTAGAGCAATTAGATTTTATCTGAATTTGTTAAAAAAATAATAGTCCATACACGATTCTATCAGTTTCGTATATGATACGCACGTCAACATTCAATTTTATTTACATAAAAGTATAATGTTTCACTAGTTATCAAATGGAGTGGAACATTATTGAAAATTGTAGAGCAATTCGATTTTATCTGAATTTGTTAAAAAAAATAATAGTCCATACACGATTCTATTGTTCTCATACACTTAAATATGTTTTTATGTTTTTAGTCACCTCAAAAATGAAGGAATTTTGGTTTTAATCTCAATAAAAAATTTTATTTGGTTTTTATCACTCTAAAATATGAAATTACTAATCCTTATAAAATGAGCAAATTTTGGTTTTGATTATTTTAAAATGTTTTGTTGTTATCATCCCTCTAAAACTTAATATCACTATTTTTAGTCCTTAACATTCATTTCAGGATAGATAAATATAATTTATTTTAGGGTTCAAGAAATTTTTTAGGGGAATTATATATAAACATGATATCACAGAGGTCATTGGGTATTATTTGGGATGAGCATATGATATCCTATTAGACATATAAATAGTTAATGAATGTCACGTAACAATAAGAATAAAAAATATTAATTTTAGATTTTTTTACAAAAATCATAAACATACTTAAATGATTCTAATATAATAGCAGCAAACCCAACTTTGATGTGGAGTCCTGTCAAAAAAAAAAATTACTTTGATGTGGAGTTTACTTTTGGCTGTACGCCCGCCAAATATTTTTAGGAGAGTAAATACTTAATTTGGTTCCTGAAATTGTACGGTCGTATCAATTTAGTCCTTCACATTATCAATATTCCAACATGATCCTTGAAATTACAAAATATAGCAAATACATCCCTGACATTATTTATTTAGTTTCAAATAAATCCCTGACATTATCAACTTAATGTCATTATAATCCATGCAAATTTCAACGGAGGGACGAATCTGACTAAATTTTTGCAATTCCAGGGATCATTTTGAAATATTGATAATGTGGAGGACTAAGTTGATACGACCCTACAATTTTAGGGATCAAATTGAGTATTTATTCATTTCTAGGAAGAACACTTTTTTTTTTTTTTTTTTATGAATGAAGAACACCTTTAGTTGAGGGAGAATTTGAAATTTGTCATAATTCACATTATACATCTTTATAACTTATATGTTCAAATATTTAAGTTTTTGGATCATCAAAAAAAAATATTTACGTTTTTTTTTGCGATTAATTATTTCTTTTAGACATGTTAGGAAACATGACATCTATAGAATGGAAGAAGCTAGATAAAAGAAAAGTATGAAATCTAGAATTGATAGAATGAGTAATTTGAATTACATTGAGTCAATCATATGGTTTATATACAAGATAAGAAACTAACCAACTTATAACTAACACTAATTAACTAACTAACTATCTCTAATAATCTCGCAAGTTGGAAATGCTATCACTTCAAGCTTCGGAATGAACAATAATCACGAAATGAAAAAGATAAAACAATCATTAATGAAAATTATAAAGATACAAATCGTAATTACATCGACTAATCATAAAAAATTTAACAATGATATAGGTAACGGTCGAAGTTCATAGATCCGAGAAGTCTTCGACCTTCTTTTAGGCCTCATCGTTTTTCTTCTTGCATCTTCATGACACTCGTTCCAAAAGCAAAAGAATCTTGTCAAAACGAAAATTAGCAAAAAATATGAATTTGTATGTGAAATGAACTGACTTGGTAGAATTAACATAAGTTTTAATCACAAAAAAAACATCAGTTATAAATCACTCCAAAATAGATTCTATAGGCATCCAAATATCAATGCCAATTTTATGTAAACGATTAACCACCACCGTGGACAGAAGCAAGAAAAAACTTTGAACGCTTAATCACTATCATGAGTCGAAGCAAGAAATAATTATCATAGTTTAACCAATTTTTTTGGTTGCACTGATGCAAAGAAAAAGAAAGTTTCAATTTTTTTTTTTCAAATAGCCATGCCTAGAAGCAATGATGATAAGGCTAAAAAAAATTGAGATAAGATTAAAAAAAAAAGAAAGTAATATTTTGGTCCCTATAGGTGATACATATTCTTCATTTAGTCCCTATACGTAAAAAGTTATTAAAAAGGTCCTCATACGTGTAATCGTTACCCATTTGATCCCTCCCGTTATGATGTCGTCTCTAATAATCCGTTAACTACTACGTATAGGGACTAAATGAAGAATTTGTGCCACGTATAGGGACTAGATTATTACTTTAACCTAAATT
Source organism: Ammopiptanthus mongolicus (assembly GCA_039655645.1). Classification (NCBI taxonomy): domain Eukaryota; kingdom Viridiplantae; phylum Streptophyta; class Magnoliopsida; order Fabales; family Fabaceae; genus Ammopiptanthus; species Ammopiptanthus mongolicus. Next base: position 80,026,414 of record CM077345.1, read on the forward strand.
ATTGGATCCCTATACGTGGCACAAATTCTTCATTTAGTCCCTACACGTGGCACAAATTCTTCATTTAGTCCCTATATATAATAGTTAACGGATCATTAGAGACGACAACATAAAGGGAGGGACCAAATAGGTAACGATTGCACGTATGAGGACCTTTTTAATAACTTTTTACGTGTAGGGACTAAATGAAGAATCGGTGTCATCTATAGGGACCAAAATATTATTTTAACCAAAAAAAAAAAAAAATTTCTTTTGTGAGTTCCAGAAGTGTTGATGGATTTTCTTTTGTAAGCACGGAATGCAATCAAGAAAGCAAGTATGAGTTGCACCCATTGAGGAGATGAATATGAAGATGAAGATGAAGATGAAGATGATCCATTGAATATTGGGATGCGAGTCACGTTGGTGATCGATGAAGAAGGTGGGGTGACTGCAGCATACAACCACCACAAAGAGCAACGCAACCCGCAATTGTTTGTGTCGTGCTAATAAAGTTGCCACTTCCAAGAGCCTTACAACCTTGTTAGGAAACATCCGTGTTTCAGCCCACACACCTTATTGCCGCTTCATTGAACCTTCAAACCTTGGTCACAAACAATGCAACAAAGTGTATCGGGTTGTGCAAATGTTTTTAGGTTTAATTACGTCGTTGATCCCGAACTATTTGATAATTTTTAAATATGTTCCTAAACTAAAAAAATTTATAATAGGATTCATGAATTTTTAAATACTTTGTAATTAGGTCTCTTCACTTTAAACGTTTGTAATTGGGTTCCTGAACATGTAAATAATTTCTAATTAGGTCCCTGGGGTAGGAGAAGAACCTTGTAATTAGAGCACTGTATAAATTTCTTTCGAGATTTCTTGTCGGTATTGGAGGTTAACAGAATTGTTGGATTATCACAATAGTAAAGATTTTAAAAATGCCTAATATATCAGGACCTAATTACAAATTAGTAATAAGTTCAAGGACCTGATTACAAACGTTTAAAGTACAGGGATCAAATTACAAAGTATATTAAAGTTCAGGGACCCAATTACAAAAAATTTTAGTTCAGGGACCTATTTAAAAATTCTCTTATAGTTCAGGGACTTGTGAAGTAATTAAATCTTTTTTTTAAAGAAATTGAAACGACCCAGAATTGGATTTGAAGTAGATTATTATGGGTGAGGCTCAAAACAACATCTTTTTTTGGGGCAATTGCTTCAATAAAATTTAAAGCTCTTCAAGAAATAAAGACAAAAAATAAAAGAATAAATAAAATTGAAGAAATAAAATGTCACGGAGAAAGATGGGGAAGAGTTGAACATGAATGAAGCAACTTTCTTGAGGAAAATGCAGCAAAAAAGATTCTTATGGTGGATATTTTCTCTGATATCATGTGAGAAAACATGGCATATATGGAGGCAGTGACGGATCTAGGACCCGAAACTAGGGAGGTCAATCTAATTTCATAAAGGATAATTTATTTTCAAAAAAATCAATAAAAATTACTATCAAACATATGAAAGATAAAGACATAAAATTTTAATATAAATAGTCAAATAAATTACATACCTCATAATTGCCCTCTAAATGATTTCATGTTTTGAAATCGTTAAATAAACAAATCATTGCTAACATTTTAAACACATCTCTCTCTCAATATAAGTTATCAAACAATCATTCATCAATGCATCTCCCATTCGATTACGCAACCTATTTTTCACAATTTTTCTTTGGGGAAAATTATGTTGAGTAGGTTGGCAAGGCATAATGTGTGAGAGAGAAGGTCAAAGGTCCAATGGTATGAGTGCAATTATTGACAACTACAGGAGCATTTTTTTTACCTAGTGTATTAATAAGTAGTTTTAAAAATCCAGGGGGTTCAAATGCACCACCTGGGATCTACATAGGTCCGCCCCTGCATGGAGGATGAAAGATGATGAGAGAAAAAGTATGAAATATAGAATCGATAGAAGATGAATTCTCTGCTACCCCAAGGGTAACTTTATCCTGTTTAGGTGACCCAATCAAATGGTGAAAATCATTTAACTTGATTGATTAACATAATCCATTTAATTGAGATTATGTATTCTTGTTGGGCATGGTAATGTTTATCCCAAAACTATTGGGGATAATGAACAAAACACCTCCATAGAATAAGTAAGTTGAATTACATTGAGCTAATCATGTGACTTATATAGAAGGTAACACTAACTAACTATCTCTAATAAGAGATGAGAAATTTAGGAAAAATGGTGTGCACGAGTTTTGTTTATATTTAAAATTTGTCTAACTTTTAATAAAAAGATGTAAAATGATTATCGTTTAACTATATTTAAAAAATGTAAATAAACCAAGTTTTTTATTTTTAACTGTGGAGCATAATGAAATAATGATATTACAATGAGAGAGTTACCTAAATATTTTATTTTAGGTAGGGGTGTCAAAATGGGTCGAGTCCGATGGACTGACCCGATTAGCTCGAGAAGGGTCGGACCAACACGCTGTGTCCGACCATGCCAACATGTTGGCTTGAACAAAATTTTAAAAATATAATAAAAAATAAAATTTATTTATGTTACATAATGCTATTATTAGAATAATAGAATGTGCTAGAAAAATAATTAAAAGAGGATTTGTATTGAATGCTTGGAAATAATATTTGTATTGAAGGTGGATGATGCTCGTCATGCATTATTGAATTTGAAGGATAAGAAATATTTAACTTATTTTAGTTTTCAACATAGTTAAATTAAACATTTTGTTTATATTATTAAAAAAATGAAAAATCAAACATAATTTATTTTAGTCTTTCATTAAATTGTTTATATTGTTATGAAATGATTTTTTTTTAAAATATGGGTCTATGAGTCAGCCCGCTTAGCCTGTAGCCCGTTAGAGGGTTGGGCTGAGCTAGAACATTATTGACCAACAATTAATTTGGCATCACTTAACCCAACCCGAAAATATGTTGGCCCGTCACAGGCTGAGTCAGGTCGAATTAACAACTCTAATTTTATGCAATTTGTAGTTTGTATATTTCTCATTTTGTTCAATAATAAAAAAAAAAAAATTAATCCTTTTAGAGATGTAACTTTAATAATGCAATATATATTTGTCTATGACCAAATATAGGTTTTAGCAAATATAACAATTACACAATTCAGTGATGGTCCTTGATTTTTGTTTATTATCATTACATCATTGTTGTCAGAATCGGACCAAACTAGTCGGTTCAACTTGTGAATCGGTCCTAGCACCGATGCGGACTTCCCTAAGAACTGCTTGTATTGAAAAGTGGTGGAGAACCAGTTAAACCGGGGCAAAACCTGCCAACCCAGTGAAAATCGGGGTCCAACGATTTGCCCAACAATTCAATTTTTTTTAAAAAAAAAACGTGAAGCGACGACATTTCACTTGAACTCTTTAGGGCTTGATCTATTTCCTCCTCTTTGTTTCTCTTTCTCAATTGTACGAAGCAAGCGGGCTTCGTCTTCCTCGTTTCTCCGCAATCTCAGTCGCATGATTTTCCTCGTTCCTTTTCCTCGTCCGCGAAACAAGATTTGTTCTCTTTCTCCTCCGCTATCTTCACTATGCAAACTCGTACAACCACCATATTGTCTAAGTGTCTATGACTATTCGCACTACAACTTTTTCTATTAGCATTGTTTTGGAGATATTGGCATGTTTGATTAGTAATTACGCATATTATTATCTGTCCTTATTTTGGAGATTTCATTAAACATTACCCAGTGACCTGAATGTTCTTGAAGAAATCTTAATTAATGGGTATAAAAATTATGTAAATTATTTTGTTTAGCTTATTGTTTCATTATTGAATATATTATATAAAATTAAAAATATATATTTAATTAAAATTGGTATTCCATGGTTGGATCGGTGAACCATTAACCAGTACCTTCATCGGTTCAATGATCAGCCCGATTTTTAAAACATTGCATTACATACTAGACTTTTTTGAAAATTGTTTTCTTCTTAAAAAAAAGTCATTTCGAATCATTTGTTGTTAAAACTATTTGTGGGATAAGTACTTTGGCGTCAACGTTGCTTCATGTAATTATTTTTGCTTCTATTATCCGAACTCTTAAATACATAATAAGGAATCATGTTCTATTGCAAATTCCTAATGTGGAAGTGATGTTTCTAAGTAGGATAATTGACATTCTTTCTTTGAGTTGCAAGCAATAATTTGGTAATCTAGTAAAATTTAAAGTATTCAATATCTATTGTGAAAGTGAAACAGGAAACATAAGGTGGTATTGAATTGTGTTTTTTAAACTTTTTGAAAATTCTTTTTGAAAAACCTTTTTTAGCAAGCAGAATGTAATTATAAACAAACAGAAAAATAAGTTCTTACAAAGGTTAAAAAACCTTAAAATCAATCCCCAAGTTAGTGAATAAATAAACTTTGACTAGAGTAGGGATAGAGAGATTCACACAAAGATATATCCTGGTTTATTTTTTACAAACCAAAGAGCTACGTCTAGTCCCTTCTACTTGAAGGCTTTTCCACTAAAACAGTTAGCACCAATACAAGTTGTCTTCTCGTCACTCCTGACTTTACAACTCCAAGTATTCTACACCTCTTCAAGCTCCAAGTATTCTTTTACAGACAAGCCTCATCAAGCTCAACCAAATCAAAGATTTGAAGGTTGTTTTGAGTTTTTGACTAACTCACTATATGTGAGGATATTACAAGGTTTAGCTCTTCGAAATTGTATAAACTTTACAAAGAAATAATATGAAAGGTTTACAGCTTTGAGAACACAGAGAGAGTTTTGTAACGTAAGAGTATTCTTGATTGCTTTTGAATGTTCGTTGGTTCGTGCGTTACTTCAAAATGTTGCTCTATTGTCCTGATATATAGTCTTCATAATTCTCAGGATTTCAAATGGTATAAATTATGTCCGTTTAAAGTCATTGAATATTCGTTTGACACATATCCATTACAACCTATCTTCTGTGCATAGGTGTCCTTTCTTTGAGTGAGCTGAGGGCATGTATGCTTTAGTAGTACAGTAGCGATAGCAGATTGTAGCAAGGTGCAGCAAAGCAGGTTGACCTATCCTTTTGTTGCTACTGCTTTTGCTTTTCGTGGCTCGATATGTACTACGTTGTACCTTTTTTTGTCTTTATCCAAAGATATATTTCTTTTGTGATATTCAAGACTTTTGAAAACAAGTGTCACGTCATTTACAAAACAAAGTTAGAGGACACAAAAATAATATAATAAGATGGACGCAATATATAAAAAAATGCTTGTGTCTATTGGACGCATAGAACTTATCCTTTAGAGATTGAAGGTAAAGTCCAAAGACCAATTTGACGAAACAATTGACTTTCTAAACACATCTCTGTTTGAGAACATGTTTTTATCTATTGGACGCTGAACACTTTAAGTTTTCAGTCCAGTATGAATCTTACTTATCATTTAGCTCATTGGATGCTGAAACTTAGTGTACTTTTATGAGTCCATTTGTAGTCAAAACAAAGAGAAGGTCTTTTTACCTTATGGATTAGTGACCACTAGACTTAAACCAGTATTTGATAAACATTTAATAATTTTTTTAATCATTAAAACTTTGAGGGGTCATAGACCATCACTGTTTTGGTTCTAACAATCTACCCCTTTTTTGATGATGAGAAACATTATTAAAAAAATGTTTTGAAAAAGGTTTTCTAACGAGAAAAAGCTTCCCCCTAAGATTATGCATCACTTAAAAAGATGTCTTCAGTCAATTCCATTTTCTCCCTCTGTTTGTCATCAGACAAAAAAGGAAAAGGAAGAAGAACATCATAGTCAGCCAACAACGAAAAAAGAAAAAAAATAAAAAGACTCAAGATGAAGGAGGGGTGGAGGAGGGATGTGTGGGAAGGCTTGATGAAGAAAGTCCAACAATTGATCCATCCTTCGATTCATTTCTTGAGTTACTCTTGTAGTGACTCTATCCACTAAGTGGTCAGCTATTTCTTGTGTAAGACCTTGTGGTAGAGGAGGAGGAACTTCAGCTTGAGGATGGTGAACTTCATCATCTGCTTGATAATTGACCTCTTCATCGTCATCATCCAGATGAAGTTCCACGATGTGATCTGAAAGGGCTTGGTCATGATCAATTTGGACTATACACTGGACAGAGCTTGCATCTGCTTGATCTTCGAAAACATAAGGTTCTTCAAACCTTGCATCTGCTTGAGGCTCAGTGGACTCAGCACAATATTCTTCAGCAAACTTAGACACATGAAGGGAAGCTTGACCAAAAGCTTTAGTTATAGCTTCAAGAACTTCTTCATGTTCTGCAGCTACTGGAATCTCAAAAGCTGAAGTTATGTCCACAGTCATATCTTCTTCGAAAGAGTACAAAGGAAGCAGTAGCAGAGGAGGTGGGGAAGGTGATGTTTCAGGGACCTGTGCAGGTGGGAAAAAGGGTTGGTTATCACTGAATCCTCTATGTTCATTTGAGGATAAGTGGACGAGTGGGGAGTATGGTGGAGGTATTGGTTCAGAGGGTTGTGTTTGGGTTGGAGAAGGTGGTATAGGTGGAGTGTTTACAGTTGGTGCAGGTGGGATGAAATGAGTGTTTGGTGGTTGAGAGGGAGTTGTGGAGGAGGAGGTAGAATGGGAAAGATTTACCTGAGGGAATCTTTCAGGTCTCTGTCTAGGTCGTTTTTTGTGAGCTATAGTCTTGAATCTCATTTTGCTTGGAGGTACAGAAGGAAATTGGGGCTGTGTTTTGAGGAGGTGAAGGTGCTTCAGGTATATGTGTGGACACAGATGCAGGAGAAGATGTAGGGTCAGGTAAGTGAGAAGGAATGGACGAAGCTACTTTGTTTCTTTTCAGCGGTAGCTGGGAGATGGGAAGATTATCCTCATCGTCTTCCTCGTCTTCTTCTTCTTTGAGAAGTTTCCTCTTCCTATATCTTGATTTGGACGATTCTACAGCTTGGACCTTTGGTGGTTGCTGAACTTGCGAAGAAACACTGGCTTGTGCAGGTCTTTGAGCAATTGAACCAAACCTTGCTTTCAACATTGAACCATCGACTTCCTCAATGTGTGGTCTGACAACATTATTATACTTGATAAAGGTTTCTCCATTAACGACGCTATGGGAGATCTTTGAGCTTCTGAATCGGGACTAGACCGTGAGACGACCTGCCGTCTCATTAAAGAACCTACGGTATTTAACTAACCTTAATCGTTTTATAATCGTAGCGCGCCTTATTAATATGAAGCGAAGCGAGAATTTAAACGCGGAATCGAAATGAAATTAAGGCACACATCTTCTCAGAGTACACAGCTATAAAATATAAATAAATATATCACATACATCGGTTACCGTATCAGTAGGGCTACAGTAATAGTGTATACGTACAAAGTGCTTTTAATACAGACGGTAATCAAAATACGTAAAATAGGCCTAGAGACAACTCTCCGGCTAACCACAATCACTTCCCAACCCCTCGAGACTAGGATCTTGGGCTCGTCCATCGACATCGGGCTCATACGGAGTGCCATCCAGTTCCTCAGCAAGTGGTTCCTCAATGGGGTCTTCCCATAAAATAAAATAACACATAGAGAGAATATCGGGAGATAAGAAACATGAATCATCAAATATGGGAGAGGGGCATCAGTATAGCAGATATATACATGCAGCACACAACACATAGAAATGATACAACACGACGACACCCATCTCTTAAGTCATACAGCACAACCATCTCAAAAGTCATTCTCTCAGATAAACCTATAAGAGGGATACTAGTTCTTATATATATATGCTGACTTCCCTATATGCATGACGGCCGATACATCACGTCCCCAGTTGGACATCCCCGTCAGGATAACATCACGTCCCCAATTGGACATCCTCGTAAGGATTAAAAATACATCACGTCCCCCATTGGACATCCCGCCTCGGGATTAAAAACATCACGTCCCCAATTGGACATCCCCCCTTGAAACAAATATGTTGTGGTATGAAATGCTATGGTATGCAATAAACATCCATCGCAGGTTGATACTGGGACCTCACACCTAAGCACTCGGCCAAGACCACGATGCACTGAACTGCATCCACATCAACATCAACATCAACATCATCATCAACATCAACATCAGCATCACGGCGCCCTGCATCTACGAGCCACAGCTCCATGGTCGGGACCACGATAATATCAACCCGAACAACATCAACACTCACCATACTCTCATCAACACCCAACTAGCCAATCACAATAAAATATCGCAACAGAATTTATTCCAGTACAGATATCATCACAATGCCAGACAAACATTTAATCATACAAGCAGTTCAATAGAATAGATCACAGATAAGCAATTAAATAATTCAACACAACAACCTCAATCAATCAAATAACTTAAATTTTCATCTTAGTGGTGATAGCCCAAAAGTACCTACACATAGGGTCCAGGCACTTTATCCATGACTCAACTTCCAGTAGGGTTTAAGGTTCCCTTATACACGTATATATTCTATACTAAGCTTGCCTTCCCGACGATATCAGTTCTTTTTCCCCACCTTAGTAATGTTCCTGGAGCAGCTTCGACTGCGGCTCGGCAACTGTTAATCAGGTGTGCTGTCGAATGTTCGAACACTGTTCGATCCTTTACAACAAAACACAACTAGAAATCAATATAGTTCAACCAAAAATTCCCTAATCCTTATGACTAAGGCTGCTACCGCTATTTAATTAAATAGGCTAGAGAGGTTGAAATTCTATCAACTCTTGGATCAATGATCCTTAAGCATGACTAAGACATAATCTAAGATTAATTGTCAAAGATTTGAACCAAAACCCCTTCAACCAACAAGCTAGGGTTTCGGCCACACCATTAAAAATAGGTGAGATTTTGATTTGGTTTTCTAATCACTTAGATTACATGATCATAGAATAACGGAAGTGAAATCAAGAATCATTTCACACAAATTGAACAAAAACTCATTTTCCCCCCAAAATTGTCATAGGTTCGGTTCCTTTAGATTAAATTATCTAGGAAGATTATTTGATTTCATGCTCTTAGCTAGTGATAGAAGAGGATGAAACTAGATTATAGAAATTGGTTTGGTATTAAAAAGATTTTTCTACAATTTTCTAGAGATTTTTGAAGTGTGGATCTTAAACTTGAAACCATAGAATTTAATGGAGAAAGATGAAGATTGAGAGCTCAAGAATGAAGTTTATACCTCCTAGATGATGAAGATGGATGAGGTGAATAACTTTGCTTCTCAAAGTTTCTTGAAAATCCTTAAGGAAAACTTAAGAAAAATGAAGAAAGTTATGGAGGAAAAGTGAAGAAATGGAGGAGAAGAAAAAGAAAGAAAGAGAGAAAGGGGTCGAAGAAAAGAGAAAGGAGAGGTCTTTTCGGCCATCACACAAGGGTAAAATGGTAATTTTGAAGAAAATCAGGGACATTTTAGTCTTTTCACGTCCAGATATTTTCAAAAAGTAATCATGACTCAGACATGCATTCCTAGGTGATGTGACTTGATGTGACTTTGTGTTTATCCGTTAGCAGGTTTCGGTAAATCCATACGCAGCTCCGTTTGTCTCTCGGTTCGAGTATTCGTCCGAATAATTTATATTATTTTCCTTTTCGAAGGTGAAAAACCAATTTTAGCAAAAATGTCGAAAACGTGATTCTAAGACTAACTTTCTTGTTCACGGGTCAAAATTAGGTCTTTATAGTAGTAAAACACTACTGTCAATGAAAAATGCAGAGCGGGCTCCGTCTGAGTTTTCGATCCAAAATTTAACCGTAGCTTCCTACGCTAGCGTAAAGCTTGACTACTTCCTCAGTTTATTTTATTTCACTCTCTAAACCCTTTAATAAAATACAAACACATAAATATTATTTAATTAATATTAAAATTTTTTTAAGTGCAATATATCTACAGGGAAGGAAATCAGATGGCAGACCTCCTTATCAAGAAGGGAGCTTCGGCGAGTGCTTCTTACCGGTTGCTGCTCTAGCCTCCTCCGTGCATCGAGAACCTTCTCTAACAGGACAATTTTGGAGTCCTCTTTCTGAGATTGCCCTATTTCTTTTTTTGTTTTTTTGGCTTTGTTTTTTGGTTTTTTTTTCTCATATGTATATACAAAAAAAAAGTAAACTCGTCTTCCCTAAAATTTGTAGCGTGGTGGGGAGGAGGGAGGGAAAAAAAAAACAATTTATTTATAAAGTTATCATTAATGAAGTTATATTATTATAATTCTATCACCAACATCTGAGGGTCAGTTTAGTTTGTTTGTAGTTTCCTGTTTTCGTTTTCTATTTTTATAAATAATTATAACAAAAATAATTACAAAATTGTCATATTATTTTCATTCTATTTCTTATTTTCAAAAGTTTGTACAGGAAATATTAAAAGCAACATTATGTTTATTTTTATTGTTTCCTATACAAATTTTTGGAAACAAGAAAGAGAATGAAAACAATGTGATAATTTTATAATTATTTGTGTTGTAATTATGTTTAAAATCAGGAAATGAAAACATGAAACTAGGAACAAACCAAATATGCCCTAACCGATCAAGATGCTTTCGTTGAGAGATATTAACCCTTAAATGCCGTGTAATATCTGGAGGGATTAGTCTTCGCAGATACGCGCGGAGGTACCCTCTGAAACCAAAAAAAATAATTCCAAAAATAATTTTTAAAATCCAAACAAGAATAATAACTTTCAAACAAAAAACTGATTTTGAAAACAGAAATCATACATGCCCTTAGTAACATCATGTTGAAATAACAGGAAACCCTGGCGCTGGATCCATTCCAGTCCTAACCCACTTTTTACATCCTGCAGATGCTTGCTCTAGTTGCTTACTAGCAACGCTATTCATGCACTTCAGTTTTCTCTCTCAACTAAAACAAACAAACAAACAAAATCAAAGCGATATTCTCAACGATACACATCGATTCATTCAATATAAAACAATTATCGACATCGCCATCACAAAATTCACAATTCACAACCTTCAATCCTCTTTCACATCGCATGCCCCCATTTGTGTTTCGAACTCAGACAGCCATGGATCCAAACCCAGGAACCTTCCCTATTCTCTCATACGTCATGTCCCGCCTCCCTTCCTTGACACTCAGAACCGCCACAACCGCTTCCCACTCCGACCAATTCGACATCGAACAACCACCCTCCCTCCCACCCTCCGATCCTTCCTCATCCTCTTCAGGTTTTCACCATCCTGAAATCGTGGGCCAAATGCCGAACCTCACCGACCCGAAACTCCTGGCATCAATGGGCCGGGCCATCTCCGACGTCTCGCAGGCCCGATCCGTCCTAAACCTCCTCGGCCCGCGGCCCAGCCATGAAGAAGTAGACAATGCCCGGGCCAAGCTCGCGGACCTCGAAGCCCAACTCTCCCGACAGCTGGAAGAGATCGTGCTGCTCCCCAGGCCCGCCGAGATGGACATCCACGGGTGGAGGGCCCACCAGGCTGAGAAGGAGAGGCGGAGCAGGGAATCGGCGGAGAAAGAGAAACAGGTTTTCAAGTCGGTAGTACAGCTGGAAGAGATGCATGACGCATATGAGAAGCTTCTCAGGGACGCGGAGAAGCGGTTGGTGAAGATTTATGAGTCCGCCGAGGAAGGCGGGGGAGATGGCGGAGATGACGGCGGTGCCGGTGGTGAGGATGTGAATGAAGAGGTCGTGGAGGTACTTCAGGAGGCATATGGGAAGGGAATGGAAAGAGTGATTCTTTCGGGACGGGGATTGAGGTTGCTGCCTGAGGCGTTTGGCCGGATTTCTGGCTTGGTGGTGCTTGATGTTTCGACCAATCAGCTCTCAGTAAGCTTGTCTGAGTTCTTATTATTTGACATTTACTATCAAGTAATTTCAATCATCATTGACATAAAACATATACTGGATTTGTTTATGTCTTTTGCTGAATCTTTTTCATAGCTCGTTAGATAATGTGATAAGCCAATGAGTTTTCCTGGTGTTTCGGAATACTGTTAACTAATCTATTACTATAGTTGGTGTAATTTCTAAAACAAGAAAAAGTACTAATTGAAATTAAACTAAATTTCAAGGGAGGTCGATTAGTCGGTATAATTCTCCCTTGAAATAATGTTATGCGAAATTTAGTTTGAAGGGAGTGAGATCAAACCAAATCTATGTACCATGAAGAAAATTTTCAAGCCACATTACACCCACATATTTTACCAGAACAATTGGTCAACATTGTTTGCTCACGCCATATATTCTGATTCTCTTACTTATGTAATATATGTAAGAGAAAAAGAGGTGTGCAAGTAGTATTTTCCTAGTTTTGTTATTATGTGGCACTGAGAAGTTCAGATTAATGAGTTGAATTGAGCTTGATTGGAATTTTGAGTGTGTGCCACTTGGTTCTGTTTGTGTCTTCACAAGCACAAGAGAGGAAAGGGAAACATGTAAAATAAACTAGCATGTTTCAAACTATAGTCTGAAATGGGGTTTGGGGTGTGCAAACTATAATTCAAATATGCTAAACTACAGAATGGATTGATATTTTTTAGTCCTTTTTGGGTATATAGTTTTTAGAAGAGTTGTTAACAACTGAGCATAATTGCTCCTTTGGTAAATACTTGTTTGTGTGTGCAAATTGTCATCCGTTTGTAATTTGGAGGTTTCTTTGTTGATCATCTCAATGTACCCCTTTACTGAATTATGAACATGAAGTAGTGAGTAAACTTAAATCACTGAAGCTGAATTTGGTAGCAAGTCTCAAGGGTGAAGTCAGGGCTGTGGACCTGTGGTTGGGTTTTGAAACTTTTTACCAATTCAAATATCTTGGATATGAACCTTCAGCTACATTGCAAAGACATTTGTTTATGATTGGCTTTATTGGTTTTATGTTAAGTTCATATGTAGTTGTAGGTGAACTAGATATTGAAAATATATATTTTGTAGCTGCTCTCCATGACTGTATCCTTTTCAACAAAGTTTCATGCATAAAGGCTGTAATCGAGAAAATGAAACATTTTTTTTTTTTTGCAAATTTTTATTTATGCAATGAAACAATTTATGACTAGGTTTGTAATGATTCTCGATTTTTGGTTTTAGAAAAAAATTTTCCCGTACAATGTACTGAAACAGTTTTTTTTTTTTTTTTTTTTTTTAAATTCCTTATGCAAAGTTTCATATTTTTTGTATATACACACTATTGAAAAAGGTATGGTAAAGGAGAGGACTAACACAAGAATATCTGAATGTGCTTGAGTGTCACTATCACTCAGCTGAATGCTCTATTTATACTCATCAAATTTACATAGAAAATAAATGCTAAATACAATTTACAAGGAAGATAATTAAGCTAACATCATTCCCTAAGGTGCATTGCATCTATCCTATTATTGTACAATAATCTAAGCTACTTGGAAACTGGAATAATTAATTCTATTCTAATTCCAACACTCCCCCTCAAGCTGGCGAATAGGTGTTTTCTATTCCCAGCATGGAGACAAGTCTTTCAAAGGCTGGGCTGCTCAGTCCTTTAGTTAGAATATCTGCGAGTTGTTCCTGTGAAGGTACATATGGAGTACAAATCAAACCACAATCGAGCTTTTCCTTGATAAAATGTCTATCCTCCTCGATGTGTTTAGTTCGATCATGCTGAACAGGATTGTGTGCAATGCTGATTGTAGATTTATTATCGCAATAGAGCTTCATAGGTCCTTCCCATTTAATCTTCAAGTCTTCTAGAATAATTTTGAGCCAAAGTAGCTCACAAATACCTTGTGCCATTGCTCGAAACTCAGCTTCAGCACTAGATCGTGCCACCACATTCTGTTTTTTTACTCCTCTAAGTTACTAGGTTTCCTCCGACAAAACATACAATATCCAGTAGTGGATCTCTTGTCAGTAATTGACCCTGCATAGTCAGCATCAGTATACGCCTCAAGAGTCATACTCCCATTCCTTTTGGATAAAATTCCTCTTCCTGGAGTTCCCTTGAGATATTGCAGAATTCTGTGAGTAGCATGTAAATGGACTTCTTTTGGGTTGTGCATAAATTGACTAACCAAACTTACTGTGTACGCAATGTCTGGTCTTATATGGGACAAGTAAATTAATTTCCCAACCAGACGCTGATACATATCCTTATCTACTGTTGCATCATCTTCTGCATTACCCAATTTTAGACTTGAGTCTGTGGGTGTACTTACAGGTTTACATGCTGACTTTCCCGTTTCTTTGAGCAAATCTGTGACATACTTCTGTTGGGATATGAAGATACCTTTTCTGGAGTGAGCTACTTCAATTCCCAAGAAATATTTTAGCTTCCCAAGAGTTTTTATCTCAAACTCCTTTGCCAAACATTGGCTTAATACTTGTTGCTCTCGCCAATCATTTCCGGTCACAATGATATCATCTACATACACTAACAGCATTGTCACTCCCCCTGAAGTTGAATGCTTAATGAACAATGTATGATCACCTTGACTTTGTTTGTATCCCAAGGTTGTCATGACTTTAGTGAACCTCCCAAACCATGCCCGAGGTGATTGTTTCAACCCGTATAACGCTTTTCTCAACTTGCAAACAGTATTGATCAGGACATTCTTACCATATCCTGGTGGCACTTCCTTATAAATTTCCTCCTCAAGGTCCCCATGTAAGAAAGCATTTTTTACATCAAACTGTTGTAATTCCCAACCATTGTTGGCAGCAAGAGATAATATTACCCGAACTGTATTCATCTTTGCAACCGGTGCAAAGGTCTCTAAGTAATCGATCCCGTAAGTTTGTGTCAAACCCTTGGCGACCAATCTCGCTTTGTATCTCTCAATTTATCCATCAGCCTTATATTTCACTGTATACACCCACTTGCATCCAATTGGTTTCTTCCCTTCCGGCAAAGCAACAAACTCCCAGGTTTTATTCTTCTCTAATGCCTGCATCTCTATATCCATGGCTTGCTTCCATTTTTTATCAGATAATGCCTCAAAAACATTAGTTGGTATGAAAGTAGTGTTTAGGTTTGCAAGGAAGGTTTTGTGGGTTGGTGAGAATTTTTTAAATGAGAGATAATTTGAGAGAGGGTATAATGGTTGCTTGGCACACTTTCGGGTTCCTTTTCTGATTGCAATTGGGAGGTCTAGGTCTTCAACTGTTTGAGTTTCTGTTTCATTCTGTAAACTTGGAAAAATATTTTGTAAAGTTGGAAGATCAGAATTTGTTACCTGAGGTGAAGGAATTGAGTTGGGCTCTTGGACATGCGTTGATTCAGGAATGGCCTTTAGCTTTCTTCTGAACACCAAATTTTTACCAAATCTCACATCAGTTGCAGGACTATCAATAGGAGGCAAAAGAGATTTAGTAGTTGATGAAGAAGGTTGTTGCTCCAGTTCAATTTCAGCTACAGGAATGGGTTGAGGCACATTTGTACTTGACTCAAGGCTAGGAAACTCGGGAATTTCTATATCCTCCTTAGCTTCGTTAAGGCTCTCCCCTTGAAGATAAGGTTGGGGGAAAAAGGCTTGATCCTCATGAAAAGTGACATCTCGTGATACAAAGAATTTTTTTGACGGAGGATGGTAACACTTATAGCCTTTCTGAGTGGAGGAATACCCAACAAAGACACACTTCAGAGCTCTAGGATCAAGTTTTTCCCTTTCTTGACTATGAACATGAACAAATGAGACACACCCAAAGATCCTTGGTGTGAGATTATTAGTGGGGGATAAGTTAGGATAGGACTTTTAAACCCCAACACTCTAGAGGGTAATCGATTAATAAGGTATGTTGCTGTGAGAACACCTTCCCCCCAAAAAATTTTTGGAACATTCTTCTGATACAACAACGCTCGGGTTTGTTCTAGAATATGCACATTTTTTCTCTCTGCAACCCCATTCTGTTGTGGTGTTTTGACACAAGAAGATTCATGAATTATTCCTTCTTTTTGACAAAATGGAGTAAGAACATTATTGAAGTATTCCCTACCATTGTCCGACCGCAGTCTTTTTATGTTCGCACCAAACTGATTTTGAATCATTGAAAAGAAATTTGGAAAAATTATGCGTACTTCAGACTTATGTTTAAGTAGGAAAATCCAGGTAACCCAAGTACAATCATCAATGAAAGTCACAAACCATCGAGCCCCAGACACATTTGGAATAGAAGATGGACCCCAAACATCGGTACGGATAAGATAGAAAGGGAATGTGCTTCTTTTATTGCTTAATGGAAAAGGTACACGCTTATGTTTTGCCATTTCACAAACCTCACAACGAAGATTTTCAACACTTAATCCATTAAACAAAGATGGGAACAAAATTTTGATTATACTAAAAGAGGGGTGACTTAACCGACAATGAAACAGAAGAATCTTCTCTTTATTGGAAAGGACGGATTCTAACTTGAACGAGTGAGACAGGTTGTTTTTGACTGTGTCAAGCAAATTTGGCTCTTCAAGATAGTAAAGGCCATTCCCTTCTCTAGCACATCCAATCGTACTCCCCGAATCCTTGTCCTGAAATTCACAGTAATTACTGTAAAAAATCACATTACAAGATAGGTCTTTGGTAAGTTTTTGTACAGAGACAAGATTTGTGGATAGTTTTGGAACATGAAGAACATTCTTTAAATTTATAGATGGATTTATCTGAATGTTTCCTATTCTAGCAACAGTTACAAGGTTGCCATCTGCAGTGATAATTTTCTTATTGCCCAAACAAGGGGAATATGTGGAGAAGTGTTTAGAGGAGGGTGTCATATGGTCTGTGGCTCCTAAATCTAATATCCAAAAGAGGGTAGAAGGAGTTTTTGAGACATTAAATCCGAATGAAAGTGGAAGCTTACCTGAAGACGCCAAATTTCTAGTACTTGACGGTTTCTCCAAGCTATTGAGGAAGGCTCTCATCCTTTCTATCTCCTCTTGGTTCAGACTAGTGAATTCAGCCTTGCTAGTGGACTCTGATTTGTCTTCTTCATTTTGTCCAGCAGCAATGTGAGCCTTACCATTTTTCCCGAATGATCCTCCTGAATGTCCTCCTTTCTGACCCCAATCACGACTAGGAGGTTTACCATGTAGTTTCTAGCACTTCTCTCGGGTATGTCGTGGCTTATTGCAGTAAGTACACCACAAATCTCCTTTCTTCTCCATCTTTGCTTACCCATCTTTAGCACTTTCAGCCACCATGGCTGAACTTTCAAGAGATGGAGCATCCAACATCAAAGTTCTCCTACTTTCTTCACTTCACACAATAGCTACCACTTCATTAAAGCACGGAACCTTTGAATTTCCAAGGATTTGAACCCTTACTTGGTCAAATTCAGGATTTAATCCCACAAGAAAATCATAAACCCTATCTTGCTCAATATATTCTTTGAGTACTGCTGTATCCTCAGAGCATTTAGTCTTTATCACCCCGTAGTGGTCCAATTCCATCCAAAGAAACTTTAATTGATTGGCATATTCGGTGACTGTTTTGTTTCCTTGCTTTGCTGCAACTGTTTTCACCTTCACATCATATACCTGGGCTGCATCTTTAGCTTTCGAATATGTCTGCTCTATTGCATCCCAAACTTCCTTTGCAGTGCTTAAAAACATACATGTATCACTGATTTCTGGAATCATAGAGTTCCGTAGCCATGCCATAATCATGGAGTCTTCCTTGTCCCATGCTGTAAATTTTGGATCTTCCTCCTTTGGTCCAGGGCTCGTCAAATGACTGAGTTTGCCTTTTCCCTTTAATATTGTGCGAATGAGCTGAGACCACTTCAAGTAATTTTTTCCATTCAGACCTATAGGCAGGTTGAATACTTTGCAATTCTCTTGGCTGGCTGTTCTGGACTTGAGAGTTCCCTCCCTTGTCACTTGGATTAACAATCTCCTCTTGGTTTGACATGACAAAAAGAGGTTAACAGAACCAGAACAAATAAAACAAAAGAGATGCAAAGAGAGGGGCTTAACAGGGACCAGAAGAACGATATGTCAGAATGAGAAACGGACCCTCAAAACACCTTCAGGAGATTCCGTCGAACCGGAAAAAATAAGTCGCGGCGACTGACGACGTCTGTACGGCCTCACGCGCCGGAAAGAGAGAGCGTGTGTGGAGGCGCGTGACAGCGCGTGTGGAGGTTTCCAGCGGCGATTTTCTGGGTTTTGGCCGATCTCACAGAGGTGAAACTTCTGGAGGAGTTTCAGGCTAAACCGCGGCGGTCAATTGTGTTCAGCAGTGGTCAAACAGGGTCTAACGGGGTCAAACAGGGCCAAAGGAACACTGGCACGTCACAAAACTACAAATCGACACAATAGGTGCCAGAAACAGAGTTTAAAGAGATAGGTTGCAATGAAGGCAACCAAAAAACGGCGGAAGTAGAGCCCCCTAGATCGGGAGCTCTGATACCATATTGAAAAAGGTATGATAAAGGAGAGGACTAACACAAGAATATCTGAATGTGCTTGAGTGTCACTATCACTCAGCTGAATGCTCTATTTATACTTATCAAATTTACATAGAAAATAAATGCTAAATACAATTTATAAGGAAGATAATTAAGCTAACATCATTCCCTAAGGTGCATTGCATCTATCCTATTATTGTACAATAATCTAAGCTACTTGGAAATTGGAACAATTAATTTTATTCTAATTCCAACACACACACACACAAGTTTTTGGGGGTGGGGTCTTTTTTATGCCAATTTCCCCGTTTTAGCTGAGATATGAAGTGTCTTTGTGCAAGAATGGATAAATAATTATGTTCATCTCCATTGTTATTCTTGACTCTGCATCTTCTTGTGACATACGTTGTTGTCAGATTTTATTTTTTATATGTAGGCTTCTTGGTGCTCCATTTATATGTCTAAAATCATTTTGCAAGTACTGGTTTAGTTAGATTTTATAGCCTTTCTTATAATTTCACATACATACTAATTTATTCCGTTCAACACAATAGGCAATCCCCGACTCAATAGCTGGATTGCAAAATCTCGAGGAGCTTAATCTCTCTTCAAATCTTCTGGAATCTCTGCCAGATTCAATTGGGTTGTTACAAAAGTTGAAATTCCTTAATGTTTCTGGAAACAAACTGAGTGCCCTTCCTGATCCCATCTGTCAGTGCAGGTATGTGACGGATTCATATGAGCAACGCTTTTTTTTTCATATTGTTGTCATTGTCATCAATTCGAGTAATTACTGTACCTTGTGGTTTGGGATCCTTATGAAATTTATTTTAGACACTAACATGTGTTTTAAGTAATGATGGTTAACTTTAGTGGAGAGCCTCATATGAGTATTTTGAAAGCCATACTCGTAAACTAGTGAAGGTGGGACCAGTTTTTATGCATGCATGAGCAACAACTGTTTTTTATTAAAATTTGTCGAATTATAAGTCTTATATCAAAACATTTCATATTTATCATTTTATTTTATGTCTTTTAGCCTTTTAAAAAATCGATTTTAAATCCAAACATTGTAAAATATCTCCCTAACAACTCTATGTTCTGTTTATGTATATCCTCACATTTTTCAAACCACTATTGATGGCAGACTAACATACTGAAGTCATTTTAGAATTTCTTCAAACTATAAATTTAGTTGTCATTGTCTCATTGATCGAACCTGTTATATATGAATGATCAGGTCATTGGTAGTGCTGGATGCATGCTTTAACAATCTGTCATATTTGCCAACAAACATTGGATATGAATTACCAAACTTACAAAAACTCATGATTCAATTGAACAAGATTCGTTCTCTTCCCTCGTCTGTTTGTGAGATGAAATCGTTGCGCTATCTGGATGCTCACTTTAATGAGCTTCATGGGCTTCCTATTGCAATTGGGAGACTGACTAATCTGGAAGTTCTGAACCTGAGCAGTAACTTCAGTGACCTTAAAGAACTTCCAGAGACATTTGGTGATTTGACTAACCTCAGAGAATTGGATCTCAGCAATAATCAGATTCATGCACTTCCTGATACATTTGGTCGCCTTGATAATTTGTCCAAGCTAAACTTGGAGCAGAATCCTCTTGAATTGCCACCACTGGAGATTGTAAATCAAGGGGTCCAGGCCATAAAGACTTTTATGGCCAAGAGGTGGATTGATATATTGTTGGAGGAAGAAAGGAAAAGCAGTCAAGAAATGCAAGAACAAGCACAGAGTAGCTGGTTAACACGAAGCACCTCGTGGTTGAAGAATGTACCTGGAAATGTAATTGGGTATCTTGGTTCGCCTATGTCACCCAAATCTCCCAGAGATGGTTATCTTGATCAGCAGCTATGAGCTGATCATCCAGAACATATTGAGGACACTCAGACACGTATGTCAGATGAAGATTATACATACTATCTGTTGCCAAGCAAATTTTCCCTGCTAGTAGAAGGCTCCTTTGGATGAGCTTTTAAAATAAGATCTGTTTATATGTGATCTTTTTTTAATAAGTCTTTCAAGAAATGAAAAGTTATTTTATGTTTGGATGTAGTATTCAAAATGTGTTTTTTAAGATTTACTATTGTTTGGATATAAAAATGTAAAAAGATTTTTTTTAATAGTAAAAATATTTAGAACAATATTCCCATGTCTTCAAAAAGGTCTTTTTTCAGAAGCTTCAAAATTCGTCATAAAATAACATAGTTTGTGATTTTTCTATTTTTTTAAATGTTCATCCAAATATGCTAAATTGGAGCACTTTTTTAAATAAGTATTTTCTTATCTAGAGAAGTACATCCAAACCATTGTTTTTTATTTTTATTTTTCAAATTATCACATTTTTCAAATTATATATCAAACAACCATCATTTTTATATCGATTGAGAAGTCTTTTTTAGCAAACGTGACTTCTCATCTTTGTTTTTTAATTTTTTTATTTTAAAATGTTGGGAAGTCGGGTTTAGAAACCACGACTTCTCAACGTGGTTTTTATTTTTTTTCTTTTTCATTTATTTTTAAATGTTTTAATTTATTTATTTTTAAATAATTTGATTATTAATTAAATTATTAATTTGATTATTATTTTAATTAATTATGATAATTAATTTAGTTAACACAATAATAATAATAATAAATAATACATCAGTAGAAAATATTTAACATTGATTAAAAATAGAAACGGTATAATGATACAAATTTTCTACAGCTGTGTAGAAGGGCTGATAAGGTTAGGATAATTATTCCTGCTATGACTTTGTGGACAATTCCGTGAATTTCTTCGCATGTTTGCATTGTGGCACAAATCAACTCTGGTATATGTTGGTTAATATGCGTTGTTGGGCATCATGCTGAACTCTTCAAGGTAAACGTTGAAGACATATTCCAACGTGTACACGGGTGGCATATACGTTATGTAGTATGCAACACTCGAACAAGCAACGATGACATGTGAACATAGAATGTGTATTGCCTGAAACTTTTCACAGTCACACCACTCTTCATTTAAGTCTACCTTGAATTTTCCCGCAAGCCGCCCCTCTCGTGGGTTGATCAACTCCTCCACCATGAAAGATTTGTTTCGCTGGTCAAAACTGTGGACACGGTGAGAGTTGGACTTTGTTCGCTCCTCCTCGATGACCTTGGTGACAATTTCAGAGTAGACACGATCGGATAGGATCATTGCGCTTAGTTGCCTCCCGCTTAGTATATTACGTGATTTAGGCAGAACTCATAATCGTACCTGTCTATTTCGCAACAATTGCAAGACCCGCTGCACCTGATGAAGAACAACCAGATCGACGTTGTCCATGTCATAATTGATGACCTTCACGGTGTGGGACTGGACACCATTTAGGAAATTAATTTTTGCACATTTGTCATTATTGTAGTTTTATTAATTAATTAAATAATGTATAATATATATTTTAATTTCATAAGTAATATTTGTTATTAACCTTAGTTAATAAAATTAATTAACAAAAAATCCTAACTTACATCATAATTAATTAAATTAATTAAAAAATAAATGAAAAGGAAAAAAATTAAAAACCACATTAAGAAGTCGTGGTTTCTAAACCCGATTTCCCAACATTTAAAAAAAAAAAAAATGAGAAGTCATGTTTGCTAAAGGGGACTTCTCTATCAGTATAAAAATAGTGGTAAATTTGTATATAATTTGGAAAAGGTGGTAGTTTGAAAAATATAAAATAAATAATGATATATTAAAAAATTTGCCTTTAAAAATGTCATAAATATTAAATACATTTAGATTAAATAAGATAAATTAGTTAAATAAGTATACATAATTATATATACAAATTTATATGAAAAGACAAATTCCACTAACGGTACGTTTGGAAGAGCTTATAGAGAGCTTAAAAAAATAACTTATGAAAATAAACTTATGCAAATAGTTTATGAAAATAATTTATGATCTTTTTATAAGCTCTTTTTAGTTTATTTCCATAAGCTTGTCGTAGAAGCTTGTGAAAATAAGTTGTTTTAGCTTATTTGAAAAAAAGCTTATTGAATAAGCGCTTAATTAAGTTTTTTTATCCAAACACACCCTAAACAAATACGAAAAATGGGATGCCTGATTGGAATCCTATGACTGGGAAAATGGTTGTTTTAAAAAAAATGACTGGGAAAATAGCTAATAAATAAGGATATTTACGGGATGGTTCAGATCGGTTTCATCAACCTAACTACCTTAACCTGATAATGGTTAGGTTGATTTGAGTTGGATAATTAGGTTGATATCTATATTTTGTTGAAAATGTTTTACTATCATGTTGTTTTATATAAATTTTTAAAAGTAAGTAAATCAATGTTGTTTTATCACAAAAAAATTAAGTCAAAATTGTTTTATATAAAAATTTGCTAAAAGATATAAAATTAAGATGATTAAGTTGGTTCACTTGAAAAATTTAAAATCTAATACTTGAACCAATTGAGGTGGAGTTGATTCTATCCATTTGAATTGGATAAAAATAAATTCAATTATTCAACTCAACTCATATTTCTTGGATTGATTTGATCCAGGTTTATTGGATCATTAGGTCAAAGTAGATCCATGATCGTTGTTGCCATATTAGCTAGATAAAGTTCTAATTAGTTAGAAGTTGGTAGATTCTAATAGGCTTAATTGTACTTTTGGTCCTCAAGTATTATGATTGTATAATTTTAGTCCTCCAGGTTTTAATTGTGCAAAAATTGGATCCCCCAAGTATTACGATTGTGTAATTTTGGTCCCTTAGGTTTCAATTGCGCCAATTGGATCCCCCAGGTATCACGATTGTGCAATTTTGGTCCTCCAAGTATCATGATAGTACAATTTTTAACGTCAATAGCCTACGAAGCACATGTGGGATTGATTTGACACTTAGTGAGGCAAGCTTGGCAGCTTATGTGTCATTCCTATGTGACACTTAGTGATGTACATTGCACCATTAAGTGTGTGAGATATTAAAGATGCCACATAAGAATGCTTTGTAAGCTGTCAAGTTGACCTCACTAAGTGTCAAATCAGTCCCATGTGGGACATGTAGGCTACTAGCGTTAAAAATTTCACCATCATGATACTTGGGGGACCAAAATTGCACAATCGTGATACCTGGTGGACCCGATTGGTGCAATTGAAACCTGAGGGACCAAAATTGCACAATCGTAATACTTAGGGGACCCAATTGGCGCAATTAAAACATGTGGGACTAAAATTGCACAATTGTAATACCTGAAGGACCAAAAGTACAATTAAGCCATTCTAATAATATAAAAGGTTTATTGTTCATTCATACACTCATTGTATCAAGTTCTTTTCATTCAATCAATTTCGGGGCATACATTTCTCTCTCTCAATTATTCTTCTCCTTGGGTTGTACCATGTTTCCTAACATGATTAGAGTAATATCATTCACCTTGAATCTTCCCTGCACTGAGTTCTTGGAACTCATTTTCCATTTTCGTTTCTTTCTCTTTTTTTATCACTTTCCCGAGAAAACACTTTATCTTCTTTATCGAGACTTTTGCTCTCTGTTTTTTTTTTTAACCCTTTTCCTTTTTCATTCTCATCAATCGACACTTTCTCTTTGTTTTTTTGTCTGTGTTTTCTTCGTTACTTCGGCAATTTTTTTTTTGTGCTATTTGTTTCGCACTTCACACCTTGTTCTTGTAAAACCATCTGTTCCTTTTTCTTGAAATCTTGCTTCTCCATTCCTTGAAAATATGCTACGAATACTCATTCGCTCTTATAGTCGATTTGTGATTTTGTGAAGAATATGATTTTAGGATCCTATTCTCAAGTTTTTTTTTTTTTTTGTCATTTCTTGCTGTTTTTGCTTCTAATATGGCAGATCTAGTGGTTTGGTGCTATGTCGATTGTTGGTCGATCACTTTCTTAGTCTCATTGTCTAGATCTCATTCATTGTGGCCGAATATGACGTTTTCTATCGCCGTTTTGTTGCGGTGGTTCAGATATTGTGGTTCTTGTAACATCCCAAATTTCATGCTTTCTAAGATCGATAAACTATATAAATGAGTATATATTTTTATCTGAGGTTTGGAAAATGAGATTAAATAAACTAAGACCACATTCATAATCTACGCTATCGTAGGGAGTTACGGTTAAATTTTGGGTTGAAAATTCAGATGGAGTCCGGTCAGCGTTTTCACTGACAGTAAGATTTTATTGATCAGAAGACCTAATTTTGACTCGTGAACGAAACAGTTAGGTTTAGAATTGAATTTCCAACAATATCGTCAATTTTGAAAATTTTCAAAAATAAAATAAAATAGTTTCTACGCTTCGTTTGGGCGTAAAACCTAAATCGGGTGAAAAACGGAGCTGAATAGGGATTTACTGGGCACATCAGGTCACATCACCCAAAAAAGCGTGCCAATGTCATGATGACTTTAGAAAATATCTGGACGAGAAAAGACCAAAATGCCCCTAACCTTTTTCATAATTACCATTTGCCCTTGTGTGAAAAGACTCTTTTGCCCCTTAAGTGAAATTTTTTGGACCCCCTGTCTCTCCTCTTCTCTCCCACGCCCCTCCCTTCATCAAAACCTCATCCATTTCATTTTCTTCCTAAAACACATTTCTTCATCACTGTCTCTCATTTTCTTAGAAAATCTTCAAGTGTTGTGGGAAGAAAAATTGACAATCTCACTCATCTTCATCCTCTAAGAGGTATGGACTTCTTCTTTGATCTCTTAATCTTCATATTCTTCCATTGAAACCATGTTTTTCAAGCTATGTTCAAGTTTGAACTTCAAACTTCATAAATCCATGGAAAACTGTAGAAAAATCCTTTTAATGTAAAACCAGTTTCTATGAGCTAGTTTCATCATCCTCTTTCATTGTCCAAGAGCATGTAACCAAAAGACTTCCCTAGCCCATATGGGTATGGAGAGGCCAAAACCTATAGGGTAGGAGAGTTTGAGTTTTTTATTCAAGTTTTGAATAATGAGACTTGATCTAGTTTTATGTATGCTTAAAGATCATTGATCCAAGATTTAGGAACTTTTAGACATCTCTAACCTATTTTTCTCAATGATGGCCGAACGTAGCTTGTGTGAGAACTGAGTTTTGCTTCAAGTTTTTGTATAATAAAACTTACTCTAGTGTTGTGTATACTTGAGGATCATTCATCCAAGAGTTAGAAATTTTTAGACATCTCTAGTTATTTTAAACCTTGGTGGCCGAACCTAGGTCCTAGGAGACAAAGAGATGTACTTTTGTTAATATTAGACTTTGATTTGTTGTGAAGGATTAGATCGTGCTCGATCACCCTAAAGCGTGCTAAAGTGCCGGTTGCAGAGCTGTGTTTGGGAGCTTGTGCGGGAAGGCAAGCGTGTGTAGCAGTTTTAGGTGGGAGAAAGAACTGATATCGTCGGGAAGGCAAACTTAGTATAGAATATATACATGTGTAGGGAAACCTTAAACCCTAGTAGAGGTTGAGCCTTAGACAACGTTCCTGGACCCTAGGTGTAGGTACTTTTGGGCTATCACCACTAAAATGATAATCTAGAAGATGTGATTGATTGAGGTTGATATGTTGAACTGCTTATGTGCTTATCTGTTGATTTGTTATGTTGAACTGTCTATGTGATTAGCTGTTTATCTGTCAACGTGATCATATTTGTATTGGCATATTTATTGTTGTGATATTTTATTATTGTGATTGGCTGGATGATTGTTGCTGAGATTATGGTGAGATTGCGCTGTTGTTCGGATTGATACTATTGTGGTCCTTACCATGGAGCTGTGGCTCGTGGACGCAAGACGTTGTGATGTTGATGTTGATGTTGATGTTGATGTCGATATGGATGCAGTGTATCATGGCTATGGCCGAGTGCTTAGGTGTGAAGTTTCGGTATCAATCTGTGATGGGTGTTTGTTGCATATCATACCATTTCATATCATAGCATATTTGGTCCCAAAGGATGTTGTCCAATTGGGGACGTGATGTTTTTAATCATCTCGAGGCGAGATGTCCAATTGGAGATGTGGTGTTTTTATCCTTACGAGGATGTCCAATTGGGGACGTGATGTTATTAATCCCGACAGGGATGTCCAACTGGGGATGTGGTGATATTGGCCGACATGCATATAGGAATGATGACATGCATATGGGGATTAGTATCCTTCGTAGAGTTTTGATTTGAGAGAGTGACTTTTGAGATGGTTGTGTTGTGTGACCCAATAGATGGTTGTTGGCATGTTATATGTTTTCTATGTGTTGTGTGCTGCATGTCTATATGTTGTACTATTGCCTCTCTCCCATATTTGATGATGCATATTTCTTATCTCCCTGTATTTTCCCTGTATGTTTATTTTATTTTATGGGAAGACCCAGTGGAGGAACCAGTTGCTGAGGAGCTGGATGGCACTCCTTACAAGCCTGACGCCAGTGGACGAGCCACCCTAATCTCGAGGGAATTTGAGCTTTGTACCAGAAGTGTTGCTGGCATCGGAGTTTCTTATCTTTTGTTGTATTTTGTTTTTAGTCAGTACCAACGTACTCAATATGTATGTATTACTACTGCAGCCCTACTGATGGGGCAACCGCTACCTATATATCTTATATTTCATAGCTGTGTACTCTGATATGCTGCGTGCCTTAATTTAGTTTCGTTTTCGCGATTAATCTTCCGCTTCGCTTCGTATTAATAAGGTGCTCTAACGTTTATAATATGATTAAGGATAGTTAATATCTTAGGTTCTCCAATGAGACGGCGGGTCGTCTCAGTTCTCTTTACGATGGTGATAGAGATTCCCCCTCTAGAACCGTGTCAATCAATAGTTCGCCTATTGACCCATTCAAAGGGAGCGCTAGATCGCTTAAATTACCAGAACCAGATCTGGTTTGGTGCTTGCTTTGTGATCTGGTTTCTTCATAAACCTCTCACACTGAGAGTGAGAGAGAGGATCGAAATGGTTCAGGTGTTTTTCATTTTTGATCTTCGGTGCTTGGCACCTTCGTTGTTAAGAGACCTAAAGCAGACACTGCTTCAACTCATTAATTTCCAGCGATTTCAAGTTCATCCTCATCGCCATGGGGCATTCTCGTGGACAAGATCGGTTTGTGCTACATTCTCAAGAAGCATTTATCTTCTTCAGACGACTTGAAGATCGTATACACTCCCACAGGAAACTTCAATCTACGTGATTTCCACCACACTGATTAATAACTTGCCCTATGATGCATTTCTTCCTCATATTGGTAACAACTCTGATGTGATGATTTCAAATGTTTTGAGGGATTGAGTATTGTATTCATGGCAAGGTAAATATGGAATCAAATCTTGGAATTCGATTCAGCAAGAAACTATTTCTTTCTAGCTCTCAAAAAATGTTAGGATCGGAGATCAAGATTTGAAGCGTTGTTGAAGAGAGATTCAAGTTTTCCCTTTTTTTTGGCTCATTGAAGTCTTGGTCATGGATTTTTTTTATTTGTTTAGCCTAAATTTGCCTATTTGTTGTTGAAGATTAATTTAGCCTTGATTTGGCTTGATGTAAACTTCTTCCCTTGATGATTAAGCCTTGATGTGAGCTTCTGCCTTGGGTGATTAAGCATTGGGTATATGTTTTTTGCTTCTGCCAAATGGTTAAGCCTTGAGTTGTGGCTTCTGCTTGGTGATTAAACTTTGCCTAATTTGACATTTGATTGTATTTCTTTGATTCTACTATTGATCCCGAGCTGATAGTGCTAATCCACACTTCCAACTTGCGAGGGATATTAGAGTTAGTTAGAGAAAGTTCCAATTAGTTAGAAGTTGGTTAGATTCTCATAGTATAAAAGGTCTATTAATTTTACACTCATATACTCATTTTATGAAGTTCTTTTCATTCCATCAATTTAAGAGCATACATTTTCTTCTCTAAGTTATTCTTCTTCTTAAACTCTACCATGTTTCCTAACAGCAATAACTCCTCAGACGTTATGTTTATGGTCCACATCATCGCAATAATCTTTTACTTTATGTAGAATTGTTAATTATGTTGTGATCGGATCTTTTATGATATTATGGAACATGGTACAACGGAAACAAACAAGCCGTTGAAATAAAATATATTCGGTGCTAATTTTTTTCATACCTTTCACACGAACAGTATTAGGGTGATATTGTTTTCTCATTTTAATTTGGATCCCACCATGATTTCTGGTAAAAATAATAATTTTTTTTGGGGTTGGTATAAATAATATTTTATTAATTCATTTTCAATTAGTATGATATTCATCATTTGTTATTTGTATGAAATAACAAAACTATATTGAAATAGTGTTCAATTACCGGAGAGCGCTTGGATGAGATAATATGGATTTCTTCCAGCTTAACCGGTAATCTCGAGTTCGAATCCTAAACCTGAGAATGCATCAACATTATAATTGTTGAAGGAGAACTTTGTCGCCTTTATGATCCTACCCGACTCAAGGGATTAGTCTAAGCAGTTACGCGCGGGATATGTTGGGAAACAAAAAAATTAGTGTTCAATTTGAATGAAGAAAATATACTTGGCTGCCCACATAAATTTTCATATGCCTTTAACATGTTTTTACTGTCAACAAGTACTAATTAATGGTAAATGCTATACTCCAAATCATCCATCTATAGTGTTTATTAATTAATTAAATATCTTACTAATCAGTGTCCTAATAACACTCTTTAAGAAATAAAAAAAAATCTATTGAAAAATTAAATACATTACTTTTTAATATATTAAATATATTATTTTTTTAATAAAAAATTACTTTTATTTATTTACATTTTAACCAGTCTCCTAACATTTGTCACTTATTAATTAATTATAATTCTAATTTTATTTTATAAAATTATAATTAATTAGTAAATGGTATGAATACAATAGTGAGAATGATTAATTAATTAGTAGCTTGTGGTTATCCACACAAAATACTTGGGCTCTCCGCGCAAGCATGCTGAAGACATTGCAAATTAGCAACAGAAGCAAGACAAACTAATGTCTAGAAAGAATTTGTTTGATTCGGTTAGCCATAAACCATCGAGGAAGCAGCATTCAAGTATCCACATATTATACAGTGTTTTAATAAGCTACTTTTGTCCTTATAGCGATAGTTCTTACATCCTTGGCTTAATTACATTTTTGATCTTCAAGTATCACGATTGTGTAATTTTAGTCCCTTCAGATTCTAATTGTGTCAATTGGGTCCACCAAGTATCACAATTATATAATTTTGATCATTTAGGTTTCAATTACACCAATTGGGTCCCCCAAGTATCACGATTGTTTAATTTTAGTAACTAAGTATCACGATTATGCAATTTTTAGTGTCAATAGCCTATGAAAGACACATGCGACTGATTTGGCACTTAGTGAGGTCAATTTGGAGACTTACGTGTCATTCGTATGTGACACTTAGTGATGTGCATTTGACTATTAAAGTATGTGAGATGTCAATGATGCCACATAAGAATGCCCTTAAGCTGCCAAGTTGATCTCACTAAGTGCCAAATCAGTCCCACGTGAGTCACGTAGGTTATCAGTGTTAAAATTTGCACTATCATGATACTTGGGGATCAAAATTACATAATCGTGATACCAGAGGGACCTAATTGGCGCAATTGAAACACGAGGATCAAAATTGCACAATCGTGATACTTGGGGACCAAATTGGCGAAATTAAAATCTGAGAAACTAAAATTGCACAATCGTAATACTTGAGGGATCAAAAGTGAAATTAAGCCTAATTCTTTCATGAATTCTTTACAAGTAACTATTATCTGACTTTTTTTCCTTTTGAGAGAAAGGACAAAGAAAAAGCATATTCAAGACGTGGCGATTTTGTAAAGATAGGATTTCTTACGGGAAAAAGTCTAAAACGTAATAATTCCAATCTCTGGAAACTTTAATGTCTTGAAATAATAAGTACTTAAGGAAATTTACAATTATGTGAGTTGTATACATATTTACATATTATATGTAGCTTTATTTCAATTTGCAGGTCAATATATGGATCGTTTGCATCTTAAACATTGTAGAGAGTTCGAATAAGCTTTTTTTTTTTTTTTTTAATAAAATAATTAGTATAAGAATCATTTTTACTGATATAATAAATTCTGATTGGTTGATCGTATAAAAAAATATTTATATTGTCAATGCGTAACAATTAAATCTTTTCTCAATTGCTAATATTAATTAGTACATAGGTGATGGATTTTGAGTTTTTGCTACTAGATCTTCTTCGGTGGTCGACGACGCTGTAAGGAACCCCCAGATAGAGGGGGAAGGCCTCTGTTTAAAGACACAAGAAAAAAGAAAAGGTGTTAAGATCCCCCAACCTAACTCTTTTCACGATAAAGTTTTAGGTAACTTTGCTCTCCCTCCAATAGAGAAGGTTGATCTAATTCTGCAAAACTTGTTCACATAGAGGAACCGAGCACTCCCTGGAAGGATGCACTAGTGGTTAAATTTCTTGGGAAGTCTCTTGGTTTTAATGTTATGAAAGCCAAATTAGTTTCGACATGGAAACTCTTAGGAGGGTTCGAAATAATGGATATAGGGAATGTTTTTTCATGGCAAAGTTTGATGCTGAAGAAGATAGAAACAAGGTTATTAATGGTGGTCCTTGGAGGATTTTTGATCACTATCTGTCAGTTAGATTATGGTCCTCCGAGTTCAATGTTGAGCATGTGTTTATTGACAAAACTCTTGTTTGGTTTTTATTCCTTTTTTGAATATGCTTTTCTATGATGAAAGTTTCCTCCTTGCTCTCGCATCTGCTATTGGTTCTCTGATAAAAGTTGATCTTCATACTTTAAGGGGAGCAAGGGGTAGATTTGCAAGAGTTTGTGTAGGAAAGGTTGGAGTGAGTGGTAAATGGTTCAATGTGGAATATGAGGGTCTGCAACTCTGCATATAATTTGTGCTAACTGTAGATGTTATGGCCAATTGTTCAAGGATTGTCCAGTTAAAACTAAGACCCCAGTGGTGGTGGAGGCTGAGAATAGGATGAAGGCGTTGAGGTTGTTAATGAGACCCGAACGGTAAATAACTCTGAGGTCC
Source organism: Ammopiptanthus mongolicus (assembly GCA_039655645.1). Classification (NCBI taxonomy): domain Eukaryota; kingdom Viridiplantae; phylum Streptophyta; class Magnoliopsida; order Fabales; family Fabaceae; genus Ammopiptanthus; species Ammopiptanthus mongolicus. Next base: position 80,057,866 of record CM077345.1, read on the forward strand.
CTGTTAATAATAAGAATATCTCTTCAGATATTGCTACAAATGTTTTGCATGGTGATTGGCTCATTGTGACTCGTAAAAATTGGAATCCTAAAGGAAATTCGATTACTACTCTGGAAAATAAGGGTTTGGCTTTTCAAAATAAATCAGTGGGTTTTAAATATTTAAGAGAAGACAAGCACGCAGAGGAATCTTCTCAACAGATTATTCTTCCTGGGGGGACCACTATTAGAAAGTCGAGAACACCCTTCCAAAGATATGGACCAAGAAGAGACCAAGAAAGGAGGGGCCCACAGTTATTCTTAACGGTAAAGATCAAGTAGTTAAGTTTGTTAGAGAGAATAGAGCTGGAGCGCATTCTCTTAGGAAAAACAATGGAAAAGTGAGTTAACAGTTTGGGGGTCCATCACGTACGAAAAAAAGGAGCCAAGTGAACAAGCAAATCATAATAGAACCAGTTCAAACTTCTCCTACAAGTCTTTTTGCTACGAAAAATTCTCCAGAGGCTATGTCTCCTGGATCGGGTGGTACGTATGTAACTAAGAGGTCTATTGATCCAGGAGCGAAACAACACCTTCAACATGCATGCTTTTTCACCAAGGTCGACTGCATCGAACTCAATGAAGGATGATGGGGTTTTTTCGAAAAATTAATGATTCTATTCCTCATTCTTTGGACACCTTAAATGGCATGCAGACTAATGCCCCTAGTCATGATAACGTTTATGGAGACCTCATGAATGACTCTCATGATCATGCATCCCCCATGTAAACTATCATTAATGGTACGTAATATCTTCCGTTTTTGGCTCTGGTTTCTTTTATTTTGGTCGATGATGATGAATGATTTTATGGATATGACTATTCTCTGTTGGAATATAAGAGGTGCTGTTAGTTTGTCCGGTAGAAAGCATTCCCATGAATTAGTGAAAAAGTTGAAGCCTTCCGTCGTTATTCTAATGGAAACCCAGTGCCCTTTTATTAAAGCTGCAAATTTCTGGAATAAGACTGGTTGTGAAGCTAGCATAATTAAGCAAATGGTCACTCTAGGGGTATCTGGCTTTTGAAAGAGAAGGGTAGTTCTTTTGTTGAGTCACTAGTGAATATGTTCCATCAAGCCTTAACTGTTGCTACCAAGAAAGGTTCCCATGAGTGGTTTTGCTCAGCAATTTATGCGAGCCCTACTCCTGCTACCCGGCCGTGCACTTTTGTGGAACCATTTAGTTTAAATCAGACATGTTGTTCATGGGCTTTGGCTTATGCTTGGTGATTTCAATGAAATTCTTCTTCCTTCTGAGGTACGTGGGGGCAATTTCTTGAGTAATAGAGCTTAGAAATTTTATAAAATGATGGTGGAATGCGGTTTGTTGGATCTTGGTTCTATCGGCAACACTTTTACTTGGACTAGAAATGTGGCAGTTTCCCGGAGAGTCTCTAAGCACCCAGATAGGGCGCTAGCAGATAGTGATTGGAGAAATGATTTCTCAAAAGCTTATGTGGAAAATCTTTGTCGCTTTCATTCAGATCATTGTCCCATCTTCTTTCGTTGTAAGGCTAATCTTCCTTTGAAGAGTGCTACACCTTTTAGGTTCCAAGCAGCCTGGCTATCTCATAATGAGTTTCACGCAGTGGTTAGGGGTGCTTGACCAAAAGGGAATCATGTTGTGGTGAATAGTTTGAACAAGGTTAAGGAGGATGCAAATGTTTTCAACTCCAAAGTGTTTGGTAATATTTTCAAAAAGAAGCGCACCTTCGAGGCCCGCCTTAAAGGAATCCAGCACGGACTTGAAAGTATGGATTCTTATAGGCTCATTCTTTTATAAGCTAAACTTCAAGAAGAATATAATAACGTGCTTAAGCAAGAGGAAATGCTTTGGTCTCAGAACTCAAAGAGAGAAGTGGGTGCTCTATGGAGATTGTAATACTAAATTTTTTCATACTTAAGCTATTATTCGTAGAAAGAGGAGTAAGATTCATGGCTTCTTTCTTGACAATGGTAACTGGTGTATTGAGGAAGATGTTCTTAAAGTCGAGGGAAAAAATTTCGTTCAGAACCTGTTTTCATCCTCTATGGATGTTACTCCTTTTAGTCTTGTCACCCCTCTAATGCCTCGGCTTAGTAGGGCGGGTTCTGATTCTCTTTCAAAACCTGTAAGGAAAGATGAAGTTCGTCAAGCGGATTTTAGCATGAAATCTTATAAGGCTCCTGGCTCCTGGACATAATGGTTTTCAACCTTTTTTTTTCCCCAAGCATTTCTGGGATGTTGTGGGCGATGATCTATGGCTCTTGGTTAAAAATGCTTTCTCACGTGGTTATTTTGATGAGCATTTGACTGAGACTTTGATAGTTTTGATTCCTAAAGTGGATAATCCGGTGCTTCTGTAAATTTTTTGCCCCATTAGTCTTTACAATGTGGTTTATAAGGTGATTACCAAAGTCCTGTTAGAAAAATAATATATAAAATGAAATAAGTAAAATAAGTAGAGAGAAGGATGAAAAACACAAATTTGTTGATAGTCTTAGACGTGTGAAATCACACTGTCCTTAAGGATTATTTTATCATAATAGTAATAATAATGCGAATATCCCCCTGGATTTAATAATCTCTTCCAAAATAATAATATTATTCTAGGTACGCAGAATAGCAAAAAAGATATCAACTGGTACACTTAGAAAATAATAGAAAAAAAATTTATTTGTAAAACAAATGTAAATGTGTTTAAAAGCAACTCTTCCGTAATCTATAGCACTGGATATATTGATGTTGATGATCGCTGCACGTGAAACGTTACACCTCAAGTTCATACAAAGAATAAAGGGATATGCATATGACTGTGATGAAATGAAACGTTGGGTATTATGTTGAAATGCAAAGTTATAGCACTTTAATGAATAATAAAGCATATTCACGTTAGTGAATCAGAAAATATTAGGAAATTATTAAAACCAATTAAATATAATTAAAAGATTTGAAACATTAACATAAATAGTTATTGAGAAAATTAATTGGAATAAATGATAATAAAAGATATATTTAAATCTTTCAAAAACAAATTATTTTAGAAATAGTTTTCCAACAATCCCCCACATATTTCAAAATAATTTGTGAAAATAATTAATTAAAAAATAAAATTCAGAATTGATCACATGGATATTAATGCTTCGAATTTGGTGTCTTTTGGACTATGAACCAGACCTAGACTGATAGATATACCATACAAGTGAGACGGTGAAGTAAACATCTATAAACCAAAACATTTTGATATATGTTAGAGGTCTACCAATCACATTACAACCCAACAATTCTTGCTATTACGCTGTTTTGCACTAATAGGTCATGCACGTGTCTGGTAATTAATGAGTGCTCTAGAAATTATGCCACAATTTCATAGGAGCGGCCCCACTCACCCCACACTCATATAGGTGATTTCATCAAGTGTATAATGCACTTTATACACTACCATAAGGGATATGAAATTCATTAAAAGCTTTTAACTTATCCTCATAATAAATGCAGTTTAACACTTCTTACACTATAGGAAGGGACAAAATTATTTCTTCTAGCAGAACTAACAAGTGACTTGTTTTTACCCATATGAACCTTCTTCATAGGATCTCCAATCACAAAGGTTGGGTTACCATCACCGTTAATTTCACAGTGGCTATAAGTCCCATATTCCCCTCGATGTTTTACTCACTAGCCTTTTGCTTTATGAGAAAATCGGTCAAATTCATTTTTGACCTCTCAAAACTTAGGCCTCATCATTTTGTAGCTACTTTTCATAATTGCAACACATACGTATGTCTCTAAAATATATTCAATTTGCCATTTGAGCAATCACAATATATATGCACATAATGAGTTATCTTTAGCTCACATAAAAAATTTGCTAAGAAGTTTTTCAACCACTCAGACTCATTATCAGCCAATTTCAGAGTAATAAACTCTGACCCATTATATATTTAATAATAAATTTTGATTGGCTGATCTTCAAGTAATTACATCACTACAAATATGAACACATAACCTGGGTTCCGGTTATCATCATTGTATCTTTATAATACAATGGAAAATCCACAATCGGATATCACAGTTCATCCCCCACAAAAGTGTAGGAGGTAAAAATATTTTATTTTCACACATATGCTCGGTAGCCCTAAAGTCTACCATCCATTATTTACACTTGCCATAAGCTAAGCTTGAGAATGACAACAACAATTATATCATCTCCTTAGACCAAGTTTGTCTTTGGGCTAGGAGGAGCGTCATACCTCTTCATACATATGCATTGAAATGTATGATCACATGACTTTCCACTTACAATTTACAACTCCCACAACATATCAACATTCTTCTCAATCGTAACTGACCAAACCATAAATATTTCTCATCACATTTAATTTGAATTCAAAGAAATAAAAGCTATTCACAGAAAAGAAACAAAGCATCATTCAAGTTTTAAACCAAATAAATATTTGATTTCATAATTTTAAAATTTATTAAAAGCATTTCAATGTCGTAAAAAGATAAATGAAAACACGTTGGATTAAAAGCCTTTTAATGACTCGTGGTTAAATTTCCTTTTAAGATAAAGGACAAAGCATTAAAAGGCATTAAGAAATCAAAAGTTTAAAATAAAAAGGAGAATTAAATTGTAGTAAAAGTGAATTTTAAAACATTTCAAATTTAAGCTCAAAATAAATTATTATCCAACAATGTTAGCATCGCTATATCCTTTTAATATAGTAGAAAAACCACTATATAGAGTGCCATAATTCATGGTACCTCACACATTCTTATTTTTCCTTCAAACGAGTCTTAAATAGTATCATGAGGGCTGCCCACTAGTTTGGCTTCAAAGAGACCAAACTTGTAAGAAATTTCTCAAACAAAATACTCTTGTGGTAGCATTATACTATCACTGTCCTTATGATTTAACATCCAAAACCTTCCCAATCTCTTTTCAGCTAAAACCATCATCGCTTTCTTAGCTCAGAACCCATGGAACCAAAAACAAATTTTTTTTTTCAACAAAGCATCACACCATCTCATTAACACATGAAATTCCATATAATCATAAAACATGACATAGTAAATTTTTCAAGACTCCAAGTCCAAGAGAGTCATCAAGATCCAAAATTCTAAAATAGATAAAGATCAAATAGGAAGAATAACTTCTTCCTTTTTTTTCTTTCAAAATATTCCTATGACAACTTCAATTTTTATCTATCTCATTATCGCAATCTTCAATTTTTGCATCAAGTACTCAATTATGTGCATAATTCGACCAAGCACTACACACAGGTGTTTATCATGAATAATTTCACGTGCCATGTATGCATAGTCTCATTATCACTCCTTTAAATTTTCAAGCCAAATAAACATAGAAATTGAATAGTTTGCTAAGCTATTCAAGTTGAAAAATAACAATAGCAAAGACAAGTAATTTGTCCCTACAGATTAAGCATATCATGCATCTTCTTAGTCCACAAAAATACTTACTCAATGATTATTTATTTGACTCACATTCGCAATACTCAAAGTAGCCCAAGCCAAGTTCATAATGGATACGCATTGCTGCTCCTTACCTCCAACAAAGCCTCATCTTGTGGCGGACATGAATCCGCTTGTTTTCGGTCACAAATATGGTGATTCAGTGAGTGTAGAAAGCAACAATGTTGTACATTGAGCGATCAATAGCTTCATAGAGGATCTGTCATTTTCTTGAAGATTACTCCAATTTTGGACTCTTATTATTCACTTGTGATATCTCCACTGGTATTCCACGTTTTGGGAGTTGTGCCTCGAATGCTTGCCAAGCATGGACACCATACCTGCCAAATAAAAAAATGTAGCAATTTTCTAGGAAATTGAAAGATTAATCAGAATCTTTGGTGTTGCTATTTTCGAATTATGCTATGCAAATATGAAAAATTAAGCACATTCATGATTCACCATAGTATTTGAATCAGAATCAATTAGCAAAAGTGGTAATAAATAAAAAAAAATAGATTTCCTTCCACCAGGTTATGAAACCTATGTTCATCCACTAATCAAACTTGACAAGAAATAATAAAATACTTATTTTTTAATAAATTGAAGTGTTTTTCCATTGGAAATAATCCTTAAGATTATTAGAAAAATAATATATAAAATGAAATAAGTAAAATAAGTAGAGAGAAAGATGAAGAACACAAATTTGTTTATAGTCTGAGACGTGTAAAATCACATTGTCCTTAAGGATTATTTCGCTACAATAGTAATAATAATGCGAATATCCCCCAGGATTTAACAGACTCTTCCAAAATAATAATATTATTCTGGGTACGTAGAATAGCAAGAAAGATATCAACTCATACACTTAGAAAATAATAGAAAGAAAATTTATTTGTAAAACAAATGTAAATGTGTCTAAAAGCAACTCCTCGGTGATCTATAGCACTGGATATGTTGATGTCGATGATCGCTGCACGTGAAACGTTGCACCTCAAGTTAATATATAAAGAATAAAGGGATATGCATATGACTCTGATGAAATGAAACGTTGGGTAATACGTTTTTTTGTTTTACAAGAAAAGACATTCATTCATTCAAATTGATAGAGTACATCGATGACAATACAGATCCAAAATTGCTAAAAACCGAAAAGTATGAAACTGCGAACAAACTCACAACGCCCAGGTTAAAAGCATAATACAGCAAAGTCAAATTGCCTATAAAAGTGACATCATCAAAGTCATTGGAATACCCATGCTTCCGGATCTGTAGCATTGAGACCAAGTCTTAATCAAATCCGTGATGGATCAAAACAGATCTGTCAATCTGGAACAAACGAACACCGCACCATGACAGGAATCAAACAGCACCGCACCAAGACGGGAAACCAAACAAAGCTACACCAAGACTACAAAGAACAAGGAAAAAAACACAAAAAGATCCAGATCTATGTGGAAAACCCACACAAAAGAACCAGATCTATGTAGAAAACCCACTTATGGAAAGAAAAGAAGAGAAAAAAAGAAATATATGGGTGGTTTTCAGCCAAAATGGCCCAAAACCACCCTTGTCGCCGTTTGTGAGAGTGTCAGGAAGACGAGAGAAAGAGAGTAGATTTTCTTAGGTCTAGAAAGAGAGAGATGTTGAAATGGAACAAACATTGGGTAATATGTTGAAATGCAAAGTTATAGCACTTTAATGAATAATAAAGCATATTCACGTTAGTGAATCAGAAAATATTAGGAAATTATTAAAATCAATTAAATATAATTAAAAGATTTGAAACATTAACATAAATATTTATTGAGAAAATTAATTGGAATAAATGATAATAAAAGATATATTTAAATCTTTCAAAAACAAATTATTTTAGAAATAATTTTCCAACAAGTCCTGGTTCTTAGACTTTGTCTTTTCATTGATGAGTTGATTGGCCCGCTGCAGAGTAGTTTTATTCCAGGTAGGAGTACTTTTGATAATGCTATTCTTACTCAGGAAGTGGTCCATTTTATGCATCAATCCAAATACAAAGTTATAGCCTAAATATAAGATTCTTTAACTCCATTTTTTGTATCTAGTATTTGTAACATCCCAATTTTTCACGCTTTCTATGACCAGTAAACTATCTAACTGAGTTTATATTTTTATATGGGCTTTAGAAAATGATTTTGAGAAAACTAAAATCGTATTCATGCTCCAAATAATCGTAGGAGCCTACAGTTAAATTTTTGGCCGAAAACTCAAACGAAACCTGATCTATGTTTTTTTTCCGGATGAGTGTTTTTCTTCTATCAAGACCTCTTTTTGACTAACAGTCAGGACCATTAGTCTTTGTCAGGACCCAACTTAGGCGTCCCTGACCGGCCAGAATGGAACTTCATTGTCCAATTCCCAAGGCCTTTCAAGCACGTATAAGTCACATCATAACAACATATATTGCATATCGTACGTAATTATCAGAGTAAAAGATTATACCAAAAGAAAGCTAAAGGTGGCCCTGAGTTAGCATCAAGAGTTTTAAAACAAAGTCCAAACGGGTTTACAACTAGAAAGAAGTTCAAAACTCCAAACAGTGAAGAAATCTCATATGACAATAAACCGAACTAAAAAATGAAATTGAAATAGCACCAGCTGCTCGCACTACACAAGTGCATGAGCTCCCTGAGATGGCTCCACTTGCTGAATACCTGAAGCTAAAATTAAAAAGGGCGGGATGAGTCCCAGAACTCAGTGAGGGATAAACAAAACATAACAGCAAATAGTGCAATTTATAAACATCTCAATAAATATATGTCATCAAGTACTTTACATTGTACATAACCTTGCATAGCAGTTCTTCACGTGCTATGTAGTCAATTTTTCATTGGGTAAGATGCTTGTGTATCCCTTTGGAGTTGTTCACTAGAGTCTCCCACTCCGACGGTCACATTTATATCCCGGTCGAGTCTGTTGACCGGCAAGTGACCTTGGTCACTACACAACCACCCTCCAAACTCCGAGGTTTTTTACTAGAGGCCCCACACTCCGACGGTCACATTTATATACCGGTCGAATCCGTTGATCGGTCGGATACACCAAGTCTTATCCAATGTCTAAGCATCATACCAAAATACCAAATATAATATATCAAGTCTTACCATAGCATACGTCCACTATGTTTCGTAACATAGCTTGCATAATCACCTCAGCGGTAATCAACAACATCCATAAGGTTATCAATCACAAATATATATGGGCTACATTATAGCCATTCTGTTCACATATAGTATCACCTTGCCATTCCGTTAAATCACTTCCTTCATATGCAATTACATAGAGGAAGCCAACAAACCTTACCTTGACATATTTCAATAATCTCATAGCAAACATTATTCATCACAACAAGCATTTATATCACCTTCGAGGCTCAACGAACTCAAGATACAAGCATGCAACAAACTCATAATTCATTAAACGCTTGGATAAAAATAAATCATTGCCCATAGACCCTCAATAAATATAGAGTAGGAACATAACTCACATATTCTTTACATCATTTCACTTAACTACTTTCTCAACATTCTTGGGTACCTTTACCAGCTTGACTAACGTTCCTTATCGTATCTAACATAATTGCAATGTAACACTTATAACAATGCCCTCCTTTTTCCATAAGAACCAACTCAACTATAAGCTAGAGCGATTCTTAGCTCCAACAAGAACATATGCATCTATATCACCATCATAGAACTACACTCAAGGCTTCCTATATCTTTTCTTACCCTTTTTCATTTCTTAATTTCCTAGCTTATAAACATAGTCCATAATCATGTTCCTCACATTTCCTATCACCATACACCTTCATAAAATAATACTCACCTCATCATTTATATCACAATTATACACCATCATGTCCATAGATTTCTCGTAATCTATACCATCATATAAAAGAACTTACTAATAAGGTCATCAACTCAAATCATTAAATAAAACTTTCGATATGCAATCTTAGGTACAATTCAATACTTTATTCTCATAACAAACACTTCATAAAGCAACTGATCATCATCATGTATGTATGTATGTATGTATGTATATATATATATATATATATATATATATATATATATATATATATATATATATCAAATCACCTATAAATACCCCATAACGCAAGACATACATCAAAGTATGCAACAAGATTTTGAATACTTCAAAATACCCAATAGCCATCATAAACTATGATAAACCATCATTTTTTTGAAGTATAATATCCTGACCTTTGATCACCATTTATTCCATAACTTTTCAAATACATAAAATTTTAATCTAAAATTTATTGCATATGAAAATAGATTCAAAGAGCTTTCCAATAAGATGTCATTTACCCAAAACGGATAAGAAATGAAAAAGATATGCACATTTAAAGTTTGTTGTCTCTATCTCTAGCGCCCAACGCTAGATAACCAGTGCCCAACGCTGGTATCATCTTTCTAGGCCTCTTCTTGGGTGCTCCAGCGCCCAGCGCTGCACACTAGGCGCCCAGCGCTGTATGGAAATCGCAGAAATGCAGCAAGACACTGCTCTTTCGCCATTTTCACCCCAAAACCCCATTTTCATGATTTTCAACCAACAAATAACTATAACAACTCACCAACAACATATAAATCAAAGATTAATCAAACTAAACATGTTCCAAATGATTTTCATGGAAAGAATTCACTCAAAACAATTCACAAACATCATTATTTCAACCGTTACTAACCCATTTCATATGCCACACTAATACCCACGAAAATTAACCAAAACAAATCACACATCCCTTACCTCTTGATACTCCATTGCTGCCTTCTTCTTCTTCCTCTTTTCTTCTTTTTCTGCTAGGGTTGCTGATGGCTGCCCACCCTCCTATCTCTACTATTTATACCTCATCATTTTTACCAAAACGCCCTTGATGTTAGGCTAACTCATAACTTAACACTTGTGTAAACAAAATATGTCTCTAAGTTTATTATGATAATTCATTTATTTTATTTATTTATTTAATAAAAAAAATTACCTTATGCCATTTTTTTGCGGGTATTATAGTCTTAGAATTCAATCCTCTACCTTTTTGCTAAAATGTGTCCTGACGTCCAAAAATATAAATAATATTTTATATTCGGGCCAATAATTGATCGGGGAGATGTTTCGAACTGTCTTAGGGTTTTTCGAGAACCGTGCGTCAATAATTTTCATACCAGGGCTATATTAAATTATTTGGGGACTCCTATCAGTGTCGTGAGGATTTTCAAAATGTCGGGATGTGAAATGACCAAATTGCCCGTGATTAGTTTTTACTAATTACCTTTTACCATTTTTTTTTTACCACGACTTAACTCTTAAGTTTACTTAAGATGAAATATCTAATCGCTCGCACTCCCATCCTCACAACTTGCGACTAGGACCAGCAGCCCCCCTCCCAAACCCTCTTCTCCTTCCTTTTCTATTCTTTCTCACCATTAAACTCCATTTTTGGAGCTTAAACTTTGAGTTTTTGTGAAGCAACCTTCACTTATTTTTGAAGGAAATCATCATAGGAGTTATCTAACTCTCTCAATCTCTCCTTATTCCCCTCAAATTTCTATGATTAGAAATGTTAGGGTTTTTAACCCCAAACCTTCAAAATTCAATGAAAAATTGTAGAAAAATCATTTGAATACCAAACCAATTTCTATGGCCTAGGTTCATAACATACTTGTATGATCCAAGAGATTAGAGCCAAGAAATCTCTCTAGATATATTTTCTAGGAAGAGGTCGAAACCCCTTATTGTGTAGGGTAGGGTTTTTGGTTGGGTTTTGATGTTTTGAGTTGATATCTAGGTTATCGCACTTAGTTAGAGTGTTATCCAAGAAATGAGAATTTTTGGAGCTCCCCAACTATTTTTAAGGTCAAAGGGGCGAACCCTAGGGGTATTGTAATAGGAGAAATCTTTGTTTTTTTTGAGTTAATGCCTTTAATGATTGTGTGTATGTAGTGATCGACAGATAGTCGAGCAAGTTTTAGGATCGATCGGGTGATTGCTGCTTACCCGTGGAACTTCAAGAGGTAAAGGGACAAACCTGAGAAGTCCAAATTCTGTTAGCTATATGCTGCTTTGGCTGTTTGTAATGTAAATAAATGTTTATATCTGATTATTGGTTGATTGTTTTATTTACTACTGTTGATTTGACTATGCATGACATCGCTACTGACATATTTGGATACATGCTATAACTGTTAAATAATTATATGGATGTATCGTGTGCCCTGCTGTGGGATTTAAGGCAATAGAGGACCTAATTTCGATTAGGATCCGACATCGTGTAACTTAAAAGCTCTAAAATCTTGAGATGTGGAATTGAGAAAATAAATATGTTTTATTGTTTTTCAATTTAATTTAAGAGAAAATAATTAATTATCTCTTTTGAAATAAAATAATAATAAATAGTTGCTTTTAAGAAAAGTTAACTTAAAAGGGCAGAGTTGTGAAAACGTGTTTTTAATAATAAAAAACGATGTTTTTAAGATAAATAGGGTGTTAGAAACCTTTATTAGTTTTTAATTTAATAAAGTTAATCGTTGGAGCAAAAGCGTTCTAAGAAACGTGATTTCCAAATAAATTGGTTTTATCCAAGAAAAAGGGTTTTTACAAGCTTTGTTTTAAGATTTGTGTTTTACCGAAAAACTACGAAAGGAAAAGAAAATGGTCTTTATACCACGTTTTGTTTTATGAAAAATCGATCCCGAAGACTTTGTATAAGTATCGGAGTTTTTGGTTTTTGAGTTTTCAAGAGAAGTGGTTTTAAAGCTTAGAAACTAGAAACCGAGACGTCGGGGTTCTAGGGTTCTTTAGAAACACGTGGATCAAGGATCAATGTTAGTTGTGGTCTTATCGGCTTAGGGATGATCTTTGTGGTCCTGTATGCTTGAGGTTGTTTTTATGATTTTGAATCCAAAATTCTAAACTGGTGTATCGGTTAGGGATATTTGGATTTGAGTTGTTTTGGACTAGATGTCCTGTCTTGAGAAAATGTTTTTGAGGCTTAAAAGGGTCTAAGACATTGTAGTAGTTGTTAGCGTTGACGCTACAACAAGGAAAGATTGTTACGACAAAGATAAACCGACGGAAACTAAGTAGTTTTCTTATACATTTGTGTGGGGCAGACGTGCCATGAAACAGGGGACCTTGATGATAGGAAACCCAGTGATGACTGTAAGTCATTATGTGTCATTGTACCTTGATGGACAATGGATAAAATCCATATAATGTGAAGCATTTGTACATTGTGATATGGTAATGAAATCCATGTAGAGTGAAGCACTATGCCCAGTGTGGATAGTGTGATATGGTATTGAAGTCCATGTAATGTGAAGCGTTATGCCTGGATTGAACAACGTGACATGGTAAATAAATCCATGCAATGGAAAGCGTTATGTCTGGATTGGACAACGTGGTGTGATAATGAAATCCATCTAAGGAAAAGCATTGTACCCTGTGTTGGTCAGTGTGATATGGTAAATCTGGTGTGCCTTGATTGGTAATCGAGTCTGATCAACTCATTCTTTTGGTGATGGGACTCCCGGAAATCTAGAATTGAATTTGTTGAGATATATGGAAGTGTTTCATGCATACGGTTAGAGAATAACGTTGATTGTGGGGTACGAAACCCTTGTGTCTTATTGTTAGTATATGGATATATATGTTGTACTATGTGATGCATGATGATATTTGGTGAGATATACTTGTATGAATCTGCTGTTTGTGTTTGAGCATGTAGTTGTCGTTTTTGGGTTCATATATTAGTTTCTTACCCTTGCCTATACGTGTTGGACACCCTGTTATGTTTTTGGATACACGTACATATATTTTGTTAGCAGTCCTCTAGATCTTTCTAGCTTGAGAGCTGGAAGTCGACAACGAAGAGGTGTGGATTGGTGACGACGTGACCCTATCCTTTTGATACGACTCAGGTCGGGATAGTACACTTTGTTATCTGTAGACTCCTTTTGTTAGACCGGCTTAGGTTTATTTTTGTGGTAGTTTCTTTTGGGGTTAGTGTATTTTCGGCTTCTGATGGTCGTGGGGTAGACTGATGGATTTTTAATAGATGATGTTTACTTATATATATATGAGTATATATATGTAGTATTGTGAGTATGTTAATGTTATTATGAGTATATGTTCTTTAATATAATAAGAAGAAAAAAATTCTATCACGATTTTCATAATAAATAAGATATAAGTAAAGAAAATCTTTTTCGAAAGCGAACCAGCAAATCTTTTTTTTCTTCCTACTTTATGGTGTTTGGGGTTACGAAAGTGACACCTGAGATGGAGGGGTGTTACAATATTGTTTAATGATCATATGGCAAAATAATCATCCTAAAAAAAATTTGATGGGTCTACCTTTAAAGGTGAAGAGGGTAACCTTTAAAGGCGTTTTCTCTAGGAACACTATTAAAGGTGTTTATTTAACAACGTTTCATTAAGAAAACATTGTCTTTCCACTATATTAAAAAACAAATTAAAACCCTCTCTGCTACCACCATTTTTGGACAAAGAGTTTATGCATGTTGCAATAAATATTGATCCTGAGTACAAAATGGTATGAGCAAACATTGTTCCAGTGCATCAACAGTTAAAAAGTTCCACCATTTTATGAAGTGATCGAATTTACTATTGAATTTGATCATGAAAGGAACATCCTTAGCTACCAAATAAACAATACAATTCATTGCAATGTCTGTTAGGCAGAAGAAACAGTTCAGTGATGGAGTTTGTTGTATGCTGCAAAACACAAAATCCAACCTTTTCTCTAATGTCATATTTCCTTTGATGGTTGTGTTGCTTATTTATTTGGTTCTTGACATTTAATAGCACTTTCTCAATGAAACGCTATTAAAGATAGGACCTTTAATAGCGCTTTCTCATGGAAACGCTATCTTTCCATTATTTAAAAAAAAAAAGGTTTGTGACCTAGTTTTTGGACAATTTTATGAAATGATTTTACTATTTAATTTAATGATCTAAAGCATCCTTATCTGCAATGTCTGTTAGGAATAAAATAATACACTCCAAGGTCATCTTTCCTTTTATTTCTATATATGCATTTCTTTAAAACTTCTAAGTTAGTCATACAATTGTTGTTGCTTATAATTGATTCTTGACATTTTCTTATAAGTGAATGATAAATAGTTGATAAATAATTTTAACTTCTAGCTTAAAATTTCTAAGTTAGTCATACACATTTTTTTCGTGAATAAAATAGATATTCATTTATTCAAATTGGTAAAATATATCGAAAATAACACAAATTCAACATTGCTAAAAACTGAAAAGGATGAATTTGCGAACAAATTCACAACACCCAGGTTAATAACATAAAACGACAAAATGCTTACAAATGTGACAAAATCAAAATGACCGGAATAACCATGCCTCCGGATCTATAACGTTGACGCCTAAATCATGATTGAATCTGTAATGGATCGAAGCTGATCTGCCAATCTGAACCAAACGAACACCGCAATAAAACAGAAAACCAAACAACGCCGCACCCAGACAACGAACAAAACAACGCCGCACTTAGACAACGAAATCACGGAAAAACACGAAAGAAAAACTCGATCTATGTGGAAAAACCACTTATTTAGATGAAAGGAGAGAAAAAAACGATGTAGAGAGGTGATTCCAGGCCAAAAAATGGCCCAAAAACACCCCCCAGTGGATGAGGAAGAAGGAAGAGAGGAGTAGAGGGAAGGTTGAGAGAGAGAGGCGGCTCTAGGTTAGTCATTCAGTTTTAATAACTTCTAAGTTTGTTAATGTATTCAATGTGCATTTTTCATTACTTGTAGATAATGAGAGTTAAATTTAATTAATATAAGTAGGCACTTGGCAGTGGAATTCATCACGTTATATATTGAGGGAAGCATAGAACAATAAAAAATGCATAGGAATAGTACTTCATTGATAACAATTAAAAAGTTATTTATACAAATAGTTTCTAAGGATTTCTAAAAACAACATTGGGATATGACTACGAAGACGACTCCCCTTTTCTCTTCTTGTCCATATATTCCAACATTTCCTGGCCTGAAAAGATAACCCGACATCGGGATAGGCCAGGCTATACTCACGCTTTCTTTTTGACGGAATCTCCTCCAGGTCAGATTCAGATGAAGAAGTGGTGAGGAATGCTCTGGGTACGTAGATTCTGAAGAAGATGAAGAGTCGAGAGGAGCCGGTTCAATACCCTTGCCTTTGAGGAAGGAAGTGCCAAAAGGTTTAGGTCAGATTAACTATGCGTCATGCCAGTAGCCTTGACAAGATCTGAAGATCGTAATAAAGAGCATTCCATAGGGGATGTGTAATGATCGAACTGCTTTCTGAATCGACGATTGTCCGCACAAATCAACACGAGTTTCTTCAACGTATTTTGTCCTCACTCACACGCTTCCTAGGAAAACTTTCTAGGAGCTCACCATCCTAGGATTGGTCACATTTGGAGTTCCTAAGTTATGGGCTCCCAAAAAGAAGATGCATCTTGTTGCTATAGGTAGTACCAATCAATTATTTTAAGTATTCCTCAACTGTACAGTCTCATACACGCATAGTCTTGGAATCCCTCAACTATGTAGTTCAATACCTAGACAACCTCGCGACTCCTTTCGTTCCAGTGTGAAATTAACTAGTTCATGTGTCCCTCCACCTAGAAACCTGCCAGAAGTAACTTCTTATCCGTGTTGCACCGGCGATCACTCCCCGCCCTCGTCAGCCCAGGGTATCACAGGATGCCACAATCATTCTTGCAAAGACGATATTTTAGATATTCCATGATGAGGAATAGAAGGTTGATTTTGGAGTAGGTGATGAGGTGATAGACCATGATCATTTCAGATTTTGACAAACCAAAGGAGAACAAGCTTTCACTTTCTATTAGGGGAAGAATGAAATGACGACAACACTCCAATAAGAATCTAGCCTTGTTGGTCGGCAGTTTCGTCTCATTCTTCTTCATACCAGCGTTGTCCCGAAACAGTCTCTAATATACCTTCTTCAAATAAAGGTATGGATTTTCCTTTATCCAGTCCAAACTTCTGAAACTCTCCAAAGCATTGTTTGGAGCTCCCGTTATGTTAACAACAAGAGCCTAGGTGATGGTCACTGATGCACCACCACTTATGTGCCAAGTTATAGATTTGTCAGCGTTGATCTCAACAGTTGATGAGTCCATCCTTGAGCCGCAATCTCTCTAGTTCCGAAATATCCATCCTTTTTAAGCTCTTCAAGATTAGTTCTGCACATTGTAATGGGATGAAATTTGGACAACATATTTTGAAGTGTGAGAGAGGTTTTTAGAGTGAAAAGGTTTCAAAGAGTGTAAGGTTTCACAGTGTGGAATGGTTCAGAGTATGGAATGGTTCTTTTTATACACATGAGTGGACGTGCAGATAGTGGAAAAGACAAAGACGTGCAGTCGTGCGTTTTCAAAGAGAAACCATAAATAGAAGTTACAAGTTACATTGTTGCTGGAGAAGACGAAGAGACATGCAGTCATATGCTATTACTTGGTACCATTCCCTCCAAAAATTGTACTGTCAATATATAATAGTGTTTTCTCAGAGAAACGTTGTTAGATGTATCACTTTCAATAGCATTTCCTTAACAAAGCGCTATTCAAGGTATGGTCTACCTTTAACAGCACTTTGTTTAGGAAACGTTGTTAAAAGGGATACATTTAACAACATTTCTCTGAGGAAACGCTATCTTTTCTCAATTTTAAATAACAAAGCCCTCTCTGTTACCACTATTAGAAACTCTCACACTTTCAAACCTGTTCACACTTTCTCACTCCCTCTCTGTGACCCTCTCTCACTTTCTCTCACTTTTTCACTGCCGCAAGCCCTCTCTCAATCTCTTCAATCGCTTCACCACCACCACTGAGCAACTCCCTCTCTCTGTCTTCCACATAAATTGGTAAGTCTTTTCACCTATGTCATTTGAAATACTTAGGGTTATTTATGGTCTCTTCAAATCCTAAGTCTCTTCAAATACTTAGGGTAAAAATGGCTTCTCCCAATCACCACAGTGCATCCAACACCCAGAAAAACAGGTCCAAGCGTGGGCCAATTGTTATGAAGGTGGTCATCCGCTCAAGAAGTAAAGGAGACAAATTTGAGGTAATATACAGTGTGATTACACTCTAACTATTTGATTGTGTTGTTAATGTCTTATCTAAACAATTAAGATATATACTTTATCATTTTTATTAGGTTGGATGGAATGATAAGGGTCAACCAATTCAGAATAACAATGAGAAATTGGTGACTTACATTGGGACCATTGTCACAATATATATATATAATGAGCAGAGAGATAAGTTGATTCTAGCACCTTTTAACATAGGATTAGTCACTTTTTTAAACTTAATTTACGATAATGATTTCTATGAAATGTTGCTTATGATTTGGTAACTCAACATTTTTCTAAGGGACATTGGGTGTTGATTGTCATCAATGTCGATGAAGAGAGTTGTTATTATCTGGATCTGGTGCATGGTGAGCTAAAAGTCCCAAAAAGGAGAAGGATGTTTTGATAAGTAAGCACATGCGTTTATTTTCAACGTAAAAATGTGTGTCATCATTCAAAATATTTAATGTAATGAAGTTTATTTGATTTTGTTAGTGGTTTGTTAGGGTGACCAAATCTAAATCAAATGTCATCAAATGGACCTAGATAAAGGTAATTACAAAATTTCAACCAATTATTTAGAGAAAAAAGACATTAATTTAATTTAATTTTTTTGGTTTTATAATGTCCCCTCCAACCAAACAATACAAAATGTGGCTACTACATCATGAGGTTCATCAAGGAGATCATTTTGCAAGACCGAACTAAGATCCCATAGACGGTATGTCATTTAGCTAGCTGGTTAGTTTATATTTACCAAATTCTTAAATTCGATCATTTAAATTAGTTTAATTCTAACTTCATTTTATTGTGATGTTTTATTTCGCAGTTCAATTTTAACTTCATTTAGCTAGAGAGTTAGTTTATATATTTTATTGTTCTTTGCTCTAAATTAGCTTTTTTTCTGTACAAGTGCAATTTTTGAATCAATCAATATCCTCTGAATACTTGCAGGGGAATGTGTATAGCAACAAACTATTAAAAAAAAAAAAAAGGACTTAAGACAACGCTTCTTTTAGGAAACATTGTTGTAGGTACCACAAAGGATAACGTTTTCTATATAAAAAAACAATCTTAGATTCGTAAGTAGATAGCGTTTCCTAGAAGAAACGTTGTCTTAGGTCAAACAATAGATAGTGTTTCTTAGAAGAAGGGTTATCTTAGGTCCTAACTTTAGCCAATATTTCCTAGGCGATGCACTATCTTAGGTTCCAACAAAGATAACGTTTCCTTGGACCAATGCTTTTGTAGGTGCATCTATGACAACGTTTCGAAAGCACTATCTTTGGTTGCTCCTTTTAATAACGTCAAGATAAATAGTGCTCAAAGTGCTATCAAATACAAAAAATAAGTACTATTGAAGGTCGAATCTGACGTAGTGCAAGAAGAAGTCGGTTTTGGTGAGTTTTGTAAGCTTAATTTCAATCCTAAAGACTTCAACATGTCAGGAAGGTCGCAAGCAGATGTGAGACCCTCATGCACATGCTCAGGGATTGTGAAACAGTGTCGAATGCCTGAGATTCACTAGGATAGATGGTGTGTCTTTTTCAGCCTTTGATTCGAAGTTTGGTTGAAAACGAACCTTAATGATTCTAACATGCAGAGCTCGCAGCTGGACTGGAACCTTCTCTTTTCCATTGCTCTTTGGATGGTTTGGAAGGATCACAACAGCCTTGTGTATGCTAACAATACGGATCTTCGTAGAAACCTGTTCTTCCATGTTCTCAGTTATGCGAGGATGGCTACAAATGCTCTAATTGACCCCCAGGTTGCATTGTGATAGTGACCGGGTGGAGAGCCCAACATATGTTGAGCTTTCCTCTGGAAGGCTATGCTAAATTGAAAGTAGACGAGTATGTGAGGGGTCCTTCAAGCCATGCGGTGGGATCCTCCGAAAGGGCGATGACACAATAATGACATTAAAGATTTATTTGTATGTTAATAGTTAGTTCCACGGTGAAGGCTGAGTTATGGGGCCTCTTACATGGGCTCCTTGTTGCTCAAAATGTCTCCGTCCAGAAGCTCATGGTGGAGTTGGACACTAAGGTGGATATCCACCTTGTTGAAGGCCCCTGCTCCCCTTCGCACCAATGCTATGCCTTGGTTACGTAGATTAAAGTCCTTCTCACGATGGATTGGATTGTAATGACATGTCAAGAGAGACGAATAGATATGAACACTTGGATTGTAATGACATGTCAAGATAAGCATATACAAGCTACAAACTTTCCATTGATACTGATAAACATTATAGATAATTTAATTTAGTTCAATTTAATATTTGATTGTTATATCCGAACTTGATTTGAATCTTTTTGATACACTGGATGACTGGATAAGAAGTCAAAACAAAAAACAAACAGCAACTAAATTCTAACAAACTTTATTTGATTTAATTTTCAACTATCTCATTTAAATAAAAAAATGAATAAATGAAATAAGTCTTGAAACATATGTAACCACTGTTATGCCTTGATTAGGCATATTAGAACCCTTCTTAGCATAGATTGGGTTGTAATGATATGTCTAGAAGGCGAATAGATGTGCATACCACTTAGAGAATCTAGGTAATGATGGACCTTTTTCTTGTTTAGTTTTAGATGTTCCTCTTGTTCTTTGATCCTGCTTGTTAGGGAGGATAGTTGGGGGCTGACATATCCTAGTAACGATCAAGTCTCTAACAGTGTAACAAATCCTTCGGGTTTTGTTTCGGGAAAGCAATGTTCTTGAGAAATCTGATGAGATCACTAATTATTGTCAGTAAAGTCATACACACAACGAGCAAGTTCATGTGCATTCCAGAAAACATATGTTTCAATGGCATCTAATCCTCCATCGTTGGATTTTTTGATCAAGTCCGATCACATCTCGGGTGTACTTTTGGCGTAATGGATTGATCCAGAAATCAGGACTTTAGGTTTGTCATCAATTTTGATGGCCCTTCCATCATGAGATACTTCAACAGCATTAATGCCAAATAAGGAAATAAGGCAAAGGCAGACAACCACACCTTTTCATGGTGGTAATTGACATGAAGTTTTGTGGTATAGTTTTGAAGAACTACACCTTTAGACTTGATTGAATGTAAAAGATCCATTTGATCTTAGTATATTTTGAAATATATAAAAAAAAAAAAAAGAGAGAGAAAATTTATCTCTTTCTATGACTCTTAAGTATGCTCCTAGCAAAAATAAGAACATTGTTTTATGTTTTGCATGAAGTTTATCGATTATGCGAATGAACATAAGAATGAGTTATACATGAAAAACACAATGGTCGCCCAATATATTGAACTCTATTACCGGAAGTGAATGATTCATATTATAATTTGGGGTTATGGCAAAGGTTATGGTTATGGTTATTGATATGGTAGAGATTAGAAAATGATCATTATCATGGTGGTTTTGACTCTTATCTTAAGAATATATCTCATATGAATAAGATGATGATAAGAGAAAATATTGAATATGGTAAAATTATCTTAGTGTTCTAGCATGTATAAAATGACATTGGTCATACCCATTGTATGTTAAAACTTTGCCTATAAAATCATTTATTTGATCATGGTCATACAAATAATATGCATTTAGCTATCTCTATTCTTGTTAAATATTTTGGAAGGAAGTTTTATCACACCATTTGAGTAGTTAAATTATTTCAGTGAAATTCATATTTTTTATTACATGTGTGTGCTTTATTTGATTTCAAATCTACATGTATACATTTTCTCTGATTTTGTTAGTTCAACATATGCATGGTATGATTTCTTAAAATTTATTGAACGAATAAAATATATGTGTTCCCAATCATTTATTTAGATAGATAAATAATAAATTTTGATATATGGTAGTACAAAAGTATCTCAAGTCTTTAGGATATATAACTACTATATTTTGTTACTTGGATGAATAAATTTTAAGGAATGTTATTTGTACACCCAAAATGGGACGCCTATAGTAAACACCCCATTTTGAATGTGTACAACTTGAATATATTTTAAATTTGCAATTGAAGTTTAAAAAAAAATTACACTCAAAATGGGGTGTCTACTATAGGTGTCCCATTTTAGGTGTACAAATAACATTCGTCTAAATTTTTATACATCATGCTTTATCAATATTAAGCCAAAAATATACTATATTGTTGTAAACCAAAAGTTTAGTACCATCCTATATAATTT